>CM033437.1:331253820-332503820 GCA_019425775.1 Rafetus swinhoei | reverse complement strand
AAAAATTGACATACCTAGCTATCCGCCAGTCATCTGGTACAGAGTCTGATTTAAGTGGTAAGCTGTATGCCACATTTAATAGTTCTGCAGTTTCATATCTGAGTTCCTTCAGAACTCGTGTGTGAATACCATCTGCTCCTGATGACGTATTCATGTGAAGACACTTGATTGGGCTTCCAAACAACCTATGTCCTCTTCTCAGGGTTTATAACACTTTACTGGCTGGTGAGGGAACCCTGATTCACCCGCTACTTATTGGTTCCAACCTAGGGACTTGTAAATAGCAGCCACTATATACCACTCCCTTCATTTCATTGCCGCTACTTCCCTAAGCCAATTCCCACCTATCTCCTTACCTCAGGCTTTAAGCTCTCAGGTCCCATCTCTCTCTGCTGATGCATCTACTCCTCTACTGACACCTCAATCTGATATAGTCCCTCACATTTGTCACCTAAAAAGAATAGCTCAGATGTGGAAATCTCCCTCACATCTTCTGCAGTTAGGATTGAGGCAAATAATTCATATAGTTTCTCCACAATGACCTGGTCTTCCTTGAATGCTCTTTGATTATCTGGATTGTCCCGTGTCCCCACTGACTGTTTGGCAGGCTTTCTGCTTCTGTTATTAAAAAACAAAAACAAACAAACAAAACCCTGTTGTTTTTTGCCTTTTGCTAGCTGCTCTTCAAAATTCTTTCACTGGTCTGACTAATTGTACCTTTACACTCAACTTGCCATTGTTTATGCTTCTTTCTATTTTCCTCATAAAGCCCTGATGACTTGGATATATATAAGTGATCTAAAAATGATTTAACCTGTTCTTTTCCTATTTTGGATGGTACTATTTATGTTTTGGTGAAGGCTGAGGCAAAATAAGCATTAAACACCGCAGCCTTTTTGATGTTGCCTATGCTTAGCTCTCCTTTCCCTCTAAGAGGACTCATACTTTTTTTCATCTTTCTCTTGCTCCTAATGTAGTTCTAGAATGTCTTACTCAACTTATGTCCCTTGCTAAGCGTAACTCATTTTATGCCTTAGCCTTCTCATCATGCTCATATCAGTCCATTGGCTTCCTGTTTGCTTTCTTGTGATGTTTAAGGATCAGTGATGAAATGAAAGTGTTGAATGGCCTAGGTTTCTGAGATTATCTCACTGTATTTTCCACTGCAACATCTAAGACTGTAGTCATCCCTTGAGCTGAACTCTCTATGAATAGTGTCAGGGATTTCTAAATCCAGTTATCCTTGGAGTTATGACAGCACTCAAGACTAATGACAAACTACAATTAAGAACAGATGGTCATGTGCTTTGTTTTTTGTTGTGTTTTAATCAATTTTTAAGTTTATTTTTTAATTTCTGACAAGATAATTGTGATTAATATTTCTGTAAGGAAGAATAATGCTTTTTTGTGCTGTTATCACGGGTGGCTTTGTTAGTGAGGTTTTCAAATTTTAAAATATGCACCAATCTGCTAATAGACATTTTGTAGACCAATACTATCACAATCATTAAGTTTAACAGATAAAATTAAACAAATAGGGCCACTAGGTCTTAAAACAATAGAGCATTACAGTTTTCAGTTCTCATTTTGATTTTTTTAAGACACTGTGGTAAGGGTCCTTCTTTCCCTTGCCAGCCTCTGCACTCCTTTCCCTGTGCAAGATGGGCCTTGGGTAAAGCACCCCCTATCTTCTGCATTCAGGTTGTTAGCTTCACCCTCAGCAGAGGTTTAGGCTTGCGGTCTTCCCCTAATCTAAAGGGCCCAGCCTCTCCTTCTGAAGCTGCTCATGCCCTTGCTCTCTCTGATTTAGTAACTACTTGCCTGGGCATTTGCCTTTCTGTCCCTCTTCTCCCTCCACCCAACAGGGGAGGCTTTAAAAGCTCCCAAGCAGGCCTGAAGTGGAATCAGCTGACCCTAACTGGGCCAAGGTAGCCCTGTCTCAGCTGATCCTATTCTGCTTGAGACAATCTCTTGTCGGCTGATCCTGATTGACCTGCAGTAACTCACTTCTATTTAATAGGGCTGTGTCTACACTGGTGCGATCTCGCGCAAAAGCGGCCGCTCTTGCGTAAAAACTTGCTGCCTGTCTACACTGGCCGCGTGTTCTTGCGCAAGTAAACTGATGTTCTAATGTATGAAATCAGGGCTTCTTGCGTGAGAACTCTGATGCTCCCACTCAGGAAGAAGCCCTTTTGCGCAAGAGTTCTTCCAGAAGAGGCCAGTGTAGACAGGCAACAAGAATTTCTTGCGCAAGAAAGCCCTATGGTTAAAATGGCCATCAGAGCTTTCTTGCGCAAGAGAGTGTCTACACTGGCATGGATGCTGTTGCGCAAAAGCACATCTCTTGCACAAAAGCACATGCTAGTGTAGTCGCTCTCTTCTGGAAGAGTTTTTGCAGAAGAACTCTTCTGCAAAAGAGTTTTTGCCTGAGAATGGTCCAGTGTAGACGTAGCCTAAGTGAGTGGATCTTTTACCCTTCTAAGACTGCCTTTTCCCGCACTGTTGCAGCCCTCTGGCCTGGCTTTGTCACAATATACAAATAAGAGGGTGTCTTGGCTGAAATAGGTTGCAATTTTGAACTGTAATATCAATACTTCTTGATTGTTCATTTTTATAATGCAGGTGGATTTTAAAATGAAACCTTTTAAAATAAAATCTTAGTGTGAATATTTAACAACTAAAGTGCAAGAACACCTGTGAAAGGGCACACCAGGCTTTCATGACCCCTGTTGGACCTTGCGATTCTACCACGACAGCACAGGAAAGGAGCAGCAAAGATGAGTCCTCCAGATCAGCCTAGAGAGGCTTCATGGAAGCAGCCAATGAAAGCAAAGCAGGGATCAGATAAAAGGAGCTGCAGGGGCTTAGCAGCTTAGTTCCTGGTTGGCAACAGAATGTTAATGAATGGGACGGCTTCCTGGCTAATGAAGCTTGAGGGATTACCAGAGTTTGGTTCTGGCTGTATTTCCTTAAGGTGGGAGAGAAAGGACTGGAGAATTTAACTCTGAGGTAAGGGGTGAGGGTAAATGGGCCAGGGAAGTAGTACCAATGCATTTAAGGAAGTGGTATGTGGCTGCTGTTGAAAAGTCCCTATGCTGGAACCCAGAGTAGTGAGGTAAACCCTCAAAAAGAGAACAAGGGTTGTTTGGAAGCCCAAACAAATAGTTAAATGTAAAGAGTCCAGAATTCACTAAAAACATTAGTGAGGGCAAATAATGTTGTTGAACTTTTTCCAGCCCTGTGTGACATAGTTGGAGGGCTGAGCCAAAGTAGACCTGCCAAGCAAGCTGATACTCAGTAAGACAGAGGGTAGGGCTGCAGGAGCAGTGTCCCTGCACTGTTGGACACATTTGACTTCACTTATGCTGCATGTGTAATGTCATTTTTATAAATAAATAGGTGCTGGTGGCATGGGGGAGAGTGACAGGAGTACTAGCACTTATAAAAGCACGAGTAGATCTTTGCCAATCACCTATAAAGGGTACTAGTGTAACACATACCTCCTCAGTGTGAAGTACTGTCCCATCTAGTGGTGCCAAGACTGCTTATGGAGAGAATGATTTGCTCTGCAGCCTTGGCTAATAGGTAGTTGGCTTTTAGCTCATGCAATAGAGGCTCACTAAGCTCCAGAGGTCCCAGGTTCAATTCTGCCTGCAGACTACTTGGCTACGTCTACGCTGGCCGCTTCTTGCTCAAGAACTCTTTTGCGGACGAGTTCTTGTGCAAAAACGCTTCCACCAGAGAGCGTCCACACTGCCATGTGCTTTTGCGCAAGAGATGTGGTTTTGCGTAAGAGCATCCATGGCAGTGTGGACGCTCTCTTGCGCAAGAAAGCTCTGATGGCCATTTTAACCATAGGGGCTTCTTGCGCAAGAAATTCATGTTGCCTGTCTACACTGCCCTTTTGTGGAAGAGCTCTTGCTCAAGAGGGCTTATTCCTTGTGGGGAGAGGAATAACTCTTCCAGAACAAGCTCTGTTTTACAACGCTATACTGTAAATTTACTTGTGGAAGAACGCGTGTGCAGTGTAGACAGCTGGCAAGCTTTTGCGCAAGAACAGCTGTTCTTGCTCAAGAAGCTGCCAGTGTAGAGGTAGCCCTTGGGTCTGTGGATGTTAGACTAGAAGCAGAATAAGGCCTGCAGTATTACTTGTAGCAGCAGGCGGTGCTCAGACTGAGTATCCTTTGTTACACCACTACATATGTTAGCTTGTCTACAGCTTGCAATTTCATTTCTTTATTCCAAAAAGACATCGACTAGTTTCAATAATCTCTTCTGGATGATGTTTTTCTTAATATTCCAATGTTTAGAAGTAAATTATCTACATGGAAGATATTCATTGGCTAGAAGTAGCATGGAAATACAGTACTTGATTCTGAGTTTATCAGCTTTCTCATTTTGGTTTTATTTTGGTCTATTTTTAAACTAATACTCCAAGAAGCAATAAAATTCCCAGAGTACAAGGAACAGAAAATTATGTATAACATTTGCAAATTATCATTCAGCATCAAAAGAATTAATTTGTTTGCCATTGGAAAATCATCTTTCTTCTAGCCACACAGAGATTTATATTTCTGTGGGAATGGAAGTGAGACCAAGGGCAGCAGCTTTTGAATGCAGCTGCAGATAATAGTAGTGGAGATAAGTAGAGGAAAGAATTTTTGATATTTCAATTCTGCTTTGATATCAAAAGGTCTTGTCCAAGAAACCCAGCATTATGCCAATGAAAATACAGATGACTACTGATTGGTGAGTATTGTTGTTTGAGCACGCTGCCTTATAGCCATGTTCTAGTGCTAATTTATAGTGAGTTGTATCTTGTATGAGCATAATTAGTCAGGACTCAGTTGTGGAAAATCCCCTAGCTTCATCTAGCTCAAATGGACTATTGTGAATCAAAATATATATGTGACCTCCTTAACGGTTGTAGAAGTCCTTATCTATTGTTGGCCACATTGTTATGGGGAAGGGAACCAGACAGACACAGAAAAGAAGATAGCTCTGAGATTCAAGGACAAATCACAATACTGCTTAACGAGCAGCACGGCTTAAAAATTTAATCATTTAAAAGCTACTGTAAAATTATTATAATTGAGCTCTTACTGGAATCAATGGCAAAATTCCCTTTGTCATCATCAGATATGCGAAACATACAAGCTTTTCTATGTGTATATTGTTCATTTCTGTTTATATTTCTAAGTTTATTCTTGTGTGTGTGTGTGTGTGTGTGTGTGTGTGCGTGTGTGTGTGTGATATAATGCATGTGCGCACACACACACACACACACACACACACACACACACAAATATAAGTTAGTATGCTATGCTAGTTGTGTAGCCCCAGAGTTTGGAAATCTCACTGAGATGATTAAGCAAGGTGCTGAGCACCTGTTGTAATCCACCCACCACCTTCTGCTTTCATAGGTTTCATTAGGAGCTAATAGCCATCAGTAACACACTGATGTCAGTAAAACTAACTCTGTATAGCACATGGCTATTGCTGCTATATAAAATTGAAATGTAAATGTGATTGTACCCCCAAAACTGACTCTAATGGTGACCTTCTGTGTTTGCATTTTCACTGTAACTCATTGATTTCTAAACTTAATTTATTTGGTTTACAATTTCAAAAGGTACTTTATCTCCCAGTCCATGGGCCCACCCTGGGTTCTGATATGAAGATGAATTCTTTCTATCTCACATAATAAGAATTCTGCAGATCAAATTACACTTCTCTGATTTACTTTTTTTTTTTTTTTGCATCCTCACTGTGTTCAGATTAGGACTTGACTGATACCTTTACAAACCCCTGGTGTAGGGATCACATGGAGCTAGACTCCAGTTCCAAGTTACTATAAAGCATCACTGTAAAACAGGGGAGGGGAACCTTTTTTGGGTTGAGGGCCACTGACCCACAGAGGAAAAAAATCAATAAAAAAACCTCAGACATACCCCTGACTGAGAAGGAAAAAGACACTCCCCATGTTCCCCTTGCACACCAGAGCATCGGAGGGCCCAGGCCAGTAGATTTTTGTATGCTCCAGCCCCACGGTGGGGGAGGGCTGAGCACCAGTGTGGGCTCCCCAGTGCTGGGGGATATCCCTGAGCCATGGCGGTCAGATCCAGTCAAGCTGGGGGCTGCATCTGAGTCTGAGGTTCCCCACCCCTGCTGTGAAATATCACTGGTGTGGGTTTATGTAACTGCATTTTCAAAGAGATCTCCTATTTACATGTGACATTAGGTAAGAGTGGAAGAAGGGGTCCTGCTTCTTTGGATTGTTTGTGTATCTCCTGCATAATTGTGTTTGAAATAACATCATGTGCCCTTGTGCAGAGTTTCTTAGACTGAAAACAGCCCCTAAAATTTTAAGGGTACATTTACACAGCAGCGTTATTTTGGACATCTACACTGTAAGCCTTTATTTCAAAATAACATTGAGCTGGAGGATTTTTTTGTTCAGACTTGTGGCAACCCTCATTTCATGAGGAGTACGGAAAGTCAAAGGAAGAGTGTTCTTCCTTCGGCTTGCTGTGTAGAAAGCTCCAAAAAACGAATTAAGCTATTTCAACTTCAGCTACATCAATTGCATAGCTTAAGCTGCGTAGCTTAATTTGACTTTAGCCCTGCTCTGTAGACACACCCCTAAGTTATTTTCCTCTGGGATTTGAATATATTTTAAAAAATATTAGTTGAACCTAATTAAGACTTAAAACTGTCATTATGCCAATGTTTATTGATACCTTTAAATAAATCTACATGAATAATTCTGCTATTCAAGCATTGGAGTCCCAGGAAACAATACAATGGCAATTGTTTGTGTTACAAAATCTTGTCAGTTTTGCAAATGCAGTGGATGGTATAGAATCAGATGCAGGTCCCATTTTATAAGAAACTCAAAAGTTCGAGAAGACTTTGATAAATGTTGCCAATTTTGACCAGTATATGTAATGAACTGTAAGGTGTCCCAAATCCTTGCCTGTCGTCTTTAATAATAATTTCAAATGTAACTTTGATTTCTAAATATCCATTATTGGCATGTAAAAAGCATATGCACACTGAATAAAATATGAAGACTATCCCTTCAGTTAAGTATTAATGGCTTCTGGGAAGTCTCTGCAGTCCTTAATTCACTGTCTACTTTAATGTAAAACATATATGTATAAAAAATCTGAGATATGAAGATCATAGTATTTGAAGTGGTATGGGTTTATGTAGCTGCATTTGCAATGCTTTTAGTCTGAAAAATGACCTTAAAAGCAGCTGAAAAACTGCTTTGTGGAATCGTCTGGGAATTGAATCAAAATTCCAAATGTGGCTAATGGCAATTTACATGTTATCTAGGGCAACGATCATAAAAAATGGTTCTCAAACCAAGATACTTACATTTGGCAGTGGGTAAAAATGGTGCCCGCTATCTCAACTCCCTTCCATCATCTCTGAACTCTAATCCAATATGAGTTGAGCCAGTACAAACAAGCAAACTGTGGTGGATGGTGTATAATTGATCATGTGGCAAACTATACTGACAACTATAATGATTTTAAGACCTAAATCATATATTACCGTTTCCAGCTTCCCCCACCATTATCATTTAGCCCTTAGAATGGTGTCATTAGTGCTTGAGCCGTGCTCACCCTTTACCAATGTCATTGGATACATGCCTACTTCTTACTGAGATATGGATGCTTGTCTCAGAATAAGCTGTGCGTGGAGCTTGAAAGGAACATGCACACGTTTATCAATAATTGCATGTAATGAACTGCAGTTGAAATGGCACCCATGGCTAATACCTTCCTGGAAAAAGGTAAGGGAAAAGAAACCACTGTTTTGTGTTCCTCCACTGGGGATATTAGATAGCAGGTAATGGAATAGTTGAGTAACTGCATGAAGTCTTAGTGGTTAGTAGATGATTATGTAGTCCCCAGGGGCAGGGCCAACAGCCAGTGCGCTCCGGCCCCTTTCCCAGGGAGCCCCTGCCACTCTGCGCTGCTGCCTCTGTATCAGGTGGCCAGGTGGAAGCCAGCTTGTGAGGGGAGCCAGTTTAAAAACCAGCTCCCCATGCAGATCAGCTGCCTGTTGCCCCACGCTGCTGCCTCTGATACAGAGGTAGCAGCACGAGGTGGTAGCTGCCCCTGTCCTGGGCCGGGGGGAAGGGGGAACTGCTGAGCTCCCTGTGGACAGAGGCTGGTCCAGTGGGATATGGAGCAGCCTCTGCCTGTTGGGAGCTTAGACCCCCTGCAGGCAGAAGGTGCTTGGCGGCAGCCTCCTCATCATCCTACCCCAAACGCTGCTGCCTCTGATACAGGCAGCAGCATGGGGAGGAGAGGGGGAACAGGCACCACTGTGGAGATGGTGCTGGGGGAACTGGCTTTTAAGAGGCAGCGGGGGGGAACAAAAGCTGTCAACTAGATTAAATAAGCCTAGATCAAGCCAAGTATAGTCACTATTTGTTTACATCCCTATCCTTCACACTAGGCTTAATCAATGAAATTAATATTAAAGAAAGCCCTTTGAGGTGGTATTCAAACCCATGCTGGCCAGTAGGGGAATTAAGGTGCTAATGTGTGCTTAAATCACTAGGGAGGAGAGCAGACCTTAAACCCTCTATTCCTGGGGACAGGGCTGGCTGAAGAAAGGAGCTCTTTCAGTGAACACTGTCTGAGGGCAGGGTCCTGCCTAGGGCAGGGGGCTGGACTTGATGACCTTCTGAGGTCTCTTCCAGCTCTATGGTTCTATGAGGGCCCTGTCCCTGAAGGGAAGAAGGGCCTGATGCTGACTCGTCTGAAAATGGGACTTGTTAACTCTTTTCAGGGCTCCGTGGAGGAGGATTTTTAACCCATCTGTGTAGATATTCCTTTGTGTTAATTCCTGTTTGTTTCTGCTTACTGTCACTCCAGAAGGGGCTTGGCCAAAGGACAGTGCCTTCTAAGACTGGACTGGCAGGCAGAGACGCCCAAACATTATTAAAGTATAGACCTGGATGAAAACTGGGGCCTAGCCTAGGATTCATCCTGGCATAGAATCCAAGCAACAAGCCCATATTCTCTCACTGTTCCAACTATTTGAATGTAGGTTGTCAGTGTTTTTTCCCTTTCACTTTAGATTAATGTTCAGTTGGTCTGGCTCTTGTAACTTTTTCCTAACTATTCCTTTCCGTATCACTCTGAAAAAGCAATAACTGATCCATATGGAAACCTGCTTTTGAGACACAACTTTACAGGGTATCTGGTCTGAAGGAAATGGTGTGAATTATGCTACTGACTAGCAGAAGCAAATCACTTTCAAGTTAGTTACAACTATTATTTTGGCCAAAAAATATTCAATCTGCATGGTTTTTAGAGAGGCATTCACTAACAAGTCAATTAAAGGGACAGATCAATTTATAGCTCATGACTCTTAATATTGCAATATTTAACTTAATTTTTAGAAGGCACATAAGGCATTTATTTTAATATTTCCCTATTTTTCTTTTATTCTTTGGCTATTCCTTACATTGTGGATGTTTATCTTCAATTTTGTACTTGTAAATATTTTATATAAGCACTTCTAAAAATAAGGCACTCACTTGGGCTACATCTACACTGTGGAGCTATTTTGGGATACTGGAAGTATCCTGAAATAGCTATTCCGTGTCTCTTGAGCATGCCTGTTATTTTGAAATATAACGAGCTTGCTATTCTGACATCCCTGTAAACCTTGTTCCACAAGGGTTAAGGAACATTTTGGAATAGTGTTTTGTTTTTGAAATTTGGTACCATGTATACAGTTACAAATTTCAAAATAAGCTATTTTGAAACTACATCGAAATAATTTGCACTATTCAATTTGTATAGTGCAAATGACGTATCTTATTTCAAGGTAAGGGTGCATTGTAGATGCATCCTTAGATGTCTGTATTTGAATATGCTCGTTAAAGTGATTTGTCCTAGGTTTGCTTTTTCAGAGTGATTTGTCTCAGTGGTTTGCTGTAATCCCCAGAACTTGTTCTTACATATGTGGTTAAAAATTGGTAGAAGCAGTCTACTCTTCTATAATCCCTAACAATCACATTGGACTCTCTGGATCCAATTGAAAACAGTTCATACTGCAAGTGTCACTATCCTAATATGTGCAGACTCTGTTGGATGACATGAGATGGTACAATTTTTTTTTTTTTACTGTGTTCATCTTACTGTGTTCATCTTTGTGTATGTTAAAACTGACTGCCAGTGCATTGACCTCAAATTTCTTTATCAGTAATAAGGCAGCCCTCAAGCTTTCAAATACGGCTGTTCTGTTAGAAGTTGTGGTTAGTGTGTTTGTTTAGAACCTAGAAGGGTGGGGGTGGGGGTGGAGGAGAGGGGGCAGAAGGAATTGAGCCAGAAGGTGATTTATTCCTGTGATTGGTAACATACAAAATCAAACCTGGGCCTATGCTAAAAATCACCTTTCCTATCTAACAAAATATATTGTCACCCCAAATTCAATCTCTTTTTCTCCTCCATGAATGAATTCAGAGTCTCTTTCTCCACCATGTGATGTCCTGAATCCAACTTTTGTCTTTATTGACTGGGCCATCTCCCCTGCTGTCATTTTGTTCCTTATCACTTCCAAGTGGTTTCAGTGTTCACACTGAAGGTTTTTTGTCTTCCAGGGTTTTTCCTTGACTTTTCTGATGTGTTGCAATGGTAGGCAATCGGGCAGGCGATTACATCATTAGCTAGTCGGAAGGTGACAATGACAAATCCCTGCCACTTGAATGGGCCGTCACAGAAACAGGGTTCCTTGGTGACTCACTTTCACTACAAGGGCATAAGTTTCAGTATAGTTAACATAATCCTTAACTAGTACTCATACACACACATCACAGTGATTATCATTAAGTTATAAGCTTTCATTAGAGACCTCACACTGCTTTCATGGTACTTATCCATGAAGGACAGCATATATCAGGTGTACTGAGCTTGTCTGGTTTGGAACAGGAGTTGCTTGGAATGGAACCATTTGCTGTTAAACTCCAGTGGGCCTCTGACAGAATGCCACTGCAAATCTGACTCCTTGTGGCATGTTGGTGACTCTTCTTGGCCTTTGATAAATTCATCTTAATGTCCCTGGATGACATTTAATGGAAACAGAGAATACTAGAACTGGAAGGGACCTCAGGAGATCATTAGGTCCAGTCCCCTGCCCTCACAGCAGGACTAAGCACAGTCTATATCAGTGTTTCTCAACTTTTTTATAAAGGACCCCCTTTTTTAAAAAGAAAAAACCCATAAGTACCCCCAATACCTACAGTTTTCCAGACACACAGTTTTTTTTTCTACCATTGCAACATACTTGTTTAAACAACTTAATCATAGCCGAACAGGCGATTGAAATTTTTGGGTATAAAAAGTACAAAAATAATAGTGCTGTAAAACAAAAATGCAGTTTTCTTCAAATTTCAGTTGTGTTGATATACTGCCCCCGACTTCTCTCGAGTACTCCTAAGGGTGGGTACTCATACCACTGGTTGAGAAACACTGGTCTATATCATCCCTGATAGTTGTCTGTCTATCTTGCTCTTAAATAATATCTCTAGTGATGGAGATTCCACAGCCTCCCTCAGCAATTTATTCCAGTGTTTAAACACCCTGACAGGCAGGAACTTTTTCCTAATGTCCAGCCTAAACCTCCCCTGCTGCAGTTTAAGCCCATTTCTTCTTGTCCTATCATCAGAGGCCAAGAAGAACAATTCTCTCCACCCCCCCCGTCCCTTTTAGATACATGGAAACCGCTATCCAGTCCCCTCCCAGTCTTCTCTTTGCCACACTAAACAAGCCCAATTCCTTCAGCCTTCTTTCAGCTCATGTTTTCTAGACCTTTAATAATTTTTGTTGCTCTTTGGATCTTCTCCAATTTCTCCACATCTTTGTTGAAATGTGCCCAGAACTGGACACGACACTCCAATTAAGGCCTAATCAGCGCAGAAGAATGACTTCTCAGGTCTTGCTCACAACACTCCTGTCTTCTTGAAATGAACTGTGTATATGGCACTGTGCATATTAACCTATAGGGAGGTCTTCAGTAAAAACACAATTTTGAAGTGTCCATCTCAGGGTCATTTTCATGGCCCTGTTTTATATTGTCTTAGTTCAAGTATTGTATGGTCCAACCATTTCTATGTCAGGACAACTTACGACTTCAGTCTTCTTTTGCTATGCTACTTTTGGCTTCCACATGTTTTTCTAATGTTCATTGTTTGATGTTAAGGATGATGCATTTGTGTTTGGACTCTGGAGGCCATGCAGGATGGCCCTCTTTGATTTGACATGTATTTCTTTCAAGGTGCCTTGCCCATACATTTGGCACCTTGCGCACTGTGTATAATTTAGGATGGGGGTTGCAAGAAAGCAGATTTTACAAGGTAGCCAGCTCTTCCTGAAAGGTGTTAAGTGTCCTCAAATCTCTTGAAAGTCAAAATGGCCACCAAGATACTGTGGCAATCTGGCCTTCTGGCATGTAGGGATATCCTGGCTATGGCCATACTCTCTTTTCCCATCATTCCTCCTGCAAAAGGGCCCAAGGAGATTGTATGTTACAGTCACTCCTTGCCACTCCAAGACTCCTTACCCACGTACTAAAGTGGCCTTTCAGCCACCTAGAGTGGTATAAAGCAGTTGAAGCAGAGCCAAAGATCAAGACCAGTGAGAACTGAAAGTAGTAAGCATCTCAGAGGAAATGTTCACTAGTTTGTATAACTGGGTCCTTAGGATGCCTTTTCTCTTAGGCTAGGTCTGCACTACACAAACCTGAGTGGTGCAGTTATACGGTATGTCTACACTTGCACCCTCTTTCGAGAGAGGGATGAAAATGCAGACATTCGAAATTGTAAATGAAGCTGGGATTTAAATATCCTGCACTTTATTTGCATAATTGCGGCGGACGGGAGCTATTTTGAAATACTTTATTTCTAAATAAAAAAACGCTGTTTAGATGCGGTTATTTCGGGAGAAAACCCTTCTTCCGAAATAACCCTTATTCCTCATACAATGAGGTTTACCGGTTATTTCGGAAGAAGGGTTTTCTTTTGAAATAACCGCATCTACACAACATTTTTTTTATTTCGAAATAAAGTATTTCAAAATAGCTCCCGTTCACAAATATGCAAATGAAGCACGGGATATTTAAATCCCAGCTTCATTTGCAATTTCAAATGTCTACATTTTCATCCCTCTCTTTGAAAGAGGGTACAAGTGTAGACATACCCATACAGACCTAACCCCTTCTCCTAGTGACATAGCTACTGTCTCTTGTAGAGGTGGACTAATGGCACCAATAGGAGAAATTCTCCCTTGTCCTAAACTGCACCATTTCTAGTATTCTTGAAAACATAACATCCAGCCTTGGTCAATTGCCAGAGCTGCTCAAAATATTTCTTGCCTTTACAATTCGTTTGTTGGAATCTCCCTGGGCATACATTAACAGATCTTCAAAGTAGCTGTTTTGTTACAAACCACATCCACAAGCCAAATACACACGGAAGGACTGGAATTACACCTCATTCACAAGTTCCATTCTCACACCCATGGACTGAATAAAGATACTGGATGGCTGGGTCATTATCAACCTACCAAACAATGAAGGCAACAATGGTTCTTTGACTGTGTAGAATCTCATACTACCATCTACATGTTTTGTAAGTCTTTAAGTACTACCTGACCATCTGTTGTTTGCTAATTAATGGTTCTTATCTGCCTCTTTTGACTATCCAGCCTTTAGGTACTTAGAAACTATTTGTTTTTCTTATTCCATTCCTGCTTGGCTTTCCCCTTGTTATATTTTTTGCCGACTGCCTCTTGTCCCCACCCATCCCACTCTTTCCTTTTTCATTCCTCCCCCCTCCTTCTGCCCTATTTATTTTGGTCCTGGACATCCAACACTCTGGTCATCTGAACAAGTGGACTGTACCCACAAAAGCTCATGATACCATCTACATGTTTTATTAGTCTTTAAAGTGCTACCAGACTTTTTTTTCAAGTTTATCCTGTACAGACTAACTCAGCTACCCCCTGAAGCTTCTGAACTTTTCTTCAGTGGATACACAATTCCTTTTTCAGTCTGATGCATAACATCTTTCAGCAGGGAACCTTTCCTTCATAGACGGAATGTGGCATTTGTTATCACAAATTCTGGGATCTATTTCTCCTTATCAGGGCTCTTAACCACTCTGATTCAGGGTTTCCCAACTATAATATCAAGATGATTACCTTCAGTGCCCTGAGGGATGGCTCAAGGATGTATACATCATTTATTAGGCATGCAAAGTTGATGAAAGGCACTGTATAAGTACAAAATATTGTGGGGTTTTTTTATTATTGATCTAACTTGCTCATAATGGAGTTTTTTGTTCTGTTGTCTTATAAGGAAGTGTCCTTAAGGTCAATCCCTGTAAGGTTGTTGTATAATAAATGCTAATTTAGTTGGTGGTGGTATTTGTAAGCTCCAGCTCTACCTTTTTGAATGTCTCATTGAAATAAATGTATATATTTTTGCTCAATTCTGTCTGGGAGGAATTTAGAGACATTTAAAAAAAGTGAAACCAAAGTTGAGCTGCAGCTGCAAAGAGAAAACTATACCTCTCTAATCCAGAGAGTTTGGAGTTTAAAAGCACTAAAGCATCATGGAATATCTTGTAGGCTAGTTAATCATGGGGCTCTCTAAATGCCTTGTAAGGGGTCCTCATGGCTGAGAGAGATTGTCAACAGTTTTGTGAGGAGGCTTATGGGTTCTGTACCGCCTCAGTTGTCCAAAGGACCTGGGGATGCAAGCTTTTCTTACAATAATAAGAGGTACTAGCAGTGCAACATACCAAAGCTAAGGGCTGGATGGTGCAAGTGTAACACCAACAGGCAGAATCAGCCTTGTACCTCTAAAGCTTCGTGCAAGACTTTTAACAGGGTTCAAAAAAGAGCTAGATAGATTCATGGAGTTTAGGTCCATCAATGGCTATTAGCCAGGATGAGTAGGAATGGTGTCCCTAGCCCCTGTTTCTCTGGAGGTGGGTGACAGGGGAGGGATCACATGGGGATTACCTGTTGTGTTCCCTCCCTGTGGGGCATCTGATATTGGCCACTGTCGTCAGATATGGTACTGGGCTTGGATGGACCATTGTTCTGACCTAGTATGGCCGTTCTTATGAGCCTCTACCACTTGAGCTAATGCCTGCTGGCTCCCAGCTCAGGCCATTGAACAAACTCATTCTTTTTCTCTAAGGGTGTGTCTAGACTACAGGGTTTTTTAAAAAAAGTGGCCTCTTTTTTTCAAACAAACTTCCCCTGCATCTAGACTGCTGTTGTGTTCTTTCGAAAGTAAATCGAAAGAACGTGGCAGTTTTTTGATCACGGAAAACCTCATTTTTATGAGGAATAATGCCTTTTTTCGAAAGCGCTCTTTTGAAAAAAGGCACTATGTAATGCAAACTGTGCTTTTTGGAAAGAGCATCCAGACTGCCTGGGAGCTCTTTCGAAAAAGCGGCTCGCTTTTTCAAAAGTACTGGTTGTAGTCTAGACGCTCTCTTTCGAAAGAGGCTTTTTCAAAAGTATCTTTCGAAAAAGCCTCTTTTGAAAGAGGCTTGTAGTGTAGACGTACCCTAAGTGGCCAAAGTGTCACTACATGGGACAGTGTACCACACTCAGTAGGTGTGTGGGTTACACAAACTCTTACTCATATGAGTAGTCCTTATTGTCACAGGCATTTTCAATGAATTTGGTGTGACTACTTGTATAAGAAAGGTTATTCATGCCTGTAAAGGCTTGCAAGGTTGAGCCACTCTTATTCTTAACTTGCCTTTTTAAAAAAAATCCAACTACTATGAAGTCCTAATGCTGTTCCAAAGACCACAAAGCTCTATTAAGAGTCTTTAGATTGCCTTTGGACTGGTGTCTTCTTGCTCTTTGATAATCAGATTCTTCTGGCACGTTCCATTTCTGACTTTGGCTCTTAGATTAAGAGAGCAGATCTAGAATAGACTCATGGTATTTTTCTTGGGCTGTGGCACCTGAACTCCTGTGATTAAATGAATCATAGAATACTAGGACTGGAAGGGACCTCAAGAGGTCATAGAGTCCAGTCCCCTGCCCTCATGGCAGGACCAAATACTGTCTAGACCAGGGGTTCCCAAACTTTTTGACACGGGGACCAGTAAATCCATTCACGAGCTTCGGAGGACTGGTAACATTCATTTGCATATTCATTAAGCAAATGACGAATATGCAAATACGTTGTTTTTGGTCCTCCCAAAGCCCCCAGGGCCAGCTTTAGCAAAGCTTTTGATACGGTCACCCACAACATTCTTACCAGCAAGTTAAGGGAATATAGTTTGGAAAAATGGAATCCAATAAAACCCTGCACCACCACATCATGTATTGAAAAGGGGCTCATTTATTTTCAGAAAGCTGACACCATCTTTGGAATTTTTTATCCATATTCTCATTCCGGATGGTGAATGCACCAGGTTCTCTCCATTCTGACACACTGTAGTGCCTTTAAACCTCACTGTCAGCAGTGGGGATATTTAAAAGGCACTGTTTTTAAATTTTTATTCAGGATCTGCGTGCACCCTGAACTGTGCCGCTCCCCGCTGGCCGATTCTCTCTCCCCCCTCCTCCCCCAGTTTCTCCCCCCGCCCTGGGCCAGCCCCGCTGTCCCCGCCAGCCGATTCTCTCCTGGCAAGCCCTGCTGCCCCCGCCAGCCCTGCTTCCGCCGGCTGGTTCCCCAGCCAGCCCCGCGATCTCCCCCAGCCAGCCTCACTGCCCCCGCCAGCCGGTTTCCCGCGATCTCCCCTGGCCAGCCCCACTGCTCCCGCCCCCCCAGCCAACCCTGCTTCGGCCGGCCAGTTCCCCTCCCTATCTCCTCCGGGCAGCTCCACTGCCCCGACCCTGCTTCCTTGCGGCCCATATCCAACCCCCCCTTCCCAGCCAGCAATAAGAGCTCACCTGGTAACCCTCACTATGCCTCTGCCAGGAGCCTGAAACATACGGCTGCATCCGCCCAGCCCGGTTGAGGGCTTGGGGAACCCAGCGCTGCATGGGCAGTCCGGGAGCCCAGAACACCCTGGCAGCCGTGCTGAGGCCCGGTATTTTTTTCCCGCGGCCCGGTACCGGGAAACGCCATAGTTTGGGAAACGCTGGTCTAGACCATCCCTGATAGATATTTATCTAACCTACTCTTAAATATCTCCAGAGATGGAGATTCCAGAACCTCCCTTGGCAATTTATTCCAGTGTTTGACCACCCTGAAAGTTAGGAACTTTTTCCTATTGTCCAACCTAAACCTCCCTTGCTGCAGTTTAAGCCCATTGCTTCTTGTTCTATCCTCAGAGGCCAAGATGAACACATTTTCTCCCTCCTCCTTATGACACCCTTTTAGATACCTGAAAACTACTATCATGTCCCCCCCCTCAATCTTCTCTTTTCTAAACTAAACAAACCCAATTCTTTCAGCTTTCCTTTCTAGGTCATGTTCTCTAGATCTTTCATCATTCTTGTTGCTCTTCTCTGGACCCTCTCCAATTTCTCCACGTGTTTCTTGAAATGTGGTGCCCAGAATTGGACACAATACTCCAACTGAGGCCTAACCAGTGCAGAGTAGAGCGGAAGAATGACTTCTTGTGTCGTGCTCACAACACACCTGTTAATGCATCCCAGAATCATGTTTGCTTTTTTTGCAATAGCATCACACTGCTGACTCATAAAAGCCAAATTGCTGACTCATAAATCAGCAATTTATGAGTCGGCAAAATTTGGATTTTTGCTGACTCATAAAAGCAAAATTGCTGACTCATAAAAGTTATACTACATATAGGTCAATGGTACAGGTAGTCCATGGCATAAGGCCATAAAACTAATTCTAGGAATCAAAAGGAATAAATCAGTATAGAACAAACATTTGATCGGTCTTCTACTATGAAACCTACATTTCTATAGTCAGCAGAAACTAAAGCACACTTGCTTGAGTTGAACTTGGTCTCCACCTAAAAAATTAGATTGACCTATGTCAACTCAGGGCTGTGGGGAAAAAGAACTGTGCCTGTGTGACTTAATGAGGTTGACCTAAGCCCCACTATAGACAGTGTGGTCAATGGAATAATTTTTCCATCAACCTACTTACCTACTTTTAGAGAGGTGGATTAACTGTATTGGTGGGAAACTCCTTCCATCCAACTGCAGTAGAGAGCATCTGCATTATGGTGCTATAGGAGCACAGCTAAAACTGAGCTGCTGCAGTGAACACATGACTTTAGACATAAGTTCAGCTTGTTTATGATCAAATCTTTCAAAACAGGGAATAGGCTGATAATCGCTGAAAAGTGATATTTAATGGAGCTTTGTATTAGTTGTACAGTAGTGGTAATAACTGAATTGCCCTTGGTATCTCATTTAAAACCTGCAAATACCTTGCATACTGGAGCTTAGTTCTCACAGGAAGCACAAGAATACTAGAGTAACCTTTTTCTGTTAAACTTGCCAACTTTAAGTTAATCAGTACCAAACAGTAACCAATACTTATACAAATTTCCAACACAAAAAGCAAATTAAATTACACTTTTGTCGTATCAGATCAATAAACTGAGTTTGCTGTGAGTTATGGTAACCAGAATCCCCTGCTCAGTTATTTGTAACATACACCTTTCCATGTCCTGTGTGTTATATGGAAAATGCTCTGGGGCAGGGACTGTCACTTACTAAATTACTCTCGTGCCTACCAGAAGGACCCTTGTCCAAGACCTTATATGTTATGCCACTACAAAAGTTTAGCAATAATAACATTTGAACCTACATATATTCATTATGTTCAAACAACAGCTTCCCAAATTCTCTTCAGTCTTCTTCTACCAAGTGGTATGCAAAAGATAACTGATTCCATGGGGGGAGGGGGAATGTTGCTCTCATGGAAACAGACTATAATTGAGCAAGAAACATGACAGACAGACAAAGATGTAAAGACTAGATCTCCATATGGGTCATGAAGCATGAGAACATCAATAACAAATTCCCAAGTGCAAGTGTCTCAACATGTGAGTGTTGAGAACAATACTTGGTTTGCCGGCTGGTGACAACTGTCCATCACAGATCACTGCCATGCTAGAATCTGATTCCTTCACATTCAGAAACACAAGCATCTTCTGCTTGAGGTGTCCCTCTAGCTCCTTTATCTGGTAATAGTTGTAGAGTCTTATCCTGTTTTAGAATCCATAAGTGAAATGGTTTATCATGCATTTAGCCACAGTATTACACAATCTCACTGTCAAAAGAGGCTTATGTGAAGAGCCTGGAAGTCCAAATCTGTACTTGTCACCAGCATGGAAAGGGTCTTGGTCCAGGAGCATGAAAGCTCAAACCTCCACTACTGGAGGTCTCCAGTTCCACCACAGGTCGTCATCACCAGGAATAGGACTACATAAAGTGAACTATGTAGCGAGGTATGCATAGCTTCCTCGGTGACCCATCAGCATAACCTTTTGGGGAGGGCAGAAGGGGAAACTTCTAGAGCTTCAAACTGTCTACAGCAGGTGTCTCTCTGAATATGGCAATAGTAGTTGCAGGGTCAGTTGATTAACAGCTTGTGTGTGTGTGGGGGGGGGGTTCCTTTTTTTTCACCCTCCCTCACCCCTGCCTGGCATTATTCATATATTATCATGTGCCAATAAAATTAGAGAACATTTGATTGGTTAGATGGGTAGTGCCAAAAAAAGCTCCCGCATCTCTTGCTGTCATGACACTTTTTTTTTTTTTCTTGTTTCTTCTTTTCTCAATAGCAGGCAAAGGTGCTTCCTGCATATTTTCTATGCCCACTTACTTTATAGCTGTGTCAAACCATCCAACTGCAGCAGGTGGAGTCTAACTCTCTCTGCAGGAAAACTGTTTCTTCTGGGAAATGTTGTTTTGCTAGCATCTGTTTGTTGGATGTTAACTTCACATGTCCATGTAGTGCCTCTAGAGATTTTCTATTGCCATAGATGAGATAATGAGATCTAGAACATATTTTAATGTAAACAAACACATTCTTCTTTTAGCTCTGATCAGGTATATACTGTAATTAAAATATAATGGCAGGGTTTGACCTATGAATTCTGTTTGAGCATTTTATAAGCTATTAAACTGTACTCTTCTCTGGCTTTCTCATTTATTTCAAATGAGTAAAGCTGCAATGTGGTTTTTAGGTGATTTCAACACACTGTCCCTGGGAGTTAGTATGAAAGCAGAGGTGCCTGAATGCTTCAGATGTCAAAGTGGGTAGATAAGGCATGCTATTTCAGAAATAGATGTATAATTTTGAATAGTAATTGCATGTACATTTAACACAATAGTGTGATGTCCTGATAGGCCAAATGTCGGAAAAGCCTCTTGCAGAAGAAAATCGGAAAAAGATTGCAAATTGCAGTTTGCAATTTGCATATCTTTTTCCGACTTTTCTTTGTAGTGTAGACATAGCCCTAGTCTCCCCTCACTTCTTCTGTATCTTAGGGCACATCTACACAGCAGGGCTAAAGCCAAAATAAGCTACACAATTTGAGCTACACTATTGACGTAGCTTGACAAAGCCCTGGCTGGGTTGATTTAGTTGGGATTGGTCCTGCCTAGAGCAGGGGGCTGGACTTGATGATCTTCTGAGGTCTTTTCCAGCTCTATGGTTCTATGATTCTATGAAATGGCTTATTTCAGCTTTTGGTGCTGTCTACACAGCAGGAAGTCCAAGAGCACTCTTCCTCCAACTTCTCTTACTCCTTGTAAAATAAGAGTTACAAGAATCAGGTAAGAAGTCCTTCTTATGTCGAAATAGCCCATGTCTACACTAGAAGTAGTTATGATGTTTCGGAATAACATTAGTTATTCTGAAATAACACTGCTGTGTGGATGCAGTGCTTAACTACACAGCAGGGCTTAGCTTAATTTGTGTAGCTTATTTTGAGTTATGTCAATTGCGTAGCTTATTTTGAAATTGGGAGTATCTACACAGCACTTATTTCGAAATAGAGCACTCTTACTCCGACTCCTGTAACCCTCATTGTACAAGTAAGGGAAATCAGAGGAAGAAGTCCTCCAGCTTGACAGTATTTCAACATTATTTCGAAATAAGTGCCTCCTGTGTAGATGCGGACTAAGTTGTTTCGAAATAATGTTGCTGTGTAGACGTTTCTCTAGTGTCCTTTCTACAGTGACTTTTTTATTTTGCAGACTCACATTAATTTTTTTAATTTCATTCCTTTTATTGTTAGTTTACAATACTCTCTACATCCCTTTCTTTTCTCCAGTTAAAGTAATCAATCTTTCCCTTCTTGTCTCTCCCTTTCCTCCTTTTTCCATTCCCTTCTTCTTTGTTCTACTTGTTTCTCTTGGATTGAAATCCAGAGACGAGGTCTAGTTTGTATTCCAAATGCAGATGTTTTGGAGGCTGAATGGATGATGACATCCCCTGATTCTGCAATGAGCAAAGAATGGGTGGATTCCTGCGCTGTCATGAAACCCATTTTAGGATGGAGGCCTGAATGTGTAGATAATGCCCACTGGAGGTTTAGGGTATTGAAATTGAAGTAAATGCACTGCACATTAACTTGAATATTAATATTGTACCAAAGTACTCTCCTTTTGTTAATGTTATTTTGTTTTTGGAGGGGGATCCAGGTGGAGTGATTCTGATTTACTCTCTTCCGCAAAATGTCAGAGTCTATGCAGAAGACAAAATTTGCTGCACTGTAAACATTACTAAGGCTGCTTTATAAAGCAAATGTTGGAGAATAGCTATGAAGGATACTGTTAGCTCTCAGATGGAGTTAACTTTACAATTAGATTTCCTACTGAGGAGAAAAGGTTTCTCTGTCTGCCAAACTGTCTATCAACAGAATATCCTGTCCATAAGAGGGGAAAGAACATAGTTACTGTGCTTTGGATCAATGTCCTCTTTGTTATTTAAAAACAGAGCCTGGATGCTAAGTGATCCCGGATACTACATTTTACTCTGCTTTTGTTTTATTTGAATTATTCTGACTGTCATATATATGTTTCCAGTTTCTCTTCTGACTAAGGCTAGATTTTTTCAAAACACAGTTCATGATTATGATGCATTTATGAGTATAAACTAGCCAACTATAGACATTCTTTTTGGAAATGTCTTGCTGTTTTACTGTAATTAGTCATCTGAAAGACAGTTGGTTTGAAATAAATTTAGAACTTCTGTGGCTGTTTTTGTCTGTGTATAATATATTTGGAAGTTCGCTATTTCTCTGCATATTTCAACTTTAATTGTAGGTATGAGTTCCACTCTTTTTTGCAACTACCATCAGTATTTAACCCTTGTATAGTGTGCTCATGTCTCGTTCTAAACATAGTTCTGATCAACAGTATGCCTGTTGTGTGCACGGACCCGAACCAGGCAGACAAAATGGACTTCTTTCCAGGACAACTGTTTCCCTGCTCTTCCTCCCCCTCCCCCCCAAAAAACAAACAAAAACCAACCCACAAATAAACCCCTTCTGGTTATAGTTTCAGCATGCAAAATATTAAGGAGTCAAGTAACTTACACAACATACTTGAGTAGAAAGTGTGTCTCAATTTTTCCTACACTATTCTTAATTATCACAATGGGCCAACTCTGTAGGTTTACTCTGAGTTTATAGTAACTACTTTAGTGAGATTCAAATACTTTATTTATTTATTTTTAAGCACTTTTCATTGTGTTCTTTTGCATAATACAAAACTCCTCATTTTTAAAACTCGAAGAATAGTATCTGACTTTTAAATGCTATACTCCAATTAAATAAAAACCAGTGTTTAAATGAATGCTATATCAACTATGTTTGAAAAATCTGTATTTATGGGTGAATTGCTGTCCTCTGTTTCTGGAATCCAAGATGCCAGGGAAAGTTGGGAATCCACACAACATCCCTATTAGGGATGTGAAAGTGTAACCATTCAAATGGTTAACCGATAAGCTAGGTTACCATTATGGTTACACACTGGCTCCCTAGGAGCCAGCTTTGCTGTAGACTCTACAATATAACTTTTTGTACAGAAGAGTGTTCAGTGAAAACTTCCCAGGAAAAGGCCGACAGAAGCTTCAGTGCACTCTCTGCGATATAAAGCTTATATACCCCAGAGCCCTCAGCGTGTGCAACCACTAGGATTTTTAGAGATTACTTAGTTACATTTCTAAACAACTTCTTATCCCTAATCCCAATGTGCTAGATTTTTATAAGTAGATATCAGATTTAGCTGAACAATGTGTTAACTCAGTTAGACAGTCCCCTATTGGCTGTGTATCTGAGCTCTGTTTGTTCCAACAAAGGGCCTGGAATAAATTATGCTAAATAAATTGGCTCCGGGTTTGCCTGTTTCAGACACTAGTCTCAGAGTAATCTATCCTACAAGTTCTTACTGAAAGTGGTCCGATTTAGTAGATGTCACCTCTTTTCAGGGACATAATGTTACAAGTGCACTGGTCATGTGCATCTGGATATCCCTGGCTATCGCAAGATGGCAGAATACCAGCATGTCTGTGCCTTGACTGCTGGCAGCTCTGCTAGTGCGTAACCCATGTCAGATTTAATTTCCACAGGGAAGATCTAGCTGCACACAAGCATGGGTGGTTGGTAAACCTTCTGCTTGGGGAGGCAGTTGCTTCCCAGCCCAGGACCTGCCTACTTTCCACTATCTCCCTTCTCCTCTGTGTTCCTGCTCACTGCATGCTTGCCCCATTCCAGTCAAATCCCTGAACCCAAGCAAATTATTTTTCCAAAAATCCTTTCTCACAAAATGGAGCTTGTTTTGTCCCATGTGCTAGACATGCAGAAGGTTCCTAATTAAAAGCACTAAATTTTAGGAATAAGAAATATCTGTCACAAGTTGATTATATACCCTCCTAGCTGACATGCAGGCAGCCTGCAAATATCCCAAACCCCTCTCATTGATCCTGAGGAACACAGAATGGCAAGCACCAGTTAAAGCTAATTGAGAAATTGCTGTCGCTTCTTCACACAATCAAGCAAGGTGTCAGGCCTCACCCTTAGCTGACATTTGCCACCTTACAGGAAGAAAATTATTAGAATCAGGCTACAAAATTTGCCACCTCATTTTCACTTCTTAACACAAACAAGTTGAGGACTTCCTATGTTGAGCAGTAAGCACCTCTGACCATGAATAAGAATAAAAATTCAGGCTGGCTGCTGCTTGAACAGCACCTGTTCAGCTCACATAACCAAGAAGGCAAAATGGCCCACTGAAGCAGCATGATGGTGTCAGTTTTATGTATCAGACTGGCAGATTCAATATCCCCAGGGGTGAAGGAATCAAATCCCCAGCCCTGTTCTCACCAGGCAAACACCATCTCCTGACCACTGAAAAGAGTTGAGACCTATCCTACTAATCTTCTTTTCCTTGCCACCACGTCCCTCTTCCTCTTCCCCCTCTTTCTTACCTCCACACCCCTCTGTCCCCAGGCTCCCAGGACTCAAGATCACTACCCTCCCCAAACAAGTGCTTCCACCTGCCCTGATGGTCACAAAATTTGAACCAGTTTTAAAAAAACCCACCACCACCACCTATCACAAATTGTTCCTGCCCAGGCCACTGCTTACCTGTGGGGAAAACTCTGAAGGGCTCCTCTGGCCCAGGTGGAGGGGGGAGGGGGGGGTCCATTCTTCCTGGCTATTTATTTTGCCCAGTCCCACTTAGCTGGCCCTGAGGACAGGCCAGCACAGGTTACCTGCTGCCACAAATGATCCAGCCCTCCCTATAGCGCACAGGTAGGCTAGTCAGCCTTATGCTATATTTGCCTAGCCCTTTGAAAAGTGGTGATGCGGGAGGCCTGGTGGGGTAGGGTTGCCAGATGTCCGGTTTTCTACCAGACAGTCCGGTATTTGCGCCCTCTGTCCGGTAGAACAATTCAGAAAATACCGGACATGTGCAACGTCCGGTATTTTCTGAATTTCCAGCTGGGTGCTGGACGGAAGCCTGGCGGGGGCGGGGGAGCGACTGGGAGGCGGGGCCGCGATTGGCGCTGGGAGCCCTGTGGTCGCGTGCAAAAGCCGGACTCCCAGCCACTGCCCCCGCCCAGCTTCTGCATGCAACCAGAGGCTCCCAGTGCCATTTGCGGCCCCGCCTCCCAGCTGGGAGCCTCTGGTTGCGTGCAGAAGCCGGGCGCGGGGAGTGGCTTCCAGCCACTCCCCCCGCCCTGCTTCTACTAGCAACTAGAGGGAGTGCCTGCCAGGGGTGCGGCCTGTTGGACTCCAGCTGTGGCTAGTGGCTGTTTCCCCTCCCCCCCCCAGCTCTGCTTCCCGCCCCCCCTTCTCCCATCCGGCCAGCCCCGCCTCCCGGCCCCCTTCCTCTCAGCCAACCCCACTCCCCTCCCGGGCAGTCCTTCCGCCTCCCGCCCACGATCAAGTGTGTCCGGTATTTTCGGGGGGTCCACCTGGTAACCCTAGGTGGGGGCCCTGTGCTCATTCCCCCTGCCTCTTCTAACTGCTCCAGCATCATACAATGGGAGGAGGAATCATCCCATAAAGTCCCAAATTGAAATTCTCCTGTAATCCAGGAGCAGTGGCTACTGCGTGAATAAAGCAGAGAGATTTTGAAGCTGTAAAAACTGGAACTAAAAAAATACCAGGAGCAGGGCTTCTCAGGGTGAGGGTTAGATGGGCCTGCTTCACTAGGGAGCCCCAGCTGCTGCTGAGGGGACACTGCATGCTAGACTCCTGCTCTCTTCTCTCCCTTCCCCGATTCCTCATCCCCTCCCCTCACCCAACTCCACTGTAGGGCACAGAAAATGGGAAGCATGTGGGGAGAGGACAAGAAGAGGGGACAGGGCAGTTATCTATGCAGGGCTCATTGGGCTAGGCAACCCACCACCCACCCCACAAACACTAGCAAGGGGGACTATGTAACAAGTGTGTGGGGAAATGGCAAGGGGAGAAGAGCCAGGGCTCACCAGCAACTGGACTGGGAAAATGAAAACAAACCCACCACCATGCCACATACGAGGAAGGAGCCACCCAAACAGGGAAAGGGCAAAGGAGAGAGAGGGAAGCAAGGAGGAAGCCCACTTTGTCCCCCCGGGCTAAGGTGCAGGGAGGCATGAGGGGCCAAGTAGGGAGGGGCCTGAAGAGGGGAAAGAAACCAGTCAGCAGCAGCAACAGCAACACACCAAGCTGAGTGAGGGGGGATTTGATAGCAGCCTTCAACTTCCTGAAGGGAGGTTTCAAAGAGGATGGAGAAATCTGTCACTACTGTGAACAGCCTGGCAGAGCAAGGAGCAATGGTCTCAAGTTACAGTGGGGGAGGTCTAGGTTGGATATTAGGAAAAACTATTTCACTAGGAGGGTGGTGAAGCACTGGAATGGGTTACCTAGGGATGTGGTGGAATCTCCATCCCTAGAGGTGGTTAAGTCTCAGCTTGAAAAGCCCTGGTTGGGTTGATTTAGTTGGGATTGGTCCTGCCTTGGGCAGGGAGCTGTACTTGATGATCTCCTGAGGTCTCTTCCAGCTCTATGATTCTAGGTGGTCTCTGCAAAGCAGGGCTGGAACTCCTGTTGGAGCTGGCGGCTGGAGAGATCTGCAGGCTGAGAGCCTACATACTTGTGATTCGAGCCTTGCGTGTGTTCCATGCAGGTTCGGGAGTGGGCTGCTGAGGAGGCTCCTTGCTACTTTGCCTTCCCAGCCACTTTAGAACCTGAGGTTTATGCTTAAGGCCCTTGGCAGCAATGTATTTAGGGATGATAATAATAAAAACTTAAAATAACTGAATACAGATAAGTTACCGCTTCATGATAAAGCTCGTACGTTAAATATTTGCTCTTTTCAGATGTTTTGTCCACTATTTTGGTTCAGTACATCTCTCAGGAATATCTTCAGAGGTTTGTTTTTGATAAGCATCTAACATGATCAGACTGGGATGGTGTAGTTTTGCTAATTGCGCTTGCATCTAACATGATCAGACTGGGATGGTGTAGTTTTGCTAATTGCACTTGCGTACCTAGAATTTGCAGGTGTCGACTGAACTGTAGCAGTGGTTAGATTGGATGCAGAGGGCGCACATGACACTCAGTTAGTGTTGTGTGCAGTCAGCATGCATTCCACTTCACATGCCCTTCCTTTGTGTGGGGAGCAATTAGCCAGAAGAGGCAGGGGGAATGAGAGCAGGGCCCCAGCAGACCTCCCCCATCATCACTTCAGTAATACCGGTGTGTTTGGGGCAGGGCTTTGCACACAGAAACCAGTGGAATTTAGCAACCCTGTAGTGTGGGCAACAGTAAACAAAATGCGTTGTGGGTCACGCAGAACCCTGATGGATCGCATGTGGTCCACAGGCCTCAAATTGCTCACCACTGTTGTAACCAATTTGCAATGTAAGGATCTAAAATATCTATATTGAGATTACCACACATTAGTACCTTGGCTAACACTATCATTTGAATAGTGACTATTTTATGAGTATTTTATATTTAATTTATACTTAAATGTTAGCTAGGCTAGATATTGTCCAACACCTTACACGTTTTTCCAGCCTCAGCCTACTAGTTTTCTAGAAAAGAGTTTACAGTGTTTTGGTGTATACTGGAGCAAAATGCCTCTATGGAAAATGAAGTGACTTCTGCTTAAGCTACTTTCTAACTATAGGTCTGGCTTCTCTTCATAAACTGTGTGTGACAGTGCAAAGGACACACAGATGTTTTCTTTTTGCTTTCAGATTACGTTTGGACTTGCTGAAAACCAGAGGCTTTTTTCATCATGAAGGCAACAAAAGACTCTCGAGAGAACAGCAGTATGAAATCTTTCAAAGCGCCACATGTCTGCACAGCATTATCCTTAGTAATTCTGTTCCTTCCAGTCACTGGAACTTCAAAACAAAATATCCCAAGACTTAAGCTCTCTCATAAAGGTAAACCTGCCAGAAGATTTTCTATTTTTTTTTTTTTCCTTTTTCTGTAAGGTGCTGCTGGCACTAATTTCTGTTACTACAGTAAACTTCCGATAATCCGGCACCTTTAGGACCCAGGGGGTGCCAGATTATCAGATATGCCAGACTATCGGAAGGGGGGGGCTATGAGAGGTCTGGGGCGGAGTGGCGGGGATGCGCCCCTCGGCGCTGTGGGACCAACCCGGCAGCACCCCGGCTGCTCTGCCCCAGGCGTCCCCAAGGCAGCCGCTGCTGAAACTGACCAGCGGCTGATTCGGGGAAGCCGGGGGCAGAGCAGCTCCCAATTGTCCGGCTGCCCGGAGCACTTCCGGGTTCCAGATGGTGCTGGACCATCAGGAGTGCCGGATCATTGGATGCCAGACCACTGGAGTTTTACTGTAACAGGAAAATAAACAGTTGTCACAACTGTTTCTAGAAATAGACCACAATAGCGTCAAAGACATAAGTTCTTCTAGAGGACAGAAGTATTAAATTACCTTTTTGGGGTGAGGAATTATAATAGAAATGGTAAAGTTTCTCAGATACATTTAAAAACTCCAAAATTTTGCTAAATTTACACTTCCTTGAAGCTGAAAATCACTTGAGACAAACATTAGTTCTGAAATGATAAGTGGCTGCATGGCCATCATAAATGAGCAGAACATGACTATTGGCAAATATAGCACATGCAATGACTTACTTAATCAGTGTGCGCGCTATATCCAGTGAAATGCTACTTATTTACAAGTTACAGCTCTGTATCCACTGGATTTGGTGCAAATATGTAGGTGTGATTTTTATGTGCATGTCTTTACTGTTTTTGCTTAGTTTCAGGAAATAGCTATGCAAGCCAATGAATACAGAAGCGGAAAGATCTGACAGTTATAGATATTAGTAGGAAAAAAACTGCAGCTTGCATTCAAATTTCTACTTCTAGTTATAGCTTCTAAAAAATTCCCCAGTGTTAATTAATCTATATGGTGATGACACTTACTGTGGGACTGATGACCAAAATTACTGTATTCTGTACTTCAAAGATAGTTTGCCATCTGCAAAATCCTGATGGACTTAGTTGGCTGACAGAGGAGGAGAAAACAAAACACTTTTTGGTCAGTGTAGGAAAATTGTTCAAAATATTTTAAAATACTGAAAGAAACCTGCTGGGAGTGGCGTGGGAAAATGCTGAGCGTAATTAATAATGGCAACGAGGGCATGACTGATATTGAGGTCCTGACCCAAACTTTTATTACGACCTTCATAAAGCTCTGAATCTGGTCAGAGGGATGGGGTTATTATATCTCAACTCAGTGACCTAGCCCTGCAGGGGAAAAAATGCAGAGGGGAATACAAATTAACACACACATTCCAATTCAGAGAGCTATACTGCCACGGATGAGGCCAATGGACAAATAAGGAAATATTGAATTACTGTTTTGCTTGTTCTTTCTTCTATCTCTCTCTCCTCCAACTGAAAGAAGTAGAAAACAGTAAAAGAAAATGTACTATTATCAAGCTTTTAAATGTTGTTAAAATGATGCCCAGGAGGGGAAAATGTGTAGACAAAAAACTTGCTAGCATTGCACCGCTAAGGTCTCTGAGCATTCTATGGATGAAAAGGTTTGTTAAACAGAATTTTTTTAAAAAAAATGTACACCCTGAACATATGCTAATGCAAACCTGGACTCTGCTTACCATCAAAGAGGATTCAATGGTTTGAACCAATTTTTAAGGCTTTATGGGTCTCATGGATTCTAAATGCGCTCTAGAGAAAGTGTCAAACTGCCATCACCTGTTCATGTGCAAGAATAACCAGGTTGGTGGCTAAAGTTCAGAAAGTAACTGTCAACCTATGTCCAAGTCATGCAGAGGTTTGTGATATTGGTCAGGTAACTGCTGTGCATCCAAATGTCTCTATTTCCAAAACAGCATTTTGATGCACCTGTGCTATGCTGATTTCTCACCGAGTGATAATTTGCATTACAGGCAGTGCAGATAGTGATGTTTAAAACTGGCCAGTGCTTCCCATTATTAGACCACCTTTTCAATTGCTTTAAACTTAGCCAAATTTTAGCCCTCCTGCTCTGTAGCATCAACACTGTTAATCACGATCTGCTGGTCTCTCCCCTGAGAGAAACAACAGGGCAGGGTAATGTACTAAAGAGTTTGAGTTCTTCCTTGAGGAACACAGCTAATGCCTAATAATGGAAAAACCACATCTCCACTACTAGATCCTTCACTTGTGGGATTCCACAATGACTGGAGAAAGAAATGGTCCTTTCTTTCAACATTCACATGCAACCAGGAAGTGGTGAAATGGTCAAATGACATAAATTCAAAGTGCTGGCAATATGAGTATGACATAGTCTACCTGTCTTGCTCCACCTATGACCTCACCACTACAATCATATAAGATGAGCACAGTTGCTTGATGCTGAACCCAAGAAAGACAGAGGTAGGCAGAGGGCAACATTTTGAAGGTTCGCACTCATAATAGATCAGTTCAGTCCATAGTTTAGGAGTGCTCTTGGATTTCTTCCTGACACTGAATTCTCCCATCACATCAGCCTTGAGTAACACTTTTTGTCATCTTTAGTTGTCTAAGACTTTATCGCATCCTGGAACTTGATGGCCTGACCTCCATGTTATAAATGTTGTCTTCACCTCTTGGTAGGGCTGCAGCAATGAGATGTATCAGGAAAGAAATCTTCAGCACTTGGACTCCAACTAGTACAGAATGCTGAAGCTCATCTCCCCAGAAATGCTGGATACCATGGACACATTAAACCTCTCCACTGCTCTCTGCACTGGATTCGCAAGGAATATCAAATCAAATTCAAGGGGTCAGCCCTTATCTTCAAGGTGCTTCATGGCATGAGCCCAGGATACCAATACAATATAAAGCTCCAGTACAAAAGGTTTCACTCTCTGGCACAATGGAATTCACAACAATAAGAATAAAGCTCACCTGTGCAGGAGACAGAATTTTCTCAGGCTGGGAATTTTGCAAGGTCACTTCCTGGTGCTAGGGGTGTGCCTTTTGCAATGAACTGCACTCAGCTCCCCATTCTAGTTCACATCCACCCAGCTGGGCCAATTTAATAGATTGTGGGGAAAACCTGGGTAGGTTGTAAAACATGAGTCACAAGTGAGACAGGAGAAGGACCAGTCAGGAGAGCTGCCAGATGGAATAACTGGTTCCTGGGAGAAGGCAGATGGCATGGAGAACAACTCATGATGTTTGAAGGGTGGCATCCCCAAGCCAAGGAGGCTGGGCTGAAGTCAGAAACAGAAGATGCCTTCTGGGTCTAAATTGGAGAGCCAAAGCTAAGGGACAGACAAAGCTGTAGGAAGGGGAAGCTGAGAAAAGGCTTCCTTGGGGTTCCTGCTCTTCAGCAAGGGGATGCCAGGCAGTAGCTATGAGAAGCCCAGGGGGAGTGAGTGATGCTTCCCTGGAAAGGAGGCACCCAGCAGCCAGGCTATGGGAGCTCTCACAGTGAAGGGCAGGGTTGCATCCTGGAAGGAAGGTCTTGGGTGATTTCTAGATCCTTCTGCCAAGACAGACATTTTATGGTGAGAAGGAAGCTGGGTTTTGATGACTAAATGCACTCGGGATACATAGATTATGTTTGAGGCCTTTTGGTTATTCAGTGTTTGCACTATGACGAATGAGAAAACAGTGTCAGCTTGGGCTTCTGTGATGTTCTCCCTATGGTATCCAGGTGTTTCACAAACATTAATGTTTGATCTTCTCAACATTCCTCCGGTGATATTAGGTGGCATTACCATTCTTGGATTACAAATGGGGAACACAGGCACACAGGGCACGTCTACATGGGAGTGTTATTTCAAAATAACAAGGTGAGCGTCTAAACAGCAAGCCTGTTGTTTCATAATTTTGAAATAAATAAACCCACATTTCATGAGGAATAATGCCTGTTTTGAAATAGGGGATGTAGATGGTGCAGCTGTGGTTATTTCAAAATAAGTGGCCTCCAGGGCTTCTCACAGCTGCCTTTGTGGCCACTCTGTCGACACCCATCAGGACTCTCTAGTTCCCCTTCCCATACAGGTTTTAAAGCTACAGCCCCAGGGGAAACAGTATATTAGGACGGCTCTGCAAGCCCTGTGCCATGCAGCAGGATCCATTTGTGGTGCTAGGGCAGACTCCCGTGCTTCCAGTGAGCCTTCCACAGCTGCAACTGAGCCAGTAGCCAGCTCCCGGGCAACATCCTTGGCTGGAGCAGAGAGCCTGGCATATACCACTGCTGCCGATCACCGGGTGGCTGCCATTGAGCAGTCCAGCAGCCGCCTCCCCACCCCTGCTACTGTTGCTGCTCCTGTGTCTTCCCAGTTATATTTACCCCCAAATTAAAAAAAAAACCACACAGTTCATTCTTTCAAAACAAAAAGTGTGGTTTATTGCATCTCCAAGGGAAGAAATGGTTGGGAATGGAAAGGCACAGAGGGGCAATTCAGAGGCCCCTTGTGGGGAGGCCCAGGGTAGAGTGTCCATAGCTGGCCTTATCTGAAACTCTCCCTCAGGGCCTCCCAGATGTGCAAAGCCCTCTGATGGGTCTGCCATTGAAACATTCCTTGGGAGGGTCCAGGTGTCCCGGGTAGGGTTTCATCAGCCATGGGAGCAAAGGGTCTGCTGTGTCCCCCATGCTGCACATCAGCATGTCCACGTCCCCGACCCTGATGGAATGGTCGGGGGGAAAATGTGCCAGTGTGCATCTTCTGAAACATGTTAGAGTTTCTGAAGACATGGGCATCGTGCGCCTTCCCCGACCACCCATCGTTAATGTTGGTGAAATGGACCCATTGGTCCACAAGGGCCTGCCGGACTACTGAAAAGCACCCCTTCCTGTTGATCTAATCGGTGGCTTGGTGGTCGTGGCCCCAGCTGGGGATATGGGTGCTGTCAATGCCCCTGCCCCCGGCAGTTGGGAAAGCCCATGCAGCAAAGACAGTGACGATGGGGTCCACGTTACCCAGGATGATGACCCTACGCAGTAGGATGGCGTTGATGGCCCTCGCCACCTGCAGAAGCATTTTCTGTTGTATCACAGGGTTGCTAGGGCCCTCAGGAATTTGTCAAGTTCAAGCCCCTTCCCAGAGCAGGAGCAGCCCCAACTTCACAAATCCCTGCCTGGGATGGAGTAAGGTGGGACTGAAAAACCTCTAGGGGAAGAGTCCACCCCCCTTTCCCACAGAACTCCATTTCAGCAGTTCACCACCCTCCAGGGACAGTCATAAGAGTCATACCTGCATGAGCATGGCCCCATCGGGAACCAGTTCAGCGTGGGGAGACTGACTGACTGACTGGAGCGGTAGTTGTCTGGAGTAGCAAGCTTCCAATGCAATGGCTCACCATTGCCAGAGGGCAGGAACGAGCCACTTACATAGCCTCAGGAAGGTGTCCTTCCACATGCCAAAGTTCTGGAGCCACTGCTGGTCGTTGCACCACTCCATGATGATCCGGCCCCACTAGTCGGTACTGGTGTCCCATTGCCAGAAGCAGTGGTGTGTGAGGAAGGGTGGGAGGTGTTGTGCCGCATGAGCAGCATGTGGAGAGAGGTGAGGAGGTACCCTGCAGTGAGCTGTGGCTCCTGTTCCTGCAGGTCCATGTGGCCAGCCTGCATTAACTGCACTGGGAGGTGCAACAAGAGCCAGCGAGTACTTTGCAGCAGGTCTGGCTCCATGGCTGGAGTGCTGTGGTGTCTGCAAGGGCAACCAGAGCACACAGTGAGATGAGATTGTTGACCCTCAAGGAGCTAGGCAAAGGTGAAGAGTCTGAGACATGGCTGTAGAGGGGAGCCCCTTTAAGCACAAGCCTCAGCCTCCGGCAGCAGCTATAGGAAGTGACTGTTGTCCTGATGCCCTGCCCGAAGTGCTTCCGGGGAGCTTTAAATGCGATTCAGGCTCCAATCAGTGTGGACGCGCTATTTCAAAATAACTATTTCAGGAATTATTATTCTGAAATACTTATTTCAAAATAAGCGTGTAGTGTAGACATACCCACAGAGATTAAGAAGAAAAATGTCAAAAGTGTTGGCTAATTTTAGGTTCCCAACTTGGTATGCCTAGGATGAGATTTTACAGAATCTAGCATTTAAATATGTAAAAAAGCACCATGTTAATCTAATTCAGTTGCTTGACTATTCTTCTATCAGAGGCTTTTCAGCATCGTGCAAGAATTCTGCGGCAAAAGCAAGAACTGAACTCAGTTCTCTAAGGTTGCAGTTAGCTTCCTTTGCACAACACGCATTAGAACGCTCACAAATGTGACAGGGGACATGGTGCAACAGTGTAACTCACTAATCAGTTCTGATTCCCAGCTCAATGTCCATTCTGTACACTGACTGAGGCAGGGGTCAGGCAGGAGAATACATAGTATGTTATCCTTTGCCATCATGCATATGAACAAGGGGGGCACATTAATGTTGCCCCGGCGAGCTTTAATTCTGGTTCTTTCCTAACTTGAGTGCTTGATTTAGCTTTGTTTTTTAATGTATAATTTAGTCAAGACCGTGATAAGGTAAATAATAGCAACTACTGACTGGCTCTTCCAAGTGATACTTTCAGCATTAGCATTTTCATAAGCCGTTTTCTTCTATAGGTTGCCCTAATATTCAGGCTGCATTTACTCAACCCTCAGAAGGACTGTTGTGGTGATATCTTAATGCTTAGTTAAAAAATAGCTTCCACCTGACTTCTTCCTACTTACACCACTTGAATTAATTCAGATAATCCATTAGCACTGAAGCTAGTGGGAGTCTTGCCACCTGGCATCAGCTGGAGCAGGATCAAGTCCCCAGTTCACACCATTATTCAACTTCATCTGAAAGAACATTCATTGTAAGGTCCTTTTCCGTATGTTGTAGGATAAGGTAAATCATGAGTCCTGAATAGAAATTAACCTTGTCTTAAGCTTTTTAGCTTTGTATAGATGAGAGTGGGTTTCCTCCTTTTACAGTGTGAGTGATCCATTTGTATGTTTACAGCTAACAGAGCACTCTTTAAATATATTAGAGGGATAAATACCAGGGAGGGAGAGGAATTATTTAAGCTTAATACCAATGTGGACACAAGAACAAATGGATATAAGATGGCTAGTAGGAAGTTTAGACTTGAGATTAGACGGTTTCTAACCATTAGAGAGTGAGGTTCTGGAACAGCCTTCCAAGGGAAGTAGTGGGGGCAAAAGATCTATCTGGCTTCAAGATTAAACTAGATGGGTTTATGAAGGGGATGGTTTGATGAGATAACATGATCTTGTTGACTAATTGACCATTCATTATCAGTGGTAAATAGGTCAATGGAGGGATGATAGGAGTTACTATAGAGAACTTTCTGGGTGTCTGGCTGGTGAGTCTTGCCCACATGCTCAGGGTTTAGCTGATCGCCATATTTGGGGTCGGGAAGGAATTTTCCTCCAGGGTAGATTGGCAGAGGCCCTGGAGGTTTTTCGCCTTCCTCTGTAGCGTGGGGTACAGATCACAGCTGGAGGATTCTCTGCATCTTGGGGTCTTCAAACTATTTGAAGGCTTCATTATCTGAGATATAGGTGAGAGGATTATTCTACGAGTGGGTGGGTGAGATTCTGTGGCCTGCATTGTGCAGGGGGCCAGACTAGATGATCATAATGGTCCCTTCTGACCTTAAAGTCTATGAGTCTATGAGTAACAGAATAAAATGTTGGTGCCTTAAGCAATTTTGATTTTTTTTAACCCAGAATCAGTAACTTCCCTTAACAAAAATAATGCACTAAAATGAAAATATTCTGTAAAAATGGCATTACAAAATTACAGACTTACTGTCTCTGGATGATTAAACATATTCTGTTTGCAAGTGAAAAGATAATTAACCATTATCCCTGTGTACTCAGCCTGTGCTATAATAAAGTTGGTATCTTTCTATCGTTCACTTATATCTGCACAACTGAGTTATAGCAGTGTAGCTTCATGAGCCTCATTCAAGCCAACAGCCATCCTATTACAGTACACAGGTTGGCAGAAATGTAACTGATGGGAACTTGGTGTTCTAATTATGCACAAGAAGTAACAGAATTAAGCTGACATGTTCAGCTGTGTTGGCTGGGCAGGAATAAGAGGACAAAAGTGTAATAAACATTTACAGCTGTGACAAAAGTTAGCAGCTATAATTCTAAACACCACATAAGGAGCAAGCAGATCTGTTGAGTGAGTGCCATTTTACATAGTTGCCTCTCCACACCTTAGTCATCTTTGCAAAGTACTTTGAGACCCATAAATGAGAAGTGTTATGTATGTAGGTGCAGCAAAACGTTCTCTTATTTCATCTGATGTGGGATCAACACAAATAGAAACAGCTGCTTGAAAAATAAGGTTGCATGCTCTGTTACAAGTTCCTGGTTGAGGGTGCTGTTTAGCTGTCATTATTTTTTTCCTTCCTATTGCCTTTGAAAGATACTTTCTGAAAGCAATTAATGATGAAACTTAAATCAATTCTATGAGAATATGGGTAGGCAGTGCTATCCTGCTTGAAAAATTTCTAGGAAATCACATGCATAGAATCAATTTGATTTTTAAGGGTTTTTTTTCAGATTTAAAATCAGATCTCACCAAGATCTCTCTCTCCTGCTTACTTTAACTAGATAACTTGGAGCTGAGAGATGCTGTATTCTGTTTTATTATTATTGCATATATTATGTCCTGCAGGGCAACCTCCACTCAATGACATCAACAGTTTACACAGCAGTTGAACTAAGAATAACCTTAAAGAGCTGACCCATATCAACCTGATAACACTGTAAACAGCTTGTAGGTCTCAACAATTTTCTCTTTGCATAATTGCAAAAGGGCCTCACCTGCATGAGAAAAAATGTTGTGTGCGCAAGACACTACCATAATTCTTTGAGTTCACTTGATTGAATCTCCAAAGATGAGAGAGAGAAAATAGACTGGACTTTGGAGAAAGTGTTTAGACCAGTTAAAAAGAAAGAAGAAAAAGTACCAATGAATGGCTTCTCTAGAAGAACAAGGTTTGAGTAGAGCATCATTGGCAGCATTTTAGGCAGTGTCTACACCGGCATTTTTTGGCGACAAAACAGTGAAAGCATTTACACTGCAATGCAACTCTTTTGTTGCTGAAACTGGGTGTTTTTCCCAATAAAACTTCCAGCCCTACAAGAGACTTGTCTTTTCCCCTCCCTTTATTGTCGACAGGGTCAGTGTGGACATTGCTGTTTGTTTTACTGAGAAAACTGGCTTCTGCCAGTATCCCACAGTGCCTGCCTTAATGGCTGTGCTCAGTGTTTTGTGATCTCTGCTGCCCGGCAGGCACACGCCCCACCACTTTCAAAGTTCCAGGAAGTATCTGGTAGCTAAGTGAGCTGCTCCATTTGGGGAAAAAACAGAGAAGAAATCATTGAAATACTCCTGTTCTGCCCTGCAAGGAACACAGCAGCAGGCAAACTGCTGCTGAAGAGGGAGAGCTGGAAAGATTGCTGTGCTGCTTTGACTTTCCTCCATACGGACAGCTCACAGAGCTACTAGAGAATCCAACGAAGATCAGGGATCAGCTCTGCATTCTCACAACACTTGCACTGTGGAATGCTTACCCACATTGCTTTGCTCTGTCAACGGGGTCCTAGCAATGTGGCCATGAAATCTCAACAGTGGGAGGCAAAAAAAGCAGTTTGACCAGCTTTCACATTTGGTGACGCTTGCATGTCGACAGCACTCTTGTCGCCAAGCTTTCCCAGTGTAGGCATAGCCTTAGGGTAGGATTTTCAAAAGTGCTTTCCTAACTCTGCTCCCAGTGAAATTAATAGTAAAAAAATTCTACTGGCTTCAGTGGAAAAAGAATTTGGCCTATGTCAAGCGTTTTTGAAAACCTTACCCTAGTCTTTCACTGTGAACTAATTTTAGACTTGTCCTGATCCTGTTTTCATTGATGTCAGTGGGAATAGGATTGGGCCTTAAATTGCATTTTACATCCTATACTGTTCCCTGGGTCTCTGGTAACTTGTACATGAAATAGTTGTCTATTTGGGTTGATAATTTTGTATGGATATATTGCTGGAGGTTTTATCACATAACATACCATTTAATTAAAAACTAATCTTTAATGCCTGGAGACTCCAGAGCAACACTGGAGGGCTGGTAACACTATTCTCTCTACACAGGACCAGACAGAAAGGGAAGGGAATATTGTGAAATATATTGGTGGGACTATGCCAACATTTGTTCTGCTGCTAGCTTACGTGCTCAGAGTAACTCACCTAGATCAAGTCTCTGTGCTATGTACATATCTTTAAAATGGCACAAGGAGATGGTAAGGTATCCTAGTAGCAGTTCATGGTACTTTGTAGTGTTCTATAATGTCAAAGTGTGAAACCCAGGCTTAAACAGGGACTTGTGTTACACTGTCCTGTTTGAAACTGGATTTTGTGAGGATTATCCAGGAGCAAGGAGATAAGATTATGTAGTGCAGTAGAGAAGATCAGCTGAGGAACATACTTTAAACAGGACAGGAGTTCTGTGCTATGGCATGGGTCCCAGCTGTCCTGGAGAAGTATGTACTGCTGCCTGTGCTGTGCTGTGACTAGAAAAAGGATTTCAATTCCCAGGGCATCAGTTCAGCTTAGCACAGTGGGAGGCAGCATTGTCTAGTGCATGGGTTCCCAAACTGGGGGGACATGCGTGAAGAAATTCCAGGGGGGCACGAGGTGACCCAGCCCCCTCTCCCCCGCCAATCCCCCGCAAGTTTCGCTGCTACTTTTGTTTTTTGGCCCCGGTCAGTTCCTTTTTTTCCCCTCAAGTTTTGCTGCTATTTTTTTGGGAAGGGGGGGGGTGAGAGTTTCTCAAAAATCAAAAAGGGGGCGTGATGCCGAGAAGTTTGGGAACCACTGGTCTAGTGGGTCGAGTACTAGCCTGTGACTCAGATGTTTCTGGGTTTTAGTTTGAGTTCTGCCACTGGATTTTGGGTGCATCTCCATGTCTCCCCTCTACCTCAGTTTCCCCAGATGTACAGTGTGGATTATAATGATGACATCCTTTGTAGAATACTTTGAGATCATCAGATGGAAAAATATGGGTTTCTACATGAGTATTATTCTGACAGCAAAGTTTATATGTAGATAATGAGGCAGGAAGATCTGAAGCAGTACTTGAATTGTAATATTAGCCTGTAGCTGATACTTAGTTTGTCTCTTTATTTATATGAACTTTAAACAATCCAAACAAATCAAATCTGGCAGTGCACAAAACTGGCCTATATGAACACATGTCCTTATTATTGTTTCATTTCTCTTCCCTGCCCCAGTCCTTCTGATTAGTTGTCTTGTGCTCAAGTGGATTGTAAGACCACAAAATTGTTGAGGACAGGAAGTAAAGAATGTCACACATAGCATATTTAGTACATTTCCCCTGTTTTTAGACAAATAATGGCTTAGTTTTGGAGTAAAAATTGATTAGCACTGTTTTGAAATATTGTGTTCTCTTAACTATATAAAATAAATATCCCCCCTCTCAATCGCAGGGGTCTGTTTTGGGACTGGCTCTGTTCAATATCTTCATCAACGATTTAGATATTGGCATAGAAAGTACGCTTATTAAGTTTGCAGATGATACCAAGCTGGGAGGTGTTGCGACTGCTCTGGAGGATAGGGTCATAATTCAAAATGATCTGGACAAATTGGAGAAATGGTTTGAGGTAAACAGGATGAAATTTAATAAAGACAAATGCAAAGTGCTCCACTTAGGAAGGAACAATCCGTTTCACACATACAGAATGGGAAGCGACTGTCTAGGAAGGAGTACGGCAGAAAGGGAACTAGGCGTTATAGTGGACCACAAGCTGAATATGAGTCAGCAGTGTGATGCTGTTGCAAAAAAAGCAAACATGATTCTGGGATGCATTAACAAGTGTGTTGTGAGCAAGACACGAGAAGTCATTCTTCTGCTCTACTCTGCGCTGGTTAGGCCTCAGTTGGAGTATTGTGTCCAATTCTGGGCACCACATTTCAAGAAACATGTGGAGAAATTGGAGAGGGTCCAGAGAAGAGCAACGAGAATGATTAAAGGTCTAGAGAACATGACCTATGAAGGAAGGCTGAAAGAATTGGGTTTGTTTAGTTTAGAAAAGAGAAGATTGAGGGGGGGACATGATAGCAGTTTTCAGGTATCTAAAAGGGTGTCATAAGGAGGAGGGAGAAAACTTGTTCATCTTGGCCTCTGAGGATAGAATAAGAAGCAATGAGCTTAAACTGCAGCAAGGGAGGTTTAGGTTGAACATTAGGAAAAAGTTCCTAACTGTCAGGGTGGTCAAACACTGGAATAAATTGCCCAGGGAGGTTGTGGAATCTTCATCTGTGGAGACTGTTAAGAGTAGGTTAGATAAATGTCTATCAGGGATGGTCTAGACAGTATTTGGTCCTGCCATGGGGACAGGGGACTGGACTTGATGACCTCTCGTGGTCCCTTCCAGTCCTAGTATTCTATGATTCTATGCTCTCTGCTTTATGTGTTGTTTTGATTTTGTTTTTAAAACTAGAGCCACCAAATTCAGCTGAAACTGTTTAGGCAGAATAGAATTACCTATACATTAGTAAGTTCTCATCCTCAACATCAAGAAGAGCAAAGTGCTCCATCAGCCCTCTCCAAATGAAGTACCACATGGCCGATTTATTAAAATCAGAGAGGCACTGGAGAATGTTGATTATTTTCTCTGCATTGGAAGTTATCTTTCATCCAAGGAAGATATTGATGTAAAAATCGTCTGAACTGTGCCAGTGCAGCCTTTGATCATTTACAGCGTAGGGTTTTTGAAGATCACAATATTCAAATAGACAAGAAGGTTTCAAGCCATGATTCTGCCAATACTATTGTATGGGTCTGAAACCTGGACAACCTACAGCCATTACTTGAAAGTCCTAAAGATGCATCACCAATGCTGCTGCCGCAAGATGTTGAAGATCCAGTGGGAGTACAGGTGCACTAATATTAGTGTTCTGGAAAACGTAAAGACCACCAGTATTGAGGCAATGATCAACTGTCAGTAACTTTGCGGAACTGGTCACGTTGTTTGGATGCCTCGCCTCCCAAAACAAGTACTGTTTTCTCAGCTGAAAGAAGGATACCGTAAAGTAGGAGGGCAATAGAAGTGTTATAAGCTCTTGCTGAAGGATAACTTGAAGTGCAACATTGATGTTGACACTTGAGACACTCGCCCAGCATCGCTCAAAATGGAGAGAAGTCCTGCATAGTGGCATTTTGAATTTGCCTGCCAACAAGCTGAGGAGGAGAAGAGGTGCAGAAGGAAGGGGAGACTGACTTCTAGCCATGGTCAACAACCTGCTGCTGTACCTGGAAATATCTGTCCTCATTGTAATAGAACTTGTGATTCAAGAATTGACCTTATCAGCTGCCTGAGGATCCACAACTCCCATGGCAGATGATCATACTCGGCAACAAGTGATTGTCCATCATCATCATAATCATCAATAAGGTGTCCTGGACACATTAACTTACTTATCATAAGCAGCCAGTAACTCATGTTTATCACCATGTGACTGCAGAATATGGCTTTTGTTCAGTACAGGTTGATACTCTATAGTCCAGCACCCTTGGGACTTGACCAGTACTGAACCAGAGAATTTGCTGAGCTATGGGAGGTCAATGTTGTCTAGCAGCATTACCAACACTTCCACTGCTTACTGGGCTATTAGATGACTTTTAGGAGTAAATTAGAGCTAAAAAGAGTACAGAACACTGAGCCAGGACTGATGGCTGTAAACAAACTTTATGGAACGGTGGGAAAGTTGGCCACACCCATAAGCGGATATCCAGCTAACTAAAATCATGCCAGACCACAGATGTTACTGGACCAGAGAGTGCCGGATTAGAGAGTTTCAACTTGTCCTAATTCTAAGGGAAGACTGTCATCTCCAGATTCTCCAACTTGACCTGCAGCAAACTGGGGATGGATTCTTACCTGCTGTGACTAAGAGCTTTATTGAAGTCAAATTGAGCATCTGGCCCTTGATTTTAATTTCCCTTTGCTGTCACTTCCAAGTGTGGACCAGGCTCAATCCAATGTAGGCAATGAAAGCTGATGAGCTCTTGGCATGGGTGTAAAATTAACACCTTTTATATTTTAATTTTCTAATGATCTCTGAGTCCGTACCAACAGTACGACATCTGATAGAGCCTTGATGGTTATTACTTTCTTCTTATCCCAGTAAAAAAAAAAAAAAAATTTTTTTTTCATTGTCATATGAATCCTAAGCCACTTGTTTGGATTCTTTTTTCCATGAAACATTTTGTTAAAGCTTCAAGTACTTAAAAGTCAACTAAGCAAATACATCTCTCTGTGTGTTAACTCTCCTAGCTCTGGTAACTTCCCTATTTCAGGAAATGTTTGTGCTGTTATATACTATTTTCTTTAGCCTATTAGAACTCATTTTAATGTTATATCTTTTTACAGTCACTTAACATTTTTATCATAGCAGAATTCATGACGTTGTTTTATTTATAAGTCCCTGTCTACTTGGTTATAAAAATTGCTCTTATCAGAAATTTGGCAAATAAGTTTTAAACTGGGGAAAAACTTTTCAGGGTGGGTATAATATTTTTTTAAAAGATACTTTTATAAATTGGCACCTTTAGATTCATCAGATCTATTCCCCGTAGACCAAATTTTGGCACCAAACATGTGGTCCAAGAAGTGGATCAGACAATCATGAATCAGACTAAGAAACGTGTCAGCACCTCCCCGTAGTATCAGGCATTGTGTCAGAGCCAGACAGTGAATACCTTACACAATTTTTTGTCCGTCTCTATTTAAGCAAATTCCTATGCAAGACAAAGGTTGACTCATGAACCTCATTAAACTCAATGTCAAAATGTCCAGTGGGGAGTGGGTGTAAGGAGCAAAAAGTGGGTGAAGATTTCAGAATTTGCCCTCTCATGAACAGGCTGAGGAAGGAGTAGAAGACTCTACTTACTACAGCTTCCCCACCATATGAAAGTTTAGGTGATTGGATCTGGTCTGTGCATAGAAGTCTTGGCCATTCCCCCAGCTTGTAATCAACTTTGTGTGTCTATAGAAAGAATCACCACAAGCTTGGGTCCACGTCATACAGAATATGAGCAGTCTCTTGAGTGGCATCGCCACTTTGTCTTCCTTCATACACATTGTGTTTGCTCATTTCTCAAATGATCTGAAAAGGAACAGGGCAGTTTTTTTCACCCTGTCTATTAGAGCCAAGCATGTGGTTTCCAAGGCAAAACCAATTGTTTACTTGTGTTAAGTCTTCATAGTCAGTGCAGCTAGGGAAAAATGAACTGAGGTCCAGTCTGCCTTGTATATCTTCAGCTATGTCCAGATTGCAGGATCCTTTATTGATGACGATGTTCTAAATGACAGAACATGCGTAGCTTGAGCCTGAAGACCTAGCAGTTTGCAAATTGAATGCAGATTTTTCTAACAGAGCAAACTGTGCTATAAAAATCACGACAGAAGAATAAATAGTAAAGGTTGTTAAGCCATTTTTAGTCACAATTGTGAATTAAATTTTGCTCGTTTGCAGTGCATTTTGTCTTAGATAATAGGATTTACTTTTGGAAAACAATCCAACCCTTTCTGAGTAACTCAAAAATAAAATAAGTTTTAAAGTAAAAAACTGGTGCTATTTTGGAGACAACTGTAATGACAGTTATTTTGTTTTAAAATGAGGCACAGTACCATAGATAATGGTATGTGTGCCACTCTGGGAAAGTAAAGCACTGTTTGCTGTAAGTTCTAAATATAATTGTTACATTTTTAACACCTGGATTTGCCTAAAGCATGCAACATGAACAGTAAAGGGCTACTTCCCTGCTGAACCACAGACTATGACAGTGGTCAAATGCTGCATTTGTTTCTTATTGGGCTGTGTTAATGTGTGTCCCAGAATGGCTGAGCTCATGTTAATTGTCACCTTTCTGCTGGGTCCATAGTGTGAAAATTTTGTACATCCTGGCTGGTCCTAGTGTTTTTAGGCCAGTCCTTACCTTTTACTCAGTGTGATAGCTACATGCTTTGTAGCATGCCCTGCACTCCCCTCAGAGAATGTAGACTGGTTTGAACTTGAGATCTTTTGATCATGCACTCAAATATGGTAAGGACATTTTATAAGAAGAGGGATAGTTGGTGAGGGTGATGGGGACAGTCATGTGGGGGAGAGAAGGGAGGAGATTTGTGGCTGAATAGTTAAAGAATTTGTCTCCTTCACAATTTTAAAAAAGATTCTTTAAGATTAAATCCTGCTAATGAGTATGGAAGATAGCTGAAGTTGTTCCACAGCTCTCTCTTCAGTTCTCCCTGTCCCACTCATGCAAATTGTAATCCAGATCTTAGAAACAACTTTTCGGATTCAATGAAATCCATAGTAAGTGCTCCTGATGTCTCAGTATAGGGGATGTATTCTTCTTTAGATCCCTGGCCCTCAGTTACTGAGGGGACACTTTAAAAGACAGGGCAGACAGCTACGTTGATTGGACTCTCCCAGGCTGGTAGTTGCATTTTGTGAGGAGTCAGGAGAGGAAGAGAAGAGCCCATCAGAGTTAAGGTTTGGTCCTTCCCACCCCCCATTACCCCCTTACCCCCAGATACAAGATACTGAGATGTAGGACTTCTCAGCTACTCCCTTATGACTAGGGGGCACACAAAATGGCAGTTGAGGGAAGAGGTCAAATGGACTCCATTGAAAGAGTGCACATTCTCAACCTGAGACTTACGGGCAAATTACCGCAGGAGGCTGTGAGAGGTAAATGGGAAGAGGCAGGATGTGTAGTGCTGAAATTTGAGAATTGTGTAAAAATGTGATGAGAAGCTCATTTCCATGAGCTCTCCCAGGCAGATTTTTTTTTTTAAATCCCTAGGCTAATATCTCATATGAGTAGGTTGGGGGTTTGGCTTGTCCCCATCCGTGATGGTCTGGGTCTGGCCTGACTAGAACTAATTTTTACTGGGTTAAACTTTCAGTGTGTAACCTTTAATGGCCATAGTTTCCTTTTAAAAATCAGTGAATTAAGCTGCCTTGGTAACAAAGATGGCTTTGCTTTATTTGGCAGTCACGCAAGAGAGATAAGCTGCTCTAGGAAAAAGAGAACCTGTGCAAATCCACAGCCTGAGGTCTTCTTCATAATAATAAATGTTTCAATCAGATGCATTTCCATTTCTGCTGTCTAAAGAGAACTATTTAGTTTGGCTACATGGAGTTTGTGAACCAGGCCTTTTGCATTTTTCACCAATAACATGAAGTCACAAACCAGCATTTAATCATCTCTGGAATAATAATACTTTAACTGTTATTTGTGCAGCTGTTTTTCTAGTCAAAATTTGTTTGGAAATGGAATGCAACTCAAGCAGACAGCCATAAATGTCAGAGGGAATTGTTTTGTGCTTACTGGAAAATAGTGAATACTCTGTGCACCACACCTACCTATTTCATTCTGCATCTCTGGACACTGTTGGAAATTTAAAATAGCAGCTTAGTCAGGATGCCAGGAGCTAACATCACTGTTACTGAGAAAAATGCCATGGGATATTAAAAAAAAATTATAGTCAAATGTGTACACAAGCACACATGTGCTTTTAAGTCCAGATCCTTAGTAGGTGTAAATGGGCACAGTTTTTAGAAATGAGTAGGGCTGTATCCATTTATACCAGCTGAGGACTTGGCCCATAATATAGAAACTTGGCTTCATTCAGTCACTGAATTGAGAGTGGCTCCAGCTAGCAGGAATAAGGGCCCAACCCTGTATGAATGAAGTCAATGCAACTATCAATACAACTGCAAATGGGTATAGGGGTACACATAAAAATTCAGGTAAGCAGTGCAAAGAGTAATTTTTCATTAAGAGCATTGTGTATTGTAGGGTAATAATGGTACTGGTGTGGCCACTCAGGTCTGAGATGCTTTTCTCCATTAATAAAAATGATGGCCTGCCTGTAGTTTCCACCACTTAATAGGCAAACATTAACATAGATAAGGAACTAGCTACATGCTGATTTAATGACCCAACTGGAGCCTCTGAGGAAATGATAAAGACTTTAATCTTTAATAAAACAGAAAGCATATCTCTTAAAGTGAATGTTCACTATACATTAATAAATGACCGTATGTATAATTAACTCTGTTCCTGTGCAATATGAGAACAACATTTAATGGTTAGAATCAGCCAGCCACTAACTGATTAAGGTGCAGTGCTGCAAATCTACACATTTCTCTAAGGAGCAATAAATTCTCCTGGAGGGCAGTGGACAGGGCTGTTTTTCATGATAACTTTGATCATCTTAATATCCTTGATAATCTTTAGTAGATTTACTCAAAAGGGGTCGGAGGGAACCCATAAGTTTGGCTTCTTTGGTTGTAATGATTAATTTGGCGGTAACTTAATCAGCTCTCTGCTAATGTTGCTTTGCCAAATTTTAATGAGTCACATCTCAGTTTTAATCCTGTCAGTGGCAAAAGGCAAAGTCTAACTTCCAAGCTCTTTTTTGAGTAATAAATTAAAAATAAAGTTGTAAACTGTTTAAAAAAAAATCACTGACTTGCACCTTGTGTTGTCATTTACACCTGTGTAAAGTGAGTGTGAAATGTGGCCATTCTTTATTTGATAACATTTTGTATCCTCTATGCAGGATAAATTACTGCACAAGACCTTGGACAATCTATCCAAGCTCCCCAGGCTTGTTCCAATCAAGTGTTTCAGTCATGAGACAATCCTTTCACTTTCCCTTAATAGCTGCCTTAGATGGTTACTTACATTTTCTTGACAATATTTGCTCATGAAGAAGGAATGATGTATTATCCTTTTGGGATGCTCATTGCAGAGATATTTCCTTCCAATTAAATAAATAAAGAAGAAGCCAGTGCCTCATTCCTCCCCTTTCAAATATGTTGGATCCCATTGCTATATATTTTAGTATGTTGACTGATTTTATGAGCTATGACAATTAGAGACAAGTGGGAGAGGGCAATAGCTGTCTATCTTTGACTACCCAGATTCAAATCCTTTTTTAGTAGGGTGCAAATGCAAATGAAGTCATTGATCTCATTTAGAGACATCACACGATCTATCATTTTGATTTTGTGCTGATGAGACTTAGGGCTAAAAAGGAGGGGGTGTCTATTAAAAAGCACTAAATAGAGTGGGTCATTAAAATCTCCTGTTTCTTTAAAATGAATCCCAGCAATTTCTCCAAGGCTGAGCTATGTAGCAGTGTGTTCTTACTGCTGTTGCTTTCCTCCTCAAGCCCATCCAGTCCCTGCTACAGACAACTATTATGCATTGTTTTAATCTAAATTGTAAAGTCATTAGGGCAGGGATGGCCCAGATGCCCTGGTCTCCATTGTCCTGTTTGTTCTAGGTGGGCAAAGAGCTGACGGATAGGGAAGGGCAGGAGGGAGCAGTGGCTGGAGCAAGATGCTCTCCAGCAATCCTAAGCTGGTGAATAGGGCCTTAAGGACAACTGCTACTAACAGAGTAGCCTGAGGGAGGATGAAGTGGCTGTAACCCATTACTCTGTTGTGCTCAACCACAGAGAATCTTCTATATATTTTTACAAACTCCGATAGAATGGACTCTATTCTTGAGTGAGCTCTCTGGGCACTACGGTAATACACATAATATAGATAACAACTTTGGAAGGAATATTAAATGACTTTTCATTCCCAGTGGACAGATGCCCACATCTCTCTCTCTCTCATTTAAAAAAAAAATGAAGAAAGCACGATAAGTGGCACTGATTGGCTGCCTCCACAGAGAGGCCAACAAATAATGAAACGTGGAGAATAAATCTCCCCTCAGCCTTCATTGGCAAAGCAGTATGGGTAAGCAGCTATGCATGCTGTACCTGCTTAGTGTATAAATGGTATATTCAGGCTTCATAGACTTGTTTCTACTGGTACCCATTTTCCAGAAACTGCATTTTGGCCTGCAGTAGTGTGAGGTACAGTGTGGACAGATCTCAAGCGTTCTTTGCGCTATGTTATGAAATCCGGTACAGTCCTAGCTTCCTCCTTATGCTATAGGTTTAAGTAATGGACAGCTATTTTAGAATCTTGTTTATTTGCTAAATGCCAACAACACCCTTGGCTCTAAAAGACACACAAAAAGACAGCCCTTGCCTTAAACAGCTTAGTATATAAATAACACCAGAGAAATCTCACCTAAGGGAACAGAAGCTGCAGTACAGGATGATTTGTCTGCAATTTGTGCTATAATAATATTCAGTAATGAGGCAGACAATAGTACTTGGACTTTATACAGAAAGGCGACAAAGCCAGCTTATAGTGGTAGTAACAATATGCTCAGTAACTGATGAATAGTGATAAAATATTTATTTTTCTTCCCGAGTACTGTTCCCTCCTCTCCAAACCCCCCCACAATGGCTTAATCCTTAGTCTACAGTATCTGCCATATTTCCAGCCCTTTGGGTATTCCCTTTGTGTTGCTGAATGGAGAGTTCCTGTTTGTGAAAGCTCACTAATATTTTTATCATGAGCAGGGTAAATAAATCATGTGGTGAGATAAATGGGAGGGAGTAACTCTACCCACCTTGAGAGGGAAGGAACCTTAATATTGTTCTTTTGATCCCTGTATTTGGTGGTGTCTCCCAAAAGAGATGTGTGACTCAGCTTAGGGCACCCGGCCGTGGAATAATGTAGGCATATGTTTAAGCATGTTCTCCTCAAATTAGTGCTCTCTTCCACAGTATGAAGAGAAAATTGATCTAGTACTGCCACTTGCTGGACATTTAGAAAAAGAAATCAAAGCTGAACTTTTCTTAATGCCAGGTTGAAGAAGAGGAACTGTCTTAATAATCTGCTTTAGAGGTGTTTATGGGGACCAACAGGCAGAAGAATATCAATAGACCAATTCATCAGTCTTAGTTCTGTTTTATGCTACTTCCCTGAAGAGAATTCTAGGTAGGTAGATTCTCCCCTTCACCCCCTTACAGAGGTCATAAATCTTGTTGAGCTGGTTTCAGGCATAGCCTTTGGCCTGGTCAATACTAAATCAGGAAGAGGTCCGCTTAAGGTATGCCATACAGCTACACAGTGTCCACACTGCTGCTGGTTTCTCTTACTCCTCACAGAAGGAGTACCAGACACTGGCGGGACTGCCCTCAGTGTTTGATTTAGCGCGAACTTTTTATGCTATGCAGTGTTGTTCTAGCCATGTCAGTCCCAAAGACATTAGAGACAAGATGGGTGAGCGAATGTTATTTATTGGACCAGAGAGAGACAGAGAGAGAGAGAGAGAGAGAGACAGAGCTCTTCCTCAGGTCTGGGAAAGGTCCATAGGCTCTTTCTACACTAGGGATGTTAGCATGTATTTGTGTAAACGATTAACCGATAATCCTGGGCCACTTCTGCCTTTGTATCAGAGATTCTCTGGGCAAGCCATCTGCCCCCTCCCCGCGTGTAAACGCGTAACCACTAAAATTTCAAGCAGTTACACATTTACTCAAAAGAGTTAGCATCCCTAGTCGACACTTATAATGCAGCTGCACTGCTGCAGCAAGCTGACGAAGACGCTGTGCGATGATGGGAGACAACTCTCCAATCAGTATAATAAAACCTCCTCCAGGAGCAGCAGAAACCATGTTGTTGAGAGAAGCTCTCCCACTGACACAGCACTGTGCATGTGAGTGCTTATATAACTTGTATCACTCAGCAGGTGGAATATTCAAACCCCTGCGTGAGAGAAACTTTGCTCACATAGATGGCAGTGGAGATGTAGCCTAAGGCTGTCCCAGCTAAATACCAGATGGGACAGATTGAACATGTGCTAACTGTATGCCAAACTAAGGGTGCGTCTACACTGCACTGTTGTTTTGAGATAACTAGCGTTATTTCAAAATAACAATGCGAGCGTCTCTACAGTCGTTCCATTATTTCAAAATAACAGACGGCTTATTCCAAAATCTGTAAACCTCATTCTGCGAGGAGTAACACCTATTTCGAAATAAGGCTGTGTAGACGCTTCACTGCTGCGATTTCAAAACAGCCCCTCACAAGGGCCATTCTAGGTTATTCTTCCCTAGTGCCTCTTGGGGTTCTAAATCGAGATATCATGTCTACATTAGGGAAGTCTGCCTCAGACTAATTTTGAGGCTTCTCTACTGTGTAGACGTGCTATTTTGAAATAAGCTATTTTGGAATAACTGTTCCGGAATAGCTTATTTTGAAATTAGCGTGCAATGTAGAGGTACCCTAAGGAATCATTCATAGTGAAATGGCCCATTAACACTCCTGTAGTGATAGGCCAACATGGGGCTTAATGAGGTTGTGTCTACTAGGGATGTAAAAATGTGTTAAAAGAGGTAACTGTGTAACCGCTAAAAATCATAGTGGTTACATGCAAATTTACAATTTGCTTTATACTTCAGAGCCCGCATCAAAGCCTCCTGGGAGCAAGGCTGGAAGGGGTTGCTGCCGTCCCTAAGCAATGTTCCCGCTAAGGTGTGTGTGCCTGCGTGGCCATGCACAAAAAATTCTTCCCCCGCCCATCTCCTCTGGAGAGCTGCGCAGCAACACTTGCACTGCAGGCAGCTGCTCCAGTGGGCAGGGCTGGCTGAGCCGGTGTGGTGAGGGAGCTGCTGGGGTGGGGAGCCAGGACCTGCTGCGTGGCCGGGGGAGGAGGCCTGCTCCAGTGGCTGGGGCTACTATGTCAGCTGGGGCCAGGAATGGGACCTGCCGCATGGCAGGGTGTGGGGTGGGATCTGCTCTGTCAACCAGGAACGTGTGTGTGTGTGTGTGTGTGTGTGTGTGTGAATGAATTGGGCACACATCCAAACCAGCGCACGTGACCTCAATATTGGTGCACAAGCCAAAACTCACTCCGCTCATGGTTGGAAAGTCTGAGAGGGAACAGTGGCCCCAAGGTGGCTTTGCTCAGGAGAGAGACTGGAAGGGGCTGCTGCTGCTGCTGGCCCTTCTCCCAGAAAGGCTTCACTGCAGGCTCTGAAGCCAGATCCCCGGGAGTGGGGCAGGTGCTCTTAGGGAGCTAGTGTATAACCTGCGGTTGGGGGGGGGGGGGGGAGGAGGAGGAGGAAAAGGGGAGTAGCTGGCCTGACACAGACGGGCTGCTCCGGTGGGTCCCACAGGGCTGAAGCACCCTGTGCCCCGAGGCCGGTGGGGAGCTGCTCCAGCCCCTACCAGTTAACTAGAGCGGGGATGCCTCACACATTAAGGGTGAGACTTACCAGTTAACCTTTTACATCCCTAAAGTCTATACTAGAGCTTGCGTTGGCAAAGCGTATCTCACTCAGGGGTGTGAATATGCTAAGTTATGCTGACATAAGTGCACTCAAATGCAGGGCTATGTCAGTGGCAGAGCTTCACTTGGCAACATAACTGCTGCCATTTGTGGAGGTGGATTCGTTATGCTGACGATAGGGCTCTGCAGACGTGTTGCAGTGGCACAGCTGTGTCAGTATAGCTGCACCACTGCTGTGCTGTACATATAGTCATGGCCAGAGTTACAGATTGTTGTAATAAACCATAAATCCAGTGTTTTTATTAAGACCATGATTTTTAGTGTGTACTTATGAATTTAAGCTGTCGGGGTCAAAGCAAAGCTGCACAACCCTTCAAAGGACAAGCCTGGAAGATTCATAAGTTTGCTAGAGACAAAAAAAAAAAAAAAAAAAATCATGGTTTCAATAAAGACACTGGATTTATAGCTTATTACAACAATCTGTAACCCATGTACCCTCTTTTTGTCCTAGGCTACAGGGATTTTAATGGCTAACTTCATCCTGAAAGGGAGCAGCCAGGAGCCGGCACGTAACTGTTCACGGTAACTGATAAGCCCAGGCTTATCTGTTAACTGTGTATGGTTATCCTGTTACATCCCTAATGATAACTACTTACAGTAACCCATCTGTTTGAGCTTGAATCTAGCTGTGCTCTTCTCCTTTCCCAGACTTGAGGAAGAGTTCTGTGTGACTCAAATGTTTGTTTCTCTCACCAACCGAAGTGGGTCCAGAAAAGAGATTACCTCACCTAGGTTGTCTCACTTGTTGTTCTCAACTTTGTTAACTTTATTTTTACCTCGGACTCTCAAATCCCTCCATTCCTGCTTTATCTCTTTAGCCCACCTGTTACATCACGTCTAGCAGCTCCCTGGGTCAGTGACTGTCTGTTGTCTTGTTCCATTGTTTCTATAGTGCCTAGCACAATGAGCTCCTGATCCTTGAATAATAATAATTAATAATAATAATAAAATAAATAAATAATAATAAACAATGCAGAATAATAGTATGGTCAGATGTTATAACAGCAAGAAAAAAGATGTAGCAAATTTCCTCAAAAGTTTTTTGCCTTTTGCATGTTTCCAATTTCTTCCAAAGCTCTGACTCTTTATTAACAAATTTTTACCAAAAAAAAAAAAAAAATCAGTTGTGAAAGTGAATATACCTCAACTTAAAGCCCAAATAAAATAATGTTTGAGGATAACAAAAACTGTATTGTGACTCAAAGTTATTCTGTCTGCTGCAGTTATCTCAAGCAACCTCCATGGTGGTGCATATATTTATAACAGACATCAGTGAGTCATATGTAAACATTTTGATTATAAAGTTTTTCTTCATTTTCCCACAGACTTGCTGCTTTCAAACAGCTGTATCCCATTCCTGGGCTCAGCGGAGGGGTTTGATTTTCGGACCCTGCTGCTAGATGAGGAGAGGGGCCGGCTGCTGATTGGCGCTAAAGATCACATCTTTCTGCTCAGCCTGGTTGATTTAAACAAAAATGTTAAAAAGGTCAGTTTGTTTTCTACACAGTTCATCTGATAAGTGTGTTTTCAGCCCCTTCACTGCCTTGTGTTTTTGTTTTTGTTTTTTTCTGACTTCACTGTCTAAATGCATTGTAACAAGATTTAATTCCTCCTCCCATTGTCCAATAGTTTGCTTTTAATCAACTGCGGTTGTCAGTGTGTGTGACACCTTATAGCAATAAATTAATATAATAGGTCAGATACCTATAGGGGCTGTGCATTTCATGAAAAGAAAATATAAACAAACGGGCAAGGGTGCCTCTCAAAGTATTTGTTTCTTCTTTCCTCTGGACCTAATGGAGACATTTTCAAGGAAACAAAAAACAACAACAACAAAAACCCAAAAAGAAAGAAAAGAAAACAGTGAGGTCAGTTTTCTCCTTGCTTGATGACTTCATTGTGGTTATGGATCCAATTGAGTATAGAATATAACGCAATAGAATGTTCGTCTGCTGTTTTCTAAATGGCATTCCAAATTTTGAAGGTAATTTAAATATTCTTAACTGTATTAATAATTAGAATTATATGAGTTTCACAGAACCTCTGTAGGGTGCCAGTATATGTAACCCATGCTTCTACCCTGGAGTAAAATTATTTTTGTTACCGTAGACCATATCTAAGAGAAGGATGGCAGAATATTTCCAGTGGGGATGATGATCTGATGTTTTTTTACACACACTTCTTGGTGTCTAGAATATAAAAAACAGTCGCTATCTTAAAAACTCTAGCTAAAACTGCTTTTTGATAGTCTCATATATTTTTCTGACTGAAGAAAATTACATCCTGTGCTGTGTGTTATGTTTTCTTTAAAAATAACAGGAGGTTTAAAAAGGTGGATTCTGCAATGGGCTGTATCAGTATAACTCAATCTGGAGTAACCTGATGGAAGCCAGTGGAGTTAACAGGTATAAAAGAGGGGTATTTGGGCCCATCACTCTAAATGGAGCACTTGAGATTATTGTAGAAAAGAATTTCTGATACCAGTATTCACAAACTGAATAGCTAATTGTTATTCTTGTATCCTTATTTTCTTGTGTTTCCGAATAAGCATTTTTAATCTTGAACCTCAGTAGTATAATCAGACCTGTGGGAATATCTTAGGGATATTTTGGGATACCAGAATTATTCCTACTGCATGCTTTCTTATCTCAGGTTGAGTTCCTGTCATTGGCAGTTGGACAGGGGAAGAGAGGGAAAATCATATGTAAAAACAGAAATCTGCCTCTCTTACAAGTCCTTTCTTTAGCTAAATTCCTGTTTATTTCAGTGGAAGTTCTACTGTATCACAGAGCCGTCAGGCTGTTACTGAGACAATTAATTACCACGGTACTTTCCTGAGTGTAAACTCAATTTACAGTAGAACTGAAATGTACTTGTGATAAGGGAAAGTCATTAAAAGAATTCCAGACTGATACTGAGATAATTTGAAATATGTAACTAAATAGAATTTGCAGGTTTTAAAAGGTCCTGACTGTACAGGATTATATCTGTGCAGAAGTATCCGAAGATCAAACCACTTTGATTCACAATTTTGCTGTGGAATTTCCTTTAACTGTCTTGAGTTTTATCACAAGACAGCCACACAGGGTATATTTCAGCTGCAAAGTAAGTGACCAGAGGTGTTAAGAATCTATTTATCCCATTATTTCCAATGAGAAAGCAGCCTAAGTGTGGATTTCTATGCCCAGTTTTAAGCACTCAATTTTGACAACATTGGTATTTATTAGAGATGTTAGTGAATAGTCAACTACCTGATAAGCATAAGCTTCTCAGGTAGGCGACTGGAGTATCGACTACTCGCTCCCCCTCCCTTCCTTGCTGCCTCTATGATTACGTCTACACTACAAGGTTTTTGCATAAAAATGGCCGTTTTTGCACAAAAGCCTGTGGGGTGTCCACACCTCAAGCGTGTTTTTGCACAAGAAAATCAACATTCAATCAACAGAACAGAGGGCTTTTTGTGGTGTAGGTATACCTCCTTCTACGAGGCATAACTCCTTTTTGTGCTACAGCTCTTGCACAAAAAGGCATGTGTGGACACTCCTCATGGGGGTTCTTGCACAAAAAGAGCCTATCCAAAAAAGCATAGGTGCTCTGATGGCCATTCTGTGAATGGCCATCAGAGCTTTCTTGCACAAGAGTGTCCATGCAATGTGGATGCACTTTTGTGCAAGAATTTTTTGCTCAAGAACTAAGACTTCTTGTGCAAAAACCCTGCAGTATAAATGTAGCTGAAGAGAAGCAGCAAGGTGTGGGGAACAGGAGCCGGTGCTGGGGGGAGCTGGCTTAAAAGCGGGTACTTCCCCGCACCGTCTTTGTGGTGCTGCCTGATAGGGGAGGCTGCTGAGAAGCAACCTCTGTTCGTGGCGGGCCAAGGCTCGCTGTGGGCAGAGACTGCACCGGCAGCAGCTCCTGTCTACAGGGGTCCCATTGGGGAGCTGGGAACCCCCGCAGACAGAGGCTGCTGCCACCAAACAGCCCCTGTTCATGGCAGCGCAGGCTGGCCGTGCGCTGGGGCTGCTCTGGCACCAGCCCCTGTTGGCGGTGGACAGGGCTGGTTGTCATGAACAGGGACTGCTGGACTCAGTGTAAACCGGGACTGAGTAGTCCCGGCTTATGCTGGTCTGGGACACTGCATCTCTGCATTTTAAAAGTAGTAAGACCCCGGTGACTCTTACTATATTTAAAATGCAGAGCTGCAGTACAGGTGGCTCCTGGAGCCGGCAGGAGCCGGGACTGCTCCGTCCCAGCATGAGCTGGCTTCTGGAGTTACCCCCACTGAAGCTCTGCAGAGCGGTCCTATCGACTAATCCTGTAGTCGATACTATTAGTTAGATAACCACAATTTAACATCCTTAGTATCTATATATCAGTGACTGTCTTACCTGTTTTGTGCTGGCAGCCATGAGCATAATATATTTCCACAGTGTTAGGGGGATAGAGAGCTTTCATGTACGTCATAACCTATTAAAATATGTCAATGCCAAAGGGTGCTCTCCAGTAGCAAATAAGTGTCAGAATGTAGTGTTTGTCTGTGCTGTGTTTAGACTGACCGTGGTTTTGATTGGATCTGTGCCACTCGGCTCAGCTCCAGCCTTACCCTGTGTGAGGAAACCGCACAAGTTGGGAATACAAGGGTCTGAAGTGTGTGCTTTGTACTCTTTGGACTAAGAGTTTTCTGAAAAATGGTATTGTGCTCTAGGTGTCCATTAGGGATCGAAGCAGCACATTAGGATATTACATTTCTTCCTGCAAATGGCACAATTACAAATTACTCTACGGAAAGATGATGCAAGAACACTGTGCATAGAGGTTTGAGATGGGCACAAGAGGTTTGCAATCAGAATGAAAGTTTGTAACTAATGTATAGGTATTCATGCTTCAAGCAAAAAAGAGCATGAACAATGTTTGAATTTTAAAAACCTAGTGAGTCTAGAAATATACTCTTAGAATGCCACTTGTATATATTTACTTACGAAAATTGCATTGTAGAATCTGGTCAGATAAGTTACAGTATTTCTGGAATAGTATTTTAGGAAGCCTCCCTCCCTTTAAAAAAAAAATAACTTTTTTACAACTTTTTGTTACACCTTAGTTAGTTACATATGTTGGAAAGTGACAGAGCAGCTAATCACTATGACATTATTGAACAGGAATTCAAGGCATTATTTGAATACTTTAAATATAAATATATAGCTTCTGTATTCTGTCATATTACAGTTTCTTCACCAATTAATATAGTTTATTTCCCTTTTCTTTCAGTCCACAGTTTCTTTAATTGTTGTTGCTTTTTAATCAGCTTATTCTAGGCAATTGTGTAAAATTCCCATCTATTATTGTGTCAATTGTAGTATGGTAGAAAACCCACCCTCTTTTCAGCACAGTACATGCAGTTATGAGCACCCTCTAGAATTTAAAAGGCATGAATACCATTACAATTATATATCAATTAAGTAGGATTTTGTTAATATTACTGTAGAAATCTATAGCACTTAACAGAGTAAGATCATTCTAAAGCAGAGAGATAATTTTCTATGACAGCACATAGGACTTACACAACCCCCTAAAGAGCTTTCTGTTAAATGCTGTAGTGCTTTTTCTTAAGAGAGCTTATAATGTTTTCATCCTAAGAGCTTAAGACACTTGGCAAATATTGCAGGATGTTTATAAAGAAGAGACTCTGTGACTCTTTTCAAAGAAATAACAATTGGAAAATCAGCATGTAAGTAGACAGAGAGATCATGAGTGGATGTTTGTTACAGCCTGTCACTCTTAGATTGTATACTTGAAAATAGTCAGTTGTAACCAATAGAAGGTATACTTTAAAAGGAGGGAATTAGAAAGAATTTTCAAGAGGGCTTGCTCCCCACAAATATGAAGAAGTGAAAAGGAGTTTTGATAGGTATGCCACTGGCTGAGTTCTGCTGAAATGACAACTTGAATACTGATAGGGTTCATTTCATTTTCTGTATTTTCAGGGCGCTTAGAGCCTTGGCATATCATTTTAGACATTTACTTTATTTATTCATTTATTTATAACTTCAATCAATTGCACAAATCTTGTTGAAAAGGCAGCATAGGATTTCCCACATTCTTCTGCGTCTCGTACTTACAGCCCTCAGCAGTGTAAGCAGGGTTACATCATGTTAGCGTGATTATCACTGTGCGATCTACAGTGAGACCCACCCATTTCGGTGGCAATAAGAATGCTATCAAGGGCTGACAAACTCTTGAAAAGCTGCCAACCTGCAGGATGTGTCAGTGCTAGAAAACACATCCACATATGGACCAAACAGATAAATATATCACATCTCCACTAGCTTCTTTGGAGTGAGTTAATTTGACCTGCACAGCGTGCACTGACATGAGGTCACAAACTGTTGTTGTTTAAGGCATCCTTTGCTTGCAGCTTGTTTTGTGGCAAAACCCATTTGAATTTTTGAAGTGTAGCATGTGGATTAACAATCTTGTGATTTCTCTCTCTTTCACTTTTGGATACCACATCCTCATACAGTAAAACAAACACTTGATAAGGACCCCATTTTGCCACCTGTTCTTGGGCAAAACTTCTATGTAAATCATTGAGAATTTTCTGGACTGAATTAGTGGGAATTTTAGCATAGCAATAATATGGGATTGGGTGTGTGTTAGGGCACTGATCCTCAGGATTCATGCACACACACAAGTGAGGCCCTTAGCCCCATTAGACTGGGAAATGTGATTGAAGGTCATGTGTCCTACAGGGAATTGAATATGGGGCTTCCTAGTACTTATGCAGAGGAATAGACAGTGGAGACCCAATGTGCAGGAAAGGGCTCTCTGTACCAGTTAGGAGGGAAGACCTGAAAAGGAGCCACCTGCAAAGAGCCTCATTTGGGTTGGCCTGTGAGGTGGTAGAGGAAGGCCTGGAATAGCTGTAATGCTAAAACAAGTTCCTCGGGGCAGTGGGGCTGTTCTCACTCATGTTTGATTTTGGTCTGAATATCTGTTTGTAAAGAAAGCCCTGAGAAGAGAACTGGAGTCAAGCCATTGTTTGGAGCCTGCTTGCATCTTTCCCAGCTGCTGGATCGGCCCATCAATTTACATGGCTCTACATGCAGACGGTTAGTCACCTGCTTACTGGGGTTCAACAAGATGACTGTTCTCATGGAACTCGCTTCCCTATGTGTTGGAACCCTTTCCTTACTCCCAAAGAACATAGAAACATACAGTCCAATGAACTGGGTAAAGAATCACTTCACTTTTCATTCGAAATTAGCCACATCTGTGGTGAAATCCCAGCAGCCTTTAAACATCACATAACAGACCAGGACATCATGTAAATAATATCTTATCTGACTGGAATGACACAGGAATTTTAGTTAGATGAGAATGTATCTTTCTTTTCCTTTTGTAATACTGCCATAAATTACAGTTCAAACAGCAGCCACCATACTATTCATGTGTCGCTCCTTGACTTTTGGCACAATGAATAGTTCGTATGCTTCCATCTGAAAGATCCTGATCATCTTGGGCTTTGCTCAAGTTATGTGAGGGTAGGATTTGTATTAAAAACAGAGGTGAGAACCATGTGAACAGAGGTAGCACCTTTCCTAGCCACCATGGTGAGAATAGTTTTTTCCCTCGTGACAAATGAACTGTGGGATAATTTCTTCTCTCATTTAAGAGTGGGAGAAAAGCAGAGTAACTCCACAGAAGTTAAGTAAGTCTGTCCAGTTTTGCACTGTTATCACTGAAATTGGTATCTTGTGCTGCTTGTTGTTCTAATTTTCATATGTGTCTTCAGTGGATCTGTAACCATTCATTTTACAAAAACAGAAATGCTAGGAAAAGATTTTCTTTTAATATAATAGTTTAAATGCATCAAATTCTAAGGTAAAATAGTTATATACTGAGACTGCACTATGATCAGATAGGGGGGAAAATGGGGGTCCTGGTGGATAATCAACTGAACATGAGCTCTGAGTGTGATACTGTGGCCAGAAGTATTAAGGACCTTAGATGCCTAGACAGGAGAATCCCGAGAAGGAGATTATTGGAGAGATTATTTTATCTCTGTTTCTGGCACCGGTGTGATCACTGCTAGAATATTGTGTCCAATTCAAAAAGGATGTTGATACATTGGAGAGAATTCTGAGAAGAGTCATGGAAATGATTAAAAGATTAGAAAATATGCCTTACAGTGATGGACTTAAGACAAATTCAGACTGGAAATAAGTTTACTTTTACCCTTTTTTGTTTGGTAATGGTCTGAAAATGTGTCCAGTTTGTGTGGTGTGTGCTGATTGGCACGTGCCCACCACTTGAGATGAGACTAAACTGTCAAGGTGTTGCGTGAACCATTTATAATGTACTTTGGGATTCTGCCAAATGAGTGGCATGGTTGTCCCCATACAGCATAGTACCTGAGCACGTACATAACTTTAAGCATGTGAATAGTACGATTTAAGACAGAGGGACTACTCAGTCAATGAAGTAGGGGCTGTTTGAATGATTAATGTTAGACATAAGACAGCGTAAGTATCTCATTGAAGTCTTTGTACTATGGTATTATCCAGGAGACAGTCATAGATCAGAGCCCCATTGTGCAGGGTGCTGTGAAACACAGAATAATAATACCCTCATGGAGTGCTTTTCATCAGCAAATCAGTACAGTTATTTTATAGATGAGGCTACTAAATCAGTAGGAGGTAAAGGACTATGCCCAAGATCAACCAGCAAGCCAGTGGCAGAGCTGAAATTAGAACCCTTATTACCTGAATCTCAATCTAGCACTCTTGCCGCCAGGCCACAGTACATCTCTGAGCACCTTACAATTTAAGTTTAAGGAGCAATACCACATGTATCTTCAGAGAAACAGGTTGACAAACACAACGAGACAATAACGATCATCAGGACAGCCAGTTGTCTTAGCACAACAGCTACTACATTGAATTTTTTTGCAGAACTGGGGCCATTAGGGTTGTAAAATAGGATGCAATTATTGTGCGTGCGCGCGTACACTATAGATAGATACTCTGAGTTTGTTTTAATTTTTACAGTTCCTTTCCTAGAAGTAAAAATAGGTGTTTAGTAAAAAGAGGATTCCGATTTTTCAGAAAGTGAATTGCTCCTAAACTGAAAGAGACACAGGTGGCATCTAATATTTTGTTGTAATCAGAAATCAATGTACAGCTACGCTTTAAAATTATACCCAATGTATTATACATGTATTTATTTTTAATTTTGTACTCTTGGAGGATTTTCTTACATCCTTCCAGCAGAGAACATATTATCCTGCATTTATTAAGTGTTTTTAATTTCTTTCCTGCTAGTAATTTTAAGAAAATATTCATAAAATCACTTAAGTAATAATAGGGTACATTTTAGATCAGAGCTACAGAAAATAAAATCATGAAACTATAAAGTCAGCTTTGACCTTTGGATCTTCCTTATATATACTTTCTAAGAAAAATAAAAGCTTAAAAGAAAAAAAAAATGCTTTTCAGAGGATGGTTTACATCTTTAAACATAAGAACATAAGAATGGCCATACTGGGTCAGACCAAAGGTCCACTCAGCCCAGTATCCTGTCTGCCGACAGTGGCCAATGCGAGGTGCCCCAGAAGGAGTGAACCGAACAGGTAATGATCAAGCAATCTCTCTCCTGCCATCCATCTCCACCCTCTGACAAACAGAGGCTAGGAACATGATTCCTTACCCATCCTGGCTAACAGCCATTAATGGACTTAACCTCCATGAATGTATCTAGCTCTTTTTTAAACCATGTTATAGTCCTAGCCTTCACAGCCTCCTCAGGCAAGGAGTTCCACAGGTTGACTGTGCATTAGCACAGATGAATTGGAGTTGATATCTTTGTATCTGTTATTTCCACTCCAATTCATCTGATAAAGTGGGTTTTGTCAACGAAATCTCATGACTTTACATATTTTGGTTAGCCTCTAAGGTGCCATCGGACCACATGTTTTTAAAGTTACAGACACATCTACCCTCTGAGAGTCTGTATACAGTTACATTCGTCACTCTCCCTCCCCCCACATCCACTATTTATTTAGAAACTGGACCTTTAATAATTCCATTCATCTGAAGAAGTAGGTTGTGTCCATGAAAGCTCATGATACCACCTACCTGTTTTGTTAGTCTCTAATGTGCTGCTAGACTATTAGTTGTTTGTTTTTCCAGTTACAGACTAACATGGCTACCCCTCTGAAGCATTTGATTCTTCACTTAAGTTAGATAATCTATAATTTGCACAGACATTTAAGATACAGATGCTCTTCATGCAGTTTATATTTAGTGGGATTTGTGTGAAAATTATTCTAAATTTAGAAATAATGGTCTAGATTTGAAAAATAATTCTGTAATATTTTTAGTGCAGCTTCATAAAAGATTTTGGCAGGGCATGCATGGTAGCATTTGTCCCTCTTTATTTATCATGGAAATGTTTTTACTAATGAGCTTCCTTTTTGAGAAAACAGTTTAGTGGGCAAGAGGTTAAATTTATATTTTGCATTGAATGCATAAACTGAAATACATCTTGCAGAACAAAGTAAGTTTTGCAGTGACTTTGTCAATCCAAGCCATCCATAGATAGATTTGTACATTATGAGGTCAAAGGAGACAACTAGATTGGCTAGTCTAGCTTTCTGTATAAGATAGGTCATACAATTTTGTCCATTTACTACTTTATTAAACCCAATAATATTTGTGGATTAAAGCATATTTTCCAGAAAGACATTCAGTCTTAAGTCTGTAGCTAGGATCTTGGAAATGCTTATGCAGGTAAATAGCTTAATGCACATGAGAAGTCAGTGGGACAATTGACGTAAGTAAAGTTATTTCAGAGGGCTAATGTTAGCAGAAACAAGTCTGGGGAATTAGTGTTTGATCTGATCGCATTTAGAACCATGCGTGCTTCAGCTCTGTGATCATACTTTATGATTTATTATGTAATTGTAATCTGTTACATTTTTAGAACTGGCATTTTTAGGGAACCTCTCATTTCTCACCTGAAAAGTATACAAACTTTCTATTAAATCCTTTGTGCATAATTGTAAATGGATTGTTAAGCTGCAGCACTTAAGCCACCCTTCAGTGATTGATTTATAAGTTTAAAAGGCTGAACTCTGAGGCTGTCAAGTACCCAAGATGTAAACCAAGTGACTCTCTTTTGTAGTCAGAATTGACTGTTTACTCTATTAGCATGGCAAGGAGCATTCATGTCCCAACCTGATGTGTCCATTTTGAACAACAAATGCTACTATGCCTTAGGCTTCAGTCCTGCAAAAAGACTCCGACCAGGAATTAGGGTCCATCCACCTGAATATCTTACCTTGTGTATGTCATAATCCATTGAAAACTATAGTATCTTCCCCCTGCAATCTGCCCAACAGCTCACCCTGATGACCCTGTATCTTTCCCAGTATTTTCTTCCAACTTTTCTGGTACCATACATCCTGGAACCAGCTGTGTTGGCATGCCTGAAATTTAAAACCCTCGCACTTAGGTGCTTTCATGTCGTCATCGTGAACTATATTCTGGAAAAGCTCATTAGAGCATCAGTTTCTCAGATGACTTTATAAGGCCTAATATTTAAAGCAAATATTGTTGCAAGGGGTTAACGATTATGTAACTTGACTTTCCTTTACTAATAGTTTCTTATCACAAAGCTAGTTTAAAATGAATTACTGTATTTTTACAATAAGGGGAATACATATGGTCTCATTGCACATCCCTTCTTCATGGGGGAGTGAAATTAATTTCCTTGCGGAAGGACAGCATATCCCATTTCTGGCTAAAAGGAGAACAAGAAGGGCTGGAATGCAAAAAAGAGATTATTTCAGTCTCGGCTCACTTTTGCAGACTTGAGTGGTTGGGATGATTCAGAGAAGCATTGCACATAAACATCTGCAGCAAGATCTTGGCTCATGTTAAGGCACAGTTTTGGCACCTTCAAGCTGCCCCAGTGGTATGGAATTGAGCTGGTGTAGGGGACATTGCCTTGGCAGAGGACAAGGATGGAATGTGTTGCACTCCAGCTATCCTCTTCTGAAATAATGGTCCCCAGGGGGCTATTATAAGATAACATGATTAGAGAAGCCCTAAGGAGTAAAAGTGGTGCCAGATAGCTACTTGGGTCTCCAAGCTTTTTGATCTTGTTCTAAAACAGCTTATCTACACCCCAGTGTCCAGAACCCTACAATTTCAGGTGTTTATTTGAACTGAACTCTAATTCTGAATCTTCTGATACCCCATTATTGGGTATAAGTCATATTGCCATGTCTTCTGCCTGAAATCATACAGAGGAATGTCCTTTTGGTTCAGTTACCATGAATTCAATCCCTTAAATTTCCTTTTTTTCTTTCTTTTTTCCTTTTTCTTTGTGTGTGTGTGTGTGTGTGTGTGTGTGTGTGTGTGTGGGCACATCTGTATTGGAAAACAAGCATTACGTAATGTCTGATATTATAACAAATATAGACTCTTAGCAACTGTAATGTTAAGATTTGATAAAAATGCAATCCACGATGAACATTATGCTATCAGAACATTGGCTACTGATAAATCACTTTGGGACTCATAAGGCATTAGATGTCTCCAGACTTGCATTTGATTAAGACCTTGCCATATTAAATTCTTTCTGCCCCCCTTAGCTGTCAATCAGAAAAAAAAATCCTAACTTTCAGGATGTCTTAAAATAATAAAAAACAGGAATAAAGATCCCTGATCACCTCAGGGTGAAGAAATCATGTTGGTTTTGGAAGTCTACTTTTTTCCTTTTCTTTCCTCTTTTTTTACTTATTGAAAGTGTGTATTTCCTACGCTGATGGATTCATACATGTATTTGACAGTGCTCTGTTTTGATTGCTTCATTGAAATAAATGGGCCAGCTCCCCAGGAGGTATACATCAAAGTAATCCTATTGCCATAAATGGAGTTCTGCCAATTTATGCCAATTAATGTTCTGGACAAATATTTTCAAAAATACAAATTTCCATATGTCAGGATTCTAAGTGTATATGAAAGAAAAGAGACCATTTAAGTATGGCATGTAATTCTGCTCTATGCATGTATGTAATTTTCTAAATCTATATGCTTTACTATAGTTGAGTTCCTGCTGATCAGTCAGATTATTAAACTGTGTGCAATACATTTCTGACAAATGCCCTTTTTATTCTAAAGATTTCCATAAAGCTATGCTTAGCTTTTTGAACAAAACCTCTTTTCATTTTAGAATTGGCAGAAACTGCTAATATATATATGTTTTTCTAATCATTTTGCCAAATCTCTAGTCCCTGGGCCTTTAGTTTAATTCTATAGATTTTAGTTGTCTGACTCTCAAACTGAATTTGGTCCATTGTATTCCAGTGATCCAGGCACAACTCATTGCATTAAACGCACATATGAATTATGAAAACAGGTAAAGGGTCTTAAAAATTTACCTTAAAAATGGGTAAATGAAATGAAGAAATGACTGAATGATGAGCCACATTGTATTTAAAATCTGTATAGGTATTATGATTGTCTATAAAACTATAGTTCTCTAAAGAATATATAAGGCTATATAAGCTGCTCTCCGCAATGAAATACCTCAAATGAAATCATAAGAAACAATAAAGTGCTGCAAAATCTCTGGTCCTAACACACCTTTAAATGCATTACAGATTTACTGGCCTGCAGCAAAAGAGAAGGTGGAAGTCTGCAAACTAGCTGGGAAAGATGCCCAGGTAAGTAAAGATGTTTTTTTCTTTATTGGTGCTGGTAAAACTGTATAGCTATATATTTATTTCTAAATATATTATAGTTGATTATTAAGCAGCAGTTGAAAAAGGTCTGGAAAATACATAGATTGTTGTATTTTAATTGAATGCACAAAAGACACACCATTGATAGTTTAGTCCAGGGCTACTCAACTTTGGAAGCCTTGGGAGTCATAATAATACTCACAGCACATGCCGAGGGCCACAGCATAAGTGTGGTTGCATATACATGCAAATATATGTGCAAATATATGCAAACAGCTTCTTTCACACTGATGGGCATGAATACAAAGATTAAGGCAAGACTACACAACACACAGGCCCCATTTAAGTCAGTTCTGCTGATATTAATAAAATGCAATATTTACTCGATTTCCACTCATATGACAGCACTTTTAATGAACAATGACAGTCCAGGAATTTAACAACTAAAATGCATAGCAACAGAAGACCATTATATTGACTTGCCATTATGGAAAGTGTTCCCAGTGGAGGCCATGTTCAAAGGATCCCACCTGCGGGCCGCGTGATGAGCCTCCCGCATAAACCCAGACGGCACCGCGGGCCACATGTTGGCTACGTGTTTATTAGCCCTGGTTTAATCTTTTTTCGTAAAGAAAAATCCATGCAACTGTTGTTGAAATCATTCACTTAAAAGGGTAGTTTTATCTCTCTTTCAGATGCTGATGCTTTAAGCAGAATGTGGCACAACACTGAGTATAGAAACTGTTTCCTGTTTAACCATTACATACATGCAAAATACAGCTATCAATTGCATTGAGAGATGAATCAAGTCAATTATGAAATGTATCCTGGATATTCTTTGTGGGCTTGATTCAAAGCTACTAAAGTCAATGGGAATCTTTCTCAATAAGACCCTCTTGTTTCATCTTGTGCCCGTTATACAGTCCCCTTGGGAATGTACTGAACATAGCTTTACTGCAATTCATTACAAAAAGTCAAACTTGTATGTTTAAAAATTAACATAGTTCATAGACATGAGTCTAAAACAAAATCCCATGGATTCATGAGCTCTTCTGTGGTGTCATGGTGTCCTTTTCTATAATAACATACATCATTCTGTATAATAAAAAGCCTCCCCCCATCTTCTGCATGGTGACAAGAATCCTAATTTCCTCATGAGTGATAAGAAGCATCATAAAGAATGTAAAGCCTGCCCCACTTATACCTATGAAGTGTCCTCTTCTGGGCATAGGGTACATCTACACAGCAGCGCTATTTTGGGATAACATCCATTATCCCGAAATAGCATTCTGCATGTCTTAACTGTAAGCCTGTTATTTCAAAATGAATTTGAAATAATGGGCTTGTTATTCCGACGTCCCATACACCTCATTGCATGAGGATTAAGAGACTCAGCGGGATACCGCTCCATTTCAAAATTAGCACTGTTTAGACAGCGCCAAATTTCAAAAAAGGCCGTCTCAAAACAAGCCACGCAATTTGCGTAGCTAGCTCAAATCGCATAGCTTATTTCCAGCTACCTGCTATTGTGTAGACATACTCATAGTGGTTTAAGGGATGGGCCCGTTCTAAAATCCTGAATTGAAATACACTTTATGCCTGAGAGAGTTCCATTTGGGATCCTCATGTAATGGCTGACCCCTCTCTCTCAATACATCAGATCTGAACAACACCTCCCCTACTCTCTGGGAACTCACTGATCCTGGTCTGTATACAAACTTTGGAGATGGAACCATCTCTGTGCTCTTGTAAAAGAGAGGCTGCTTGAGGGAAGAATATTTGTTTCCTGTCACTTCGTAGTTGTCACCTGCTATATTCTCTCTTCAGTTTTCTTCCCGCCTCAAGGGTTAGACAGCAGATATTATATTAATTTGGAAATAAGTAGCTGAACAGCTATGCTGTTTGCTTCTTTTTCTCAGTTAAAGCAGGGTTGTTGCTCATCCTTACTCCTCTCCATGCCATAACCTTGTAATGGACAGTCACAATCGAAGTCATGGCACTGCTGAACTGTAAGGGCCAGGACTGTTCAGGGACAACATTGGTGCTAACTACCCTAAAAGGGTCATGGACCTTGGGATGACTGGTGCGTGTGTGTGTTGCACATAATGCTGGATGTGTGTAGTTACTTAGGGAAAACTGCTACGTATCTGCGATTTGGACTGTTACAATGTTTTGTTCAGACTGTTGCTGACTTAACTGTTTCATGGTTGTTGCATATTGTGATTGACCATCTACCTGCCTCTCTTGCTTCAATTTCCTTGTGTTTTGGGACTGCTGTTTAAGGTGCACCAGAGCATAACAGACTTTCCCGCAGTTCTTGCGGGCCAATAGAGCCAATGCAAGGGGAGAGTGTGTATAAATATAAAATGCACTCTTTAACAGTGTATTGTGGCTCTGAGGACTGTCACACAAGTGGAGAGACCTCACATCCTTTCCCACAATTAATCTTTGGCTGTTAATGCTTGCACTGAGTCCTTAAGTGGAAGAAATGACAGGGAACCAAAGGACCAGCCAAATATGGGGCCCATCACATTTTGGAATCAATTGCCAAACGTTCCCATTTCCAGACAATTGTTAAGGCTGGAGCTTTGTTACAACAAAGACTGGTACACAGAGAACTCCTCAAAACTACTTTCACCATATACTGGCATTCTTCATGGCTTTATACCAGTTCAACTGGAATGCAATCAGGATAACATGCAAGTCATTGCCAAGTTGGATGAACTATACAGGAGCTGGCCAGTGCTAAGGTTTTAGCCATTACAAATTTGAAAAAATAATGTTAGCATAGCTATTGCTTAATCAAACATAGCTGTGAGTGCAAAAATAAATAAGTCACTAAATATGAGTATTGTCGTGTGTCTGCTTGGAAAGCAATAATGTTCTTCCCATTTTTCATAACAGACGGAATGTGCAAACTTTATCCGGGTTCTTCAGCCCTACAACCGGACCCATGTTTATGTCTGTGGCACAGGAGCCTTCCACCCTATCTGTGGATACATTGAACTTGGAGTACACAAAGAGGTAATTTAATCCTCCCTCCAGTGGTGCATGGCAAGAAGTGGCCCTAACCTCGCTTAGCATCCTTCATTTATTTTAAAACACCGAGTGAGTGATATAAAAAATGAACTGCCAGCGGTTTGTATAAATAGCAGGGTTATGGTGGGTTTTACAGGTCATATAAGAACTCATGTTCTCACATTTGATGTGTGCATATTACACTTGAACAAAGTTCTTCACCCAATAAGAATTAATACACAAAGGCCCTTAGCATGACACTTCCAAATGATTAATTATGTGAAGAGCACATATAAACCAGATGTCTTGTTTTCTAGCAAATCCTCTTCCCCACTTATTTATTCCTATTTCTCCTTCCCTGCTTTCTGATCAGCATTGCAACACATTTCTTCTGCCAGTGAAAGTAGCAAGTCTAAATCCACTGTCACTATCACTCCATTGGGCAGCTACCCGTGGGAATGGAAAAGCCCTTTTGTCTTTGAGACCATCCCACCCACTGTGTTTTACTTAGTCTATACACCAGTTAGGGTGGAATCTTGCAGTTTCCAGGCCTGGCCTTAGACCCATCCATTCCCAGTGGAAATAACACATTTTCCATTGCATGGTAGGGTAGTGAAGTGAAAAGGAAGCTGAAGGGGGACTGTATGGTGACTCTTTGCTCATGATGTTTGGAAAGTTATGGGGATGACGATGACAGATCTGATTGTCCGCCACTCACAATCAAAATGACAGGTGGGAAGAGCAACAGGCTGCATCTCAGATTCCTCCTTCAAATCTGTTAGTAATCAGCAGAGAGCAGCTGCCTAGCCTTGCCACAGGAGTCCGTCCTGCAGCCTCCCTGTGCCTTTAGAACACACAGCAGTCCTTTTGCATGTGTATTACTCCTGCCCGTGACTTTGTCCTGAAAGACATGTCAGTTGAGCCAGTGATTCCCAAAAGCAAACATAGCGTTGGCTTGCTCTGTCAAATATAATGTAAGCAATAGCATGCCAAAGTATGCAGCAACAGCAGATGCCTGCAATTCTTTTGAGGCACAGTGCCAAGGGCGGATTTTTCCAGCCAGGTAAGAGGTGCTAATATTTTAATTACAAGGTAGCTGAAAAGAGGGTTTAGCAACATGAACAAACTCGCAGCCCAAGGGGAGGGTAACTAAGCCACCGTTGCAAGCCCCACCCTGATTCTGTCATGTTCTGGAGGCTAGAGTGGCTAGTCCTGGGGCCTGCACTGGGGGAACTGAAATGGGTCTTCTAGGACCATTTATGTTCTTCCCAGCCCTTTTACTTGGTGTAATCGCATCAGAGCAGTATCTGCTTAGGATGTGGCAGGAGGAGATTCCCTGCCCCCACATTCCTGCACAGGGCACAGACAAAACTCTACCTCCAGCTTCACCAGCCTGCAAAACTGTTCCCAATCATGTGTCTATCCAAGCTTCCCCTTGTAAAATGATATAATAGGCCCATGGTCTCCCAGTGACAACAGAAGCAATGTGCCAAACTCACACTACAAGGTATAATCTAACTACTAACTGATGGGGCTGGAAGAATCTTCCCCTATGGACAGAGTATTCCATAATTGTTCATGACAGGGATTCGTTTTCCCCTTCCCCTAAAGCAGCTGGTATTAGGCAATGTTGGAAAAAGGGTAGACTGTTTGACTGGACCAACTGCCAGCCTGATCCATTAGGACAAGTCCAATGTTCCTGTGTGTTTGAGGGTGGAAGGAGCCTATATTTTTCATAGGTTGAAAGAATTCACTTTTTTCAAAGCCCACTTATCTAAGATTTAAAAGAGAAATTGGCTCATATTAGTGCCTCTGACACAAAATAAAGCAGTGCTGTAATAAACCATGCTTCTTGGGTCACAGCAGTGGAAACAATTCTTGCACTGGCTAGATGCAAACTTTTCTCCCTCGTGTTCTCCTCTTCCCACGCACGCACACTTGCCCTCCATATCCCTGAGGAGTGCTCATTTCTCTCTCCCACCCAAAGCCTCACATGATAATACGGTTACAGGTACCTCTCACCTGCAGCCTTGTTTAATCAAGTGAGAAGTGAGAGGTCCTCCTGAGAAGTGAGAGGTCAGGAGCCAGATTCGTCTAGCCCAGGGCTACTCAACTTTGGAAGCCCCGGGGGCCACAGTGATACTCACAGCACATGCCGAGGGCCGCAGCTTAAGTGTGGTTGCATGTACATGCAAATATATGTGCAAATAGCTTCTTTCACACTGCCAGGCATGAATACAAAGAACTTTTCACAGTGCCCCAGCTACGCTCCCAGCACCTCCTCCCTGGGGGCTAGAAACGCCAACAGCCTGTACCCATCGCTTCCGCTTGCATCTTTCAGTGCTCACCACACCTGGGAGATGCCACACCGTTGTGGAGCGTGTTCCCAGTAGAGGCCGTGTTCAAATGATCCCACCTGCGGGCCACGTGTTGAGCCCCGCGTAAACCCAAACTGCACCTGTGGGCCGCGTGTTTAGTAGCCCTGGTCTAGCCCTTACTCTCCCTGCAAACCCATTGATTTGACAGCAGTTGCATGGGTCTTGTACTGAAGGTGAAATGTTGTCCCTTGAGACTTGGAACTGAATTCAGGTTTCTTGCCTGGTAACTCGGAGCCTTGCCACTGACCCAGATCCTTTCTTGTGTTTTTTTTTTAAGTCTAGATTATAATCATGTGTGTTTTGTAATGAACAAACTCAGTCCGACCCTGTTGGCTGCTAGGCACTAATCTGCTGTTGGGAAAGCAAAGGCTCAAGATATTTTTCCTTTCTCTAATGAGTCTCTGAGAGCTGCCAACATACTAACAACCTCTGAAACCTGTCAGCATGTCTGCCAGCTATTTGCTGTCTGATGCCAATGATTTGAAAACAGATGAGTCAGAACACATCAGGTGACTTAAGGTCTCAGTATATATTGTTTTTGAAACAGTATAAAGTCTCCTAAGGCCTCACACAATTAAATTGAAGGAGATTAAAATCCCACACTTGCTCCCATTGAAGTCAAAGCCAAAATGTTTTTTGACTGCAAGGTGAATGGGACTAGGTCCAATTTTTGCCTTTTGCCACAGCCTTCAGAACAGTGTTAAAAGCTCTGGCCAGGCTGTATGTTAATCACCTGTGCTCTGAATTGAGTACCTGTTGATTTCTGGTTACAATTTCAACAATTTGGTTTTGATGTATAACACCATAAGGCCATGTCTACACTATGCAGAAGATTGACGCTGCCGTGGTTGATCTTCTATGTTCAATTTAGCGGGTCTAGTGAAGACCTGCTAAATTGAACTCAGAGGGCACCCCCCATCAACGCTGGTTCACCTGCTCCCTACAAAGAGTAAGGGAAGCCGACGGGAATGTTTGCTCCCATCAGCCTCCCACTGTGTGGACAGCTATGTAAGATATGTCAGTTCCAGCTACACAATTAATGTTACATCCCTAGAAAAAAGCGCTCTATTTCACATACAGAGACACCAACTGTGGTTCTCACAAGTCAGTGCATGTGAAGCTGTGACTTTCTTTAATGTCCTAGATAAAATGATATTGAGTCCCAATATTGAATTCTCCATCACCTGCACAGAGGTGCCATTGCAGGATTATTGAACTTGCTTTTGCTGTCTTAGAAGCTCTGATGTTTCCTGCTGCATGGCACTAGCCTTTTTCTGCGCCACTCTCTTCTCCGCTGTGTCTTTCTGCATGCTGTCTGCAAGGGTCATCCTCCAGCCTCTGATCTCTTTCTCAGATGCAGCACTGGCTTACGAGATCTCTCGGAGCATGTTGTCCTGAGTCCTCCTCTTCTTTCTGTGTCAGGCATTCCATGGGTGTGGAGGGGGAGACCCTGAAGTCACAGGCCAGACATGGGTTTTTTTCTTTGCTGTATAGCTATACCTTGGGTTGGCCTAACTACGTTGACCATGATTCTACACTGCTCGGGGAGGTGCTGATAGTTATTAAGGTGACATCGTGGGGCACTTATATCAGCGGGAGCCAAATTTAAGTGAAGACAGAACCACAGCGAGGTCAAAATAAGATGCCTTGTATTGACCTAAACTTGTAGCATAGATTATTGATGGATTTAACTTGTTAAGTTGTATTGTACATGGCTCTCTGTGGGTGTGTAAGTAGCCACCCCTACACACCCCAAAAGAGGATGGAGTTACTGAAAAGAAGTTGATTTAAACATTTAAACCATTCATTGACGGGACTTTTTTTTTTTTTTAATAATTGATTTAAATAAGGTTAAAACTTTCTGAAATTAATTAGAACATTTGTGATATTGCAATTTTAGTTTAAAAGATATGCTTAACTAATATATAAATGCAGGAGGGTTTTTTAAGAGCCACTCCTAGTAAGGTTTCTCACTGCAATTATACAAATGTGCACCAGGGTGAAAAACAAAATACAGAAAACTAAAAGACTTACCCAGCATTGCTTGGGTCCTTCCAGGCAGGAGTCAGGGCAGGGGCTTGGAGATGTAGGGAATCAGGACAGGGGGCTTGGGCTGTAAGGGCTGCAGGAGTCAGGTTTTAAGGGTGAGGAGGCTCAGGGCAGGAAGTGGGGGAGTGCAGGAGTCAGGACAGTGGGTTGGGAGGTGTGGGCTCAGCAAAGGGGATGGGACCCTTACCAAAGGGGTAGGAGTGGCCAGCATCTGCTTTCCAGGGCTGGCCCAGAGCAGCAGGGTCCATGCTGACCAGCTGGTGCCTGCTCTCCAGGGGCCGCCCTGGGTGATGTGGGCCATGCTGACCAGCCAATGGCTGCTTCCCAGGGCAGGCCAGTGTGGCAGGGACTATGCTGCTGGCCAGTGGCTGCTCCCAGAAGCACTTGCTGCTCCCCTGTGGTCATTCTGGGGGAATGCTTGCTGCTCCCTGTGGTCATTCATGAGTATAACTATCCCTGCTATCACACTCCTTCCTTTCTATTTAATGAGAACCAACCACATTCCATGTACATCCCATTGTCCTGCCACAACCAATCTTTGCCCTTGTTTTAAGTTTTCATAAGAGGAAGCTGCAAAATTTGGTGGTCTTAGTTCTTACCATTTAGGAGGAGTTCTTGAACAAATGGATTCATGGATGGACGGACAGACAGACACATACACCATTTCTAAATTATATGGTAAGAATAAGGTTCTGGTACAAGAGATATTTTAGCAGTTACATAATTTTACTCACACAAATAGTCAATTGACTTCAATGGGAGTACTCTCATGCATAAAGTTAAGCATACATGTGAGCATTTGCAGAATCACTGGCTAAAATTGGTATTTTTATTGAAATGTTTCCCTTAGTAGATAACACTGAAGTGACAAAGATGTTAAAGTGATTTTGTTTTAACAATGAAAAACTATTTAGTCCTTCATTACCTTAACAAAGGTTGGTTTTTTTTTTTTTTCATGCATTCTGTTCAAAATAGGAGCCTACAGTTAGGCATTAAGCCCATATTTAGGTAGATAAGGGTAGGATTTACAAAAGTATCTATGTGATTAAAAAGCTCAGGATTCCACTGACTTCAGATTGCAAACTATGTTGGAAGAGTATTATGAGATTGAACTATTTCAGCTTGTTTGACTTCTGGTAGTTCACTTTAGTGGAATATAGTTATGGTTGCAAACAGAGCCCAAATTACTTGCTTATCAGTTTTGTGTTTGAGCTTGTGCTGTCTGCACAATAAAGCTATTAGGACCTGTCTCCACAGGAAAGTTCTATCAGTAGAAACTAATATGTTAATTTAAACCACTCCAATTATAGCAGTATAAGTCCCTAGGTGGAAACTCTTCTTACAGTATGGGTGCATTTTTTTTCATTTAGCATATGTTGCTTTGGAAGAGGTTTTAAACTAACCCAGAAAACCCACTTTACTCTAAAATAAGAGAGTCCACCCTGCAAGTCATAATAGTATAATAAGTGCAGTTAAATGATACAGGCTTAATTACACTGTTATAATTTGTAAAACATTCCAAGGTTAGACAAACCCATAGGGAGGCCCTGGGCTTGTAGTATTGTAGTGTTTCTACCAGCACAAAAATATTAAACGTGAAATTTCTTGGTGGAAAAATAATCTCTGTAAAACTGAAATTGTATTAACAAATGGGAAGTGAATGAAGGAAGCAAGTACCATATATCTATTTAAGACTATACAATGGGTTGGAAGTACAGGACTAGCAACACGTGAATATATAAAAAGATTTAAATCATTATTGATTTTAAAACATTTATTTTTAATTCTTGTTTTTTCTCCATTTTATGCCTTGTGCAATTGACTAGTACCTAGCAGCTATGTATAGAGCCCTGAACGGATACAGAAGGTGTATCCATATATGCATCCATATCCGCAAAAATTAGCTGCGGATATGCACATTGATGCATGTGGATACCCCTGGATATAAAGTGGATATCTGCAGATTTGCAGGGCTCTAGCTGTATAGGCACTGCTTGGAGCCAGTGAGCCATGCTGTCACCCCCAGCCTCAGTGGCTTCCTAAAGATGGCAGAGGGAGGGCATATGCTGCACTCATTGAAGGAGTGGCTGAGCTGTGTCAGCAATGACCACACTTCAGGAGCCCCAAGAGAAATCCACATGGAGGCAGCCAGAATCCTTCCCATTTGTACCCCCTCCCCCCAAAGGCTTCTGCCTTTAACGTACAATTTAGCCTTTAATCTGGATGGATGGAATTGAAAATGCATCTTTTTTAAATCAGTTTATTTGTATTAGATTAATTTCTGTTAAATGACTGTGATGCATTAAAATGATGCATGTGAATGTCTGATTCAAAGCAGGTCTATAAAACTATAGACATAAAGGCCAGACACATGAGTGATACACAGTGTAATATGCTGTTACTTAATAGATGAGCAGAGCGATACCTGTGAGCCTGAGTTGCTCTCTGCAGTGACACCTGGCTAATGAATTTGCATTTATTCTCAGGAAATGGTATTCAGACTTGACACTCAGAACCTGGAGTCTGGTAGGCTGAAATGTCCTTTTGATCCTCAACAGCCATTTGCTTCAGTAATGACAGGTAAGATGTCAACCTCACCAATGTTTCTGCCTTGCGTGTTCATCAAAATCTTATTTAACAACAGACAACAGGATCTGATCATCCGCCAGTGTGAATCTGCCAAGCTCCATTGACTTTGAGGATGCTATGCCAGGTTTTACTTGCTGTGGACTTGGCCCCATAATGTTCTTCACTTTGTATATGATAAAAATATGACTGCAATAAAGCTAAAGGGAAAATAGGAGAGCCAATAAATAGAAGAGCTTCCCATTTAGAAACAAGGTGGTGTCATCTTTACCTAGTCATTTATGCTTAAAAGACATCTGTATACAGTATTTCAGATGATTCATGGGATCTGTGGCAAATTTCAATGTTGTCAGCCCTTTGAAGTCTGTTGACATACATGAAGTCCTCTGCCAAAATTATACATTATTTGAGTAGCCACTTCAGAGGCACCGAGTCTAACAACTTCTAGTTTGTATGTCAGTGCTGTGTGGTCTGACATTTGGTGCCATGGAATGTTAGCCTGACCTCTGTATTTCAAACCACAGCAAGAATACTTTTGTCATGGTTTGGTTCAGAACTTTGGACAATTTTCATTTAACTTGTCTGTCAAGTGTATGAATATGTGATAAGAGTGAAGCACCATGACCTTTTCATTTACAGCAAAAGAGGAGTGGTGATAGTGCTTTGAAGTGTCAGACACTTGGAGTTATAAAAAGAATATGACTAATGTTCAGCCTTTATTCTACAATAATAAGGGAGTTGATTTGTGATCTTGACCCAGCTGAAGGGCCAGCGCTTCCTTTATTAAAAACAATAGTTTAAAGCCAGGGGATTACCATTCTCAGGAACCCTTAGGAGTTTTTAAATGGCCATGAAGTCTTTTTCTAAAAAGCAATTCTAAAAGTTCTATGGTTCTTTTTCCTAATGTGACAGATCACTCTGATGTATTGTAGCACTGGTTGTTAATTTCACTAATGCTAAAATACTCTGGAGTTTTGTGTTAAGTCGAGTGCCGTGAAGAAGTGGCTGTGTTTCAATTTATTAAACCGTAACATTTAGAACATAAGTTCTGGAGCAAAACAATGACCTCTCTAGTTCAGTATCCAATCTCTGACAGGGACTAACACCAAATGCTTCAGGAGAAGGTACAATAAATACTCTGTGGTCAATTGTGAGTCACCTACCCCTAGGGGAAATTTCTTCCTAATGCTTCATTTAGTTCATGCCCTGAAACATAAGAGAGACAGTTAGCCCTGCCTGGGCACTGAACTAAGACTGAGCACTGGAATGGGACCCACCACTGCCAAGTCCCTTGTGGCTGAAATTGCAGCTATGCAAAATCAGACAGAAAATGAGGTGTGCATTTTAAATTAGTGATGGATGATTAACCACTGGCACGCTTTACTAAGTGTTGTGGGACTTCTCTATGAATGGCAATTTTTAAATAAAAATATTTTTCTAAGAGAGATGCTCTAAGTCAAACCAAAATTATTTGGGGAAGTTCTATGGCTGATGTTATGCAGGAGTTCAGATAAAACACTTCTGGTTTTAGAATTTATAAAAGGAGCCCTCCATTCAATTGCAGTCTCTGCCCCAGGCATGCTGGGTGATGTTGGACAGTCTTGAGCCCACTCTGTGCCTCATTTCTCACATATTTAAATGGGGACCATGATACTGACCTCCTTTGTAAAGTGTTTTGAGATCTAAAGATGGGGAACATTCTACAAGAGCTCAGAATTCTGTTCTTTATAAATAGTTTTATATTTTAATGTAACTGGGAATGTTCTAATTCTCCTTATAAATGCCTATTTTTAAAAAAAAACCTTGCAAAGCATTTGTCCTCAATATCTAGTGGCGCTAAATTCTACGGATTAGCTATACATTATGTTAAAAAAAACCCTAATTCCTCTGGCTAAAATATACAGGGACAGATTGAATGCATCTGTTGGTGTCTATTTTAGTACTTCATTTTAAGAAGCTTTGGGCCCAATTCTACAAATACCTCTTTGCATGACTAATCACAAGGCTGTTACCAAAAGCCTTACCCTACACAGACATTTTTATTTATACTATTATTCAGTTGCACAAAGCTTTTTAATACATTCATTATTAATAGCATTGTTCAGCATATATCTCTTCAAACATTCTTGTCTACCAAAGCCTTTATAGGAAACAACAGGAACTTGGAATGCAGGATACCAGAGAATAAGTTAAGAGCTGAAAGATCCTTGTCAACAGAGGTTAAGTGAGGATGTGCATTTTCTTTGAGCCTTTCAGATTTATCAATCATTGAATGCCTGTCAGCTGGCAAACACTAATTATATCATCCATTCCGCATTTTGACATTTACCTTTCAGCGTGTGCTCTGGTCACTGCACAAAGGAGACATGCAGTCTGAAAGATGTATTTTAAAATATTGTTATGAAACAGCTACTTAGGTAATAGTAATACTTATAAAAATAAGTTTGTTTGGTACATATTCATCACGAGATACGTCTAATTTTTTTTGTATGTGTTTTTTCTCTTTACAAAAGAAAATTCACAACATGAATATTGCATAAAATGAAAAATACAGTTACTTTCAGCATTGGATTTATTTTCACAGAGATCATATAACATGTTTTCACCAATGTAAGGGTTTGAACAAAGGGGCCTTTTACATGTGACATAAGATTGCTATGAAATCTGAAGTTCTGCCATTCATATCTGGATTACATACATGATAGTTGGGTTGTTTACAGTTACACCAGAAATATGTCATTACGTATGATTTTTTTATACAAATAATCATTATTAAATATAGCTTCTTATTTTCCAGAGTTAAAGGAATATTATGGAATGCATTGTGCAATAGACAATTTGTTCAGCAAACATTATTCATGTCTTTTGTGCTCCTTTAATTCTGGGCAGTGCTGAGATGTCATGAAGGTAGCCACATATGCTCTAGGAATTATTTTGGGGTCATTCTGTGGCCTGTATTCTACAGAAGGTCGGATTAGATGATCATAATAATCCCTTCTGGCCTTGAAATCTGAGAATCATACGGAAACGTAAGCAGAGAAATCTACTGTAACTTCAATTGCAGCTGGCACAATGCAATGCATGGAAACAATGCATGGAAGCATGTGACTTCCATTATGCTTGATTACGAATGGAGTTTCATTGTGGGGCAAACAATCCCCTCACCCAGGCAAAGAGGCTCATTTACTTTCAAATAATCAAAATCTGGGCCCTGTATCACAATTAATTGTTACAAGTTTGCAGTGTCTGAAACAATAATCTGCATGAAATGATTTAGCACTTAGGGGCCTTTGGAAATTCTTCCTAAGACTCCTTGAAAGTGAATAGGATTTAGGCTCCACAGCACCTAAGTCACGTTTGATAATGGGCTCTGAAGTTGCCAAGGCATATTTGAAAATGTTATCTTTCATGTAGCATTACAGAATCAGAGACTTGGATTTAAAATAAAAGAGTGGAGTAAAATATGTATACTTTGTTTGTGCAACAATACAGGAGTAATTTAAACTATATATACACCACCATCTTGAAGAAAGCCTCCCTACTTCTTTCTCATTTACAGATGAGTATCTCTATGCTGGGACAGCTTCTGATTTCCTTGGCAAAGATACAGCTTTAACACGTTCTCTGGGCTCTTCTCACGACCACCATTACATTAGAACTGACATTTCCGAACATTACTGGCTTAACGGTAAGACATTAAACATATGTTGCTGTTGACTGCATTGTCTCTGCATTTTGAAAGATCAGAGGCCCATTCTCATTTAAACATATGTATTTAACAAGCATAAATAAAGTTGCCTCCTTGGTTATTTCAGACTATAGTCTTTTAAAAGTAGAACGGAGAAAGTGCTGGAGAAATGTACCAGAGGGGAAAATACTGCAACGGAAGCAAGTTGAAGTATAAGACCTAAGAGTGCTTTCCATCTCTAATCTATCAGTCTATATATAGCATGGTAGTTGGAAATAATTTCACGTCATAAGTGCTTCTAGTTTTCCGTGTTGTTGAAATAATATGTTTTTTAACCAAACAGTTGCAATCACTTCGTAAAAACTGCTTCCTACAGTGCTTTGAAATGTCAGGCTAGAAATTCCATCCTTTTTAGGTAAGATGTCTTCTTTTTTTTCCCCCAGAAAAAATACACTGTGCTGCTTCAAAGAACAGTTTAAAACCACTAAGGATGCTTTAAAGTTGCTTCCTAAGAAACCAGCTGCTTTTTCTTGCCCATTTACAGCCATTTTAAAAGTAATAAAATGTATAAAATGGCCATATACGTGCCCAGCCAACTTCCAACCACACAGAGTGGCACAGCAAACTTCACCCACAATGATAATGCCTTTCAGTCAGGAGACGTGAAGTGTCCCCTTTCAACCATCAATTATCTTTAAAAATGTGCCGACACTGTCCCCTGATGCAGCATGACCGTGTGACTATTATGAATTAGTTGTAAAGCCAGAGCCTCCTGACTGCAGGGGTAAGTTGATTTATCCCTAGCTAGCCTCTGAAAAGGGTCATTGTGCCTGTTAACCCTTTGACAAGAGTATTTTCATTAATTCCTCTCTTTCCTTCCATGAAATTGTGTCACCTGTCCTGGTATCTCTCCTGTGTTAAAAAGCCTCACATCTAGGGCTTGTTTACATGACAGACACTGGGACGAGGAATATATAGAAGCCTAAAATATCTTTAGCCCTCCCCTTGCTCTAAAGGTGAGACCCTGCCAAACAAGTAGAGAATCCCCTCTTCCTTAGCCCTTGTTGACTTCCCTCTATGTTGTCTCCTGTTTCTTCCTTTGACTGCCTCTGTACTTGTTCTGTCCCACCTCTCTTACTGCTTGCCATCCTACCGGCTGCTACACTTCCAGAGGCAGAGCGCAGGCCTGGCAGTGAAGGAAGGCAGGGCATGTTTCTTTTGTGTTTCAAAGCGGCGGCCGCGGGGTGGGTGTCCTGGAAAGCGAGGCGGGCCAGATCAGGCCAGGACTGGCTCCTTACAGGAGTTTCGATGCAGCCTGCTCTTTCTCCAGCCAGTTTAGAATGCTGGACGTTGACCAGTACTTAGGCTATAAAAGTTGTTAGGTTTAGCCAGTTCCCTGAGGTGTAAAGTATTATCATAGAAAAGATTTAATGTAGTCGTGGGAGGATGAATTAGGTTGCTACAGTTCTAACACCACTGTCGGGAGACGAACAAACAGACTTGGTGGGCCCCTGGGGGAGTGTGGAAGGGGGAGCCTTGATGGGAAAAGACAGGACCAGGGCAGTCAGGCCTGCATGCTGCCTGGATTGTACCTCTCTCCCCCCCACCCATGCTGTCAGGAGAGCACCGCCCAGGGCTCTGCAGTGTGATGCTCCAGAAGTGATGTGAAATGCCCAGGGCTTGCAGAAGCAGCAGTGGCCTGGGAGCTCTGGGCCCATTTGAATCACCTGGCTCTGGGGCAACTATCCCCTCTTTCATCCCCTTCCTCCTGTTGTCAGGCTTGACTGTTGGGTTATGAAAGGATTCAGTTTCCTACCCAAAATTATGAAGACCCAGATCTCCAAAGGTATTTAGGCACCAATTACTGGGAATTAGACACCTAAATACTTTTACCTAACAGTCAAATCCTACACACACATATACCATTAATTTTCACTTGAGCGGTTGTTAGGATTGGGCACTAAATGGGCAAGGGGAACAGTAAATGGGTGCACAATCATAGAATCATAGAATACTAGGACTGGAAGGGACCTCGAGAGGTCATCGAGTCCAGTCCCCTGCCCTCATGGCAGGACCAAATACTGTCTAGACCATCCCTGATAGACATTTATCTAACCTACTCTTAAATATCTCCAGAGATGGAGATTCCACAACCTCCCTGGGCAATTTATTCCAGTGTCTGAGTACCCTGACAGTTAGGAACTTTTTCCTAATGTCCAACCTAAACCTCCCTTGCTGCAGTTTAAGCCCATTGCTTCTTGTTCTATCATCAGAGGCCAAGATGAACAAGTTTTCTCCCTCCTCCTTATGACACCCTTTTAGATATCTAAAAACTGCTATCATGTCCCCCCCCTCAATCTTCTCTTTTCTAAACTAAACAAACCCAATTCCTTCAGCCTTCCCTCATAGGTCATGTTCTCTAGACCTTTAATCATTCTCGTTGCTCTTCTCTGGACCCTCTCCAATTTCTCCACATCTTTCTTGAAATGCGGTGCCCAGAACTGGACCCAATACTCCAACTGAGGCCTAACCAGCGCCAGAGTAGAGCGGAAGAATGACTTCTCGTGTCTTGCTCACAACACACCTGTTAATGCATCCCAGAATCATGTTTGCTTTCTTTGCAACAGCATCACACTGCTGACTCATATTCAACTTGTGGTCCACTATAACCCCTAGATCCCTTTCTGCCGTACTCCTTCCTAGATAGTCGCTTCCCATTCTGTATGTATGAAACTGATTGTTCCTTCCTAAGTGGAGCACTTTGCATTTGTCTTTATTAAACTTCATCCTTCCAATTTGTCCAGGTCATTTTGAATTATTACCCTATCCTCCAGATTAGTCGCAACCCCTCCCAGCTTGGTATCATCTGCAAACTTAATAAGCGTACTTTCTACACCAATATCTAAATCGTTGATGAAGATATTGAACAGAGCCGGTCCCAAAACAGACCCCGGAACCCCACTTTTATGCCTTTCCAGCAGGATTGTGAACCATTAATAACTACTCTCTGAGTACGGTTATCCAGCCAGTTATGCACCCACCTTATAGTAGCCCCATCTCAGTTGTATTTACCTAGTTTATTGATAAGAATATCATGCGAGACAGTATCAAACGCCTTACTAAAGTCTAGGTATACCACATCCACCGCTTCTCCCTTATCCACAAGACTCGTTATCCTATTAAAGAAAGCTATCAGATTGGTTTGACACGATTTGTTCTTTACAAATCCATGCTGGCTGTTCCCTATCACCTTGCCACATTCCAAGTGTTTACAGATGATTTCCTTAATTACTTGCTCCATTATCTTCCTGGCACAGAAGTTAAACTAACTGGTCTGTAGTTTCCTGGGTTGTTCTTATTTCCTTTTATAAATGGGCACTATATTTGCCCTTTTCCAGTCTTCTGGAATCTCTCCTGTCTCCCACGATTTTCCAAAGATGATAGCTAGAGGCTCAGATACCTCCTCTATCAGCTCCTTGAGTATTCTAGGATGCATTTCATCAGGCCCTGGTGACTTGCAGGCATCTAACTTTTCTAGGTGATTTTTGACTTGTTCTTTTTTTATTTTACCTTCTAAAACTACCCCCTTCCCACTAGCATTTACTATGTTAGGCATTCCTACAGACTTCTCGGTGAAGACCGAAACAAAGAAGGCATTGAGCATCTCTGCCATTTCCAAGTTTCCTGTTACTGTTTCTCCCTCCTCACTGACCAGTGGGCCTACCCTCTCCTTGGTCTTCTTCTTGCTTCTAATGTATTTATAAAAAGTCTTCTTGTTTCCCTTTATTCCCGTAGCTAGTTTGAGCTCATTCTGTGCCTTTGCCTTTCTAATCTTGCCCCTGCATTCCTGTGCTGTTTGCCTATATTCATCCTTTGTAATTTGTCCTACTTTCCATTTTTATATGACTCCTTTTTATTTTTAGATCATGCAAGATCTCGTGGTTAAGCCAAGGCGGTCTTTTGCTGTATTTTCTATCTTTCCGACACATCGGAATAGCTTGCTTTTGGGCCCTTAACAAAATGTCTTGTCTTAAATGGTGCATTGGCCTCTGAGGGAGCCCTTTAAAGGGCTACATTGTATCCTTTAATAAAAAAAGCTCAACTATCCATTTCAAATGCTGAAAACTTACAGCTACTAATCCATTGTATATTGGAAACCTGCCTGAAAACATGGAAGTTTTTGACACAAAACATTTTGTTTGGGGCCACTTCCCTGACATCTTACCCAAACCAACAAAAACGGTGGCTTAAAAAGAATGTACCATTTACAAACAAACCTGTCAAGTAATGTATATGTTCACATCATACCAAAACGCTCTGCCTGGTGTGTTTTATTTCTGTGGGTTTTACTTTAGCTTTTTAGACTTTTTAAATTGTATTTTGTTTTCCGTAAGAGTAAATGTATTTGTGAGAACTTTGTAAGGATAATCTGCATTATATGAAGATAACAGAATTTTAAAAGCAACTTGGTATGTAAGTTTCCTCACCACAGCCATGTAAATAATGGAGCCTCCACATCTTTGTCAGATTTTTGCTTTCTTTCCAGATGTATTTAACAACTACAATTATAGTGTGTCTGAAACTTGACATAGACAATCCCTGCATTGTTCTACACTGAAAAAAAAATAGAAGCTAGGTGTTTTATGTTTTAAATTATTCTTTTAAGGCTGAGGAAATTCTAAATATTGTGTTAAATTTTGTATTAAATACTGAGACTTTATATTCAGTGTACCACTAGTTTATTAAATTATATTAACATTCACATATATTTTGTGCTTTCAGCAGATTTTGGTGCTAAGCAAATATTTATTTGATTCTAGGATTAAAATCACTCCAAAACTAAATTCACTATCAATTTTCCAGGAATATGTAAGACTTCCAGAAATGGTTGTACATATTTAAGTAATTGTATAATTAGCAATAAATTACTTGCAGGGGGTGACTCATGTTTTACTGAGGATAAGTGAAAAATGTATGGTTTGGGTTTTTTTTGTTTGGGCCATAAGGTGGGTGCAGGGTATCTTCCATTAGCTCATGCTGCTTCAGCTCTGGTTCTTCACTTCCCTACTTTGTGGGCCTTTTCTACTCCTTTGCTTTTCTCTGCCGAGCCTCATTAGTCCTAGTTTGCTGAGTCTTAATATGACTTATTCTGTTGAATAAACTTTATTGAGCCTCTTGACCAAGCAATCCTATAATAATGGATTGGAGCACTGTTTAAAGTAGGTAATCAGATACAACAGCGGGGATATAGACTGCATTAGTGAACCTTCTATAATTTTATTGCTGCTCCCAGATGGCCATCGGAGAAAATTATAAAAAGTTTATGCGGTACTAGGATATACTGTATCATCTGTTACCAGGCCTTGCTCTCTATTTACGATCCCAACGACTTATTGTTTGCTTATAAACACCCCAACAAATGAAATCTTTGGGATGTTTCTATAGAAATCAGTAAGATTTTTGAATGAAGATGTGTTATATGTTTGAGAATGTAAACAATGATTCAAAATATCTAATAATGCCATTCATTCTCTACAAAACGTACAAAAACCCATTTCACAGCTAATTATAACTTGTTTTTCTATATAGCGTGAACAGGATACTAAAGATGTGAGGATGATCTCACTTGTGGAAAAAAATATGTTTGGGGGGTATTTTGTATCATGGTGTGTTAATTACATTGATTTCTCTCTTACAGCTGTGCTTGATTACCTTTTCCAGTTTGTTTGTTTGGGTATAACTTTCAACTTTAATGTTTTCAATTGTGAATTTATGTCCTTAAGTATTGTATTACTTACATATCCCCTGTTCCTTTATTTAATTTGTTTGAGACCATTTAAAATCTGTTCCAGGAACTGATATTTGTGCATTTGTTTTTGGAGTCCGTTTGCCAAGTAACCCAGAAAAATTGTAATGTAAAAGAATTGGAATTCAGACTTTAAAACAATCTGAAAGCAATAAGGGCTTGTCAAGGATTTTTTTCAGACTTTTTGCTTTGTTTATTTTTCATTAGCTCTATATACTGATAGCTACATTGGAAGCTTATTAATGTACTTATTAATGGATAGGTCTGGAATTTTCAGAAGTGCCTGAAAGGGCCTGAGTGGAAAATGAGTGACTCATTTCCTTAGGCTCATTTGAATATCCTGCTCTAAATGATCTACTGCATCATTCCAATTTCACACTGACAGAACTCCATGGAACCATATCATTGTGAAGCTGGAATAATACAAGGGTTATTCTGACTCCTACATTTCACTCTCTGGTATCTAGGTGCATACCGAGAATTTAACAAACATTTAAATATGAATCAATTAACTTATTTACAGAGGACAAAAAACCACCAGTTCACTCCTCACTTACCCAACATCTTCTAGTCCTCATTTTCCCTTCTTTATTACCCCCTAGCAAAACCACAGGGAGAAAAGATGATCCTTGCACTGCATTCTGTGAGGGCCAGAGATACTATGTTCTGTCTGACCTGCCTGGGTCATGAATTCCACATGGGCTACTCCTACTGAGTTTGTCTGGCCACTAGCCCTGCCTCTTCTTCAGTGCAAAGGAGTTATCTTGAGTACTCCCAGAGAATCTCAGCAGTTATGGCAGATTACAAGGATATTTTCAAGCAATTTCCTTAAATATTTCCCTGCTTGTGTATTTGACTTTTGTTGCCTGTTGCTGCTCCACTAGATAAGGTGTCTGGTATTTTGTTACTTTCTGAGTGAAGTGCACAAGTAAAATGAAAATGCCAAGTTTTTAAATTTTTGAAAATGACATTGTAGGGCGGAACAGGTCACATGAACCAATTGTCTTAGCAAGGCCACTCCAATGCCACTGAATTAGTAAAGCCATCCTAGCACAGGTGCACAGGAAACTGTTGGCTTAGTACAGCTGTTATTAATATTTGAGCATGAGTCATGCAAACAAATCGAGATTATGTTGCTCCCTTGCATAGTGTCTCTCATAAACATTTGTTGTTCCCTGTATCCCTGGATTATTACTAAGTGCTGCCATTTTAAAATTAAATAATTGTGTAACATAATGTGTTTTTTGGGGGAAAACCATTTAGCAGGAAACGGTAACACAAGCAGCAAATTAGCTGTGTCATAGATATGTTTTCTGGATCTAAAAATTTTGGCATTAATGCTGTAAATTCCCAATGGCAATCAATTTTGCCAGTCCAGGGTGCTGCAAAAGAATATAGCCTGAAGAATGAAAGCTACCCTATTAGACATAAATACTTTTGGAGCTAATACAATCTTATGGCCAGACTTCCCTCAAAGGCGCCTATGATGATTCATTGATTTTTTGCCATGAGCTGCTTCATGAACACAGACAGAGTCTTGGCCTGAAGTATTAGGGACTTTTAAAAATTCTTAAATAATTTGTTTTTGTTTGGGGGTTTCTTTTAGGAGCAAAATTTATTGGAACCTACCCCATTCCAGACACATATAATCCAGATGACGACAAAATCTATTTCTTTTTCCGAGAAATATCACAAGATAGCAGCACATCTGACAAAGCAATCCTTTCCCGAGTTGGAAGAATTTGTAAGGTAAAAACGTATATTCATTCTCTCCCCTCCTCCCCCCCCCCTTTTTTTAAAGGAAACTTTAATTTTTTTCTTTAAGAAATATCAGTTTCTGGAAGGAAATCTCCCTCATAATACTGTCAGAGTAATGTGCAATAATATGGATTACTAATGATATATAATATTCATTTGCCTTAACTGCTAAATAGATTTGATGCTTAGTAAGTCAGCATTTTTTGGAAACATAATATTTTCATAGTTTATAATGATGCATCTAAATAACAATTGATTAATCCTCAGCTGCTCTATAGTGAGAACCTTTGTTTGGTTCTGAGTTAGTGCTAAATCCTAAATATCTGTGCAAAGTCAGAGTACATGGGGCTTTTGCATGGGATGCCCACTAACTTGAGGGGCAAACAGAATTGGCTTGAGGTGGGGAACATCAGTGTATCACCCTCATAATTATTACTAAAAATGTCTTTTTTGTTTTGTGTATGCACCATGCTTGGCCTATGATCAGGACCTCAAGGTGCTACAGTAATAGAAATCTACTATATATTTGAGAGAGTTTGTCTGTGTGTCCATCTGTCTGTTCAGGAACTCCTCCTAAACAGTAAGAGCTATGACCACCACATTTGGTATACTGCTTCCTCTTATCATATCTTAAAGCAAGGTCAGGGTTTGGTTAGGAATGTTAAATTTAGATTAATTGGTTAATCAAATAGTTGATGCAATTTGCATTGACTATTCGATTAGGCGATAAGGGTGCCTTCAACTTTGAAGTGTAGCAAGAGCCCAGGGCTGTTGCTACACTTCAAAGGTGAAAGTGCTGCAGGGAGCACAGGGCTGGGGGGACTCAAGCAATCCCTCTCTGGCCCCATGCTCCCCGTGACATTTCAAAGCAGCAGTGCTGCATGGAGCCCGGGGTCTGGATCTGGCCCTGGGTTCCATACAGCACCCTGTCGTCTTCTCTCCTCCCCCCCCCCGCGCCCCGCTGCTCTTTCTGATAGATTTGCTTATCAAATAGTCGATTAGTCGTTCACATCCTTAGGCTTAGTTGCACCAGGAAAATGGGATGTGCCCGGAATGGGAAACAATCACCAGGCAGGTGAAAGTGGGCTAGCTGGAGGCGCCCCCTCCAGGACAGCCCCAGTCCCAAGCCTCCTGTTTTGTAGGGTGCCTTTTAGGGAGGGCGGAGAAGGCTGAAACTCTTCCCCTCCCCAGTTAATACGTGAAGATTGCTGGCTGATCCCCTTCATCAGAGAGCAAGGGGAAAATGCACAGTTTGCTGCATTCCTCACTCTGGTTGGGGAATGCAGAGGGCAGACGAACCTGGACCTGCCACAGCCAGTGACATACACTCCTCCTCCGGCTGTGCCTGCTAGAGCTGCAGCACCAATGGAGAAATGCTTCTTACCTGACTATGAGATGCTGCAGTGATAGAGGGTTGGGGTATTCCTCTCTCCCTGGGGCAGCCTGCATATTGAACCCCTCATCCCTAGCCCCACCCCAGAGCAATGATTTAAATGAAGCTTTTTATTTTCCGAAACCCCCAAAATTAATTGAGTTAAGGGCCTAAACAGTGCTGGGTAAATCTAGTAATAATTAAGCTGTACTATTATAAAAGGAGACGTGTCCATCACACCGTCTGATACAAAGAACACTTGAGAAGACTTGAGAAGTTTCTAGGGGAGGCAGACCCCACCCCCACTTACAGCCACACCACCTCTGCTGAGGCCCCGTCCCCAGGGATGGGAGGAGGAGGAGGTGCAGTGCACTGAGTGTGCATGCACCCATCCCACCACAGGGATGGGGAAGAGCGAATGCCCATGCATCTCAGTATCCCTGGAACAGTGGGGAGGGAAGAGGCCGCATGGCCCAAGCCTCCCCAACCCCTGGGAGCAGTGGGGAGTGAGGGAGCCACGTGTGTGCACCCCCCACCACAGGAAGTGGAAGAGTTTGTGTGCACCCCAGCATCCCTGGAGCCGTGAGGTGGGAAGAGGATGCTGGCCCCAACCCTCTCCCATGCCCCTGGGAGAAGGCCCCACAACCCAAGCCTCCACACCCCAGGGAACATTGGGGAGGGAGGAGGCCACGTGTATGTCTACTGTCACAACGGGATGGGTAATACTAGGAGTAATAATGACTAATACACTGCTTTAGCAAATGTGTTCTTTGAACCCAGTCAGCATCTCCTTTCCCTAACCATTACTCAAATCCATAACACTGTTCCAACAGATGTTGTTACTGCAGTTGCTTTATGCTCCAAACAGTTTGTTTGTGATCGGTTGCACGGATTTATGAAGGTTTGGCAAAGATTAGAAAAGCTGGGGGTGGGAGGTTAAAAAAAGTATGGGTCAGGTCATTAGAAATTGTGTTTTTGATTAAGTTTCAATGAAGTGGCCAATGTCCTGTTGGAAACATGAGGAGTGCTAATGTCATAGTGGAAATTTTTAGTTTCTTTTTTGTATTTTGGAATAGTCTCAATGTCTGTGTATTATTACACTTTGAAAACATTAAGTTTTGATTATGAGATGGCCTCAGCAAAATCCTAGTATGAAGTAATTACAGAGGAAAATCTGCTGCGTTTCTGTGGTACCATTATGCATATTTCTTCATTTGCTGGTATTCGGTAGAGTGTTGCCTAATGTAACAGTTAGCATTACGAACAGTGGACATTAGGTTCCTAAGAAGGACCCTTGAGGAAAAAAAGCAATTAAAGTCTTCTTGATTCAAAAAAGAGAAATGAAAGGGGGGGAAAAAAATGAACTAGATCAGTGTTTCTCAAACTGTGCTCCGCGGAGCCCCAGGGCTCCGTGAGACATCTCCAGGGGCTTCGCGAGGTTGACAAACTGGAAACATCGATAGGTACAATCAGTGGAGCGCTGGGGTGCTGCATACATTTTTATGCATGTAAAGGGCTCCGGAGCCCAAAAAAGTTTGAGAACCACTGAACTAGAACAACAAAACTTGCACAGGAGAACAAAGAACAACCGGACACACGTGTGGAGGCCATGCAGGATTATTCATCTATCCACAAAGTCACAAATGAGATTTCAGTGACCACTGAGTGTACAAATTTCCAATTCTGGTTCAGCAAATGTTTCCAACAAGCTGAGTAACCAGATCTCTGTAGTAGTTTGTATTTAGCTAAGCAAGAGAATTAACAAGCTTCAGTTGGGTTTTCTACAGTAGTATGATTAATGAAACACTGACATAACAAAAAAAACCCCATAATTTACTACTAGATGTGGCTTTAGCTGATTATGAGCAAGTACTTAATGCATTAGAGGAAAAAGTGGTTAGGTGAAATCTGCTGAGCCAAAGCACAGAGAGATTATATTAAACTAGGATGCATTAACCGTAGACCCTCAGCTTCTACTCACAAAGGGGACAGATAAGATATCATAATAAAAGCAAAAGTACTGTAAAGAGATCCCAATGACCAAGTATAATTGAGCCTCAAATTAGACCAAGTTTCTAACATAGTAATGTTGTAGGAAATAATGTTTTGAGTCTTACATTTTCATTTTGCAAGTCAAATGAACATTGTAGGGAAATTTCAAAATAGCTGGTTCCATTTTATTATATACCAGATATTCCACAAAGTGCTCAGCAGCCACAGTTGCCGTCCTGTTCTCAAAACAGCCCAGCATCCAACAGCTCCTGCTAAACACACTCAGTGGGAGCTAATGGGTGAGGGACCTTGTGAAAAATCTGGGTGCTTCATTTAGGAAGTGCTGGTGCAGAACTCTTTTGAAAAATCTGATCTTCACTGTTTGTGTCTTGATTATACTTATTGTGGTATAAGCATAGCAGGAATGGGTAAAACATGAACTCGTAGATCTGGTTCAGATGTGTCTTCTCTGGATGCCTTGATCTGCTGTGCCAAATCTGGTTGGTTTAAATCTCTATAACTGCAGGCATAGGTGTGCATAGCTATGGTTATAATCAACTATACATCATTTTGTGTGGTTGAAAGTTCTACTTGACCAATAGCATTACTTGATAGTTAATCAAAGTTTCAACTAATTTAGACAATTATCCTTAAATTCGAGCTTTTGTCATCTTGGCCATGTTCACAGCAATGCAACATATTGCTCTGTCAGGAAACCAGGAATTATTTAAATGATCTGATTGATATATATAATTTCAGTTCATTCTCCTGGAGCTTTACTGCTTTGCTTCACTGTTCTCTAAGGCTCTTCCTACACTGTAGAGTTAGAGGTACCTGCTGAAATTGGAATAAGCAGTAAACCACAAAAAGATGTGTGTCTTTAATATAGCAAGTTAGTCAATAGAGCCTACTCTAGCTAGTATTCATTGGCTGAACAATATAGTCTCGCAGTGATCCTCTCCCTTAGTGAAGACTTCTCTGTAGAGCATTCCCCTTTCCCAACTATTTCAAGACAAGACCTAAAAGATTATTGTAATCTCATTTACAGTTCCTTACCCAGAGTCAAACAGCTGTCACTTGTCCTGATCAGAAGACTATTCTTGTATTTATTATCTTAAAGCATGCTTTGCAATAACGCGGCCACCAAAGCACTAAAAAGCACTCATTTAAGTTTACGTCACTTGCATTCTGTATATCACCTGGGGTTATAATTATAAGCTGGGAGAATGCTTTCAACAGTTACTTCCAGACCAAAATGTATAATTTATCATGACAAATGGCATTTCCTATTTTTGTTTTTGTTTTTGTTTTAAAAGGTATGGCCAGCTTATCTGCAGTACCTGGAATTTCTTGTTTTGCTTATGGAAAATATAATGTTCCTACTAATATCAAGTTTAATGTGGCTAATTGTTTCCTTTCTTTCAAAGTAGGACTATTTGTGAAAAAGCAACAATCAGATTTAAAGATAAATCCTATTTGGATTTTTATGTCTTTTTTTAAATATAGAAAATGTATTCTACTTTGTAGGAATCTTTCCCCATTAATATTACAAGACTGTATCCTCAGCCAGTGTAAATTATTATACATCAATTGACCTCAAATCCATTTTCACCATTTACACAAGCAACGAGTATGGCCCATATGTTAGACAAGTGGTTCCCAAACTTTTCGGCATCACGCCCCCTTTTTTGATTTTTGAGAAACCCTCACGGCCCCCTCCCCCCAAATAACAGCAAAACTTGTTGAGAAAAAAAAAGGAACTGACTGGGGCAGCAAAACTTGATGGGGTGGGGTTGGGTCACCTCGAGCCCCCCCCTGGAATTTCTTCACGCCCCCCCAGGGGGGCACACGCCCCCAGTTTGGGAACCCATGTGTTAGACATTCAAGGTTCAATTTTGAAAACTTGTGTGGTTTCTGTAAACTCTCACCTTTGCACCCAAATGATACACTTTACTTAACCATGCATACAGAGTTTTTGCTTGCATATGAATTGCCAATTGATGGCAAGCAAACAAACAAAACAAACAGACAAACACAAGCTCAGCACACAGCAAGTAACCCCCAAACACACAAACACACACTACAGACAGCCACTTACCTCAAGGGTCCCATATTTGCTACTCCTTTACCTGGAGAACTCCCTCTCAAAACTCCCTGTTTGCTGCTCCTGTTCGCAAAGCTCCTGTCATTGGCGCTCCTGATTTTCTGCCAACACTTCCTGCTTCCCTCACATTTCTGGAGACTCTCTAGGACCCTCTCTTTGTGGGTTTAACCTTTATAGGCAATTTAATTAACTGAATGGCTGGGATGTTCTGAAAAGGGTAGTACCCCTCCCATTCATCACACAACGTAAGTTGCTGGTGTGAACCACAGAGAGAAAGGTAGTCATTAATGGATATTGACAAGTCTTGTTTGCATGAATCATCAGTGAGCTAGAGGAAGGAATATGGGAAAAGATACACAAATGAGTTAGAAGTGACACCCATCTGTGACAACTAGGTTTAGGAGGACAGGATACAGTGTTTCTGCTAGAGACTGCCTCAGTCTGGTTTTTACCTCACTTCAACCCATGTCATCCACTTCATATGAGACTATCCTTCTCAAAGGAAACAACATTGTAATGCACAACAACTAATAAGTTTGGAAGAGGCTTTGAGGTATAGTCAATGACTTCCTTGAACTGGTCAGGTTTGCTGGAGGGAGTGTCACAAAGTAGAAATGTTTGTAATATTTTTATGGTTCCTCATCTTTTCCTGTACTTTGCATGGTTACCTAGTAGGGAGGAGGAAAAGAAGAATTAGATTTGCTCCCATAGCAAGCTAAGAGACATGGGTGTGTGGGTGTGTGTTACCTCCTTGTCTAGGTAGAAGGAACAGAGTCATTAAGGGAATGGCTGAAACTGACTCAGATCAGCAAGGGATTTTAAAGAGACAATGCAAGCTTCAATGACTCATGGATCAGCACACTCAGGAAGCAGAGCAAAGATCCCAGCTTGAGATCCCAACAAAGGACTGAAAGATTTGAGGTGGGGGATAAATTTTGGCTTCTGGAGGAAGCTAGGAGTTCTCTCACCTGGGTGCTGACTCAGGAGGTGAGACAGTGGTTATGTCTACACTGCTGAAGTAAGTTGACCTATGGTACACAACTCCAGCTATGTTATTTAGGTAGCTGGAATTGATGTACTTTAGGTTTACTACGAGGTCTACACCATATGGGGTTGATGGGACAAATTCTCCTGTTGACTTACCTTACACGATTCATCAGGGATAGAGTACAGAGGGCTAAGTGGAGAGTGATCTCCGGTCAATTTGACAGGTCTTCCCTAGATCCACTAAATCGATTGCTGGTGAATCAATCTCAGAGTGTCAGTTCTAGCTGTAGTGTAGATGTGATCTGAAAGAGAAAGACAGAGTCCGAAAGTTGAGTTCTCTATGGCTTCTGTGGGCTGACCAGAATGGTCTAGGCTTTAATCTTCATTTCTCTGTGCTAGCTGAGGACTTCTTTATGCTGTGTTCTGGTTGACGAACAAACCCTGATGTTTTGAAAACATTGCTTAAGTGTCATTGTAAATGCTTAGTGAGATGCCTTGATCCCTGAAGAGAGGAGAAATCTCTACTGGGGGTCTGTCTCAGTTGGATTTGCTGAACAGAATGCATAGCATGAAGCAGGAGTAAGGAAGCATAGGGGGGCAAAATCAAGGCAGAACTGGGGGGCAAAATTAAATCAGTATCTTAGATGCCAGTATACAAATGCAAGAAGTATGGGGAATGAACAGGAAGAACTTGAAGAGCTAATAAATAAACCCAACTATGTCATAGTTGGATCACAGAAACGTGGAGACAGACTTGTTGAGAGTCTCTGGGTTAGGTTAAAAGGGATAAAAAACAAGGGTGATGTCATGCTAGGGGTCTACTACAGACCACCTACCCAGGCAGAAGAGATGGATGAGGCTTTTTTTAAACAACTAACAAAATCATCCAAAGCACAGGATTTGGTGATGAGAGATTTCAACTATCCAGAAATATGTTAGGAAACTAACACAGCAGGGAACAGATTATCCATTAAGTTCTTGGACTGCATTGGATACTTTTTTTTTTAATTTCAGAACGTTGAGAAAGCTTCTGGGGAGAAGCTGTTCTAGATTTGGTTTTAACAAATATGGAGGAACTGGTTGAAAATTTGAATGTAGAAGGTAGCTTGGGTGAAAGTGATAATGAGATCACAGAGTTCATTATTCTAGGGAATGGTAGAAGGGGAATTCTAAGGAATGGTAGAAGGGAGAACAACAAAATAGAGACAATGGATTTCAGGAAGGCAGATTTTAGTAAACTCGGAGAGCTGGTAGGTAAGCTCCAATGGGAAGCAAGACTAAGAGGAAAAACAACTGAAGAGAGTTGGCAGTTTTTTAAAGGGATATTATTAAAGGTCCAAAAGCAAACTATTCCACTGTGTAGGAAAGATAGAAAGTATGGCAGGAGAACACCTTTAATCAGCCAAAAGATCTTATATGAGCTAAAAATCAAAAAGGAGTCCTATAAAAAGTGGAAAGTAGGTAAAATTACAAAGGATGAATATAAGCAAACACCACAGGTATGCAGGGGCAAGATTAGAAAGACAAAGGTACAAAATGAGCTAAATCTAGCTAGAGACATAAAGGGTAATAAGAAGATGTTCTACAAGTATATTAGAAGCCAAGGATAGGGTAGGCCCATTGCTTGGTGAATAGAGAGAAACAATAACAAGAAACCTTGGAAATGGCAGAGATGCTTAATGACTTCTTTGTTTCAGTTTTTGTCAAGATGGATGATGACAGGATGCCTAACATAGTGAATGCTAGTGGAAGTGGGGTAGATTTAGAAGTTAAAATACAAAAAAAGTTAAAAATTACTTAGAAAAGTTAGATGTCTGCAAGTCATCAGGGCCTGATGGAATGTATCCTAAAATAGTCAAGGAGCTAATAGAAGAGGTATCTGAGCCTTTAGCTGTCATCTTTGAAAAATCATGGAAGTCGGAAGAGATTCCAGAAGACTGGGAAAGGGCAAATATGGTGCCCATCTCTAAAAAGGGAAATAAGAGCAACCCAGGAAACTATAGCTCAGTCAGTTTAACTTCTGTGCCAGGGAAGATAATGGAACCCCCATCTAGAAGATAGTAAGGTGATAGGTAACAGCCAGCATGCATTTCTAAAGAACAAATCATGTCAAACCAATCTGATGGCTTGATATCCTATCAAAGAAAGCTTTGTGGATAAAAGGGAGAAGCAGTGGACGTAGTATACCAAGACTTTAGTAAGGCATTTGCTACGTTCTCGCATGACCTTCTTATCAATAAACTAGGGAAATGCAACCTAGATGGGGCTACTATAAGGAGGGTGCATAACTGGTGGGATAACCATTCTCAGAGAGTAGTTATTAACAGTTCACAATCATGCTGGAAGGGCATAACAAGTGGGGCTCAACAGAGATCTGTTTTGGGTCCGGTTCTGTTCAATATCTTCAACGATTTAGCTGACAGCATAGAGAGTACACTGATTACGTTTGCAGATGATACTAAGCTGGGAGGGGTTGCAACTGCTTTGGAGGATAGGGTCAAAATTCAAAATGATCTGGACAAACTAGAGAAATGGTCTGAGGTACACAGAATGAAGTTTAATAAGGACAAATGCAAAGTATTCCACTTAGGAAGGAACAATCAGTTTCACATATACAGAATGGGAAGTGATTGTCTAGGAAGGAGTATTGCTGAAAGGGATTTAGGGATCATAGTGGACCACAAGTTAAACATGAGTCAACAGTGTGATATTGTTGCAAAAAAAGCAAACATGATTCTGGGATGCATTAATAGGAGAGTTGTGAGCAAGGCACGAGAAGACATTCTTCTGCTCTACTCTGTGTTGATTAGGGACCAATAGGAGTATTGTGTCCAGTTCTGGGCACCACATTTCAAGAAAGATGTGGGGAAATTGAAGAAGGTCCAGAGAAGAACAACAAAAATAATTAAAGGTCTAGAACAGCAGTTTCCAACTGCCGGTCCGTGGACCAGTGGTGGATCTCAAACCCCTGCCTGCCGGGCTATGGCACACTGCCAGGACATGCCTCCAGCTGCTAATGAGCCCTGCCCGCTGGGATTCTGAGTGGCTGATACTGTGTTGGCCAGCTATGTTGGCTGCTACACAGCCTGGCTGGCAGAGCCACGTGATGGGCATCTGCAGTGCCTGGCCGTGGCCAAGCACCACATGGAGCCCAGTTGATGTGGTGCTCAGCAGGGGCTCAGCTGACACAGCATCTGGGCTGCACGTGGCGCTTGGCCCCAGCTGAGAGCCGCAGCAGCCGGGCTCCTCACAGTGCTTCGCCCTAGCCAAGTGCTGCAGCTGCGATCAGCAGGGGCCCGGTTGCCACAGCACTCAGCTGGAGCCAAGCGCCATGTGGAGTCCAGCTGCCGTGGTGCTTAGCGGGGGCCCGGCATGCTGCAGCCTCCATGCAGCCCTCCCGCCATGCAGGGAAGTGCTCTGAGCTCAGCTGGTGGTTGGGAGGCAGTGGCAGTGCTAGGTGAGGGGAGCGGGGCAGGCACGGGGCTCTGGGGGGAGGGCTAGTGCTGGGGGACTCTGAGGATGGGAGGCTCTAAGAGGCGGGGGGCTGACACTGAGGGGCACTGTGACATGCAGGATGGGGAGCTAGCAGTGAAGGGGTTAGGGGGGCAGGACTGGCAATGGGGACAGAGCTAATATTAGGAACCGGGGGCTGGCACAGGAGACCTATGGGGATTGGGTGTAGTGGGGTTCTGGAATTGGGGCTGGCTGGGAGGTATTTGGGGTTGGGGGGTTGGCACTAGGGAACTCTGAGGGCGGGAGGCTGTCACGGGGTGGGTTGGGTGCAGGGATTTTGGGTCAGTGGCTGGTGCTGGGGGTATTAGAGGGGTGAGGGGCTCTAGGGGTTAGGGCTGGCACTGGGGGCTCTGGGGGTGGGGCTTTTTATACAGCAGACCAGCAAACCGATTCACAAACTTTTGTCATACTGGTAATGTTTATTTGCATAGTTGAACGTTCATTTACATAATGAATATGCAAATATGCAGATGAAGTGTTACCAGTCTCCCCAAAGTTTGTGAATAGGTTTGCTGGTGCCCTGTATAAAAAAGGTTGGGAACCTCTAGTCTGGAAAACATGACCTATGACTATGAGGAAAGACTGAAAGAATTGGACTTGTTTAGTTTAGAAAAGAGAAGACTGAGAGGGAACATATGATAGCAGTTTTCAAGTACCTAAAAGGATGTTATAAAGAGGAGGGAGAAAAATTGTTCTCCTTGGCCTCTGATGATAGGACAAGAAGCAATAGGCTTAAATTGCAGCAAGTGAGGTTTAGGTTGTACATTAGAAAAAACTTCCTAATAGTCAGGGTGGCTAAATACTGGAATAAATTGCCTAGGGAAGTTGTGGAATCTCCATCACTGGAGAACTTTAAGAGCAAGTTGGATAGACATCTATCAGGGATGATCTAGACAGTGTTTGGTCCTGCTATGAGGGCAGGGGACTGGACTCAATGACCTCTCGAAGTCACTTCCAATTCTATGATTCTGTGAAGCTCCATAGTTCAGTCATGGGGGAGGGTGGTAGCCTACCCTGAATAAAGAATGAGACCCCTTGGTGTCTGACATATCGAAGGAGTTCCTCCAAGAGACTGTTCGAAAGCTGGGAAAGAAGCATCTGTCTTCTGGGTCCAGGACAGGGGGTATAGTGAATTTTGTGTCTCATTATATTGAATAGATTGAGAGTAGGAAAAGTGCTCTTTAAAAGTAGTGGTATGGCAGTGGGGTGCAGTCCCACTCCCAGCCATTGTACTAAGTACAGTTCAGACACATAAGTGAGAAACAAACACTTCTTCAAGGAGTCATCTGAACATACAAGTCAGAATTATACCTGTGGGAGAATAAGGTAGAGAGAGAAAATTACTTGCCCAAAGTCACACAAAGGGGCTATGAACTGACCCAGAACTCTCAAGGCCTAGCCCAGTGTTGAAGCCACATAATCATCCTTCCTTTTGTTTATGCTTGTGCACGTATGTTTTTATTCTCTCTCTTGCTCTGTCTCCCATCCATCTTGTGTTGCTTATCTTCTTAGGGCCTGACGCAGAGACCCCTGATATCATGGAATTCTTCCCTTTGACTTCAATGTTCTTTGGAGCAGGTCCTAAAGATAAAAGCTTTTTGGAGGAAGGGACTGTATCTTTCTATGTTTGGCCAGTATCTAGCACAGCTGGACAGTGACAGAACAGGACTATTAGACAGTGATACTTACACAGTTCTTTTTGTGGCACTCTTATTTGGAGGCATAAATTCATGGACATTCGAATGTTGGCAGTTTCTCGATAGAATTTTATTGGTCTGCTGGAAACTTTTCCATACTGTTGCTTAGGATTTTATTTGTTTTTGGTGGATCTATCACTTAGCTAGAGCTCCAGGGTCTTTCCCTGTTCCAGCTCTTTTCTCTTTGTTTGCTGGTATTTCCTTTTGTTCATGTCAGGAATTCACTTTGGATGGTCCTTTTTGCTTCTTGCCACAGGCACTAATAGCCTCCTTCTTTGAATTCCACTCATTGTCTGATTTGATATATGCAGCTGTTCAGGATAATTACTATCTTTAAAGTTTTATGCATTACATTTTCTGAGGTCTTCAGTGTTTACTGATCCCCCCTCACCCACCCGCCCGCCCACTCTAAAGTTGCATTTTCTGTTCTTGCATTAAGATGTTACCCTTATAACACAAATGAGAGGTTAATAATCAACTAGGTCCAGGTGCTTTTTTTTGCTGTACTGCCATCTGTTTTCCTGTCTAGCAGATTGCAAGTTAAACATTGTGAATTTTGATTCAGCTACATTAATGTCATCTACATACTTCTATAAAGTGATTGAAGTGATTTAAAATTTTAATCCATACATTCCTAGATCAATAGTGGCATGATAGATTTTACTTGCAAAAATGGTTAAGGGTCAGATAACTTACTTAGTATACATATTTTGTTCTGGTATTTACAAACTTACTTAGTATACATATTTTGTTCTGGTATTTACAAATTTGCAAATCTGATAGACTGCTCTTTATATTTAATCAGAATGAGAGATCTTAATTTGGTACATGTAATACCAGGGCTCCAAATGCATCTACATTTACATTTTGATGTTGACATGAATGAGGAAGATCAGTTGTAGTTTCTAATATGAACCGAGAGCACCAGAAGTTTTAATTGTCAATTATTATTAAGGTTTTTGAGCCTGATCCATCTCCCTTTTAATGTGAGAACCTTTCTATTAACTTTAATGAGAGCTGAATCAGACTTCAGTTTGTTGAGATATGATGTACACAGAAGTAGAGCTATTCACATAAAGTTTACAGGATTCAGCCTTAATCTCTTACATGAATTTTATAGTCTGGCATTTAAATAGCATGCGTTCTTGATTTCAAAAAGGCATTATTTTTCCTGGTATGATTTTATTAATTTCAGTAGTGTCTCAAATATTTGAATAATCACTAGAGATGGGTAAAAATTGGAATTTCCATTCCTCAGAAAATTCTGATGTTTCAAAATTTGGTTTTCCCCTAAATCCTAACAAAATACTGAAATTTCCCATGACATTTTTAAACTAGTTTTTTCCACTGAAACATTTAATTTAGATAATATTGAAACATTTCTTATACATAGTGTAAAGATCACTTTGATAATATCAAAACCATATATTTATAACATTAAAATTTATATTTTAAGAGTCAAAATTCATCAAAACAAAGCAAAGCATTTCAACATTATCTAAACACAAAGAGAAGATTAACAGAACAATGACGAGTCCTGTGGTACCTTACTGACTAATAGATTTATTTCGGTATGAGCTTTCATGGGTAAAACCCCACTCTATCAGATGCATGTAAGGTGGCACAGGATTTCTCTTTGTTTTTGCGGTTACAGACTAACACAGCTACCCTCCTGAAGATTGAAAGAGTTAGGTGTGACTTCATCCTGTTGCAAATTCCAGCAAAGCAACTTGATTAACATGAAACTGCATGTTAATGACAGAAAAATAATTCCATCATTTTTTATCATCTCTAATATTTACAATATTTTTTAATGTATTGTACGAAGCTGAAGCAAGTCAAATTGAAACTGGAAATAAGGCTTACATTAACCATTTGAGCAACTTCCCAAAGGTGGTGAAGGATTCTCCATCACTGGCAATTTTGAGATTCAGATTGGATCTCTTCTTCTAAAGGATATGCTCTAGTTTGGGGATGTTCACAAGAAGTCAGTCTGGATGATTGCGCTTATCCTTTCTGGCCTTGGAATATATAAAGTTTTATTTTTTAAAAATCTTAATGAACAGACTTCCCTTTTTGCTTGTTCATTTGTGTGTCCTGTATTGTTTGTAGTCTTACTAAAACAGACTAACCACTTGAAATACACTGCCAGCTGGAAAGCAGATAATTTATCTAAAGCTGCCTCTAACTCCCAGCTACACAAGTAGCAGAGTTTACAGGCACTTCTTTTATATTCCAGAAGAAGGAATTTCAGGTAGAATCGTTGCTATCTGTTACAACTCGTGAGAATACAAAGCAGTAAGTGCTAATTAAATCCTTATTTATATAGAGAAAGAAATATTTAGCTTTAAGTGCCTCCTTCTATAATGCAACAAAGTTTATTGTAAACACTACTAAGCCAGTGTGCTCAGGAGCTATTGACAGTGATACTGAAAGATAAGATTTCAGATACCTTTGGGCTGCTCATCTGGCATGACTAGTCTGGGCATAATTGTAGAATGAAAAACCAGAGTATTCTGCCTGCCCCTCCTCTCAACACACATCCTTAGGGTTTGTCTATACTTAAACATTCAAAGCACAGGAGTGCTGGGAAGCCACGTCTACACTCTACAGAAGATCAGCGCTGCTGCAGGTTAGATTTAGCAGGTCTAATTATTTGAACTAAGAGGGCTCCCCTGTCAGCACCACTAATCCTGCTCCTCACAAGGAGTAAGGGAAGCCTACAGGAGCGTTTGCTCCCATTGACCTCCCACTGGGTGGACGGTGCAAAAACGTGATTTAAGATACATCAATGCCAGCTACATAATTCACGTAGCTAGAGTTGCGTATTTTAAGTCAACCTTCCCCTTTAGTGTAGATCTGACTGGAGCGAGCTCTTCCAGCGCTCTAAGTAAACCACCTGCACAAGGGGAGTAGTGAACGGCTCCCAGTACTGTCTCCTGGTTTACACTGGCTCTTTACAGTGCTGTAACTTGCTGCACGCTTAGGGGAGGGGTGTGTTTTTCAGACCCTGAGCCAGAAAGTTGCAACACAGTAAAGTGACAGTGTAGATTTAGCTTTTAAATTCATCTTCCTGTGCCATCCTTTCCTGCCATTGTCTCATCTCACTGCAGTATCTCTTCTTCCACATCCCACCCTACTGATTATTCTTGGTGAAAGCCCCTTTATTATGTCCACTACCTTCCTCCAATAGCCCGCAATTTTTGTAGGAATGAGCCACGTCATCAGCTGATGTGACTCTATGTAGTTCCATTGGAAACAGTGGAACAGGTGGGCATAATTTGGAGGGGGCAGCCTTTCTTCTGCAAAGCAGCTGGACACCGCCTCCTGAGTCCTAGTGTTTGCCTCTTTCCTATACAGTGGTGAGAGGGATAGAGTAAGGGGAAGAGAAAGGGTTGGAGGATGGGGTGGGGGAGGGTGAGGAGAGGAATAGGGAAGGGAAGGGGATACAGGAATGGGAGGGGTGAGGTAGTGAGGTACGAGCCCAGTATATGTTGCTCCCCTCAGCAAAGAGGAGGCTACAGGAGCACCAAAGCAGTGACATCACTGCAGCAGCTGGTGCCAGAGTGGCTGCCAATAGCAGCTGGGACTCCCTATGATTTCTCGTTTCTCTCCTTGCTACATAGTCTCCTCCTCTCCAAGAACCCCCTTTCCCCCGTACTCTGAATTTCGTTTTCTTCATTTTTTCTCTCTTCCCTCCCCCCTTTCCCTTCTCTTTTCACAGCCTTTCCAATCTACCATGCACCTGGCCTCTGAAGGTTTTGCTGCATTAAGTTAGTGATCTGCTACCCACTGACATAGCATTTGAGCACCTGACAGTGATTAAGCGCAATGAGATATGAAATCAAACCATCCATGAAAGAAAAACAGAATAAAATGCCCCCACTCCCATGAGTCACTGAAGCTTCAGACAGAGGTTTGGCCAAGATAAACTTTTGGCAGAACTCTATAGACCTGTAAAGATGTTGTGATGCACTGATCCGATATTAAAAGCTGTCTACCTTCAGTCCTCACTCAGGAGCAAGGGCAGCAGTTTGTATAATTTTTGGTGGTGCCAAGAATAGATCCAAGTCCATACCCCTTTACCCCTCCATCCCCTCCTGCATTCCCCCCCTCCCCACACACACACTTGCCTTGTAAGCCAATGTATATATTTTAAATTAATGTAAAAATGGACTGGAAACCATAAGCATTTAACAGTTTCCCTGTTTTGCATAATGTAAGGGTGTGGGAGGGGGCTCAGGGATAGGGCAGGGCTGGAGTTGGAGCGGGGGGGGGGGTGAGGGCTCTAGCAGGTAATGTGAGCCCTGGGGTGGGGCTAGGGATGAAGGGTTTGGCATGTGGGAGGTGCTGAGGCAGAGAACTGGGGTGAGGGATGCAGGGTGGGGCAGTGATGAGGGGTTCACATTGCAGGGATGGGGCAGAGGGCTGGAGTTCAGGCAGTCCTGCCGATGGGGGGGCAGGGGAGGCTAAAGGGGACAGTTGTCCTGGAGCCTGGTGATTCAAAGGGGCACGGGAATCCCAACCATTTCCACTGCTACTGTGGCAGCAGCAGCGGCAGTGTCTGGAGCCCTGAGCTCTTTAAATCAGCTCTAGAGCACCATGCTGCACGCTTTGTGTGAGTCAGAGGGCTGGTGGGGGAGGAGTGCAAGGTGGATGGCTAGCCACCTGGCCCCGCCCCTTGCACTCAAAGCTCCGCCTCTTCTAGGAGCGTGGAGCTGCTCCCTTCTCACCTTGCCAGGAGCCCACAGAGGCTGTTGGCTTCTCTCGGTTCCAGGGAGTGAGGGCTCTGACTGAGGGTGCAGACACCGGGCTGGGGCAGGGCCAGGACCAGGGATGAAGAGTTTGAGCAGGCTGCCCTGTGGTTGGGGCCAGAGAGGAGGACTCCCCATCCAGCAGCAGCAAGCTCTTTCTCCCTTTCTCCCACCTCCCCAGCAGCACTCACGCTGCCCCACCATCACTATATGTGCCCCTCTCAGGTGGCATGGGGATACACTTCCTCAGAATGAACTCTTGCTGCCCTTGTTTTTTGAATGAAAATTTTTCAGAGGGAAAACTGAGAATCAACAAACTCTTCCCCACCCTCCACTCTGGAGAGGGACTATGGGTGGGGGTGGGGGAGGAGCCCTGAAAGCAGACTTCATGCTCACCTCAGAAGGAGACCTGAAAAGAGCTGCTCATGTGTGGGAGATGCAGCAAGAAATCTTGCTGGCCATTGGAAAGCAGGAGGCTATCTTGCACACAGGGACTGGTGGAAAGAATCTGGCTCGGGGGGAGAGGGAGGTGAAGCCCAAGCAGTGAATTTTTTTTCAGCCAGGAGATAGGAAATCAGCCTGAGTTTCTCCTTTCCCCAAAGTGGAGATGGGGAGGAGGAAGCATGGGGAGGAGGATCCAGGAGTGGCCTGGTGAGAGCCACAAGAAAGTGAACCTAGAAAAAGAAAAGTGGAGGGGGGGAAAGGGAAAGAAAAAAGTGAAAAGGAGGCTGAGCCGCCACCGAGGGCTCTCTGAGCCGTAGCTGCTGTCACTCGCTCCTCTGAACCTCCATCCACACACTTCAGACTGCTGTTGGCACTAGCGCTGCCCCTTTTTGTAGCCGGTAGCAGCAGGCGAGGGAAGACAGCAGAGCTGCAGAGTAGCCAGGGTGCAGGTGCTATCTGGGAGAGGAAGCGCAGCAGGTGAGGCCAGGGGAGAGACCCAGACTCAAACATTGATGGAGCCAAATCCTAGGCCAGGAATATTCTTAGAGTCCCTGCTAAGAAGCATCTAGGGACTGTTGGCAAAAGGGTCCCAGATGTTCTTTCACCCACAACCATTTCCAGTTCAGGGACAATCTATACTTTCAAGTCAACAGCACTGCTATGGGTACCCACTTGGCTCCATGATATGCCAACATTTTTATGGCTGACCAAGAACAATGTTTCCTCAGCTCTCATCCCCTAGCATCCCTCTTCTACTTGCGCTACGTTGATGACACCATCATATGGACCCATGGGAAGGAGACCCTTGAAGAAATCTACAGGGATTTCAGCAATTTCCATCCTACTATGAACCTCCGCCGGGACCAGTCCACACAAAAGATCCACTTCCTGGACACTACAGTACAAATAAATGATAGCCACATAAACACCACCCTATACCAGAAATCTACTGACCGCTATTCTTACCTACATGCCTCTAGCTTGCATCCAACTGATGTCACATAATCCATTGTCTACAGCCAAACCCTAAGATACAACTGTGTCTGCTCCAATCCCTCAGACAGAAATAAACATTGTTAAGATCTTTATCAAACATTCTTAAAACTTAAATTCCCACTTGGGGGAAGTGAAGAAACAGATTAACAAAGCCAAAGGAGTACCCAGAAGTCACCTTCTTCAGGACAGGCCCAACAAGGAAAATAACAGAACACCACTTGTCATCACCTACAGCCCCCAACTAAAACCTTTCCAGTGCATCATTGCCAATCTATCCTGGAAAACGATCCCTCATTCTCCCAGACTCTGGGAAACCAGCCAGTCCTCACCTACAAACAAATACCTCCAACCTGAAGCAAATACCAGCAGCCACATACCACACCTCAGAAACACTTACCCTGGAACCTATCCCTACAACAAACCCTGTTGCTAACTCTGTCCACGTATCTATACTAGCGACACCATCACAGGACCTAACCACATAAGCCATAACATCAAGGGCTCATCCACCTGTATATCCACTAATGTGATATATGTCATTAAGTGCCAGCAATGCTCCTCTGCCATGTATATGGGCCAAACTGGATAGTCTCTGTTCCAAAGGATAAATGGATACCAATCAGACAGCAAGAAAGGTAAAACACATAAATCTGTGGGGGAACACTTTAACTTTCCTGGACATTCAGTAATGTTTTAAAAAGTAGTCATGCTTCTACAAAAGAATTTTAAAATCCAATTACAAAGGGAGACAGCGGAACTGGAGTTCATTTGCAAATTCAATACAATCATTTTAGGATTGAATAAGAATCTTAACTGGTTAACACACTCCAAAGGCAGTTTCCTCTCTTGATGTTCACATCTCCACATCAAGTGCTGTGAATGAGACACATCCACCCTGACATGATTAACCTCATTAACATCGGCTCTACGCTTGACAAATAACTTTTTTTGTTGTTCTTATATACACCCCTGCCTTGGTAATTTCCACTCCAACTCATCTGATGAAGTGGGTTCTACCCATGAAAACGTATGCCCTAATACATCTGTTAGTCTCTAAGGTGTCACAGGACTCCTCATTGTTTTTGCAGATAAAGACTAACACAGCTACTTCTCTGAGACTCAGATGTTTTAAGTATTGAATAGGAAGAGAGGTGTTTTCTAAGGTAATGCATTACCAGATTAGGCCCAGGTTATAGGGCAGAACCATTGCAGTTTTGAAATGGGACGCTTTTGTAGTTCACAGGACACTATTGTGCTCCTTTAGCAGGCAGATAAGCAAGTTCCATCATAGGTGAAATTGCTGAGCAAATTGCAAGTCCTGAGGTTGTTAGAGGTGCTGTGGTGAAGTGTGCATCCCAGGGGAAAGGTAGTCCTTACTCCACTAAGCACAGATATCAAAAGCAGTAGTAGCTATTGTAGCTACCTGGCAATCCAAGAACAGGTGATGTCCGAAACAACTCCTAGACTGTGACTATTTATTGGCATAGGCTGGGTTCTTTCCCCCAGTTCATAGAGCAGTTACAACTTTTGTCAGCTCCTGCCCACTTTCAGTCCACACTTGTATATTTTTTCCAGCTCCATCTTCTTTAGAAAGCTATCAGAGCAGGCATTAAAAAGCAAAGAAACAGTATCATGCAGATACGATGGAAAAGAGATGTAGAGCCGAGCGTTAGCTAGATACCGAAGTTTTCAAAAACAGCAATTCTCCCATGTTTCCCCTGTGCCCAGCTTTGTCTCTCACTGCCTCTTTCAGCCAGAGGCTCCTGGAGGGTTAGGAGCTCCTGCTGGAGGACAGAGGATGCTATGAGTGGAACTGCTTTTCCATTTCTAATTTCTGTAGCAGATGGTTACTTTATAGTGTACTTGATGATCATCCATGTAGAGCTGGCAGGTCACAAGAGGCTGACTTTCCTCTTTGTTTCGGTATGTGAAATTAAATAGTATTGGCAAAATGTAGCACAGGCCCAGCTGCTTGCTGAGGCCCTGATAAAAGTTCTTAAGCATTTGCTTACCTTAAGGAACTGAATGGGACTACTAATGTGTTTAATGTTAAGTTGGTGCCTAAGAGCGCTGTTTGATCGGGACTGAGGATTGTGAGCCATGTTTATATAATTTCCAGTCTGTCATAGCAGTGGAATGTCTAGAATCTACTCTCATCTTCTTATACATTTTCCTTGATATTGTGTTTTTTCAGTCCACTCCCAACATTCATTGCTTCCCCAGCATCACTCCAAGTACCAGACAAAAATTTACTACTCAAAGTCTTTGGAAAATGTGCAGCACCCACTATTGAGCTCAGAAGGGAACTCTGGTGGAAGAGAGAGATTTAATTTAGTTAACAGACCTGCCAGATGCATGAAAAGCTCAGAGCTATTTACTGTTTATGTATGTGTGGTTGCTTGTGTATGAGGGTTCAGCTGTGCCTTCCAACAGAACACACATATACAGAGCATGCTTTACTAGTCACTTAACTCTGCTAATTTTGACACCTGTGTAATACATCTGTTGGCTAGATGCAAACCTGTGGGCTGGGAAGAACTTTAGAAAATTAAGCAGAGAGGTGACGGTTCTTGTAAAAACTTTGATTCAAAAGGCAATATATTAAAAAAAATTAGAAACTGAGCTAAAATATTAAAAGGAACAAATACAGAAAAGAGAGAGGTTAGCAGTTAGTCAACTGAGAATATGTTATGGGAGAAAAAACAACCCCTTGCAACTCCTGACATGTAAGACCATGCTTTTGGATGTCTGTAATAATTATCATCTAGTCACTAAGTATTTGCATTTGACTCCTTAAAAATTTAAAATTTTATTCCAGAATTAACTCTCTTTTTGTTTTGTTTTGTTTTGTTAACAACCAGTGAGTACATTGTGTCATACAAACTGATATTTCAGAAGTAGTTTTGGTCACATTATCCTATTCGTTTTATATGTGATACTTTAGAAGATCCCCAAACCTTTGACCATTATTTCTTAGTGCCATAAATGTGGCTTAAGGGAAATTATCTACAGTAAACTTCCGATAATCCGGCACCTTTAGGACCCAGGGGGTGCCGGATTATCAAATATGCCAGACTATTGGAAGGGGAGGGCTATGAGGGGTCTAGGATGGTGTGGGGGGGGATGCCACCCCAGACCCCTCATAGCCCCCCCTTCCGATAGTCCGGCTCTGCCCCAGGCGTCCCCGATTCAGCCGCTGCTGGTCAGTTTCAGCAGCAGCTGAATCAGGACGCCTGCAGAGCAGCTGGGTGCTGCCAGGTTGGTCCGTAGCGCCCCTTGGCGCTGCGAGACCAACCCGGCAGCACCCCAGTTGCTCTTGGGACGCCTGGGGCAGAGCAGCTGGGGTGCTGCCAGGTTGGTCCCGCAGCGCCAAGGGGCGGCGCTACCAAACCAACCCGCAGCACCCCAGCTGCTCTGCCCCAGGCGTCCCCAAGTCAGCCGCTGCTGAAACTGGTCAGCGGCTGATTCCAGGAAGCCCGGGGCAGAGCAGCTCTGCCTCGGGCTTCCCGGAGTCAGCCACTGGTCAGTTTCAGCAGCAGCTGAATCGGGGACAGCTGGGGTGCTGCCGGGTTGGTCCCGCAGTGCCGAGGGGCAGCGCTACGGGACCTACCGGCAGCACTCCAGCTGCTCTGCCCCCGGCTTCCCAATTCAGCCGCTGGTCAGTTTCAGCAGCGGCTGAATTGGGGAAGCTGGGGGCAAAGCAGTTCCAATGGTCCGGCTGCCCGGAGCACTTCCAGGTTCCTGATGGTGCCGGACCATCAGATGCCGGACCAATAGAGTTTTACTGTATAATGGAATATGGAGGGATACTTCACCAAGAATGTAAATTGTAATAATATGACCAAATTTTGCCCTCCCGCAAACCTCCCTATGAATTGTTTACACATAACAAACAGTGTATGTCAGCTTGTGCAACCATTGGTAGGTATAATCATTTGCATTTGGGGCCACCTCCCAAAAAATGATCTTCACCATTTTTCTGCATGTAAAAAAATTCCTAGAGACCCATTAATTCCATAATGACTTCCTCTTAATGACAAGAGACCACATGTCTGGGAGTGGTGTGGCTTTGGGCATTTCTGCTGTGGAGTTGTTTAAAGAAACTTTGCAAATAGACTTTTCTATAGTAGGGGGAATGTATTATTTTAAGTTCTTTGTGCTGAAAAATGGTTAGTTTGTAAAAAGGGTTTTCAAAGCTTTAGTATGTTTGAACTTTGAAAAACTTTTATTTGTTCAAACTAGGTGTTTTTCAGAACAAGGAGTAAAATTATAAAATCCCACATGCGATAATACCAAAACCATTCCAATTTCAACCTATGATCATATGCATTTCTTGTGAAATACATGTTTGTGTTAAACATTTCCCATTAATCCCATTAATCCCTTTTCTACTTTAAATATAGAAAGGGTGGACTAGAAATATGGCCTGAAAACACTGCTCAGAAGAGGATCAGCAGAAATTGTAGATGCTTATATAAAAGTGCCTTATTTAGTCATTAAGCAAATCTTTTTATTTTTAATTAGAATGATATGGGAGGTCAACGGAGCTTAATAAACAAGTGGACAACTTTCCTGAAAGCAAAACTGGTGTGTTCAATACCTGGCCCTGAGGGAGCAGACACATACTTTGATGAACTACGTAAGTTGAACTGATCTTTACTAATTTGTTATATAATCAGTTCTGGGCTTTGATTTAGAGAAACTTGGGCAGTGTTCTGATTCTCACTTGCACCAATTTTATACTGTGGCAAGTCTCCTATGTATACCTGGTGCAAGTGCAATTAGAATTATGCCCTGATATTTTTACTTGGTGTTTCCCATTTGGGGAGAAGTTCAGTTGATTCCAGTTAGAAAAAAAACAACAGATGCTGGGAATTGCAACTTCAGGACAATTCACAGGACAAAAAACTTCAAAATCAAACGAGTGTAAGGATTAATTTTATGTATATCCAAATGATAGGGTGGCAAGTATGAAAATGTTAATAGTCTGTTTAATAAAAAGAAACTTTTCCCATTACAGAAGATATATTCTTACTTTCCACAAGAGATGAGAGAAACCCACTAGTGTATGGAGTCTTCACAACTACAAGGTATGTGTAGAGTCATGCTTGCCCTCTGAATCCAATCATAAAGGCCTCACTCAGGCACAAACCTCTGAAAGTCAAAGGGAATTTGCCAAAAGAAGACCTGCATAATAAGACCTCTGATCACATAGGCCAATGTTTTTAAAAATGGGTGCCTAGAGTAATGCTTCATGTAGCCATCTAAATAAGTGCCTGGTTTTAAAAGATTCTGTTAAGAAACAGAGTGAATTTTTCACAAAAATCTTTAAGATGTTGAATCTCAAAATTAAAAAAAGATGAACTTTACAGAATACCCAGAAGCATCTACTTGAAATAAATGCATTCTCGTCTGCTGCCAGAACCTGATTATCTTGTGAGATCAAACAATATGACATCTTACGTGAAATGGCTGTAGGTCACTTTTAGCAATAAAGCACTTTACAGTGACTGTGACAGGTTCCTCCTACGGTGGCCCTTGGAACTGGGATGCCACAGCGCCTGCCTGACCCACCAGCCTGGGTTCCCTTTACACTGTAATACTGTGACCAGCCTTCCAAGTCCTCTTTCAGGCTCCAGCCTGCACTTTTACTAGCACACGCACAGGTAGAGAAACAACTAGCTACAGTACATGCCAATGCTGTGATCAACTCTGCATGGAAAGGCTCCAGCTAAGGCACTTCCAAGCTCCTTGGGCATGCACCCCCCCCCCCCCCGAGATAGTGAACCCAAGATTATACCGCTTTGCACTGCACAGAGAACTTTAGGGTGTAAGCTCATTAAATTCACCTCCTCCCTCAATATGGAGAGAAATATACAGCACATTTCTACCCCGTATTTTGACTCCCACATGCCGCTTTAAAAAAAGCATAAATAAGTTTATGAACTACAAAAGATAGATTGTAATTGATTTATTGAGTTACCAAACACATCACAGCAGATTACCTACCAAATAAATAAAAACTCAATCTAAGATTAACATACTAAAGAAATCGGGTGTGAATAGCAAATGCTCACCCTAAATGATGATTCTGGCAGGCTACAGATTCTTAAGGGGTAAGCTGAACCGCTGACAGCGTAGATACCCAGGGTGTTCCATTCACAGGCTAAAAGTCCCTTCAGTCTGGGTCCAGCACTTTCCCCCAGTTCAGTTTTTGTTGCTCAGGCCTTTCCAGGAGTCTTCTTGGGGAGGGAACCAGTGAAGAACTACAGTGATGTAATTCCCCTGCCTTAAATAGTTTTTGCAAATGGCAGGAACCTTTTATCCAGTGTCTTCCTCAGGAATTAAAATTCCAGTGGTGGGGGTGGGAATTGGATTTATAGGGAGGGAGTCAGAGCCAATGAAGTGTGAGACTGAGGGTGAAGTTGAGGTGTATGCTAAATGCAAAGTAGTGCACATTGGAAAACACAATCTCAACAATACGTACAAAAGGTCAGGGTCCAAATTAGGTTTACTACTCAAAGTGTCTCTAAAAATATCCACTCAATGTGCAGCAACTGTCAAAAAAGCTAATGGGGATGCAAAGAACCATTAGGAAAGGGATAGATAAGAAAGAAAATATCATAAAGCTACTATATAAATCCACGATACTCTCAGATCTTGATTATAGTGTGAAGTATGGTCATCCCACCCTTCAAAATATATTGAGATTGGAAGAGGTACAGAGAAGGGCTACTAAAATTATTAGGGGTATGAAACAGGAGAAGAGGTTAAAATGACTGGGAATTTTCCAGCTTGGAAAAGAGACAGCTAAGTGGAGACATTGATAGAGGTCTATAAAATCATGATTGATGTGAAGAAAGTAAGAAAATGTTATTCAGTCCTTCACACAACACAAGAACTAGGAGTCCCTCAATGAAATTAATAAGCAGCAGGTTTTAAAAAACAAAAGGGAGTATTTCTTCACACAACAGGCAGTCAACCCATGGAACTCTTTGCCAGGAGATACTGTGAAGGCAAAGCTGTAATAGTTAGAGAGAGAACTAGATAATTTCCTGGAAGATAGGTCCATCAATGGCTATTAGCCAGGGTAAGCGGGGCTGCAACACCATGCTCTGCATGTCCCTAGCCTCCCATGACTTATCTTGCATAAAATACATAATAATGTGCCATAATCATATCATAATAGTTTTTAATGAAGAATGTGGGGTGTGCTGTCACATTGACACATTGGCATTATAGGTGGGGATGGTAATAGCTAATATCCTCTCCCCTTACATTAGTGGAGTGGGGCTAGAAGAATAACTGGTGTTTGTGAAGCACTCAGATATTATAGCGATCCAATGAGCATCATAGAAAATCTGAGAAATTAATAATTCTGTTTTCAGACCATGATTTGAAGGGGGCCACACATTGAACAGTAAGGTTGCAACAAGATATTGAATAGCTGCTGATTAAGTGAGCATCCTGAGAAGTAAATGAAGCGGAAGTCCTGTAGATAAAATAGCATGTGGTCATGTTGTTAGAGACGGTAGCATAATGCATACACACAAGGGGGTGAGTTAAGTTTGCACTGGCAGCCTTCCTTCTGGTCTTTCCTAACTTTTGAGTTTTTGACTGCCCAATATTAATAATGTCTAATCTTGTTTTTGCGTGTCATGCAATCTACTTGCTGTGGATAGAATGGAATGCAGTCATTCTAGACACAGTTTCTGTATCAGTTTGTAGTAGTCTTTATTATTGATTTGTATTACATAAAGGCCCAGACCAAGATCTGGGTGCCACGGTGCTGGATGCAGAGCATGCACATAGGGAGTTCTCATCCTGGGGAATTTATAATCTAAACAGACTAATCAAAGGGGACGAGGTGGAGGCAGGAGAGTGACACAGATAAGTGACTTGACTTGTCCAAGGTCACATAACTGGTTAGTGGCACAGCCAGAAGTAGAACTCATGTTCCTTGGGTCTCAGTCCAGTGTCCAAAGAATGAAAGATACTATAAATATCAACTGTAAGAATACTGTGAATTAATACATTATTGATAGGATCAATGCCATATGCAACAAACCTTCTAGGGACCTTCATACAATCCAGTAAACAAATTGACAAAATTGAACCTAATTCCATAGCCACGGAAGCTGTACAGAAATGAATGGATGTCCATTTTGTCCCCTGAAGTGAAAGATGAACAGACTTGCCTACGGTTTGGTTTTAATTAGATAATTCAATGTCTTTTTTTTAGAAAACACACATAACATTTTATTTATTTTTTGTTTACAAGTCTCTCTAATACTTTAGTTCCCTGTACAAGAATTAAAATACATCATGTCAAATACAAACTGAATGTGAAGGGCTGTCCTTAAATCTCTAACATTCACACCCCACAGTCTTAGTCAGAATAAGGAACAATAGATCCCTGGATCCTTCACCCACCAGATTAAAATATGTTTTTCTTCAGAGTGGCCAAAAAGTTAACAAACCTAGGCTCTAGCAGTCCAAAGCTTTAATCTATAAATCACAGTTAAATTATATATTAGCATTTATCAGGCCAAAGCTGTAATGTATACCATACATAATTAGCACCACTGTCCATTACAATAATGATCAGGTATGGGACTTGATCCAATGTCCATCAAAATCAGTGGAAATCTTTTAACTGTCTTTAGTGCACTTTGAATCAGGCCTATACTGAAAATTTTAAAATGTACTTATTAAGATACTTCATTTCTTTCAGCTCTGTATTCAAGGGCTCTGCAGTTTGTGTTTACAGCATGGCTGATATCAGAGCTGTTTTCAATGGTCCTTATGCCCATAAAGAAAGTGTGGATCATCGATGGGTACAATATGAAGGACGTATTCCATACCCCCGGCCTGGTACTGTAAGTGTCTCTTTAAATGTATATGTCTATTTTTACTGAATGACCATTATCCTTTTTTTAATATATGGGTAACTTGTATTTCCCTTTCAGGATGTTTTAAATTATCCTCTCAACCTGCCCTCATGTTAACAGCTCAGACTTCTACCTACCCCTTTATATAACTCTTCCGTTTCTCTGAGATAACATTGTGCCCAGACTGTCTATTTCCTGATTCTCTCCCATTCTAGGCTACTCCTGGTGATATTTCCATGTGTAGGTGGAGATCCTCTCTGAGACATCAACACTTCATAAAGAGCCAAGTACTTTTCTGTGAAGACAATTAAATGATGATGATCTGTTTTGTTTAAATCTCAAATTTCTGTGTTGTGCTATATCTTACAGTGTTTAGTTTTGATAAAATGTTGCCATAGATGTGATCATTGATTTCAAAATTATCATTAATACAAGTTGTTTTAAAGTAACGTAAGTAATTAATTCTCATAATGTTTAAGCTATCCTGGTGGGAAAAAAAAAAGATTAATGGGAAGAAAAAGTACAGTTTAAATAAGGAAATACTCTGAGGCAAAACAGGGAAAAATGTAAAAAAAAAAAACAGCTTCCTTTTATTTCAAAATGTATAATTTAATGAATATTTCAAATATTAGGAAAAAAAGGTTGAGTTATTCTTTAGTTGGTCAGAAAATGATAATTTTGTTAGGAATTTTTTAAAAAATATTGAATTGGAAAAATTTGGGCCAGCTTAGCCATGTGTAGAGAAGAGGGCAAGTTCCATGCTGGGGCTGAGAGGAGAGCAACAGACGCCCTGTGTAGATCGAGACATAAATATAGACTGGACAGAAGTTTTCAAATCTCTCTGAAGAGTAGTCTGCATCTTAACAGTGATTGTCCCATGGGCCTTTCCCCTTCCTATCCGAGAACCTACACAATCACACCTTGTTGTGAGAAACTGATTGTATGACAGATAAAAGCAAGGACATATTTTATGGCCTGAGCTTGCCTTGGTCTCTGACAGTAATTCACTCTCTAATTTTTGCTCTTCTTTTCAGTCAGTTTCTCACTCATATGTGTTCTGTTCATCCCCCTCTCAATTGACATTGTCATGCTCACAGTCTTTCAGCCCAAACCTGAGGGCAGTTTATTAACTGTAACACACAACAGTGCTATTCTTCTGACCAACACAGGCTATAAGGGTCCCAAGACCTTTCCCTTTGCTCTTCTTCTCCTATTCCAGGCCTGGCCACAGAAACCTACTTCCTTTCTACAGCTCCTTTTCCAATTGAGCTCTCACAGTCCTACCCACATTCCCAGCTGATCTGACATAACTGAACAGGGTTGACTGACCTCAGGCCCCCTATTCATCATGGGGCAGACCACCATGTTATGCATGTGCATATAGGTAAGAATTTTGATCCAACTATTAAATAGAGAACACTAATTTAGGATTCTACAGCTAGTGGTTGTCCAACCTGAAATACCTAGGGCCTGAGTTGAACACTTTTGTCTGTCAGTGGGAAATGAGATGTACAACTCAGGCACAACATGTCTCTAACTGGCCTCCAGCATTTGAGGTACTCAAAAGTAGAAGCCACCTTTGACAATTTGGGCTAGAACTAACATTTACACTCAAGCTCATTACTAAAAAAAAAAAAACAGGTGCAGTTACTCATAGGTATAAAATAGGGCTCACAAAACCAGAAACTGTCACAGGCCTAGCATGCTGTCTATAGATAAAATGTCTTGATACCTTAAATGACTGCTTCTTGGAGCAGCTGGTTCTGGAACCCACAAGGGGAGAGGCTATTCTTGATTTAGTCCTAAGTGGAGCGCAGGATCTGATTCAAGAGGTAAATATATCTGGACCGCTTAGAAATAGTGACCATAATATAATAAAATTTAACATCCCTGTGGTGGGAAAAACACCTCAGCAGCCCAGCACTGTGGCATTTAATTTCAGAAAGAGCAGCTACACAAAAATGAGGAAGTTAGTTAAACAGAAAGTAAAAGGTACAGTGACTAAAGTAAAATCTCTGCAAGCTGCATGGAAACTTTTCAAAGACACCATAATAGAGGCCCAACTTAAATGTATGCCCCAAATTTAAAAAACACAGTAAAAGAACAAAAAAAGTGCCACCGTGGCTTAACACCAGGTAAAAGAAGCAGTGACCGATAAAAAGATATCTTTGAAAAAGTGGAAGTCAAATCCTAGTGAGGAAAATAGAAAGGGTCATAAAATTTGTCAAATTACATGTAAAAATATAATAAGAAAAGCCAAAAAGGAGTTTGAAGAACAGCTAGCCAAAAACTCAAAAATCAATAGTAAAATGTTTTAAAGTACATCAGAAGCAGGAAGCTTGCTAAACAAACAGTGGGGCCCTTGGATGACCGAGATGCTAAAGGAGCACTCAATGATGATAATCATAGCGGAGAAGCTAAATAAATTCTTTGCTTCAGTCTCCACAGCTGAGGATATCGGGGAGATTCCCAAACCTGAGCCATTCTTTTTAGGTGGCAAATCTGAGGAATTGTCCCAAATTGATGTGTCATTAGAGAAGGTTTTGGAACAAATTGATAAACTTAACAGTAACAAGTCACCGGGACCAGATGGCATTCACCCAAGAGTTCTGAAAAACCTTTGGTCTGACCCAGTATGGCTGTTCTTATGTTATTAATTGGAATTACTCTTCTGACACTGCAAGGCCCAAGAAAGAGGAATATACTAACACTTTTGCAGTGATGGAGGGATCATAAGATCATTAATTTGTGTGTGTGTATTAGCCATCACATGACTGAACTGAGATTCACAAGGAAGTGTGTGTGTCAGTGACCCTGTCAGCACTGATCTGTATCACTGATGTGGATGGCCCTATCTGAAACAATTTTAAACGTTGCAAGATTGAAAGATAAACGGATACATTCCATAACCCTTCCCCTAAGTCGACAGTTACTTCCTTTAAACACCTGATAACAGCTATGGGAGAATGGTTCCATAAAAATTTAGGGTCAAATAGTAAGGGCCTTCTTACTCAATCTTTTGTCAGTAGATGTCAGTAATAGTTTTCCTGAACAAGGATTGAGTAGGGGATTTGGCTGATAGGGAAGAAAGTATTCTGCAAGTGAATATATGTAAAATTTAATTATACAATAGTACATGTTTAGTTTCTATTTAGCATTTTTAATACAGGAATCTTTTGTCTTTAGTAAGATGGAATACTCCTAGATCTTTTAAACTTTGAGATTTAGGATTTATTACCCCAGTCAGGATAAATTGCTCATTAATTATCTACCACAGCTGCAAGTCCTGTTCCAGCATTAGTTGAAAGTACAGTAGCCACTCTGCTCAAGCAACCCTGAGGGCAGCATGAGAACAAAAATGTGCAGTCCTCAATTTTTTTTCCTATTGGCTCGGGGCAGTGTGCTTCAGATAAGGCACAGGTATCACTTTTCAGGCTTTTGAACAGCTTGATGAGGAGGAAGACTTAGCTGTTTTGGACAAAGTTTGGACATTCCAGGCACCCATTTTGCATCTGCCGCCAACACTCAGGATATGGGAATGCCCCTTTCTCCATCAATACTGGTTCAAGTTTTCAAGTTCATCTGCTTTTTTGGTGTGGACATAAGAGGAGGAAGACCTATGAATTACAAAGCCTGCTTACCAAGGAATGCTGCTGCTCAGCTTGAGATCATGTCACCAAAAGATTCAGTGGTGCAGTGAGATGGCCAGTAAGGACATAGACTGACTAGCCAGCCAGCCTGTCTTAAGGCCTTAGCTGGAGACTGATCCTGATTTGTATGACAGTGATGACCTGAATTAGGTTCCAAATTCAAATTAAGAGGTGGAGCTCCCATCTTGTGACAGGCTAAACCAAAACCCTGACTGAGAAAACCTCATTTTACGATGAATAACGCCTTTCTTCGAAAGTGCTCTTTTGAAAAAAGGTGCTATTGAATGCAAACAGGACTTTTTCGAAAGAGAGCATCCAGACTGCCTGAGTGCTCTCTTTTGAAAAAGCAGCTCGCTTTTTTGAAATAAGTGGTTGCAGTCTAGACGCTCTCTTTAGAAAGAGGCTTGTAATCTAGACGTCCCCTAAGGTGCCACAGTATTTGTTGCTCTTAATACTTTAATTTGGAAAATAGAAAGATCTGCCTAATTACTAAGACATAATCAGGGCGTCCAGAGCTCGTCTCGGATTCATTCTATTTCTTTTTGTTATATGTTACTGGGTGCTTAAAAATGAATACAGAGTGAAATGTATTCCCTGTGGGCTTCCAGAAATGCATTAGCTTCCTTTAAGCACTTATACAGAAGCTGGAGACTGTTACCCTAATTTAACATTCTGCTCAACTGACGTTATTATTATCTAAGTAAATAAAGCTGTTCACTATATATAGTGAGACCATGCTGATACATAAATTTTGACAAAATGCTTCCTGTGGTAGTTTGACTCCGCGATAAACTCCCAGCATGAGCATGATATCGTGACTTCACAATACTATATAGTATAGAAGTAACAGGATCCCTTTTTTGCTTCAACAAAAGACAGGACTATGCAGCACTTTAAAGACTAACAAGATGGTTTATTCATCACCTAATGAACCATCTTGTTAGTCTTTAAAGTGCTGCATAGTCCTGTCTTTTGTTTCAGCAAGACCAGAATAACACGGCTACATCTCTATTACTTTTTTGCTTCAGTTTCTTTCTTGCATTGTTTGCCTGCCCTCTGGTGTTAGTTTAGGGTCCACTGATACACCGCACTCCTAGGCTTGGTCAGTGTATGATGTATGCCTCTTTAATCCATGCCTGTACCAGTGGTGTTCATTGGACTCTCCAGGAAAAAACAGACATTAAACAAGGAGAAAATAACTGAAATATGCTGGAATTTGGGAGGTGAAGAAAGGGACAAATCAAAAATAGCAGCAGGTAGATCTGAAACAAAGGTCCATTTGAAAAGCAAGCATACCTGATTCTGGTTTCTTTTGCCTCTTTAAAATAGAGACTGCATGTCCTCAGTTGTCACTAGAAAACACTAAGGGTGCGTCTAGACTGGCAAGATTTTGCACAAAAGCGGCCACTTTTGCGCAAAAACTTGCCAGCTGTCTACACTGGCCGCTTGAATTTGTGCAAGAGCACTGACTTTGTAATGTGCAAAATCAGTGCTTCTTGCGCAAATACTTTGACGCTCCTGCTTGGGAAAAGTGTTCTTGCACAAGAGGGCCAGTGTAGACAGGGAAGGAATTTTTTGCGTAAGAAAGCCCCGATGGTGAAAATGGCCGGCGGAGCTTTCTTGCGCAAAATCGTCTATACTGGCCACGGATGCTTTTGCGCAAAAGCACTTTTTGCGCAAAAGCATCCGTGCTAATCTAGACGCTCTTTTGCGGAAATACTTTTAACGGAAAAACTTTTCCGTTAAAAGTATTTCCGCAAAATCATGCCAGTCTAGACGCAGCCTAAGGGTATGTCTGCATTACAGGACAAAGTTGAATTAAGATACGCAACTTCAGCTACGTTAATTGTGTAGCTGAAGTCAAAGTAGCTTAACTTGGCTTTTGGCGCTGTCCCTTACTCCTCGAAAAAGCAGGGTTGCTGGCATCAATGGGAGTGTCCCTTTCACTTCAAATTAGCTGGCTTAACTAGATCGCTAATTCAAACCCTGGAAGATCAACAGCAATAGCTTCTTCTTCTGTAGTATAGACATACCTTAACTGATGTTTTAGCCAGGAAATTACCATTAATGTTAGAAAAAGAGCAGGACAAAATCTCCAAAATTTCTGCTTAAAATGTATTCTGAAGGTTTCAACTTTTATAATTAGGGATTTATAAAGTTCTGTCCAGCAGAAAGCAAAATTGAAGGATTTTGGTTAATTTAAGGGAAAAAAAGTCTTTTAATCTGGCTACTCTTATGGCTATAATCATAAATATCTAAGTACCTCATCAACCCTGGATTTCTGGGCTCTTTGTTTTTCAAAGCATTGCATTTTCTAAAAAATGAAAAATAATTAAAACTTAAATGAGATTCTCAGATGTAATCTCTTTCTTCTTCTCTCACTTTTCTGTAGAGTTCCTTTTCATAATATGTAACAACTGATTATATGTTAACTCTTGTGTCACCTCTGTTGTTTCAGTGTAGATAAGATGCAGGTAGTGGGGTTTCTGTACATCTCATTCTAACTGGACAGAGCCCTACAGGAAGCATCCTTCAAAGCCAACACTCTGCCAAAAACTCCCACTAGCCCACTTGCTGGTTGGCTTTGCAGCTGTAATAAGCATGTTTCTAAAACAATGAGGTTACACAGTTTAAATTATTATTTGTAGACTAACCTCCTTGTTGCTCCTGATCTCTCTGGGCTGGAATGCTTTCCTCACTTCTCCAGTTCATCTCTCCTTTGATCTCCGCACTATAATTGGGAGGCCTGATTAAGTGAGGCATTTCATTTTATGTTGTTTTCCTGAGGAAACCTCCTTACTAATATGCTTTGCCTGATATGAATCATCTTTCAATTAGGTGCAGATTTTCTGAACTCAGTGAACATTTGTCATCTTTTGGACTTGCAAAGCTTTATGGAGAGGTGTACAGTGTCACCTGCAAAGTCAAGGTCCCTTAGCGGATTCTTTTTATTCCAGGCAACCTAAAAGCAATTCTCTCCATTAATTTGGTCAGGAGCAGTGATACAGCACGTTTAAGGCAGTTAGTAGAACTCGGTACAGCAGACTTTGAACAGAGGAGCAGCTGATTCCAAACCCCACCTGAACTAACTTTTTTTTTTTTTCATTTGGTTCAATCCAGGATCAGGCATCAGCCAAGGGAATTTGAGTCTTTTAAAAAATATTTCTCTTTCTTAAAAAAAAAAAAAGTTGGTCCTTGACCACCTTTGCTGTTTTGCTGCTCCCTGTGTGTGCCTAGCCAGTGGGTCTGCATGCCATATCAACCAAGTTAGTGCAAAATTGTGTTTTCTGAGCCTCACTGTGGATCCTTCCTGAATATTATTTACTGTCTCTATCCAAAGAGATACATGGATGGTGCTGGAAGGCAGATTTGAAAACCAAATGCAGAATAAACACTGGAACTTCACACACTGCAAATCAGAAAACGCAGAATTTTGGGTAACATTTTTAAAGAGCCCAAGTGACTTAATTTAATTCTAATTTTTCAAAGGTGACGTAGGAGCTTAGGAGCTCAAATCTCATTGACTTTCAATGTGATATAGGCGTCTAATTTCTGATGTCATTTTGGAAAAAGACATCTAAATACTTTTTGGAACTGTTACCTTTTGTCCTTATGTTGAAATATATGTACAGCTACATTTTATTTTTAAAAAAGATGCAAAAAGTAAATATCAATGCACTGTTTAAGGTGCTCTCTTAAAGTCAAGAAATGTCAGGAAATGCAAAGACTAGAGGTCAGAATTTTAAAAAACAACTAACTACAATGTTAGGCTCCCACACGCTTTCCTGATTTTCAAAGTGCTAAGCATCCAGCAGCTTTTACTGACCTCAACAAAATCTACAACATGTTCAGGATTTTGATAAATCATATTTTAGGGGCCTAAATTTGGCATCCACTTTTGAGACTATTAGCATATATTTGCACATAATACTGACTCAGCAGTGCAGCACATCTCTGTATTTTGTGTGATGTACTCACACACACCATATTACACTACAAATTTAATCTCAACCTTACAACCTTACTTGTGTGCGCTGAAACCAAATTAACCTGCATTAACATACAGTTGAAAAAAATTAGCCTTCATTTACCATCTCCTGATTTTAGATTTTATTAGTGCAAATGTGCTTTGGCATAGCCAATAGGAGAGAATTTTTAAAAAGCATCTCTAGCTTATCAGTTATGGTGTCTTTTCTCCAGAATTTCTGTGGAGCTTCTGTGGTTTCATTTCCTCCCATAGTAAAGTGGGCAATTTGAGCTAGAATTGTGTATATCAATAATATATCTAAGGGTTATACAAAAGAGGTAAATATCAGTGTCCCTTTTTACAGATCCAGAAACTGAGGTTCAAAGAGATTTGCCTGAAGTCATCCAGCAGGCCAGCATTAGAACTGGGAGTAGAACCTTGTAATCCTGAGTCTAGTGCACCAAAAACCTCCCTAATCAGTGGACAACTCCTAACTCTCAGATATGGTTGTATAAATTAAGAGTAACTCTAACAATATTGCTGGCACTATTATAGAGTATATGTCAGTGTAACTGAGATCATCACTGGACCCAAAGCAAATAGGGTCTAATCAAACTCCTGCTGAAGTCAGTGGAAAGAATCCCATTTACTTTAATGGGCATTGAATCTGTGCCTTAACGTTTTGTGAATCAGATTTTACACAGCAGCTGAACATGTGTGAACAGTTTGTGTGGGGTTGTAAAACCATGTAATTTATATTCATAAAAGCCAAGAACTAATAAATGTTGGTAGAGTGATTTAGCCAAGGTCTACGCTACAGGAGGAAGGTCGGCTTAAGGTATGTAGCTGGAGTTGACATACCTTAAGCCGAGTTTCGGCACCATCCCCAATGAAGAAGGTCAATGAGAGAAACTCCCCAGTAGACTTCCCTTACTCCTTGTGACTTGAGGACTGCTGGGTCAATGGAGGACGTCCTCAGTATTTGATTTAGTGAGTCTTTACTAGGTCCACTAATTCGAACCCCAGAAGATCAATTGCTGGAGTGTCGGTCCTCCGGTAAGTGGCCTCATACTGTGGTTAAGTGTATTGTAGGCTTCCACCCACAGCTAAACTAATCCTCCCCTAACAGACATTAGTTACATCACTTAATGCACTACTGGAAAGTGCTCGGATACTATGGTGATTAGGGCATTATAAGAACCTGTATAGAGTAGAATTCCTCTAATGTGAATGTAGAACTGCCACTGAATTCAGAGTGAGATACATTTCCATATCTAGTACTTCCACATGTGCACTAATGTCCTCTATAGAATGGGTGGAGATCACCCCTCTCATTTTCACTTGTGACAAATGTCAGGATGTGATCTCGGGTTCCAAAAGGTGAAAAGCCGCTTTGCTGCCTGGCCCTAACATCATGTGTCATGCTGATTAGTACAAAAGGAAACTGAAGCCTATTGCGATTGTTCTATAACGATGGGTGGAGAATGATTTAAACAGCGGTTTGGTGACTTGCCAAAGGGCAAAGTCCTGTTGGTGGCTGAGAATAATTTTTCATTCTCTTCTTCAGTATCCTATGCCACTGCTTATCGACACAGCCAGCTTTGCCAAGCACAACAGGGTTGCACCTGGCCAGCTGTTTTTGATGGTCAGGCTGTTATAGGACATTATCCAAAGTTCACTGAAATCATTGGAAAAACTCCACTATTTCAGTGGGCTTTGTATCAGGCCTTTAGACCCTACTCCAGCCAATTACCCTTTGTCAGTGTCCATGGTGGCCCATTGAAGTCAATGGGCAGGGAATGCTGGCACTACACCCTAGAGGATGCATGCCTTTGGGAGTTTCCATATTGGTAGACATTTTGCTCTTCATCTCACAGATTTTACACGTGATGCCACCTTTCCTGTATCTCTTTCTAGAAATGTCTGAAAGGAAGAACAAGGTGTCTAAATGTCTCACATCTTTTATTGTCTCATACTAATTTAGATTTTCAAAGTGGTATTCAGAAAAAAATACCCAGAGTGGCTGGGATTCATTTCTGAATGGAGGACACACACACAAAGCCCTTGAATATGTGGATTGTGCCATATAAAGTGTAACATAGTTAGCAACTGATCATGCAAATCACAGAAAAATATACAAAGGAGCAAAAAATAAATTCCATCAATGGGGAGCTCTTAAACATCTAGAACCAGGAAAAAATCAGCCTCATTCTACTTTCACTTACGCTGATCCAAACTGAAGAAAATGAAGTGGAGAACTACACCATTGTAATCAGTTAATGAGGTCTCAAAACAGTGTAAATTGGATGAGGATTAAATGTGGATACTTCAGAGAGATGGGAATAAAGAAAAAAATCCATGCCCCCTTCCCTGAACATATACTGTTTAGCTATGGCTTGATTTATTTATGGCTATTGTTTTATCTAATTTTTTTTCCGCTGTCACTATAGATCCATTTGAATTTCCCAAAAATATCTGAAGGGCTTTGACTAGCCTTTGAATTGATTTTTAGATTTGTCTCACGCACACTTTATTTCTCCTTCTTACATAATATCAAAGCAAATTATTCAGTCAGAAATTCACTGTGTTAAAATAGCATTGTTTTCCTCACAATTGAATCTGACTATAGCCAACCTCTAGGGAATAACCTTGTAATGTCTTTTGTTTATGAAAGCACATCAGACAAAAAAAGTATGCGACCATGCTCAGACAACCAGGGATAAAGACTTTATGCAAATGCTGGCAGAATGCCACTAGGAATAACCCACAGCAAAAGAAAATATATTTCCAAAGGAGACTTTTATAGTATCCTATTGACATAGCTCCTCATCTTTCTTTGCTTGTGCCAAACTCTGTTTTCCAGAGATACCCACTGAATAACTATCACAGGGCAGTTAATGCCAAAGCAACTGTATTTTCCAGTTGAGTCTTTCATTTTTAGCCACAGCGGGACACCAAATTGAAGGTTGACTCTAAATGATAGGACACGGAGTACTTGCTGATGTAGAGTGAAGATCTGCCTTTCAGTGATGTAACACCTCAATAATCTAGCGTAGAACTTTTAAAACCTCATAAATAATTTAGGCACAGTCAAAAGTGTTTTAAGGATAGTGGGAGTTAGGTGACGAAATATCTTAAAATCTGGGCCTAGTGGGCCCATGGAATTCAAAACTGCATTAACTCTGGGTGAGACTTAGGCTTCTAACTGCCTACAAGCCAGATTTTAAAAGTATTTAGGGTACCAAAAATTGCAGTTATGCCTAATTCACATTGAGTTCTAATATCTCATTCTTTAGGCATATGAAGACCTTTAAAATTCATTTTAGAAAAACACAATTTTGGCTGGCATGTCACTTAGGTGCTTTTGAAAATGGTACCCTTAGTCAAAAGCCACCTTTCCCCTAACTAGTTTCTTTCTTAGAAGGCTTGTGCTGTTTTATATGCAAATAAAACTCATTTGACTTAAAGAGCATAGTTACCAAACTTCAAGGTAATTTGTCTTTTTGGCTGGGCTGGACTGTACAGATGATGGAATTCAGATATGAATATGGGATCCAAGGCCTCCGCACCAATGTACATGTGCAAAACTGTTACTGATATCAATACAGGTTCAATACATGTATAGAGAGCACTGTCTCAGAGTGTGGATCTAGTACTGATCTGTCAGAAGAATGTCGTTCCTTGTAACTATTATCAGAAGAGGGACCTCAATAATCATTTGTCAACAAATCTCTACTTTATCTACAAACTGAGTCTGACAGTTACCTGATTGCAAGTAATGCACATAAACGATGAAGGGGAGGCAGGTTCAATTCTTCGTATAGTATGTACAGTATATATTATGACTGTTTTAAATGTTATCAAACCATATGTAATGTAGCAATTCCTAATCAGTGAGTCTTTAATTGGCACGCAAGATAGGCTATCAGTCACATTGCACATTTGGTATTTGAAAAATGTGTGTTAGAGCATGAGTTCTATTCCATTTGCTTAAATCAGCTACAGAGGATGGGATGCAAATGATCTCATCCCAAGCCTTAATTTTACCCTTGCACACGAAGCACAGATTCCTTTGTCAGACTTCCCTTCTTCTCACGAAGAATGTTGTGGCTCCCGGGAAGCACAGGGATTGTTTTATCATTTTTCTCACATATATAGAAAGCCGCAATGTTCACTTAAAAGGCCTTCATCAGAATGGTGTGCGCAGTAGCAGTGTCCATGTTCTAAAAAAAGATGCTGAATATCTGGCAAAAGTTCAGAGAAGAGCTACAGGAATAATTTGGGGTCTGGAAAACCTGATGAAGAGAGACACAAGGATCTTAACCTGGTTAGGTTATACAAGAGAGAGCCTAAATAAAGGTGGCTTGATCATAATCTGTAAATCCCTACACAGGAAGAAAATAGGAGACAGGAGCTGAATAACAGACACAAGCATAACAAGTGAAGTATGATTAAGCAGTTCTGCTTTAGTAATGCAGAGGGTGGTGTTTTAACAGCAGTAACTTTTGAGTGGTCCAGGACAGGCCAGTAATGAGTGATTTCCTCCCTGGTCAACCCCACTGCACCAGAACTACAGAACCACAACCTTGGAGTTATTGGATGAGTTTCTGTAGTGTCTTCACACAATCTTTGGAGATACTTCTGTTTACACTTCTCCTACTTGAGCTGGGAATCTTTTCTGCCTCATTTTACTCCTCTCTGTGGTGTGTAGATCAGGGCAGCCTGTGGCTCGAAGGATATGTCTACACTTGCACCCTAGTTCAAACTAGGGATGCAAGTGTAGGCATTCGAAATAATCAATGAAGCGGGATTTAAATATCCCGCGCTTCATTAGCATGATCTCGCCAGTGCATTACTCAGATCAACAGCTGTTTCGAAAGTGAAAGTGCACGCCGGGACTACTTTTGAGGAGTAACGTTAGTTCGAATCAAGGGGTTTGGTTCAAACTAACGTGTCCCAGCACGCACTTTCACTTTCGAAACAGCTGTTGATCGGACTAACGCGCCGGCGAGATCATGCTAATGAAGCGCGGAATATTTAAATCCCCTCTTCATTGACTATTTTGAATGCCTACATTTGCATCCGTAGTTCGAACAAGGGTGCAAGTGTAGACATGCCCTCGCACAACAGTGATGAAAAAAAGCATGTCTTGGTTTTATATCCCGGCAATTCTGAGATTTTCTGTTGAGAACCACCAGAGGGTACTATAGTCTAACTGTTGAAAAACACATGCCAATCCTAGTAAAATAGGTGGACAATGTAACAGGTCTTCCCTTTCTCCCTTTATTTCATACCCAATTCAATTGCCTGGCTCCTTGTTAAGCTATCTGAAGTAATGGGCCTCTTGCTCTTCTATAACTGAGTGCACCTTCCTGTCTGGAAGTTCTACAGATATTCAGCTGGCACTTTCTCTGACTGGGCAAATAGCAAACAAAGTCTTACTTCCATATTAATAGTGTGAGGTGCTAGGCTGGGTGTCCTGAACTCCCACGGATGGTTAGAACTGAGGCCTGATTAAGAAGAGAGACCTGGGACCTCTACTTTTACACTAGAAATAGTTACAAAAATTGTGAACATCAGGCATTTGTAGGTGGTTTTTCCTATGTTACTTGTCATTTGTGACTGAAAACTGTTTGCTCTTTATTATCCAATGTCTTTTGAAAAGCCCTTGAAAATGTGCCACATACAACCCTAATCTCACTGATGACATGGACCAGATCGATGATAGTAATAATAAATGATACCATGATTAGCGCTAGTGGTGCAAACATATGAATAGGTGTCATAGTTGTACAGATTGTTTGATTGTGGTCTTCACACCCATTTACTGATATATCTCAAGTCCCAAAGGTAACTATTTTGAATAAGTTTCATTAACTGACTTTTTTACTTGAATGGGGGAAAATAGAATCTGGGGGCTTGTTTTCCCTTACCCCAGATCAATGCTCTGGAGATTAATCTCCCAGGTTTTGGTTTAGTGGGTCTAGTAAGACTCTACTAAATCAACTCCATCATTCTCAGTATTCCACCAGATTCTGAGGATTAAGGGAAGTCAATGGGGAGTTTCTTCCATTGACCTTCTGCACTGCTGCAGAAATTCTACATTTGGTATGTCAACTCCAGCTACACTATTCTTGAAGCTGGAGTAGCATATCTTAGGTCAGCTTTCTCTGGTATTATAGACCTGGCCTGGATACTTGAATCCCTATTGCCCTTTTTCATCATCATATAGTGTCTGCTAGACAAAGCCTTCCTATTAGCACTGCCTGCCAATCCTTACTATCCCAACCTAGCAACTGACCTGTGCTTCCACTTACTTTGCTGGAAGTTCTGCCTGAGAAAGGATTGCTAGATTGTCCAGGTGAAAAGGTGATATCAGAAAATGCATCTCCTTTGTGAAAGAGAGTGTTACTGCAAGGGATTGAAATGTATATTACTCAGCAGAAGTGGCAATGGCCTGGGTGAAACAAATGATACGTGTTCAGATAGTTTTAGAAGCTATAGGAAAATTGGATGGGAGTGGAGGAAAACAGAAATGCTGATTAAAGAGAGAGGCTTTTAAAGACATGAAAAATTAAAAGATGAGGAGATGGGAAAGGAACAAGCTGAAGAAACCAATGTACAGAGAGTTCTTGGATGCATTTCTGAACAGCCCAATGTGCTTCCATGTCGTGGTGACTAGAAAACTTGACACACACTTAAGGTATTACAATTCTCGTCCAAATTTCTTTCTTTCTAGATAAAATCTTGGGTGTATCTCTGTCAATCAGACAGTTACAATATACACACAAAAGCCAAGGTTGAAAAAACAATGGATGTCAAAAGTTACATGCCTAATTCTGTAGTTAGGCAGCTAAACAAATGTGGTGTGGTGTGCTGGTTTTTTTCAATAGGTCTTGACACCTAGCAACTTTCACTGATTTCTGAGGGCTCTGCATAGGACCCTGCATATTATGCCTTTTTTTCATTTATAGTAAACATTCATTTATCTCCATGCTTTGTTTGTGAATATGTTTTTCTAATGCAAAATGAACCCTTCAAAATAATCAATATTTTGTAAAAAAGTCCTTTTTATCTTCTTTTTTTCTCTCTTGTGTTCAGTGCCCAAGCAAAACCTATGACCCACTGATTAAATCTACCAGAGACTTTCCAGATGATGTCATTAGCTTTATAAAACGCCATCCACTGATGTACAAGTCAGTTTACCCAGTGACTGGAGGACCTGTATTTACCAGAATCAATGTGGAGTATAGGCTGACGCAGATTGTGGTGGATCATGTCCTGGCAGAAGATGGGCAGTATGATGTTATATTCCTAGGCACAGGTAAATTAAAGAGCTCTCGTATTTCTTCCAGGGCAGTATAATCAAAAAGCTAAATAGGTTGAAGAAGATAATTTGGAGTCCATTTGCAACAGAGATAACATTATTCCTATTTTATTGATGGGGAAACAGAGGCACAAAGTGGTGGCGTGACCAAGATCACCCAGCAGGCCAGTGGCAGAGCAAGTAATAGAACCTTGATAGCCTGAGTCACACTCCAGTGGGCCACACTGCCTCCCCTTTATCACATAGGATAGGTGGATTCTGCAGCATGCTCGGACGTTCAACAAATCTGGACTATTTGGGACATAACTGGGGACTGGAGTGAATTTCAGAGACAACCGTCTCACAGGTGCAAGACTTAAGTCTTCAGGGCTTTTTATTCAGTCTTTCTAACAAGTATTAATTTCACTAGCAAACAAGGTGTCATGAATTCTCTTCCAGCATCCATACATTTTAGGCCAATAAGTGAAGAGTGAGATGGACTGAGATTTTAGCAAGAGGAATAACTTTTTGATGACTTTTGCACTCATAGCACAATTGTCTCTGCAAGAACAAGCAGTGGCCCCAATATTGGAGAACTTTTATTGCTTTGTTTCTCTGAATGAAGTCTTTCTGTCAGCTATGAAAGGAGGAAAATAACCATGCACTTCCACGTATCATGAAACCCCTACAATACAAGTATAAAAGATACATCTGAAGCATGCACATAATACACACACACACGCACGCGCACACACACAAAATCATTCATAAATGACACATGCTGAGAAGTTATGAAAAAAATTAAACATAGATATAGAAAAGGCAGATTTGCTTCCTAACACATGGCATATTGTTTTGGAGTATTCTAGAATATACATGGTTTTGTGCTAGCCTCTACTGAAGTAGGTTTTCATGCAAAATGATTTTATGTTAGATCAATAGCTAACCTCCTGTCAGGTTAGCTATTGATAGATAACACTGACATCTAATTCTTCATTATAATTCTTCTTTAGTGTAGAGATTTGGAGGTGGTTAGGTGCCATGTAGTCACTAGATGGTGCTCTATAATTTGAACAGAGAGAAAATCAATTGCTCCAGCAGATTGTCAGTTAAAAAGTGAGCTCTTTTTTCATCAGAACTATGTGTTTTTATTTCATTTTATATTTTAAAACTCTTCTGTGGACATTCAAGCTGAAAGATAATATTTCAAAGGTGATATAATGCATGCATAAAAATACCCCAAATAACTCGGGAGGTTTTGGGCATCAGACAATCGGGAGTTTAAAATATGTTTCAGTGGGTTCAACCAAAGATACTGGAGCATTTAGAAAGGCTGTCTGTTACGTAGATGTTCCCGCTGCTGCCCTGGGCAAGCCTAGATAAGGATGGTGACATTACAAACACAGAAGGCAGATACGGGTTGAACCTCTCTAATCCAGCACCCTTAGGACCTGACCAGTTCTGAACGAGAGAACTTTCCGGACGAGGGTAGATCAATATTATCTAGCAGCATTACCAACACTTCCACTGCTTACTGGGCTGTTAGAGGACATTTAGGGGTAAATTAGGGCTAAATAACAGCACAGAACACTGAGAGGTAGGACTGGTGGTTGTAAATAAACCTTATGGGACTGGGGAAAACTTGGCCACACCTATGAAAAGTGGACATCCAGCTAACTAAAATAATTCTGGATGACAGATATTTCTGGACCAGACAGTTCTGGACTAGAGAAGTTCAACCTGTAGTGATATTTTCTGTCTATCACTTGACAGCCTAGTGGTGTTGTTTCATCAGCTGTAGTCTCTTACTTTGCTTTAAGATGTATTTCTTTGTTGTTTTAATATTATACATAATATTTTGTACTGAATGGGCTTGATTCAGTCCTGGCTTGCATCTTTCAGACATCCAAGCCATGCCTCTTCAACAACCTGTCTGTTTGGGGTGCAGAGTTAGCTAGGTCTCTTGCAAATCTAGGAATCCATCATCCAGAATTTACACTATTGGGGAGTCCCAGGAGATGATCAAACCTGCTATTCTTAAAGGGTTTTGCAAATGTCAATGAATTTCATCTTCCCTTTGAGGTAGGGAAGTGTTGTGATTGCTGCTGAGGTTGGAAAATTGAGGCACAGGGTTTCTAAAAGGCATGCAGTGTGTCAGTGACAGAGCTGGGGTTAGAATTCCAGCATGCTTAACACTCAGTCCAATACGCAGCTCATTAAACATTCAACCCCCATCTCTATGTGTGCTGTATTCTGTCAGGAAGACGTATAACCTTTGCACAAAGATTTACACAGCTCCTAAGTCCTCTGCTAGGAATAAGTTGGATGTGAGTGTTGCAAAGGGCCTTTTTTCTGGCATATCTCTCCACTGGGCCTTTTTGTTATGGGTGTCACTCACTGCTATCACCAAATTATTTAAATTCCACACAGTTGTGGTGTCCCTTCGCTATTATGGCTAGAATTTATTTACAACAGAAATGCAGATATGAGATGACCCAAAGAATCATTTACATTAAAATGAAGGATCCCACTTCATTTTAAATCTCTTGCATGAGTGAAATTTCTATGACTTTGGGTTACTGTCTCATGAGTCATCCCACGTTTGGGCCTTAGCAGACGTGAGCCCCTTCTTCCTCCCGTCCAGGGCCCCATGGAGGCTGTCAGCTCCCCTGAGAATGATCCAGTAGCTAAGGCACTAAAGTGGGACTCAGTATACACTTGTTCAATTCCGTGTTTCGCTCACAAGTTTCTCGTGAGACACTGATCAACTCTTTGCTGTGCTTCCGTTCCCCATCTATAAAATGTGGGTAATTAACATCTCCTCACAGGGTATTCTGAGGTTGAATTCATTTTAAACTTTGAGTTGCTAAGTTATGACAGTGTTGGGGCCATACATGTACCTAGGATGGATGGATGTTTTTAGAAAGCAAATTCCGGAATATGGTAAATCATGATATCTCTCTCTTAATTTTTTATAACTGAGGTTTAGTATATTACTTAGAAAAAGAATGGGAAGGGGAGTCAATATGAAATCAGTCAGAAACACAACAGCAACTAATACTGAAATACAGCCACTACTTTTATACTATATGCCTTTATTTCAGACATAGGAACAGTACTGAAAGTTGTGAGTATTACAAAGGAGAAGTGGACTATGGAGGAAGTAGTACTGGAAGAGCTGCAGATTTTCAAGGTAAGTATTAACAGCCACTTTAAACAACATCAGAGAATAGTTTAGGGGAGTTTTAAGCCTTATGGAGTTCAACCTCTGAAGTAATTCTTTTCTCAGAACTAGTGCAAGTTCCCAAACTTATTTGATTTTTAATATTGAGATCCTTGGGTTTTCCAAACGTGATTGAATCAAAAAGTATATGAATTTCCACGCTTCTGCTGCTAACTCTTGCAGTTTTATCATACATCTCACCAATACTGCTTGATTTTTAGTGTTTTTCATAAAGAAGTAGCTTGTGGAGTCTTGTGAGAAGTGGTGGAGAAAGGAGGAGTGGTGAGGAATAGTGGAGAAAACTTTGAAAATACAAAATATCAGGGTTAAAAACAAAACAAACATAAACCACAAGGCACATGAAATGAAAAAACACCTACTATTTTTAAAGTCTAATGCTTTTTAAATCAATTGCTTGATTTAGTTTGCATTCTTTGAAGCCTAATTCTAGATTTTGTATGGTTGGGGTTGGCAATCTGATGAGGTTCAACAAGGACAAGTGCAGGGTCCTCACTTGGGACGGAAGAATCCAAAGCATTGTTACAGGCTGGGGACCAACTGGCTAGGTAGCAGTTCACCAGAAAAGGACCTGGGGATTACAGTGGATGAGAAGCTTGATATGAGTCCACAATGGGTCCTTGTAGCCAAGAAGGTTAATGGCGTATTAGGTTGCATTAGTAGGAGCATTGCCAGCACATCTAGAGAAGTGATTAGTCCCCTTTATTCGGCACTAGTGATGCCACATCTGGAATATTACGTCCAATTTTGGGACCCCACTACAGAAAGGATATGGACGCATTGAAGAGAGTCCAGTGGAGGGCAACCAAAATGATTAGGGGACTGGAGCACTTGACCTATGAGGAGAGGCTGAGGGATTTGGGCTTATTTAGTCTGCAGAAGTGATGAGTGAGGGGGGGATTTGATAGCAGCCTTCAACTGCTTGAAGGGAAGCTCCAAAGAGGATGGAGAGAGACTGTTCTCAGTAGTGATGAATGGCAGAACAAGGAGCAATGGTCTCAAGTTACAGTGGCGGATGTCTAAGTTGGATATTAGGAAAAGCTATTTCAATAGGAGGATGGTGAAGTAATGGAATGGGTTACCTAGGGACGTGGTGGAATCTCCATCCCAGAGGTTTTTAAGTCTCGACTTGACAAAGCTCTGGCTGGGATGATTTAGTTGGGGTTGGTCCTGCTTTGGACAGGGGGCTGGACTCGATTACCTCCTGAGGTCTCTTCCAGCCCTATGATTCTATGATTCTAATGCAATTTCAGTAGAATTTCAGAGAGAGAAGAATTCCACTAAGTAAGGCCAGCTCGAGAGAATTGCCTATAAATTGTATATGTACTGGGCCAAATTCTGCTCTCTATTACACTGACATAAATCCATGTGAACTCTATGGCAGTGGAATTGATTTAGATTTACATCAGTGTAATGGAGAGAATATTGGTTGTTTTTTATTACAGTGTTCCTCTCTTTTCCTTTTGGGCAGTCTCTCGCTGTTCCCTTTTCATTGCATCCAGCTCTACTTTATTTTTCGCCTTGCTGTTTCGTTAGTGTTTTCCTTTCTTTCCACCATCTGCTCTTTTTTCATAGAGCACTTTTCTCCTAAGTGCAATGCAAGCCCAAGAACAGTGGGGTCATAGTCGAACTTTCTAACTTACAGTTGTCAAGTGAGTTTAAAATCAGGCACAGTGAATTCATCCAGCACTAGTATAGACTCTGTAAAACTGATATTACTGAGTTAATCTCTCCATGTGCCTTTTGATACATCATCTATAGGATTAGAATCCTCTTGATTTAAAGTCTCTCAATATCCTTTTTCCACTGCCATGAACACCAATTTTAAATATGACTTTGAAAATACCAAGATTGCTCGAGAGTCTGCCAAGTAATCAGGAGTTTCAGTACACACACCAATTTGCTGCATTCTTATACCATAACGTCAAGGGCAAACATGCCATATCATATTTAACACTAAAAGGGTTGGGGTTTGCTCAGCGGACATTCCTCCACTTTGCAAATTTTATCTCTATATTTTTAATACAGAAAATGGAAAAGAGAGAGCAGCTGCAAACCATTCATTATTCCTAGAGCCACATCAAAATTAGGCAGTAGACTTAGATGTTGCATTCTGTGATAAAGCATAAATATTATACAGGGGGCATCCTGTTCTTACCACAACAACCATTAACTTCACTAGAGGTATGATTCACGCTTGGTGCAGGGAGCAACCTGCACATATTTTAAGACACATTCAGCCTTCGGGATACTCCTGAAATGGTTTTTAGACCTGGTTCTGGTTCTCTGTGCAGGGTGAATTATCATCTTTCTGCATTAATCATCTACTGGCAAGTAGCAGAGAATGTTTGTGGCATGCATTTCTGGAAGCAAGTATTTTGTTATTTCTGATCTTTTTGCACATCTGCATAAATCAATCAAATTGATCAGTAGTTTTCTTTATTTTGTTGTTAGACAGGTCTTAAGATACTTCATCTTTTCTATTAAAGTCGGGAGCAAATGTAAATGAAGAATTACACTGACATTCATTCATTAATTTTGCAGCATCCAACATTTATCTCAACTATGGAGTTATCCCTGAAGCAGGTAATTCTCACACTTGTTTAATTCACATTAATAGTTTGATATTTTGAGCGTTCTACTTGTTGCTTTATTGGTGACATCTACTGCTTATAGGCCAGACTTTCAAAGGTTGCCATTTAACCCGCCTCTGAAAGTATGTGTCTGAACAAGTTTGTCGAAAATTGACATTTGCTCGCAAATAGTAGTTTGTTGGTACAAACTCGTAATTAGTCATGGATACAAATCCTTTGTCATATGGACATGGGATTTGTGAATGAAGTTGATACACATCTTCCCGATACTGCAAAAATTTGACACTGTATAATCAATCAATTCAACAAGACATTATTATTACTATTATTATTATTATTGTTATTATTGTTATTGTATTATTGATCATAGTAGCATTATTACAAGTGGCAACTCTAGGGATGCTAAATAGGGATCGGGCCAGGCAGTCGTATACCTAGCAAGAGGCAGTTCCCATTCTATGAGTTTACAGTCTAAATGCACAAATCACACAAGGTGGGAGAAAGGAAGTGATGTTGTACACCATTTTAAATATGGAACTGAGGCACAGAGTGGGAAAGTTATGTGCCTGGGGTCATCCAGATATCCCAAATTCCAGGTCAGTGTCATAATTTAAAGCCAGAAGTGACCACCAAACCATCTAATCTGACTTCCTGTATGCCACAGACCACCAACGCCACCCAGCACCTGCACACTAAACCCAACAGCTGAAATTGGAGCAAAGCATTACAGCCCACTGTAAACTGAACTCTTATGTGCTACAGACAGAGAATAGGAGCTAGATTGAGGTGTATGGTATCTGAGGTCCCTGCAGTGCTCAGTGCCACCTTAGTGCCCTGGCCCACTCTATGCGATACCCCTTCTCCAGCCATGGCCAACCCTGATGCTTCAGAGGACGATGATAAAAAAAAATACATTGGAGGGGGGGAAATGCCATCCTGACCTGTGCAGGTCACTTTCGGAAACCCTGAATCATGAGCTTTTAGACATAGGTGCTGGATTGGGGGGGGGTGGGGAGGGGTTCAGTAGCAACCCCTGGCTTGAAGTAGTTATACAGGGTTTAAAGTATTGTTCAGTGGATCTCAGCAACCCCACAGATTGTTTCAGCAGCCCTGTTTTAGGGTCATGAGACATAAAACAGAAATGAGCCCTAGGCTGTTGAGCTTAATATCAAGACTTGTCTTCCTCTTTATCAAATTATTAGTAAAGTTACCTTTGCTGCAGGGGATTGCTACTGATTTTTGCTACTCTAAATTCATGCCAGCAACCTAGCAGTGTAATAGATCCTAGTCCCTCCAGTTCCATAGCCCTTTTCAACCATCATGTCATATCTGCAATGGATGGGACTGGCCAGTGCACATAGAGCCCTGAGAAACATTTTAAAGTGATTGTGAAATTCTCTCCCATTCAGGAATAAATGGGCCAAGAGATAGATTGTGAGGGTGGTGCTGAGAAGAACATTTAAAAGAATTGCCTGGAGATTGCTTCTAATTCATTTGCCTTGCCTGATTTGCAGCAACAATTGTACATTGGTGCCAGAGATGGATTGGTTCAGCTCTCTCTGCACAGATGTCACACTTATGGGAAGTATTGTGCAGACTGCTGCCTTGCCAGAGACCCATATTGCGCTTGGGATGGAAACTCATGTTCCAGATATGCACCGACTTCTAAAAGGTAAAAGCATATATATTTCCCATGGAAAATCCACCCACTCATATAGTCTACACTGAAGGCTTCAAAGGTTCCCATTGAGTTTCTAGTCCAGAGAAAACAAATTGTGCTTTTTCAGCATGTTGTTTAGATAAACTGTAGACAATACTTTGTCCATGTTGTGGTGGGAGTGCTGTGAAACACCAGTGCATTTAACGTAACAAGGTTGCCATGCTTATTGCTATGCTACGTATTTTAAGATACCGAGTTATGAGGCTAAGGGCTAGATCGTAGCTGGCTCTGCATGAGTATGCAAAGGAGGGAAGTGATTCAAGGAGCCTTCCCATACTTGTGCCCCAACATAGGAGCCAGGCACTATCACAATAGGGAGTGTGACTCTCACATGATACCCTGGGTTGGTCCTTGACAGCAGGGACTAAAAAAGATGGTCTGCTGCTGTCTGAGCTAAAAGACACAAGTTGCATGGCTCAGGTGTTTTAGAGCTTACAAAGCTCTGCACGTGGTCTAGCCAAGAAACAGAGCTATAGTGTGTTGGTATAGGTTACACAAGCGCTGTGCTGGGTTAATGCCAATTGTAGCACCAGCCTCCCAAAAGGGAAAGGACCCTGGGAGATATGGGAGTCATATTTAAACCTCCCTGAGCCAGAGGGATGGAGTGCATGCTGCACTCTAAAAGGCTAATAGAGTTACTAAGTTGGCATTAGCTCCCGCTACTGCTATTGTGACTGAGTCTGTCAGAATTTCTCAGGTCACTCCACTGTTCCAAGCCTTCTCCTCAGCCTCCCCTTTCCCCTTTTGAAGAAACCGCCTTGTGGTTACAATGAGAGCCAATAGCCAATTGTTTAGTTTGCTGGCAGTTCCAAAACAGAAAAACACAATTTGATTTGAATCAGAAAATTACAAAAAGTTTTTCCCACTCACCCACACAAACTCTATTTTGGCCGAAACCATTTTTTGGGGCATGTAAACGATGCATCTGAAAAATGTTGACCAGCTCAGTTGTGGGTTATTATGTTGTGTTGTGAAACCGTGTACATTTCCCCCTAAGCTAAAGAATAAATTCAGAGAAATGTAAATTAGAAGATAAATATAAAAGCTAAGACTCAATGACCATGTTATGCACCCAAGGGGTTGCTGAAAGCTGTAGTGCTTTCCTTCCCTGGCATGGGGAGACAGAGAATTAAGGCTCATTTATTTATTGAGACCCTGGTTTGGTGGCTAAGTCAAAGCATTGTAGGAGTGAGCACCAGAAGAAGGGATTGATATTTGGTCTTGTGCATCCTCTATAGGCCAGTTATTTGGGTATTTCCCTTTATCTCAGACTACTTGCCTGGCACTCTCTGGTTCCAGCGTATTTAACTCTTTCCCCAAATAGACACATAAGCATGAGGAGTCAACTGTTCCACTAAGACATTGTTGGGCTTTGCTCTTGTAAGGTCCTGTTGCAACCTCTGACACTGGCTCACAGTTTGCCCCTGAGGAAGTCACTTGGCCAATCTTTGCCTCAGTTGCTCCATTTGAAGAACGGAAATAATTAGATGTATCCTGTTGTGATCTATGGCTGAATGTTCTTAAGAACTATTATTTTAATGAAACCTAAAAACAGTCACAGAGAGGTTAAGCAGTTCACTCAAAGATCACTACATTAAGTAGCTGAGCTGGGAAAAGAATTCAGGAATCTTGACTCCCAGTCCCCTGCTCTGTTCACCTCTATATAAAGTTCCCCAAACCATACTCTGTTGCTGCTGCTCTCAAAACTGTTCTTTCTGAACCAGCACCCTCTCTTATAGCATTGCTTGTTTTAGAAATTCAGTCATTGACATTACGTTATGTTGGCTTTGAATGGGGTCAGGATTCTGCTCCATTGAGCCTTGATTTATGTCATAGAATGAGGAGGGTTCTGATGGTTTCCAAGATGATGTGGCCCCACCAGATCACAATATCTCTTCTGCCTTGGATCTGGCAGAGCTCCTTTAGCTGATTCAGAGCTATCTCTGCCACAAGATTATATTTGTCCTCTTCTAGGCAGATCTCTGTCCCCACAGTGTTTTTCGTAAATCATGGCCTGTCTCTTTGTGTCATTTATGCAAATCTCCCTGTGCCACATGCCGTGTTGAGAGCAAGGCTGGATTTGCTTAGGGCTGTAATAGCCAATGATAGGGCAGGAGTGCTGCAATCCCACATCTGCCAAGCTCCTTTCCCCTTTGCTATGGAATTCCAGCAATTATGCCTGAAGTGTTACTAATTTTAATGCTCTTGCCTTAGGCGAGCCAGGAGGCAAGACGTCAAATATGGAGACCCAGTCGCTCAGTGCTGGGATGTGGAAGAAAGTAAGTATTTGCGCCTCTTTCTCCAATAAGATGGGTACGGTCAGTGAGTCTGTTTATTTACTATGGTCTTTGGAACTAAGCCTCTGCTCTGGAGATATCTGGGCAACTAATGCCCATGCACTCAGAATCCCTGAATATTCTTACTCTCCGTTTAGCCCTCATTCAGCAGTTAGATTCTCTGAATCATGGGAACTTTAAAAAAAGTAAATGGAGAAAACTACTCCCCCTCCACATTCTATGGGGGAGCAACACCAGCAGAAAACTGGATGAGGGGAGAAATAAGGCCATTGACACAAATACTTCAAGCCCTACCATGAGTGAGATGCTTCTTGAAGCTGCAGCTGCCAAACCCTCCAGTTCACCTTCCCTGTAGCTACTTAAACACTCCTTTTATTAACAAGAGCCTTCCCCTTCCCTCTCTCCCAGCTGCCAAATAATCTGGCTCACTCCCATGGCAATTGCTGCAGTTCACTTACTGTGTACTGTCAATGCTAAATCCTGCAGTTACGCTGCAATTTCTGTGGCAGCGTCAAATAAATGAAAAGCATTCAAAAGCATTGAGTTAGTCTGGGGTTTCTACATTCCATTGTTAAAATGAGCCACCCAGTCACAACAGTACAGATCTTATTGCTGAGTTTAATTTTCGATCTAGTAGAAGCTGCTCACTTTCATCGATCTCCAATTATTTGCATGCCGCTATGGTGCTGAAAGCCTGCTGTTGCACTCAGCATGAGTGACGGCAAAAAGTAGGGCTGCTTGCCACGAGATCATAGGCAAGTCTGTTGCATGCTATACTGGGCTTTCACTGTGCATAGGTACTATAGGCATCATTAAAAAGTCAGGATGAAATCCTGGTTCCGTTGAAGTTAATGGCCAAACTCCCATTGATTTCAGTAGGGCTGGGATTGCACACTCACAGTTCACCTACAGTTACTACATAGAGATATCTGAGAGATGCCACAGAGCTTAGGGGTACTGCCGGTTTGCCAGCCTGATGGATGGCATCAGGCATCTCTTGGTAGAGAAATGGTTATTGGAGCAATTGTCTTTGTTCAACAAATACAAAATCACTTAAATATTGCACTAATATGAATTCAATCCTGAGCTAGCTTTATTTATTTTCAATATGGCTAGCTTTATTAGTTAGCTGGGTAATTCCCCTCGTGCTGTAAACCAGATTCAGATGGTCTTGTGCCACTCCAATTCCAACCTCTGACAGATTAATAATAGCTGTTAATAATAGATGCTGTCATCATATAATTATTATCTACAAGCTGCAGTTGTGTCTAGGCCCCTGTTGTGCTTGATGCTGCACCACCAGAGTGCAAGAGGCAATCCCTGCTCTGAAGAGCTTGCAATTTAAACCGACAAGACAGACAAAGGTTGGGAGAGGAAGCAAAGTCACAGAGAGGTGGAGTGACTCTTTCAGGGTCACAGAGAAGGTCATTGGCAGAGCCTAGAGGAGAAACCAAGTCTCCTTACTTCTAGTTCAGTGCTCTATATGGAACAGCAGTCACTGGCTAGTAGATGGCCACTAAAAGGACTGATTTAAGTGGCCTTGAGGTTGCTCTAAAGTATGGAGCGTGCTACAGCAGTCGCTGGTGGCTCTCAGAATTAATGAAACTACATCCAGCTTTTATGGCTTCCCCACCTCTATACTGCTTAGTGTCCACTGGGAACCTAGAAGCAAAATGTAGATAAAATATTGAGTTTCACCAGCAGTGAGTGTATCTCTTACAGCAAGTCAGTGGACAGGTTTTATTAACCTCTCTAGAAAACAGTTGAACTGGAGGAAAGTTAGCAGCCGCCTCTAAATCCTGGCAGCTAGATTTTAAAAAAAGTTTCCTTTTGCCTTTTTTTTTTTTTTTTTTTTTTTTTTTTTTAAAGAATTCACTTGCTCCTATGACATCTGTTCTGAATCAGTCTATTTTTCTATTGCTTTAAGAATCAGGTAAAGGTTAATCTTCTGTACCATGTTTGCTTTCCAGGCATTAGTCATGAAACTGCTGATGAAAAGGTGATTTTTGGCATTGAATTTAATTCAACTTTTCTGGAATGCATTCCTAAGTCCCAGCAAGCCTCTATTAGGTGGTATATTCAACGCTCTGGAGAAGAACATCGAGAAGAGGTGAGTTATAGACACCAAGGCAAGCTTCCTCTGTGGACAATTCAGCGGATTATTCAAAGGCAGGAGTTACTGGGATTAGTAGATGTTTTCCTTTTCCTTGCTTCACCTTAGGTATCACATAACATTCTGGTATCACCATTTGGGCCATAGAGAGGGTGGGAGAGAAGCCATTTGTGCTGTGTCACCGGCAGATTTATTTTATTTATTCTGATTTATAAACTTATTCCAAAAAAACCCATAACCTTTGCTCTAAGCACTCCTGAGTGCATTTTAAAAAGACAGACTACTCCAGTAACACCTTTTCCTCCAATAATTAATACATGGAATAACTCAGCAGTCAAAAAATATTCAGAATTTTCTACTCTCTGTAAAATTCCATTCCACACTCATCATGCTGGTACCTAAGAATCTTCCAGTTACGTGTTTTGATGAATATCTCTCATGCAAAATTTGCTCTTTCTCTCGATGAACAGCTGGGTGTTTTTTGTTTAGCTTGGGCTTGTTTTTGTTTTTTTTAATGTTTGTGCTCCTCTGTTTAAGTTAGAGAAGGCAGGTTGAAGATGTTGCACTTGAAGGTGGGGTGTCTTCCAATGCTCCTTAGTTCCTGAAAGATTTAATTCTGTAGTCTGGGACCAGCACCTGAGATGTCTCCTGCCTCATAATCTTTATAATTTCCCATGGAGTCCTCTCACAGCTAGTGAAAAAACAATGGGCATGAAAGCATGTCTGGAAAGTCAACAGGTTCGGACTGAATTTCAAACCTAAGGACCCTTTACAGAGATTGCTTTTTGCTCTCATACAAGCCATTTTCCACCTCACGCCACTTCCTACCACCTGCATAGTCATCACAACTGTGGTGGAAATAAAAAGGGACAGATAAGTTGGTCCAAGGCTTTAGATGTGCTATACTGTTCAATGATCAACCCAGTCTTTAGATAGCTATGCCTAATCTGGATCGGAACCAGATTGAATGTTTTTTTTCAAACTCTAGCAGAATTTAAATATCAGATCCTACAAAAACTATTAAATATGAATCATCATTTATGGCCCAGCATTCCACTGATTGTGATCCCTGGCAACTCTCCCATTGATTGTGATGGCAAAATTAATCTCTCTCTGTCTGAGGGCTAAGAAAGTCTAGCCATGGCTGATTCTTGTGAGGTTATAACCCTGTCTGGGGTTACAGTGTATACTGCAGAGGACCATGAGCACTATCTGGACTCTGAGAAAAGTGGCCATGAGGGCTGTGATATCAGTAGTGTACCATGGAAAGTAGCCTTGGTAATCAGATAATTTATTTTATGTGCAAATGGCTTGGGCTGCAGCTGCTTTTCTACCACATGCTGTGGAAGAACAGGACTGTCTGCAAACCTGGCTGTGGGGTACTTTTTTTGACTCTACATAGTCAAGGTTGGCAAAGTTAACTTAACCACTGAGCATGAGCACAAAACTAATGTATTTATGTATCTAGCACGTCTCATGCCCCAGGTTTACTATGTTAGTGTTTTAACCATTATAACTTTACCTATCTTTGACATTCATCAGCACCACATACTTAAAAAATTATATTGTATTCTTGTCAGCAGGTCTGCTGATATGTCTGAAGAATGTTCATAGAACACGAATAAACACAGGTGGCTAAACTGAAAACTGTGCTACGGAAGACCTATATTTATCACTCCAGAAATTTTGTAATTCTTGCCCTAATTGTTTTACCTCCTACTCTCTTCTGCAAAAAGCTGTATTCCTCACCTCACTAGTGGCTCACTTCAGAAACACACTTAAGTATATGATCACATTCAACCCAATTTATGAAAGAAATTAAATAATTATTTACATCCCTTTCTTTTCAATGGGAATTTAAGCACATGCTTAAAGTTATGCACCTGCTTAATTCTGTTCCAAAACAAGGAACTGGGGTTTAGGCTGTTTTTTATAGTGACTGCAGCTCAACTTTCTCCTCTGTAATATGTATCCAAGGTTCTCAAAAGGATTTGTAAATATTATTTAACCAAATTTCACATCTGAAGAGGGTATATTTAATCATGATAATGTGTAACACCTCTTAGATCTGAAAGTGCTTTGCAAAGTTGGCTAACCATTATCATCTTCATTTTTCATGTTGGAAAATGGAGATACAAACTGTTGGTGGATTCCTAGTGTCCATGCCTGTGTCTAAACTGAGAATAGAAACTCCTGATTCTCTATCTGATGCTTTAACGAGATTAGTTTTCCTCCATTTATTTTGTTCAACCCAGTTTCGAGAAACTAAGATTTTGTTAGAAATCAAAGACTCAGTTGGTGTATCTGATGGTGGGCAAAACCAAGGTTCCTTTAAGCTGCCTTTCTATTTGACATGTTCTTGGTGCTGGCTTAAGGCTAAAATGGCCTTTGATTATCTAAGAACAGGTCAAGGACTGAGCAAACTTTTGCCAACTCACAGTAGCCCCAAGGAGCCAATAAACCAGCATGCTCTGGCCCCAATCCCTAAGCTAGGCCATGAGAACATGTAGTTTAGAGTCAGCCATATAAGTTTTATGCATTCAAGAACTCCCCTCCTACACCACAGGATTCCACAGCTACAGGATTAAACTCCCTAACTGAGACTCTCTGGTCCGGCAACATCTGTGGTCCGGCACGGATGTAGCAGGACCAGAGAGTCCCGGTAGAGGGCCAGCAGTAAGGAACCCTGTGAGCCGGCAGGGCAGTAGACTGCCCACAATAAGTTGCCGGTGGGACTGCCCAGCACACAGCAGCGGGGCTGCCCAGCAGTACTGGGAGACACAGCATCTGGCTGCCTGGTGGAGTTGGGAGCCGCAGTAGCGACAGCCCAGTGGTGCTTTTGACTGCGTCTGTAGCAGCGGCCAAGAGGGGCCCAGAGCGGCAGCACGTGGCTGCCTGGGAGAGCCAAGAGCTGTGGCATGCAGCTGCTGAGGTGGGCCCGGAGGAAGATAACACCCACCCACCCCCACCCACACCCCGCGGCGCAGGGAAACCCTGCGCTCAACTCACACCTCCTGCAGCGCAAACAGCCGCCGTACTCCTCCTCCAGGGCCGACACCCCGTCCCGCAGCGCGCCCGGCACACTTCCGGCTTCATGGCACAGGGCCCGATTCGGGGGAATCGGCCTAAGACCAGCCCTGATCACAGAATACTAGAACAGGAAGGGACCTTGAAAGATCATCAAGTCCAGTCCCCTGCCCTGTTGCAAGGTTTGTGTTTGGTGGGACATTGAGCTCTATTGCCATGTAACTTAAAAAAGCTTAAAAAACAAGTGGTCCTGTAACACCTTAGAGACTAACAATATATGTATATACATATAGTGTCATGAGCTTTCGTGGGCACCACCCACTTCTTCAGATGAGTCATTGTCACAAAAATGGAGACAGGGAGACATTTTTTCCCATGGTGTGTTTTGGCCTAGTTTGAGCGAGGCTTCAGTTGCATCTGGCAGCTACCTCTGTCTTGTAGTGTTAATATTTTTGCTGGTGAATTGGTGACTGACGCATTGGTCTCTGTTGGTTTAGTCAGTGGGCTGATTTTATTTTCTGTGGTTACAGCCTATTGTCTTTGGCCTGACTTCATGGGCATGTGTTTCTAGTGGTGACTCTCACTTTCCTTTAACCATCTGGGTGGTGGTGGTGGTGGTTTGCTTTCTAATTTCATGAAGTCCATAAATCAGGCCATTATTTGTTTCCACAATTTCCAAGAAAAAAATTATATCCTGAGCTGAGATTCGCCACATGGAATTTCAGAGAGATTGGTTTTGTTTTGGTAAACAGGGTGAGAATTTTAAAATTATCCTTCTAATGGGAGGTTAGCTTCAACCTTAACTATAGTGAAGCTGATGTCTGTCCATCCATGATGTCCCCAAAACTGAAGAGCTCTGTGTAAAGCTTGTCTCTCTCACTCTCAGAAGTTGACCTAATAAAAGATATTTCACCCACCTTGCATCCCTGTTATGTTCCCAACACATTCTTCATTTTTCCTTTAGATTTTTATTAAGTATGTAAGAAACAGCTCTCTCCAGAGCAGTGCTTGAATTTAATTATTATTTTTCCCAGTATAACAGTAACAACATGGCACATAATAAAAAAGATCTACTTTCTCAATGGATATAGGCCACTGAGAGTGAAGACCAAGGAGAATTCTCAGTACACACTTCTTATTTTTTTTCTTCCACTCTGCCTTTGTTCAGAAATTGCACTTAACCCCTGATTAGCTCAGCTTTACCTCTGGAGCTTTTCACGTGTTGATTAATGAGGGAAGGCAGATGTTGAAGCCACTATCTTCTCACGGACAGGTACCATGTTTTAAATGTGGAAGAGCTGACATGTGATTTGTAATGAAGGAGCCATCTAAACACACCATCAACAAAGGACAAAGACATTGACCTAACCTGATACTATGCCACTTTTGAATCTTTTCCATCTTACTGTTTCAAGATTTGCCATCCATATGGCAATGCATGTTTCCCCCATTGCTAAATTCATGCTGTGAAAATGAAGCTATTATTATAAATGAAACTCTTATTTCTTTGTCAAGTGTCTTCTGTATCTGTGCTCTGCACACTTCAATATTTTATATCAGTAATTAAAATCTATTTAAAAGTTGCTGAAATAAAATACAGAATAATCTAAGACACTGTTTCCATGTCATTGACATGTTATAGCATGTGCACTGCAATCTACTTGCAAACTGAATCAAAGCAACTACATGACACCAGAAAAGTTAAGTGGGAAAATGTTCATAATCAACTGCTTAATTTCTGTGGCTTACAATTTTCCCACTGATTCAGCAAAACATTTACTGATATATTTAGCTTTAAATACCTCTTAATGTTAATCACATTATTAAATTGGGATCTGTGTTCTTCTGAATTATTAAAAAACAATTATAGCTCCAGCACAGAGATTGGTTATGATATGCAGAAAAATAATGAAACCATGTTTGATAAAAATAAAATGAACTTGCCAACATAACCAGGCTTTCCACTATACTCAGCATTAGTAAAACATGTTTTATGTCTGCCTGTCAGGAACTAAATAACAAATTAAGTATTCAAGTGAAAGGTTAAAGATCTACTACCAAGTAATGAAATGCCAGGTGTTTATGGAACTCCAGAGTCCTGTGGGGGAAAACGTAGAGAGGAAAGACAGGAAGAGTTCTGAACCTATGGGTAAAGCAACATCAACAGGATACCAAAAATAGAAAAGTGGGAGGAAAAATGATAACGAAGTGTGGCTCAATATGTATGAAATCAGAGAATAAGAAAGGAATGAACAATGAAGCCACAAAAAAGGATGACGTGACAGTCACCATTAATCGATAACCAAAATTTAAATAGGAGGTTGCATAAGAATCTTATTTATTAGAAATAGAGGTAGAGATGGATTAGGATTAAGGAAACCTTTAGTCTCTCTTAGCCTATGGCGCCCAAGGAAAGTGATGGGAACCTCAAAGGTTAGCACATTTATAACTTTACTGTGTCAAACTGCAAATGAAGACTATAGTTTTGCAAATAATGCATAGTAGCAATTAGTATGAAGAGGGACAAAGTGGCCCAATAGCACTTGACCAATTCTAGATTCTTCAAGACACTCTATAGCCCTGTCCTTCTTTTTACCTGAAAACTAGCTGAACCCCACTGTGATCTCTTTGTGCAGTGTACAGCTAGATCAAAAAGCTGGCTGGAGAGTCCTTTACTATAGGAAATATGATATGTAGCTAATGGAGGGTGCCCAGATAGCAAATGTGAAAAATCAGGAACTTTTTTTTTCCAGGGGGAGGTATAGTTGCATATATAAGAGAAAGTCCCTAGTATTGGAATGATCCTGATAATATCAGGATATCTGGTCATCCTACACCTATGTAGCAGATCCTATGCCTTCTGAATCAGATATGTGGCCAGAGCAAGCTGTGCTCTGGGTGAACCTCACCTGACAAACAGCTCTTTGGAGGGCATTGCAGCCCGCAGTCTGCTCCAATCTCTGCTGCCAGCGACACATAGAAGATCTTAGTCTCCAGGGTCAAGTGTTGTCTCTCCACCGGGAAAATACATACACACATAAATTATATAGCTGTATCTTTGGCTACGTCTAGACTGCAAGCTTCTTTCGGAAGAAGCTTTGCCAGAAGAGATCTTCCGGTAAAACTTTTTTCAAAAGAGAGCGTCAATACAGCAAAAGCTCAACGAAAAAGCAATGTGCTTTTTCGAAAGATAGCGTCAATGTGGACGCTATCTCGCATTTCAGTTGTGATTACTCTGGACAGAGTGGCCACCAGGGCACCTGTGCCTCTTCTTTCAAAAAAACCACTCTCTTCCACGTCCGCACACATCTTTTTCCAAAAAAAAGCTTTTTCGGAAAAAGGCTTCTTCCTCATAGAAAGTGGCTTACCGCTGTCGGAAAAACCCCTCCATTCTTTCAACTTTCTGTCGAAAAAACACAATAGCAGTGTGGACATTAAGTATAGCTTTCCAGAAAAACTGCAGTGTAGACGTACCCTTTGGTATTGATGCATTTTTATTGTTACTTTACAGTAAGAGAAAGGGTTTACAAATAAGGGGATGCTAGCCTAAAAAGGTTGGGGCATGGGTACATCTAGATGGCAAGACTATTTCAGGATACCAGAGGTATCCTGAAATAGCTACCCCGCGTCCAAGGAATGCAGCCGCTATTTCAAAATAATTTTCAAAACAGGTGCGCTATTTCAGCATACCTGTAAACCTCGTTCCATGAGGAATAAGGGATGTCTTGAAATAGTGCTTTATTTCTAAATCTGGCGCCGTGTAGAAGCGCCAATTTTTGAAATAAAATCAAAATAAGATACGCAATTTGCATAGCACAAATCGTGTATCCTATTTTGTTTTTTGAGTGCAGTCTAGATGTAACCATACTGTCCTACATCATAGAATCAAGTGAAGGAAAAGGCTTATTAAATTACCTGCCTACTCCATTTTCCTGCTATTGCATGATTGTTAGCTACTGTAAATTTATTGGTATTTTGAGCATGACAATCTAGTTCAACTCAGACAAACTTTGGGGTTATGTAGTGTCTGGTGTCACAAGATCACAAAGCACTTGCCAGACACTTTATTAAATAAACGCAACTTCACCTTTGTGATGCAGTTAAGTATTATTGTCACCAATTTACGAATGAAGAAACTGCAGCCCAGAGCTGACTTGACCCAGGTCGTGTTATGTATCAGTGTCAGAACTAAACAGAACCCACTAGTAAGCCCCAAATCTTGGGGCTGGATTCGGTTTAGCAGACTACTTCACCCCTCCAGTACTGACATGCACTCTCTGATGTAAGTTGGTCATCGGTGGCACACAGGCAGCTGCTCGTATCTGGATGATGAGTGGTCCAGCTTGTATGCAGGAGCAGGATATATATGTAATACACATTAATTAGGGGGTGGGAGACTGCATACAGATTTTTCACATAAAAACAAGTGTGTAGTCTACCCAATGTGAATAGTTAATTTAGACATCTTCATACTTCTCTGATCTTCATCCTCTGAAATATACTGGAAGGGCAGATTTATAGTCTGGGACATTTTCCAGATTTCTTTCTTCCTTTTTTTCCCCTAGTGAGGCACTTAGCATGATAGTGAATTGAACAGGGTCCTTGTGAATACTAATGATGATTCATAAGAGAATTGTACTAGGTTTAACTCCCTGAATCTGACTGACATTGTTCTAATCTCATTTAGAGTGGTGTAAATAAAGAGTAACTACACTCAAGTTAATAGAGTTTGCACTGTTGTAAACCCAATGTCAGATCAAAATAAGACTAATTGGCCTAATTGATATTACTGTTCATTTATTATTTTTATTCAGGTAGTGACTGAGCACTCCAGTCAAGGACCAGGACCTCACTGTGCTACATGTTGTACAAATAGAATAGCCTCTGTCCCAAACAGCTTGCAGTCTACTAGGGGGAGTTGCAATCTATTCAACTCTTGCTTTCAGAAAGTAGTCTATCTTAATATTGTTTTGGTCTGTTTAATTTCATTATTCCTTGATGACTCCAAGACTTGATGTCTGTGGGGCCTGGCCGTATCCTTTAATAATGCATGCCGATGAGACTCTAATTATCAATTGACTAGTAGAACTTTGAAATTCAAACAGTTGCATGCACAGCTGTTTATCAAAGGTACTTCTGTGCCCGTGACCTAGACGTAAAAAGCTGCCAACCATCCCCTCTGACTCCACTGCTCCCCCCTTAACGCATATACAACAATTTTATTTTTCTGGTCCTTTTAATGCATTGTTTTCTGCTTTGTCCAACCTCACAGCTGAAGGCTGACGAGAGGATCATCAAAACGGAATATGGACTGCTGATCCGCAGCCTGCAGAAAAGAGACACAGGGGCTTATTACTGCAAAGCGCAAGAGCACACGTTCATTCACACCATTGTGAAGTTAAATTTGAACGTCATAGAAAACGGGCAAATGGAAAGCACTCAAAAAACGGAGGATGAAGAGGGACGGGTGAGAGATTTGCTTACTGAGTCGCGTCTGAGGTACAAGGATTACATCCAACTTGTCAGCAGCCCCAGCTTCAGCCTGGATGAGTACTGTGAACAGATGTGGCATCGGGAGAAGCGGCGGCAGAGGAATAAAGGTGGGGCAAAATGGAAGCACATGCAGGAAATGAAGAAAAAGCGAAATCGAAGGCACCATGAACTTACCAGCATTCCACATGCTGCATAGCTTTTATATTGTATTTAAAGAAAGGACATTTAACATGCAAAAATACTGTGTTCTGTTTTGTGCATTCTTCCTATTAATTAATATTGCTTCTCACTTTGAGATTAGATAACGCACAGCCATTATTGCTCTGTACAGGACTGCACTATAATACTGGAATATTATAGCAAATGAAAAATTCCTTATTTGAGTATCTCACTCAAGGCTATAATTCCAAGTCTGTTTTATTTCCAGAAATTCAGACTTTGTAGCTAATGCTTAGTGAAAAGCTAATTCAAGAAATATGTCAGGATGATGTTCTATGGCTTCCTTGGCATAATTTTTATATGAGATTTAAAGTCTGTTATAGTGCATTATTAATAGACTGCTCCATTCCACCCCAATTCTGGCTGCAATTCAGGAGTAGGTGGATGTATTTGTAAAACTGCTTTGGGACTTGAAAGGATGAGAGGTGCCATACAAATAGAGGTCATTTGATGATAGATCTACAAAACTATACCAAATTACCCATTGGGCATCTATTTAGGGTCATGGGTGGCATTTCCTAACATGGAGAAGCAAAGCAAAAAATCAAATATCAGCTTAGCAGTAAAGCTTGTTTTCTCCATAAAAAATGTAATCACGTTTTAAGAGGAGGAAATGTAGAGCTTTGTTCATTGGGGCATAAGCAGCCACCAGTTTGCAGTCCTTGTGCTGAAATGAAATGTTGACTCAAATTGAAACTGCCAGCAAGATACTTGAGAGTAAATTTGCTAAGCAGCACGAGGGAGGTATGTGCACAACCCCTATTAACTAATAATGGGATTTCTGCTTTCATCTCTATTGTCTCTCTGAAGATTTTACCCCAACTGTCTCCACTCACATCTACAACTCTAACATGCATCTGGCTTCATTTTCTGGAGAACAGTTAATTTGTTGTGGAAAAAAAAAAGAGAACATGCATGCGCACAAAAACCCTCCCGAACTTGATGACAAAAGACAATGAGGAAAACATATTTAGTGACAGGCAGAAACTGACAATGCTCTTACACCAGAGATAAAAATGGGGAAAGAGCAGAAATTCTTCAGTCTTGTATATTCTTTGTTTTTTTTTAAAGGTCTTGTGTATTGCAAACAAAATATTTGTGTTGTTGAAATTAATACTATTTTATTAGAATACAACAAAAACAAAAAAGCCCACTTGTAAATAAACAGAAGTAGAAGTTAGAAATGAGCAGCTTTGCAACTTACAATAACATCATTTGAAAAGTGTTCCTTGTTTTATTTTCTGTTCTTTAGTAAGACAAATCTTCTTATATGAGCAAGAGACACTGTGCTTCCTTCAGATCTGATTTACACCAGTGTAACTCCATTGGCTACATTAGACTTTCTCTCAGTTTATGCTTGTGTAAGCAAGATCAAAATCAGGCCTACTGCCTTTTCTCATGCTTCACAGCCCCTTTCTCCCCCCTCTACCAAACTTCCCCCATTTTGCCTTTCACGCCTCTTTGAGTGTGAAATGACAAATTAGCCACTTCCTCACATGGATGGAGGCTTTGATGGATACTAAAACGACAGACGTTACTTGTTTCTCATGCATTCTACATGTCTTGAGAACAAAGTCTGTGGGAAACTCATGTAAATGGTGTGCAATTCATTAAGGAACCAAGAACTTTGTCTCTGAATGCTGAAAATTAGCCCTGTCTGCTACCCCGATGTGTGTGTGCATTCAATCCGTGATCAATAATTGTGTCCATACAATCTGTGCCATTATACATATATTGTTTGGTAAACAATACAACTACGGTGATGCATTTATCAGATTGTAGAAAGGAATCGCAGCTGACTCAAGTTTATTGTAAAAAAAAAAATGAAATTGAATGCATGTACAAAGCCAGGGATACCAGGTGTCATTAATTTTAGATTTTTTTGTGTTCTTTCATTAAGAGATACATTAGTTAATTAGAAAGTATTAGCTAATTTGTGTACAGTACTTTGATAGTGTGCTCTGAAAGTGTTAAATATTATAAAAGGTGAGTGGGGAGTTTCATTGTACAGAACATTTAATCAAAGAGACTGTTGTTTAGTAAGCTTAATTCTTACTACTCTGAGTAGCCTATTCATGTCTCTAGAACTTTTCACAGTAGTAAGCATTATGCTCAGATGTAAGTGTGTACAGCAATAGGACCTTAAGGCCAACATTTACAAAAGTGGCTAGTGTTTTTGGCTACCCCTAAGTTTGTTGCCCCATTTGAGATTGTGTACGGGGTATTCTTCTGTATATATGAGGCCCCTTTACGAAATCTGAAGTTGGGCACCCAAAAAATGAGACAATCAAAATCTTGAACCACTTTTGAAACTGTTTGCCTAAGGATGACTCCAGTCACCATTCAGAACCAACTGATGTACTCCCTGTTATATTTTATCAATCCAGAGAGTGCCATCTCTGAGACTCAGTCCTTCTGGGAATGAATGACACCATATCATGACTAAGCTAAGGTGCTCGCATCAAAGATTCCATGCGTGGCCCATTCTTACCCGTACTGACAAATGGCCTGCTTCCACTGCCATCAATTTCAGTAGGACCAAACGCAATATATTTAATTTTTTATTACAGTATAAATCCTATTTATCTTCTTCATGAAAGTAGAACCATTGAACTTCAGTGGCGCAACTCAGTGAGATAAGGTGAACAGGGTTTGGCACTAAATAAGTTGTTTGTTGTTGGTTCAGTATTTTTTTCATCTTTCTTGTTAGCTGAATAGGATTTATTTCCTTTAGCTTTAAATAACTTTGCAGGGCTTACTGCTACAATCCTTGCACAAAACTCCCCATCAACTCCCCTTGTGGGGCTAAAGGCTGCACCATCAGGACTGTAAGCTTTAGAAGATGAATTAAAATGTTATTACACTTAAATTCAAGAGTTGTTGTTTTCTTTTAAATATTCTTGCAATAGGAATCCTTTCGGGGGACTGGCCTCATCATGGAGTAGCAGAGTGAAGCCCCAAACTAGGAATGAAGCCACTTGCATCCCAAGAAAATAAATTCAATATTGTCCAAGTTGTTAAGCCTTATTGGATTCCTACCACCCCAGGGATGGGTATTTAATATGTTGTGCAGATAAAAATCTGAGGTTCAATACACTTCATAAGTGATATACATTGAGCTAGCACACTGCTTCTCATACACAGTAGATGATAACATGGGTAATGATTCCAAAGGGCACTGGAGACCAATACATTAGCTAGACACTCTAGGGAATAGCAAGGAGGGATAAAAGGGGATTTATTTAGAAAGTTGTTTGTTATTTCATCAATAACCAAGGCCTGAGGTAAGAGCAGTAGATTCTTCTAAAATGTACAATCCCAAAGAATGAGCTAACCCAAGAAGGATAGCAACAAGAACCAGACAGTACAGGATTCCCTTCCTTTAAAATATTCAATTAAGTATATTACATAAGAACATAAGAACGGCCGTAGCGGGTCAGACCAAAGGTCCATCTAGCCCAGTATCCTGTCTGCCGACAGTGGCCACTGATGTCGTTACACCTATTACTTTTCAGGAAGAACGGCATTGCACAAGAGGGTTTTCCTTGCACAAGAAGGGGCAGTGTAGACTCTCCTTCTTGCTCAAGAGCCTCTTCTGAAAAAAATGGTGGCTCATTAGGTATGCAAACGAGGCTCGGCGATATTCCACGCTTAGCCTCATTTGCATATTACTCGAGCAAGAAGCCGCGAGGGTAAACATAGCCCTGGTGTTTACCTGAGTGGCATAAGTTTCAAATAGGCTCTCAGAACAGCCAGAGCAGTTTTGATAGTAGTTTGAATGTTGAAAAATGATGCAAGCTTTAAGATTCAATAGGTTCCCAAATACTGTACTGTAATAGCTCTGAAGTCCAGTTAAAATAAAACAGTGGGTTTAGGAGAAAAAGGAATAAAAAGTTTCACTCTTATCCTGATAAACAGGTTCCTTTGCTGGAAAACTTTCTAAGTACATGTTTGAATGTGTATTCATACCATAGGCAAATAGTTTTTCTGTGCAGGCCGTTAAACTTTCACAAAGGCTGAGGATCCAAAATCCTTGATTTTTTTTTTCTAGTCCTCAGCTAGATGTCAGTGATCAAAGTCCCATTGGCTTCAAAGGAATATAGCTCTTAACTAATAAAAGTAATTATAAAAACTTATTCCAAGACACAGCTTCAGGTATAGTCAGCTGTGTAAAAATCCATTATACAGAGGAGAATCTGGAGTCAATTGCATGGAAGTCAATGGAATTACACCTGTGTGACAAGAAAATCAAGCTCACATGTTCTTCCAATATATTCTGTTACAACTTATAAAAATGTAAGTGGTCCCTTATTATATTTTACCTTAGTGTTGCAAATATTACTCAGATATAGGCTTCTGTGATTAGCTAATGCTATTGAACCAAATCTTTCCTTGGTTTTCCACTCAGTTCTCATATAGGCAAATTCTTGTTGGCATTAAGAAAAAGAAACTAGAAAAATCAGGGATGATATATGGTTCATTGCTTGGTGTATAAGGTTAAACACACTACATGGTCCCTTAATATGTTTTCATCTCTCACTGTTTTTTCTTTGGTACTTGTGTTTGTATAGTTTAGTGTCAACCACTAACTTTCCTAATGTTTTGACACAAATGTATTCAGTGACTGACCAATCTAAACCAGATCTGGAAAAACAAATCACAGATTGGAAGTTGAAATTTGCCTCAATAGTGAGATTTTTAAATTTTTGTTTGAAGTTGACCTTCTTCTTCATGTATTGTCATTTTGTGCAGCTCCCCCGTTTAAATCAATGCTTTAAAACAAAAAAACATTTTGGGTGATGTAAGAACCAGAAAAACTTTCTCAGGTGACTTTTATTATGGCTACGAACTGCTAGTTAATGGTTTCAATTAGTTTGTGCCAAGAAAGTCATTTGTCCACACATAGGCAGCCATCATATTTTTAATGGACTCAGACATGTCTCGATTTTGGTGCTGTTTCATATTCTGCTCCATTATTCTCATTCCGTGTAAGTGCCTTTGGCTGGTTTTTGTGCTCCATCATTTTGTTCTTGCTACTCATTCTGTTAAATGGAACCATGTCCAAGACTAGTAGTTTTCAGAAGATTCAACATATATGGTAATTGTGAATGGAAAAGAAGACTTAATTGGATAACTTATCTGCTAAGGTTTGTGGGTTTCACATCTTTAATGATTTTTGAAAGCACTCAGCTCCTCATGGGCATATATCTGCTTATGGGCTGAAAGCCAGGGTGAGCTTATAAAAATTGCATTTACTATACTTCAAAGCACTACCTAAAGTTATAAAATCTATTATGAAAAGTTCAAAAAATCTGATGGCTAGACATAGTCAAATTTTAAAAGGAAAAATATCAAAGTTTGGCCATTTTCCAGAAATGATTTTTTTTAAAGAAAGTTCCCCTTCAAAAATCAATGGAAAATTGCGAAGAAAAGATTTGCCTATTTGTTGCTTTTCAAAACAAATATTTTGGAGGGTTAGGGGGTGCATTTTAACTTCACACCCTAGGTTATATAGTCCATACTAACTTCCCCACACAGACAAGCCCTTAATTACAAGGGATCTATTAACATTTTTGAAAAATTCAGCTTGAAAATGAATTTTGTGCAAGAAAATTCAGGAAAAATGGAAATATCACAAATGATGGCAGGATGAAAATTACTCTCAAATTTTCCAAAACTCAACCAACTTAAAAAAAATCAACCAGCTTTTAAAGATTCTCTTGAGTTCTGTTATCTATGATGTCTTATGTGATACATATTGAAGAGATTTCTATGTAAAGTAAATTTTAAGAAGTCATTTTAAGTTTTCTTTGTACCATGTTGACACTGTGAAAACTGGAATACGTTACTACTGCTCAATAAGAAGTACAGAAATCTATGTAATACAAAACAAGAGAGACTGATTTATAATCATTTCAATCATTTCTGCAGATGCATTTTTCTCCCAGTTAATGACAACAAATTTTAAATATCTTAGGATAGCTGGGAAGAAAGGAAACTCCTCAAAAGCTCTTTAAGGGCATGTCTACCCTAGGGGTATGTCTAGACTACCCTTTGATGACCGCTCCGTTATGCCTCGTGAAATAAGGTTTACCGGAGCAGTCGACAAAGGCTTCCCTTGTCGACCGTGGCGCGTCCAGACTGCCCCGCTGTGCCGCCAAACAGCTGATTGGCACAGCGCAGCAGCCATTTTGATGTAAATGAAGCGGCGATTATTTAAATCGCCGCTTCATTTTCCTATGTCTAGTAAACTCATACCCTAGGAAACTATTTTGAAATAACTAATTTTTAGGCTTCCCCAAAGTGGGGACATGCTATTTCGATTTTGTAAAATCGGGAGTTATTGAGTCAAACTTAATCTGAGGCAGGCTCCATTAACGAGGATGCACTACCTCGACTTAAAGCCCCATCATGATGCAGTGGGGATTAATTAGTTCAAATTACCCCCGGGGAGTAGTTATTGCAAAATAGCGGCCCCAAGCATCCACTGTAATGCTATTTCAAAATAACTATTTTGAAATTAGTGTTATTCCCCAAGAAAAGCTGGAGTACAGATTTTGAAATAAGTGGCCCATTATTTCAAAATAATGATCTTGTTAGTGTGGACACTGTTTATAAATTAAACTTAAGTGCTCTCAAGTGGAAAGTCATGGCCACACAAACTGACCAAAAGGAATATGATTAATGTCTCACTTCCTGTCAGTAAGGCTATTCTTTTTATTTAGGGCAAAAGTCACACTGTTTTAGAAGAACAAGATCTATGCATCCCTTAAGCCTTATAAGCCCCTGAATGGGCCTTATACGGCTTAAGTGGTTCATTGTCTGACTCTGTGTGGGAGTCAATTTCATCTTTATAGTATCATTATTTATAGAGTAATATGGAAAAATATTGATGGAAAGGGTTCATTTGCAAATCACCATAGCTAATTACAGAGGATTGGTGAGTGAGGCATTATCTTTTATTAGACCAACTTCAGTTGGTGAAAGAGACAAGCTTTCGAGCTTACACAGAGCTCTTCAGTCTGGGTAAACCTGAAAGCATATCTTCTGCACCAAAAGAAGTTGGTCCAGTAAAAGATGTTACCTCATATGTTGTTACCTGATATCCTGGGATGGATGTGGCTGCAACAATGCTAGAAACAACATAGCTAACTACATAACACAATAACTAAAGCATTGTTCATGGTCAGTAACTAGCTTAGAGTTTGGCTGTTTTAAGAGGAATTTCAATCTTGTAATCCAAAGGTATCTGAAATTGTTAAATGTATATTTTGTTTTTATTTTAATAAATAGCAAATACTGACAGAACTTTTGCTGTCTTTGTCCCTAATCAGACCAAACAGCAAAATATTTGCATCCAAAGAAAAAAATTGTCACATGAAACAGAAATGGCAAGACATTGGCCATGGTTGCTGTAGAAGTGTTTTAGTAGTATAGGAATACATTTATACTATACTAGCAAAACAATTCAAGTTGCCTATTGAGAAAAACAAGCCATACCAGTAACAGGACAGATTTGCAAAGTGCTTTTACACTAGGGACTTCTGCCGGCACAGCTAGGTCAGTCAGGGATCACATCTCTTCTCACTGCTAACCAATATAGCTATGCTGGCAGACTTCTGTAGGTCCTGGTCTATGGAACTAATACAAGGTCAACTGGGCAAATCTTACTCATGTAAATAGCTTGTCGACTTCAAGTGAAGTTCATCTGAATAAGGACTGTAGCTACTGTGTCCTCTCCCCACCCCACAGGTGGCTGCACTTCAGGAGTGTGATCCTTGGGTCTTGGTTCCACTGAAGTCACTTAACACCGATTTCAGTATCACCAGGCTTTGGCCCCGTGTGCTGCTAGTAAAGCAGTCTGAACTCTGGCAGGATGAAATGGGCTGTTATTTATCCACTGCAATGTGCAGGCTGCTCAACAAGGCAGAGAGAAAAAGGGGGAAAAATAACACTTCACCTTGCTTTCTGCAGCCACATATTTCGTTGGTAGAGTCTAAAGCACAGCACTAGTTCAAGGGTACCCATATTCGGAAGAGCTCGTTAAGTTGAAATATTTCATTCTATCTGAAAAGGTTTAACAGGGTCAGCCTTGGAGACAATTAGTAACGTCTCTGGTTTGCCATGTCCTTTTACCAATGAGCTCCTTGAACGAGTAAGGAGCTCTTTGAAGCTCACCCTACAGCATTTATGAAATTGATTAGCTTTTTAAATTTTCAGCATGCCACAGCTCACCCCGAGTAGTACGTTACTCCGCGTCTAGTCTCCGTGAAATCACGGGGCTGCTGACTAAATAAGGCACTGCTCCAAGAGAGAAAAGGAAAGGAGGGGTGAAATCTGGCCGTTTGAAAGACGTCTGGGGCCTATTCACACACAACAACATTTATGTTAATGGGCAGAGTTTCAAACTTTATTTGACCCTGGTACTAATTTAGGTTTCTATCAAGTGATGCATTTGATCCAGTTCTGGAGTGAGGGAAAGAATAGCCAGTTGCTCACAAGGCCTCCCACATCACCACATTTTCTCTGTGTTGTTATTGCTGGCAGCTATAATGCACTGGCGTTCCTAATCCAGGTCTGGTTGCCCACTGAGAGTGTGTGTTTCAGGCCCTTTTAAGTGCTTGTGCACAGAGGGTAAGATATTACATTGTCTTGGCTATCACATCAAGGACTGAATGGGATCTTTGGCTTTCCCAAGGTGCCAGCGCAGCCAGCTGCAGTGTGGGGAAGGAAGGAACCTGCTGGACAGGCTTTGGGTGAGCTGAGGGCTTCAACCAGAGGCTGGTTTTCCACAAAGCACTGGGAATGGGATGTAACCCACTGGGGAGCATATGGAGGATCAGCAAGGAGGCAGAGAGGCAAAGTAGGGAGAGGACCGCAAGAGGGAGAGGACATAAATGGCCGAAGGGTGGGCAGCAGAGGCAACATAAGCGTTGGAGTATGTAAAAATTAATAGGTCTGAAATTCCTCTACATTAGTGGTTCAGAGGCCTATCCAGCATAGACATTGCCATTGCCCTTTAAACATGTTCTTCCCCCTTGTCCTGGCAGCCTTGGAAAATAGATAAGCATGCAGCTTTACTTTGTTGTGTCTTTTGCTTATCCTCATTGGCGCTATATAAAATATCGTCAGGGTTACATTTCTTGTAATCTCTGTAACCTGCTGGTTTAGAGAGTTGCAGTGTAGAAAGTGTTGATCCAATTAGAAATTCTGTAAATAGTAATTAGGGGTGGGTATAAGTGTATTAATTATTTGCTTATTAATATTCATTTTATGGGAGTTTACTTTTCCTGAAACCTTATTTAGTAATGTTGTGATAGACGTGTGAATTGACATACTAAAATAGATAAAAGTGTCTGACTAATGCCAATCTGTTGCCATTCGGACAGTGTGTTGAATGTCCAAGGTAAACGTGCGTGGGCAATAAAGCTGTTCCTTTTACCCCATCCGCTCCTGGGTTGCCTGTTTCTTCTCTAACAATAACCAGCTGCTGACTGGTGCCTGCTTGCACACACATCCACTTGCAGCACGCAGCTAGTGCAGGCCAGAAATGGGACATGGGCAGAGCATTGCTAACCAAGACCCAGCATGCAGCAAGTGCTCCACTAATCAACCAGCAGGGAAGCGGCTGGCCCTGTGCATTGCATCTTTGCCCTGCCACAAGCCTTGCACTCCTGGATCCCACAATCCCTGATGGTAGGCAGATGGTTGGTGAGCAGGGATCCAGCCAGCAGCTGGACCCGCCGCTACTGATATAGGGGGAGACAGGAAATACGGGACACATTGCTCATTTTTTAAGAAACGGGGGCTTAAATATGGGACTGGCCCTTTAAAAATGGGTTATTGGGTCATGCTCTCTACAACCTTAACACTCTGTACAGTAAAAACTTCAATGAGATGATTACATATTGTTATATCTGCAGAGCCATGCCTAATTCAGCACACAGCAGGGACAGTGCACAGTAAATGAGCCAACTGTTCCCTATTTGCTTTCCCCCCGTACTATTCAATGTGTGGTCTCTTCCATTATTCTCTGCATACCAGCCAGCCCCTGCTCTGGGGGCCCAATTTTACAGCCATCTCCCTGGGTTTTGGAAGGAAAATGACCACAAACACCTCCTCTGTCAGGGAATAGAGCTGCCAGGGCAGTTTCTATGGCTTTCCTTCCCCACACCTCCTCTCCATAACCCCTTTCTTCCTCTCTCACTCATTCCCAAATTAATGGCATGCTGAGATTTTACTAGAGGTAACAATCGTTGGCCCTGATCATGAAAACACTTATGCACCCAACTTTACTGCCAGGAATAAACCCATTTACTTCAGTGAAGTGTGAGTAGAGACAAGAGTTTGTCACGGTGGCCACCAGTGTCAAGGAACCTGTGAATTTTGACTTTTCTTGCTTCTCAACCATGAAACCAGTGAGCCCATTTTGTGGAAGCAGGAACTGAGCACAACTCTTTGGCTGTGTTAGCAGCTTTAGAATGCTAAAGAGGCAGTAATAAAAAAAGAGTCAAGTGACTAACAGAAGCACAGTCAGACCCTGCAAACATTTCATGACAGTGGAGATAAGTCATTGTGTACTATGTGGAACATGCACGTTGATTTTACCAGACAGGCTGCTGTGACAAGCATCTGGAAAGTGCAACACATAAGCTCCAATGAGGGGCAGCACAGATGGAGAAAAACAGAAATCTGAAACTTCGGAAAATGTTTCCACAGATGTTTAATACTAACACAGAGAGCAGCTTTGCAGAAGTTGTGACATTTTTTAATTTCGGGGGTACAAACATACCCTTGACGGTCTAAATTTGAGAGGGTTTTAGAATGTGATCTGCAACATTGTTTTTGTGTGGAACACCAACAACTAAGGCCAACAACTAAGGCATGGAGAAGGAGTTTGAAGAATCAGTCAGGCTCATGGGAATAGTCATCAATAACATTTAGTTCATGAGGATAGACAGCATGGAACCAAATCACCACCTTGACTGGAGTCAATGCACAAAGAGGAGCGTCATGAATAACAAAATCTTACCTTTAACAGTAAACCCAATGAACTCAGCATCAGAGTGAAAATTTTGCTGTATGCCTCAAAGCACAATATAAGAATGGAGTTTTGAGTGATTGAGATTTGAAGATGGGTGATTGGAGCTGAGGGGCACACTGATTTTTAAGGTTGGAAAAATGGAAGTGTGCTTAAGGCCTTATTTATCTAAAGTATTTAAACAGATCCCATGCTCAGAATACTGAAGCAAGTCAGAATTTGTGATATGTTTATCCTTGCACCAACCCTATGAGTGAACAAATCATACTAGTCCCAGTTTAGTGATGGCACACAGAGAAAGACTGAGCTGTAGCCATAAACTTGATCAATATTTCAAATTATTCAAATTATTCAAAATTCAAAAGAGAAGGTTTTCTGATCATAGAATCATTGAATCATAGAGCTGGAAGAGACCTCAGGAGGTCATCAAGTCCAGCCCCCTGCCCAAGGCTGGACCAATCCCAATACTGACCATTGGTATTAATATATTACTTGTTCAATCAGGAGGAAATGACTGCAAGATTTGTTCTTATTATTTAATTTCCAACTGGGAAAATACTGATACATATAACTCAGAGGTTTTGTAGCTACAGGTGGTTTTTGTTAGCCAAAGACCATTTTGAACTGAAGTTTCTATATCATGGACTTGTTAGTATAGATCACTGTTGGCTGTTCTTTGACAAAGTCCTGTATGAAAGTAATCTGTGCCATGTCTTCACTAGGGACTTCTTGCAAACACACAACCTACACCTTCAAGGTGAAGAATCTGGCATGATGACTTTCAGAGAAAAGATACTAGTCTAAAATGGGCCATTAATCTGCGCTAGTTTTGAGATTCTTATGGACCTTTCTGGAGTTAAACTTATAACTGTTTAAAAATTGAAAAAAATTAGTTTAAATTCAATTATTTTGACCAGCTTCTGTAGGACGAAGGGGAAAAATATGAAAACAGAAAAGGAGAAAAGAAAGAACTTTTTTCCCCCAAAAAAACCTTCTTAACTGTGGGAATTCTCAGGTGGCTAGATCCATTGGGTGTATGGTCCCTTGAATTCACAGAGTGATGCAAGGGGGCTGGAAGGCTATGTCTATACAGCAACATTATTTCAAAATAACACAGTCTGAATCTACACTGCCAGCAGTTATTTCGACTTCTTACTCTGACTTCTGTAACCCATATTGTATGAGGAGTAAGGGAAGTCAGAGAAAGAGTGCTCTATTTCAAAGTAAGTGCTGTTTTGAATTTGGCATTGCTCAATTTGCATAGCTTCTTTTGAGTTAAACCCTGCTATGTAGATGTACCCTAACAGACTGAGCCTTGGGGATGTTTGTACTCAAGAAAACAGCATGTAAAAGGAAAAATAAAAATAGTCTTTACTTCCTAAAAAGAGGTTTATAAAAACTTGTTTATAATTGGATACTGTGTTTTTGAAAGGCAAAAATCACCCTTTTTGGACATTATATTGTGGATTTCTTGTGGAGATTTTTATACTCAAGTAAACATCACCTTTGTTTAATTTAACTAACATTCATCAAATGATAATTCAAAATATTTCTATTGTCTGGTTTTTTTTGTACTCCAAAATATTGGTATTGATTTTGGTTTTTCTACCTTGAACTTACCTTACATTGAGTATTTTTTCAGATAATTGGCAGACAATAACTTCCAGTATTGGCTGGAGGTTGCATGATTCAACAAAACTACGGGCTTAAAAGAGAAGCAAAACCACAACAAGTTTCAAAACCCAGACTAGGTCTGCAATCCCACACTGTCTGAGAGACATATGGCAATTCCAACACCTCTAGTAACTTTGTTTACTACTAAATGGGTAATCGCAAACCTGATTATTTATAGAACCTGAGTGTTTTATTTGTGGGATCCACTAGGAGCATAAATAGTGGACATGGATAAAATACTTCTCCACAGCTTGCCCAGATTTTAAAACAGAGAACGCTAATGCAAATAATAGTTTCCTTTACTTAAATCAGCATATTTTCTGGCAAACCAAATGGGCTACAAAATAGGCTAAATTCATGCCTGATCATGGTTGCCAGTCAATCATGACATTTTCATGAGTCTCACAAAATCTGGTGTTTTTTTAAATTCTCCACTCCCCGAATCATGGGGTTAAGTATGAATTTCAGCTTTTATTTATTGAATACGTGTATTTTCTAGGTCCTGTGGTTGTGGAGCAAAGGCTGAAATTGTGGACTGAGTGTCTGCTGAAAGGCCTGGAAACAAGAGGGCAAATAAAAGCAACTCTCTGTATTTTAGTTCTATTATTTGTAAGTCACACCGCAGAACACGGGAGCTGCAAGTGGCCCAACCTGTGGACGCTCAGGTAGTTCAAGTGTCTGGTGGCCCAACAGTGGCTAACTCTGGAGAATTGTGTCTTGCCCGTGGGCCACTTCTTGAGCATCCCTGCACTATGGTGAGAAGAGCAACCTAAGAAGCTGTATAGACTAGAGCAGTGGAAGCAAACCAATGGTGAAGATGCAGCCACGGAGCAATGAGCCAAGAAGATGGTGTAAAACATTCAGCTTGTTCAAATGCACATAATTTGAAAAGAGCAGAATGAGATACAATATCACCTTTCCATGATTTTGCACTCAAGCCAGCTCGATTCTCTTTCCATGGAAGTTCATGGCATACTTCCAACTGGCCTCAGTGACAGCAGAATCAAGCTATAAGCTACTGTGTGTGTAGAATTTACAAAGCACTGAACTGATAAATTGGAAACAATGCCCCCATTTTGCATCTAAGAGTGTGCCAGGGAAACTCACAAAAAACTAACCCTAGTGATGAAAGGCACTGAACTATGCCGGAGGAGGCAATGACTTGTGACAGTGAAAGAGAATGAAACAGAGAAAACAGAGTCACCATCTACTGATGAGAGAACTAGAACAAAGGCTCTTTAAATATAAACGTGATTCACTATAGACTCAAACTACTGATCGTAGAAGTAAACCACATAAGCAATGTGGGGCAGTTTCAATGTATTTGCTGGCAGTAACAAAAAAGACAATTTGCTCTTAGTTGTGGCACTGAGGCGGGTTACTGGATTACAGAATCAAAGTTCATAAACTTCCATGGAATTACCTGGAACTTTTAATTCCAAGGGATTGCTGAATTGGCCCATAATGTTTCATAAAGGCCATTTAGAAGACAACCCCCATCCCTCTAAAAGGGCAGATCAAGGAGACAATGATAATTCTGGAGGCAAACTCAATTTTGAACGTAAAAATCAATTCAGAACTGACTCATCAGCCTAGCAAAGAAGGCAAACACACAAGACAGATTCTTAGCTGCTGTAAATAGGAGCAGCTGCATTGACTACAAGCTGACAATCTGGCCCGCATTTTGTAGAAGGCAGAAAAACTGGTGATACTTGCACGTCACCAAACCAGGTAACCAGTGAAACGGTCACATACTTCAGATAAAAAAAATGAAACTGAATATAGAACTTTATATCTGTGACCTCTCTCTACACTTACCTATTTAAATGAGCTAGGAGACTGTCTTAATGGATCAGCTTGAAAATGCAACACTGTAAATACAACTCATCTTGGTCCTGGTCATTATTAGTAACATGCTAATCATTAGATTTTTGACTTTGTGTGTATATATGGCTCACAATTAGTTAGCTCAGCAGCTCTGATGCATTCTTGGTATCAGTGTACCATTGCAATCCTGTATCCCTTTAATCTGGGTCTATATCCTTGTTGTTGGGTTGGCCCAGAGTTTTACATATATAGAAAGTGCATTCATCACTGTTCTGTGTTAATGAAGTGATTAGTAATGGTTCTGAATGCCTTTTCAACATTCATTGTAATGCGTGTTGGGCAATGTTAGAACCATGGCCTATGTTTGCTCAACAGAAGATGCCAAGTATATTATGCACCTAGAGCATTCAGCCTTGAGAGTGGACATGTACTATCTGGTATGTCATTCATTTATTCATCTGTGAAAAAATAGGCAGTTGTGTTTGGGGGGAATGTGGGGAGCTAAGAGCAGTTCATATTGTGATTCTTTCTCCATAGCCGTTGGACTATTACGTCAGTCTTAACAAATCTGAAGTACAGAAACATGACAAGCATGAACAACAAGGGCAGCAAGCAAAGCTGGAGGAGCTGAGGATTAACAAATTGCTCCCTGATGTCAAACTAAGAATCGCAGAAATAACGGCTTTGGCATCAGACAAGAAAAGTCAAAGGGCAGGATTAGTGCCATCACTACCAGATTCTTCAAATAAGCCAAGTAGATACTTAACAAAACATGAGTATTTGTTGTGTTTAGGGATTCACAGCAAAGCATGATGTGAAGCAGGAAGTGGAAATGCAAAAGTCTCAGGGACAACCACACCAGGGCAGATGGGGCCTGGGGCAGTAACTTCTTCACTACCACTTATTGCTTCTTCATAAAAAAACCAGCGTGGTATTCCTCTACTGCCTACTAGATGCAGGTGCGTTAGCTGGACTCCTGCCCTAGCACATGCAAGAGTATTAACTGTCTTGATTGTAAAGGCCTCCTTCACATTGGTGAGCACATATTCCTGGGAACAGCTGATCCATTGATTCCAGAACTTTTTCAGTCATAGCATATATAGGCCCATGTTTAGAACGTCAGCTCATTGAGACACATGGTAGGATCACAGTGCCTCTTCCCATTAAAAAGCTTGAGAACCTGACCCAAGTGTAACCAATTCCTGTGAGTCTTCAAAACAGCAGGAGACAGCAGCTCCAAGAGGTATGAACTGCCCCAGCTCTGAAATCTGCTTTTTAGCCCATAGTGGAGGTAGTGTCATGACCCGGAACAGGACCACAGAATAGAAGCTGCTGGGGTAATAGGCACGGTGTATAGTTTAATTTAGGCCTGGCTAGGAAAAGGTCACAAATATGTACCATAGCCTGTGGGCTAGTGATGAGAAAGTGGACTCAAAAATTTTAAAAGTTCAGAATAAGTAAAGATAAATTAATATTTGGCACTGTTGTGCTGTCACTTTGACTTCCAGTGAAATCCCACTCTGTGAACGCAATGAATAGCAAGGGTAAAATCTTCCTGTATTGCACAGATTGGTGGGGTGGGATCAAAGCAAATAGAAGACCTTTTTTCTCCCTAGCTATTTGTGGTCCTATGTCCTATGGTCTAGTGCTTCTATGTTGGTAAAATGCATGTTGTCAGATGAATGTCTTTCCTGTTTCAGAACCAAGTTGAAGCTCAAAAGCTGCTTTTTGGAGTGTGATTATTCCAGATTAGCAAACAGCTAGTGCACCCTCTTGAGACTGGAGTCATTCATCCATTTCCATGTATTTACGTACCAAGAACAGAAACATGTAAAATGCCACTGTCTGGCAGTGGATGGAGGGCCAGATTGTGCCCTGAAAAGTGGGAGGAGCAGTGCAGTATTCCCCAAAGGGATGCTCCTGCTCATGCCTTGAAAGATGGCAGTGCCATGAAAGCGTTCACTATTATCACGAGAAAAAAGTTGAATAAGTTGAGTTTAGAAGAGCATACATAACAATTCAGGCTCCAGAAATTTTGGGAGTAAGCGTAAACTTAGTCAGTTTATTCATATGGCGAACTTTAAGTTAGCCTCAATGGTAAAGGGCACAATCTGTCTCTAAACCAGGGGTAAGGAACATTTTTGGGGCCGGGACTGCTGACCCACAGAAAAATCAGTCAGGGGCTTCACAAAAATGAGAAGCAAAACAACAACAAAATCCCCTAACTGCTGTGGCCCCTGACTGAGAGAAACTCCCCACATTCCTCTCACATACCAGAGTCCTTGGGGTGCAGGCTAGTAGATTTTGGGGGCCGGATCCAGGCAAGCTGAGGGCGGCATGTAGCCCCCAGGCCTTAGGTTCCTCAGGCCTGCTGACTAACTGCTAGTAGAAGGGACTGGGTGACAGGGCGTGGATCTCTCAATGAAGTGCTTGGTTCTGTTCACTTTTTCTAAAGCATCTGGTGCCAGTCGCTGTCAGAAGATAGAAGGCTGGGCAGGATGGACCATTAGACTGCCCCAGTATGGCTGTTCTTGCACTCTTTTGAGTATATTGCCTTTGAGTGAACATGGACCATTACTCTGCAATGGCACAAAATGAGAATTACTTAACTCTGAGAGTGCACGTGTGTGTGTATGTGTGTGTGTGTGTGTGTCAAAGTCACTAATCTGGTAACAGCATTTACCCTAGAATTCAGGCAGTCTGCATTTCTGGAGCTGCAGAACACTTTCTATAGCCCTCTGTCACTACGAAGGTCTGAATTAAATCTGATAACAATGGCTTTTTTTGCAATCTTTATGGCTTGACCACATGCACATATGTTACCATATATACAGAATATGGTGAAGGGAGGAAAAAAGCAGAATTGTAGTATATTGGAAGAGAGAATTGGCAAAGAATAGATGGCTAATTTGTGATGTTTATTTTTTCTGACATTTTGGTATTAAATTTTAAACAAATTTGGCTCAATTTGTAGTTTTAAAAATATTTACATTTATAGATCTTGTTTCGCTAGGATTATATAGAATATTGGCCATTTATTAAGCTCCCATCCTAAAGGGAATGAAGTCCCAGAGGGATGGGTGGTTTTCTGCATCTGGAAGTGATACTCATAATTGAAAATTTGAGGTATTTTGTTGCATGCTTTTAAAAAATAACCAAAGACCCACTTGATGAGTTTTTAATCATATCTAACTTGAAACTGCAAACCCTTTGATTGATACTGAATTTGAAATACCTTCCAGAGGAGCAGGAGACCTGTAGAGTATAGTATAGCAACTCCTAGCAGGGAACTGCTGAGCTTGCACTTAAAAAAAACTGTAAGGAGGAAACAATAAAGTGGAAACAGAAGAGATGGGCAAAAAAAACCCTGATGAAAACTATTAGCTTAAAATTTGATTTTACTGTTTTTTCATGGCTAGTTTTCAGCCATTTTTATGAAAATCCCTTTTAAAATTTCTCATTTAATCAAAATCCTGTTCATAAACAAAAAATTGTGACTGTCACAAAATGGATCCCATCTTAAATCCAATTAAATGGAAGCAACTTTAGAACATTTTGCAATGTTTTAAAATTAATTTTTGACCAGCATTTAGGAAGCTATATTACAGATTGGGTTCAGGCACACAATAATTTGGGGATTTGCATATCAGGTTAGCACTGCAGGGATGAAGTTAGAATGAGTGAACTTCAGTGCAGCCCAAGAGGCCCAGAAGAGTTGTTAGTATACTCTAACTAACAGTTGGATTGTGTTACCCCAGAAAGCAGCTGAATTGAAAGTGGCCTGCTAGGGACATGGAAGACCCAGAAATATACTGGCCATTACAGGGCTGAGGAGGTGGTTAATACGGCACTAGAAAAAAATCCTCTGCAATACCACTATGGGTGTGTCTAGACTACAGGGTTTTTTTTTTTAAAGTGGCCTTTTTTCGAAAATACTTCACCTGCGTCTAGACTGCTGCCGCGTTCTTTCTAAATTAAATCGAAAGAAAGCGGCAGTTTTTTTGACAGTGGAAAACCTCATTTTACGAGGAATAATGCCTTTTTTCAAAAGTGCTCTTTTGAAAGAGAGCGTCCAAACTACCTGGGTGTTTTCTTTCGAAAAAGTGGTTCTCTTTTTCGAAAATACTGGTTGCTATCTAGACGTAGCTTTCGGAAAAGGATTGTAGTCTAGACGTAGCTTATGTGACCTTCAGGGATGCTGTAGTGGTGAGTGAACTGCTAATAACTACTCTCTGAGAAGCACTTTCAGCCAGTTATGCACCAACTTTATAGTAGCCTTGTAGTAGTAACATATCGTGGTTGGGTTAGCTTTGTCTGTAATGCTAGCATTCAGATACATCATTTATAAGTACAATCATCAGAAATGTATACACTTCAAATGACTCAGTAGAGCCCACTGAGCTGCATTCAATACAGTTTGTTTATGTTACTTTCCAGAGTTGAAGGGCACTCTTCGCTTTCTCCTTATTTGTGGTTTAAATTAAAAGGTCAGACAATCCAAGTTAAAAATAAAACTGTATTCCTGGCTGTGGTAGCCTATTGTTCATCCTCCTTTGAAACTGCATTTTGGAATGATTCATTCCCTTGAGGTATAATGGTCATTTTTCCATTACAACCACTATTCATTCATTTTTTTTCTGGAGACTCCTTGGTTCACTTTCAGTCTATCAAGGTCACTTGTAAGATCCGCTTTCAAAGAGGCATGTATCAATCAAATTCTTCTGCTGGCTTTTCACCTGCTAATTGCAAGCAGAGAGTGAATTCTCATTTTCCAAACGAAGACACGATTTAAAAAATCTTCCCTTCGTTTAGCTGAGGTTATAGAACCATACAGCGCATAAATTGTAATCATGATAATGTGAAGCTTTCATCTCAGTTTGAAATTGTGTCTGTCCACTATAATGTCTTTGAGATCTTGATTAATAAAGGATCTAGACTGCTTCTTAATTACTGCATAATGTACTTGGCAAAAGGCTAATATTTTGCATTGGAAAAAAGATCCAGATATAATTCCTGTAGCTAAAGCAGAGAAGGGTGCCCGATTCAGATTTGGTTTTACCTACACTTTTCAGCATTAGTGAAAACAGATTTTAGAAACTGAGAGATTTATTATTTTTGTGAGAAATACAGAAGGGTTTTACTACTTGTTTTGTATATAAATAGAAAGCTTGTTGGCTCTTTGTATGTGGGACTAAAAGGAATTCACATGCATTCATATATTTTAAAAATTCCCACATCCTAAAAAAAAAGAAAATAATTTTTCCAAGGTGGTCATTCTAATCTGAGTCATATTTTTCTACTAAGTGGGCCAAATTCACTGTTGAATGATTTCTACTAAAGACAGTGGAATTACACCATTTGTTACTTCAGCCACATTTCTCTGACAAAGTGAAGTTTAAAGTGTGGTTCAGGTTGCACATTTCATTGAGAACAAAGATGTCTACAAATTCTGGTTTTGGTATCTGGACTCCAGCCAGTCAAATAAATCATGCATGATATCAATGGCCTTGAGTAATGCTGAACATGTCCTGAGAAATGTCATCACAAGCTAGATATGGTTCTTCTTCCTTCTTTCAGCATGTTTTAAATACTGTCATGACTTTTTTTTTCATGTAATCAAATAGTATTTTACACATTTACTTAGTGTAACATGCAAGCTCTTAATTGCTGAAATGTGTACAGAAGTGCCATAATGTGATAAAGTTTTGCGTTTAATGTGCTAGGTATTATTTAAAAGTTGAGTATTATCAGGATTACAAGGATAATGTTTGCTCAGGAGTGCTGTAATGTGGTTTTAAAATATCTCTAAAGATTAGCAGGATGGTTCTGAGGGTTAGTAATGAGAGAGTTATTTTTAATTCCTAGGTTTCTGTTTAATATCTACCCCGTCTCTAAATTCCAAAAATCATCATTTGACAGCTTTTCATTGCTCAAAGCTCTATTCCAAATGTCCAAAAAAAAAAAAAAGTCCCACCTTGAAAGGAGGCACTAATTGGTATAACCCATCCAGTCTCAGAAGTGAGGACTGGGATTGAATTGACATGGAGATTAAACGATTCTTACTCACAAGAGGTGGTTTCTTCTGGTTGGAGTTGAGGTATATGGATCACTGGTCTAGTTGGTATTATTATTCTGTTTTTATGTAGTGTGGGGGGATGAGATATTAACTGCCCTGTTTATTGAATAGCATAATGCCTTCAATTAAAATTGTCATGAAAAATACCATTTTTACAGGAAAACTTTGAGAAATGTTTGTGATCATCTGATCTGTTTGGTAAAAGGTTTTGAGTTAGTATGTCAGTTTTATTGTGAAACTTAAAAAAACCTCTCAGGTTCAGAGGAACCAATTTCAGCAACCATACTTATCTCATTTCTTTAGACATCTTTAATGAGGCCTGATTTTGAGGAAGGGTTGGACATGTGAAGCAAATTCATGCACACTGAACCTCAAGCCATCTTTAGTGTCATAAATTGGGCAGCCAAAAACTATTATTTCATACATTTGGAGGGTTGTAGTCATTTGGCTTCTGATCTTACTTCTCCTCATGTGTCCAAGACACATAAAACATTTCTAGAATAGTTTATTTATTGAAAACATGTGTTGGGTAGTAACAGTAGGTATCATTTAGGGGAGACTGTCTGTCAATACATTGAAAACTTTGGAAACTATTATATTAATAGCCGGATATGGTTACAAACTACAGCAAAATTCCATTCCCTATTTTTCCCCGTTATTTCAGGCATTTAATAAAAACAGTATTGTAAGCTAGATTTTACGCATTTTTTCTCCACATGCACTCTTAGTCCAAGATGTCTTTAGGAAGGCAATGAATATGGATGAACTTAGCCCATAATCCTACGTCCATAGTAACCAGTTGTCTTTTCGGGACCTATTTAGTGCCCTGCAAAGGAAATTAATTGGATGGTCTAGATGCTTGTTTCAATTGAGGCTTTAAAGGACAGTACCACAGATGTACTCAGTGGCATGTTTCAAATCATATTGGAGTACCCAGTCCATAAGGCACTGGAAGGTAGATGCAGATACATGAATACCAAAACAGTATGGTCTTAAATTGATATTGGCTGAATGTGGTCAGTGATAAGGTCTTTTCTTGTGACTTAGGTGTCAAAAGAACCTGCCAATGCAAACTCTTGACGTGACAAAGGGGAGATGTATTTGATGTCTCCTAATTTATCCAGGAACTCATCCACCATAGACATAACATACCTATCAAATTTCAACAATGCATTCATTTTCTAGAAGTCAATGGGTCTAGTTTTGGTACAAATACAATGGGACTCCTCCACATACTGGGATGCAGGCACACATCACACTGTAGGCACTGCAGATAGCTAGATGGTATCTCCAAGCCTTGCTTGCTGTTTTCATACCAATGTATGACTGCAGTCCTGGAACATTTATCCCATTAACCTGCACTGGAACAAATGTCTTAGACAAGCCTCTTTTCAGCCTGGTTTTGTAGGGGTTAATTGCAGAAGAACTGTGTACGTACCAAGTATAGGGGTGGTGAGGTATGCATTCCCCCTTCCCGTATATCTGATGAGCCAGAAGCAAGCCTCTAGGAACATACGCCATTTAAGATAAGCAATGGTGCCAGTGTAGCAAAAACAAGTTATAGCTAAGGGCTGGAACGCATAACAATCTTGTTTACCCAGATGTACTGCTCTTGTAAACAAGGTCAAAGGACAAGTAGTACCAAATCAATAGTTAACAGCTAAGCCATACATCAGCAAGTAATGAGTAACCCCCAGAAATTTCCAAACTGCAAAACAAGGTAAAGACACTGTATTTAAAGCTGCACCACAGCATAACAATTTGGACATCACTGATGGACTCTGGTACCGGTGCCTCAGAAGTCTAGATGACCTCCTACTCATCTGCAGCTGAAACGGGGTTCCCAGCTTGCAGAAGGGACGTAAGACGCCACTTTTTCTATCATGTTGTTCTTTTAGTTAAGGGGTACAGCTGAAAACTGTCAAGAAACAAACTGCTTGGGTGCGTCTAGACTGGTAAGATTTTGCGCAAAAGCAGTCGCTTTTGTGCAAAAACTTGCCGCCTGTCTACACTGGCCGCGAGAATTTGCGCAAGAACACTGACTTTGTAATGTACAAAATCAGTGCTTCTTGCGCAAATACTTTGATGCTCCCACTCAGGCATAAGCCCTGTTATGCAAGAATACTTGCACAAGAGGGCCATTGTAGACAGGAACGTTAATTTCTTGCGCAAGAAAGCCCAATGGCTAAAATGGCCATTGGAGCTTTCTTGCGCAAGAGAGCGTCTACACTGGCACGGATGCTTTTGCGCAAAAGCAAATCTTTTGCGCAAAGGCACATTCCAGTATAGACGCTCTCTTGCGCAAATACTTTTAATGGAAAAACTTTTCCTTTAAAAGTATTTGCACAAAATCATGACAGTATAGATGCAGCCCTTGTGTTTGACAGCTACTTGTGCAGCGTGTTTTGTACTTAGAGAACCCTTCTATGTGGTCAGTCCTGAGTGAGGTAAGCTGCTCCTTTTATATTTGGGCTCCAGTTGGAGTATGCCCAACTGGGATGAGGGGGTGTAGCTTCCTTGGCCCACAGTGCAGGGTTAACAGTTCCCTGTTCAGGGGGGAGCAAGTACACCCTGTCACTGAGGCTATGTCTACACTACACTGATGCATCGGAGAAAGGTACACAAATTTTGCCCCCCAGCTCAGCACGCCTATTCCAAAAACGTGTGGAATGCCCACGTGAAGTCACTGCCACACCCACCCTGTTTTGCAAGGCTAACAGCCTACTTCTGGCCAGTCCCATTAGATGTTTGAGTTGTTCACCCTGTATCACCCCACTCACTCACTCACTGTTAGGTCTGGAAATAATGCAGGCCACATATGAAAAAATGCTGCTCAGTGTGGTACACTCAGTTTTTCATTGATTTGTGTACTTTAAGGCCAGAAGAGACCATTAGATCATCTAATCTTATCCCCTGCATCATACAGGCTGCCTGTATTGAACAGTGTTTTTGACCAAAACACACTTCAATAAAGCATTTAGTCTTCATTAGAAAATATCAAGAGATGTAGAAACCACTTCCCTTGGTAGTTTGGAGAAAGCAGATGCAATGAGGGGAAGGTAATTGACCTCAAGGTCATACTTGTGAGTGTTTGTCATGTTACTTATGCACAATGGTACTGCACTAAGTTGTTCAAGCAACCTTAATGTTAGTGTTTCCTAGCATTTAAAGTCCTAGTTTATACCCAGTTCTTTGTACTTACATAACTACTTTGGAAGCTTGGGAGAAAAGCCTATTCTCGCCTAAAGACAACCCCCCCAACCTGAAGCAAATTCTTTCTGGTAACCATGCCACACAACCACGTCATAAGCAGCCAGGAGCACAGCCCTGCAACCAAACGTGATGCCAACTCGGCCCACATATCTATACTAGCAAATTCATCACTGGAGCCAACAACATAAGCTACTAAATCAAAAGGTCATTAGATTTCACATCCAATAATTTGATCTATGCCATCAAATGCCAGCAATGTCCCACTGCTATATATATTGGACAAACTGGACAATCTCTGCAGGAAAGAATCAATGGACACAAAACAGATATACGTAAAGATAACATACAGGAACCTGTTGGGGAACATTTCAATCTTCCTAATCACGATTTAAAATATCTCCTATTTATTTTGGGTCTGCACTTCCTAAACTCAGAACTCTGGTCATCTGAAGAAGTGGGCTGTGCCCACGAAAGCTCATGATACCATCTACATGTTTTGTTAGTCTATAAAGTGCTATCAGACCAATTGTTGTTTTTATAACTACTTTGGTTAGGGTTGCACGTATGTATTCATTTTTACTTAAATAGTTGTCCCAACAAAACTTCTAGTGTGTATACAGTTATAGTTTTATAAAAGTGCCTTTCATCGACATAGCTTATTTGTTTTTGCCAAAATATTTTGCGATCTTCTTGATCAAAAAATACATCTTTATAACAATTTCAATGAAAAATCTTTTCCAATGATAAATCTTTTTTCCCCAAGTTTTGAAAACAATCTCATGATAATTTCATTCCCTCCCCTGAATAGCCTGAGACTGATGGATATTTTCAAGGCATCGGTTTGAACTGATGGGTTCTGTGGTGAGTACTTTAAACACAGCCTGTTTGACTCGCTCCTTCTGATCTTTTTCTACCATAACACAAACACATTTAGAAGTCCAAACCTTAGCTGATACTTCTTTTATTTTTATGGTTTAATTCTAAACTCTTGAACTATAAAAATGAAATTGCTTCCAATAAAATATAATTGGAGCTGTATTTTAGTTAATGACAATCATATGCTGAAAAAATGAGAACAATTATAAAACTTTTTGAGCACATTAAGTATGTGAAGATCTTTCCACAGAAGATTTTTATTTCTGCTGCAACATTTCTGGTAAGCTTTACTCCCCCTCACTCTCCAAATCTTGTTTCAATACCTCATTTGTTTGATATAAATGTTTTTTAAATAGTTTGATACTAACTGTGTGCAGCACAATGGGCGCAAAATATATAAGTGCGGTAGTTATTAGAACAATATAGTTAGAATTTGTATGGTTTTTAAGTATCAGATACTGTAACTCTGAGGCACTTGAACTCCAGGCATTTAAAGCAGAGTGTAAATCAGGACTAATATCACTGAAGTCAATTGATTTACAAATGTCAAGCCAGTGCAAGTCAGGGGGAGATTCAGGTTGCATAAATTTATAAAACCCTTGCATCCTGTGTACTTGATTTTGTTGAGTAAAAATTAGAAATTTGTGAGTGATAAAGTATTTCAGGGTTTGAATTTTTCTGTGGGGGAATTCGTATGATGTGGTTTGAGTGCTTGCCCAATGCACTAAAACTCTGCCAGAAATACAGACAATTATTCTGAATGATCTAGTTATCTAAGCTGAAAATAGTGCGGGTAAACATGTTTACTTTTAGGAGCATCAAAACATGAGTGAAATCATCTTGTTTCAAGTTAATGTTGCTGACTTGGTGACAGTGTTGTTTCAGGGCTTAAGAGGTCAGAGGTTTTGATTTACAGAGGTTTGTTCAAGTCTTTTCTTGGGGTTTGTGTAAGCTTGCACCCCAAGCATAACTTTTGAAACAGGGACTCCAAAAGCAAACCTCAGGTGAAAGTCTAGCGAATGCTACATTGTAATAGGAATCTTGCTTCAAATATGCCCTTAAACTGAGGCCCCTTCTATCTGTATCCAGGTGGAATTAAAAATCATGTTTAAAAAAGAGAACTTCAAAGTATTCCCATTGTCTCCTCCCTCAATCAACAGGATTTTCATTTCCAGGCATGTGAAGCACATAATGGCTGCTGTATTTGTCTACATATTGGCCTTGTCCTAAAAATGCTCAGTATATGGAGCAGCCATATTCATTTGTGCTCATTCTGATTTTATAACAGATCAACAGATACAATTAATATAAGGAAATAACATTTAAAATAATGGCATCCTTTACAATATTTTTCACAGGAGGAGAGGCAGTCTTTCAAATTGCTCAGATTGAAATCATTTGGGTCTGGATATCAAAAGCCACACCTTAAACTTAACCTGGAAATTAGCTGGTACCCAGTGCAATAGATTAAATATGCTCTGTAGCCTCCATGAAATAATTCTTGCAAAACTGCACTGCCAACATTTTATGAATGGTTTGAAGTCCCAGTCCTATGCATAGTGCTCTGCAATAATCCAATTTCAAGATGATGAAGGAATGGCTATCTCTTGTAAGATCTGAATACAAACAAACAATTCAGCATCTTGCTAAATGATAGGAAGTGCTTTCTTGCATTTTGGATATAGCAAAGCAGTTTGAGGAGATGGTAAGATGAATGAGAAAAAATTCTTATGTATTTGTACCCTTCAGGATTCATTGATAATTGACATATACTGGATATGTCCTTTTAGGAGATTCAGTGTTACTTAGGATGTGTGTGTTTTACAATCTTGACAGAAGTAGGAGAAAAACTTTTATTTTAATTTAGAAAGAACAGAAAATGTAGGAATGAGAAAATGCAAAGCAACCTTGAATTTGTTACCCTAGGCCAATGGTTCTCAAACTTTTTGGCCCGTGGCCCACCTGGCTCAATGCAAACCTTTCCGCAGAATACCAGTTGCTAATGGAAACTTGCTGTTAATTACATAATTATATCCAACCCATTTCCCTCAGCCTGCTCCTGTGCCCTCCCTCCTGGCCAGACACCCTACCCCTAGCCCACTCCTGCATGTGGGGTGTCTCAATTGGGGGCCACATCAGTGAGGTTTGGGAGTTTTGGAGGGTTTTTTTTGCTTCTCACTTGTGTGGTCTCTCACTGATTTTTCTGGTGGGTCAGTGGCTCCCAATCCAAAAAAGGTTCTCCACCTCTGCCATGAATAAAGAAAACATTGAAAACTTTTTGTGTTGGACATTAATTGATATTTTACTTTATTTAAAATGAAGTGTGATAAAATAAAATAAGAAAATTAAAGCACTTAACCTCTTTAATAATTTAAATTAATATTTCCTTTCTTATTGGTTAAATTAAACCGTTCTCCCTAGCTGTAGCACTAGCAAAATGGGTCGGGCATAATTATGTAACTAACGGCAAATTTCCATTAGCAACTGGTGGGCCACAGAAAGGTTTGCATTGAGCCAGGTGGGCTATGGGCCAAAGAGTTTGAGAACCACTGCCCTAGGCTAGCATCTTCTTGGATGAACTTTAACAACTATGGCTAAAAATCTCTCCACAAATATTCAGTAACAATGCAGATAAATCAGAACCATTTGTTTTCTGGGAACCAAAGAACCAGGACGCCAGCATTCAGAGGGGACATTATGAAAGGCAATATGGATAGTTAAAAGAAAATGGAAGTCTGTGCTACATCTTGAACTGGCAATACTGTGAGTGACATTTCTGGATGGTGCTAACCATCTAAACGATATACATTCCCTAGTGCATCGCAGACAGTGCCTATAAAAATCTGTAAAGCATCATGCTGATTAGTGGAAATGGTTTCTAAGGTCCAGGATGGAATTTCTGGTAAGACAAGGAGACCTCCTTTCCCCCAAAGTAGCACGGAGGCTATCAGGGTCTTCCCTGTCAGATGGCAAACTCACATTCTGGGTCTTTTGTAGCCCAAGTGAGCATCATAACTATTGGCTATTCTGATCTCTTTCTCTCTTTTCGCATCTTTGGAAAGATCTAGTTTTCATAGCAATATGAAATGAAAACAAACCTTTAAAACCTCAAGAAATGTCATGACAGAGATATCTAGTTCCTTTGGCAGCCCCAGTCTTTAACCCATCAACAGTGCATTGTTTTGTTTGGTGGTTTTGTGTCTGTGCATGTTTCAATGGCCTAACCTCTGCACGCTCAGTAAAGTGTCTGGATGGAATATGATCTAGTGATGAAAACACAGCAGAGCATCCAGACCTATTTCCAGCTCTCTGATCTTGGCTCAATTACTGCTTTAAATTTTCAATGTGTCAGTTCCCTCAACCTTTCCTTATCTTGTCTTGTCTACTCCCCTAAATGTATTCTTTTTTTTTTTTCATGCTTTTCTTTCCATCTCGTCTTTTTTTCACCAGAGGCCCTTTCTTACCACATCCAAAATGCCTTTATCCCCCTTCCCCTTCTTCTTTTCTTCATTATTTGTAAATGAATGTGCTAAGCTAGGTAGGGAAGGAGTTTCATTATCACTAAGGGCATGTCAACGCTGAGAAATTATTTTGAATGAAGTTATTTCAAAATAATAACTCCTGAGATAACAATTTTGAAACAGCGCTTTTCCTCATGACAAACAGGAGTTATTATTTCAAAATAACAAGCCTGTTATTTCAAAATAACGGGCTTGGTAGTGTGGATGCTCTGCTTGTTATTTCAAAATAAGGGGAGTTATTTTGAAATAACTCCCTAGTGTAGACCAGGGCTTAGTAACCAAGCAAATAACATGAAGAAATACTGTAGGATAAACGGGAGGGGAAATAATGGAACCCAAATCAAAATCCTCCAGTTGTCTTGTCACATACTCCAGTTGTCTAGATAAGGCTTTGCTCCTACCAATACATTTCTTGTAAAGAGCCCAAAGTGAAACACAGATGTCCCACCTCATCAAAGAGATCGAGGATGCCACTAAGCCATGCTGGGGGCTCATTCAGAAATGTTTGGACCCTTCAAGAAACCTGGCCTCACAATTGGGAAATTCAGCTGTGGGAGTTGGAATGGCAATATGTGTGATTGGAAGTTGGCCTTATTACACATTTTTATATTAAATATACACATGGAGCCAATCCTAGCCTCAGAATATAGTTAATGCCCTATGCAAAATTCATAGTGCTTTGGCGAAATTCCTGTTTATTGTGAAGGCTGAGTCCACAGCACTTACTTTAACATTAATAGGCAGAAATAATGGTTGGTTTGCATTGGCTCAGCAGAGGAATATTTGAGAGACATTGTTCTCTCTCAGCATTTGAATAGGCAGAGCCTCCTTTATGCATCTGGCTCACTGACACCTATTGTTTATCTCCAAATGTCTTACAACAAGAACTCATCCAGGAGCAGAAAATTGTTCTTTTTTCCTTCTGCGGTGAGATGATTATTGGGGCAAATGTTTGTAGTTCAGACCATGCTTTTGTTGGGACTGGAAATGCCCCAATAAGATTTTCTAATCCTTCTTGAGAGAGACATTCTGGGGCAGTCAACTCATTTGTACATTCTCTGTTTGTTTGGGGGTTTCCCCTTTTTTATGTTGAAGTGGTGAGCTATCTTTTTTTAAAAAAAATGTTGGATACCTACCACCCATACTTGTGTACAGTGCTAAGCACGGACATTATCAGCCCATGTTCTATATGTGTGCAAGAGGAGAGCGGAGGCTACAGAGGGGTGAAGGTGTGTGTAGTCAAAAACACATGAATTCACCCAAAATTCGAGCAGGACTTGACTGAAAGTTTATGGGTTCCACAAAATACAGTTCAAATTTAAATTACACTGGATAAATAGATGTGCTTAGTGATCTCCAGTCATCCAGGATATTGTTCCAACCAGCAAACAGTTATTTTTACTAAAGCACACTGGTTTCCATTGAATATAGAATTCTCATAAGCCTTAGACTTTAATATCAATTAGGACATTTAAATGTTCCATATGCAATATACAGTAGTGAGGATTTTAATACAAATTATTAAATGCTGGCCTATAGGAAGTTGCCAAGAACCAAAGATGAGAGGCCTTATTTTAAGCAATGGTCTACCACACAATCTGGAAAGTGTCACTCTTCAGCCTTGAATCTTATTCTTTCGGGATGTAAATCTCACTCTTAAGACCAGCTAACACCTTGGCATCTGTTGGTATGTTTGCTAGAAAAGCATGGGGACTGTGATTGTAAATGGCCCCTACATGGGGAGGACAAAGAGAAAAAGTTATTCATACCCACATGGCCCATATGATTTTTAAAACAAAATTAATTTGTGTTTTCTCTTTCAAAATGCAGACTCTACTAGCTTTACTTTTCATGGTATGCAATCCATATTTTTGTGCAATTTTGGTCAGAAACAATAATTTAATTATTTCATTTCCTGAGGAAAAGTCCTAGAGTAATACATACGCACTCTTTCTTTAAAAAAAATTACATTTTAGCAACTTATTCTTTTTTACTGATGAGGATAAAAGGAGCTAGGTCTCTTTTATCCAACTAGCAGTAAATTGAGTGTAACAACATCCTTGTAAATGATCTTGCATCTATTGTGTTTCGTTTCTTATTGTTTGCTCTACAGAAAAGGATAATTCATCAGGCTAGTTCTGCAAATAATCTCACAGTGACATGAATTCTTCTGCAGAGTGAATGGCCGTAATAAATAATCCATAGAAAACACACAGGCCTCTCTTGTCATGTCAACTTGGAGCTTTAATCCACTTCCTGTAGCATAAAAATGACCAAAATCAACATTTATAAAAAATTCCTTAACAATGTCACTGATCAGCAGAACTGCTGCATCTAGCAGATACAATGCTCTCAAATTAATAAATTAACTCAGGAGATAGAAGAATTTTTAAAGGGTTAGGGAGAAAAAAAATCCCATTGGAAAATTTTAAGCAATGAAAGCAATGTTAATGGAATGCTTAATTTCAAGATATTCTTAGTGTAAGCATTTAAGTGTTTACTTAGAATAAAAACCACCTGCAGCTTTTCAAATACATACTTCTGTTTGAAGCTCAGAAAGGCATACAAGACTGGATTTTTACCTGCATGTAGGTGTAGAAAACTGTTGTATTCTGTTGGGGCCAGATTGTGATGCTTTTATATTGACTTTAATGGCACTTTTTAGAGGATTAAGTATTCACTGCTCTGAATAAGGGAGCCATAATTTAGCCTTTAGCTTCTACTGTCCTAAAATATCTGTCAGTCTTTGTGTTCTGGAAAACTTTAAAACAAAACAGATGGAAATACTAAACTGCTGGGACAATACACTAGTTTAGGAAAGGTTAATTTACTATAATTACTTGAATGTTTGAGGATTCTGCATGACTTGGAAAACATGTGTGTGTTGTTTGTGTTGGTCTGTACAATTTTCCTTAACACTTAATAGACATTGGGATCTTCCTGCAGTCTTCCTTCAGCCTTTGTGATAAAACAAAACAAAACAAAACAAAACAAACAAACAAACAAAAACTTCATGAGTTTCACTCAATTATAGTAAGAAAAACCCCCACATAATAACACCAGGCAGTGTCCAAGCAGTTCGAAAGTTATGGACATATTATATTCATCAAAATCCTTTGGAAAATCTCCCAGTATTATTTATAAGCACCCCGCTGAATCTATACATGTCTTGATCTGACTGTTGAAGTGAGCTTTACTAGGAATTTCTTTTACGAGGAGAAGGTAAAGGACCTTTTGCTAACAAGGCTTGAAAAGCTTCCGTGGTAAAGTTATGTTGATGGAAGACTCCTTTACTTGGCCGCTGGTAGCATGTCACATAGGGTTACAAGATGGTCAGGCAACATTACAAGATGTGGGTGCCAATATTCAGGGTTCAATTTTTGCTGAGGTTTTGTTAGTCAAATAAATCCAATCCCTAACTGGCTATAAACTAGCTTGTGCCTTTGGAGATTAATTTATATGAGCTTTCACGAGCTTGGTAGAGGTTTCTCTCCCCTCCTCTAATCTCTGCCTAGATGTTTTTTGCATGTGTGGTGTGACAGCAGGGGAAGGGGAGTGGGTTGTGCTTTTCTGTTCTCCCATCATCAGCCAGTGTAAGAGAGTGTTGGGAAAAACCTGTCTGCAGGATCCTGTGTCATCTCTCGCTACATGTGTACAGGAAAAGTCAGTGCTGCTCGCTGTGCCTCTGTTTCCCTTTCATTCTTGCTTGCTCTGAAGTGGGGAGCAGGATTAGCTTGTGGCACTGGCTATCAGAGGAGCGTGGATAAAAGGCACAGCTCCTTAAACGCCACTGCTGCAGCCCTTGTTATTTTTCCCCCTCCTTCCATACAACAGTTGTGCCTCATTATCCACTGTCTGACTCAATTTGTATGTGCCTGTGTGTGTGTGTGTGTGTGTGTGTGTGTGTGTGTGTGTGTGTGTGTGTGTGTGTGTGTGTGTGTGTGTGTGTGTGTGTGTGTGTGTGTGTGTGTGTGTGTGTGTTGGAAGGAACTTAAAGTTTTCCCTGCTCCACCCACTGAGGCAGAAGAAGTAGAGATGTTCTATAGAGTGGCCATGAGGTCTTGATTGTTTTGCATTTATGAATGAAACTGACCTAAATCACCTGTTACCTCCATTTTCTAGATTGTTTGAAGGTCTGTGGCTGGACTCTACAGGACTGAAGGCAATGGGGCTCCAATATACAAGGACCCTACAATATCGTCTGCAGCATGAGGTGGCTGAATTGGGAGCATTACCAGCAGAAAGAGTGAACTGCCAGCATGTGAAGAATAACGTGCCAAGACTCAGGTTTGTCTGTTATCTTTAATTTCCTCTCTCTCAGATCTGTCTCTATTTCTCCAGCTTTTCCTTATAATTAAAAAACATGGAAACCTGTTTTATAGAGAATATTTTTAAACACCTAAAAACCATTTTATACTCAATACCACATAATTGAAATGCAGAAACTTTATTACTTTTGCATACAAAAATTCTAGAATATGCTGAATTTTGAAAGAATATTGTATTATTTCATAGGACTTTACTGTTTAAAAAGTATTACATGTCTTTGACCACAAGTTAAATGTTGTGCTTCTCTGGGAATGCTGTATAGTGACAATAGAGTATCTATCTAGTTCCAATAGAATGGAATAGAGGGAGGTTTGTTATTTTTTATTAATGCATGAAGTGGTTTAATCTTAGTTATGAACATTGAGTTTGTACAAATCTGACAGTCAGATGTCTCATATAGGCAGTAGATTATAGGGAAAGAAACTATAAACTTAAAAGAACAGATCAGCTCCAGAAAAAGAATAATGTACAAGGAATATTGTATGTACATCTTTAATGAAATTCAATTTTTTTCTTAAAACAAAGTTGTGTTATACATACTCTGACTATAGTTCAATAATCCTTACAGAGAACACGTTACTAAGGGCATTACACTAGGAAATACACTAGGAAATAATTTGAAAATGAGTAAATTTGAAATAATAACTCCCAAAATAAAAAAAAATTGAAGTAGCGCAGCCTCAGTACAAGGCAGCATCGAAATAGCTCAGAATTATTTCGAAATAGCGTGTCCATGCTGATTGACGCCTGCCTCTGATTTAGAGCCCTGGAAACTTCCCAGGGAGGGCACCAGGCAGGCAGACACTTCCTGTGGCTGCTTGCTGAGGCCAGCTGCGACGTGCTTTCAGAGGCTCCTCTCTACAGACGCATCTCACACACCACTCCCCCTCTGCCTCCCCCCTCGCGGGACACCACACAGATGCAGTGTGCTTTGCTTGACCTTGCGAATGCCACAACACCGACACCATGAAGCCAGAGCTGCTACAAATCACTGCCAGGCTCATGGGACTTGTGCTGTGCCTCATGGGACAATTTATTCAGACTGCCCACATGCTGCTCCAGCAGGACAATGACCAGCTCGGACTGGAGGACCCCTTCACCCAGGTCCTGGTGCTCTTGCTGCTGCAAATGCCCCAACCCCCCTGGACACCCTGGAATACTGCTTCTGGCACAGGGAGACTAGTTCTGACTGGTGAGACTGCATCATCCTGCAGTGATGAGATGACCAGAAGTGGCTCCAGAACTTCTGTATTTGGAAGACCACCTTCCTGGAGCTTTGCGAGCGGCTCACCCCTGCCTCAGGCAACAGGACACCTGACAGTGACCTGTCATCCCCCTGCAAAAGTGAATCACCATTACACTCTGGAAGCTTGCCCAGGTGAGGGAGGAGCACATGACCTCGTACTGGCTCACCAGCTGGTCCCAGGTGTCCTTCCACTGCTCCTGGTCAGCCGGTGCTCCTCCCGGTCAGCGGCCTGCTCCCAGTGTTCCCTGTCAAGCCCCTGGATGAGAGACTGGCGGCAGGCCATCTGCTCATGCAGCAGGTCCTTGTGGGTTCTCTTCCTCCAGGGGATCCCATGGAGCCAGGAGGGTGGCCTGGGAGGTGGTGGATGCACCACACTCATAGCTGGCCCAGCTGTGAAGAAAAGTTACAAGGAAAGTCACCCCAGGAGACACTGTGTATGAAGCTTAACCCTAATCTCTGACCTGACATGGAAGGTCTTGGTTCAGATGATGGCGATGTGCTTCGAGCTAGTCCATATGTTGCTTAGACAGTGGTCACTTTCCTGCAGGGGCATGGACTTCCCAGTGGAGCATCGCTACACCCATAACCACGCAGGCCAGGAGCCTACGGGAGGGACTGGGGGAGGGGTGGCTCAGACTCCTTGTGTGTCTCACAGCAATGGTGGCATCCCACAGAGAGAGAACTTTTATCCCTGCTGGCTTGAGAAGGGGGGAGGGGTGTGTGTGTGTGTGTGTGTGGGTGTGTGTGTGGGTGTGTGTGTGTGTGTAAGCGGCAGAGGCTGCTTGCCAGAGAAAGTGCTACTGGGTTCCCCTCCTCTACTTCCCCCCCGGCCGGCTGCCATGCAGGGGATCGGTCTCCTCTGCATCGCCTCACTTGACAGAGCGGATGCTGCCTGAATGCAGGCATGACCCTGTGCTGTGTGGTTCCATGACCCCAGCCTCCTTGGTGGTGACTTGTCATGGGAAGGTGTCCCACCACAGAGGCCAGAGTAAGGTAGGCCTCTCCACGAGGCCTTGTGACAAGGACCAAGAGGTTCCTGTATGAGAGTGCCATTGGCTTGAGTGCTCTGGACTGGCGGTCCATGTGCCACCACATGTTCAGGCTGTTGTGTGGCACCCAAGTCGAGTAGGGAAAGTTATAGAACACACCTGAAGTGCCTTTCCCGGGTTTGTCCGATGCCTGGGAGACATCCTGGGAGGGGGGGGACCGGGTCCAAGGTAAGGAGCAGCTCCAAGCTTGCAGGCTTGGTTGCCTGGCTGGCCTGCTCCTCTTCTTCTTCCTCCTCCGTGTCCTCCACAACCCTCACCTTGTGGAGGCTGATGCCAGGTGTGTCCTGGCCAGACCTGTTGATGGGGTCGGGGTGACCAGCCTCCTTTCCAGGATGTCATTGAGCTGGTCATAGTACCAGCATGTGTGAGGTGCCTCCTCAGAGCATCCACTCTGTATCCTGGTCTTATTATAGGCCTGCCACAGCTCCTTGATTTTCATTTGGACCTGGCCGAGGGTCTGTGTGTGTCCTTTTCCAGCCAGCCTGGCAGCCATCTGGCCATAGACATTGGCATTCCTTTTTCTGCTGTGGAGATCCTGGAGGTTGGTCTCAGCCCAGACCTTGCTGAGGTCCAGGCTCTCCGCACCAGTCCAGGCCAGTGGTCTCTTGCATCCCTGGCTGAGGGTGCTGTGGGAGTGCTGGCAGCTGTAGGGGGCACAGAGGGAGCACTGGGGTCTGCCATGGCTCTTTGGATGGTGCGGTGCGGGATAGGGCTGGCAAAAGTCTGCACGTGCCACGAGTCCTTTTCCTGCAGCCTGTTATTTTGAAATAATGGGCTCTGTAGTGTGGACGCGCCGCTTGATATTTTGAAATAACGGGGGCTATTCCAAAATAACTCCCTAGTGTAGAGAGGGCTAAGGGAATATATTCATGTGAGTACATTTACCTCTGGAAATTATATAGTATTAGACACTCTGCCATTGCTAGTAATTAACTTTAGTAAAATAGCACTATTATTAAAAATCAGGACTGGGAAGGACCAGACATACCCTTTCTTTTATCATTGCAGGACTTTTAATTATAAATTCTGTGTATGTACATTGTAGGGAGAAACAGAAAAGCTGGACAGTATACAAATAGGATAGAAGATTAAACATTAAGAGTTAGGTGGTATTATTACAGGTTGCACCTCCTAAAACCAGGACTCTCTCATCTGGCAACACAGATGTTCCTGAACGAGAGCGCCCCGGGACAGGAGAGCCAGCAGCTGAGAGCCCCACGCACAGCGAGGCTGGTGGCAGTGGAGCCAGGGCCTCAGTAGCCCGGCGGCGGTAGCGGGGCCATGGTAGTGGGGCAGAAGCAGCCTGGCAATCCCGCTGGGGCTGGGGCAGCCTGTGTGTCCTGGCCCAGCAGCGGGGCTATGCTGCGGCAGCCCAATCAGGGCTACGTGCTGGCCCGGCAGAAGGGGCAGAGCCATGGCAGCCTGGCTGGCAGTAAGGCCCAGCCACGGTAGCCCAGCAGGGAAAACACGTCAGGGGCCGTGGCAGCGGAGCCAGGGCTGTGGCAACCCAGCTGGGGCAGTGACAGGCTGGCAGCCCGATTGGGACTTCATGATGCCAGCCGGCAGCAGGGCTTGGACCAGGGCAGCTCAGACAGGGCCACATGCCGCCCAGCAGTTGGACTGGTGCCATGGCAACAGGGCCAGGTCTGTATGTTGCCATACTGACACTGGGGCTGGAGCAGCAGCTCTGGTAGTGGGACCTGGGCAGCTGTAATACCCAGCTGGTAGCAGGGCCGAGAGGCAGGCTGAGGGGGCCGGTGGCAGGGGACCTTCCCTGGTCCAGCAAATTCCCTCATCAGGGACCGCTCAGGTCCCGAGGGTGCCGGACCAGGGAGGTCCAACTTGTATTACTAAAAAAGATTCCCTCCTTCCTCCTAAAAGTGTATTTCTTATCATTCCAGATTATTTATGGCAGGGAGATGGGGAAAGTAGCTTCAGTTCAAGGCCAAAATGTTCAGCATCTTCCTGGATGGACCCAGAAGTATCTAGTTATTATAAAATAGAGAAAAGTGAGATTTAGCACCTGATGTTTCTCAGATGGCTATCTTTCTGGTACAATGTAATATGGATAAACAGGCACAATGCTTTGTGAGTATGCTGCATTAAGAGCTATTCATATTGAAAATATATTTTGTGGTCAATGAATGACTATATTGCATATCAATATGGAGCTCATGTGAAGATACTATAGGCCCTTTTTTAACAATGGGGCTCACTGCTTGCAATTAGGAACCATGACACCTTACTCCGCCGATTACCTAGCAGTTCTAGTTCTGCATAGAGAGCCTCCCAGTTTAGTAAAATAAACTGAGAAATGAATGCAGGCAAGATGGGTAACAAAGAACGTGTCAAACAATTATTCCAGTTTTACTTGCCATCATTGTGGTTTTGTTTTTGAATGTACACTGGATTTTTGCTTACCCATTTAAAGATTCCTGTAATTTAATTACATTATGTACATTTCGTCCTTTCAGAAAACCTCTGTTTTTACGTTCATCCTGAAGAAGAGAATGGAAGGGAGCCAAGAGATTGGAAAGAGGAGCAGGGAGGTGGAAAAACAAGTGTTAACGGATATAGGGAAAGGTTTGTAAGATTCTCCAGTACTCATTCTCTTAAATAGCAAAAGATCTACAGTCCAGGCTCCTTTTGTGTTGCGATCCTTTTGGCACAGGAATTGGATGTGCAGGACTTAGATGCAGCTACAAGATTTTCAGGCAGCCTTGGTCCTGATCCTGAAGTATGTTACAGTAGTTTATGAGCTGATCTCACTAACATTATCTGGCCATGATCCCCCCAAGCAGGCCAGATACTAGTTGAGAACTGTGAGAACAGAGGCCTACTCTGACACAACCTTCCTGGCCCCAGGCTACGCCCTGCACTGGAGAGAAGGGAAGCTGCTATAGGATCTGGTTAAAGTGCTTTACAGCAGCTGAGATCTGGCCAATTAGGACAAACGATGCAAAGTGACCAGAACAAGGAGGAAGAGACACAGGCCCTACAATTTTACTTTTTAATTTTCCCACTAAATGGTAGTAGAGCAAGTATGGTTTCTGCATTACAAAACTCTCCCTCAGGGGGCAGACTATTTCCATATAACTGGGGATGATGTGCAGGTTATTTTATGTGACCAAATTGTTCACACAAAGTGCTATGGAAACTGTGCTCTTCTCTTGTCCAGGATGCAGCTTACTCTGTCAGCTTGTTACATTATACTTAAAGCTCTGGTCCAGGAAAGAATTTAATCATATTTACAGTCCCATTGAACTCTTAACTCGGACGACACATAAAATCTAGAAGGCTTTTAGATACTTTGCTGGATTGGAATGTAGTTGCATCTCAGAGTTCTTGGGACATATTGAGGTACATGTTAGTACCACAAACCTAATAAAATTTAAAATAGAGAATGCAGCATATGCAGGTTATTCCAATGTTAATGGTTTGCTAATGCCTATCCATTATTACATGTGCGTACACAGTACACATACATGGAATTATATCAGAGAGGACATCACTAAGTGACTCCTGTCAAGTCTTTTGTCATAGGGGATGAATCACTGCCCAGCTTTTGCACATGTGTTTTCTAGATGAGATTTATTTTAATTTAACTGTTGAGTTTGTGCTTCCTTTTGTGAATTGCATGATTCTCATAATAAGGCTATTGAGAATAAAGATCAGTAGTGTAAAAATACCAAAGGACACACATGGGTGCACAAGGTTTTTATACATTTGCACAGACTTTTTTTAAATGTTGAGTGAAGGTCTCCTATATGATGGTTAGGGTACCCAAAGGACAAGTGAAACTCTGGGCCAAATTCTCACTGGTGCAAATGAGCACAGAAGCTACATCCATTTAATGCAGCAGTGAATTTTGTTGTATATGCATGAGAGCTCGCAATTTGCTTGTACTGCAAAATTCTGGGAAAAGATTCATCACATCTCCAGCACAACCCTTCCAGTTCCAGCTGAATTGTAACACTTACATAATATTTCCAATATAGAAAGTATTTCAAGTGGAAAAATCTCACATGGATTCATGTATTTATTGGTAGTCAAACTAATATTTTGGAGGCATTTCCTGTAGAAAGATAATATTACAAACAGAAGCAGATTCTTATGAAAAGGTAACTCTCACAAAATTCAGGGCAATGAAGACAAATTTCAACTCGTTTTTAATTATTTCTTTTGTCACATTTCTTTTCTTGCTGTACATTTGCATTATTATTTGCATTACAGAAGTACCTAGAGGTCCTTATTTCAATTGGAGCCCATTGTTCTGGTCCTATACAAACACATAGCCCCACCTTGAAATTCTTCAGATGGACCATGATACTGTCAAGCACGTGCTTAACTTTAACTATGTACTTAAATCCCATTGAGTTGAATGAATAGTATGTGCTTACAGTTAAGCATATATTTCAGTGCCAGGCTGAATCAAGGTCTTTCATTCCTGAAGAGACATGGCATGAGTATATGCAACAGGGCTGAAGTAGCACGGCACTCCAGGCCCCTTTGAAACACCAGGTCCCTGTGCAATTGCCCCTTTGCTTCACCCCCATCCATGGACCTGCTTGTACTGCAAAACAGGTGCTCTCATGAACATACAACCAAATTCACGGCTCCACTAAATGGGTGCAGCTTCTGTGTTCAGTTGAACCAGTGAGAATTTTTCAGTTTATACAAGAAGCATTTTTGGGCGTAAAAATAGTAGCTTTATGAGCTACTTCAGTGGTTACATCTGGTAACAGTAAAGACAGTGTCAAATATTTTCTGTCAATGTTGTGAAATCTGTTTGCTTATTGTTTAAAAAAGGAGCTGGTTGAAAAGAATGCTGGGTTCTTGAGTGGAGAAGAACATCAGCACTTTGTATTTTACAAACCAGAAATGAGAGTGGATGTGACTGAAAGCAGACAATTGTTTTCTTCCACAGTTTCAAAGTCCTCACTCTGTGTTTGGTAAGCAACAAGTCAGAGACAGTTTATTTTTCAAGCAATTGCAAGGGAAGACTGCGGCCGGACAGGGGGGGAGTTCCCCCTTTCTAAGCAGATCTTCAAAAACAAGCAGTATAAAGGGTAATATATATACCTTCCCGTTACATACAACAACAGCTAGAAATTATCTGTCTGCCCACACAATTCCCTTGAGATGCTGCCTTATCTCAAGGTTCCCTCTGGAATCAGCATTCCTTCCTAATCTTTGAGAGCGAGGCGGAGAAAGCATCTCTTGCAATTCTTGCTCTCGTGTTGCTAGGCCTCTGGGTTAGCCTGAGTCTTGCTTTATTGTTAACAAATAAGAGATGGCTGTACACAGATTCCCTTTTTCCTGCTTCCACAAAACTCTGCCATAGTGCTCTGTGGGTTGTCAGAAATCTAACAGCAGTGGAGGTGTGTTTCTAAGTATTGTTACAGAAGAGTCTATGAGTAGTGGGGTGTCACAGACTCCAGCAGTTTGTTCCCAGGAGGTGGTGGGGCTAGAGGGTGCAGCAACTCTCAGCGCGGTAGACCCTAGGTCTCTCCTACATCCAGTTGAGCTCTGGCTGCTCTTTCTCCAGTCCAGAAGCCTCCTTCTTCCAGCCAACCCTCCTATACCACCATCCTCAACAGTTCCTTCTCCCTCTCTGTCCCTGGTAAAGCGGTCACTGGGGCAGGCCCTCTCTCTTATGTTTTGTTCCCTTTCTAGCTGAAACCTGTTGATTAGATTTCTAGGATCCTCTCTCCTCAGCCCATTGTCCTCCTATTAGCCAGAACCAACTGACTTCCAAGTTGAGCTGGGCCTCTCACTTACTATGTCACCAGTTGCTATGATACTTCCATCTCCAGGCCATTGTCCAGGATCCTAGTTGCTAGGCAAAGTCACATATGGTCTTCTGCAACAACAAACTCTCTTCTTATCTTATTATTCAAGCAGCACACAGGGAAACTGAGGCACACATGCACTCTTCATGTAAACCACTAGGAAAATCTACAACTTCATCACAGAGGCTGCTGCGAAATACTTAAGCCTGGCTGTGCAGATTGTAGTGGGTAGTCAGAACAGCTCCAGGTCTTCTGGGAAGTATACAAGAGAGCAGTGATCGATACACCCTGTGATATAGAATGAAGCATACATTCTCCCTACCCCTGTGCAAACTGGTCTGAAAGCTGCAATGAAATTAGGGTAGGATTTGTTTGGCTCTATAGTTCTGTCACACTTCTCATTGGACTTTTTATTTTCCTCCGTACCACCACTTCTGCTTTTTTAATAGTTTCTCTTAAGCAGAACTAGGATGAAGTAATAATTGACTTTGGAACCTGTGATTAATCAATACCAAACAATCCCTGCATTTTATCTAATCAGTCTAATCTAGTTTCTGGTATTTATGAGGCATCTCTGAATTTGGCGGCTGATTTTTCAGATGATTAGAAGGTGTCCAACAGCCGCTCAAATCAATGGAAACTCTGGGGGTGCATCTAGACTGGCAAGTTTTTGCGCAAAAGCGCCTGCTTTTGCGCAAAAACTTGCCAGCTGTCTACACTGGCCGCTTGAATTTGCGCAAGAGCACTGACTTTGTAATGTACAAAATCAGTGCTTCTTGCACAAATACTTTCACACTCCCACTCGGGAAAAAGCCCTCTTGTGCAAGAATACTTGTGCAAGAGGGCCAGTGTAGACAGGGAAGGACTGTTTTGCGCAAAAAAGCCCCGATGGCGAAAATGGCGATCGGGGCTTTCTTATAAAAATCGCGTCTAGACTGGCCACGGATGCTTTGCGCAAAAGCACTTTTTGCGCAAAGGCACCCGATGCCAATCTAGACGCTCTTTTCCGCAAATGCTTTTAATGGAAAAACTTTTCCGTTAAAAGCATTTGAGGAAAATCTTGCCAGTCTAGACGCAGCCTGGATGTTTCCTTGAAAATCTTGTCCATTATATCTAAGTTTTGATGCCAAGTCAAAACTAGTTGGCTTGTCCCTGCTGTTGATATTTAGTGGTCTACCCATCCTGGCTACATTCTATATATTGTTTTGAAATCATACTGGGCTCAGGAGATCACATTCAGCCAAGTTTAACGATATTATGACATAAGGCAAATTAGAGCCAAAATTAAAGATGTTCTGAGCAGAAATATCTTCTGGAGACAAAGGAGAGATGAAGTGGCTTGGATAACAGGAAAAAAAAGCTTGAAACTTTGCCAGAACTTTATGCCAAATTCCTAAGTGTTGAAAATATTCCGACTGGCATTCCCATTAAATTATGTTTCACTTATGTGCCCCTCTATTTTTTTTCAGAGACTAGAGATAAAACTGCAAAAATGTTCATCATTTGAAGTGCTTCTCCAAATAAACACCAAATAAGAGAAAGAATTGTAAGGTGGAGATTTTGATATTAACCATGTTTGGGCAAGTGCTTTGAGATTGAAGAAAGAAAAGTATGAAGTCATATTTTATTAATAATAAATTATAACATGGATTATAACGTGTGTGGTGTTCTTTAACAAATGATTAAGTAAACATTCTATTAAAGCACTTTCATTCAAATAAACTATGCACCTTGTTTACTATGTGATGTTTTGGTTTCAGGGAACATTAAACCATGGACAGTTGTTTTTAATGAAAAAATAAGCCTTAATGCCCTATGTAAAACAATCTAACATATTTTAAAAAACACTAGTTCTTGGTATCTAAGTGCACCCTTCTCCCTTGTATAATTCCAAATCACGTTTTAAAAATATGGTATCCATAATGGAGGATCAAACTGAGATCTGGAGGAAGAGGGTGACTGGAATTGTAGTCACTCCAAAACTGAGTACTCCGGCCCTGCCCTTTATTTATTTGCTACAATCCAACATGTGGAATAAAAATCTGTTCTGCAGCATCTGTCTTCATTAGCATCTTCTTTTGCATTTCTTTAAAAAATGGACTGGGGTTTATTAAATTTATTACAGGTTCTTCAGGTTACAGACAAGGAATAATATAAAAACCTTTATAAAAATTTAAATTCATGTTTTTTATAACCTAGCTCTCTTCTTTAACATATACCTGGGCTCTCTAGTGATGAAGCTATCAGTAAAGAAATATAGAGAGGTTTTGGTGGGGGGTTTTAAAACATGACAAAACCTTTTGCCATTTGATGAGACCATTGCCATTGCATGATGCATCCATTTCATGCCCTGCAAATTGTCTTGGATTAGCATTCTGATTTCAGTTGGGGAATAAAATTAAATGCAAAATTTCCATTGACTGGAAAATAAGCCATTTATTGTGAGCCTCTGAAACAATCATCTAAGGGCTTGCATAATAAAAGCTTCTTGTATTGCATGTAAATACAAATTTAAAGGGATTGGAGATCATTATTCTTTATAGGTGAGTGTGATACCATATTCCATCACCGGCAGCTTAATGTATTTCTTTTAGCATCTGTTCTTTTTCTTTCTCTCTGCCAAAAAACAATAGCACTCAATGAGCAAAACTGAGCTATTCCATTAATTTAATTGTGGTGACTTTCTGTTGTTGTTGTTCAGAATATATTGATCTGGTTCCTACATTGGTTTAATTTAATTAACAAGCCTTTTGGCTAATACAATTGTACAGAAGAAACTGTAAATACCAAGTGTATTGTAACCTTCGCATGCTACCATAAGTGCAATTAAGTCTTTATGAGCCATAATTCAGGCCATGATCAGCTCCTAGTTATTGACAATAGCAAAAGCCTAGCAATATGGGTCTGCCTATTGGTCAAAGATCCACACAAACTGTCACTGCCAGGGGTAGCAAGAACAGCCTGCGCAAATATTGAGAAGTAGGGTCAAGGACTGTCCTCTCTCACATATATTGCCTGTGACCCCCACCATATCCCGTAATATTTCCTCCATGCCTACGCAATACTTTTGCAGTTTTAGTGACCCATAGATCACATAGTCCCAAAGTCTGACAGTACCCAGATGTGGAGAGCTTGCATAATGGCCCTTATGCTGTAAATTGTTCATCTAAGGACAGATGAAGGGTCTGATAGTCCCAAACAGAATTAAGTGTAAATAGGCCCTGCTAGAGGCAGACCAGGAGGGGACTTACTGTGTTTGCATATATATATGGAAACTAGAACCTAGAATTCTTGCACAGAGGAACTTCAATCGTTGTTTTGAAACATAGGCTGGAATAAGCGGGAATGGGATATGGCCTTTCTCTGAGTTAGAAGTGGTGGATTTCAACCTTCCAATGTCCCCCACAAACACCTATATTTTGTGGTGTTTGTCTGAATGCCATCCAAAGGCCCTGGTTCCACTCCGAGGCTAGGTCTACACTATAGGCTTCTTGCGCAAGAAGCTTTTTGTGGAAGAGATCTTCCGCAAAAACTTTTCGCGCAAGAGAGCATCCACACTGCAAAAGCGCATTGAAAAAGACTGTATGGACGCTCTCTCGAAAGGAAACTCTGATTGCTATTTACAGAATGGCCACCAGGGCACGTGTGCTTTTTTCAATTGCTCCTTTTTGCGCAAAAACCCCCTGTTCCTCGTTCATACACACCTTTTTGCACAAGAATTCTTGAGCAAAAAGGAGTTATTCCTCGTAGAAGGAAGAATACCTACACCGGAAAAACCCCTCTGTTCTTTCATTTTACTTGTGCAAAAACGCACTTGGGGTGTCGATGCGCTGCGAGTTTTTGCACAGAAACGGCTGGCTTTGCGCAAAAAATCTGTAGTGTAGAAGTAGCCTCATTCAAATTTAATACAAACTTAAATATATTCAAGTCAGCAGGACCTGATGAAGTTCATTCTAAGGTACTTAAGGAACTAGCTGAAGCAATCTCAGAGACATTAGTAATTATCTTTGCCCTGGTCTATATTAGGGAGTCACTTTGAAATAACTCCCCTTATTTTGAAATAACAAGCAGAACATCCACACTGTCAAGCCTGTTATTTCAAAATAAGGAGCTGGTTATTTCAAAATAATAATTCCTGCTTTCCATGAGGCATAATGCTTATTTCAAAATAGTTACTTTGAAATAGCGGTAGTATGGACGCTCCCAGAGTCATTCAAAGTAATTATTCCTCAATGTTTCCTGGGGCTCTAAATCAAGATAGCATGTCCACATTCAGGATATGTCTACACAGCAAGGCTAAAGTTTAATTAAACTATGCAACTTGAGCTACATCAATTGTGTAGTTTACATTGAAATAGCTTAACTCGGCGTTTGGCACTGTCTACACAGCAGGAAGTCGAAGAAAGAACACTCTGCCTTGACTTCCCTTACTCCTCATGAAATGAGGGTTACCAGGAGTCAGAATAAGAAGTCCTCCAGTTCGCCATTATTTTGAAATAATGACTCGTAGTGTACCGAAATAACACTGCTGTATAGATATAGCCTGCCTTAGACTAATTTTGAGGCTTCCCTGTAGTGTGGACATGCTATTTCAAAATAGTTATTTCAGGAGTTATTATTTCCAAATAAGTTATTTTGAAATAATTTCTTAGTGTAGACATGTCCTTTGACTTCTCCTGGAGGACAAGACCGGTCCTGGAAGGCTGCAGAAAGGCAAAGAATATCTTTTAAGAATAGAACAAGGAGGAACTTCAATACCTGAAAAGTTTCTAGGCAAATTATTAAACAATCGGTTTGTAAGCAGCTGGAGGATAATAGTGTTAAGGAACGGTCAGCATGGATTTGTCAAGAACAAATCATGCCACTCCAATATAATTTCCTTCTTTGATAGGATTACTGACCTAATCAGCGCTTAATTTGTGCTTGGACTGGCCAGAGTTGAGCCCCAGCACTTCTAGGCTTGGCCATTCATAGCCCCAACTTCTCTGAGCTTGTCATGTCAGGTATGAAATATCTAGATTAGATCCACCCATTCAAATTCGACACCACTCCAGCAAGGGGTCAGGAAGCTTCTGCAGCTTCTCTGAGAGGCATCCCTACCTCAGAAATGTGTAGGTCAGCAACACAAAGATCAGTCTGCATTTTAACCCAACTTTATTTCTTTGTTCAGCCCTCAAGCTCTAGTCTAATACCTGCTTTGATAGAGCTGTCCAGTAGTCATCTTTGAGAAGATTTAGTTTCTTAACATAGGTAAGTAAATAAATAGAAAACCGTCTCCACTCTCTCTTGCTCTCAGATTTTAGAGCCACCCCTCCCAGATTCTCTGGCACTTCGGCACTGCCCAGTTCTAATCAGCTATGCTTCTTTCTGGAGCAGTACCCCCAGGACTGCTTCCCTGAGCTCCTGGCCCCTGGCTTTAGGGACCCTCAATGCCCACAGACAGCAGCTCCACAGCTTGCCCCGGTCACTCCCATCTGCCTCTCATTTCCTGACTTCTAACACCCTTAGATAGGCCCAGGTATTGCCCAGCTCTCTTTCACTGTGTGGTTGGGCTCACCTTCCCTGACAAAAAAGAGCAATAGGAGATGAGATGCTGTGTCAGCCTGTGGGCTGCCAATGGAACAAAAGAGTTTTCTTAAAATCAGTATATTCTGAAAACAAAGTTAGTGGCTATGCTTCAGTTATGCAATAACAATCTATAGATGGAAAGCTGGTTAATCTGCAACGGTTAGAGGTCCTTTTTTCTTTCCTCTCAACAGCATCTTGTTTCCGTATCTTGCTACAGTGTATTTTTGTATTACCATAAAACATTATTGTATTGGACTCCAGACTCACCCTGTAAGCTCAGTTTTCACACAAGCACCTTCATACTTTCCCCCATGCTATACCTATACATGAATTAATAAAGCTGGGTTTCCAGTGGTTAGAGAAGGAGGCAACATGAGAAGTCCTTCCTTCTATATTCAGCTCTGTCAACATTTATTCATTGTGTAACCTTGGGGCAACTCGGGCCCCCCATTTGTGCTTCAAATTACCCACTGCAAACTGGATGTTGTAGCTCATGCCTGCCTTACTGAGATGGTAGAACAAATAATAAATTATATTGGACCTCATTCCCATCAGTAAAATTGCCCATGACACCACTATGGCAGTGTAACGGGGCCTTAGCATGGGTGGCAGGTATGCTAGGCAGGGGAAGGCATTGCCTTCCCAAACTGTTGGCCTGGCCCCACCCATACTTTGTCCCCAGAATGCCTACTGGGAGTGGAGAGGATGGGGCCACACACCCTCCTCCATCACCAAGCTCTGGGGCTGGGGAAGCTGGGGACACGTGCCGCCCGCCCTCCCCATCCTCCAAGGTAGGGGGAGGCTGGGCCTGTGCACACTCCTCCCTCCCCATGATGATCGGAGGCGTGGCCTGGGCTGAAAGGGTGGGGTTGAGGGTGGAGTTGGGGGCTTGCCTCCCCCAGCCCAACCTTCACCTACTGCCCATGGGCCTTAGAGTGAGTGTCCAAGCAACTTGCACTCACTTTAAGAAAAAAAAAAGACATATAAATGAGTGTAAATGAGACACACATACTGCTGGTTTTTAAAAGTCCTCTTAGAGCTTTTCATAGAAGAGGCAAGTACAATTTTATTATTAGCAGGACTATTGGTGATATTTAGTGTATTAGGATCTGTTGTGCACAAAAAGTAAAGTATGCTTACTTTGTTCCGAATGAAGGGTTTGCTTCCATGATTATACTTACTGGGAAATAGTCAAGCAAATCAGCATTTCAGTGAGCTGAGCCCTGTAGGAAAGGATGTGACACAATGAGAATACTATCACTCCACAGCATCTGCTGGTTATACTGAAATTGATCTATCAAATTACACCAGGTTCTAGCACTGGGGAAGGAATTGCTCTCCTGTTATTTTCAGTGAATACTTAGCTATAATCCGTTATGTAAACATCCTACTCACAGCAATCCAGTAAGGACATAGATACAGACTGTTTATTTTGAGAACGAAACCACTCAGAATTAGGTGGGAATTAGAATGCAGAGGCAAGTATTGCTGGCAGTTATGCAGTTTTCTGGTGTGTGTAAACTCCAGATTGTCCATTTCATTTTACACCATAAAAGAGAAATTAGACATTTTACCTAGGAAATTGTTTGTGACGCTGGTTCATGAAAGCACTTTAAGCACATATAAAGCATTAGACACGTGCCCAAATCCCATTGACTTCAATGGGCGTTAAACACATATTCCTGAACTGTGACATAGCCCAAGTGTGGTGTTTTAGATGCTGCTTGTAATTATTAGAACTGGGAGCACTGGCTGTTGGGAATCTGGAAGCACAGGAAACAGGAAGGAGGGGGGAGGAGAAGGGCCAGGCCTGAGTGAGAGCTACAGAGGGGAGCAGCAGCAGCTTTGTAAAGAGGTTTCACCTTTGGTAAATAAAGGCCTGTTGAAGTTTGTTACTACCTTGCTTGCATGATACAACATTTTGGCGACGAGGATGGATCTTCTGCCTCTGAACCCACCTGCACCCTTTCTACAAAGGCCAGGTGAGCCTCCAATTGCTTTTACTGCCTGGATCCATATGTTTGAGACTTATCTGCGTGCAATCAGTGCTACAGAGATTTCTGAAATAAGAAAGCGTGCTCTGCTAATCCACTGCCTTGGAGCAGAAGGGCAGCGTATATTTTACACTTTTCCCCTTGCAGATGATAAATATGAGACTGCACTCATTGCATTAAAGAACTTTTTTGTGCCAAAAGTGAATGTAGTAGCTAATCGTTACAGATTTCGCCAGCGTGAGCAGAAACTAGGGGAGACTGTAATGCAGTATGTTACTTCTCTGAGGAGTCTGATTGTAACTTGTGACTTTGGGAATACTGCAGATGAGATGATTAGAGACCAGCTCATTGAGAAAACAACCATGCTTCGTGTAAGAGAACACCTGCTTCTAGAACCACAACTTACACTGGAAAAAGCAATAACCATTGCTACCCAGATTGAGTCTGCTATAGCAGAAGCCAAAATAATGAGCATGTATACAGGAGGCCCAGTCCAGGCTGTGACTCCTTTGCAGAAAAGTCCATGATTGCTGCAGACAAACAATCACAAGGGGAAAACTAATGAAAAACCACAGAATCAGCAAATTCAAAGCACAGCAAAAGCATGCTTTCGCTGTGGATCCCCACAACACCTTGCAAGCTACACAAGATGTCCTGCAAAAGAAGCTCAGTGCAATCACTGCAAAAAGATTGGGCATTTTGCTAAGGTATGCCGCAGTAGCCAGTCTAATCAACAGGTGCATGCAGTTACAATACCAGATGTTACTGTGCTGAGTGTGGACAAAGTCGCTACTGCACATATTCCAGAACAGATAAGGTGCACTGTAAGGCTGCATCTAGATTGGCATGATTTTCCGCAAATGCTTTTAACGGAAAAGTTTTTCTGTTAAAAGCATTTGCGGAAAAGAGCGTCTAGAAGTGCTTTTGCGCAAAAGCATCCGTGGCCAGTCTAGACGTGATTTTGCGCAAGAAAGCCCCGATCACCATTTTCGCCATCGGGGCTTTTTTGCACAAAACAGTTCTTACCTGTCTACACTGGCCCTCTTGCGCAAGTATTCTTGTGCAAGAGGGCTTTTTCCCGAGCAGGAGCGTGAAAGTATTTGCACAAGAAGCACTGATTTTGTACATTACAAAGTCAGTGCTCTTGCGCAAATTCAAGCGGCCAGTGTAGACAGCTGGCAAGTTTTTGCGCAAAAGCAGTCGCTTTTGCGCAAAAACTTGCCAGTCTAGACGCACCCTAAATGTTTCTGCCACACCTTCAGGCAAATCATATCCTATTCAGCTAATGTTGGACACTGGTTCAGCAGTATCTATACTACCTGATTCCATCTATTTGCATTACTTTAAAGATGTGCTTCTTACTGAACCCAAACTTCACTTGGTGTGCTATTTGAAAAACCAGATTCCAGTACATGGCTGCCTGTCAGCAATAGTGACTTTTGGTGATTGCTGTGTAAATGCAGAGTTCTACATTGTCCACAAAGGCACTCCTATCCTTGGCAGAGATTTATTGGCTGCTTTAAACTTCAGGGTAGTTAATGGACGAATTGATCTTCCTCAGCAAAGCACACACCAGTTTCAGCTGGGACCCAAGACCAGGTTGAGGAGAAATTTGGCTGTGCTTATGGGTTTGTGCATAAAGTTAAAATGCGACATAATGTGATGCCTGCACGACAGAAGTTACGGCGCTTACCATTTTCAGTCAGGGAAGCTGTTTCAGAGGAACTTAAAAAACTTGTTCAAAAAGACATTATTGAAGAGATTGACTCCTCGGAATGGGTTTCACCTATAGTAGTGACACAGAAGAAGGATGGAGACATTCGCCTTTGTGTAGGCTTAAGGGAGCCAAATAAAGCTATTGTGATTGACAGCAACCCTCTTCCTCACATTGAAGAAGTATTTGCAGAACTCCATGGAGCAAAGATGTTTTCTACTCTTGACTTGCAGAGCACATACCACCAGGCTATGTTGCATGAAGATAGCAGAGACCTCACAGCATTTATTACACATGAGGGACTATTTCGTTTTAAACGGGTTCCATACGGTCTTGCATCTGCCCCAAGTGCCTTCCAAAAAATGATGTAATTGATTCTGAAGAATCAACATGGAGTTCAGTGCTATCTGGATGATATTATCGTGTTTGGAAATACTTCTGAGGAGCATGACAATAATCTGCAATCTGTACTAAACTGAATCAGCACAGCAGGCCTCAAGCTCAATATGTCTAAATGCAAATTTAGACAAACAGAACTCTCCTTTCTGGGGCATACAATTTCACCGGCTGGACTAAAACCTGATCCAGATCATATCCTAGCAATTTCAAATGCTCCTCCTCCATCAGATTTGCAAACCTTATGTTCCTTCTTGGGTCTAACCTCCTGGTATGCAAAATTCATTCCCAATTATGCTTCTGTCATTGAACCGTTACGAGAATTACTACGGAGAAGTTCAACGTTGGTGTGGACAATGGATGCACAAGCTAGTTTGGAAACTGTGAAAGACTTGATTGTACATAGTCCAGTACTTCCACTATTCAGTCCTACATTGCCCACAATTGTGATTACTGATGCTTCTGATTATGGACTTGGGGCTGTCCTCACACAACTTCATGAGGACAACACAGAGAGGACTGTTGCATTTGCTTCAAGGACACTGAGTGATGCTGAGAGAAAATATTCTACAGTTGAAAAAGAAGCACTTGCTTGTGTCTGGGCTACTGAAAAATGGAGAACTTACCTGTGGGGCCACATGTTCAAGTTGCACACAGACCACAGCCCTTTGACAACATTGCTAACCACGAAAGGACTGGGAAGAGCAGGGAATCGTATTGCTAGATGGTCTGCAAGACTACTGTCTTTCAATTATGAACTGGAATATAAGATTGGAAACCAAAATATGACAGCTGATTGCCTTTCTCGCCTGCCTTTGTCTTCACCAGATGGTCCACTGGAGGATGAGGATGAAGCAGTTGCGCTTATTACAAGCACTCTTACTGCAGTAACAAGAGAGCAATTCCAAGCTGCTTGTTCAGCATGTCCAATTCAACAAAAGCTATGGGAATTTCTGACAAAGAGATGGCCCAGTAACCCTAAAAACCTTGACCCAGTTTTGCTGCCTTATTTTAGAATTCAGGATGAACTTTCTTTGCTTGATGGCTGTGTGCTACGAGGTACACACCAGCTACTTGTGCCAGAAGAATTACAGCCAAAATTCATACACCTGGCACACGATACTCATCAAGGTATTGTCAGAACCAAACAACGACTACAAGATCTGTATTGGTGGCCAGGGATGGACTCCCACACTGAAGCAATCATAAAATCCTGTGTCACTTGCCAAATGCATGATAAGACAGCAGTGACGTGTACCCCACCATTACAGCCTGTTCCTCTTCTGGACTCTGCATGGGAAAAAGTTGCGATTGACATCGTAGGACCCTTTGATACTGCTCCAATTGATTGTCATTATGCCATCACTTTAATAGACTATTTCAGTAAATGGCCTGAAGTGGCGTTTACATCGCAAATTTCTTCTGCTATAGTAATTAAGTTCCTCTCTACAGTTTTTAGCAGGAAAGGTAACCCCAAAGAACTGGTTTCAGATAATGGTAGTCAATTTACTTCCGTGAAATTTGAAACTCTTCTAGCAGAGAGAAACATTTTACATAGAAGATCGTCCCCGTATTACCCTCAAGCCAACGGGGAAATCGAAAGGTTTAACAGAAGTTTGAAAGAGAGTTTGCAAACGGCTAAACTGGAAGGGTGCTCGTGGATAACCTTCACTACTGATTTCTTGCAAGCTTACAGGGCTACACGACATGCCACAACGCAAAGATCACCCGCAGAGTTACTGCATGGAAAACAGATGAATACTATACTGAACATTGCTGGATTGTTAAAGACAAGACCTGATGCACCAAATGAGGATGCTGTGAGAAAAACAGTTGAACAGAAGCAAGCAAAGTATAAGGCTTTCACAGACAAACGGCGGGGTGCTAAGGAACCTAAGTTTGAGTGTGGTTCCTTCGTTAGAGTAAGAAAACCTGGAATTTTACGCAAAGGGGACCATAAATTCACATCTCCTCTTAAAATCATAGAGAAGAAAGGACCTTACACCTATCGACTTTCTGATGGGCGGGTATGGAATGCTTCTTATCTTGCACCTGCCTATGCACCAAGAGGAGATGATGCCAACACCCAGCCCACGTTGTATGACTTCACCGTAGCACCAACACAACAAGACATAGCACTGAAACTGGGGTTTGAGAGACGGTCTGTCAGACCTAGACGACCACCTGTCTGGACTAGAGACTATGTTATGTAGTATTTACAGTGTTTTCAGTGTAATATTTCTGCCAACAGTGTAGTGTCTTGTTCCATATTTGTTGCTGTGGTTAGAACAACAATGTTTATTTTATAATTGGGAGAGCTTCTTAAGAGAGGAGGGAATGTGGTGTTTTAGATGCTGCTTGTAATTATTAGAACTGGGAGCACTGGCTGTTGGGAATCTGGAAGCACAGGAAACAGAAAGGAGCGGGGAGGAGATGGGCCAGGCCTGAGTGAGAGCTACAGAGGGGAGCAGCAGCAGCTTTGTAAAGAGGTTTCACCTTTGGTAAATAAAGGCCTGTTGAAGTTTGTTACTACCTTGCTTGCATGATACAACACCAAGCAAACGTGAAACGTATCCATTCACATTTGTGATATTATTTTTTTATAATAGGAAGTATGATATTATTTACTTGGTGCTAAAGGTATAATAGTTTTAGCGTAGGTGAGATCAATAGGCTACCTATTATCAAAGGTGGCAACATTTCCCTTCTAAGACTCTAGTTTTGGTTGCTTGTAACATTGTCAGATTAACTGTTTAGGCTGAAATTTTACATGTTGGATGTTTACCCCCAGGCTGACTTTTTTTTTTTTTTTTTTGAAAAATTTCAGCCAAAACATTTAGGCAGTTTCCAAGGATGAGGCCAGAGAAAATAAATTGGTCTGCCCATTTGAAAAAAAAACTTCAACTTTTAGGGCAAGGTTGGAGTACCACCCCTGGCTTGCCTGGATCCAGCCCCCAATGCTCAGGGCTCCCCTCCCCCGAGCACTGGGGAGCCTGTGCTGGTGCTCCAGCCTCCCTGCCATCCTGACATGGGGCTGGAGCACACAAAATCTACTAGCTTCCCCACCTGCCCAGGCATTGGTATGGAAGGGGAATGTGGGGAGTGTCTTTCTCCTTCTCAGTCAGAGGCCACAACAGAGAGAGTTTGGGGATTTTTGCATCTCACTTGTGTGTGGCCCCTTACTGATTTTTCTGTGGATCAGTGGCCCCCCAACCCAAAAAAAGGTTCCCTGCTCCTGTTTTAGGGTTAAGAATCAGTGTTGTGTAATGACGGAGACTATTGTCTGTAGACCCTTGCCTCATTTGTTTCAGAAGTTGGAAGATGCGCAATGTATGAGGAAGGGGATTGCAGGGAGAGCACAAATGTCTCATGGTTGAAGGTAGCTGAAAGCTGCACTGGAGAATTTGATTCTGTCCCTGCCTTTACCACAATATCCCTCTGTGTGATCCTAGGCATGTCATTTAAATCAGACTTTGCATTGGTGGTCATAAATTTTGTGTTTCCCCATTTTCTGGGGGTCCAACTTGGATACCTTGGGGGTCTGATTTGCAGATATGCTGAGTTCTCTGCTGCAGTGAAGCCGAACAGGAATAGCACTTTGAACATTTAAAATGCTATGGGATGCTGCAAATTTTGAAAAAAATCAGATCTTAGGTGTCTCATATTGAATAGCTAGAATTTTTTACATTTATCCCCTGCCTTATTTCCCCATCTCTAAAATGGGTATAATAGCACTGTCTCATCCCAAAGGGATGTTATGAAAAATCTAGTTTTCAGAATGGATTTAGTTAGTGCTCAGGAGCAGTGTGTGGAGCTCTGTGCACTCTTCTGCCCCGCCCCTCACCTAAGAGCCAGGCCTGCTGCTGACTGGTTCTGGGGTGCAGCCCAGTCTGCAGTACCAGGACAGGCAGGTACCCTGCCTGAGTACTGGTCACCTGATCACCCTGCAGCAATGAGACCCAGTGCCTGACATTCTGCAACCTAATACTGGGTTGCGACCCTTCATTTGAAAACCACTGATCTAGTTTGTGTGCCTGTAAACACATTCACTGCATACAAGTTCCGAACATGACTATGGAGACTCCCTTGTGTTCATTAAACCAAACTGTGAATGATAATGTCAAATGTTGAAAGCCTATGTATGCCTTGGTTGCATGCAGGAGTGGCCTGAGGCCGGCTGCGGCAGCTGGCGCCCCAGGGGGAAGGCACGATTGGCGCCCCCACCTGCATGGCCGTCAATGGCTGTGACGTAATCATCGGGCACCCGGGCGCCCCGTGACGTCATCATCGGGCGCCCCGTGCCGGCGGTGCCCTAGGCGACTGCCTAGTCTGCCTAGGCTCATGGGCCGCCCCTGGTTGCATGACATGTAATGAGACTGACATGGCACTGGTTATAGATCATGTGATCTGCCCAGTAGCTGTTTCCTGCACTTTCATTTCTTGTTAACTTCTACCTTTCCCCCTTACTGAAGACTGACTTTCACAGCTCTATCACTTCAGGGCCTTGAGCAATAATAAAGTTCCCTTACAAGACTTGATAAACGACCTTCCCTGATGAGTAGGTTTAACTGCATTATTTGGAGGAGATTTTTCAGACGACAGAGTTATTTGTTTTGGAGGGTTCTTTTTAATAGATATCAATTTCTTAAATAATTTCTGATAGGTTTATTGAGGAAACAAATTGCCAGAATCTGGAAATAATAAATCCAGAACTAAGATTTAAGCTGATGTATATAGGAAGAGACAAAACATTTATCTCCAATTGGTTCACAGGTTCTACTAGCATTTCAACAACTTCCATTTCTTTAATAAGGCCCAGTGGGAAAAGGCCCAATTTCTCTGCTGTGCTAACAAGCATTTAGCATATTGGAGTGGAGGCTGGGTCAGAGAGCTGAGTCTCTGACCATAACTTTGTATGTAGTCTGACTATTGCTCCTTTGGGAACACTGAATAGTCCTTAATCTCCATTTTACATACAGAGTTGAAGGCTGGTAGTGAAATGCACATTCTTAGATGCTGTTCAATCATCAAAAATACAGAGTATAAAGAATTTCCATTCTCTGAGTTTCTGTAATTGGACTTAAACGTTCAACTATACGTAACCTTTTAGCCAGGGGGAGTCCACAGCATATCTAGAGGTTCCTTTTCAACAATACAGCATGGAAACGGCTCGAACCCCCACCCCATTAATGAAGGAAAATTACACAACAGCTATGACCGCTATGGGTAGGTCTTTTGAGGTTCCACCCAGTTCTCAATAATTTTCAGCTCTTAGGCTTTGTCTACCCTGGCAAGTTATAGTGCTGTAAATCAGCCCCCAGCGCTGCACCTCCTGAGATGTCCACACTGGCAAGGCACTTACTGCACACTAGGTCTACAGTTGCTGGGTTCTAGGTATAGCCCGGGGGTGAAGAATGATATCATTTATGTGGGTAAGGCTCACCAATCTAACTAGAAGGTTTCAGGTTTGTCCTTCTTCCCCACACGTCACAAAGGTTGAGGGCTATAAAACTCTATTTCTGGAGCAAGATCCAGGGGACCACAACAGCAGCCATGCTCAAAATGAGGGTAGTACCAAATTAAAACAATTTTTATTATGACTGGCATTAAAATGGCAAGGAAAACAAAGCACACAGCACTGATCGTACAGATTGATTCAATCACCCCTAAAGGTAGCATTAATAAAGTTTGGTTATATAATTGCACTTGTCTAAGTATACAGAGATAGTTACCGAGTAGAATACCATACTCACCTACACTCTTCCAGGAGTTGGAAGAACCAGTCTCCCTCCACTGCTGAGACTTGGATTTTCAGTGAAAGGTGAAGTATGGAAAACTTAGAAGCAGAGACACTTAGAAAGAATAAGTAAAGTGAAGTGAAGAGCTTTGTTGGGAAGGAGAGAGATATTTGATGAGGAAGAAGATTTTTCCCATTTGCCAACTTCTGCATAGCATTTTATGGGTTTTTTTGCATCATTAATACTTAACCTCTTGTGGCCATAAACAGATGTCCACACCCTGGGATTTTCTGGGTGCACATACTTGATTGGGTGGTGATATTGGGATATCTTTTGAATATGCATGGATAAGATCACTTGATGTCCCTCTTGGACCCATTCTCTGACATGGAAAAGGCGGGAACCTGCGATTAGGAACAAAGCCTTCTGTTTCCTTGATCAGGATGTCAGTTTGGCTGGGTCTTGCAGTTTTGGAGCTATTTTAGATCTTACCCTCTCTGTGTTCTGACCCAGTTGAGAATTTCACCATACAACCGTTCACAATTTCTAAAGAGAGGTTAAGGATATTTAGTTTAATTTCTAAAAAAATATTAACCCTTGCTTATGACATTGCACTGCTGCTAAAGCCAACTTGTACAGGATAAGTCCTGCAGGCCTTGTATTACTGGCATTACTAAAATATAGTAAAAGGGATCAGATAGAAAAGTATATAGATTTGCAGGCTACATCGGTAAACTTCCTCAAGGAGAAGCATAGAGCTTGCTGAGCTCTGGATATAATGCTGGGATGTCAGTATGGACACCGTGGTGTAGTACTGCATGGTGACTGGCCTCTGGCACCTTGCCCACAATACCTGTTCTTGCTTCTCTGGCAGGGGCGGCCCGAGGCGGGCTGCCGGCAGCTGACACCCCAGGTGGAATGCGCGATTCGCATCCCCCTGCCTCCACAGCCCTCAATGGCGTGGCGTCATCATCGGGAGCCCCATTTAACGCGGCGCCCTCGGCGACGGCCGAGTCGGTCTATACGCACGGGCCGCCCCTGCTCTCTAGTCATCTGTTTGAACTCTTCTGCCATCCCTTCAGGTGACCAAACCTCAGGCTTGCTCTTTGCATTCCCTGGGGATTTTGAAATTCCTTTTCCTGTTTGCTATGGGATGTGTGGTGTGCTCTCAGCGCACCTTTCCAGGTGACCGTGCCTGCTCCACGCACCAGGAGATCATCTGCTTAGAAGGGGCGGCCCGAGGTGGGCTGCCGGCAGCTGGCGCCCCAGGCGAAATGCGCAATCGGCGCCCCCGCCTCCACAGTCCTCAATGGCGTGATGTCATCATTGGGCACCCCGTTTAACGCGGCGCCCTAGGCGACGGCTGAGTCGGCCTATACACATGGGCCGACCCTGCTGTTTGGAGCCATGTCAAGGTGCTGGACCCCATCAGCATCTGGAGAGAGGAGGCTGTCCAGTCCCAGCTGCACGCCAGCTGTAGGAATGATGATACCTATGGACAGATATCAAGATGCGTGACCAAAAGGGGCCATGACTGGGATGCACTGCAGTGCAGAGTCAAAGTGAAGGCTCTGCAAAACACCTACCGCAAGGCACAGGAGGCAAATCGCCACTCCAGTGCTGCACCCATGACCTGCCAGCTCTATAAAGAGCTGAATGAAATACTTGGAGGTGACCCCTCACCTCTGCTCTGGCCAGTGAGACCTCCCTCTTTGCAGGACAGAGGGCATATGAAGTACCCCTCCCCCTCATCTCGGGCTCACAGCAGTCAAAGCAGCACATGGCCCCTGCCAGCTGCTCTGAGTGGCCTGCAGGGGCATGAAAGGAAGGGATCCTGGTTGAAGAACCTGCTGGGTTATCAGTAGCCATCCAGGTAAGTGTCTCCCAGACAGCGCCTGCCTCTGGCACTCCAGCCCTTACCTCCCCCCAACCATCTTCCCCTCATCCTGCACGCCTACCCCACATAACCCAAACCCTCTGCACCCCTGTTCCTACATCCATACCCCCTCCTGGACCCTGCACCCCTCCACACTCCTATTCAGGTCACAACACCCCCATCTTACAGCCCCATTCCCACCCCTGGTCACAACCCAAATCTCTACACCCACTTCTGCATTCCTGCCCCAAGTCACCACACCCTCCCAGACCCTGCATCCCCTCCCATACGTCTCATCCAGGTCAGAATCCTCTCCACCAGCCATACCCTCTACCCCAGCCTCCTCCCCTAGTCATAACCCCCTCCTTCACCCAAACTCCCGCCCAGCTCCCACACTCCCTTCTGCACCCATCCTCCATCCCAGACCTTGTCCCTCCTCCATTAATATCATGGAAGACTGGCCTTTGACCACTTACCAAATTCTTGGAGTGGCCACCATCAAAAATTATTTCCCATCTCTGATTCTGGGGGTCCTGCGTTTTATGTGTGCTCTCCCTGGGACAGCCAGTCAATGAATGATAGGTATGTGAACAATGCTTGTGTTTAAACTGGATCTATGCTCTTTCTAGTGTTAACAATGGTCCCCCCTGTAAAATGTTGCATTTTGGCTTCACAGATTTAACCTTGGGATCCCAGTTTTCTTTGTTATCATCTGCTGAATGCCTGTGCATGGCAAGGAAGTGTCCTCGGAAACAATGCCATTCCTAAGGGAGTGCAGGGCCCAGGACACCCCCCCCCCCATCTCATGTCACACTCTCACCCCATCCTGTTACAGGTTTCTTTGAAATGAATACACTGTGAAATATATTTCCTTTGATGCTGGCCTTCCAGAGGTCCACTGGCTTCCTTTAATCATTTATACAGAAGCTGGAGACTGTTTCCCTAATTTAATAATCTACTCCACTGACGTTATCTCCCTAAGTAAATAAAGCTTGTAAATGTATATGCTGTGACCACGGTAATACTGAAATTGACAAAATGCTTTGTGTGGCAATTTGTGTTAGCAATAAACTTCAAGCATGGCCATGGTATCAAGACTCCACAATACTAAACAGTTTAGAAGCAGCAGGATCCTCAGTCTGCTTCAGATTCTTTCTTTTATTGTTTGCCTGCCCTCTGCTGTTAGTTATGGAACCACTGATACAGCTGGTTCATGAAAGCACACACTCCTAGGCATGGTCAGCGTGTGATGTAAGCCATCCCTGTCCCATTGGTGTTAACTGGAAGCTCCAGGAAATAATGGAAATTAATATTAGTTAAATAATTGAAATATGCTGGCATTTGGGAGCTGAAGAAAGGGACAACTCAAAAATAACAGCAGGCAAATCTGAAAGGAAGATCCCTATAAAAAGCAAACCTACTTCATTTTGATTTTTCTTTAATGCTTCAAAATTGAGATTGCATATCTTCTGTTGTCACTAGAAAGCACTACATAAGTATTCAGCCAGAAAACTACCATTAACATTGCAAGAAGTCTGGGACAAAATTTCCAATGCTTACAATGTATTCGGAAAGTTTACATATGTATACTCAGGGCTTTATAAAGTTGCAGTCAGGCAGAAGGAACTCTAGCAGGATTTTGATTAAAATTAGCGTAAATGTCTTTTAATCTGTCTACTCCTACGGCTATACTCCTGAATATCTAAGCACCCCACAAATCAGGGTTGCGACCTTTTTTATTTTTCAAAGCATTGCATTTTTTAAAAAACGCTAAAATGGCTACAACTGAAATGAGATTCTCAGGTCTGATCTCTCGCACTTTTTAGTAGAGCTCCTCCCCATAACATGTAACACTGATCATATTTCACATCTTACATCCCCCTCTGTCATTTCAATGTAGATGCAGGTTGTGGGGATTCTGTATATCTCATTCTAACTGGACGGAGTCCCATGGGAAGCATCTTTCAAAGCCAACACTCTCTGCCAAAACCTCCCACTAGCCCGCTCCCTGGTTGGCGTTGCTGCTGTAATAAGCATGTTTATAAAACAGCAAGGTTTCACTTTATTATTTGTAGACTAACCTCCCTGTTGCTCCTGATCTCTCTGGGCTGGAATGCTTTCCTCACTTCTCCAGTTCATCTCTCCTTTGATCTCCGCACTGTAAATGGGAGGCTGGATTAAGTGAAACATTTCACTTTATGTAGTTTTCCTGAGGAAAACTCCTCCACCGCCTTACTAACATGCTTTGCCAGATATGAATCTTTTTTTTTTAGTTAAGAGCACATTTTCAGAACTCAGCAAATCTTAGTGGCCTTTTGCACTTGCCAAGCTTTATGGGGAGCCATCATATTGCCACCTGCAAAGGCAATTCTCTAATTTATTCCTTAATATCAACACTACCAACACATTTACGGGAAAAGTGATACCGCACGTTTAAGGCAAGCTGCAGAACTTTGTGGATCAGACTTTGATCAGCAGAGCAGCTGATTCAAAACACCACCTGAACTAACATTTTTTTTTCATTTGGTTCAATCTAGGATCAGGCATCAGCCAGGGGAATTTGAGTCTTTTCAAAAATATTTCTCTTTCTTTTAAACAAAAAAAAGTTGGTCCTTGACCACCTTTGCTGTTTTGCTGCTCCCCGTGTGTGCCTAGCCAGTGGGCCTGCATGACATGTCAACAAAGATAGTGCAAAATTGTGCTTTCTGAGCCTCCCTACAGATCCCTCCTGAATATTTTGTGCTGTCTCTATACACAGAGATACACAGATGGTGCTGGAAGGCAAGTTTGAAAACCAAAGGCAGAATAAATACTGGAACTTCACACACTGCAAATCAGGTGCAGAATTTTGGGTAACATGGGTTTTTTTAAGAGCCTAAATGACTTAGAAGCCCAAGCTCCGCTTTTCAAAAGAGACTTAGACACATTAGATCTCAAATACCATTGACTGTCAATGTGATGTAGGCTTCTAAGTTCTGATGTCGCTTTGGAAAATTAGATACATGCACTTTTGGAACTGTTACCCTTTGTTTATATGTTAAAACATGTACACAGCCATATTTTATTTATTTTTTTTAAAAGCCAACATTAATTCAATGTTAAAGGTGCACTCTTAAAGCCACTTACAGCCAAGAGATGTCAGGAATGGAAACATGAAGTGTCAGTACTTATAAAGAACCCAGCTCATAATGTTAGGCTCCCAAAAGTTTGCCTTGATTTTCAAAGGACTGAGCCTTCAACAGCTTTTCTTGACCTCAGTAAAGGGTATGTCTAGACTACATGGTTCCGTCGACAGAGCCATGTAGATTAGTTTACTAGACATAGGAAAATGAAGCGTGATTTAAATAATCGCCGCTTCATTTACATCAAAATGGCTGCCACGCTGGGCCGATCAGCTGTTTGGCGGCACAGCGCGGTAGTCTGGACGCTCCGCGGTCGACAAGGGAAGCCCTTGTCAACTGCCCCATTATGCCTCGTGGACTGACGTTTACCGGGGCGGTCGACAAGGGCTTTCCTTGTCGACCGCGGGAGCGTCCAGACTACCACGCTGTGCCACCGAACAGCTGATTGGCACAGCGCAGCAGCCATTTTGATGTAAATGAAGCAGCGATTATTTAAATCGACGCTTCATTTTCCTATGTCTAGAAACCTAATCTACATGGCTCCGTCGATGGAGCCATGTAGTCTAGACATACCCTAAGAGTTACAAAGTGCTCACAATTTTGATAAATTACATATTGAGGAGGCTATGTTTTGAAAATATTTCCACATCTTTGCATTTGGTGGGATGTGTACACACACACATACACACAAACCCTATTATATTATACATTTAACCAGACAAGCATAAAAGAATATCTTACATCTATGCACTGCAACCAATTTAACCTGCATTAATATACAGTTGAAAAAAAATAGCTTTAGTTTACCATATCCTGATTTTCTGTGCATTTTATCAGTGCACATATGCTTTAGCATAGCCTATAGGAGGAAAGGGGAAAAATCTTTGCAGATCATCTGTTGTGGTGTCTTTCTGCCCTGTGTGGGAATGAGGCTTCATCTCATTCTCAGAATGGGCAGTTTGAGATAGAATTGTACATCATCATCATCATATATCTAAGCATTCTAAAAAAGACGTAAATATCATTGTCCTCATTTTACAGTGCAGAAACTGGGGTGCACTGAGGAAAGTGATTTACCTGAAGTTATTCAGCAGTAGAGCAGGGAGTAGAAATTTGGGCACCTAATCTAATGCACTGCACTGCCTCCCTAACCAGTGGGCAACACCTAACTCTCAGCTACGGATGTGTAAGCTGGGAGTAACACCTACCAGTTTGGAGGCACTACTATAGAGTTTATACCAATGTAACTAGGATTACAATTGGACCCAATACAAATAGGGTCTGATCAAACTCCCAGTGAAGTCAGTGGAAAGATTCCCATTGACTTTAATGGGTGTTGAATCAATCCCTTAATGCAGCGGTTCTCAAACTTTGTGATACCATGACCGCCCTCTAAGTTGCTCACAGCCTCCCTCTAAGTTGCTTGCGTCCCAGGAGGGTCGGGACCCACAGTTTGAGAAACGCGGCCTTAATGTTTTATGAATAGGTATGTACACAGTAGCCGAACATGTGCGCACAGTATGTGTGGGGTTTTAAAAACATTTATGTAGTGTTTGTGAAGCTATCTTCCATAAAAACAAAGAACCAACAAATCTTGCAAGAGTGAGTTACATGATGGACTTGCGCTTTGTAGACTTCCACCCATAGCTGAAGCAATCCTCCCCGATACATGTTACTCGCATTACTTAATGCGATACTGCAGGGGTGGCCAATCTAAGCCTGAGATGGAGCCAGAATTTCCCAATGTACATTGCCAAAGAGCCACAGTAATACAGCCGCAAGCCACAGTAATACTACCCTTCCCACTGCCAGCACCTTCCACCCTCCAGCAGCCCCCTGATCAACACCCATCAGCAACCTCCATCAACCCCCCTCCCAGGGCCGTCCCACAACATTTTGGCACCTGAGGCGGGGAGCTCAAATGACGCCTCCATCCCCCCCTTGCTTGGGCCCAAACTTTGAAAGGTCTCAATTCTGCCTTCTTCCTGTTCTACTCCTCTCATGGTACTGCTCTGCTACCTACATATGCACCAGCAGCAGACACAATTTTCTACACGCTGGGTCCTAGTGGTGCCCCCTCCCCCCCACACAGTCTGGAACCTGAGGTGGCTGCCTCAGTTTGCCTCGTGGTAAGGCCAGCCCTGTCCCCTCCTCCCTCCTTGCAACTCTGGCTCACATGATTAACTGTTTTGCAGTGTGCAGCAGACTCTGGGGGAAGGAGCAAGAGTCCAGCAGGATTGGGGAAAGGGGGGAAAAGGTGGAGTAGAAGCACGGCCTGGGACAAAACTGGGGTTTGAGCAGTGACCACCCACAGGCACAATGGAAAATTGGTGCCTATAGTTCTAGCCCTGAAGTTAGCGTCCATGCAAGGAGCCACATATTAATGTCTGAAGAGTTGCATGTAGCTCGGGAGCCACCAGTTGGCTATGCCTCTACAACTGAAAGGCATTCAGATACTATGGTGATGTGGGTATTATAAGAACCTGTACTGAGTAGAATTCCAGTCCACCCATGCAGAATCCTTGATGTTCCAGTCCTGCGCCTCTGATGTGAATGTAGCACTGCCACTGAATTCAGAGCAAGATGTGTGTTCCTATCTGATGCACAATCTAATCCTTCCATCTGTACACTCATGTCCCCTAGGGAACGGGTGGAGATCACACCTCTCATTTTCACTTGTGACATGTGCCAGGATGTGACCTCAGGTTCCAAATTGTAAAAAAACCCACTATACCCGCCCACTTTACTGCTTAGTTCCTAACATCATGTGTCATGCTAATTATTATAAAAGGAAACCCAAGCCTACTGAGATTGGTCTGTAATGATGGGTGGAGAATGCTTTAAGCAGCTGTCTGGTGACTTGCCAGAGAACAAAGTCCTTTTGGTGGCTGAGAATCATTTTTCATTCCCTTCGCCAGGACTCTGTGCCACTGTCAAAGTTGCCTAGGGGCACAACCAGCTTTGCCAGGCACAACAGGGTTGCACCTGGCCAGCTGTTCTCAAAGGACCTGATTCAAACCAACTGATGTCATTGGTGAGTGTTTAGACCTCACTCCAGCCACCTACTCTGTGCAACCTTCCATGGAGACCCATCGAAGACAGTGGGCAGCATGTCCTGCTGACCCCTTTGCCTGCCGGGACCATTTCCCAGAGCTCCCAGTGCTCAGGAATGGAGACTCGCATCCACTGGGAGCTGTGGGGACAGTGTTGCAGACAGTCCACACCAGCTAAATGTCTCATGGCCTGCAATCCTATTACCCTGATGGGCTACATGAGGCCCACCACTACAGTGGAGGATCCAAGCCTTTGGAAGAAATACAGCTATATCAGTTCCAGATTGATAGACATTTTGTTTTCAATCCTACAGATTTTAGCTCTCAGAACATCTATCACATCTGCCAGACTCTCATGCTCATATAGATTTTCAACATGGTATTCAGAATAAAATGGGATTCATTTGTGAATGGAGGAGACACACACAAAGCCCTCAGATATGTGGATTGTGCCATATAATATGTAATATATTTAGCAATTGATCATGCAAATCAATAAAAAATACACAAATGAGTGAAAAATAAAGTCTATCAATGAGGGGGTGGGGGCTAATGAACCTCTGGAACCAGGGAAAAATTGACCTGATCGTAATAAAATATCTATCAGCCTGATTCTACTCTCATTATGCTGATCCAAATTCCAGTGACGAAAATGATTTTTTTTCTTTTGCTTCAAAGGGCCTCAGACTCTAAATGGAAACCTATAACAATGTAATCATAGAATCGTAGAATCATAGAACACTAGAACTGGAAGGGACCTCGAGAGGTCGTCCAGTCCTCTGCTCTCATGGCAGGACCCAGTACCATCTAGACCTGCTTTTAAATATTTCCAGAGATGGAGATTCCACACCTTCCCTAGGCAATTTATTCCAGGGTTTAACCACCCTGACAGTTAGGAACTTTTTCCTAATGTCCAGCCTAAACCTCACTTGCTGCAGTTTAAGCCCATTGCTTCTTGTCCTATCATCAGAGGTCAAGGAGAACAATTTTTCTCCCTCCTCCTTGTGACACACTTTTAGATACCGGAAAACCACTATCACGTCCCCTCGCAGTCTTCTCCTTCCCAAACTAAACCAGCCCAATTCTTTCAGTCTTCCTTCATAGGTCATGTTCTCTAGACCTTTAATCATTCTTATTGCTCTTCTCCGGACCTTCTCCAATTTCTCTACATCGTTCTTGAAATGTGGTGCCCAGTACTGGACACAATACGCCAACTGAGGCCTGATCAGCGCAGAGTAGAATGCCTTCTTGTGTCTTGGTCACAATACGCCTGTTAATGCGTCCCAGTTACTGAGGTCCCAGAACAGTGGAAGATTAAAACTTCAGAGGGATGGGGATAAAGAAAACTTTCTAGGCCTGCTGTTCTGAAAAATGTACTGGTTAGTGTGTTAGCTGAATTTTTTTCTGCTGCCACTATAGATCCCTTTGAATTTCTCTAAAAATCTAAAGCTTTTTGACTAGCCTTTGAATAGATTTTTTAGATCTGTCACACACACTGTATTTCTCTTTGTTACATAATAGCAAAGCACATTAGTCTGTCAGAAATTCCCTATATTAAAATAACATGTTTTTCACAAATGTATCTGACTACAGCCAACCTCCAGGGACTAACCTTGTAATGGCTTTTGTTTGTGAAAGCACATCAGACAACAGAATGTGGGCAATCCTGCTCAGACAACCAGGGGATAAAGACCTTATGCAAATGCTGGCAGAATGACTCTAGGAATAGCCCACAGCAAAAGAAAGTATATTTCCAAAGGAGACTTTTAGGCTATGTCTACACTGCAGGCTTGTGCAAGAACTGTTTTGCGCAAGAGTTCTTCTGCAAAAGGTCTTCCACAAGAGCGCGTCCACACTGCCATGTGCTTTTGTGCAAGAGATGTGCTTTTGCGCAAGAGCATCCATGGCAGTGTGGATGCTCTCTTGCGCAAGAAAGCTCTGATGGCCATTTTAACTATAGGGGTTTCTTGCACAAGCAATTCATGTTGCCTGTCTACACTGCCCTCTTGTGGATGAGCTCTTGCACAAGAGGGCTTATTCCTTGTTGGGAGAGAATAACTCTTCTGGAAGAAGCCCTGTTTTCCGGCTCTGTACTGTAAATTTACTTGCGCAAGAATGCATGTGCAGTGTAGACTCTCTGCAAGTTTTTGCGCAAGAACAAGTGTTCTTGTGCAAAAAAGCCTGCAGTGTAGACACAGCCTTAGAGTATCCTATTGACATAATGTAACTGCCCCCACCTGGATTTGAACCTGGGACCTCTGGAGTTTAGAGTAGGTCTACACTGCATGGCTATTTTGGGATACCAGAGGTATCTTACTGGAAGTAACCAGCAGTCTACACAAGCCACCCCTTACTTTGAAATATTTTTCAAACTAATGGGCGCACTCTTTTGCCATCCTGGTAAACCTTGTTGCACGAGGGATAAGGGATGGCTCAAAATAGTGTGTTATTTGGTGCTGTGTAGACATGCCAAATTTCAAATTTAAAAATAAGATACGCAATTTGCGTTGCGCAAATTGTGTATCTTATTTCAAGTTTAGGGTGCTGTGTAGATGCACCCTTAGGCTACGTCTACACAGCTTCCTTCTTCAGCAAAAGCCTATGCAAATGAAGTGCAGATTAGCATATTGCCACACTTCATTTGCATAATTTAGGAGCCATTTTTGCGCAAGAGGTTTTTGCGTGAGAGCCATTCTTCCTCATTTTTTCAGGAAGAACGGCTCTTGCATAAGAGGGGGTTTTTGTGCAAAAAGGAACTGTGTAGACGGTGCCTTTTTGCACAAAAAACCTCTTGTGCAAAAATGGCTAATTAATTATGCAAATGAAGCACGGCAATATGCTAATCTGTACTTCATTTGCATAGGCTTTTGCGGAAGAAGGAAGCTGTGTAGACATAGTCTTATGTAAGAGCCTCTATAGCTTGAGCTATAAAGCTATCTGGCTCTCAGCTTATGCTGTTGAGCTTACTCATTCTCTCTCTCGCTGTAAGTGGTCTAAGTGCCATTACTTGGGACAGTGAACCACACCCAGTAGGTGTATGGGTTACAATAGCTTCTCGTCTCTCTTTGCTTTTGCCAAACTCCATTTTCCAGAGATACCCACTGAATAACTCTCACAGAGCAGTTAATGCCAGAGCAACTTTATTTTCCAGTAGAGTCTTTCATTTTTAGCCACAGCAGGACATCACATTGTAGGTTGACACTAAATGAAAGGACACAGAGTACAAGGTGATGGAGAGTGAAGCTCTGCCTTTCACTGATGTAACACCTCAAGAATCGGGTGCAGAACTGTCAAAACCTCAGAAGTAATTTAGGAGCAGTCAAAAGGACAGTGGAAATCAGGTGACTAAATATCTTAAAATCTGGGCACATGGAATTCAAAGCTGCATTGATTCAATAAGACTTAAGCTCCTAACTGCTTAGAACTTTTACAAGTATTTCGGCACCTAAAAATGCAGCTACACCTAGGGACGTTCTTAGGCTTTATGGGGCCCAACACAATACTATCACACTCGTGACCCTATGCCCAATGGCAGCCCAGGGAGTGGGGGAATGATGATTTTTTAAAGATGTTATTTTATAATCTTCAGGAACACACTAATGAAATATTCTTAAAACAAACATGGAACTAATATCCAGTATACAGCTCAGGGTTGGCAAATGCCTGTTAAATGGCTTCATTACCACTTGAATGGCTCTTTCATAGGTTTGATGTTCTGCTAATAGGTTCGGCAGACTTTTTCACTTTTATTATCCTTGATCCTCTTGATCCTCTTTAAAGGAAGCAGAGCCACAGAACTGGAATAGGAAGAGGCAGGTGGGTGGATTTTAAGAGCCAGAAGTGCCCCAAAGTTTTGGGAGCCCTATACAACTGCATATTCTGCATATGGAAAAGGATAGCTTTGGCTACACCTAACTCCCATTGAGTTGAATGGGAGTTAACACCTAGGTGCTTTTGAGATCCTAATATCTGTTTCTTAAGACACTTGAATACCTTTAAAAATCTGGCCCTAATTCACTTTGAAAAATTGGATTTCGGCTGCTAAGTTAACCCTAGTCAAAACTCATCTTTTTGCTAACTCTTTTCTCCCTTAGGAGACTTGTGCAGTTTTACATGCCGATAAAACTCCCCTTACTTGAAGCTGTGTTTACCACAAGCCAAACTTCAAGCTGATCTGTGTTTTTGGCCGGACTAGACAGTACAGAGGGAAGAGTTTTCCTCTGTCGACTTCCTGCAGTGTAGACAGCTTCAAAAGGCGAGTTCAGCTACTTTGACTTCAGCTACGCAATTAATGTGGCTGAAGTTGTGTACCTTAATTCAACTTTGTTCCATAGAGTAGACACCCAGAGTGATCTTACAGAAGAGCTTTGTTCCTTATAGTTTAGTTATTAAAAGAGGAGCCTTGATAATCATTTGACAGAAATTAATTACTTTATCTGGAAAATAAGAGATTGCCTACACCAGAGCTGGGCAAAATACAGCTCGGGGGCTAGATCTGGCCCGCCAAGCCACCAGACCTGGCCCAAGGACCACCCTGCTGGGACCCTCAGGCATGGCGCTGCTGCGGTTTAAAGTGCAGTCCGTGTGGCTCTGTGCCTCGCAGGGAGGGGGAGGCTTTTTGTGATCACCCTGCCCCCAGCCCAATCCTCAGCTCCTATTGGCTGGAAACAACTGGCCAATAGGAATTGACCCCAGCCAATCTCTCAGCTCCTATTATTGGCTGGAAGTAATCAGCCAATAGGAGCTGAGAGAATGGCCTGGGGTGGGGGAGAGAACAAACCTTTTTCCCTTCCCGAAGTTAAGAGCCACATGGAGGTAAAAAGCCTAAAGTTTAAAGTGATCTGGGGCTGCAGCAGGCAGGGGGCCCAGCCTGTCTTGGGGGTGCTGCAGGGCTGCTGGTTTAGGTAAGTGCCTCCCAGTCAGAACCTGCCTTTTGCAGCCCTGCACCTCACATTCCCCCAGGTCACCATCCAAACCCTCTGCACCCCCTGCCCCAGGTCACAACTCCCTCCCAGACCCTGTATCCCCTTCTACATTCCTCCCCCAGGCCAGAATCCTCTCCTGCATCCCTATACCCTCCCAGACACTGTACCCCAATCACCTGCACCAGGTCACCACCCAAACCCTCTGCAGTCACTCTGCACCCCCTTTTCCCCTTCTCCCACGTCATAATTCTCTTCCAGACTTTGCAACCCATCCTAGAGCCCCTTCCCCAGGCCAGAATCCTCTCCTGCACTCATACTCCCTCCCTGACCCTACACCCTAATCCCCTTACCCTGGTCACAACCCCCTCTTTCACCCAAACGCCTTCTCAGACCTCACACTGTCTTCTGCACCCAGTCCCTTACCCCGTTGCCCTTCTGCACCCAACCTCCACACTAGACCCCGCATCTCCTCCACAGAAAAGTGCGGCCCTTGACCACTTTCCAAATCTTGGAGTGGCCCTCCCACCAAAAATTATTGCCCACCCCTAATCTACACTGACAAGTCACTGTGCTGTAACTTTCTGGTTCAGAGGTGTGAAAAGATACTCTCCCCCTGTAAACACCAGTGTAAACAGGCTCACAGTACTATTAGCTACGCCCCTTGTGGAGGCGGTTTACCCGAAGTGCTGGGAGAGCTTTCTCCCAGTGTAGATGCCACGACCACACTGTCGCGTTAAAGTGCCGCCACAGCAGTGTTGTAAACTTGGAACTGTAAACAAAGTTTAAGTCTGACTGTTACCTAATTGTAAGTAATTTGCACAAACAGTGAAGGAGGGGTAGGCTGAGCCTTTTGGCATAGTATTTACTATACACAGTAGGAATATTTTCAGTGTTGCCAAACCTTATGTAATATAGCAAGTTCGAATGTCTTAATCTTTAATTGGCACCCAAGATAGGCTGTCAAATTGCACATTTGGTATTTGAAAAATGTGTGTTGTGAGACAAGTTCTATTCTATTGGCTTAAATCAGCTGCAGAGGATGATTGCAAATGATCTCATCCTTAATTTTACCCTTGTGCATTAAGCATAGACTCCTTTGTCAGATTTCCCTTCTTCTCAGGAAGAGTATTGTGGCTCCAGCTGGCAGGAAGCACAGGGATCATTTTATCATTTTTATCACATACATAGAAATCAGCAGTGCTTACTCAAAAAGGCCTTCATCAGTCAGAATGCTGTGCCCAGTTCTGGTGTCCATGCTATAAAAAAGGATGATGAAAAACTAGAGAAGTTTCAGAGAACTACAGGAATGATTTGGGGTCTTTCAAACCTGATTTACGATGAGAGACACAAGGATCTCAACCTGTTTCAACAGGGGTGGACTGGCCGGGCGGGATACCGGGAATTTCCTGGTGGGCCGTCGTATCTATCCGTGACGGGCCATCGTTGCCCTGCACTCAGAGCGGCTCTGCGTCCGCGCTGTATGCGGTGCATGGAGCCTGACACGCCACTTGTGCTGCGTGCCGGACATGACGCAGGGAAAGGGGGCAGGGCTTGAGGGGCACGCAGGGGTGACATCATAGGGAGGGCCATTCCCAGGCCTCTTTTGATTGCCAGTACGCTCCTGCGTTTCAATTACACAAGGTGGCGCGATCTCAGTCTGCAAATACCTACAAATGAAAAAAAAATAGTAGCTGAGCGCAGTGTAATAGACAAAGGCATAATAAGGGAAGTATATTTAAGCACAGGCAGTTATGAAAAACAGCATGTCTTGTATTTCTTCATATCCAGGCAATTCAGAGGATTAACAAGATGAGGACTTTCCATTGAGAACCACTGGAGGGCACTGTAGACTAACTGTTGTTGTCTTTAAAGTGCTGCCAGACTATTTGTTGTTTTTTAAGTTTTTCTTGTTGAAAAACACACACCCATCAAAGTAAAATGGGTAGACAATATAATAGGTCTTTCCTGTCTCCCTCTGTTCAATATCCAATTCGCTTGCCTGGCTCCTTGTTAAATATCTGAAGTTATGGGCCTCTAGCTTTTCCATAATTGAGTGTATCTCCCTGTCAGGAAGTTCTGCACTGGTGACTTGAAAACTTGAAACACTATTGAGCTATTCCTATTATAGGCCAAATTACTTTCCTTCTGGATGAAATCTTGAGTTTACTACCATCAGTCATGCTTTGTAAATAGTTTCAGTACACACAACATAGCCAAGATTTAAAAATAATGGTTGTTTAAAAGTATACTCTTAATTCCATAGGTAGGCACCTCCATAAGTGGCTCATTTTTCAAAAGAGATTAGCAGCCATCACCTCCCACTAACTTTAGTGGGATCTAGGGAATACCCTGTATGTTAAACATTGCTTCTAAGTCAGTGTGACTTTTTTTTCATTTTTACTAAGCATTCCTTTGGGTAAGCAATATTGGCCAGGATCTGGCTGGCCGGTACTGGGACTGAGGTGAATGCTATCTAGGGTTGCCAAATGCTTTCACAAAAAATCCCAAACATGGCAGGAAAAAAATTCGTTGAGAAAAAAAAAAGGGAGGGGGAACCAAAGTTGTTGAGCAAAACAAAATAAAAGCGTCGCTGAGCTCCTTGCTCCCTCCGCCCCCGCCAGACATGACAGGGGAAGAAGAATGTCCGGTATTTTCTGCCACAAATAACGGACTGTCTGGGCACCTGGCAACCCTAATGCTATCTTCAGACATCCAAAAGCTTCATGGAGCTCTAGGTACCAATAACATTTTGCAGGTTTATGGGAGATGTGAGTTTTGAAAGTTGAGAATAAATATCCTGTAAAGTTGGCAAAGCCCATGAATATCAAAGGTCAAAAATATGCTAGTCCCAAACTAGCCACCTTCTGAGGATCTATCACTTACTGATAGGATGAAACTCCCCCAACTTAATCGATGGCTGATCAAATGTGTATTTCTCCATTTTGTGTATAATACTTAAGCTGATCATACTTGATCCCAAGTCATTGGAATTAATGGCAGTGAGTACACATCATGTACCTTTACTTGGGCTACAGCTACACTACAGTAGAAAGTTGACTTAAGCTATGCAACTTCCTCTATGTGAATAACATAGCCAGAGTGGACATACATTAAGTTGAGTTACTGCAAGATCTACACCACAGGGCGTTGACTGGAGATACTCTCCCATTGACTTTCCTTACTCTACTTGCCTGGGGTAGAGTAACAGGATCAACAGGAAATCTGCAATCAATTTGGCAGGTCTTCACTAGACCTGCTAAATCAAACATTGGTGGATCAATCTCAGAGCGTCGATGCAGGCAGTAGTGTACATGCAGTCTTAGTTATGTAAAGTCTCTGAGAACCTTTTTCTTTTGAACAGTATACCATGACACCTGCAGGGAAGAGAAGAAGCTGCTCTTTTTCTAGATTTTCCTCAATACATTCACAAAGGGCTGCAAACTCCAGCTCAGACATAGATTTATATGCATCCAAATGGAATTTTATATCTGGATTGAAGAACAGAAGCGCAGCCATTCTGGGTCAGACCAAAGGTCCATCGACCCCAGTAACCTGTCTTCCAAAAGTGGCCAATAACAGGTGCTTCAGGGGAATGAACAGAACAGGCAATCACAAAGTGATCCATCCCCATTCCCAGCTTCTGGCAAAGACGAGCTAGGGACTCCATCCCCGCCCATCTTTGCTAATAGCTATTGCTGAATCTATCCTCCATTATTTATCTAGTTCTATTTTTATCCTGTTATAGTCTTGGACTTCACAATATCCTCTGGTGAGCAGTTTCACAGGTTGACTGTGCCATGTGCAAAGAAATATTCACTTATTTTTTATTTAAAATCTCCTGCCTATTAATGTCATTTGGTGACCCTTTGTTTTTGTGTTATGGAGGATTTACCTTCACCACACCAGTCATGATTTTATATGCTTCTATGATGTTCTCCTTGAGTTGTCTCTTTTCCAAATTGAAATGCCCCAGTCTTACTAATCGCTCCTCATATGGAAGCTATTCCATACCCTAATATTTTAGTTGCCATTTTTGTGCCTTTTCCATTTCCTGTATATCTTTTTTGGGTTTTTTTGAGCTGGGATAACCATATCTGTATGGAAAAACTTAAAAAAACAACAAATAGTTTGGTAGCACTTTAAAGACTAACAAAACATGTAGATGGTATCATGAGTTTTCGTGGGCACAGCCCACTTCTTCAGATGACCTCTTCAGATAACTCAGCTACCCCTCTGAAACATATCTGTATGCACTATCCAAGATGTGAGTAACCCATGACCTCCTTATCTAGAGGTGCTATAATATTTTCTGTCATTATCTAATCCTTTCCTAATGGTTTCTAACATTGTGGGTTTTGTTTTTTTTGTTGTTGTTTTTTTGACTACCACTTCACGTTGACTGGTCGTTTACCAAGAACTATCCACAACGATGCGAACCACTCTTTCTTAAGTAGTAATGGCTAATTTGCCTTCATCAGTTTGTATTCACAGTTGGGATTACTTCTTACAATGTGCATTACTTTGCATTTATCAACATTGAATTTCATCTGATGTTTTGAACATTTAGTCCTCCCTTGTTTCTTATTTTCTATCCAGTGTCTCATCCATGAGAAGACCTTCCCTCTTATCCCGTGTTTGCTTAGTTTGCTTAAAAGCCTTTCAGATGCTTGTGAAAGGCTTTATAAAAGTCTAAGTATTCTATATGCATGGAAACACACTTGCACACATTTGTTGATCCCATCAAAGAAGTCTAACAGATTGGTGAAGCTTGATTTCGCTTTACTAAAGTCATGTTGAGTCTTTCCCCCAAAATTATGTTCACCTACGTGTCTGATAATGCTGTTATTTACTATAGTTTCACCAAGTTGGCCAGGCACTAAGAGCCCCAGGAATGTACATAGTTGGTCCACAGGTTCAGCAAAGAGCTCTGGAAACAACCAAGCATGGCCTGAATAAACAGTCAGGGCCTATGATGTGCCTTTATGGTTAGAGCATGCAGTAGAGTCCGGGTATGTCTACATAGCAGCGCTATTTCGGGATAACAGCCATTATGCCGAAATAGTGTTGTGCACGTCTTAACAGCACGCTCGTTATTTTGAAATAGATTTGAAATAACGGGCGTCTTATTCTGGCTACCTGTAAACCTTATTGTATGAGGAATAAAGATGATGCCAGAGTAGTGCTCTATTTTGAAATTTGGTACCGTGTAGACGGTGCCAAATTTCAAAATAGACTATCTCAAAATAAGCTATATAATTTGCATAGCTGATTTAAAGCTACGCGTGACTGTGTAGACATACCCTCAGCGTGGCAGTTAGGCAGTTAGGGTACACACGCGGCAGTGAAACGGGATTCCGAATTAAAGCCCTTAAATTGAATTAGCTGGTAAACCTCATTGCAGGAGGAATAACAGCTAATTTGAGTTAGGGCTTTAATTTGGAATCCCGTTTCACTGCCGCGTGTAGACGCGGGCAGTTACTTCGGGCTAGTGAATTTCTAAAATGGCGACCGGCCGGGAACATGCTAATGAAGCGCGGGATATTTCAATCCTGCGCTTCATTTGCAATTTTGGTTGCCCTCATTAGCCTCCCTAGATCGAACTAGGGGGGCTAGTGTAGACCCTTAGGCATCACAAGTGTCACGGCTGAAACCAGAGTCTGAGGCCACTCCAACCACTGAAGTCAGAGTCATATCAACAGTCAAGCTACGGTCAATAACTGGAGTTTGAAGCAGGAAGCAGGAACAACAAATGAGGTAAAGTGACAAGAATAAGGAGGGGGAACCAGGCAAGGAGCAGCAGCTTAGTCTCAGAGGCTATGTCTAGACTACATTCCTCTTTTGAAAGAGGGGATATAAATTAGACCGATTGAAATTGAAAATGAAGCCGGGATTTTAATTTCCCGTGCTTCATTTGCATAATGGCAGCCACGCATTCTTTCGAAAACGGGTATTTCGAAAGTGAAACCGCCATTTAGACGTGGTTCTTTCGAAAAAAATCCCTTTTTCGAAAGACCCTGTACTCCTCAAAAAATGAGGCTTACAGGATCTTTCAAAACAGGGTTTTGTTTTTTTTTCAAAAGAACTGTGGTCAGAAGCCGGCTTAGTGTTGCTCAGAAAAAGGTTATGGCAGGAACAGGAAACTATGCTAAAAGGGGTCCAATCAGCAGTCTGTGGCAAATCAGCTGATCCCTCTGAGTCAGTGGGTGTAGCTCCAGTTTCTGGGATGTCAGCTGCAACTTCCTTGTCAGGCCACCCAGCACACTGGCACAGAGCATAAGGCTCCTACTCAAGACCCACAGCTCCTGACACTCTGAAGAGCTCCCACAGTTCTTGGTTTGAAGTCTCTAAACTTGGAAAATCAGTTGGCTGGCGTACAACTTGCAGGGCCTTTTGACTGCTGTTATTGAGCATGACGCCTCAATGAGAGATTCACTATCGGGCGCCGTGTTTGATTCTCCCTCCCCAACAATTTTAAAATCAGGAATGGAGGCTTTTCTAAAAGATCTGCTCTAGGAATTATTTTGGGGGAAGTCTGTGGACTGTTTTGGACAGGAAGTCAGACTAGACGATCACAGTGGTTCCAACTGGCTTTGCGATCTGTGAATTTGGGGGGAAATAACCTTTCCAGTTTCTGCTCTGCAGCAAGCTCTGATTAATTATTTGGGATCCTACACTCCATGCAGGAACTTGATGGGAAGTTCCATGAATCCCACCTGGAAGGAAACAGCCAAGTGTGTTTCAATCTTCATAAAGGATACACAGCTAAAGCCCTCAAACATGTGTTCTTCAGAGGTGCACTGAAATGATGCAGTGTTTGGCAATACATCACCCAGCTAATCCTGGAAATAGGACATTTCATCACCATGGAAACCGTGTGCTTCAATCTTGTAAAGAATTTTACCAATAAGCATTAAAGCCAAACCCTTCTCCTACCTTGAAGGGAATGGAAGGCATCTCTAGGTGCTGCATGGGATAAGGCCAGGAGACTGTATAGGAAGTCTGAGTCCTCTGTGTGTTACAGAATACAATTCCATGATGGTACCCAATGCAGGGTTGCACAGTTGCTGTGCTTGAGGAAGGCAGGCAGGCGACAGAGCAGATACACCGATCCTCCATCCTGTAGTGGCATGGCACACACACTGAAGATTCTCCTTAGATTGGAGAAAGGGCTGCAAAGTGGATATGCTGTAGCTCTGCTGTCTCCTCTTCTTCCATTGTGTCAATACAGATTGACAGCTCCTAGCTGAGTCTTTTGATGTGGGATGGAAAGTGGGGTGAGCAGTGGAGCTCATTTGGGATTTCAGCTGCAAAAAGCTTTAGTGACATTAAACCATCTTCAGCACCCTTGGATTGTGCGTGACTGATACTCTGCCTACTTTACTGATGGTAAAACAGAAGTAGTGTCCTGTAGAAAGGAAGGTTGGGAACGAGGAGCTCCAGGTTCAATCCCTGATTCTGCTATAGACTCTCTGTTTGACCCTTGGGCAAGTTTCTTATCCTCTCTGTAACTCAGTTGACTACCCATAAAATGGGGATAATGATACTTCCTTTTCCTCATCTTTTTTCTTGTCTGATTAGGGTTTGTTTGCACTTAAAATGCTACAGCCCTACAAGTTGCACTGCTGCTGCACCAATGTAGCAGTTCAGTGTAGACATAACCTGTAAGCTCTGGGGGACAGACCCATAGTCTCCTATAGACAACCACCTAACCTCAGGAAGACTCTTACCAACAACCACAGGACATACCACATTAATACCAACCCTGGAACTTTCCCTTGCAACAAACCCTGTTGCCAACTTTGTCCACATATTTACTCTGGTGACACCATCACTGGACCTAACCATGTCAGTTATATGATCAACACATATTCCTGTTCATCCAGAAATATAATTTATGCCATCATGTGCCAACAGTGTCCTTCAGCTAAGTATATTGGACAGACTTCTCAGACACTTCGCCAAAGAATTAATGCCCACAAATCAGACATCAGACATCTTCACAAGGAAAAACCAGTTTCTTTTCATTTCAACCTACCTGGACATAGTCTTAATGACCTTACTACATGCATCTTACTTCAAAGAGACTTTAACACCAGATTACAGAGGGAAACTTCATAACTTTCATTCATGCTTAAATTTTACACTTTACGAATGGGCCTTAACAAAGATGCTAATTACCTTACCCATTACAAAGATAGCTTCCCCACTTATCACTCCTGATTAGCCATTCATTGACTCATAAATAGTTATTCCCTCCCTTCCTCTCCCTCACCCCACCTTCTGTACTAAATCTGATTTGTCAGTTTAATAATGTGTTCACTTTTTTCGTTGTATTCCTTTGGTATATATGGTCATACCAATTCTCTTCCAGAATATGATCTGAGGAAGTGGGTCTGGCCCACGAAAGCTCATCACCTATTAAACCATCTTGTTAGTCTTTAAAGTGCTACACAGTTTTTCCTTTTGTTTTAGCAAGATCAGACTAACACGGCTACCTCTCTAGGGCTGTGTCTACATTGGCAAGATTTTGCGCAAAAGCAACCGCTTTTGCGCAAAATCTTGCCGCCTGTCTACACTGGCCGCGAGTATTTGTGCAAGAACACTGATGTTGTAATGTACAAAATCAGTGCTTCTCGTGCAAATACTCTGACTCTCCCGCTCAGGGATAAGCCCTCTTGCGCAAGTATTCTTGCGCAAGAGGCCAGTGTAGACAGCAATGTTAATTTCTTGTGCAAGAAAGCCCGATGGCTAAAATGGCCATCGGCGCTTTCTTGCGCAAGAGAGCGTCTACACTGGCACGGATGCTTTTGCGCAAAAGCAAATCTTTTGTGCAAAGGCACATGCCAGTATAGATGCTCTCTTGTGCAAATACTTTTAACAGAAAAACTCTTCCATTAAAAGTATTTGCGCAAAATCATGCCAGTCTAGACTCAGCCTATTACTGTAGGACCTACTGTAAAACTTCTCTGAGCCAGCAGAGAGAGTCAGAGTGAGGCTAAGAATTCTGGTCTCTTGGTTCATCATCACTAGGGCTTTTCTACACAGAAAAGTTTAAAGTGCAGCTGCAGAAACCTTAAAACTGAAAGTGTGGCCATGGTACGAGCCCTGGGGGAGACCTCTCCCAGTGCCCTGTGGAAATCACCACCACGAGGGGAGTTGCTAATAGTACTGGGCGCTTAGCTCCCAGTGCTGTAGTCTGGTTCACACCAATGCTTTATAGCACTGTAAATTGCTGTGCTGAGGGGGAAGGGTGTTTTTTTACATCCCTGAGCCAGAAAGTTGCAGCGCTGTAAAGTGCCAGTGTAGACTTAGCCGAAATCTCTATGCAGAATCAACATACATCTTAAAAACAAATAGTGCTTTTGGCCTAGAAAGCAGAGTTAATATAAAACTATATCATTCTACTGGCAATAATTCACTCCATACCTCCATGAAGTTTACAAGGAACCTAGCATGTAAACACAGAGACAGCCAATGTCAACTCTTTTGAAGAAATGTTTATTTAACAATTGAATACATGCTAAAAGAAATAATTTACAGCAGCAGTTTCATTACATTTTTCTCTCCAGTTTTCTATTTCCCATCTGAATTGCAGTGATAAATACGGAAGTAGAATTATTTACTACCCAGTGAGGAATGTGCTTACAAAATGGCACATAACTTTGGCACCGAAATAGCAAATAAACCACCCTATAAACTGTGTGACAAAACCTTGCATTTTAGTCTTGTGTTGAACACACCGAAATGGAGTACCTCTAGATAGCAGTACTTTATACTGTACCTCCTTACCCTAGTCAAAAATATTTACATCCCGTTTGGCTAATGTGTAGGTAGCAAAAAACTGAACTATTAAACACATACCATTGATATTCACTAAATAATACATAAAAAAAGGATCCGTAAATGCGCATTCACATGCATTTTAATTTTTTTTACATAGTGACTTCATTTGGGCCATCAAAAGTTAACTCTGTTCTGCAAAGATGCAGTTTCTTAGCTTGATACTGTAGTTTAATATAACCATACAGTCATTATGAGCTATTGACCAACTCCCATCTTCATCAGTCCATGCAAATGCGAAGGGTAGTGTAGTAGGAAGATATCAACATTTTTTCTTGCAAATTTATATCTTTAAATAAATTTCTATAATGTTTCTTGGTTATAAACAAAATCATTTATTTCTCTTTACCTTAAATATAACCTTCTACTTGGTTCATCTAAAACTTGGAACTAGAGGCTTAGAGGTTTTTGATGGTGAGTTAAAGTGACGGTTTCCTTTTATTTGCAACATTGTGACATATTAAGAAAAAATACAAACAGGATGTGTGAACTATACCAAAATTCTACGTCACCCTTCCATGCACAAATTTATCACAGTCTATGGTCTTTGAAATCAGTTCATTTCAAATAATATCAGATGCTGTTGTAACTCAGACAGATTCTTGTCTGAGTACACTCTGGTTAAAATCAACCTGAAAATCAACTGTTTCCTCTTTCAGTCTGATCCTTTCAGCCTTTCCTTATGTGAGTAGATGCACAGACCTCAGCGGGAGGTGTATATTGTACACCCATCTGCAGGGGCTGCTTCTTTCATTTAAACATTTATCATATGGCAAAATCTCCTGGCTGCTATAATTTTGCTCTTACAGAATGAATAAAGTTTTACAGAGAATTTCTTTTTCTGTGAAGGAATGCCAGTTTTCAAATGTAATCTCTAATTAATCTGCTTTTCAATGGGTCTCTATAAAAGGGAAGATAGCCAAGAGGAAATTAATAGAGGACAGTCACTATTAAATCTACAAAGCAGGAAATTAGATAATTGGGGGCCCAATAAAATCAGAGTATTTCCTCTGGGTTCAATGGGTTTTGGAAGTCCTCTTTCTTAAAGGGGGAAACTTTTAAAATTATTTTAATGGCTTTGGGATACAAAGTAGCCTTAATAGACTGAACAATAATCCATAAGTACAACAAAGTACTTCTTCAGCTGATAGGCAGCAATGAATTTCAAACACTTGAGCTGAGAAATTAATGCTCATGTAGGGTGCTGATACAAGAGGTTTGTTAACACTTGCTTAAAGATGTGCTTAAATTCATCATACAAAGGTGCTGGAACTAGCAGTGGGGGCTGATGGCACTGCAGCACCCCGTGGCTTGAAGCAGTTTCCATTATATAGAAAGTTTGCAGTTTGGTTCAATGACACTCAGTTCCCCAGTGTACAAATTCTCCCAGCACCCATCATTATATTGAGCAAAGAATTTGCATATATTGCTTAACTTTAAGCAGCTAAGTCCCAGAGAAGTCAAGTTAAGCGTATTCTTCAGTGCTATGATGCAAACAGAAGGACTTAAGTGCATGCTTTCAGGTTAAATGTTTCAGTTTTTAGCTGAATCAGGGACTTACAACCTGATCTTGCATCAGTAATCTCCAGTAATCTCTTCCTCACGGATGTCCATAAAAGCCACGCGTTTGCCAAGAGGAGTTCACAGACCATAGTGACATGAGATATGGGAGATAGGACTTTTGCCACTGAATTAAATGATAGCAAGATTGAATGCTTTAGTGTAGCGGTTCTCAAACTTTTTGGGCTCCAGAGCCCTTTACATGCGTAAAAATTTATGCGGAGCCCGAGCGGTCCACTGATTGTATGTGTTGTACCTATCGATGTTTCCAGTTTGTCAACCTCGCAAAGCCCCTGGAGATGTCTAGCGGAGCCCAGGGGCTCTGCAGAGCACAGTTTGAGAAACACTGCTTTAGTGCATTTAAATTCTGTGAGTCATATTCACAAATATCTGAAACTGATACAAGTTCCACACAGAAGCCTGGTAGAACTGGGCCCTTAACTAAAAACTCATTGCTATAGAAACTATACTTCAGTAATTAGGAAGAAAAGTTGTGGTTTTTTTAATCGAGTAGTAAAGGGATTTGGATCATATGGTGAGAGAGACTGTGTGACAGCAGGTTGTGTTACACTGTATGTGGGAATGTAGATAATTATTGTGAATCCCGAATGCAACAAGTTGCAGTGAATAATAGTAAAAGAGGCCATTAGCCTCCGAACAAGAAACATCCTTTTAGCAAACCAAGGATATCACCTGGGCTCCAGTAATCTCCTCCTCACGGATGTTCATAAAAGCCATGCATTTGCCAAGAGGAGTTTACAGACCATAGTGACATGAGATATGGGAGACAGGACAACTGGGAATGGATTTCAACAAAACTGGGACCAAAGACATACCTATACTGGGGTGGACCAAAACTATCATCCATAGATTTTTAAAACAAAGGTTCTTATAATACAATTCCACTGTACTTGACTTTTCCTGAAGCCCCATTGCACAGACTATCCATTAAATTCAAAGGACATTACATATACGGTTCCAAATTCTCCATTGTTGCAACTGCATATATTTCAATATGCCAATTTACAAGAGCATAGGTGAAACTGACCCCTATTGCTGATGCCATATAAGGGCCTATTTGTCATTTAATTGGCTCTGTGATGATTCTCTGCATTTGGCTCATCATAGCGCACAGAAAGAATGGAGCACAGAGAACGAATTTTGGACAATATCCTACCACTGAGTTGTGAATGAAGCTCCTTCTGAACTGAATAGGGGCTTTGCTCATGGATTAATGATTGTGTATTACTTATGGAATTTAGATGACTTTCTTTTCGTTGGTTGAATCTATTCATATCAAGATATTATACACGCTGAATTTTTTCATAAACAGTGTTGATGGTGGAGGGGTGAAGAATCAAAAAAATTCCATGCTACATACAGACTTTCATGTTAAAATAGCATAGAAGTTATTTGTACTACAGAATGTCAGAGTACAGGCAAGGGGCTTAGCTGTAGTGTTACTGCCCTGAAAGAATACCCAAACAAGAGAAAAAAGCAGCTCATAATTATAATTTGTTTTTTTTTGCCAATAATTAGGAAGTACAATATTTCCAAAAGAAAAAAAACTATTCTATTTTAGAAAAGAACTAATGTTTACTGCATATTTGTCATGGTACATTTAAATTATAGTTTTAATAAAATACACCTTTAAATCAAAGATGAAAGAAGTCAGTAGTAGGCCAGTGTACTCCACTCTTTTTTCGTTTTTCCCCCTCTGCATGCTGGCTGGTTCATGGTGTTCAGATTTCCACAGACCATCCCGTTCTGTATTGTTTTTACCTTTCCAATACACACAAGCAAGTGCCCCTTTAGACCATAAAAAAATCCTTCCATCCATACAAACGTTGGGATCTTGATCAGCTTAGCTAGTCCATGCAGGTTTTTCTAGTTAAGTTCAGGAAAAGTAGCACAACTGATGACAGGTGAGTTTTGCTTTCCTTTCCTTTTAAATGGCAGCATGAAACATGACACTTTTCTATCTTGGGCAAAGGAGAAAGCAAAAACTTTCTGATGAACTCTTTGCAGAACTCGTTGAGCAATAAGGAAGCTCTAGGGTGAGTTTTCATCCTTGCAACTCGGTCTGGGAACTGGTAGGGGAAGGTCTGTCAGGAAAGTTAGAAATGGATTTTATTTAAACCTGGTGGAAATTGTTTGAACTTCCCACCCTTGTAAACATCCACATAATGCCATGAAAAAGTTCATGTATATTGCATTTTTTTCCAGTTATCTGTCTATACAAGTTTTTACTTGGATGAGGCTCCTAGAGGTAATGCAGCTCAGACACTCCGCGGTGCCCTCTCAAATTCGTGGGTCCTCCTGTTCCTACCTTTCTTATTTTCTTGTAGGTGCTTCCACTTATTCGTATTCACCTGGGCATTGGCGGGTTTTTGCCGACGTTGTTTGCGGTCCCTTTTCCAAACCTGTTCACAGAACTCATCCATTGTATTGAGGTTGGGGTGATTGATTAACTGCATGAAGTCTCTATACCAGACTTTCTGACTAGGGGTCATACTGTTGGAAATCTCTTTGGGCTTGGAACCATCACCATCATCTTCTTTATGAAGCAGCTCTTCCAGGTGTTCAGTATCAATTACCTCCAGAGTCACTTTGAGCAGAGTTTGCATGAAGCCATGCTCCACGGCATGACAAAAATAAATGCCGGAGTTCTTTCGCTGAAGGGTCCGTAGCAGAAGCCCCTGATCTGTCTTGATGAAATGATCATCCACTTTTATCTGTTTTGGAGAAAAGGAAACAGTTCAACAATTATCTCTTATAAATGTTCAGTAGTATTCCCTAACCATGGAAATACTTTGGCACGTTACAGGCAAACTTGGCATAAATAAGTGAGTGTTAGGACTCTGCCATATCTTGAAAGTTTCTGTTGCGTTCAAGAGGGTTTCCAGAGTGGAATCAAAGAGACAAAATTCATCTCCTGATCTGTTACAAAGCTCAAGAGGGTTCAGAACCAAGATATCAGTTCAGTCCCATCTTTGCCTACAAATGTCTGCATTGAGCATTGCAGAGGGAGGGCTCTGAGAGGGTGCTCTGGTCAATTTAGAGCAAGCTGTGTAGAAAGAGAGCTGGTTTCCTGTTGAGAAGCTTTTTGAGGATTCATGGAATGGGGACAGTCTGGTGTAATGGAAGAGATGAAATATCTCTCATATGGGGGTCAGAGGGTATGTCTACACTGCACAGTTTTTCTGGAAAAATGGCTGTTTTTCTGGAAACATTACACTTACATCCACACTGAAATTGCATTCTTTTGACAGAAAGTCGAAAGAATGCGGGGCTTTTTCCAACCTCTTTCTACTAGGAAGAAGCCTTTTTCCGAAAGAGCTCTCTTGGAAAAAGGTGTGTGTGGATGGGGAAGAGGGTTTTTTTTTTGAAAGAAGAGGCCTCCAGGAAAAAGCACAGGTACCCTGGTGGCCACTCCGTCCATAGTAATCACAACTTAAATGCGAGATAGCGTCCAAACAACGTGGACGCTATCTTTCCAAAAAGCAGATCACTTTTTCGATGCACTTTTGCCGTGGGGACGCTCTCTTTCGGAAAAGCTTCTTCTGAAAGAAGCCTGCAGACTAGACATAACCTGAGCGACAGAGAAAGAGGCAAGGCTCCATTTGCAAAAACAAAGATTGCTCTTGTTTAGGTGAAGGGCCGGAGTTCAGGTGGATTTTTATGAAAGACGGTTGAACTGAAACAATTTCAGTTAATATCTTCAAGAACCCATGGAGGACAGGTGAGGTTTAAGAGGACGGGACCTAATATTGGTCAACATTTCCTTTAACGATGGGGATAGAGGAGTGGAGAGTATGATTATGTCTTTTGCAAATGACACCAACTCGGGAGAGGATGCAAGCAATTTGGAGGACAGAATTAGAATTCAAAACAACTTTGAAAAGTTGGGCAACTGATCTAAAATCATCCAGATGGAATGCAATAATGACAAGTGCAATGTTCTGCACTTAGCAAGAAAAAAAATCCATGGACTGGTGCCGGGCCACAAACCGCTGGCTGTTGGGCCATGGCACACTGTTAGACCACGCCCCCATGGCTTGATGATTGGCTCGGCAGGGTTCCCTGTTGGTTGCGTGGCAGCGTGGCCGTGGAGCTGCTAATTGAGCCCAGCCCACAGAGAACTTGCTGGCTGGGGAGGGGCACTCCCTCAGCAGTAGAAGTTCCCTGCTGTGAGTCCAGGCAAGAGTGTGCTGGTAGGGAAGGGGACATAAGGAGGAAAGAGGGAGGGAGGGAGAGAGTAAGGATGTGGCCGAGATGGGAGGGGGCCAGAGCACCCCTTCCCTTGCTGCAGCGGCAGCCCCACTTTTTGTTGGGCCTCTTACAGCAAATACTGTCGGGGAGTAATAATAATAAAAAATCCATTACAATGCCATGTATTGTGTGTGTACAGCTGCAATGGAAAATAACACGTGGCTGCTTAAAAGCAATCACCACAATGAATATGCAACTATGCAAATACATTAATTACCATAATGAATATGGAAATGTTTCTATGCCACTCCACCAAAAGTTTTTGAATGTGTTTGCCAGTCTGCGGTATAAAAAACTTTGGGAACCACTGCCTTAAGGGCTATTATAAAGTGGCTGGTGTTCAATTGCTCTCAATGTTCTCTGAAGGTACTGCAAGAAGTAATCAGCTTAAATTGCAGCAGGGGAGATTCCGGTTAGATATCTCCTCCCAAAACAAAACAAAACAAAACCAAAACCAAAACACCCCTTTCTAACTATAAGGATAGCTAAGCACTGGTATAAGCTTTTAATGGAAATTGTGGAGTCCCTATCACCAGAGATCTTTTAAGAGCCAGTCAGCCACTTGTCAGGGTTGGTCTCAGTATACTTGATCCTGCCTCTGTGAAGGCAGCTGGACTGGTTGACTGCTTAAGATTCCTTCCAGTGCTATATTTTGATGCTTCTATATTGCATGTTATGATGGTGTATGATTGAAATATGATTAATATTGCCACTGTTAGACAACTGCAACAAATCTTCCACAAGGTATGCCATGTAAAGTATAAATGGAAAAGTTACAATCTATCACATATGATTATCCGGTTTAAATCCATAAAGCATCACTGTATCTGAAGTTATGAATATTTACTATATGCCTCTATTTCAAATATCCTGCAAGGAGGTTTACAGGATCTGTGGAAAAAAAGGCTTTCTTTCTCGACAGATCCCCCCTCTAGACTGCCGCTTTTTGCCGACAAAGTGCTGAGTTGGCAAAACGTGGTGGCCATTTTTATGCAAATTAGGCACGGGATATTTAAATCCCTGCCTCATTTGCAATGTTGACCTGCCTAATCTGCATCCCTCTGCCGACAGAGGGATGCAGTCTAGACATACCCTTAGATATTAGATAATAGAGGACTGGCAATAGCATGATTATTGGGTAAGATCTGAGTTATTGGCCTGGCTATATGGCTGATCTCTATTGTGATGACATTGGTTTTCAGAAATCACTCATCAATCATACAAACCAGTGTCTGGGTGGTAACTTCTTGTTAACCAGCACAGCGAGAAAGAAGTTTACCTCTGTTACTGGCTTCATCTATCTTATGATAGAATAATCATGAGTTTGGGGATGAGTCTGCCTTATTTCTCAGCAGTTTGTCCTGAATCTGGTATTCTCAGCTGTGACACACTGGGGAACATGTATTTGAATTCATTCTACCATACCTCTTCTTTTCGGTCCTCATTTTGCTTCTGGAATTGCCAGTAAACTAGAGCACGTTGAGATTTTGGACTGCACTCCAAGAAAGTGCTGCTGTTCTCTACTCCATAGATAATCTTTTCTTCAAGGCTCTGCCCACTTGGGTTATCTGTAAGGCAAGAAAAGAAGGAATAAAAGCCAATGCTAATGAAAATTATCAGAAAAGAAAATCCTAATTGTCATATTTATTTACTCTTTTGGTAAATAGTTTCATTGCTCCATCCTGGAAAGATATTCCAGACTAGTTTTATTGGCATACGCCACAACAATTAACCTGATTCTCCACAGCTAAGCACCTTTTCAAAATATATTTAGACTCATGTCTAGAATGAGAAAGTTTATGTTTTCTATGGTGTATAAGGGTGCCAACATTTTGTGCTCACTTGGCCTGGGTGTAAATGACTAAGAAAGTTCCCCAAACAGTGGAAAATCAGACGGAATTAGAACTGGCAGCAAAACTTACAACAAATAGCACTCCCACTCGAAAAATCAAGTCCCCTTATGGTGTCTCAAATGTGCATCCTAAAATGGAGACACCCTAAATCAATAGTCTTGACCAAAGTTCCTATCTTCTCAAATATTACTGTGCTTTTTTTTTTTTTTTTGGCGAACCAAACGTAAAAACCTAAATTTCTGAAGTTAAGAAATTTCACTGTGGATAGTTTGTGCAACCCTGTTAGCTTTCAAGAAATAAAGATCTAGGGCACAACAAGCACTTTTTATGGTCAAACTTATGCCATGAGAACTTTTTGGGGGTAGCTTCACAATGTCTGTAATGATGCCTCCTGGGCTTCGTGAACACAATTCTTTGGAGCAAAGTAATAAAACATGACACTTTTAAAAAGTACTAATAATGTGTTTAGATTATATAGCATTGCAGTTTGTTGAAGCTGTTAATGACCAGGAATAATGTTTTTGAGGAAACAATCTTCAGTTAATCATTTCCTCTTGTGATATAATTTATGGAAATGTAATGAGACTAATAAAACAGACATTATGGGAGGAGGGAAAAGAAAGAGAAAAGTTAAATAAATTACTTCCTTTTGTAACAAGAATGCTGGAAATATCACATTGCTATAGGACTTATATAGCATTTGATTCTCCTCCAATACCACAGAGGCAGTAAGGCATCGTATTTCAATGCTCCACCTTAGCTCTTTAAATTATTATGGATTTACGTGGTACAATAATAATGGATACTATATAGGGAGAAAGGGATTGGTAAGCTATTTAACACTGTTGCTCTCAGGGGGTTTCCTGTCTTTTTTGCCATTATTTGTGGTGGTTTCCATATTACCCTTTTGATCTTTAGAATAGGAAATCTTTAAAGAATCTGATATTTTTAAAGCAGGGAAAAAATGTATAATTAAAAACCTTTGCAGAGTAATCTTATGTCAAGGGTTGTTTGATTCCACAATATCTTTACACTGTATTGGCTTTTTTATTCGGCAAACACAGTCTTGTTTCTGAACTGCTGTGCCAGAGGGAAGAAAAAAAACCATGGTAGTGGCATATGTTGACACAATAATCATATGTTTTTCCTTAATTGACATTCAGCCTTCAAAGTCCAAGTGGGATTGGAGAGAAATTGGTACCTACAAACATACAGAAAATGTATTGCTTTGCTTTTTCTCTGCTGGATTGTGAGCCTTCAGATCAAGCAAGTAGGATAATATGGAAATAAACTGAGTGAGTGATGCAAATTTTTGGATTCATCAGCAATCTGTAGCATTATGTAAATGAGTTATGGGTGGGAGTGGTGGGGTATCATCAGGGGAAACATGATGTGAGAAAGAAAAGAAAGGGGAAGAGCAGGAGAAGCAAAGGTATTGAAGGCAGCCCAAAACTTCATTGTAGAGGACTGGGTAGAACCTGGAAGAAGTAGGGAAGTGACATACATGTCAAGAAAGCAGAGAAATCAGAAGTGGGTGAAGCGACCATGTTTGTGTAAGTGGAAAAGATGTGATGAAATTTAGCAGAGGAAAACTTAGGCTGAATACTACGTAAAAAGACTAAGGGTGAGATCTGTTCTAGACTGCAGCAAACCTTCAGTGATGGAAGCTCAATCACTAAGGTCATTTAAATTAGGACAAAGCCCAAGAAAATGTATTAAAGACAGTAAACTTGCATTCGTGTGTTGCTGATCAAACAGGACTTTGAACTCTAATTTCTATGATTCAGGGTGCTGAAGGCAGAAGGGGTTGTCAGAGTCAAATAGTATTGGGATAATCTGAATAAGAAGGTGGTGAAATGATGGAGTAGCCAAGAGAGCAGGAAGCAGGCCTAGAAGTGATGGACAGATTGGAGAAAAGCGGGGAAAGAAAATGAAAGGAAGAAAAATTTAGAGGAGTAGTTAAGAGAATCAGGAGGCTGTGTAAGTCATGAAGCTGGCTGTGAAATTCAAACCCAAATTCTGCCAGAATGACAAAATTCCCAGTTAATCGAATGACAGGATCAAATGACCATCTTGATTAATACATTACTCCTGACACAACAGAAGTGCTTAGAATGGGAAACTACGTTACACAAATGATGTGTCTCTGCATAAGCCCAAATTCCATGAGGTGCTCTAAGTCCCTGTTGATGGAACTAGTATGAAGACAACATGGATCTTTTCTACATTTAATGGTAATTTAAAAAAAAAAGAGATTAATGAATCCACTACAGTTGCTACTGGGGGACTTGTCCTTTAGCGGAAGCAGAAGAATTCATGGGTTTATGACTGCGATTCCTGAATTCTAAACTTAATATTTGATCAAATGTGAATGGTTGCCTTAAGCATTAATGACATCTTCTAATGAAATTTGTGGGTGTTTTGCACTTTTCAATATCTGGTTCCCTGTGCTCATGTTCTACTGTGGTACTGAAGTTAATTTCTTTACACATCCAAGTAATAGGTCTGGTACATAACCAGACCTCTCGGTATCCCACTCTAAGGACATTCAGCTGGTTCAGTCAGAGGCCTTTTGGTGAAATTTGCTCTGTACTGTCTTTGAAAAGGGGGTTACTACATGTAAGAAATCATCCTTTACTTAGGGTATGTCTACACCACAGAGTTTTTTTTTGGAAAAACGTCTGTTTTTCCAGAAAAAAGTTCACTTATGTCCACACTGCAATCACATTTGTTAAAAAAATATTGAAAGAACTGAGAGGTTTTTCTGACATTGGTAAATCTCTTTCTGCGAGGAAGAAGCCTTTTTCCAAAAGAGCTCTTTCAGAAAAAGGTGTGTATGAACAGGGAAGAGGAAGTTCTTTCAAAAGAAGAGGAAAGAGAAAAAAGCACAGGTGCCCTGGTGGCCACTCTATCCATAGTAATCACAGCTTACATGTGATATAGCGTCCATTCAGTGTGGGCGCTATCTTTAAAAAAAGCAGATCGCTTTTTCGATGCGCTTTTGCTGTGTAGATACTCTCTTTTGGAAGAAGTTTTTTCAGAAGATCTCTTCCAGAAAAGCTTCTTCCGAAAGAAGCCTGCAGTCTAGACATAGCCTTGCATATGAAAAATATTATCTCTTCATGCAGTTCTCTGGCACAAGGAGAGAGAATCAATCAGTAGTGAATGCACAGGAATGCTAAGAAGTGTGAGTGGATGGAAGGACCACCAGAGCATATAATTGTAATGCAGAAGAACTTCATTCTGCATCTAATACCCAACAGAGTGCCAGGGTCAACACGAAAAACAATATAGAACAGGAGTAGCCCATAGATGGACTGCAGGCCACATCTGGACAAACAGATGCTTTTGAACAGACCCCAAAATAATCAATCAATCAATCATCATCATCATCTCCTCCTTCGCTTCCTCTTCCTCAACTGGAACTTGACTACGACCTGGCCAAGAAATTTGGATCCTGACCAAAAATAACTGACTACTCCTTTCTTAAAGGGATTTTCCATAGAACCAAATAGCTCAATTGTACAATATGTGACACATATTTCTAGCTGCAATACTGCGTGCACTTAATAACATTACCTAGTTTTAAATTACTGCAATTTTTGTAACGTGACAACCGGAGAAGAGACAGAATTAAGGTGGGAAAAATTTCAATTTAGATCAAGCAACTGAAGCTGTCTAGTATGTGCATTATTCTGAACCGATTGTCTTTTAGCAATTATGCCTTATGGAACTAAAGCCAGAGGGCACTGTCAAAACATTTTAACTATTTTTCTCTACGTTTATGTTGTTTCCAATAATTTCCAACTTTATATTCTCACTGAATTTTACTTCACCCAGGATATATTGCCTTCACAGGTCTCCTGCTGAGGTATTTGAAAAAGTGTAGAAGGTACACTTATAAAATCTGCAGAGGCTACCAAGCTGGGAGTTGTTGCAAGAAAGCCTGGACCAGTCTGGAATTGAGTGTTGGTAAATATTTTCAACTCCCCTGCCAAGGTGGCTTTCATAGCATGCTCTGTGGAGAAGTAGGGTGAAGAAGGCTCTGGGAAGCACTCTATGAAAATTTAAGTTTGGGTTGCAAGTGCCTTGGATGATAGGCTAAAAATTCTAAATTATCTGGATAAACAGTCTGAAGTAAACAAGATGAAATTCAATATGGACAAATGGAAAGTGCTTCACTTAGGAAGACAAATCAATTGCACACATACAAAATGGGAAATGACTGCCTAGAAGAAAGCTAAATATTCATCAACAGTGTAACACTTGGAAAAAAAGCAAATATCATTCTTGGATGTATTATCAGGAGTGTTTTACATCATGTGTTTTGCTTAATTCTTCCACTCTACTCTGCGCTGATACAGCCTCAACTGGAGTAGTGTTGCAGGACTAGAGAGTGCCAGCAGCAGAGATTGCCAGCAGCTCATATGGGAGCAGACTGTCAGGACCGGCGAGGCAGTGGAGCACCAGAACCCGTAGCCGATGGGGCAGGCAGGGAAGTCAGTGGGGGAACCAGATCTCATGGGGCTGTGGAGCTCACAGCCAATGGGGCCACCAGAAGCTCCAGTGAAGCATCAAAACTGCCATGAGGCTGCTGGGAGCTCCGGTGGGACTCTTGCAAGCTTGGTGGAACTGGTAGGAGCTCTGGCAGGGCTGCTGCAAGGCTGGCATGGCCACCAGGAACTCCAATGGGTCTGCTGCAGCTTGTAGGCCAGGAGACTGGGGAGAAGAGCCCTGGTGGTTGTGAAGAGGAGCCCAGCAGAGAGGCTGCGCCCCCCAGCCCGAACCTCCCCTGGTTCTGAAAACTCTCTTGTCCAGGACCAGTCAGGTCCCGAGGGTGCCAGACCATGAAGGTCCAACATGTATTTCTATTGTTTATCTTTTTAAATTTGTATTAAAAGTAATATAAAGTGAGCACTGTGCATACTGTATTGGAAAACATCCACAATTATTTAAACAAATGGCATTCTATTATTGTTTAACATGCAATTAAAACTGCTATTAACCATGCTTTTTTCAATCTTAAAATTAATCATGATTATTTTTTTAATCATTTGACAGCCCTAAAAATAAGCACTGTTACTGTACTGTAATCTGCCATGTGAGCATGGATTAGTTGCTGTTTTGATAAGGAGTTGAAGAGACATGGGATCCAGGTATTGCCAAGTTCAGGTAGCTGCACTTCATTTATCTCTCAAGTCTATTAATTGGTTTAACCAACACTAGTATCACTTATGTCACCAAACCAACAGTGGTCAATTTTCCCCAGCAGAGGGAACTGTCGTCAAAGTGTTCTTTTTCATGCAGAGCAAAAAGTAAAGTCCTCATTGTTTGAATAAGGATGCTGTGAAGTGTGTGGCAGAAAATGGGGCACCTGGAGGAAGACGTTACAAAAACAAAGATCTGATGAACTAACTATTTGAAAATACATTCAGCTAGGCAGGGTTACCACTTAAGGTCTCAAACAAGATATAGATTTGTAGGGTGAAATCTAAAAACTTTACTGAATGTTTCTCAAAATGTCCAGGAGCTTCAGGGGATAGCTGAATTAGTCTGTTACAGAAAAAAAACAACAAATTGTCTGGTAGCACTTTATAGACTAACAAAACATGTAGATGGTATCATGAGCTTTTGTGGGCACAGCCCACTTCTTCAGATGACCGGAGTTATGAGTAGGGGATATGAAAACTCGAAATAAATAGGAGAAGGGAAAGAGAGGGGGGAGAAAAAGAAAAAAGAAAAAAGGAAGAGGTGTGTGAGACAGAGCATCATTAAGTATCTGGAGAATGGGTACTTAAAGCTAAGTAGATCAAAGTAAATAGATAGATGCTAAGACAGGAAGGATACCACTCACAGAGCTGTTAGCACCTTCAGTGGTTATGAAGTAAGCAGTGTCCTAGCCAGCCCATATCACGATTGAGTCCATTAGCATGTGAATTGAATTTCACATGGAGATGAGCCATAAAATTGACTTGCTAGGTGAGTTTGGGGCTTTTCTGCACCGCTCCCCTTCCACTATATTCTAGCACCCCTGGTGGCGGGGCTGGGGCCTTTGCTCCTAGGATGGAGCCAGTCCAGCCCTGTCCTACACAGTTGCAAACTGAAGGTGGCAGATTCAAGATGCTCAGTGGGGACTACACAGGCTATACAATGAAAAAGTCCTGAAAGTGGCAACACATTTCTCCAAGCCACTAGGGTTCCCTCCCCAGCTCCAACACTCATGGCATTCTCCACCCCCCACCCTGAGCCAGAGCTCCTCTGCATCTCATCCCCAATGGCAGCATGCAGAGAGCCCTGGAGAGGCAGCATCACCCCCCGGTCTGGCAGGGATGCGTCTACACTGCACTGTTATTCGAGATAACTAGCATTATTTCGAAATAACAATGCGAGCGTCTACACAGCCATTCTGTTATTTCGAAATAATTTCAAAATATCGGATGGCTTATTCCAAAATCTGTAAATCTCATTCTATGAGGAATAACACCTATTTCAAAATAGCTATTTCAAAATAAGGTGTGTGTAGATGCTCCACTGCTGCTATTTCAAAATAGTCTCTCACCAGGCCATTCTAAGTTATTCCTCCCCAGTGCCCCCTGGGGCTCTAAATAGAGATGGCACATCCACATGAGGGAAGCCTGCCTCCGACCAATTTTGAGGCTTCCCTGCAGTATAGATGTGCTATTTTGAAATAAGCTATTTTGGAATAACTATTCCGGAATAGCTTATTTCGAAATAAGCGTGCAGTGTAGATGTACCCAGCAGTAGATCTCACTGCACTACCTCTGAGACTACAGCAGCAGCAGCAGCTCAATCAGAGGAGGGACAAATTTTTACCAAATGCATTAGACCAGAGTGCTCTGCCCGTCTCTGTCACCTTGTGGTGCCCCTACAATCAGCAACAACAAAAGAGGGATAAAACAAGTGTAGAAATCTTACCCTATTTAAAATTAGCCCCGTCTGACTATATTACAGGGAACGACCCTGGTCCCAGGAATGTACTAGATCAGTGTTTCTCAAATGGTGCTCCGTGGAGCCCCAGGACTCTGCGAGACATCTCCAGGGGCTCCGCGAGGTTGACAAACTGGAAACATCGATAGGTACAACACATACACTCAGTGGACCACTGGGGCTCCGCATAAGTACAACACATACAATCAGTGGACCGGTGGGGCTCCGCATAAATTTTTATGCATGTAAAGGGCTCCAGAGCCCAAAAAGTTTGAGAACCGCTGTATTAGATGTTGCAACCATTTTTTTTTCACTACAAGCACAGACAAGTCTGTGTCAGTATGTTACATCCTCAGTTATAGCACTATGTCATGTGGTCACCCCTGGATATAGCAACCTGCATGTTGATAATGATGGTGATGATGATGGGGATGGCCACTATGATCATTTCCCATATGATACGTGAAGCTTCTTCCTATGTTTCATCAGGTGCATCAGAAACTTCAAAAAAGTTTCAATGTGTTATTAGCTTGCAAAGAAGAGTGCACTGAATCCTGGATCTGATTATTACAGGCAATCAAAATTAGGTTAACCATCAAAAGCAAGTTAAATTTTCAGAAATAGTGAACATCGTTTCACTCCTGTTTCATAATTTTGCTTCCCATGGCAATAATGCACAGTTTGAACATTATGTGCCTGCTGGTTGTTCTTAAACAAAACATCTATAACTTACCATGATGCTGCAGGTCAGAACAGTGAGTGAGTGGATCTCCATTTCGGATATCTTGTCGTCTAGTACGTCTAAAAAAAAAAAATCACATTAGAAAATGTTATTCACTTTCTCAAGATGAAAATAAGTATTTGTGTTACATAATCCAAAAAATAAGGGCAGAGTTATTTACACTTCAATGAGCATGCAACATTACATTGAACATACTGTGTAAGGGAACTCTTAGTTTATTGTATTCTATAACATAGTAGATAAACTCTCAAATTAAGGATCCTGTCTTGATAAATGCATGTGAATGTATAGCAACCCACCCTAAAAATACTGATTATGAGTAAATTCATTGGTCTGTTGAAATGTAGCTCAATAAGAGTCCATCATGTACAAAATGCAGCCTGTTACACATTTATTGAAAATACAAGTAATTTAAAATGGCACCATCTTGTCTACAATGGAGATTATGTTAAATATCCTACATTTATCCTTAGATTCTTCTAGATCAGGGCTACTCAACACGTGGCCCGTGGGCCTCATGCAGCCCGCGGTGCAGTTTGGATTTACATGGGGCTCAACAATGTGGCCCGTGGGTGGGAGCCAAAACAAAGAAGTAGTCAATATAATAGTCTTCTGTTGATATGCGTTTTAGTAGTTAAATTCCTGGACTGTCATTGGCCATTAACAGAGCTGTCAAAGGGGTGGAAATCAGGTAAATATTGCATTTTATTAACATCAGCAGAACTGACTTAAATGGGGCCTGCGTGTTGTGTAGTCTTGTCTTAATCTTTGTATTCATGCCTATCAGTGTGAAAGAAGCTATTTGCATATATTTGCATACACATTTGCATGTATATGCAACCACACTTAATTTGTGGCCCTTGGCATGTGCTGTATCATTGTGGCCCTGAGGGCTTCCAAAGTTGAGTAGCCCTGTTCTAGATTATAAGCAAGTGTCTTAGTTGGCAAACTGCAATGTTACTGTAAGGACATAATGTATTTATAAATGGATAGAATAATATGTAACTCAACTTTTGTCTGGTTTAACCAAAATCTTGGATCTAAATGCATTTGCAAAGTTTTTTGCATTTGAAAGCAAGTGGCTTTCACCTTTAGTATAGAAGGAATTAAAATTGTATGTCCTTGAAAAATAGTGTATCCAAAGTCCAGATTTACATATTTGCAGCTTGAGGCCCCCTCTAGTTCTTATCACAGTCTCATTTAATGTAACTTTATATTCTACCTCCAATTTGCTCTCCATCTGTTCTCTTTGATAAAGTGTTGATCTGTTTGAAAAAAGTTATATTTAAAGAAAAACAATACAGTTCTCTTTTATTTGCATTTGTTGTGTTTGCTTTGTCCGTGTCTTTTCTACCTAAACAGCTGTGGTACAAAACCCAATTCAGCCCATGGAAAGGAGTTTCATTTAAAAAAGAAGAAAAGAACAGGACAAACAAAGATGTGTTTTGAGAACAAGCACTTTACTTGGAGAATAGGAGAAAAACAGAAGGATTGCAAAGTCAGGAGAGAGCAAAGAGGATTAGGTGGCTGAACAATGTTGAGATGTCAGATTAGGACATCCAGTGACACATGTGAAAAAGTGAAGTATCCTTGTAAGAGCCACACTTGATCTCACCCTCTAGTCACAATGGTCCAAATGAAGCAAATATAATGGTTTCTGCAATGCAGAGATCTGTACTTACCACTCCTGTCTTTAGAGTGAAAATCAGCTAAAGCACACTCATTAACAACCCCAAAACTGAAGGCAGGGGATTCTCTGTTGGGGATTAACAGCAGTGGAATTTGATTCTGGATCTGGGTGGCAATTTTTTGACTCAGTGAAAAAATGTTGATTTGTTGAAATCAAAATTGTTTGTGAGCAGAGTGTTATTTCCACAAAATTCCCTTTTCTGAAATAAAAACCACCTAAATTTCATTTTCAAAAGCAATTTAAGCAGAGAGGAGCATAAATTTCAATGGAATTTATGCATTATTGAACTTTTAATCCAGTATTTATATATTTAACCCAGAACTTCTTCATCCACAGATTTCATGGTGCTTCTCCTTAGTTCTCCATGGTAGGCTAGATGGAATTTCAGAATGCCATGAATGAACAGATAGGCTATTGCATATTGTGCATGTCTGAATAAACTTTGGGTGAAGGGAGAAATGTGCTGGAAAATGGTTGTCACACCCCATAAAAATTTTCATATTTCAGAAAAGGGATTTTTTTTGGAAATCACTCTCTTCTCACAAACAATTTTGATTTCAAACAGATCAGCACTGTTTCTTGTAGGAGTCGTCTATACTACATCAGAAGGTCGAAGTAAGAGTTGACACATTTTACATAGCATTTTCACGCCATCCCTACAGTGGGAGGCCAATTGGAGCAAACGGTCCCATCAACTTCCCTTACTCCTCGTTAGGAGCAGGAGTACTGGTGCCAACAGGAGCACCCACTAAGTTCAATGTAGTGTGTTCACATTTGGCCCGTTAAATCGAACCCTGGCAGATTGATCGCAGCAGCGTTGATCTTCAGTGTAGTGTAGATGTGCCCATAGAGAGTGTCAAAAAATTCCCACCTGGATCCAGAATCAAGTCCCACAACTGATACCTCCAAGTCTTATTTTCTAAGGGTTAGTCTACACTTGCTCCCTAGTTCGAGCTAGGGATGCAAATGTAACGGACGAAATTGCTAATGAAGCGGGGATTTAAATATCCCACGCTTCATTAGCATAATCTCGCCCGTGTGTTATTCTGCTCAACAGCTGATTCAAACCAGGAAGTGCACTCCTGGACACGTTGGTTTGAATCAAACCCCTTGGTTCGAACTAATGTTACTCCTCATTTTTTGGTCCGCTACATTTGCATCCCTAGCTCAAACTAGGGAGCAAGTGTAGACGTACCCTAAATCAGTGATTTAGGGATTAAGGAGTCTAAGTTTTAATTTATTTCTGAAAATGCTACTTAAGCAGTTTTGAGCACTTCACCTTGGATGTAAAATCCCACTGAAATGCACTGTAAACAGATGGTCAGTGGGACTTACACACGTCTGATAATGTTACTCATTATTATGCTTTCCAAAGTAATAACCCAAAAAGGTCATGAAAACATTTTAATTGAGGGTACATGACTGTGCTTAGGGGCACATTCTGAAGATATACATCATTGCTCTCACACACTCATTCCAGTGCTGGATATTTTCCCTTTATTTTTTTCCATGGAAAGCTAGTTGCAATATGGGTGACTCAGAACTACACCCAGGTCCAAATGAACTGCAAATGCAATTTTGACACCCCCTTCATAAATTCCACAGGGCAACTTTTTTATAGAATTCTAGTGTAGGAATTAGGCCTCATAAAAATCACATTAATATTAATGGATTTTGAATCAAGTTTTCAGTTAGCATACTAAGCAAATATCACACATTTCAGCATTAGGAAACAGGAACTCCAAAACATCTGCACAAGATTCAGTAAAACAGTCACACTGTAGACTTTCATAACAGTCACTTAGGTTCCCTAAAGATACACTGAATGGGAAATATATATGAGACAGGAAGATAAATAAAACAGCTATAAGCAAACCATGCACCAAGACACAACATTCCCAAAACTTGTGGAGTCTGGAATTATAGGAATGCCTTGGCCATTGCATTTGAATTCTTCCCAGTAATGGTCATTCTGCAGCAGGTGTATTTAGTTTCTCTTCTTTACCTCCTCATGGAGAATTATTTTGCTTCAAATTATCTCAATAAACTGATGCAAAAATAAGAATGCATGTTTCATAAGCAGTGTTTTTAAAGTGTTTGCTTGGGATACATTGAGGTACAAAGGCTGACATTTCAGTTCTCACTAGCTGAAGTATCTATTCTATAGTGGAAATTCTCCCTACTGTTCGTTACATTATCCCTACTCCAGCAGCCAACCAAGCATTCCCCGAAATTAAATACATTTTGGGACATGACATTTCTAGCTGAAGTAATTGTAAACTTTAGCTTCAGGATGAAGTTTGGCTCATCTGTACGTAAATGCTTATGTCTCCTTTGGTTTAAGACACATATGGGACATTTCCTTTTACATTATCAACATCTGAGGTTTTTTTTTCTTCAATAATTTACCTAATATACTGAAAGTTAGGTGATAATATGCTGATCATGGGCCAAATTCTGATCCTTTTTGCAACCTTTTTTATCAATTAATTTCTTCAGCTTTACACCCTAGTAACTCACAGAAGATAATAAACCCTTGCCCTAAGTTAATTCTCAATAGGAATAGATCTAAAGTTTTGTTGGAGGCTAAAAACTTGAAACCAACCAGCTACTCCACAGTACATAGAAACACTTTGGACATTGTTTTTCACTTATGGGTCGTCATGTTTCTTCACGGTGCACATCATGTAATCATTTACATCAGGGCAAAGAGAGTGTAAAATGGAATCAGATCAGAATAGCCAGTCTTTGCACAAGTTTTAGAATAATGGAAAATCAGGTGCTAGCTGTCCATTTTCATTGATCCCCAAATGCTTTATCATTCAGTTAGCATCACAACAACTTTTGAAAGTGTAGGACAATGATGTTACAGTTGTTAAGTCCCTGTATTCTTCAGTGTGCAATGATTGCAGGACCAAGTCCCCCATGTCTTTTTTCTTCCATTTTAGGGAGAACGCACTTTTTATTGTTGACATTTCTCATGACAGTATGTTTCTATTTCAAAGATGGCACTTTTCTAATTTTTTTTTGTCACAAACTTTCCAAGACATCCCAAGAAGTGGCAATGTTCACTTACCAAGACTTGATATTACTTGTAACTTTCACAAATATATTGCCTTTGAAGTAGAAAGGGCCCCAGTTAACCATCCTATGAAAAGTCTCTAAAGCCACGGATTACATGTGCGATCAGCAAGTAAGCAGACATCTGCAACTGTCCCTACCTCTTAGCAGTGGGGAAGTAACGCGAGCACGAAGAGCCATCCCAAGCACAGTAAGGGTCTCTAGCAAGGCAGCATTCAGCACATGCTTTTCCATACACATCGCAGCGGTGCAAAGGAAGCTGTGAAACTCCAACAGCCGAGCCAATGTAGAGTTGTTGCTGTGAAATAGGTGCAAGGTTGCAAATAGTCAGGTTTCGCTGGAAAGACATGCAACATACATCACAAAATATATGTAGTGGGTGCTGCTTCTGATCTCATTTACACTGGTATTACACCATTGTGCTCCTACTGATTTTACTCCTAATTTACACACAGGTAAGCCAGAGGGAAATCAGCCCCAACATTTAAAAAAATACAAGTACGAAAATTATTTCTGGTTTCTATTGGATAAATTCTGGTGCTGATTCCTATGTGAAACCTCAGTGCAGTCAATGGAATTGCCGTGGGTGAATTGAGATAGACTATGACTCTACATTCCTATCCTTCAATAACATAAAAATGGTCATATTGAGTCATACCAATGGTTCATCTAGCCCAGTATTCTGCTTTTGCCAGTGGCTGCTACCAGATGTTTCAGTGGCGTGAACAATGACCCATCCCTTTTCTTCCAGTCCCAGCTCTGTTTAGGGATACCCAGAGCATGGGATTGCATCTCTGACCATCTTGGCTAATATCCATTGATGGATCTATCCTTTATGAACTTTTCTAATTATTTTTGATCCCACTTTTACTTCTGTCCATCACCTAACAATTAGTTCCACGGGTTGACTGTGTGAAGAAGTAGTTCCTTATGGCAGCATTTCTCAAACTGTGGGTCCTGACCCCCTTGGGGGTCGTGAGCAACTTAGAGGGGGGTCGCGAGCAACTGAGAGGCTGGTTGCAGCAATGGAGAGGGGGATCGTGAGCAACTGAGAGGGGGGTCGCGGTATCACAAGTTTGAGAACCCCTGCCTTATGGGGTTGTAATCCTGCAGCCTATTCATTTCATCGGGTGACCCAAGGTTCTTGTATTATGTGATGGGGTAAATAACACTTCCCACATCACTTTCTGCACACCATCCATGAGTTCATAAACCTCATATCCCCACTTAGCTTTCTTTTTTGTAAGATCAACAGCCCCGGGCTGTGTCTACACTGGCATGATTTTCCGGAAATGCTTAAAACGGAACAGTTTTCCGTTATAAGTATTTCCGGAAAAAGAGCGTCTACATTGGCAGGATGCTTTTCCGGAAAAGCCCTTTTTCCGGAAAAGCGTCCGTGGCCAATGTAGACGCGCTTTTCCGGAAAAAAGGCCCGATCGTCATTTTCGCGATCGGGGCCTTTTTGCGGAAAAGACTGCTGGGCTGTCTACACTGGCCCTTTTCCGGAACAGTTTTCGGAAAAAGGACTTTGCGGCGGGAGCAGCATAGTTTTCGGAAAAGCAGCTGATTTCTTACAGTAGATGGTCAGTGCTTTTCCGGAAATTCAAGGGGCCAGTGTAGACAGCTCACAGCTTATTCCGGAAAAGCGGCTGCTTTTCCAGAATAAGTGGCCCAGTGTAGACACAGCCCCAGTGTTTTAAAAATGTTCTCATATGGAAGCAGTTCCATCCCACTAATCATGTTTGTTACCTTTCTCTGTACCTTTCTCAATTCTAATGTCTCTTTTTTTCTGAGATGGGCAACAGGAACTGCATGTAGTATTTGATGAATGGGTATGCCATAGATTTAAATAGTTGCATTATACTTTCTATCTTATTATCTATTCCTTTCATAATGGTTCCTAACATGGTTAGCTTTTCTGACTGCTGTTGCACATTAAGCAGATGTTTTCAGTGAACTATGCAGAATGACTCCAAGATCTTCCTTGAGTGGTAACAGCTAAATGAGCCCACATCATTATGTATGTATAGTTAGGATTATGTTTTCCAGTGTGCATTACTTTTCACTTATCAACATTTTTCATTTCTGATTTTGTTTCCCAGTCAATGAGTTTTATGAGATCTTTTTGCAGGCAGCTTTGGACTTACCTATCTTTAATTTAATATAATCTGCAAACTTTGCTACCTTTTTTTGAATATGTTGAAGAGCACAGCTCCAATACAGATGCCTGGAGGAGTCTGCTATTTATCACTTTCCACTGAGAAACCTGACCATTTATTCCTATCCTTTGTTTCCTATATTCTAACCAGTTACTGATCCATGAAATGACCTTCCCTCTTATCTCATGACGGCTTATTTTGCTGAAGAGCCTTAGTGAGGGACCTTACCAAAGGCTTTCTGAAAGTCCAAGTATAGTGTACCCAATGGATCACCTTTGTCCACATGCTTGTTGACACCTTCAAAGAATTCCAATAGATTGACAAGGCATGCTTTCACTTTACAAAAACTGTGTTGACACTTCTCTAACACAGTATTCAACTATGTGTCTGATCATTCTGTTCTTTAACAAAGTTTCAATCAGTTTGCCTGGAATTGAAATTAACTTTGCTGACCTATAACTGCCAAGATTAGCTCTAGACTAGAGCCTTTTTTTAAAAGGTATTATACTAGCTATCTTCCAGTCATTTGGTACAGAGCCTGTTTTAAATGATAGGGTAAACAATACAGAAACTCTGCAATTTCATATTTGAGTTCCTTTAGAACTCTTGGGCAAATACCATGTGGTCCTGGTCACTTATTGCTGTTCAATTTTTTCAATGTATTCCAAAACCAGCTCTACTGACATCTCATTCTGGGACAGTTCCTCAGATTTGTCCCCTAAAAATACTGGCACAAGTATGGGAATCTCCCACACATCCTTTGCAATGACGACTGATTGAAAACTCAAGGAAGACAAGGCAGTTGCAAAGCAGCTAAATTATTTTTTACTTAGTGCCTTGATTGCCCAGTGGCCCCACCAGTTGTTTGGCAAGCTTCCTGCTTCTGAAGTACTTAAAAATATTGCTATGAGGTTTGGTATCTTTTGCTACTAGCTTTTCCGAATATTTTTTGGCCTGCTTAATTATACTTTTACACTTGACTTGCCAGAGTTTATGTTCCTTTCTATTTTCCTCAACAGTCATTCACTTCCAATTTTAAAAGATGCCTTTTTGCCTCTGTCACAGTCACAGGGTCTAGTCTCAGCCTGGCATGAGTCTCGTGGGAGTGACTCTGTTAATGTGCTAGGCCTTTATGGACACACACACACACACACACACACACACACACACACACACACACACACACACACACACACACACACACACACACACACACACACACACACACACACACACACAGGCGCAGGCTTATGGCCTTCAATCAAGAGTGGACCATCAGCACTGGTGTTCCCTTGTCTCCATGGGAACCCTGTAGGAGGCTCGTACTGTGATCCTTCGGGGTGTAATGCTCTCAATGAGGATTTACAGTGATACAAGCAACGTTTTTGTCCAAACAAGATAGACATGTATTAGTCACCAGGGTGACAGAATCTTAAAGTCCTCAGGCTAATACAGAAAGGCAGAAATCCAGTCATAGTCTCTCTTGGTTAAGCCAGTATCCTGACGGACCAGTCAAGCGATAAGGGACTCTCTCTCACTCCCTACACCCTCCTTTGCCCTCCTGTTCCAGGTTCCTGAGCATCTCCAAAACACCACCTTCTACATTTGCTCCCTAGTTTGGACTAGGGATGCAAATGTAGGCGACTGAAATTGCTATGAAGCGGGATTTAAATATCCCGCGCTTCATTAGCAAGATCGCCGCGCGCTAGTCGAATCACAGCTGATTCGAACCAGGAAGTGCGCTGCAGACGCCGTAGTTCGAACCAAGGGCTTTGGTTTGAACTACCGCGTCCCGGCACGCACTTCTTGGTTCGAATCAGCTGTGATTCGGACTAGCGCGCCGGGCGAGATCTTGCTAATGAAGCGCGGGATATTTAAATCCCCGCTTCATTAGCAATTTCAGTCGCCTACATTTGCATCCCTAGTCCGAACTAGGGAGCAAATGTAGATGCACCCACAGAAACGCAAACACCATCCTACTTCTTATTCTGTTACAGAAGCAGACTTAACAGGTATTTTTAATAAATAAACTGGCTAGCAATGCCACATATGGAGGGAAACTGAGGCACATATAGGATTTATACAAATATTACAGAAAAGACCCACTTTGTCACCATTACTTTTACTTAGTTGTATAGCCATATTGGCATTCGCTGTTGTGGTCTTACTGTATTGTTTTGTGGGTTTTTTTTAAATTTGGGGCATATATTTAGTTTCATCCTCTGCTATGGTGTTTTAGAGTTTCCATACATCTTGCAGGCATTTCACTCTTGTGACTGTTTCTTTTAATTGCCATTTAACTAGTTTCCTCATTTTTGTGTAGTTTCCCATCTTGAGGTTAAATGCTACTGTTGTGGATTACTTTGCTATTTTCCCCCTGACAGTTGCCTCATTTACACTCCCACATTGGCAGGCCCATGCAAGTGAGTTCACCCATGTTAGAATTTAAAATTCTATCATTTTTATAAAATCACTTATAATATTTGTCAATATAATTAGTCATGCACCTTTCTGTGATATAATTGAACAGGACTCTTTTTCATGTGATTGCTTCTCTTCAATTCCTACTTGTACTTTATGATCAACTTCTCTTCTTTTTTACTAGGATATATTGTATCCCCTTAATAAATCCTTCCCAAATGAATGTGTCTTTTTTCCAAATCTCATGCTCCACCACACCCACTGGATTTCTCAGATTCATGTGGTAAGGTCCCTGCACTCATGCAGAGCCTGAGTGAGCTCAGTGCTAGAACTGATTGGAAAATGTGCTTTTTTTTAGGTTGAAATTTTAAAAGAAAAGAACAATGACATTTAATATTTGTCAAATGTTTTCACAGGAATGTTAGACTTTTAGGTGGAATATCACCTCATATGTATCCTTCACCTATGCATGTAGATAAATGAGGGAGTAATGAATGGAACTAGTGACTAGCAGCAGTCTGACTGACATTTAGTGATGAATCAGAAGCATAATGTATTACTGTACAGTAGTAGTATTGTGTATAACTGGGGCACTCATATATATAAACAATTTGGCATGTACCTTACTGAATATAGCATATAACAATGAATTCAAAGGTGTATATTGAAAAATCAATGTCCAAACTATAAAAGGGCACATGTACATCAATGTACCCATTTCTGATTAGTCATACACTGATTTCTAATAACTCTCCCTATAATGAGAGGCTGCAAACCAAACAGAAACACAGAGTGTCATAGGAAATCTAAAATAAATTACCGAGACCAAAAGAGAGCTGCTTAAAGATTTTACTCCCTGTGGAACAGTTCAGAATATTCAATCGGTTAAGTATAATATGTGGTTTAGGAATCCTATAATCAAGAGATTATCCAAATCACTCTACTTGCCTCTCTTAAAAGCAACGTATTTAGGATCCAGCTGTTGACCATTATGCTGTACACTAATAATAAAGAATTCCAGGCAATATGAAATTCAAAAAAATGGTACTGAAGGCATCTGCATCAAATGCCTGACATTGCACAAGACAATTTGTGTTTAATACAACCTCTGATTATTAGATCAAATTACAGCAAGAGAAGCTGTCATTTGAGGAGATTGTTTCAAACCACCGCAATAACAGCACTCTAGAGAAAATGTACGGGTCAGGGAAGGGACAAAATATGTGGCAGTGGTCACCGTTTGCCCTCACCACATATTGATGTCTGTGATACAACTGTTTTTCCTATGGCTTGGAATAACAGATGTAAAATACATCCCTGTACACTTTGGGGACTCATGGTGGTGCTCGGGAGGTGCACCACCCCCCTGTGCCTCCACCAAAATTTTAATTGCTATCTGGAGTGCCTCCTCATGCCCCCTCCCTGTTCCTTTGCATGGCCTCCCTACACCCCCTCCTACAGGCATCAGTCACCCATGTCTGTACAAGCCCTGAAAGCAGGGAATAGGTTTTGTATGGCTCCTCAACACAAGGCTGAAAGTATGAAGAGGTGCAGGAGAAGCATAAACGAGCACTGAATAAGCTATAGTACATGTATACAAACAGATTGTACGTTTTTTTGGAAGATTCAAGGATTCTCTCTCTTTCTCTCTCCTCCCCCCAACCCCTATCTTGAATGGAAATGTGAGTGGTGAGAACACAGTAATTCTCTGTTCCAGACAAAACATTTGTGATCTCCTTGCCCCATCCCACCACAGCTCCTATGAACATAGGAGTTCATAAAGCCCATGTATATGAGCCAAAGAGGAAGAAGAGGTGAGGGTTTCCTCCACAACATTCCACTTCCAGCTCCCCTACTATGTGGCAGCTGTTCTTTGGGTAATCATAGCAGCAGGTGGGAAGGAGGATGGGTATGGAGGTGCAAGGGATTTTCTGTGGCCTGTTCCTCTTCCCAAATTCAAGTTAAAGGACTGAATCTAGATAACTTTTCAGGTTTCAATTCTATACTGTGGAGCCCCATCTGAGTGATTTTCTGGGAAGTGCTGGTTCTTGCACTGCTGCGTTTAAGGAACTACAGGGGAGTCAGGGGGTAAGGGACACTGTTCATATGGTCTGTTCCTATTGCAGATCTGCCAAGAATGGTGCAGATCTCAAGAATCAATGGCTTTAGAGGATGGAACACACATGAGAGCCTATGTCTAGACTGCAGGCTCCTTTCGGAAGAAGCTTTTCCAGAAGAGATCTTCCGGAAAAACTTCTTCCAAAAGAGAGCGTCCACACAGCAAAAACGCATCGAAAAAGCCATCTGCTTTTTCGAAAGATAGCATCCACACCGATTGGGACGCTGTCTCGCATTTAAGCTGTGATTATTATGGATAGAGTGGCCACCAGGGCACCTGTGCTTTTTCCTCTTTCTTCTTCTTTTGGAAGAACTCTCTTCCCCATCTACACACATGCCTTTTCCCAAAAGAGCTCTTTTGGAAAAAGGCTTCTTTCTCATAGAATGAAGATTACCAGGGCTCGCCAAGCAGCGGCGAGCCCCACTCACCAGCTGCGCAGTTTGGCATGATGTGCATGCGCAGACCACGTTGCACATGCGCTTACCGCGCTGCGTGGCTGAGCTGGCTTGTAATCTACTCGCCATGGGCAAGTAGATTACACTAATTGTTGAGCCCTGAGGATTACCAATCTAGGAAAAACCCCTCTGTTCTTTCGATTTTCTTTCGAAAGAACGCAATTGCAGTGTGGACGTAAATCAAGTTTTTTCAGAAAAACAGCCATTTTTCCTAAAAAAACTCTGTAGAGTAGACATACCCTAAGAGATTAACTCAAAATCTAACCTCTGTAAATTAAAGAGCTGACAAGAGGCACGTCAAGGCTCACTCTGAATGCATTGTTAAGGGCTAGATCAGGAAGTAAAATTCACCCCCGTGCAGATGACCAGCCAGCACTAGGCCTTAGCTAGTCACGAAATGGGGAATGCCAACTGAGTTGTTAACACAGCCAGAGAGGCAGCAATGATAAAGCCTTGAAGTGCACCACTGCTGCTACTGCGGCTGGCGCCTCAGGCCCTTTAAATTGCTGCCACAGCCCTGTGTGGTGCATTCTGGGCAGCATAAGGACTGCTTGGGGTAAGTGTAATGCTATCTGGGCAGTACTAAGGCTGCCTCAGGGAAGATAGCCCCAGACCCACCCCTTCCACCTGAGGCCCTGTCCCTTCTAGGAGTGCAGAGCAAGCCCTCCCTCTCCTCCCCCACTTTGACCAGCAGCCCAGCCAGTCTGTCATCCCCACGAGGTATGCAAGAATAAGCAGAAAGCTCTGTACACAAGGGTGTCTGAATCAGATCAGCACACTCCTAGTTTATTTTTTTTAAAGTGATGGTACTGAAACTATTGAATAATGCCTGCTGATTTTATTATTTACATTTGCATGTTTGCACTGTGCAATATTATTTATGTGCCTCCTTCCCACTTATACACAATGAACAATGTACTTGAGCTGTAATATCAAAAGCATCTTTTAATCATAAATATAATGTTGAAACACGTTGCCAAATACTTCTTTGATACAAAGTCTCAGTGCCAAAAGCTTGTCATGCTGTATCATGATTCTGTCATTTTTAATACAAGGTTGGCTGATAGTTCAAGAGCTTAATTTTGGCTGAATAACTCATACTGTGCTTTCTAGCGTTATACAATTTTAATGTTGTAAATTTATTTTCAAGAGACTTGAGAGGAAAATTGTAATCCCTCCTAAGTAAATAAAGATGCTTTGAAGAAGTTATACTAAAATGCACAGCTCTTTATACAATACAATCAGCTGTCTTAAAAGAATGTACTTGTAAAAATAATCCAAAGCAGAACATTTTGGTATGATGTGAACATATACATTACTTGACAGGTTTGTTTGTAAATGGTACATTCTTTTTAAGCCACCGTTTTTGTTGGTTTGGGTAAGATGTCAGGGAAGTGGCCCCAAACAAAATGTTTTGTGTCAAAAACTTCCATGTTTTCAGGCAGGTTTCCAATATACAATGGATTAGTAGCTGTAAGTTTTCAGCATTTGAAATGGAGAGTTGAGCTTTTTTTATTAAAGGATACAATTTAGCCCTTTAAAGGGCTCCCTCAGAGGCCAATGCACCATTTAAGACAAGACATAGCTCTTTTTCTCACTCTTCACTGAGGGTATGTCTAGACTGCATCCCTCTGTCGGCAGAGGGATGCAGATTAGGCAGGTCGACATCGCAAATGAGGTAGGGATTTAAATATCCCACGTCTAATTTGCATAAAAATGGCCACTGTGTTTTGCCGACTCAGCACTTTGTCAGCAAAAAGTGGCAGTCTAGAGGGGGGATCTGTTGAGAAAGAAAGCCTTTTTCGACAGATCCCTTATGCCTCCTGCGAGGAGGTTTACAGGATCTGTTGAAAAAGGCTTTCTTTCTTGACAGATCCCCCTCTAGATTGCCACTTTTTGCTTACAAAGTGCTGAGTCGGCAAAACGCGGTGGCCATTTTTATGCAAATTAGGCACAGGATATTTAAATCCCTGCCTCATTTGCAATGTCGACCTGCCTAATCTGCATCCCCTCTGCCGACAGAGGGATGCAGTCTAAACGTACCCTGAGAGGGGCTGTACATCATTATTTATGGAACCATCCTGCACTAACCACCAGGTATTACTACCAGAGCTTCAATGAGAATATTCATGGTAAGAATTAAGACACTCAGTATTTTCAGAATCAGATCTGTCATCAGCAAGACTGGGAATAAAAAGAGTTTACAACACCTCATCTCTCCCCTTTTATATATTTTAAGCTTATCTTAAAGGCATACAGGATGTGCCTGTGCCTCCACTTAAGTCAATGGAGGGCTTTGACATTAATTTCGCAGGGAACAGCACTGGCCCATCTGTGTGAGGGACAAATTCAGACATGTTGTGAGTGAGTGAAACGCCTCTAAATACAATAGCTTCTCAGACGCTGGAGCATTTGGTAATGTGGCATTTTTCTACAAGCAGTTGGTTGGTAAGTGCTTAGTTTCTACCTTGCCAGTAAAGCACAAAACGAACATTTTTTTTTTCTTCACTGCTTGACACATCTTCCATGAGAAACTACTGATGTTTATGTAAAGAGATGGGATGTTGCTCGTATAATTAATATGCCTCTACTAAGTGCCAAATAACTGTCTCTGAAATACACAGGCCAATAAATATTTTAAAAAGTGATTTAAAGCTGATGCATACAAGTACCTGCTTTGTGGAAATCTTCATTGCTGAAATAACAGTGGGTTCCTAGGGAAAAAAAAGCAAAAAGTGTTAAAATGTAAAATGTGTTTTTTATAAACATGAAGCTCGTAACAGAGATCATCTACCAGCTAAGAAACTCTTGGGTCTTTGGACGGCATTTCTTGTGGACTATTACAATAAAATGTTTTTATTGTCAGAGATGAACTAAAATGCATGTGCATTTATGTCTGTGCATGTCTAAATTTATCACCACAATTTATCAACCATTTCACATATTTATTATTCTAGAGTTATTGGTTTTATTATTTGTTTCACTTTTTGAGATACATTTCTGCTCCTACTGTTAAATTGAAATGTACAGGAATTTATGCACATGGCACATACAGAGGAAAGCTTAAGAATAAATTTTAATATGATAAAGATCTGGTGATGGGAACCTAAATAAACCAATCCTTTCTGCAATACCTAGATGAAAACCCGAGTTCTGCAAATACTCACGTGACTAGCTTTCCTCACATGGGTAGTCTTAACTATTAACTGCACTGGGATTGCTCACACACACAGTTGCTCATGTTTATGGATTGTGGAGCTCAAAGAGGAAACAAATTTTATACAGTAGCATATTTAATCAACATAATGGGCAATTCTGCTCACCTTACTCAGGCACTGACTTCAACTGAACACCATGTGTGAGTACAGTAAGCAGAATTTGGCCCAATACATAGATTCCCATATTAATTATTTATAAGCAATGTTAATAAAATACTGGATTTAGTCTTGATCCTAAAATTTTGGGGTTTTCTTGTTTGTTTTTTGTTTTTTTTTACATTGGCAGGCTGAGTGACTTCAGCGATATGTGATGAAAAATTATAGGTCTAAGATCTTAATGAGTAACTCTAACAAAATTTAAGTTTCAGTGCAGTGCAAAACCTTACTACGTATAGTGCAAAACAGTACTACTTACTGACCCTATGCATCTTGTTTTTAGCAAGATCTATTAATATAGTTCACATTTAAGCTTTCAACCTGCTGATCCTGGGAGAATGTGATATGGCTGAGTGGATGCTAAGCATGTGGCTTCCTTTACAAATCGGTTAATAGACCTGGTATTAGAAAGCATCAATTATGTGTTACATTTGAATGAAAATTGAACTCATTTGCTTGTTTGCTCAGCTGTTCAGGGGAATATTCCACAATTCGGGTTAAAAAAAGGCATTTGTTATCAATGTAACAGATCTGGAAGGTTTTCAGTTTGGTGGATTTATAAATGAAAACAATTGTATTCATCATACTGCAGCTCAAACAGTGAAACACATTCTTCATGACACACAGACAGCCTCCTCTGTAGCTAATAAAAACTCAGATCTGGTGGGTTACATTTAAAATTTATTGCCAAATTTCCATTAAAAGATCTAATTTTTATTTATTTCAAGGTCTCCTTGTACTACTAAACTAAAGGAGCTTTAATGTAAATGAGAATCAGGCCCAGACTACATAATATAAACACAAAAGATGCACAAGTAAACTTAAAACCCAAATTCTAATTTTCCATTGAGTATAGTGGTACTGCAAATCCAGTTTAGAAAATAACATTGATTCAGTTCTTCTTAATTTACTGTCCCATTTCTTGGATCTCTTAGCACTTCTGCTTTATTTAAGGAAGACACTACTATGCTATCAAAGTTGCCAGATTACCCTGTGGAGTACATAATAACTTTGCTTCATGTTAAAGAGAGAAAAGCCAGAAGCCACAAATTACTCTTCTCATTTTTTCCCTCGTAGCTTCTAATTTACATTTGGGTTAAAAAACCCCAAAACAACAAAAGAAATAAAAACCCAAACCCACAGAAAAATGTAACACAGGCTGACAGGGACTAATCTCTGGGCAGTGATTCTTCTGCAGACTTTGCCTGCGAAGCATAGAATGCTGAAAGTAACTGTTTCTATAAGATGTTCCCAAATATGCTGTGTCTTCTGTCAAGCCAAAGATATATTGATGCCAACACAGCATGGACAGAGATAGTTGAGGAAACTCAATGGTTTTATTGTAGCACAGAAAACATGAAAACATGAAATATCCCCTCAATTTTCAGAAGAGACTGCTGAATGCTTCTGCTGGGGTAAGATGGGGGAGCAGCTCGCAGTACCTTAAAGGGACTTGATTTTCATAAAATGCTGAACTCCCATCTTCTGAACATCAGTCCTTTTAAAGCTATTCAGGCACCTAACAATGGAGACAGGGCTGCCTTTAGGCATACGCAGAATATGCAGCCGTGTTGGGCACTACTCAATCTGTGGCACCAGCATGTCCCAAATTAAGTCCTGCTCTATGCTGCGTATGCCTAGTACCAGACTATGGAAATACCGGATGAAGCAGCCCCAATCCCTTCCTCCACAGATCCTGCTCCCAGCCCCAGCCCAATACCCCAACCACTGCTCTGCCTCTCAGCCCTGACGGCCCAATCCCTTAGTCCCGCCCCCCACCACACCCCACCTCTGCCCCACCTACCAGCCCTGACAGCCCAATCCCTCAGCCCTACAGCCACTGCTCTGCCTCTCAGCCCCAATCCCCCAGTCTCCTGCTCTGCCTCCCAGCCCCAGAGACCAAATTCCTTAGCTGCAACCCTCTGGTCTGGTTCGCTGGGGCCAGAACTCCCCACCATGCTGCCCGTTCCCCCTTCCCCTCCCCACCACACTCCACACTCGGCTCCCAGCTGAGTTGCTGGTTTCCCCTATGGCACTCCTGCCCCACCATCAGACTTTCCTGTTCCTGGGCTCTGTGGTCCAGGAACATCCGTGGTCCATGCCAGACAACAGATGTTGCCAGAGCAGGGAGTCCCAGTTAAGGGAGGTACAACCTGTAAAGTGTATATTTCATGTATATTTCTTATGCTCTCACTATTATGTCAGAGAAGCTCAAGGTATAAGATTGAAGAGTCTCCTACTACCCTGGTAATATGAATTGTTTCTAATAGCCACAGATGTAGTTCTTACTTTCTATAACCCTGTGAGACACAATGGGTGGGGAGATTCCAGAAAATGCACATTGTTTAACTGTAACTGACAATCACTCAAATATTCAGTGGTTCTAATTTATCATTGAAATAGCACAACAAAAGTCAGGAATGTGATTTCTTTTATCATTAACCTCCAACTAGCACTGGGAGCATCAAGGTTTATTTTGACTAGTGTCTGGGCTGTAATTGACAAGCTAATTAGAAGAGTATGCCAGGCTAGTCCTTGGCTATCCTGCTACAAGTTCAGATTGCAGCTGTCCACAGAAAAATCTACAACCAGACACTTGAAATTTAGCAGCACTTACCTGAAAGACTGTCATTTCTTCCAGCAAGACTTCTTCTAAATCATGCCAAGTCTCCTTAGGAATGGAAACCACTTTAAGAACTGTCCCAATATCTTTAAAAGCAAAAGAAAAATGTTTTCAGGTGTTTAATAAGTAGACTCAAATTTAAGGGCAACTAGACTTTCTTGGTCCCTTGTAATATGCAATTATTTCCACACAAAGGTCCTGACGCTACATATTGCTGAAAACTGACTCCACACAATACCCACTGACATTTGAAATGAACTAGCTGGGTTTTGAATTTCCATAAGGCATTGTTCTGAAATTTCTTAATTGTGGAAACTCAACAGAAAAATGATTCATTATTCTGCTTCAGCTGTTAAAGAACGAACAGGACAGCACAATATTATTAGATTGGTGCTATGAAATGTCAGCTGCCTCGGAGGTATTATTATAGATGGGAATGTGCTAAATTTACTCAGCCACATTTTATTAGCCATTCTGAAGGAGGAAGTTTTTCATACTTGTTTTAAAATACACGTGCAGATGTTATTAGAAGGCTCATTGTGGCTACAAGGACAGCTGGAAGAATGTTGTCAAACTGATGAAGTGTCAGCTCTTTTAAGTACATGCTGATCTTCCTGATGTCAAGCAAAAGCATCTAAGACTTATACGTCCCTAAACACATCTGTATTTCTATTATGTGATGAATGGCATTAGACTTGTTTCAGGGTAAAACAATAACACTCCTGTACAACTTGTATTGTTTCATTACAGATAAGTTTGCACCAAAGACTCGATTCTACATTCATTTAAGTTATTGAGAGTTTTTCCACTGACGTTAATGTGTAAAGGTCCAGGTCTCAAAATCCCAGAGCTAAACACCCTCTAAACATGTGTGGAAGTCTGGATTTGGAAGTGAACTTTCTAACTTAAGACCATCTTTCTATTTAACCTTTAAAACATATATCTGTGCTTCATTTTGAATAAACCAAATTTTTAGAAACAGTTGCAACTTTTTCCAGCTTAATCCAAAACCTAGTATTTCTGGCTTGTTGAAGGTTAGCAAAGAATGTTAGCGGTAACAAGAAACATGTGTTCTTATTTAATGTTTTAGGTCTGCTAAGCATGATGTAATATAATCATTTTGTACAAAGCAATAAGCATTCACTCTCTGATAATCCACTCCCCTTTAAGGTGTCTCAGAATCAGCACCCCCCAATCATTAGTCACTCTGGAAAATTTAGGTTGTTTTTAAAGCCAGGAGGTAAATATAGAAAGTCAACAATCTTCCTCATACAAGAATTCTCCTAGAATCACTATTAGAGATGGTAAAAAATGTTCTGCTGGAAAATTCTCCATTTTTCCATAAGAAAAAAGTTGATTAAATGTTTACCAGGCAAGTATCTATTTGGATAAAAAAATCAACAGAAAAATGTTTATATTTGGTAAGGTTTAACTGTTTAATTTAATCTTTATCCTTTAGAAATTATCATTTGGAAAGTTATACTTTACAGCATATAAAGTTTGCATCATATGAAAGTTGAAACAATAAAAGGCAAAGTGAAACAAAATATGTTGACTTTTATAGAAATGAAATGTTTTGATGAAGTAAAAACACTTTTACAATATTTCATTCTGTGAAAAAATCAGTTATTAACTTTGTATCTTGAATTTAAACAAAATTTCAACATCTCAGATATTCCCATGAAACAGAAATTTTGCTTTTTAACCCACTCTAACTCTCTTATGCAAAAGCTGTAATCTAAATATCTATGGATAGCAGGTTTTTTAAAACAAAACAAAACAAAACAAAACAAAACAAACCGTACATCCTTGTTAAATTTTTCAACAAAAACTAAATTTTAATCTAATCTTGTTCATAAGCTTCAAATTTGCATGTGCAATTTTTAAAACAAAATAAAAAATATTTTAAAAGGAAGTTTTACTTTTCATTTAAAATATTGCATGTGTGACTTTGACTCATGAAAAATACTAGAGGGACTATTATACTATTATTTTAAAATATTTATTTTGAGCCATATACTTATAATTTGCTTTACAGACCATCATAGATTAAACAGAACATAAACTTAAAACCCCAAACTCCTGAATGTTCTGCAACTAAACAATCCAGAAAAAAAATAATTCAAAGTTATTAGTACTATGAGAATAGGAAACTGCCCTAATTACCCTGGCTCCAATTTGGTAATTGTGGTTTGGGAAAAAAACCTACTGCAAACATCAGAGAAAGGATTTTAAGCTAAAAAACATAACGAGGTTTCACGGTGTGTAGGGCTTGACATGGTATTAGTAGAAGACTGTCATGAGCACCACATTTATACTCTATTGAATGCTACTTTTTGGGACAGCATGAAATTTTGATAAAGTGAAGCAAGGGGAGCTGTGGAATCTGAGCAGGGCAGGTAGGTACTGTAGCTTTAGCATCATATTTTTTAAATAAATGCTTTTCTTTTAAGAAGATCCTGCAATGATTATGGTAGCTTGGTGCTGCAGAAAGCCCTTGAGGTCAAAGGTACAATATGTTAATCGCTATGGCGACTCTGATCAGGCCTCAGGTACCAAAGTGGTGTTTTATCTGAGTTCTAGATCAAGTTTTGCAGAGTAGTATTTCAAACAATTTCACACAAATTGAATTGAGTTTCTCTTTTCGGATCAATGGGCTCTCTAGTAAGTCACTCAGTTTAGAAGATAAGATTACTGTTATTAATTCACTTTACTGACAGATATACCTAGACTGTGCCAAATGATCCCCCACATCAGACATTCAGGATATGCTTTAAATGGATACAATGGAACCTGGTTTTTCAGACATTTTTTTGAGCATTCCAATATAATTTTGTTTCCACTGGGGAGTAGCTAGGGGATAGTCAACAATAAGTGACAGTGAGAAAAAAACTGTGTGGATGAAGATTTCACCAATAGGAAAGGAAAACAGAACCATTCTGGATAGCCTGCTAATTACCTAGGGTTAATTACCACCATTTATGTCAATACCAAAAAAAGTGTCACCATTTTATTGAAGTCCTGCAGCCTAATAGCTACAATGCTCACAGCTATTGGGCTCAGAACTGCAGGCAATTCTAGTCACACCACACAAGGCTAAATCATGGCTTTGTGTCATACGCCGCAGTGCGGGGGAGGGGGACACAGGGCTCCGCAGGAGACAGTGCTCACAGCAAGTTGGTTTTTAAGCCAGCTCCCTGCGAGCACTCAGTCCTCTCTCCCCCGCTGCCTCTGAGATGAGAGCCAGGGCACATGGGGAGCCAGTTTTTAAGCCGGCTCCCCACAAGCACCAGCTCCTGCTCCCCCTCCTGCTCCCTGTGCTGTTGCCTCTGTTGAAGGCAGTGGTGGGGGTGGAGGGGAGAGAGATGGCTTCACAGGAGCCGGCATGTGCGGGCAGCTGGCTTAAAAGCTGGCTCCCCAAGTATACTGGCTCCCACCTCAGAGGCAGTGAGGGGAGGGGGGACTGAGTGTAATCAAGAGGGTTAATTGATGAGCCCAGGGCCCATCGGTTAACTGTGTACTTAGCTACACATTCACATCCCTACTGAAAACATCCACTCAGTGTACAGCAGCAGTCAAAAAAGTGAACAGAATGTTGGGAATCATTAAGAAAGGGATAGATAATAAGGTAAAACTATGATATTGCCCCAATATAAATCCATGGTACATCCACATATTAAATACTGTATGCAGATTTGGTTGTGCCATCTCAAAAAAAGGAGAGATATAGGAATTGGAAAAGGTTCCGAAAAAGGCCACAGAAATGATTGGGGCATGGAAAGGTTCCGCATGAGAAGAAATTAATAATACAGGTTGGGCCTCTCTGGTCCAGCATCCTCGAGACCTGACCAGTCCCGTAATTTGCTGGAACAGAGAAGGCCCCCTGCTACTGGCTCCCCAGACCACATTCTCTACCCGCTACTGGCCTCAGCCCATATCCCAGGGCTACCATGCTGCTGCGGCCCCAGCAGCCTGGACTGCTGCAGTCCCAAACCTGCTATTGAAGCTGCTGCAACCCTGTCCCCTGCCTTTCTACTGGGGCTGCCAGGGCGCCTCTGCACTACCGGGACTCTGGTGCTGGTCCCAGCCCCACTGGGCTCTGAACTGCCAGCCCTCTAGCCACTGGAGCTCCCAACCAGGATGCCCTGGTCCAGGAACACCCAGGGTTCTACCAGTCCATGGATGCTTCCGGATGAGGGAGTCCTGGTTTTGGGAGGTTCAACCTGTACTAAGACATTTCAGCTTAGAAAAGTGATGATTAAGGGGGGATTTAACTGAGGATTAGAAATTCATGATTAGTGTGGAGAAAGTAGATAAGGAAATTCTATTTACTCCTTACTCCTTTTCATAACATAGGGATCACCAAATGAAATTAATAGGCAGTAGGTTTTAAACAAACAAAAAGGTTTTAAACAAACAAAAAGAAACTACAGACCAGTTAGTTTAACTTCTGTGCCAGGGAAGATAATGGAGCAAGTAATTAAGGAAATCATCTGTAAACACTTGGAAAGTGGCAAGGTGATAGGGAACAGCCAGCATGGATTTGTAAAGAACAAATCATGTCAAACCAATCTGATTGATAGCTTTCTTTAATAGGATAACGAGACTTGTGGATAAGGGAGAAGCGGTGGATGTGGTATACCTAGACTTTAGTAAGGCGTTTGATACGGTCTCGCATGATATTCTTATCAATAAACTAGGTAAATACAACTTAGATGGGGCTACTATAAGGTGGGTGCATAACTGGCTGGATAACCGTACTCAGAGAGTAGTTATTAATGGTTCACAATCCTGCTGGAAAGGCATAACAAGTGGGGTTCCGCAGGGGTCTGTTTTGGGACCGGCTCTCTTCAATATCTTCATCAACGATTTAGATATTGGTATAGAAAGTACGCTTATTAAGTCTGCAGATGATACCAAGCTGGGAGGGATTGCGACTAATCTGGAGGATAGGGTCATAATTCAAAATGACCAGGACAAATTGGAGAAATGGTCTGAGGTAAATAGGATGAAGCTTAATAAAGACAAATGCAAAGTGCTCCACTTAGGAAGGAACAATCAGTTTCATACATACAGAATGGGAAGTGACGGTCTGGGAAGGAGTACGGCAAAAAGGGATCTAGGGGTTATAGTGGACCACAAGTTGAATATGAGTCAGCAGTGTGATGCTGTTGCAAAGAAAGCAAACATGATTCTGGGATGCATTAACAGGAGTGTTGTGAGCAAGACACGAGAAGTCATTCTTCCGCTCTACTCTGCGCTGGTTAGGCCGCAATTGGGGTTCAGTTTTGGGCACCGCATTTCAAGAAAGATGTGGAGAAATTGGAGAGGGTCCAGAGAAGAGCAACGAGAATGATTAAAGGTCTAGAGAACATGACCTATGAGGGAAGGCTGAAGGAATTGGGTTTGTTTAGTTTAGAAAAGAGAAGATTGAGGGGAGACATGATAGCAGTTTTCAGATATTTAAAGGGTGTCATAAGGAGGAGGGAGAAAACTTGTTCATCTTGGCCTCTGAGGATAGAACAAGAAGCAATGGGCTTAAACTGCAGCAAGGGAGGTTTAGGTTGGACATTAGGAAAAAGTTCCTAACTGTCAGGGTAGTCAAACACTGGAATAAATTGCCCAGGGAGGCTGTGGAATCTCCATCTGTGGAGATATTTAAGAGTAGGTTAGATAAATGTCTATCAGGGATAGTCTAGACAGTATTTGGTCCTGCCATGAAGGCAGAGGACTGGACTCAATGATCTCTCGAGGTCCCTTCCAGTCCTAGTATTCTATGATTCTATGATTTCTCCACACAACACACAGTCTACCTATGGAATTGTTTGCCAGAGGATATTGTGAAGGCCAGGACTGTAACAGGGGACAAAAAAAGGCGACTAGACAAATTAATGAAGGATAGCTCCATCAATGGCTATTAGCCAGGATGGGTAAGGATGGTGTTCCTAGCCTCTGTTTCCCAGAAGCTGGGACTGGGTGACAGGGGATGGATCACTGGATGATTCTGTTCTGTTCATTCCCTCTGAGGCACCTGGCACTGGCCATGGTCAGAAGATAAGATACTGGGCTAGATGGACCTTTGGTCTGACCCAGTATTTCATTCTTATGTAAAGCCTTGCTCATGCACCACCAAATTCAATGAGAGTTTTACTATTCACCAATGAGATTTTTACCATTTACATCAGAGAGAGCAGGATCAGTCCATAAATGACTTAATGAAAGTGTTATAACAGAGCAGCTTACTGGGCAGAGCAGATAATGGGGACTCAAAAGACTTGGGTTATATTCCTGGTTTGACCTCTGACCTGCTAGGTGATTTGATTTTCCCATCTGTAAAATAGGGACAATGATATTTCCTGCCTTTGTATGTCTTTGAGAGCTATGGATAAAAAGTTGGATAAAAGAGCCATCTTCTTACTGTTATTTCAAGATGGGCGGATATTATTCAATTTTCCTTACATGATGGAAAATATTTGTGCAGATATTTTTAAGAGTTTAAAATATTGTTAAGAGTTCTATACAATAATCCACTATAGCACACACATGTCATAGTTCAGCTCACAATTTTAAAGAGCTAGAGCACTTTCGTTACTGATACATTTTCTGTAGTGCATGTTTGTACACATGCAATGTTCTGTGTACTAAGCTTCAGCACAGGTCTCAGTTTACTCATGATTTATGTTAGGCATTAAGAAAAGGAGAGTCTTGAGATTTATTGCTGTGGAATCTGACCCCCAGCTATGGAGCTGTAGATTTGTAACTGGTGCCATTCAGAAACTGTATGCTTATAAGAAAGAAAGAGAAACAGAAAGAGAACTTGTTCATTGTTAGAGCTGGGAAAGTTCTTTGGTTACTTTGGTTTAAATTCATGAGGCTGGTAATAAAGTCACTATATTCAATGCAAGTTTGAAACATTAGCCAATTGAGTGGAAAATCATGATAGAGGTATGGCCATCTCCTCAGATGGTGCTAATCAATAGGAAAACAGGGCTGAGTGACTGGCTCCTGGTGCTTTCATGCAGAACTTTTAGCAGTAGTAAAAAGTGCTTTATTTAGAAAAAAAATCTTCTCTGCCTGCTGGAAGAATGATATGAAACCTACCCATAAGGTAGGGTCAATACCAGGGGGACCAGCTTCAGCATAACTTTTTGTCCTTCCTAGGACTTCTTATAGATATCAGAAAACCTGTTGTGTTGAGGTTAATGCCATATTCTTTTGTCTGGTGGCCAGTTTAGATTAGTATAGTGCAGAATATGTTTAAAGAGGACACAAGAAATATCCTACAATTTGGACAACTCACTTTACTCATGTGACTAGTTTCTATGGCATGAACATGTACCCCCAGATATTTAGTTAAAAACAAATTTATAACGACCAGGGGGAAGATGCCTCTAAATCCAATTCCCCTTCCCCAGCAATAATGGTCTTTTCCTTCTCCGACTAGAATCAAAAGCAAAACACCCACTGATGTCAGTGGTGCAGCTGCACATCCTTATGAAACAACATGTAACCCTGAAATAACAAAAAGAAAAAGAAAAAATGTGTTGAGCCATCCCCACAGAGTACTCTATAGTACACAAAAATAAGCTTGCTTTCTACTAGTAAAGAAAACCCTAGTCTACTCTACTTCTCCATACTCATGTAAGAACATCAGCTGTAGTGTGAAATATTCTTACCTGTTCCAATGAACATGACATCATACTGGCCATCTTCTGCATCAACCCGATCTACTACTATCTGTGTGAACTGGTAATCCACATCTGTTTTGATCATGATTGGACGATTATTGATAGGGAATACAGGATTGTACATTGCTGGATGACTTCTTGCAAATGTGATGACTTCATCAGGAAGGTCCTTGGTAGAGTCAAAGCCTCCAAATGTTTTACTGGGACACTGAGTACAAGAAAGAGAATGTTTTGCATCTTATAATGGAGTAATAAGACATATCAGCTTCTTTGACATCTGTATGAGTCTTCAATCTATAATAAAGTGCTACCCAGGATATAATTGTTCCAGTATGGATAACTGTGCATGGAGAGTTAATACTGGCACCAAAAGTCTTTGGAGAAATATTTTACTTCATTGAAATAAATATTTCATACTGCAGAATATTACCATTGGTGCACATTATCTTTCTTATCACTGTGCTATGTGAATAATTGATTGTCAGGAATTTACTGACTAGTATTATCTTCCTAATTGGCAGTACAAGACTTTTGGGATACTGAATATGCTGAAAATTACCGCACAAAAGACACAGATTAAAGCATTTAGTTATCTATACAGTAAAAAACTAATTATCCGTAACAATCACCCCACTATCTAAGCATCTTCTTCTGGGACACAAGTCAAAGCTCATTCACTTCAAAGGACCGTGGATTAGCCTCTAATGAACTGCCAGTATGACTCTCTGTTCTGTTTACTCTGATTATCTAAACTGCTGATTATCTGGACATATCTGGCATCATAAAAGTGGTTCTGATGATGAGGCTCCTGATGTGTTGAATCCTTCATATAAATTTTCTAGCTAGAGTGGTGAATAAAGTACTTGTGGTGAGTTTGTTGCCTCAATATCTTCTTGTAGTGATCAATACAATGTCAAAGAGGGGCAATATGTTCCATACGGGACTAGACCTTCCCTAATCCACACACAACTGTACAGAGGAGTAAAGATTCCATGTGCCACCTCATGCGATCATTTTAGGACTAACCAATTCTGGCTCTGGGTCCTATGCACACACGGTGGCTTTGCAGACACTCCTCTCTCCACCCATGAGCAAGTGGGTGAGGATGAGGGAAAAAGTGGAGAGGACAGTGGGCAAAGCCATAACTCTGTCCTCCCACAAGCATTCCCTTCTGCCTTCCCCAGCCACAATTGCTCAAGGAGAGGTGTGCATTATGCATTAGGGCTGTGGTTAAATGCTAAAGACTAGCCCGTACCTACTGCGTTCTCTTCAAAACTCAAAATACTATATGAACATCAGAGAATTTGACCTAACAACACCTCTCTGGAAAGTGGGGAATTATTATTAGCCCCATTTTACAGATGAGGAGACTGAGGCACAAGAAACTGAAATGACTTTTCCAAGGACAACCAAGAATTTTGAGAAGACATCTTCAGGTTCCTAATCCTAACCCCTTAAAACACAAGACATCCATCTCAGACATACAAAGCTACAAGGCATGTGCTTAAGCTTTTGTTCACCAGATTTGATCTTGAATTACAAACAGCTCGGTAATACAAAGCCACGAATAATGCATCTTTTATTCACATTGATAGACTATCCACCACTTAGGGTAAAAACTTTGAACCCAAAAAAGTAATTGATCAGAAATCCAGATCTTGCTGGATTCTTGGTAGAAGAAATCAATTGTCTTTGCATCACCTTGATCCAGATTATTAATAATTCATCAGAAATGGCATAAAGAAATCAATATGGCCAAAAGGAGAAGTTGTTATTTGCAGCCAAGGAACACTTCAATGCAGTGGGAAGCATGGGGGAGGAGGGTGAGATAGGTTTTCACTTTTTTTGCATGTTTTCAAGGAAACAAATTCCAATATTCTCTTTTGTTATATGTTAGAGAAAGAATGAATTACTGATTAAACACAAGCAGCCAAATAAACAATAATCATAAATATGGCAAGTTAGTTACCTATTCTAATTATCTCTGCATTCTAACCCTATTATTTCATATCTATATTTTCTTTTATTTCCAATTAGAAAAATACAATATACTTCTAGTTTTAAGCCTTTGACTCCAGCAATGCTAAAGATCATAAATCTGAAATTTTGTGTTTCTACAGGGCACTCTCAAAGTTTTCTTTATGCTTGGATTAATATTCCAACTAGAGTGTGATACTGATTACTTACATTAATCAAAGCTTAATTAGATAATGTATGTAAAGTGCCTTGAACAGGAAAATCACTATAGAAGTACTAAGCATTAATTGCAGCTGGGCAAATACTACAAATATAAAATGAGATCTAAATGAATTTCTAAATGAATATATTTCTACTGTATTTCAATCCTGTTTGCTAAAATATTGGTAGAAAGTAAATACAAAGGAGCTTGCTGGCAGCAGTGTTCATCAAGACAATATGTTAGGCATAATATTTACAGAAAGCCTATTTTAGATTTGTAATCATGAGCATTTGTTAGAGAAACCTAATTCCAAGGGCTAGATTGTGACTTGGACTCCATACTTGCATAGAGCAATTCAAACAATTCTTCTGGTGAAGTCTGTTTTACCTATGGAAGTTCATGATTCTATATATTTTTGTTAATCTTTAAGGTACCACAGGACTATTCATTTTTAAAATTACAGACTAACACAGCTACCCCTGTGAGAGAAATAAAAGGAAGTAAGAATCTCTCCTTTGCACCTCTGTGTGAGTTACCTGAACCTTGTGCTTGGCTCTGCAAGAATAAATGGGGATACATTCCTTCTTACTCCTTCCCTGGTGTAGGTGGGCAGAAAATGGGTGGAGCCATGAATCCATCTTCCCTGCTCATTGGCCAGAGCAGCTGAGCCAGCACAGCATGAAAGTATAGCAATTTGCTGCTGCTCTATATCCACAGTAAATCTCAAACCCTCCTGAGCAAGGGGGAAGAAATGTTGGAATGTTGTTTCCCAAAGGGATATCTGCTGTACTGTGCATCCCAGAGCTACTCCTGATGTGGTGTTGCTTCTGCCTCACCACATGTTCAGTGCTCTGCTCAAAGTCAAAATCTATCCCTAAGAGTTGCTAGAAATGATACAGAGCACTGGATACAGTGCAACCTCTGTGGACAATCAACACATCCTGAATTTCAAATACTAAATTCTCACAGTGATCGCTTCCTTATTAGATTACAGACCAGCAATTATTCACAGACATAACAGAATAAATACATCTGAATCACAAAAAAAATGCAAACAGTTCACATTCTGAAAAAAAGAAGCAAAACTTGTGGAATGAATTATTGACCCAAGTCTATTAATCTTTTTTTACAATAGTTTTAGGGGGAAGGATTTAGAGGAAAAAAATTCTGATTCAAAATTTCTTTAAAATATTGTAGCCAGAGGATAAGTCTTGTCACTTTCCCGTGTGTAGATATGATGGATTTTTTTTTGCAGAGATTTCAGACATCACAATGGCTGTATACATAACAAAGCATTGACCTGACACTGCTCAGATGTTAATGACAAGACTCCCTCTGACTTCATAGGCCCCAATTCAATCTAACAAAACATTTGTGCAAGCATCTGAATAGTCCACAACGGGATTACTCAAATGCTTAAAGTTAAGTGCATGTTAAGGTGATCAGAAGTCCTAATTTCATAGGGAAAGTCCAGATATTCAGTGTTTTGTCTTGTATAGGCACCCATTACCCCCCATTTCCTGTTCCAATTTCTCACACTTGCTATCTGGTATCCCTAATTCATGTCTATGTGATTTGCTGGTTGAGAGCAATACTTTAATATACCTGGTCAGAGTTTCTTAATTGGTGAAGAAAGTATGCTAGGAGTCATCCAGGAAATACCTGATACTAGAGAATCGAGCAATATCTAGTATCTACCTATCCAGCAATGTACTAACACCTCAATTCCCTTTTACTTCACCAGGAATTGAAAATATTCAGTCTTGTTGGATACAGGCCAAAGGCAGAAAGAACACCAGGATTTAGTAGCTCGGTTATTCAAGGGTGAGTTGTGAATCAATTAGGAGGAAAAGGTGTATAAATTTCAAAATAAAATAAAATCTTTGCTTTTGTTGAGGAATCTGAATTTAGCCATGTTCATATATCGTATCTCATATCTCATACCACTATCCATTCTATTAATATAATCTTTTATTTCTCCTGGGATTTTTAATTGATTTCAACAACATCCCAGGAATACAATTATCCTAACCTCTGGAGCACTTGAGACATTTTGGAGAAGAAATCTGCTTATCTCTTTAGCAATCACGTGCACGGACTGAGGAGAATTATACAATCCTATTGCTGAGGAATCATTCCTTTCTTTAACGTAGCAATCAACTTTTGTAAGGTCAGACATCTATATCATTTAATCCTTTCACCACTTATCATGGAAGCTAGTTTTGAGAACAAGCTTGATGAAAGAACTAGTTTAAAGGTTACTGACAATTAAAGGGTAATCTATATTATCACAGAATCATAGAAATGTCCACTTATGAATAATGCCTATGTGCTATCCTTGTTTTTTTAATGGCACTGTACTTACTTGAAATGTAGGATACGTCTACACTGCACTCTTATTTCGAAATAGCTATTTTGGAATAGGTGTTATTCTTCGTAGAATGAGGATTACAGATTTTGGAATAAGCCATCTGTTATTTAAAAATTATTTCAAAATAACGGAATGGCTGTGTAGGCGCTCGCATTGTTATTTTGAAACAATGCTAGTTATCTCAAAATAACGGCGCAGGATAGATGCATCCTTAGAGATTATTTCAGACATAGATATATCTGAATGGGCTTGATCCTTAGCCTATTGTACACTGGAATGTCAATGGAGTGAAGCTCATTTACAACAGCTGAAAATCTACCCTGATATGTACAACCCAATCCTTTAACACATTCTACTGGAGAAAAGACATGTATAGGGAAAGCTCAGCAGCATTTCTGGGATCTGACAGTGACTGGGTTGAATGGGAAGTCACAAATAGTGGTTCCATGGTCACCACAGTATCCAAGGCATTAGAAAGAGACAGGAAAGTAGAATGACAGTTTTAAAAAATCCCTCTTGGAATAGGAAACTATTCCAATGGCTTTCCCATCCACTGCAGAATGGTTACCTTAGTGCTCTATAGAGACGCAATTTAGGAGAGGAAAGCTGCATTATTCCTTAACTACTCTAAAAATACTCCACAAAATCCTGTAACCCTGCTTCAGTCAAACTTCTGCTGAAATCAATATGGTTTTTGCCTGACTTGAGGTTTACAGGGTTAGGCTCAATGACAAAGCAGCTGCACACTGCAAGTAGAGGCAGCAAATTCTGGATTTGCAGCACCAGCAAGTTTGCTTTTCTTTCAGCTTCCTCGGTGATGTAAAGTTCACATACAATGTAACGAGGGAAACCACTATCAGATTTCCCAGTGCACTTACAGTTCCTGGCCGTGGATATGGCACACGTCCTTGGAAAGGCACCCACTGGTAGTTGGGGCCATCTCTGTGAGAATATGGCCCAAGGAATACCCTCCTTACATCTGTCATGCTGTACATGCACACCGCTGATCCTTTGAAGATGTTGCTAAAAATGGGATGGAAGGGTAGGGGGGAGAAAAAGAAATCAGTTTCTTTAAATTATTTGTCAATTTAATCACAGGAGAATGGTGGGATCGAAGGCTCTTTAATTTATTGTGTGCATTGATTTTTCCAAACTCTGAAATGCTGTCTCAGCAAACCTAAACACATGCCTTTGAAAGTTACTACTACAAATCTCTCAGAGTTTTTTTCTAAGCAGAATTGAAGCTGGCTGCTACTTGAAACATATTGTTATAAGGTCTGAATCCAATTTCAAGGGACTTTGCTCAGCATTGGGGCTACTTTATATGGGTAAGGCTGAGAACGGTGGAATCTGGATCTTAATAGATAATATGTGTTTTCTGCTTTCCATCTCTGATTTTGAAACAGAACTGCTTCATAAAGAAGGTGGGAGCAATCTACTTGTAACAGCTGATATTCCACAAATCTAACTTATTGGTGTAAATATGAAATAAAGAGATCTCATGTGTTTTTCATAATGGTGAACTTCATGCAAATATATCTGTTGATCCATTACTCACCCTATAGTTAAGCAATAACTTTATATGCCCTGGTTAATATTGGGCATATTTGTTTTAGTTTTGCCCTTGCTCTCTCTCCCCCACATCCCCTTTGTGAGAACACACACACTGAAGCTGCACCGCTGTACATTACCTTGGGGCTTTTATAATGAGAGTGGATAAGCCTCATTCTTGTGCATTATCTGATCTGATCACTAGAAACTTGTATTTAAAAACAAATATGTCTGCCTCCATGGTTATAGGTAGTTTTCCCCTCAGAGGCAAATTCAATGGTCCTTAATGAGACAAAAGCCCTAGGGACAATTCCATCCTTAGTGTAAGCTCAATTGAAGAAAGTTCTGCGGACTGCATGAGATCAGAGTAGTTGACCAAGTGATCCATTCTAACCTTAGAATCTATGAGCCTCTGAAGTGAAAATATTTATACCATGCATGTACTAGTCTCAGTAGTTGTAGAGTGGTTGAAAAATTCAATTTTCAAAATGTAAATATTTTTGTAAATTATTTGATTTTTTTCTTAAAAAGTCAGTTGATTGGCCAGAAATTTTCCAAAATTTTAAATTTTGAGGATATTTATTTAAAAAATGTTGAAAAAATGTTCCTGACATTATTTTTCCAGCTCTATTTGGCAAGAGGCTTTGACATTTCACCCTCCATCTTTAAAGCCAGTGCTTCAGCAGCACTGAGAAACTAACACATTCGCTCCAACTGCATGGCTACTTGCATCAGGGTGATGATGTACATTGCTTAGGAGAAAAGAAATGTAATTCACTAACTTGGACTGCCTTCTGACAGTTCAAAGGTTAAGAAAATGCTGTGATTTTAAGAACATTGTAACAAAGAGAGCTCTTTAAAGCAACCAGCCACACAAGTTTCCATACAAGTAAAATGATACACTCTGTACCTGGAAGTTGTAAACACTCCGTAGACTATTGGATTTTTAGGGTCTTTTGAGTTCATTAGAAATACGTCCTCTGTAACAAAAAGAAAAAGAAAAAAAAACCAAGAAAACACATGGTAATTTCGGTAATTAAAGTACCAGAAAATACTTCCCGCAATCAAAGCCATTTTGGCTACTTACGTAGTTCATCAAAATGAGTATCAATGCCATTGGGTCCTGGCACAGAACAAATCAGACGTGCTTTAAGGAAAGTTGTCCATTTATTAACAAGGCTTCTGTGTCCACCAAAGTCATTCTAACAGGAGAAATACTGCATGTTAACACATGATAATATTCATGTTTGAAATAGGAAATTATATGAAAAAATGACACTCAAAACTATGTGTTAAATATAACTTAATCAACAGTTTTATATAGTCTCCTCATTACTGTTTAGGAAATTATAAAATTCCCCTCAGTTTTACAAATATTCCAATAATGTATCAATTTCAATGTGTCTTGGGCTATGCCTAGTCTACAAAGAAAAGTCGGAAAAAGATACACAAATTGCAAACCGCAATTTGTGTATCTTTTTCCACTTTGCTTTTGAAAGGGGCTTTTCCAAAATTTCAAAAAATTTCCAAATATTTTGCTTCTGTGCAAGTTTACATGTTGCCAAGTGTTAATAAAGTTTAAACAGCTCATTATTCTTTACTAAATATCAACAAAGTAGCCCCAGAATTTGTATAGATTCAAAATATAAAAGGTTGTAAGATGGGAAAATCAGACACTTAACAGCAGGGCTGGGAGTGGTGGCAGATCAAGGTCTCCATAACGGTGGGGCTCCAATTTTTCAATGTGCTATCTAGTTTTTAAGAGATGGAGACGTGGAGTCTTGCCCACAAACATAATCTGATATTCTACTCAAAGCATTATATTTACCAAAGCTATCAAAATTCATGTGATTACTTAATTCACAGCTATTTTCTTAAGGTACCACAGGAAAAACATATGTGGATATTTGTTGGGAGGGATGAGCCAGTCTGAGATTTCTGACACTTTGTTCAGTAATAAAACTTAGCCTTAACAATTATTTACATTTTCAGATGCCTCTGCCTTTAGGAGCTCTATCCAGAATGGGAACCCTGAGGTGTAAAAAATAACTCAAGAAAATTTCTACAGACTATCTGCTCCACCTGGAAGCAGGAAGTACCATATTTCTTTCATGAGACTTTTCTCTCATCCACATTTTGAAAACTCAGAAGGTTCTCATTGTAAATGTGGGGTGCTACATTAAATAGAAGATAACTGAATAGCGTTCCTCTTTAATGCTTTCCTTGACTTTTGGTCACTCTGCAAAACCCATTTGCCCACAATTAAGTCACCATATTACCTTACAGATCTGCCCTATTCTGGCATGGGTGGCTTTTCCAGAGTGTTCTCCATCAATTGCATTTTCACGGAAGAAGAAATAGATTTTGTCATCTTCTGGGTTGTCACTCTCTGGTATTAGGTGGGCACTAACAAACCTAGGATCTGAGAAGAAAATGCCAGTGTACATGTTACTACCCAGCAAGTGAAATCTGTTGGCTCATTTATATGAAAGCACTCTTCCATTCTCTTTCATCAAATAAGGAATTTTCCAGCTTTTCTTCCCACACAAAGAAAAACCCTATCATGACTTCTTTTTATTCTTTGAATCTACTAGTAGGACAAAATACACAGCACATTCCCAACACTGCACACCAGCACAGGTCTACAGTTTATTTATTTGGTGTTTAACAGTGCTTGCTATTTATCCTCTGTAGTGATTTAGGAAAACATATGGAGTAATATAACACATATAAAACTACTCTATGAATGGTAGTATAACATTACAGCATAACTTCCTAATTCCATGCATGGAGTGTAGAGTTTCTTTCATCTTCACTCTTACCTAGTTCTTATTTCCTTGTTTATTTTGACTTTCTCTATGGCAGAAATATCAAATTGAAACGAAAACTCAACAGAAAAACTACACCACAGAAGGAAGATGGTTTGTCCAATGGTTAAAGGTGCTAGGCTGAGAATTGGGGGAACTATGTTCAAAATTCATGAACTGCCATGTACCTCCTCTGTTACTTTTATCAAGTCACGTAGTCTGTCTGGTCTTAGTCCTCCATGAATAAAATGTAATGGCATTATAAGTATAAGTACACTAAACAGTGGGATGCCCTCAGCTTCTGTAGTAATTGAAAATATAGAGAAAACACTCAAGAATAGCCTAACATTTACCAAACATTTAAAATAAAAAATGGCCAATGTGTTTGATATTGTCCATTTTTTTCCAGCTAACAAAAACAAAACATTTTGATTTTTTGTGTGTGTGTGGAAAAACAAAACCATGCTGGTGAGAACATTTTTAAAATATGTTTTTCATTTTTTAAATAAAAGATTAATGGAATATCCACTTTTCTGACCAGCTCTACTGACATCTTTATTCAGAATACATATTACCCTTTGACACATAGACCATGATATTATTGTAGACACATAAAGCCTCAAGAGAGATTGATGAATAGAAAACAGTAGTTAAAGATACTAGAACACATACTCATTGGTATAAATCACTATAGCACCATTGATTTTAATGGAACTATCAATTTACACCAAAGGAATATCTGGCCCAATATTGCATTTTCATTCAAGTATTTGAGTCGGCCTCTTTGATCATCCTCAGGGAAAAGAAGGTAAATCAAACAGAATTACCAAGCCTTTGTTCTTCCTACAGCATTTTACCTCCTGCTGGGATAATTCAGTGAGAACTATATTTAACTACTCAAAGAGTCTTGTTCCTGTGTCAAATTATAAGCTGTTCTAGTATCATATATTAAAGTGTCTTCTTAATACATATCACACATAGTTAGGAAGATAATGAGCCTGACTGTGCTACGCTGATTTTCATAAACTGAGGAGCTAACTTATTGAACCACTACTTTATTTATTAAGGATGCTCCATAGTTTGTACGCTAATTAAATGTATACACTATGTGTGAGGAGAACTGCATCATCAATTAATAATACATCTCATACTGACAGATGTTTGACCTTGCCTTTTGCTTGTAGAGATGAAATGTTGAAGTGTTTCCTATTTGATCTTGTACTGAGATGTACACCACAGGTGGTAAATGAAAACGCATGATGACTCAGCGATGAGGAGAATACATCGAGGAGTGTTGGTGCCAAAGCACATCCCTGTTTGACATCGCTGTGGATTTGGAAGCTTTCAGATTGATCATACGATCATACTGGACCCCATTATGGAAGGACTGAATCAGACTGACGAGGATTGCGAGGCAATCAGTTCTCCCAAGCAATTGAAAAATATCCTCTCTGTGAACCAGCTCAAAAGCTTTTGTAAGATCTATGAAGGCCATGAACAAAGGACATTCTTGTTCTTGACACTTTTCAGACAATTACCTTTGTGAAGATCATGGTGATACATTAGCCACGTTGGCTCTCTGGACATGCATATTCAGCAAGAACTTACAGTCTTTTAAAAATGACCTATGTAAATGCCTTGCCAGCAACACCTGGGAGAGGGATTACTCTGTAGTTTAAAATCATTCTGTCTTCTTTGTTTCTATACAGCATTATGAAGTTGGCATCCATCAGGTCTTGTGGTAGACAAAAAGACAAGCAAGACACTGTGCAGATATTAGGCACAATCTGTCCTCCTCGTTTCTCTACTTCAGTTGGAATTCTATCTTTTCCTGCAGCCTTTCCTGGTGCTAGGAAGGGATTTGATTTTTTAGGTTCTTTTATAAATGATTGTAAACCAAGCTCTTTAATGGATGATTGTAAGCCAAGCTCATGAATAGAGTTTGTGATAGTGTTTCAATCAGTTTTGCATTTGTTTGCTTCTCTCAATGTTGACGATCATTAAGATATTTGAGTTGGACAATCTTCTTAGATGAAGGATTTATTGCTTTCTTAATTGCATTAATCATACATCTGAGATCTCCATTCTGAAAGGTCATTTGTATCTTTAGCACAGATGAAGCCTGTGTAATTGGCCACTCTTAGGCACTCTGAAAGTATATCTACACAGCAGGGCAAAGTCAATTTAAGCTATGCAACTTCAGTTATGTCAATTGCGTACCTGAAGTCAAAATAGTTTAATTTGGCTTTTGGTGCTGTATACACAGCAGGAAGCCTAAGGAAGATCACTCTTCCTTTAACTTCCCTTACGCCTCAAAAATGGGGCTTACAGGAGTTGGAGTAACTAGTCCTCGACATTATTTCAAAATAATGGCTTGCTGCATAGACACGCTGTTTGTTATTTTAGAATAACATCTGCTTTATTGACATAGCCTAAGTTGGCATATGTCTCAGGAGAGGTGTGAAGGTTGTGGTGGAAATATGAGGTGCATTTTGCTTCAGTAACTGGATATTCCTTCAGGTCATGCTACAAATCAGTTTTTATAGTCTGTTCACTAAAAGTGAATGTTTCAGCTATACAGATATTCTGAATGTCTTCTAGGCTGCATCAGCATTGAGGGGAGATGCAATTGCTTCTGGAAGATGGGTACTAAATTGGAAACACTTTCCCTGCTCTTTTTTTTAATGTTAATGCATGGGCAAGATTTCTGTTTGGTATAATGGAATTTCCATGAAGCATACAAGTGCATGGTCTATATCTCAGTCTATCCTGTGATAATAGCAAGCATGGAGAGCATCCTGTAGGTGTTTTCTACAGAGTGACAATTAAAGGTAGTTGGTCCCAGTGTCTAGATCTAGGATGTCTTCATGAAACCTGCATGTGTTGGCATTACACAGTCAATGGTGAATGGAAAGCTCCAGTTGTCTTTGACCATTGTGGTTAAGTTTTTCCACTGTATGATGGCCAGTGATTAGCAACCACATCTTGTGATGTGAGCTGAATTTAGCTTTGAAGTCTCTCCATGGACAGACTTGCTTGCCTGGTGGTAGATTGCTGATGACAATTGAGTTGCTGATAGAATAAGTCCATCTCTACTGATGTGCAGGAAAAGTGTTGGCACTTAGGTACTAATGATGTCAGTAAATCCACCTGTGCTAATATGATACCTTCTGATGTTGTAATAGGACATTCAATTAGACATATGAATGAATTGTCTCCCTCAGTCTTTGCTCAACCAAGAGCGAGCTGCAAGGCAGGGGTGTCCTCTGGAGTTACTCTTTTGTGGCTAGTTTTTCATTCCAATGGATATCTGGCACATCCCTCCCACTACTCGGTGGTGAGATTCCCAGTTTAGTTACCGAGCGCCCAACCTGTGGTGTCATGTTATACAGAATGACAGCCATTCACGCTTGATCTGATCTGAATAGCTTCAGCAATTTTGCAGTAGCCTGGCCCTCGCTTATGACGAATATCTTGTTTGATGTCTGCTGTCTATTGCTCAACAACTCTTGGGGAGATGACTTTACTCAAACCCAGTCCATTGGAGCCATGGTGATCCAGCCAGCTGGTTGCCCATCACCCAACTTAGTGCCCTCTGCAGCCCTAAGTTGCAATACTGTCTCTCTCTTCTTTCAGAAAAGGAGTGGAGATGATGCCTAAAAGTGAGGCAAAAGTGCTTGTATCCTCTTTTCCTACTACCATACTCATGTAGCAGAAGGAAGTATTCCCAGCATATCTGTTCAGCTACTGACACTAGAGATATAGCTAGGGACCTACCAAATCCATGGTCCATTTTGATCAATTTCATGGGCATAGGGTTTTAAAAAATAATACAATTTAATTATTTCAGCTCTTTAAATTTGAAATTTCACAGTATTGTATAGGGATGTCAACATTTAAACAACTACATGATTAACCTTAAGCCTGAGCTTATTGGGTTAATCCTGTATACTACATGCATTTCCTCCGCTCCTTGCTGCCTCTGTATTATAGGCAGCAAGGTGGATGGGGGGAGATGTGGGCCGGTGCCCATGGGGAGCCAGCTTAAAAGTGTGGGGTGGCAGGCAGGAGTTGGTCTGTGTGAGGAGCTAGTTTTAAAACCAGCTCCCTTTGCAGGCTGGCTCCCACCTGCCACCCTGCACTACTACCTCTGATAAAGAGGCAGCAGCATGGGGGCTCCCCCATAATGGAGCTGGGAGCACACTGGCTACTGATCCTGCCTCCGGGGACTATCAAATAGTCATGTAACTGCTAAAATTTCATGCGGTTACATGACTATTTGATTACACACTATCCAACATCCCTAGTGTTGTAATTGTGGGGGTCCTGACTCAAAAAGAAGTGTGCATGTGTGTGTGGGGAGGAGTATCAGTACTGCTACCCTTACTTCTGCACTACTGCTGGTGGCACTGCCTGCAGAGAGTTATGGCTGCTGAGAGCCCAGCTCTGTGGGCAGGGGTACAGAAGAAAGAGTGGCAATACCATACCATGCCTGCCAGAAGCTTTGCCTTTTGAGCTGGGCACCCAGCCTGCAGCTGCCGCTGTCCAGCAGCTCAGCTCTGAAGGCAGAAGGACAGATATAATGTTGGCAATACTGCACCCCCCCCCAAACTTCCTTTTGGACCCAGTGCCACCACTTAGAAAACACTGGTCTCTCCTGTGAAATCTGTAGAGTATAGGATAAAAGCACAGGAAAGACCAGATTTCATGGTCCAAGATGAATTTTTCGTGGCCATAAATTTGGTAGGGCCCTAAATATAGCCTCACCCTGCAAAATTGTAGCTACTTCAGTAATTTACCTTACTATCAAGATCTCCCCAGGAAGAGTTCAAAATAATTCAGGCACTATTGATCTACTTTATTTGTTCAGCACAGACACACACGGAAGTCCATAACATATATCAAACAGGCTTTGCTGGAATGACCTTAAAGAACTTCTCTTGAATGGGAAGAGGAAGCAGGAGCTGAAAGCAGTAGTACCCATAATAGTGCTCTGCGGGCAATTATATGACTACCTCAGATCACCATATGCACATTATTGGGTTCTCTGTGATCCCAAAATGTACCTACAGCTATTAAGAAACACATGGTTCTTTTAACAGAATAAGCAGTCACAACATCCTGTGTATTGTATTCTTTTTCCATGTTTTAGGCCCAGAAAACACTCTTAGTGAAAACGATTCAAGAAACACTTTGAGTTTAAACAGTTTATAAGGATTCTATATGTTTAGAAATCTATCAATCAATGTCAAAACGTGCTTTAACAAAACATTAACTATCAAAAGAATATGTCACAAGTATATTTAAACATGATCAAAGGGGGAATGAAACCAAAATGTAAACATGATGATAAACATTAATGGCAGAAACATTTCTCTGATCTCATAGCCAATGTAAGCAGGCTAAAAATAGAAATGCTGATTTAAAACAATTAGTGTCAAGAATCAAATAATTAAGAAATACAGTTCACCTTTTTAAAATATCCTTTGCTCAAGTCTCTTGACACTGAACTACTTCTCATACCACAAATGACACCTTCTGCTAGCTCTGGTTTTTCTGTGGCTCTGTGGGATTCTTTAACAATTTCTTCGGCAGTGGCTCATTAAACTGTCCTTTATGAGAAATCTACCACTTTATGAAAAAGACACCTTGATCCAGCTGCCTTTATGATTTATATGCCATTGTTTGCTTAGTTAAGTAATGGAAACATGTTTTGCTTGTCTCAGCACTTCACGTGTAGATAAAGCTAAAGAAAAATCAATCTTCATTTGCTCCCTCACCAGCATTATTCTTTAGCAATAACAAAATAACAACAGCAAAAACAATAAAAGAAAGCAGATTAGATTCCCGAACGAATCATATTAGCATTTTAATGATGATCCATAAAGTAAATGACACCGAAATTGCCTTTAGTTGTCAAGCTACACTAACTAAGCTGAGCAAACAGAAGTCAGGGTCGTCCCTTCATCATTTCAAAGGGCAGTTCTCACAGGAGGCATTCTGTAAGGAGGTTGAATCAGATGCCCCTGTTACAGGAGATCTGTGGTCAGTATGACAAATTTCCCCAGTTCACAGCTAGGAAATTTGAGGAAACTATAGGGAAATTTTATGCTCAGTAAAGTTACAGTTGCTATAATTTAAAGAAAATTACTGGAGGGTGACGAGAAGCCTGTGGCAATGTAACAAGTCTAGGGAATCTTAAATTAAAAATTTAACAATAACAAAAATAGACAGCTACTCAGACTTCATAAACACACAATGCCTGTCTACAGAGACCCAGCAAAACAGAGAAAAGTGGGAACTATCCTCATAAAAACTGAACGTGAAAAGCATAGCTAACTCTATTGCCTTCACAGAGGAAGACTTATAGCCCCAACCACACCGCACCGCAAAGCTGCAAGTCCTCACTGCTTTCTGTAAGGTCACCAGGGGACAAAGCTTTTAATATGTGATGACAAGAGAACTAACTTGTCGGATGCTTTTACACAATTTACCATACTTTACAAATCTCCTAATCTTTTAATAGTGTGCTTCTAAATCTCTCTCATTTCACCCCTCACCTGACAAATGCTCTCTGTTGCCATGGAGTCAGTCAAACTTTGCACCTGCTTGTCACTTACAGGTAAGCCCCTTTGTTATCCTGGCAGCCCCTCAGTGCCAACTGGCAAAGGGTCCTCCAGTCTGTAACTGACGCCTGACACAAGCATTGCCCTAATGCAGTATTGTCATACCAGGTATCTCAGAGATATCATCCTAAGTAAGCGGATAATACACTGATCCCAAAAATCATTGTGTGAGGTAAGTACCAGTTGTGTACCAAGTATAGATGTGTGCTGAAAATATGTTATTTAACTGTGCTAGGGAAACAGTGCACAGACCTAGCCTTTCCTAGAAAAAAGAATTTGTATTTAGTTGTCTGAATTCCAAGCAATGGACAGGTAAAAACACCATAAAGCTAAACAAGCAGGGGAGAAAACTGTTTAACAATCAGATTCAGGGACGCAGTCTGCACTCCAGGAAGCCTTGCTGGCTCTTGAGGCAGAGACAATGGACTTTGAATAATATAAGGGGAGCAAAAAGGCCTTTTAGGGCCTATCTACACAACAGGGCTAAAGCTGAAATCACCTACGCAACTTTAGCTACGTCAATTGTGTAGCTTAAGTTGAAATACTTATTTCAGCTTTTGGCACTGTCTATACAGCAGGAAGTCCAAGTTAGAACACTCTTCCTCCAACTTTCCTTACTTCTCATACCATGAGGGCTACAGGAGTCAGAATAACAAGTCCTCCAGCTCAATATTATTTTGACATTATGTCGAAACGTCAGTTATTCTGAAATAACACTGCTGTGTAGACATACCTGTAGTTATCCAACACTGAGGGGACACAGCGTAAAGCATTCTGTGAGCCTTTGAAAGTTGGGTTCCCATTCTGGTGGGCTAAAGATGCTAGGAACTTGCAGTAAGTAAGAAAATTGCTTAGGCAAACATCATAACTAGCTAAAATTAAATTTTAGTCACCAGAAAGTTTGTTTTATTTTATTGTTTGTAACTGTACCTGTCTCTTTTCTCTTTGCTTAGTATCATGTACTTCTTGTTAATACATTTATTCCTGTTTTAGTACAAAACCATCTGAATGCTGTGTATTAAAGGCTATGTCTAGACTGCAGCCTTCTTTCGGAAGAAGCTTTTTTGGAACAGATCTTCTGAAAAAGCTTCTTCCGAAAAAGAGCATCTACACACCAAAAGCACAACGAAAAAGTGATCTGCTTTTTCGAAAGATAGCATCCACACTGAATGGACACTATCTCGCATTTAAGCTGTGATTACTATGGACAGAGTGGCCACCAGGGCACTTGTGCTTTTTCTTCTTTCCTCTTCTTTCGAAAGAACTCCTTCTTCCCTGTTCACACTGCCTTTTCCTTTCGGAAAAAGGCTTCTTTCTCATAGAAAGAGCTTTACCAATGTCGGAAAAGCCCCTCTGTTCTTTCAATTTTTTTTCTAAAGAACGTGATTGCAGTGTGGACATAAGAGAAGTTTTTTTGGAAAAACAGCTGTTTTTCCGACAAAGCTCTGCAGTGTAGACATACCCTAAGTGACATAAGAGTCTCCAGCTAAACCCACAGGCTATGTGGTGTGCTCTGCCTCTTTGGAGGCAGTAAAATAATTTCTGATAGCATCCCATGAGATTCTGCAGAACCTGGGAACTGGGGTTCACTAGTTATTGTCTGCAAGGAAAGTTTTAGATTGGCAGAGGCCTGAAGAGCTTGCTAGAAGGGCAAACAAGCTATCGTGCCAGGGAACAGACACAGTTTAGCTGCAGCAAAGCCCTCGCTTTTGCTAAGGCACAAGCTAACACAGTAGCTGGGCATCCTAAGCATTACCTCACACCTTTAACAGCATTCTACTGGCATAAAGATTCCTTTAAAATTGTGAAAATGGCTCCCTAGGCACATCCCTTCCACAAGGGAGCTTCTTGGTTGTTAAGAGATGGCATAAGAGTGTTATACCTGTCCTGTTTCCAGCCCTTAGCACAGGGGCTGTGTCAGGGCAGGGACATGGACAAAGAAAGAATGTGATCGAAGTTCAGTGTGTTCGGGCTATTTGTTTCTCAAGGTTCACAGAGGACCTTAATAAGCTTAGATATAAGTAAAAGCAGTTGTGAGGCATCCATACTATTTCTGTATTTATACCATATCTGATCGCAATATTAACTGCTCTTGCAAGATAAGTAGAACTGGTTATGGTCATTCATACTTTAATGGGAATTCTGCTACTGGGGAAAAATCAAGAATGCTCAAGGCATTTATGATTTGGTCGATGGCACTTTTGTCTCTAAATCACTAACTAAATTAATACTGCAGAATGATGTTTCAGAGGTAGTAGAGGTAGTAGAGGTAGCTACAGTTTTAGAGGTAGTAGGGTTAGATGTCAAGTTAAACTAGGTCATACTGGCCTTAGTGTCATACCCAAATTACAATGTATATTTTAGTTTATCTCAATTCCCCCTACAATTTAAATTACATAATTTCACTCTTTGGATTAAAATTTGTGTAGCATTTCCCAGTGCAGTTAAATAGCCACTCTGTTTTCACTGCATATGTGTCTGCATTTTGCTGATGCGTGAAGTAAAGCTGCTTTGGGACATTTATGCCATAAATGATATTACAGTAGCACTTTTTCAACATTCCCACACAAGAAAATAACACAGAAAGAATTAAAAACTGTAGCAGAGAATATGCAAAAACTCACAATGCTCTTTTACATCAGCTTCTGTCCAGACCTCAATAACGCTGTCACACAATTGAAAATAGAGATTGAATCCCACTGGGTAAGGATTTGCAATATTTAGTTATTATTCATCATCTAAGAGTGATTCTTATTATAAGAAACTTTAAAACAAAGCTGTGTTCTTTATGCAAGCTCTTTAGATCTCTTTTAGGCATGGACCAACCCCCCTCCCAAAAAAACCCATTAAAGGCTCTTAAGTAAAGTAAGTTGTCATGGGATAAGAGGGAAGTTCCTTTCATGGATTGATAACTGGTTAAAAGACAGGAAACAAAAGATAGGAATAAATGGTAAGTTTTCAGAGTGAAGAGAGGTAACTAGTGGGGTCCCCCAAGGGTCTGTCCTGGGACCAATCCAGTCCAACTTATTTATAAATGATTTAGAGAAAGGGGTAAACAGTGAGGTGGCAAAATTTGCTGATGATACCAAACTGCTCAAGATAGTTAAGAGCAAAGCAGACTGTGAAGAGCTTCAAAGAGATGTCACCAAACTAAGTGATTGGGCAACAAAATGGCAATGAAATTTAATGTTGATAAATGTAAAGTAAGGCACACTGGAAAAAATTATCTCAATTATACATACAATATGATGGGGACTAATTTGGCTACAACTACTCAAGAGAGAAATCTTGGAGTCATTGTGGATAGTTCACTGAAAACATCCACTCAGTGTGCAGCGGCAGTCAAAAAAGCAAAGAGAACATTAGGAATAATTAAAAAGGGGATAGAGAATAAGACTGAGAATATCTTATTGCCCTTATATAAATCCATGGTACGCCCAAATCTTGAATACTGCATATAGATATGGTCGCCTCATCTCAAAAAAAGATATTGACATTCGAAAAGTTTCAGAAAAGGGCAACAAAAATGATTAGGGGTAAAATGACTTGTTTTTCATCTTAGAAAAGAGGAGACTAATGGGGGATATGATAGAGGTCTTTAAAATCATGACTGTTGTGGAAAAAATGAATAAGGAAAAATTATATGAACTAGGGGTTACCAAATCAAATTAATAGGTAGCAGGTTTAAAACAAACAAAAGGAAGTTTTTCTTCATGCAGCACACAACTAAGCTGTGGAACTCCTTGCCAGAGGATGTTGTGAAGATTAGGACTTTAACAGGGTTCAAAAAAAGAGCTAGATAAATTCATAGAGGTTAGGTCCATCAATGGCTATTAGCCAGGATGGGTAGGAATGGTATCCCTAGCCTCTCTTTGTCTGGAAATTGGTGACAGAGGAGGGATCATGTGAGGATTACCTGTTGTGTTCCTTCCCTCTGGGACATGTGGTATTGGCCACTGTTGGCAGACAGGGTACTGGGCTAGATGGACCATTGGTCTGACCCAGTATAGCCATTTTTATGTGCTTATGTTCTTATGATTCTGATAACTAACCTGACCCTTAGACTTTTCCTAAAATAAAAGCATGTCTGTACTTCAAGGTTTAAACAGAGTTGTGGGTTATATAATCACATGTTTACTGTTGCAAAATCTAGTTTGCTTCCTGATTATAACTGTTCTCTGGATAAAAAAGGGAAACACCAATTTTTCTCACTCCCCATTTATAAAAACTCTAAATTCTTTATGAACTAAAAGGGATGTTGTGAGCTCTAGTCCTGTGGACAGAATCTTTTGGTTGAGTTATGTAAAATTCTTACAGACTGAAACCAAACCTCTGAGGGGGTCAGTGGCACTGGAATAATTCCTGGAGTGGGGGTCCTGAGCTATCTTTAGCCCTGTCCTTATCCCTCACTGCTGCCTACAGGTGGGGCCAACCCCTGGGACACTGCATGCAGGGCTGATGGCTGGGACTCCAGGGAAAAAGGCTGGCAGCTAAGTGGAGACCCAGAACACCCCATGCAGGCCCACAGTAGAGCAACTGGGAGCCCCGCATGTGTGGTAGGCGAACAGGACCCTGGGGACAGCAGTAGACTCCCTGGAACTGGCAGTCCAGCATGACCTAGGGCCAGCAGCAAAATCTTCAGACAGCATAGGCCTGGTTGGCCAGGACACCAGATGCAAGACCTGGGGGTGATGCAGTAGCCCCTGCACCTATGGAGGGGTCACATCTTGGCACAGAAATGACTCAACATCAGCTCAGGTTAAATGAACAGCACCATTCATATTCCAAGAATAGCATTCACCATAGGAAATCAGAAAATTAAAACAGAAAAAAAAAAAGAAAAGAAAAACCCCAGACAACTACAAGTATAGTTTTAGGGAATGATATTTAGGTTAAGTTGTTATTTGGCCCACAACAAATGTGAAGTGTTGTAAAGGGAGCTAAGGGTAAGTCGGAATCAGGTCTTAAACCTAAGGGTATTCCTTCTTTGCCATCATGGGGTGAGATTACCATTTGTGTAGCTTTAATATAGCTAGCTGAGGCCCTGGAGCAGTGAAGCTGCACACTTCACTAGGGGATACCCCCCACCTCGAGTAACTATCAGGGTTCCGTGCATGCTTCCACATCCCATGTGGAAGTGCACATAATTACAGCTTCACTGTTCTGGTATTTGAGTTAGCTAGATTAAAACCAGCTCACATATCTGTGTCTGCACAGCAGCGTTATTTCGGAATAACTGACATTATTCTGAAATAACAAAGAGCGTGTCTACACAGTGAGCCCATTATTTTGAAATAACGGGCTTTTTACTCCGACTCCTGTAACCCTCATTTCACGAAGAGTAAGGAAAGTCGAAGGAAGAGCGTTCTTCCTGTGACTTCCTGCTGTTTAGACAGTGCCAAAAGCCAAATTAAGCTATTTTGACTTAAGATACACCATTGACATAGCTCAAGTTGCATAGCTTAATTCGACATTGCCCTGCTGTGTACATGTCCCCTACATGATCTGCAATCACACCCTGTATTGCAATGCAGATATGTCCTTAGGCTTAGTTCCTGTCTCTCATTTACCCTAACATCTCTTAACGCCACTCCTCCAGGTTTTCAAAGACATCAGATTAAAGGTATGTCCTCTTTAAAGCAACTTTACAATACCAGAGTGATGAAAGGGGGCTTTACTATCATTAAGAATCAGATCCAAGTTGTCTGTACAGTTGCTATGGGGGAACATGAGGAAAGATAGTCCTGGTTACTCCTTTAACATTAAGCACTCCCCTTTTTTGCATATGTGTGTGAAATGGTGCTCTCAAGTATCTGAGCAACAGAGAGGATGTGAGACCTCCTGATTCCATGAGTACCTACAGTTTTCAGGCACTAGCATTGGGATAGAGCCCCCAATTTACCTCCCATATAATTTAGTCCTGAGTCTGAACGTTTCTAAGGAGTAATATTGCAGGCAGCATGGAAAGAGAAAGAAAAAATGTTGAGCTGAGAAATAATTATCAGTTTCTGAGTCCTTTGTTCTTAAAGAGACAACAGTCATTTTGATCCTCTATAATTAATTATACGGTGAAGAAAAGTGAACACAAAAGTTCAGTCAAATTATAGCATAATTCACAAAGTAAATTAGATTTCCCAAAAAACAGACCTTCTGATCTACCCATTCTATTTAATCTGAAAGAGGTGATTATTATCTCTTTAAAGAACAAGCACCAAAATATAGTGGGATGTCATTAGCACCTCTTTTCTGTGGATGCCTGAGGTGTCATATTTCTATCACCGGTGTGTTAATTTTAAGATGATCAGGTTATTCCTGAGATCCTTGTAGCCAGAAGACTGATGCCCTCCATAAAACACCTATATTATCATATAGTTTGTAACCCATGTATGGTGGGGATTTGGAGGGGGGAAGTGACATGAATCAGGCATTAACTGCATTGGCTGATGAAGGACATATGCTACCAAAGGAGGCCGAGGGATCTCCACCATTGGAGGGTTTTAAGAACCGGTTATATAAATGTCTGACAGGGATAGGCTAGATAATACTTAGACCAGGGTTGGGAAATCTACAGCTTATGAGCTGGATCCAGCCTGCTGCTTAATTTCATCTGGCCCATGGCTGTGTCTCTCCAAGCAGGAATGGACCCATCCCCATCCATGCTGTGCCCTGCTCACCGCACCCACCATTTGCCACCATGCAGTGTTTGGCTCCTCCATTCCCCCTGTGCTCCAGCTGGGCTAGGGGTTATGCAGCAGTTCCACTCGTGTGCCCAATGGCCTGTTGTAGAAAAAAGGTTCCCCACCCCTGGCTTAGAGATACCTCACTGTAGGGGACTGGATTAGACGACCTACGAGGTCCCTTCCAGTCCTACATTTCTCTGAGAGCTGAGCAGCAGTGCAGAGAGCTCTGCAATGATATTTTCAGCCTCCACATATCTCCTGAGATCTAGGCATTTAGGATCCCGGAGCCAATTTTACAGGGAACACAAACTCCTCACTGGCAGAATAAATCTGCTGTTTCCTGTTGCCTGTGCGTATTTTTCCTTTATAGTGTCCCTTAAACCTCTGGGGTCTCAGCTCATTCATTTTCAAAATAGGAAGAATAATATTTGTCTACTCTACCTCATAGGGGGTGCTGTCAGACTTAATCCATTAATGTCAGTGAAACGGCTAGACAATACTACACATATGTATCAAAAGAACTAGACTGAGCCCATCAACTCATTTCTAAGGGAACACTCATCAGAGGATGGCCAGCACACCAGTCCCATTTCAAATCAGTGAACCAGAAGACAAACGGTCCTGTATAGAGTTCCTAACCTTTCTAGTCCTTGCACCACGATTTAATTCCTTTGTCAAGTCCTGTTGATGTAGACACAAAGCTGAGGTCATTTTGTCAGACTACGAAAAATAGTTTTGTTATTATAATTAACTTTTACTGCCAGTGGACAACAACTTGACACAAAATCCATTAAGGCAAGCTTAATAAATGAGGGCAGTAAAGACTGAAATAGGGACTGAGCTAATCTCCATTTTTAACTAATCTCTCAATTAACTGAAATCATACAAAATCCCACAAGGCATTTCCACAACCTTTGGGAGGTGGAAGCAAAAATCCTCCTTGCTACTTCTGATATTCAGTGTGATAACATCAATTATGTTGACCTCATTTGGTAGTCACATGGATACAGTATGTGTTTCCAGCTTATTTTAGCATCAATCAACACAAAAAAAGAATTATCAGGCATTATAGCTCAACAGAAATAATTGATAGGGTTATCGTTGGTTTTGTATATTATCACTGTTGATACAAAAAAAGATGGAGGAGGAGGAATAATATGGTCATATGCTATGATTATAACCATGAATTCTCTAGAGATGGAAAAGACGTACAATGTTACTTTGTCCATCTCCCCACTAATACAGGATTCTACATCCTCAGTGATATTTTAAGGGTCAAATCTTGTTCATTGCAGTCACATAAAACATCTACTTCTCTATCTGGATTAGGGATGTCAACATGTAATCAACTATACAATTGGCTTATCAGTTAATCTTGTTGACTACATGCATCCCCCCTGCCCGCACTGCCTCTAACAAGAGGCAGCAAGGGGGGGAGGGAGTGGGAGCCCATGAGGAGCTGTACATCTCTCTTATGTATATTCTATACTCATTCTATGTTCAGAGTCCTCGTTGACCCCAATGGGAATTCTGTGCACAGAAATAGGGCAAAATATATACATGAGACCTGAAATGCAGCTGAGTGAAGAGAATTTTGCCTATAGCAGTGCTGATATCTGCTATCGTACCATTCAGGAAAAAGACATTGTCAATGAAAATGACTTTTAAATTTTTGCTTTTGGAAGCTACAGAAATGTTTTATATTATTACATTATAAGAACAAAAGAGTGACTACTTTCCCTTTGCAATGGATCTACCTCTCTCGTATCTAGGTATCATAAGGAAGAAAGTAATGCATAATTCTGGCAAAAGGGATATCACTCCCTTTCCTTCCGGGGTTTTGTTCTTTAGTTTTTCTTCTTGTGTGCATACGAAATGGAATACAGATGACAGCCTATCCAACAAATTATGAAAGATTCATAGTGACTGGGAGTCAGCTGTCATCAGGCTTTCTATTTACAGTTCATTTATCTTACTGTTCAGTAATTGAAGATTAAGAAGAAAAACTGCACATAAGGAAATCACATATAATTCTCACAAAGCTTCTTCTAGATAATTTTTGGCCTCTGTAGCAAACCTGCAAGCCTCATTGTAAGCACTTGCCTTCATATGCTGCTAGCATTTGGTGACTCCTTCCTTTCTCCACGCTTGTAGATCTAATTTCAACCATTAAACCCACTTTAAGAGATCTTTATTTGCCAGCTTTACAACACACTCTGCCTATTCCATAACTCCTCTTTTTACAATTCCAGTTTTTACAGTTATCTTTTAAAGTTTACTATTTCCTGTCTTGTAGTCTATAAAATCAAACCTTTCTTTCATCTCTTTTATTCCCCAGATTTTGCTTTCTTGCTTAAAACTTTTATGGGAAACTTCCACTCTCCCACCCCATCAAATAACATTCTTTAAATATTCACAATGCATGTTAGCTCCTGTAAATGTCTCTACCACTTCCAGTGCCCACTATTCCCCAGTTACTTTGCTACAACTTCCCGGAAGTTCTGTGGTTTTAGTAGCTTGGTCTGAACTGCCCTATAATTTTTCTTTGTCTTAGCAATTCACTACTTATGAATATTGAACACATTCATGTTTATAAAGACCCAAAGCATGATCCTATTGAAATCAATGGGAATTTTGCAATTCATTACAATAGAACACAGATTTTACTCAAAGATAATTTATGAATCAGTAGACACCAGGGTTAATATATATTTGCTTTCACATTGAGGACTCTGATTTCAATGTTGGCACAAAACTTCCACAGATTTGCCAGGTTAGAAGAAAAGACAATCGAGTCCAAACCATGGCTTTGTTTCTGTTTATTGAAACCAAAATGTTATTAAACTACTGATAGTATATTCAACATTTATTTGTGTGGCATTTTTTTTTATGAAAAGCACCTTCTCCACATCTCAAAAAGTGCCACCAATTTAATATATACAAATCTGTCTCTTTTAACAAAAAAGGAAAATGAAACTCTCTCTCTCTCTCTCTCTCTCTCTCTAAAAGTTTTTTCCTGATGTGTGACAGAATGACATCATCACTCCGTCACGCTCTCTGGCCACGAAAGCCACCAAAGAGAGGGGTGGTGGTGAGCGCAGCAAGTAGCAGGGCAGCTCCCTAGTATTATTTAATTATTATATGTGTTGTGGCAGCTCCTAGGAGCCTGAATCACATTATAAGAAGAGACCAACCAACTGCAATCCACTCTGGGATACTGACAGTGAAATGGGACTCCAAATTAGGTTTGGATAAAGCTAGCAGTTCAGTTTTTTGTGGCTTGTCCACACCTTTCAAACACTCAATAACCTTTTAGATGCTGATATACAATATCCTGCATGCATGTCAAAACAGATATAACCACTGAGTTATACCACTGGAAATAATGTTCCTGCAGGAAAACTTCCTAAAAGCAATTTTGTTACCAGCTTTCCTGTAATATTGTGGTTACTGAACTATATAATATCCCAATTCATAATGCAAAAATTATTGTTTTTTCTGATTACCAGTTGTTGGCATCATTACACCTTGATGTTTCTTAAATTGTACCATAATATTGTAATTATGTGATAGATTCTTTATTGTTTAATGTATAACAACAATGGCTCTCTGGGCATACATGCAAATATGTACATTAAGATCTATTCCAACATATAGATATACAAATATGTTAAGTATCTAATCTAAACTAGTGTAAACTGATATCGATCCACTGAAGCCTATGGACCCCTATGTTGAAATATACCAGTTAAGGAACTAGACTTGAGTCCATACACACATTATATTCTGCTAGTGTTAGTGGCAGTGTAAATCTGTATTTCCACGGTCTTGTTACTTAGCATGCAAGATCTGAGACCAAACCAGCCAAAATGTAATTTCTGTTACATTAAAATATTCTGGCTTTTTATAAGATTCCAAAGATCAAACACAATAACATACAGGTCAGCAACTTTGGATTTTAGTGAGCTTCTGTTTAATTGAAAAGGCAGCTCTGATTATTAAATAAAATATCACATTTTAGAAAGACACGAGTGAGGTATTTTTTTCCTCTTGGATCAACTTCAGATGGTGAAAGAGACAAGTTTTCAAGCTACACAGAGCTCTTCTTTAGGTCTGGAAAACGTACTCAGATTTTAGTTCATAATATGTTAATGAACTTTTTAAAAAAAATACATAGAGTTGAGGAATACTGGACTGAAATGCACTGTACAAGAATATTTTTTGCTGAATGTAATAATGTTTATATGGACAATTGCATTCCTTCCATCTCCTCTGAAAAATCCGCTATGTGTTTGTATATCCTAGTTTCACTCAGCAGCCAAGAAACGCCCCCCCCCTCCCCCGACAGGGCCTTAGCTACAGATTATCATGGAATATGTTTGAGGTTTGTTATAATATTTTGACAAACACTGAAAGAAGTTAGTCGGTATCCATAGTTATATGCCTAGCCTGGACCATTTAAAAAGCTGTTTGTTACAGCATTGATAGAAATGGCAATTCTGCAGCAAAGTAGGATGCATGCAGGATGCCAAGGAATCACACTGGGGATCCAACTACATGCTGAACCTGCCAAATCCGGGACTCTCTGGTCTGGCAACATCCATGGTCTGCCAAAGCCAGGGATGTTGCTGGGCCAAAGAGCCCCTGGAGAATAGGGTCTGCAGAGTCCCGGCTGGGCCAGCCTTGGCTAGGCAGGGGAACCCTGGTATCAGCTGGGCAAGAGGGTGTCTGGGAGCTTCCGTCCTGGCCAGGGAATCCCCAAAATCAGTGGGGTCAGGCAGCCAGAGCGGCCCCAGCTAGGGAACTTCTGGTGGCGATAGGGCCATGCAGCTGCCCATGAGCCCCAGCCAGGGAACCCAGAGAGTGAGGCCAAGCAGCAGCCGGGAGTTTCAGCTTCAGCAGGGGAATCCCTAGTGGCAGCTGGGCCAGCCAGGAAACCCTGGGAACCCACTGGTGGCAGTCAGTTTGGCAGTAGCCAGGTGGCTCTAGCTGGGAAACCCCCAAGGTCAAGGGAGCTGGGTCGCAGCAGCAGGGCAGCCTCGGGGCCTCCCTGAGGAACCCCTTGAGATACCAAGGCATGCAGTGGCTGAACGAGGCTGGCAGTGGCCGCGTAGCCCTGGCTTGGGAACCCCCAGCAGCAGCAGGTGGGGAGCCTCAGCCGGGCCAGCATTAGCAGTGCAGTGGCAGGTTGGGGAACCCCAGTCTTGAGAGCTCTAGAGAGAGGAGCTGGCAGCAGGGCAGCCAGCAGTGGAGCATTGACCTTCTCTGGTTCAGCAAACTCCCTGGTCCGGGATGGCTCAGGTCCCAAGAGTGCCGGACCAGGGAGGTCCAACCTGTACTCTTTTACTGTGTCTTCCCCATAGTACATGACAATCATGACGGGGGTAGGGGAGGACGACAACAAAAGACAAACATTGTGTGGTTTCATTCTTAGTGATTTTCAGCCAAATGTGCTAAGTAAGCTTACAAGTAAAAAAGAAGGTCCCCCCCCCTCAACTTCCAGAGCTGCAAACTCAACTTAGTATCTGATTAAGAATCAAGCTGGCTTCTCTCCATTTCTGCATCATTGTCAGTGATAAAGTTGGGCAGGTCAGATTAGGCCCTCAAAGACAGTCATACAATGCCCTTTGCTTTCACGGTTTGCTGCATATTGGGAAGTAGATAAAAATCAGTTGAAAATGTTTAAGAAGGAACAGATAGGACCTCTGATGACTGCACAGGCTTTAAAGAGTTAACAGGAATGAAAACTACTAAACTCTTATTTTTGCCACTAAAATGGATAGCTACAGTTAAGAATACAGATGGAGATTTGTCAAAGAATAAGGTACCACAACAGACTGACTGTTCAAATTCTCATTGGGTCCCTTTTAGGTATTCTTCCTCAAGTTTTCAGAGGAAGTGCAGTGATGGTACTGAAAGATTTCCAATATATATTATCTGAAATAGTTTAGTATTTAAAAATAATTAAGCCACAAAATTCTACAAAGGATTAGAATTGTGTAAAGGAAAAAGGAAAAAAGGAAATCTATCCTGTACTACTTCTTGATCTTGCATACCTGTTGTGTTGCAATACTTAGGCACAATGTGATGAGTTGGGACCCAATCCTGTTCCTCTGAAATCAAGTCATGAAAGAGGAGCAGTCCTTTAACAACGGAGCATAGTATTGCCTTTACAGTTCCTTCTTGTTATGGCTTTTAAATCAAGCTCTTGAAATCAGCTGAAAGTATTTTCCATGGTTTTAATACACAGATATTTCTACTGCATCGTAAAAATAGGCTTTTAATACAAGAGAGTGTTTAAACAACTTACTACCAGCCATCAGTTTGATATCACCCATGACATTATTTAATTTTGAGAATCACAGAGGTTAAAGCTCACTGAACTATAAACAGTTGGAAACATGCAGTGTAATCCCAAGGCACAGCTCTGCACAAGCTGTAATTTAAATCATATTGCATGCTAAGCTGAAAAGGCAGTGTGGGTCCCAGAGGGCATGAATAAATCTGCAGTCACTGATTTACCACACAAATTCGTGTTGGGATTCTATAACTTTGCAACTGTGATGTCTACCATTAGTGTGAGGAACTATCATTTATTGAGATTTGTGTAAACATATTAAATAAACCAAAGTACAAAAGCAATTACTTAGCATTACAACTTTTCAGACCAGAATTTTTAGAAATTCATGAACAGAGAATGGGGGAATGATAGACACAAGCAGAAAGTGGAAGATCTTAAGTTTACAGGGCAGTTCACCTAAGTTTAAAACTAATTAGGATTTTAATGTATATACCAGGTATTCTGTTTAACTCAAATTCAATGGCTTACTTTGTATGCATAATTGCACCAATTTGGAGCTGTTATTTGCACATGTGAAGGCCAATTAGGGAATTTTACCTGATCAGGTACCTCATTTGAGCACTCATTTGTGGTAATGGTATGAAATGGTGAATGTTTTTTTCAAGTTTCAGGAGTGTTCATATGTGATGTTTTTGTTCCGCTCATTATATATGAGAAACCAGCCACAAAAATTGGATCAAGAAACAAATTTCCCCAAAGTCAGTGACTATTTAGATGCAGGCTCATGGAACATTTCAGGACACTGGTTCAAGACCATTTAATATCCCCATATGGTACAGTTCTCAATAAGCTGTGTTTTTTTCTCCACTTGAACTTATTGTTATACAATATAATTCACTTCAGTAGCTCTTGTTTAAACACAGCTAAAAGGATTGCCTAGGCATTATTTGACCTAAATGCAAGATTTTAAGGGAATTCAATAGGCATAGAATGGGGCAAGAGAAATAATATGAATCCCATAAAAAGGTAGCTGAAGTGAAGATTCTTATTTAAGAAAATCAGCTATCATTTTTGCTATTAAATAAATGAATTACGCTGATAATGCATTTATAGTAAAGTACGTCATTACCAATATGACCCCAACCTCCTCAGGTAAGGTAAACCAGTACATCTACCTTGATTTCAAGGCAGCTTTGCTGATTAACCCCGACTAAAGATCCTGTCCATGAAGTCTTTTAGGAACAACAGATATATAGGTCGGTTGTCTTTCTGATAGCTAGTTTATCTATTTAATCTGTGTATCTTCCAGTGTGTTTGCCTTATGAGTTATCTTTAGTGCTGTTTAAGAGAAATCATATTTGTATCCAAATCCCAATTTCAGGAGTTTTGGATTGCACTACTATAAAGATAAGGGACCATTCAGAAAGTGTGGTTCCTAATATAAATGTCTACAACATTTGGGGATGGTTGAATCCAGGAGTAGTTCTGGGCCCATCTGTAACATCCTCCATAGCCAGAGTCACTAGTGTTTTCTATTATTACATTAAAAATTAAAATAAAATGGCCATCCTATTCTCCCTCTAACCAAGATTAAAACACACCCAATATGATGGTGTCTCACGCTGTGAATGCCATTAAATTCAATGAAACTTGCTTAGTAACATCCTGCTTTGTGTGGCTGAAACCCACTAATTCTCCATCCCCCCCACGGCCAGCATGCCTAGTCACATCACACTTAACCTTTGGCTTGGTTTCTCAAAAAAGAATTTGTTTCACTCCATTCACGGTCTCAACTGTTTGGCAAACCACACTCAAGTGCACTGGGCCTTTATATTGAACACACTAATCTGATTGTTTTTCCACTCTACAAACTTTGGGTCAACAATCAAGCCACTGCCAGAAACTAATTAATTTGCAAACAGGCCCTATTTTCACAGAGGGAGAGCTTTTGAGAGCTATGTCAGCAGAGCCAGTCACACCATGGTGACATGAATTGTCATGGCATCCACTTTGCTGGGTAATTTTCCTCACTAATTTTTCACCACACACATGAACTCAAATTACCCAGTCAACAGTAAATCTCTATTGAACGCCCACCAGACTTTGAATGTGGTGGCCTGAGAAGAGGAAATTGGTACTGACAGGGTCAACATGAATTAAACTGATGGCTAGAGCAGAAGGGGAAAAAACAAGGAAAGAAAAAAGCAAATTCAGATATTTGTCATATTCAAAGGAGAGGGGAATGTGACAAACCCAATGCTACTCCCAGTGAAGTCAATTACAGTTTGCCAGGGGAGTCTCCGGACATTTTTTTTTCTTGAAAACACTGGTTAGTCACCTCTCTTAACAGTAATCACTAAACTCTCCAAGGGTTAGATGCTGACATCTGTACTCAGGCCTTGTCCACATGGAGACTTACTGTGTAGCAAGCCAGGGAGTTAATCCACAGTACATTAGCTTGTCATGCACTAACTGCCCATGTGGACCCTGCTCTCATGACACTGGAGCAGTATGTCAGTGCACAATGTAGATCTTTGTGGACAGTAGCCAGTCACTGTGTGGCAAGCTTGTGCACTGTAGATTCACACCCGAGGTTGTTGGTATTTCTGTGGAGACAGGCTCATCTTATTCACAACAGCACTTGCCTTTGTCTCTGTTCATACTGAAATCAAAGGGACTACTTGTTGAGTATAGTCGCACTCAGTCTGAGCAACATGGCACAAATGTCCTACATGAGAACTAGTCTTAACACACACACACACACACACACACACACACACACACACACACACACACACACACACACACACACACACACACACACAGTATCATTATATTATTTAAAGAGAAGCCTGTTCCAGCAATAGAAGAAAAGCTACAGTCTGGGAATGTTAACATGCCAACTGTCCCCTCCTCCTCTAGTGGGGAGGGAATTCTGGCAAGGCTACACAACTGTAAACTAGTGAATGTGGGTGGCCCTTATTTCACATATGTATAGAAACCCAGACTATTATCTACCTTTCCTTATGAGGAATAGACCATTACTCCACATTAAGAAACAATCACTTTGATTGAAATCAATAACATAATGATTAAAGCCAACAGCTTATGAATACAATATTGAGAAATATTTCTTACTCAAATCTAGAAAGGATACAGAACCAGACCCACAGGGCGTGATCATGATCCTTGGACTGTGCTCATGTTAGGTAAACCCTTACCCATGCCCTAGGGATAAAGATGGTGGCTGTGTCTTTAAGAGGAAAAGAACTTTCATCACGGGGGGCGGGGGGGGGCGGGGCCGGAAAGGGTGTCCTATGGGCCTGTCTAAATTACAGCCGTCTCCCCAGGTTGCCTATGGGCCAAAGTGCGGGCCAGAATCTCTGCAGCAGTATATGCTGCACTCCACCCATTCCATGCCCCTCCCTGCCCCAGCGTACCTGCTTTAGCCAGGATGTGAACAGAAGGTAGCCTTCTGGCTCTCTTTCACAGAGCCTGCAACAGGAATTCCTATCCTCCCCCCCCAAAAAAAGGGAAAAAAAACCCCCCAAACTAGACCTTAGATCGGTTTGTCTTGCCAGAGTGAGGTGAGGCACTTGCTGAGTGGATACAATTCCTTACAAAAGAAAATGACTGAGCGCTGTATTAAGCAGTTAAATGAGAAAATAGGGTCTAGTTGCAACTTGCTGAAAAGATTTAAAATAATTTCATTCAGACTTTTGATGGGAGAGTGCAGTTTTTTTGATGGAGGAAATTTAAAGAGTGCTTTCCCCCTTCATGTGCCTATGTTTCCTGCAAATGGAAGAGCCTTAAAGCAATTGCACATTTCCTAATTGCTATTGGCCCTCAGTTCCCAATGGGAACAGCTTCTTATATTTCATTTAAAATACCCCAAATAGCCAGATGGGATGCGTGAACTGGGTCTTACTGAAAGCTCTCTATGCCATATTCCCTCAAATCAGTAGCTATATCAACATCAAGTAACAACAGCAGCAACAGCTAGGAGGAGGATTTTTGTGCTTTGAGTAATTCATGCATTTACTCCAATAATTAGGTTTTAATTGCAGTAAAATGGTTGTAACACTCTAGGAAGGTTTATGAGCGCAGGAAGGGGCTGGGAAAGAAGATAGGCTAGGGAGCTGCTGGTGAGCAAGAAAAAAAAACATTTTAAATCACTTTCAAAGTCTCAAATTTGGAACTAGAGATGAAAAAGAAAAATATGAACATCCTATTTGGATTCTAATCTATTCAGGTTTTTCTACCACTGTCATCAACACAGCATCTGAGCACTTTTCAATCGTGCATTCAGTGATATCACAAACATCGGTCACATGTGGAATTTGTCACATGTGAAATGATTATTACTATTCTCTCTTAGTAAAGAAGAGCATGAAAGTGGGGAAGGGACATGTTCAAGAGGGGAAGAAGTTTTCCTGTTTATATAGGCACACATTGTTGTGTCTGCAGGAATGAGAGTATCTATGGCATTGTGTCTGGATAAGGAAAATGTGGTACATTGATATTATCTTATGTGGATTAGCCCTATAGAGAAACAATCTGCTACTACTTTCAGCTAATGGACATAATCATACTACAACAAGTTTTCAAGCCACATTTTTCTTACTTTGCCTATCTGTACATTTTGATTATAATATTTTTATTGGCTTGCACACTTGCTCAGTGAAATCAACATTCACTGGCATTTACCCATAGATGTCTAATCCTTTTAAGCCTAGTTATATCTAGATCAATAAATATACTTATCCCAAGTAGTACTCAACCCTTTTTTGTGAAATAATGCTGACCAAGGTTTGGTCATAGCTACACTTGAAGTTAAATCATTTTCAGCACTAATTCAGCGGCACCATTTCTTGCCATGTGACACATTTCCTTGTCTAGACTTGGCTATGAAGGGCTTGGGAAGTTTGCTTGAAAGTGGGAGACAGGGAAGGTTTTTAAGAACATTCAGGGTAAGGGAGGTAAGGTATGCAGATGTGTCAGTGGTATGGAAAAATGGTGCATGTATAGAGGGAGAGAGACGTCAGTATGGCTGACCAAAGAAGAGTTATAAAGGCAAATACAGTAAAAAACCAGCACATTCAAGCCTGAGCAAAAGTTGAAAAGGAATAATAGTTCACTTCTAAATGTCTTCACACATTATATATGACCTTTTTAGAAAAGAAAATAACTGCAAATGTGTAGAATCTTGTCTGTGATTCCATACACCACGCTACACAGTGAGATATGCTAATATGCAAAGATATTTGCACATTGCCAGCTCTGAGGCATCTTGTAATCTGTCACAAAGAGAAACTGTGTACAATGACTATAAAGTGCTGCACAAATGTCATAAGAGGATCAAGTCCATGTTTCCTGTCTCAGAGCCTGTGAAATCTAAGAGGGCATTTTCCTTTTTATTGAATACTCGCTCAGCTTCTATAATACTCAGCTGTTTATGTAACCGTAAAGTAAAGATTATCAAGGACAATGTCTCCGGGGGACTATGCACAGCTACTATCCCACTTTAAATATTAAACCGCAGAAAGGATTCTAAAATAACATCACGGGTCTGGTTTAAACCCACAGAAAGCAAGGAAATTCCAAGTTAAGACTGGAAATCCAGCCTGACATTCTATTTTTAACTCAAACTGTTAGTAGAAGTGTATATCAGGCTTGCGTTGCCTTGCTTTTGTGGGTGAAAAAAATGATGCATAGTGCTCCCTTAATGTCCCTTTTGTGGTTTAATTTCCTTTCAAACCTTCTGTAGCCCAACTCTGAATATTTTTCTCTTAAAATACACATTTATTGACTATTCATTTTTCAAATCTTATTGTAAACTTTAAAGCTGTAAGGCTGGATCTGTTGCGTTCAGGTCAGAACAGGGAGGGTGAGGGGAAAATTGGCTCTAAGCCATCTTTCCACTCCCATAATCCTCTGCCCAAACAGTGGCTTTAGTCCATTGCTTCTGTGTTGCTTAGCTTTTGCTTCAGCACACTTCACTGCAACTTCTTGCCTCCTCACTCTTCCCCTCCCCAGCCTCACTTCCAGCCACATCTTCAGCCCAATCAGGAATTCTCCCTAGGCCAGGGGACAGGAATGGGTGGTATAGAGCTGAATATGCTGTTTTTAGATCACTTGAGGATTAACACTATACCAGGGAAAACACAAGTGCCGACTTTTTCCTTTTCCCTGCAGTGCTCAACCCCCACCCTGTCCCAGGCCCCACCCCCAGATATCCCCACCCCAGATGCCTATTCCTGCCCTGCCTCTTCCCACCCAGTTTTGTCCCTTCCCCGAAGCGAGCCCCATTTCTGCCACTTCTCCCATATCCCCAACGCTTCTTGCCCATTGTGGAACAGCTGATTGTGGTGGGCAGGAGTTGCTCGGGGGAAGGAGTTGATTGGCAGGGTCACCAGCAGGCAGAAAGCACGGGGGACATAAAGGGGTGATCTGGCTCCTGGTGGGCATTCAGCACCCAGTAATTTTTTTCTGTGGGTGCTTCTAGACCTGGAGCACTCACAGAGTCAGCAAGTATGAGGAAAATCCCCAGCTACACCATCCCTCTATCCCCTTTGTTCTGAGAGAGCAGCACATAGGAGATGGAGCCAGTATTGCAGCCCCTAACCTATGCTTGCTCAAAATATCACCTTTCCAACATTAATTCCCAAACCCAGACGTTCCCAAACCCCTACAAGTGACTGGTTGGCCTGAGAGTGAGGGAGCCTTTCAGCAGTTAGAATCAGGGCTGTGTGCGCCATGACAAAGTCATTATCACTGAACATCTCTCTTTGGGGATCTATGTTGAACAAAATGACAGTCTTGGGATAAATCCAGTGAAGCTTCCCACAACATAAGAAACTAGAACTTGGCTTGTACGCTTAGTGGAAGTCTCAGCAGAGGCCAAAATTTCCAGCAGAAGGTGATGGGAAGGAATAGAAAAGCCTGAACTACCAGTGTATACAGTGCTTTGTGTGTATAAAGCTCATCTCAGCCTTCAATGATGGAGGAGAGGGACAGCTTAGTTGTTTGAACATTGGCCTGCTAAGCTCAGGATTGTGAGCTCAATCCTGGAGGGAGCCATCTGGGGAAAATCTGTCAGGGATGGTACTTAGCCTTGCAGAGAGGACAGGAGATTGAACTCAATGGCTTCTCAAGGTCCCTTCCAGCTTTATGAGATGATATATCTCCATGTATTATATTATTGTTATCATCCTTCAACACTGGCACATTTAATTAGAAATGTACTCGTTTAAAAAAACCCCTGAAACCAGAGAATTTTGTAACTATATGTAAAAAAAGGCAAATAGCATAACAAAAACCAAAGGAGCAATATGTCTGGATAGTTTCAGCTCCAGGTGATTATTTTGCAGTTTGTCTATTGGTCACATGACTTCAATGGGAATCGAGGCAGGACATTGTTAATAAGAATGTAATAGAAAAGGCTGGCCTATAGCATTTAACTGGGAATAGTAATTCTCTAATAGAATTCTTAAACCAACTTTCACAGGAATCTAACTCCACTAAATCACACAGGATCATTCTCTAATCCTTTATATGGGCTTTACAGTACAATTTCTTACCTTAGTTAGTTCTACAGGACCTTACAACACACGAATACAGTTGAAGGATTATAATTAAATCTCAAACTCCTGTAATTTTCTGCACAAGATTGAAATGGTACCCAGTGTTGTGCTAGTTCAAGAATTTTTCATTTGAGAAGGACTTTCCAAGCTCTTTGTGTGCATTCTTGTGCTTCTCTCCATCTTCTGCGTGAAACAGTTTTGGTTTCTGCACCCTCTCAGATGTTAAGTCAGTGCTAATTTGGGGAAAGCAGTTTTCACATTCAGCACTGACAGACTGATAACTGAATCCACAAAGGAATGACACATTTTCAGGGATGAAGTGCAGGGGATGTGGACAATGGCTTTGCTTTCCCACTGCATAAATCCTCCTGACTCAGCTGTCATTGTGTGACTCTGCTGCACAAAAGCAGCTTTAACTTGCCTGACTGGGCTTTATTTCACCTAGGACATCAAATTGGACATGCATTCTGTGCTATTCTTAATATTAATCTACCCCATTGCAAGATACTCTCTTGGCAAAATCTATCTATACAGATCGGTGACAATCACTCACTTCCACTTCAATGTTCCCTGAAGTGCAGACACCCTGTCTATCATCAGAACAACAAGAAATCAATGAGCAATACTTCTAGGCTGTGAGGTGACAACTACTTGCAGAAGCAATACCCAGTTGATGCAAACCTGTTCTTTCTGGCTACGTCCAGACTGCAGCGCTTTTTACTGTAGGTATCTTGGAAAATTTCCGAAAAAACGGACATGTTCTTTCGCTATCCCTGTAAACCTTGTTTTATGAGGAAGAAGGGATGGCTCAAAAGAGCAGGCTTTTCTGAAATTTGGTGCTGTGTAGACATGCCAATTTCAGAAAAGCCTCTTTCAAAAGAAAAACGGAAAAAGATACGCACATTTCGCTTCACAATTTGCGTATCTTTTTCCAACTTTTCCTTGTAGTCTAGACATAGCCTCTGTCTTCCAAAGGAGTTTTTCAACTGATTTCACTGGGAGCAGAATCAGATTTAATGTGTTAATCATTATTGTTGTATCTATGTTATCGCTATTGCTTTAGCATTGAGAGATCGGAATTAGGTATCAATTTTATTAGTCACTGTCCATGAATCTAATAAAAAGTGAAGCTCTTACCATGAGAATTTTCAATCTAAACAAAATAATACTAATGTGATACCAGGAAATCTTGACAATAGTAAATATGCTTGTCCATTAAAGGTCATATTTCAAAAGACAGCTTCCCTTCTGTACTTGCAAAATTTGCATTTGTATTTTTGCACCTGCACTGAAGTATGGATGCAAATATGGTTACCTGATCCTCATGGTAAGTGCAAATATTTGGACACAGTTTTGGGGGGTTCCAAAATAGGATTTACAATTTGGATCTACAGAAAGAGAGATCAGCCCTTTGCAAAATTTAGCCCTAAGTCTTTTAAATAACAACACAAACATGAGGTTGTCCAAAGTGTCTTCAGTTGCTTTGAACAAGCCATTGGAACCAGTTAGCTTTTTTAAAACTGTAAATGTATGAATATGTTAATGGAGAAAAATAAAAATGCATTTGCACACCTATTCAATTCTCATTGAAGTCAGTGGAAACTGACTTCCACTGGAATTGGATCAGGCCATTATTTGCATGTGCAAGTGCTTTGATAAACACATGGACCAAATGAGCACTTAGGAATCTAACTGGTTAACCACACATAGTAACTGAAGTTACTCTGCCCTGTGAAAATAGCAAAGATTACAGAGATGGAGGCAAGCTCTAGTGCACCCAGAGCTCCTTTGACCCAGAGTTCCAGCTATTTTAACCCACACACCTACTGGGTATGGTGCGCTGTCCTGTATAAAGGCACTTAGACCACTTACAGAGAGGAAGAATGAGTTTGCTCTACAGCAGGGGGCCTCTGACCCACAGAAAAAAACTCACAAGAGAGAAGCCCCTGACTGTGAAGGAAAAAGGCACCCCTCACATTCCTCTCACACACAGGAGCCTAGGGGGCCCAGGCTAGTGGATTTTTAATGCGCCAGCCCTGTGGGTGGGTGGCAGTGGGCTAGAGTGCCAGCATGGGCTTCCCAATATGAGGGGGATCCCTGAGCCTCAGCAAGCCAGATCCAGGCAAGCCAGGGGCCGCATTTGTCCCATGGGCCTGAGGTCAATTTGCTCAATCTGTAGAGGCTCGTGCTTCAGAGGTCCCAGGTTCAGTTCCACCTGTTGGCATTGCACTATGGCATGTTTGAGGGGTCCAGTTATCTAATTTTCCTTCTCCTCTTCCTCCTCCTTCTCTGGAGGGCCAATACCGGAAGTGTACCTCAAAGATGACCTGGTTGCATTATGAACTCTCCTGTAGAGGATGCAACTCCAGGCAACATTCTCTCTAGCATATGTGCTGAGTCTTCCTGTTAATACTTTCTCAAGCCTAAACATCCTGTTTAACATACATGTACAGCAGTCTGCTCCTGCCACATGATGCTGCTTTAGCTGCTGCCTCTGGATATGGTTTAAATTTAATCACGCTCCACAAATCTCAATGTAATTAAAAACCAAGAAGCACTCCTTTATAAATCACTCTTGATTAGTTGAACTGGTTTTAGACAAAATTCTGCGCCCTGTCAAGGAGAGGTATACATATGATGGGTGTTACTGGAAAGGAATTGTTTGTGTTATGCTAGGCTTTAAAAGTTACATGACTGTAACACTGGATAAAAGTACTTCTCACAAACCATTCAGCCAGCGGGAATCATGTTGCTCAGTCCTGATTGGATGATGGTGCCCCAGAGTTCGGAAAATGGCAAAATCTCTACCCATAAAGTCTGCTGCTGTCCCAGAGTACAGCTCTCCATCTGTGGAATGATAGAAAATAACTGTAAATGTTCTGTCAAGAAGTGAACAAATATTGCAGCCTGTTACACTATTCCCAAAGTCTGCAGAGATCATGTGCCAAGCTCCAAAAATCATGAGATTGGCTTAAAAGTTGTGAGATTTCTAAAAATAATGAGTGATGGGTATTCTTTATTTGCCTTTTAGATGGTCTGGGGTTACATTTTCAGGATTTTCCCAGAAACCGTGAGGCTAGAAACTGAAGCTGAATTTCTCACATGATCACTTGCTGCTAGAACATTGGGCATTTAAGAGAAATACCAAATATTGCGATACTTGTGATAAAATAGAAAGAGCTGGCAATTTTGCTTTTATGTTATACACTAATGGGGGACCAAGCCATATTGGTATTATGATATTTAAACTTTATTCCTCCTATTGAAGATGTATGCGTATACTACCACTTGTTGACATCTTTCTGACACATCTGTGGGTGTTTTTTCCATGCTAAGGCAGCCACTTTGAAGATATGAGACCTCAATTCTGAAGTAACAATGTCAGTGATTTACACCTCACTTTGTACCACTGCAAGTGGTTACACAAAGTGTGTGGCTCGGGAGAATCAGGCCCCTTGGTTCCCAGTTCAGAAAATTGATGAATTTTTGTCTTGTATTGTTTCCATGATGTGAACTGCTTTCTCATATCAGATTTTAAGGATGAATTCTTTGGAAGCACTTTTCATGGGCATCATCCTCTGCTTGGGGAGCAGAACATGCTTTTTCTCTTTTCTGTCAACTTTCTGCTTGCAAAATTGCCACTCAGTGGCACACATTTCTCTTAGCATAGGTAGTAGGGAAGGAGGATAACCTCTTCTGTGGCACCGCGGCCCATAAGTAGCACAGAGGTGGCCAAGTCTGAAACCAAAGTCATATAATAAAATAGACCCAGAAATGCCACTGCACATTCAACCAGAAAGGTTACAGAGGACAAAGAATGATGTGGTCCCATCGCAAAAGGAGAAGCTCAGATCTCATGACAGATGCTTGCATTGTTGCATGGTTTTCACTAATGCTAGACCACTTGGTGGAGAGCTGAATTCCATGAAAAAGAATTAGATACATAATTAGAATTTTATCCACAAGTTTCAAGGAGCCAGATACTAAGAGGCAGATGACGGTGTCAGTTTTGTTAGGAATAAGTGCACAGCCATTCTACTGGTCCCAACATAACCTGATTTTAAAATGCCCTTTTGGAAACAAGCTTGTGATTCTCATGCCAATTTTAGCTATTTCCATGGTGGGACAGCCATGTCCAAACATGCCTAGTGGATAAAATTAGTGTCTTTCCTCTGAAACACTGACAGCATAAAATTATCAATTGAAGCTACAATGACTGTGTACCATATGGTATTCATGAAAGTCAGGAAGGGTGAAAACATGATAGCAGAAAGGCGTGGAATTGAATGAATTCACAGCAGAGATTATAAGCAAATAGATCAGTCGTGCCCAGCAGGAGGTGTAATCAGAAGCGAAACAGAACAGCATATCATTAATTAACGATTTCTCATTCTTCTGTGTCATTTTCTACTTTTTTTTCAAACAGCAGACAATCACTTAATTATAGTCCTTATTATGTACAGCACATGCAGCAGAGATTTTAAAAAACAACCACCCTTTTGCTTGTGAAAATGACTTTGATGCTCCTCTTAACCTTTCCTTAACCTTATTCTCATTTTCTTTTCATCCACTCCTAAGCAAGTCAAGATAAATCAATATAAATCAACAATACAAGCTGGGTTTTTTTTTTAAATTCTTTGCTGTCAACAGATGGGAAGGACACTCAAGAATAAAAAGATTCCAATTTAATAATAGACTATTACAATTAAACAAATAGCTCAGCAGCATATTGAGACTGCATTTGCACTATTTTGCATTGTAGCATCTCTCAGCACTTGAAGATCTCATTCAACACATGAAGAGCAGTAAAACTCTTGAGCTGCAGTCACTTGAGTTGCAACTAGAGAATGCAATCTAGTTGCTAGGATGTGCCAGCACACCCCATAACAATTTAATATTACTATGGACTATTCTGATCTAAGAGACATTGTCATTGCCAGTGGTCATAGATTGGGATGGAATTTCACAGAGAAGCTGAAGAACATACTCTATGTAGAGTTCTGAATGGGAAAAAATTAAGTTTTTGGAAGGTAAAAGGTAAGTGTTTGCTTTCTATTATGGCTACCTCTAAAGTAGAGATGGGTCAGTATGTTTCAAGGAAATAACTAATTGAACCTTTGCCTACAACTTGAACTGATTCACTGAGATATGCAATAGCTCTAATAGAGGTCAATCCAATGCCCACTAAAGTCAATGGACATTAGATGAGGTCCTCATTGTGGGCAAGGGTGGGAGACTGGGAATGTATGGGTAAGAATTGCAGGATTGAGCCCACTGTGTTTTAAAATCATTTCTCATTTTTTGACATTTCCATGTCTCCTTGTTCTAGCTAGGATCAGAGGCCCATCACAGCAGAAAGGGGTGTTCTTACTCTAATAGCCAATTAACCCGTCATAAGATGGGATTTTCAGGTCTCTCCTCCACGTTGGTCTTCTCTCCTGAGCCTCCGGTCTCTCGCTCCTCTCTCTCTCTCTTTCTCCTCCTCCTACTGCCTCCCTCCCCCCCTCAGCTCTCCTCCGCCTCCTGCCTCTCTCGCCTTCTGCCTCTCTCTCCGTCTCTTTCTTTCTCTTCTCCCAACTCCTGCCTCTCACTCTCCCTTTCTCTTCTCCTCCTCCTACTGCCTCTCTCTCCGCTCCGTCTCTCCCTGCCTCCCTTCCCCTTGCGCGTGGCTTGCTCGGCTGAAGTGCTGCGCCGCTCTTGAACGCTCTGAGGAGAAAGGAGTGGGGGTGTGTGTCTACGACCGAGGCGGGGCGTGCGTCACCACCCACCTCTTCCTCGTAGCAGCTCAGCCGGCTAGGTGTCTGCTGGCGCCATGAAGACGCCGGCGAGGCAGCGGCCGCTTTGCGGCATACTGCGGTGGCCTGCTGATGGTGCAACACTCAGCCAGCATATGACCCGGAGCGAGCGTGTTGGGCATGCTGCATGGGGAGCACGGACCCCAAACGGCCGCTTGCCACCGCTTGCTCCTCCGCCGCGGCCCAGCTGAGCGGCGCAGAACTCAGCTGAGTGCCGCGGCGGGAGGCAAGAGCGCCCCCCAGAGGTGAGTCTATAATGCTACAGAGTTACAGACTCACAGACATTGGGCTATTATATATATGATTTCCAGTTCAACCAGGAGCGAGAAGTAACAGGAATCACTCAAGAGTACAATTTTCTTTGGGTACCTCTTTGGGTACAATTTTCAGACCATTTTTTCAGATTTAGGATGAACCCAAATGGTTCCCAACAATTTGAGTTTGGAATCTAGATCAGAATTTTGCCTCTTTTCTAGGTACAAGCACCCAAGCTTTTGGGAGTTTGGAACCTTGTGCAAATCACCCATGGATACTATAAATTTAAAAGGGTTTCTCATGCCATTACTAGCCTTCCTACCTTCCATTAATGTCTACATTGACCATATTTTCACTAGTACCTTTAAAAGTGTTGGAATGTATAGTTCATAAAGTTGAAAAACCCACATTGTCAATTTTCCAGGCAGCATCAAGAAATGGATTCCATTCTCTGTACAGAGAGAATACATATTCTTTTTCATCATCATTCAGAGAGCTATGTGAGGAGCTAGATGTGCAGGAAACAAATCTCTTTGGCCAAAAGGACTAGTGTTGGCATATGCACACAGACAGATGTATTGCATATTCACTTTCCAAATACAGAGGTGACCATTAAATTGCACATCCACTCTTTTTCCTTATTGCAAATCTTTTGGATGGAGCAGCTTTTCCTGATGCATTGAACTTAAGAACAATTTCCAGGTTTTCTTAGATGCCAAGATGCCTGAAATTAAACAATGTTTGTATATCTTTAGTACGTTTTTTGTTTCCAATTCTTCAGGATAAGAATGGCTTCATTCTTGGACATTACTGAAGTTAGAGATTCTAGTTTTAAAGTCACAATAAATTGTAAATGTCTGAGGATGAAGATAAAACTACTTCTGGAATGGACTTCAATGGGGACAGTTAGGCCAAATAGTAACAGCTTTTGAATATCCCAGATGGGATTTTCAGAGGAATGCAATGATTCCAATATTATGGATAGGCAGTGCAACAGGACTGTTTAACTCCCTGACATGTCTTTGAAAATCCTTAAAGCCTAAGTGTCTCATACTAATTCGTTAGCTAACAATCTTCTGTTAGAATAAAAGAATAACAGGACTGGAAGGATCCTCAAGAGGTCATCTACTTCAGTCTAGGGATGTTAAATTGCGTGTAATCAGCTAATTGAGTAGTCAATGGAATTTCCAACAACTACTCGATTAGTTGATAAGGGGGGAAACTGCAGTCACAGTGGGGTTAGCTAACCCCACTCCGACTCTGCCTTTTAAATATATTAAGAGCCACCAAGCAGAGGCACAGCGGGGGAACCAGGAGTGAGCTGGGACAGCTGATTCCTGGCTTGCACCCCGTCCTTCACTGCTGCCCCTCTGGCAGCTCTTAATACATTTGAAAAGCAGAAGTGCAACAGGGGGGACTGGGAGTGAGCTGGGAATCAGCTGATTCCCGGCTCATGCCTGGTCCCCTGCTACGCCTCTGCCGCCCCTGCCTCTGCAGTCAGGAGCAGAGCTTGCGCAAAGCCGTTATGCTGATTATTTTCAGGCATAACGGCTTTGCGCAAGAGGGTTTTTCTTGCACAAGAAGGGGCAGTGTAGACAGCTCCGTCTTGCGCAAGAGCCTCTTCCGCAAAATGGCGGCTCATTAGTTATGCAAATGAGGCTCGGCGATATTCCACGCTGAGTCTCATTTGCATAGCTCTGGCGCAAGATCGCGCCAGTATAGACACAGCCTGAGTGAATCTGGCCCCCGCCTTGTAAAGCACTTAGGGAACTTTTGTAGTAAAAGGTCCTACTTAATTCTAGCATTATAATGTAGACCAGAACACAATGTGGCAATAAGGAAACCTTAGAGAGGCAAAGATTTCCCTGTGGTTTAAAAAAAGAAGACAATCTGCAAGGCAGCCTACAGATCTAATTGAAGCCCTATGTCTACACTACAAGGATCAATTGGAAAAAGGTATGCAAATTGTGCTCCGCAATTTGCATACCTTTTTCCGATAGTTTTTTCGGAAGAGGCTTTTCCGAAATTTGTCCCATCTACACTGGGCCATATTTCGGAAAAGCCTCCTCTTTCAGAAGAGCCCTCCTCATAGGAGGAGGAAGACAAGGCTTCTGAAAGAGCACATCTGCTCTTCCACCAAAAAAAAACTGGAAGAGCAGACGCGTTCCCTGGACGCGGCGGAGTTTTTCCGGGATACCTTCAGAAAAGGCAGAGCAAAAAAATACTGTGGTGGCAAGAATGTGACTAACCTGACAAAGGCAAAGATTTGTTAGAAACATTGAAAATAAAGTCCAACTTGAACCCTGTACTTGAACCCTGAAAATAAAGTTAGAAACATTGAAAATAAAGGAAACATAATCATCATATTTGTGCTGGACTAGGTAAAAAAAGGAATGCGAAAGGTTAGATTTTTTACTTTGAGTGGTTGCATATCATGTGCATCGCGTAACACCAGCTTGTCATCATCCTCTTTCTTTATTGAATATTAAAAGAAATAGTTGAGTCAATCCCAGGGGAGCAGCTCCATCACAAATTAAAGTTGCTCCAGGCATTAATTTATATACCAGCCTTTTAGGCACAAGTTTCTTTCCTTTTCATTTGGATGTAGTACAGGGTTCAAGTTGGAGCAAGGTATGTGCTTTTTTCTTGTTTACAAAACTGTGAGGCCCCAGGGCAGCTCATCACCTGTCATCGTTTAGGCTAACTAAGCATACTGGGGTAGGTATTCTTGTTGTCTTTTATAAGCAACTGCGGTGTGAATGAAGCCTGGCTGTTTAATGGGTACCGATTACCAATGTCTGAAAAGTAATAGAGAATATAACTCACACAGGACTAGTTTTTATCTTCTGGGAGGGGGAGGGTTGGAGGAAAAAGAATACTTTTATGAACTTTTGATAGTCCATAAATGCCTCCTTGATGCTGATATAGCATCAGACCCTTGGAGTTACAAACACTGACCTTGATACACAAAGTCCTATGTCCAGGACAAAGTCACTGTAGCAAAAACACAAAGTTTTACCTGTTCAGGTAAGGGGAAAGGGAGACATGGCTTTTTATTTCCTTCTCACACAACACTCTTGTGTTTTGTTGTAAGAACAAGGCAAGAAAAGGAAAGAAAAAGTAGACATTAAAGTATAAAAAGGGAGGCTTAGATTTTCAGTGCATTGTAGGAGATTTTGACACACATCTTTCATTAATTTAGTCACTCCTAATTTAATAATAGCTGATTCAATTAAAGATGTACGTCTACGCAGCCACGTTATTTTGGAATAACTGACGTTATTCCGAAATAACATACTGTGCGTATACATTACAAGCCTTTATTTCAAAATAATGTTGAGCTGAAGGACTTCTTACTCCGACTCCTGGCAACACTCATTTCACGAGGAGTAAGGGAAGCCAAAGGAAGTGTTCTTCCTTAGACTTCCTGCTGTGTAGACAGCACCAAAAGCCGAATTAAGCTATTTTGACTTAAGCTACACAATTGACATAGATTAAGTTGTATAGTTTAATTCAAGTTTAGCCCTGCTGTATAGATGGACCCTAAATCTCCTAACCTGCCTTGCAAAACTCAGCTGGAATATCTAAACAGGCTCAATGAAACAATAGTAATTTGAGGCCAGAGGTTTTTTTTAAAGGTATTTGGGTTTCTAATTCCAGGTGAAATCAGTGAAATAACTTAAATACCTTTAAAACTCTGGCCCTTAGATCCTAACCCTGTGTTTGAAAGTGTGTGGACACCCACAACCTCACCCCAGTGACTTCCTAGGGCCCTCAATAACTTCAGTGGGGCTCTTTGTGAGTGTGTTAGGAACTGGGAAAGAGGCAGATCCTAGTGGGCAGAACAGGTATCACGACAGAGAATGGAGTTGTGTTTTAGAGATGGGTTGCCAGAGCCAGAGTTGAACAAGAGTGAGGAACAGGAATTTAAGGTAAGGACTAGAGTCAGGCCAACATGTGCAGTCAAAAATCAATCAGAAGTCAGAGGTGATGGTCCAGGCCATGGATGGTAGCCATTGATCAGGAGCAAGATAAAAGGGCAGGAACAAGAGAGCGGTAAGGGTTAGGCATGGAGCAGGAGCAAGATGGAAGCTAGGAGCGAGAAGCAGCTCAGGATGCAAGAACAGATAAGAATTTCAGGAGGCAAGCAAGAGCAGGGGCTGATGTGGCAGTAGGAGGTCGGCACAGTTGTGTAGACAGTCTAGCTGGCTCCCTCCTGGCTCAAGTTGAATATGGGTGCTAATCAAGCCACTGCAAGCATTGGTTGGTCTGAGAGAATGTCCTCTGGAGCCTGGCTTCCAGGTTTAGCAAAATGCAACTTTATCCACCTCCGTGGGTGCTGATGAGTGAGAGTCTGTACTCCAGGCACCCCACAATCCCAGATTCTAGCTCTGCATGCTAGTATCCCTAGACAGCTGTCGGATAAGGGTCTTAGGGTTTGTATGTGTAAATTCCTGATTATCCCTTGCTCCCACTGACTTCAGCTGAAATGAAGAGTGTGCAATACATTGCCATCTCAAGTTCCTTAATGGGGAAACAAGCAAAACAGCTGATATTTGAGGCATGCTTTAAATAGTAATCTGCCAAATAATCAACTTGGAAGGATTGTAACATAGAACCTCCCCCCTTAAAAAAAAAAAAACCCAAGCCTGCCACCACTGAGAAATAGTATGAAAGGCAAAACGTAGCAAACTTAATTATTTGGGCATAAGTTTTTTGCCTACAAAGTTAATGCCCAAATAAATCTGTTAGTTTTTAAGGTGCCACAAGACTCCTCATTGTTTTTGTGACTGCAGACTAATATTGCTACCCCTCTGATACTTGTAGCAAACTTGTGGTTCTCTGTGGAGAAAATAGGTCTCATTCATTTTCCACTACCATACATACCTATTAAAAGAGATGCTGTCAGCAATTTGGGATCATAGGGGCTTTTCCCACGTCCATTTTCAAAATGTGACTCTTCCAGTTTAAAAATGTTGTCCTGTCAAGGAAAAGAAAAAGCAGTACAATTATCTGACAAACCAACACTAATATTGAGTTTGATTCAATGCAATGTTGCATGCAAGATAACTCCAGAGGGTCAGATACCTCTGAAAGGGCAAATAGGTGCAAATTGGCACCAGGGAGATCAATGAAGCCAAAATTTTGTGCACCAGCTAAGAATCAGGCCTAGCTTGTCTGTCTTACAACTCAGCTGACATTGCTGAACATCAGTCAAAAATCACCCAAGGTAACTCATGAGCTCCAGTCTAATCCTCCTATATTTATAATAACACTGCATTGTTTTCAGCGGAAGTTACCCTGAGAAAGGACTGAGTAAAGATCTTTGTATTTGGACTTCTGTTTTTGAAAGGAAAAAAAAAAGGGAAGCATGTTTCCCTGATCACGATAGCCACATTTCCCAAGAAGAAACCTTAGCATGAATTGCAATATTACATCCTGCTCCAGCTAACTTGGGCTTTTCACAACCAGCATTTCCCTTATCCACAAACTCAGTTCATTCACGTTATTAGTAGTCATTCCCTTTCAGTACTTTTCAATGCATTACTTTGGAGTTTGGTGAGCTGGGGGAACAGCAAGATGAGATATAAATGAGATCAAATAAAACCTCAGCCAACTCTAAACAAATCCGGTGCAATAAATACAAAACAATGGGACTTTAGTACATCTAATTATTTTTCATTGGCTCAGGGCCATATCTGTCAATCAAAATAAGCACAAAGATTCTAGTTTATGCCCTGTGGGTAAAATACACATCTCCCATGAAAGAAACATAATATATTCTAGGGATAGATTTCCTTCTCTCCTGTACATGGCATGGACTATAGTTATAGGAGCTTGCTGTAACACCTTTTTTCTCCCTTCCCCTCCCACTGCATTTATAGTCGGGGACCCATTATGTTAGGTGTTGTACACATAGAAAGAAATGATCCTGTATCTTAGGCCTAACATAATATTTATAGTTTAAAGAAACTAAAGCACATGATACTTTTATTTCAGTCACAACAATCTGCCTCCATATTTTTTTCTCATCTTCCTATTCTCTTCCTCTTCATTCACTCCATGTCATTTACCTGGTCACCTCCTGACTCTAAACTTTCTATTGTTCTATCTCCCTATGTCTAAGTGTCCTCTCTGATCTCATGCATCATGATCTCTCTCTCTTCTTCAGTGTATCCTTTTATGTTTAGTTTTCAAACTATGATCTTCATTCTATTGCTCCAAATCTGTTTCCTGACTTTGCTCCCTCAAATCATTAACTGTAGCGTATTAACTTAAAGGAAAAAAGAAAACTTGGTCTGAATTTTAGCTGTCCACCCCAAGTCTAATTCTTGCATTATATATTAAAGGAATAAGCAAATGACATTATTAGTGCTGGACAATAGTAATAGAAAAGTGGCACTAATGCTATAAACCAGTTTTTAATAAAAATGTTATTATATATATACATTTTCCTGGCATTCTTTCATTAATGTAATTAATTGCTCAACCTGTACCCTGATAATATTACAAAGTTAGCGTCATAACAGATTTAATATCATCCCAGTGTAATCTAGTGTGCCATTATGAGACAAATAAGAAACAGATGTGAAGAATTATTCGATGCATGAAGGCTGTGATTTTAAACTGCACTACAGTGGTTTGATGACTCTGTGATTCCATTAGGAATGGTTTACGACAGAGTGTAATATCTGACCAATGGATGTAGATGACCGGCTCTTGGCTTTTTGGGAATAATCCTGTTGAAATAAGAATAAGGGAGAAATCCCATCATGTGTTCATGTTGCAGATTAAATACTATGTAAAGATGTTAATTAAGTTCCTGAATCTATCAGCAAGTAATAATAATAAATGTATAATTTTTAGGTGACCCATAAAGGTGTATCGTTACTCTGAAGACTTCTGGAAGCACGCTCTACTGGATACCTAACTTATTACAAGTAGTAGAATTTAGAGTAAACCTCATCCCTTAGAATACAAACAAGTAATAAACAGAGCAAATTATGAAGAAGATCTTGTGCGTACACTTAAATAAGAGTAAGAAGGAATAAGAAGGACTCTTACTAGGAATAAGCACTAGGTTATGTGCTTCTGTAATCTGTAGTATTTAGGCCCAGATTCTGCTCTCACAGGAGCTCGTCAATAGGAAATTGTAATCATCACACGTGGTCTGATGGCAGAATTTAGTCCTTAAAAGCGTCAACAAAAATGAGCCCTTGAATATTTATAAGAATGCTGGCCATATATCGAAAATGGAAATTCAATTCAAATAATAAATAAAGGTGAGAAGCTTTGGGCAACTGAGTATGCAAATTATTTGCCCTTGGAAAAATGCTTGAATGTATAATTTGGAAGCTTCCTGGGCTTTATAATTTGAATGTAAAGCATCATATTGCAGTGAGTTAGCAAATCCCCCTATCCATAAATAGCAAGAAGAGCATAGTGGGTTCACAATACGCTCACTCTAAAAATTGTTTGATATCTATTATATAATCAAAGACTAAAATTCATGAAAAAGTAGGCCTAGCACCTAGGCTTGCTGTAAATTGAAATTTTGTACAAGGACAAATATAAATAATTTCAAAGAAAGGTTATTGTAACCAGGCTGCCAATAGAATTGCTATGCGAATTATAAAAGTATTTAGGTTTCATTTCCTATCGAAGCTCCATATAATTCAAATTAACACTAATGTGAAAGAGGGAAGCCTGAGACACAGAAGGCACAGAGTTTAGTCCTACTTATATTTTCCCACTGACTTCAGCTGAATCAGGATTGGGTCTTTGGCTTCTAAACCTGAGTTTGCCACAGATTTTGAGATTATCATTTAGGCCAAACTTTTCAAAACTGGGTTCATACAGCTAGGCACTTAGAGCCAGGTTTTCAAAGCTATTAGGTCTCTAACAATGCAGGTTAGAGTTTAGTAACTCTCATTAATTTTAATGGGCATTACGTGTCTAATCTGCTTGGGTACCTTTGAAAATCCCACTAGGCATCTGATTGCTTCTATAAGTGGCTAAATAGCTTTGAAAATCTGGCTCTTAAGCTTTGATAGAATTTGAGCAATTAACTCTCCTGGGCTCCTTTTGAAGACCCTAGTCATAATTCATGATGTGATTTTTAGGCTCTGTAGATTTAAATGGGAATGGTGGTTTCTCAGAACCTCCGAAAATCAGGCCAATTTACTTAGGGCTGAATTTTAGAGACCCAGTTTTGAAAAGTTTGACTTCAATTTCTTGGTGGCTCAGATTCACCTGGTTAGCCTCAAAACAACTCCCGGGTTGTTGGAGTCTGAATGATTTAATAGTTTCAAGGGGATTTAAGATCTACAGAATAATGGTGCTGTTATATACAAATGAAAATTATGATTGAATACATGTGATTCAAATGGATTGTTCACAAACAGTTGCCTTTACTAACTTGCTATTCATTATTTATTATGTGTCGTTTGTCATACAAATCACATAGTATGCTTCTGTACTCTGATTGGATGAAAATGCTTTTAAAACTGTTTGTCAAAGTCAATTAACAAATATTATTGCTCACACATAAATATCTTTGTTTGAATGGTAATACTGATGTTCCTTGGAAGAATAGGCACTCCCTGAATCTCTGTGCAACTTAAGTAAATAAAGAAGGACAAAGGCATAATCAAACTGAATAACTGTTTGAAATATTTGCTAACATTTGTTTTTGCAATCTTTGACAAGCTTTAGTTGGCAGACTGATCTGAGCGTTTTTCTGATAATAGTTGTGGGTTGGTATGTAAACCTCGCTCACTCTACCTGTTCTATAACTGCCTAAATCCTGACTGTATTAAAGTCACGAATAACTACTCATTTAAAAAAACTATAGAAATCCCCTACTATTTCTTTGTCCCATTTTCTCTGTAGAAGATGATCTAGCAAAAGTAGAGTGATCAGAAAAAGTGCACAACATGAATGTCATGTTAACCTTGATTGATTAGCAAAGACACCAAAAAATCCCATCTCAGTGACATACCAGAGATTAGATACCATCTAGAATATTGAACAGTTCTCAGGGACACTGAGAATTCAAATGCCTTTGAATAGCAACATTCTGCGGTGTCAAGTGTAATATATCATCCACATCACTGTCTAGCTCAAACAGGATGACCTCTGGAAACATAAGCGCTATACAATGATTGTCTGTTTTAGCTCAGCTATTAAGTACACAGCATATGCAAGTAATAGGAAACACTCTCCTAAAACCAATTCATACAATTGAACTACACAATTTAAAAGTCTGAGATCTTTAAGTGATTCCCTCTCCAGCCTTCTTATTTTCCATAATACATTTAGAACAGGAATAATGGATTCCAATTGCTTTAGCAGATTCTACTATTATGTTAAATAAATTATTGGGGATACTTTATTACGTGATTGTGTTAGTTTTCTATGGTTATTTTTAGCAATCAAGACCACTGCTTTCCCCCTTTGTCTTCTGGATTTCCTGTATGTTATTAGATTGTGATGAGGTCAGCCATCAGAGGAAATAACAGCAGTGTTAAGTCCTAGACCCAGTGTTTTATGAATTACTGAACATCAGTGATGTAATGGTAATAAATCTTGCCTAGTTTCAGTCTTGTCCCATTGTAAATAACTGGAATTAACAAGGTGTTGTTATATGCAAGAGACTTTCTGATGAGAAAGAAAATTGTATTTTTGAGGGAATGTTTGTAAAATTCGCTTCTACAGGTTGAACCTCTAGTCCAGCACCCTCAAGACCTGACTGGTACTGAACCAGAGATTTTGCCGAACCATGGGGGGGTGTCAATATTATCTAGCAGCATTGCCAACACTTCCACTGCTTGCTGGGCTCTTAGAAGACATTTAGGGGTAAATTAGAGCTAAATAACAGCACAGAACACTGAGAGCAGGACTGGTGGCTATAAACAAACTTTATGGGAAACTTGGCCACATCCATTGTAAGTGAACATCCAGCGAACTAAAATCATGCTGGACCATGGATGCTACCAGACCAGAGAGTGCTGGACTAAAGAGGTTCAACCTGTATGATTAGGGTTCAGTTTAGCAAAAATAAGATTTGGCAGTTATGCTAGCGAATTTTCAGGACTGATTTGAACCATATTGAATGTATCCTGGGCATGTGTACATACACACACACTTTCAAATGTTGCTAGTCAGATCCATTGAAGAGCTCTGATTTTCAGAAAGTTCTTAGTACCCTCTAAAATCAACCCCTCCTACAGTGTGCCTATCTGAGCACTGGGGCCTGAAACATGGATTCCTGGATTTTAACCCTAGTTCTGACACTGACTTCCTGCGCAAGTCTTCTTGGGCAAGTCTCTTAATCATTTTGTGTGTCAGGCTATATCTACACTACACTGTTCTTCCGGAAAAAGCCACGCAAATGGCAAACTGCAATCTGCTTAGCTTTTTCTGCTTCTTTTTTTTCAGAAGAGGCTCTTCCGACATTTGGTCTGTCTACTAGACCAAATGTTGGAAAAAAAACCCTTTTTCAGAACATCCCTTCTTCCTTGTAAATTGAGGTTTACAGGATGCCGAAAAAGCACGTCTGCTCCTCTGAAAAAAATTTCAGAAGAGCAGACACATTCCCTGGATACGGCAGAGTTTTTCCAGGGTACTTCTGGTATCCCAGAAAAACTCTGTAGTGTAGACATAGCTTCAGAGTCATCAGCTGCAAAATGAGGATGACGCTACTTCCTTTAATGGCCATTGAGAAAATCAACTATTTGAAAGGACTGGCATGCAACGTACTAGTGGAAGATTATCACAACTTAAAGTTTGAAGATTTTGGAATGATAGCTTATCTTCAATTTTCATTCTCTGCAGTGATTTCTCATATGAAACCACCCCATTATATCATGGTCTAGTTTTACCTTTCATTATAATGGAAAAATAATGTCCCCAACACATTAATAACTAGTATCGCGGAAGAGAAAAATATCTTTGAAAAGATTAATTCTACTGGGCTCATGGAGACATAAGTAGTGGTAGACATAATTATAACATCTCTCTGTGACAAGCTACAATTACTTCTCACAGTGGAATTTTTAAGAACAATGCAGTTTTCTAGTGCTGATTGGGATTTTTGCAATAACAAATATAAAGAACTGTTCTTTTTCTCAGTGAAACCAAAATGTTAAGGACACAGAAATAGATGTATTTTAGTATACTTGATTCAATGTGATCAGAAACAAAGTTGACATTAAAAGAGTACTTTTCTATTAAGTTCCTCACTGGCATTTCCCTTATTCTCAGCTTCCCCATAAACAAAAGGTCATTGAGGCTGGAAAAAAAATATGTAATACACTTTCTCTACATATCTATATACATGCATAGACACAAAGCAATCCACAACATCAGTGGATCAGATCAGTATCGGACCAGAAAATTCTCTTTGCTGATAGGTAAAGATGCCACATTTTAGAAATGGAAACACTCCCATGCATTTCATGAGTTTTAGATCAGGTCCCCACAAGCCCCTGTTTCAGCTAAAAAAAGCATGGTGGCTAAATCCAATTATTTTATTAAAAAGTTCTTCAACACTGAGATAGTTTTCTATTAAGGTCTCTGGGTTTCCAGAGTAACTTGAACTCTCTAATATTTGTATAGATCACAAATTATTTGAACCCTATCAAATTCTATAGAACCTAACTTTACTCATTGTGGGGTGTATACACCTTAGCTCAAAATGAGTTACGCAACTTGAGTTATACAAATTGCATAGCTTATTTCGAGTTCATTTCAAAATAGCTTATTTTGTAATTTGGCACTGTGTACACAGCACCAAATTTCAAAATAGACCGCCATTCTGAAATGTTCCTCAATCCTCATGGAAAGAGGTTTACAGGGATGTTGGACTAGAGAGCCCATTATATTTTGAAATAACGGGCTTGTTTCAGAGACGCGGAATAGCTATTTTGGGATAGGGGAAGTATCCCAAAACAGTGCTGCATTGTAGATGTACTCTATTACAGCCTGATTTCAAAGCCCACTGAAGTCAATGGAAAGCAGTGGCATAGCCAGAAAGGCCCATGACTTTGGGTGGGTGGGCAAGAATGGGGAGAGGAGTGGTACAGGACGGATGGAGGGGGTAAGCCCTGACTCCACTCCCTGGTAACAGTGGATTGGGGTAGGTCCCAGTCCCCCTCCCTGGACCTGCTTGCCAGCCAGAGTGCCATGATGGAGCTAGGTGAGCCCCAGTGCTCTCGCTTGGCTCCCCAGATGGAGCACTGGGCAGGCTGGTGGGGGGTGAGCCTGGATACAAAGTGGGTGGGCCCCAGCCCAATCAGGCCCACCCGTGGCTACGTCACTGATGGAAAGATTTCCATCAAGTCCAGTGGGCTATGGATAAACCTCTTACCTAGCCCTTTGCCATATTTATATATAAACACTGGGTCTCTGCAAGACCTGAAATTTACCCTTCCAAATGACTATATATCCAGACAGTTGTTCTTCCTCACCATCAATTTACAAGGCTTTCACTTACTGGCATGCCACTCCTGAACCTGCACCCATGACAAAATGCTCCTGCTTTATGTCCTCATTACATCTAATGGTAATGAACAGAGAAAAAGAAACAGCATCTGTGTTCCTATTTCACACTGTATCTTTTTAAAAGCTCACCTTGAGTGTCTGCAGAGGCCACAAGTTATAATTGTTTAGTTCTAGTTAGCTGTTGAAAGATCTATTTACAATTAAAATACAGGTTGAACCTCCTGAATCCGGGACTCTGGTCCAGCAACATCTGTGGCCCGGAAGGAAGGACCACGTATGTTGCTGGACAAGAGAGCCTTGGAGGTGAGAAGCACGAGTCAGCTGGGAGTCCCATGGGTGCTGGGGAGTCCCAGCTGGACTGGCAGAGGCTGGTCATGCAGTGGGTGGGGAGTCCAGCCATGGCGAGCCCCAAGCTGATGAGCCCCTGCGGCAGCTGAAAGGAATTCCTAGTCCTGGCCGGGAAGCCCGGCGACAGTGGGGCCGGGGTGGGCTGGGAGGAATTCCCAGCCGTGAACCCCAGTAGCAGCTGAGCCGGTGGCAGATGAGGGCAATCCTCAGCCGTGAACCCCAGTGGCAGCTGAGCCGGTGGCAGATGAGGGCAATCCTCGCTGGGAACCTCAGTGGAAGCAAGGCCAATGGCGACTGGCGGGGGATCCCCAGTGGAAGTGGGACCAGCAGTGGCTGGGGGAATTCCCTAGTGGAAGCAGGAGCAGGGGCGACCGGAGAGGGATACTTGGTGGAAACGGGACCAGCAGTGGCTGGGGAGAATCCTCAATGGAAGTGGGGCAGGTGGCGGCCAGAAGGAATCACCAGCCCCAGTCTGGAACTGCAGCGGCAGCGGGGCCAGCAGGAAGCCCCAGCCCAGCCGGGAACTGCGATGCAGAGGGGCCGGCAGCAGCTGGGGAATCCCATTCCAAGAAGGCTGCTCCTGGGAGCCCTGTCATGGGGCCAGCAGCAGGGAGGGAAGCCCAGGCTCCGGGGATGCCCACAGACTAGAGAGGAGCCTTGACCTCCCCTGGTCTGGGAAACGCAATGGTTCAGGACTACTGAGGTCCCAGGGGTGCTGGACCAGAGAGATCCAACCTACATATATGACACAGCTACAAATTAACAGTTTCAGGACTTCAAATACTAAGAACCTCAGTCTTCACCTCAAATCTGGCCAAGGGAATTGCATAAATGTAACCGAAGGAAGAATTTGGTCTTCTGTTCATGCAAACAGTATGGGTATCTGAACAGCCTGCTTGCTATTTGTATAGTTCCATCTGAAATGCCATATAAAAATTAGGGGATTGTTCCAAAGTCCTCCTTCTCTTAGCTTTACAAATACCTTATTTGTTAACTATAAACTCACTGTTGGGTACAATGACTAGTTTTCTCCTATTCAGCTGGGAACAAATTGTGCCATTTGATTTATTTATCCCAGTCTGTTTGGAACATCTGTGAGGTTATCTTGCTAAGGATTCTGTCACCTCAGATGCAAACAGGTTGACAGCATCAGGTGACTGTACTGTGAGAGGAACTTTCTAAATTCTGCTGTTATCCTTTCTTTACATTAAAACTTTACTAACCTCAAATTGGAGATGGATAAGAAATCAATAAAGACTAAGACACAAATGTTGGGAACACATTGTCTAAAAACATCTTTGCACTAGAAGAGGATTTCTCATTGACAGGGAAGAACTTACTAAGAATTGATTTGTGGAATCAATGAACATTCATCTGCAATGGTGCTGGAGCTCACATGTAACCAAGAGGGTAAAAGGGAGGCAAAGTTAACTGGCCCCATATTGCATATTCAGATGTCCAGGAGATGCACAGTGCGGGAATGAAACACATGTTCCTCTTTTTGTTTTTGTTTTTACTTGCCTGTTTCAAAATTAACATTTACAACTGAAGTCTGAAAAATAAAACCCCATCTGTCTTTTTGACACTAGGTGTGTTTATAGTGGCAGGAAAGTCAAATTGCATAGATTGATGTGTATATCCTTAGCTAAGCATCTTCTCCAAAGCCCCAAAAATCAATAGGAAGCTGTTCCATTGATTTCTATGTCCTATGAATGAGGTCTGGAAAGACTGACAAGAGTCAGTAAGACATATTTGTCAAACACCATCTGGTTTGCTGTCTCTTTGAACTCTCCTTGTAACCTAGGTTGATGAATTCATCAACCCTCTTCACAATATTCACCTTCATGTGCACTGGGGGGATGTGGTGTCCCCGGTTGGTGGTTCTGGATTTTGGTCTTCTTATCTGAAACATTCAACACCACAGTGCAGATGGTGTCTTGGAGACTTTAGAGGATACAGCTGAAATCCTCTGACTTCTCCACAAGTAAGGTGGCAGCAGCAGCTTAGTTTTGATTAGTGACCATTTCTTTACCAACCATGATTCTTATGTGTGGAGCAGCATCTCCTGAAATCCATTCAGTATCTTGACAGAATATTGATGAGGCAAGAAAGCATGACTACTGCACACTTGCAATTGTTTAGAAACACGGCAAAAGCTAGAAACCAATGTGCGCTCCCACAATGGTACTGAATAGATGTTGCTGCTTCCTGCGGGAAGTTGCAAAAACATATTAAAAAAACTTTTTAAAAAGTATGGATGCAAAAATGTCTTCGCACTAATAACAAAGTTCAGGATCTATCAAACTTGTGTATTCTTGTATTGCTTCTGGGGTCAGAAACTTGGACATTTTTTCGAGCAGACTTGGAGCAATTAGAGACATTCCATATCCACTTTCAGCACCAACTCAGTGGTTTGACTTTATGCAAAGTGCCATAATTATGCAGACATCTGGCCTTCCTTCAATCACTTGTTACATTGAAAAGCGGTGTTGCCAACTCTTGACTATGTCTCCAAAATGAACAAAAACAGCCCAGAGCACTGTATTCTCAAAATCCCCAGTGATGTGCAAAAGGGTTACACACCCAGGTCAATGTTCCCCCTACTATTTTCATCCATGTGTGGAACAATTTTTTTATGCGCACCAAGTCATGTCTGAGTGTGTACCACAAGTAGAAACAAAAAACTTAGCTGTGGGCTCTCTGCTAATCAGCTGGGTGGCATTTGAATCTCTCCTGAGTGAATGCACAAGTGCATAGCTTACAGGAAACACCGACCCAAGATTCTATCTGGCTCTGCCTCCAGGGCCACTCTGTACATTTGTAGATTTTCAGGATTCAGCCATTACTGGGAACTTCTCTACAAGAACGCTGAAGTAGTTCCATTAACCATGGTCACCCAGTACTGGTGGAGTGGTCCGCAGTAGACAATGTGTAATGATGATGTTTTTACTCACAGATGAATTGGATTATACTTTCACAGACATTAATTTTTTTTAAAGTTGTACATTTGCATTAAAATGTTTTACCTGCTGTTGTTACAGCAAACCCCCAGACCATTGGCACAGACTACAATAAAAAAATTACTTACTTACACTTTGGGCATTTGACAGCTTTGTTCATAGCTAGCTTCACTGTTTCTCCTCGGTAGAGAGTTACAGGCAATCCTGCAAGCACACTATTCCAGCACCCTATATAGGAAATGTTATCCTCATTTATTTTTACAGATCAGGGAAATGAGATTATGTGACTTGGCCGACATCACACAGGAAGCGTGAGGCAGAGCTAAGATTTTTATGCCATATATCCCAAATCCTACGTTTGTGGCTTAACCACAATGCTTCCTTCTCAAATCTCACTGAAGTAAATGACAACTCAATCCACTGGACACCTCTGAACATAGGCAAATTGTGCCTGCAGGAAGGGGGTGCAGGGAGGGCCACCCAGAGCAACAGGAAGGAATATGAGAGGATACCCTATTTAACAATTACAATTTTGATGGAGGCACAGGGAGCAGTACACTTCCCAAATGCCACCACAATTCACCTATGCTTCTGAAGAGACACCTGACACATGCAGGGCTAAACATGATTTGCAGGGATTACCTGCAGGGATAGAGAGCGAATCACTTTCCATGTCTATTCAGCTTTTGTTTTTTTTTCTGAGACTACCAACACACATGCCAGTTGCATCCACAAAGTACTGAATGTCCATCAGATGATTAACATTCAGTCACTATTGACCACAGTTGAATTTAAACCAGCAAAATGGAAGCAAAAATCTTCCTTACCAATTTCCTGTCACAGAGCGTGCCTATTGCCATTGTATTTTTTTTAAAAGCAGAAGTTACAAATGGCCATTTGTAGGACTCAAAATGGAGATGGCACATCTTGTGACTCAGAGAGAGGGAAGTTTTGAAATTATTGCCATGGGCATTTGTGACTCAGATTTATTTAGTGGAGATTCACAGTACAAGTTGAATTTCACTAGTCCGACACTCTGGGGATCTGACCGGTGCCGAACCAGAGAGTTTACTGAAATACAGGTGGTCAGCATTGTCTAACAGCATTACCAACACTTCCACTGCTTAGTGGGCTCTTAGATGACATTTAGCCTAGGTCTACACTAGACCAGGCAGGTCGACTTAAGGTACGCCATCCAGCTACGCAAAATAACTGGATTCAGCTTACCTTATGCCGAGCTGCTGCAGGGTCTACATTGTAGAAGGCCAACTGGAACACACAGTCCCATCAGCTTCTCTTACTCCTCACAGAATGAGGAGTACAGTATGCCAGCAGGGGCTGCCTGCAGTGTTAGATTTGGGGGTCTACATTAGACTTACTAAATTGAACACTAGAAGATCAACCTCTGGAGGGTCGATCTTCTCCATAGTGAAGACATGACCTTAGGGGGACATTAGAGCTAAGTAACAGCACAGAACACTGAAAGCTAGGTGGGTGTAAACAAACCGCAGGAAACTTGGCCACACCAAAATCATGCCAAACCACAGATGTTGCTGAATCAGAGAGTTCCGGACTAGAGAGGTTCAACCTGTACAGCACTACACCAGTGTTCCCTCTAAGATTTTCCATCCATGAGCAGACTGAGTTTTGTCTTGTGCACCAATATTGAGGTCACATGTTCTTGTTCGGATGTGTGCCACCATTGACACCATGACATTAACTCTCAAACATGCATCTACTAGCAGACTTACCGGCATTGCCCGGGTTCATCAGGGCAGGGGACTCTGGTGGTCTGGGGGGTGCAGGACACAGAGCATGGCCTTGGGAATGTGGGGGGAGGTGAAGGAGGCTGGGGGAAGAGGGGTGAGAGTGAGGTTTGGGGATCAGGAAGGGCTGAACCTGGGGTTTTCAATCTAGCACAGGTCTTTTCTCCGCCCCCCTTTCCCCACCATCCCAGCTGCCAGAGGACTTTTTCCTCTTCCCACCCGCATATCTGGCACTGTGGCCAAGAGCTGCGGGGAAGTGTTTGGGGACGCAGCGTGCTGGCAGGCAAGATGACTACTATCTTGGTGGTACAGCAGCCCCCAGTGGACGCTCTTCAGGATAGCTATCCCCTGCTGACTCACTATCCCCAGTGGCCCCTCTCATATCGCATCCCTCTGAACAGCAGCTGCTCATTTTGCATGTTATGGAAAATAGTCTTTTCCTCAGGCTTCTGGCTGTCCTGGCATAACCAAATCCTGACCTTGCTTTAAGTTAGGATAAGAGGAAAATACCAAAATTGGTAGCACTGGCTCTTACTGTTTAGGAGGAGTTCTTGAACAAATAGACTCATAGACAGACAGACTGACTCTAAGGGTACGTCTAGACTACACGCTTCTTTCGAAAGAGATCATCTTGACAGCCACAACTTTTTAAAAAAAACAATCCGCTTTTTCGAAAGAAAGCATCCAGGCAATCTGTTTCGGAAAAGCCCTGTTTGTGGGCTCTTTAAAAAAAGCCCTGTTTGCAGTCAAGAACACCTTTTTTCAAAAGAGTTCTTTTGAAAAAAGGCATTCTTCCTCATAAAGTGAGGTTTACCACTGTTGAAAAAACCATCGTGTTCTTTCGATTTAATTTTGAAAGAACGCGGCAGCAATCTAGATGCAGGTGAAGTATTTTTTTAAAAAAGGCCACTTTTTTCGAAAAAACCCTGTAGTCTAGATAAAGCCTAAGAGAGAGAGAGAGAGAGAGAGAGAGAGATGTAGGTTCTTTCTGAACTAGACAGATGTACATTACCTATTTGCCTTCAGAGAGACAAACTTCTCATGGGCATTTTTGTTCGTGTTGTTTGTTCGCAAACATTTTCTCAATAAATATCAACTCTCTTCCTTGACTACCTTACTAAGAAATGTGATCACAGTCTTTGGCAGTTCTCCACACTCTTCTTTCTAGGCCCTGATTTAGCAAGGTACTTAGCTGTAGGCTTCTGGGCTTAATCTCTATTATCTATTTATCTAGTGTATCTAGTTACCTAGAGATCAGCCTGGGAACCAAGGGGAAGGCAGATTATCCCACATTTGTTTACTGTAGAGTTTTACACTTTCCACTGGAACATCTAGTGGAGGAAAGAGAAGGACATCAGGTCTGGCCCAGTATAGTGATTCCAATTTTCTTTAACCATGTAAGTAGTCCCACTGGGATTAAGTTATATACTTAAACACAGATACTTGCTTAAGTGCTTTGCTGAATCAAGCCCAAAGGACTTAAGCATATGCTTAATGTCAAGTCTATAACTATTGCCATTGACATCAAAGTTAAACATATGCTTCACAGCTCTGCCACATTGGCACTAAGGGCCTGATTCTGCATCCAATGAACCCAATAGCAGTTTTGTCATTAACTTCAATAGCTCAGGATTAGACTTTATAGAAAGATAGGAAATTTTTAATGGAAACAAACAGACCATTTACATTTTCTTTCTTCTGTCTTATTGCAATTTCAATTTTCACCATGAAAAATGTTTTAACTCTATATACTTCCAGTTATTTGAACATTTCTTAACTGAAATAGTCTCCGGAATGCAACATTCAGAGTCCCACTTCAACAATATTGTTTAGCTATTTATGCTTATTTTATAGCTCTTCTAATCTGTATTTTTCTTATCTGATTCTTGATACTTTTAAAAGCCTTCTGCTCATGGTAGAGATTAACCTTTACATCTCACCTTTATGGCCCTCCTTGACACACTGGCTCATGTTACAACATTTCTGTTTAGAGTTACACAGAATGAATTTTGATTACAATTTCTTCAGCTCTTCCTGTCTTTGGATTCCAGGACAAAATTTTCAGTCTTTGCAAAATCCTCAGAAGTGTCTAACAGGAGCCTAAAATCCCATTTTCAAAGCAACTTAACATTTTCAGTCTAAGGGCTTGTCTACACAGTTGCACCAGTAAAAAGTGGGAATTAAAACTAATTTAGTTAAATCTATGTAAATTCCTGCATGAACATTCTAGTTCTGATGTGAGAGTGATTTAATTCATGTTACCTTAAGGCAACTGAGGACAGATTTAAACTAATCCCAAAAAAGCCACTCTTAAAAAAACCCCGAAATTGTGTCCAAACAAGAGTTTGCATCCACTTTAATTAGTCATCTTCCAGTTTGTTTGCTGACAAAGGGTACGTCTACACTTGCCCCCTACTTCGAAGTAGGGAGGCAAATGAAGCGACGAGTTACAAATCAAGCACGGATTTAAATATCCTGCGCTTGATTAGCATAGATATCCGTCGCCATGTTGGAAATTGACTAGCTCGAATTAAACTCGCCGCGTTTAGATGCGGTACTGAGGAAAACCCGCATTTCAATTAACTGTACTCCTCATTGCAGTTAATTCCAAGTACGGGTTTTTCCCTCGAGTACCGCGTCTACATGCGGCGAGTTAATTGGGGCTAGTCAATTTCCAACATGGCGACCGGATGCGACTATGCTAATCAAGTGCGGGATATTTAAATCCCGAGCTTGATTTGCAACTTCGGTCACCTTCATTTGCCACCCTACTTTGAAGTAGGGGGCAAGTGTAGATGTACCCAAAGAGAGCTAGCTGAATACCAATGTTCTGGCTTAGTGGTTGATAAATTTAAAAAAAAACATTTTTGATTGAACAGAAAATATTTTTAATTTCTCAACAAAACAAAAAAGTTGGAAAAATTCAATTGGGGTCAAGAAAAAATGTTCATTTCTGTTTTTTTTTTTAAATAAAAAAGGAGAGAAATTCTGAAACAAATTGTCTTGCTCAAAAGTGAAAACTGTTTGTTTCAGAAATGCCAGCAGAAACTGTTTCAACATTTCTGATATTTTTTTTACCAAAAGTATTTGCTAAAATTAAGCCATATCCACAAATAGGTTCAGTTCACCCCAAATCTACATTTTTCAGAGTAAAATTGTACAGCTCTATTGACAATGTCTAGTCCCTGAATAGATTCAATAATCAAAATTCCTGCTAACATGTCAACAGTTTCTTCTCTGGCTCCCTCTCCTGAGTAAGGTTACCAAAAGTCAGGTTTGGGGTTTTTTCCTATTTGACTTATCCATACAATACTTACTCTGCTTACTTGCTATATCTTTGAAACACTTTTTTGCATTTCCACATTAATGGGTTGCTTAGTTCCTCTACCTGCATGCCCTGAATGCACTTTTAATTTCAAAGCTCTTTGGGTAAGACCCTGCACTCATTATTATGAAAACTCCGGCTGGCTTCAAGGGAATTGACCCTTAAGGAGTCCAGGGGTAGGCCCTCAGTGAGGAAACAACTGCCTGCTGGACTTTGTCTACATAAGTAGAAAATCACAGTCTTGAGTAATAAAAAACAGGCCACTTAATCTTATAATACAAGAAGATGGACCTTAGAAGTCTAAGGTATATGGTAAAGTACATTTTGCTACATAAAATCATTCTCAGACAGAAATAGCAAAATAACTTAAGCATCTGAACCACCTATAATTAGGGAATATTTTATACTTTACACACCTCTAGTATGATTACTGACACTTAACAAAATGAAAAACTAAACTGGGAACAAGTCAAGGGGGAAAATCATGACTGCAGAGGCACTTATTTACTACATTTGACACATGGTTTGTGTTGTAGGTACAATCATATTCTTTATGAAACCAGTTGTAAGCTTGTAAATATACATTAGCTATAGAGAATAATTTCTGTGTAAACAAACAGTAAAATACTTGCAGGTTTCAGTGTTAGTCCATGTGTCACACATGAGGTTTAGGTGGAAGTATAAAAAGAAATGATTATAGATTTACTGCTTTGAAAAAATAATCAATGCCATTTGTCATTAGCATGCAACATTTACTGGTTTTCTTTTAAAAAGCCCAAACCCAAACAAATATTTCATACTTCCGAGCAAAAGAACCTAGTGGAAGGGAAAGTCCACTAGATCTCTGCAAGATTCATTGCAGATTATTCCCTTCCAATTCTCTGCTCCAAAGTGGTTTCTAGTTCTAACATTATGCTGGGGCTGAGGTGCTGATTCTTCATTGTATCCAAGAAAAAAGCAGACACTTCACAAATTGGAGAGTGATTCCTTCCCTTGAGAGCCTTGGTGCTATTGGCTCTCCTATACCTATGTCATATAGCCTTATCTCCAAGGCAGTTTGCAGGTGCAAGAAGTTGAATTTGTTTTAGAGCGGCTGTTTCTCTGGCTCCATCAGTTTATACCCTGATGCACTCATGGCCAATCTTTGGAGCCCCAGACTGCTTGCATTTCTGAAAAAAAAAGGTCGCCTTTGCACCTCCAAAGAGCATTCAAAAGAACTATGCCTCCATCCCATGTATGTCAGGGCCAGTGCTCCCTCTAAGACTTTCCAACTATGAGTGGAGTGAGTTTTGGCTTGTGCACCAATATTGAGGTCATGTGCGCTGGTTTGGATGTGTGCCACCATGGCATCAAATTTATTAACACACACATTCCCGGCCGCCAGAGCAGATCCCCTTCCCCACATGCCATGTGGCATGTCCTGTTCCCGACTGCCGGAGCAGACACCCTACCTCCTGTAGCAAGTCCCATTCCTGGCCCCAACTGCTAGAACAGGCCTCAGCCCTCCTGCCACGTGGCAGTCCTGGCCACCGGAGCAGGCATCCCCCTCCCCATTCACCACACGAGTGCAACAGGTCCCATCCGCCCACCCCAGTGGCTCCCTTACCACACCATCTCAACCAGCTCCACCCACTGGAACAGCCTCCTGCCACACGAGTGCGGCTGTGTGGCTTTCCAGAGGAGGTGGGGGGGAAGAATATTTTGTGCGCAGCTGCGCAGGTGTGCACCTTAGCAGGAACTTTGGTCAGGACTCCCCAAATCTTGAATTTCACCTTTTATGCAGCCAACCCATTCCTAGTGATGCTGTGGGCAAGGCTTTCTGCAGTGTGGGGGAAGGAGTAGGTACTGTGTTTCAATTTGTCAAAGGCCATGATCCAGCAAAAGGATTTAAATCAGAACATAACTTTTCAACATGTGAATGGCTCCATTGACCAGATCAGGTCCTGTGCCACATTGGCAATGTTGATCTGAACTTTAGGTGTTATGATGATTTATTAAAAGAATACAGATTTTTAAAAATTATGATTGTTAAAAAAATACAGAAAGCAGTGAAATATAGAGCGTGTTTTTGTTGTTGGTTTCTCTAATGCTCATAACACACTGTAAAGTAAAAAGGCAACGTGTGAAATCAGTTCTCAAGCCAGCATAGAAAAGGAAAAATCTATTTCTCTCACGGCTTTAATGCTTTGCCAGAAGTGCTGCACATGTTATCTTACCATTTAAAGAGCTGGAGAGTAATGTTTATGCTTAGTTCAACTGTTTGTTCAACCTTTCCTGCTGTGGTTTATATTAAGTGCAGAAGAAGGCATCAAGGTACTAGACCCTGTGTGAGTCCTCCTGATGAGTCAGATAGAGTTGCTAGCAAAACCTTGTCACTCATTACCAATCCTTTAACTCCATGTGGCATATAGGTGTGAAAAAAGGATTGAATGAATGTTAAGACTTATCTGTGTTATTTGAGCTTTTCGTTAGACTAGCACATGGATATGAACTATGATATCTTTCCTACTTTGAGGCTCTTAAGCTCCTTTCTCATGGTTCTCTTAAAACTTACAGTATAAATGTTCAAAAGCTTCAGAGGGGTAGCCGAGTTAGTCTGTAATAGGAAAAACTTAAAAAACAACAAATAGTCTAATAGCATCTTAAAGACTAACAAAACATATAGATGGTATCATGAGCTTTCGTGGGAAAAACCCACTTCTTCAGATGACGGGAGTATAATAAGTCCAGATCCAAGAAAAAATAAGGGAAGGAGGGGAGCGGGGAGAGAAGGAAAAAGGGGAGGGGAGGAAGAAAGAGAGAGTGAGTAGATAGTTCAAATAGTTACTAGAGGCTGTTAAGAACCATTTTAGCACCTCCATTGGTTGGTTGGTTGTTTAAGTCATTGAAAGGTGGAAGATAGTGTGCGAGCCATCTTATATCCAGTTCAGACTATTAACATAAGAATTAAACTTGTGAATGAAGTTAAGTTCCAGTCTCTTCTCTGTGTATTTGGCTTGTGGAATTGGTATAAATGTTATTTCACATATAAAAGCAACATGAAGGAGTATATCTTAGGCTTACTGCCACCTACTCATCTACTGTATTTATATGCCAGCTATTCTGTGCAGAAAATAGATTACTACAGTCTTGATATTTATTTCATTAATTAATTACATTCTGAAGGCATGTTTCAAGTTGCATTGTTAAAGGATTCCTCCAAGGTAACCATTTAGTGGCTAGGTAACCTTTAATTACTTTACCAAAGTGATACATATCTAAGACACACATCATATTATTTTAGCCTGAGATAATCTCAGTGCTTTAGCCTGAAGGTAGTTATTAGCACCTGCATGATACATTTATTATGGGCATATTTAATTAATGGAGTGTGTTCGGTTCTTGTCTGATTATGCACTTGGAAGGAGTTATTCAATCTCTCTCCCTAAACCAGTCCATGCTGTAACTGAATGGTATCCATAACTTTCATATGTAATGCTGTATTCATTGAGTAAAATGCATGCAACTACATGAAGATGTGGTATGTGACAGCAGACTCATCGTTTGTAAGGTGTGGCCCCCAAGAAGAGAAAGAAATCATTAGGGTTGAACAATAGGTACAATTGTGGGATGCTAATTAAAAAAAATAAGGCTGTAAACACTTACTAGATCTGATTTTTAGATCAATATAGGTGAAAGGAAGATGATGCCTTCTAGAACACTGTCCAAAAAGGTGTCTACAGACCAAGATAAATGAAATATTGCAGCAACCCATTTTCAACTCTAATCTGTTTTAGTTCATGACATACTCTCTCAGACTGTGTGATTTTTTTTACCTCTTCTTCAATAAATTAACCAGAAGCAACTGGATCCTTCCCCAGTAATTCTCTCTCATTCTTTTCACCAGCTCCGAAAAAGTAAAACAAACAAAAACACCATCAAATCTTCCCCATCCCAAATAAACATATATAATCAAAATATGAAAAGTGCCCTGACACATAATACAGAAGCGGCAACAGTGAGAATGAAAACAGAAATGGACAGATCTGAACGTCTCTGTCTTTTGCATTTCCAGTATAGAACTTTAGAAATCATGGAAATGTCCAGGTACTTGATAGACAACATAGTCAGCTGAGAGGGTGACAGAGCAGGGCATAATGTGTCTCTTTGTGCTTAGAGGTGAGTGAAAAGTTGTCCCTTAACCAGACTTATTGCAAATGAAGTGCTACAAAGAAAAAAGCAACTTTGAAGCAGTTGATAGATCAGAGAAAGTGAATGAAAAAATGTGCCATGGATTTCATGGAGGTCCAGGATTTCAGCCACAGATTCCAAGTCCCAAAGATACCATTTTAGACTGACCCCTGCCTAATATATATCCTATAATTTTACACAGTAAAATTCCTACCTCAGCCCCATAACTTCTCACTGGGTTAGAGCATAAACCAGATAGAGATTGATGGACAGGCAGACCTGTGTAATACCAGACGGTATATAGGACTAAAATGTTCTGATCCTCTTCAACACTAAAGTTAATTTCTCTTACCCGTTTTGCAATACATTAAATAAACTCCTCATAGTAAACCAATATATAAACCCAGTTGTACTGGAGCATAATTATTTATGCTTTCTGACTGCACCACTAATTGCTTGGTGCGCCACTATAAAAAAAAAAAAAACCAAAAAAAGAGAAAAGAAACTCAATCCAAATCAAACTAAACAACTGCTCCCTCCCCTCCAATGTCCGCCACTTCTGTACTGCACTCTTTAAATTGGATTACTTTGCTGCTGATGGGCATTGCAATAGTGATCAAATATGCAGTATTACCTGGGCTCTTGTGTTCACAGGAAAGTATTGTTTAAAGAAGGATGATGGAATTTAGCTTCCTGTCAGACTCCCTTAGTCTTGAAATACCTGATTGTTAATCTAGCTGTGTCATCTTATGCCAGATAAAACCCTGATACAGAGAGATGAAAGGTTCAATGTTGATGAAAAGCTTTTTCCTTTATCCTCTATGAGGTATTTAACAATGTTAAATTTCAGACAATGTTTATACTATATCAGCCCTTGCTATTACAGCTTCCTTCTGTTAGCAGCCATCTTCTCTTGATGTGTACATGTTGCATGTATTGCTCCAAATTTATTTGGAGTTTCATGCGTCTAGATCTTTGCTTCTCCTCATTCTTCTTGCCAAAAAGAGGTAGAAGAGTGCGAGCTACTAATCATAGCATCACACATTACTGCTCTCTGCTTTTTAAACCATATTACAAATTAATAGTAGCCTGGTAGGGAGTAGAACATTCTACTTAATCTCTTAGGTAACATGTTGAGTTAGTGACAATATAAGAATATTCTGTATAAAATAAAGAAGAGAGCAGAAACTGTAAAGGACCTGAAGATTTTGTGCAGGTAAGAATTGTAGCTAGGAGATATTATTTATACCATGGCACTGTAGAGACAACATCAGACCAGCTTTGCCCAGTACTTATTCCCACCCTGTCCATATGAAAAAAAAGGGGAAGTCCAAGTAGCGAAAGGAGACCACAATTAATTATTGTACAACTTGCCAGTTGGTGGAAATACCTGTGGAATTTATCCCTGCTCACAGTAGTAACACCACAAAACATCTCACAAAACTGGGTGACTGGACAACAAAATGGAAGATTAAATGCAGTGTTGATAAATGCAAAATAATGCACAATGGACAACATAATCCAACCTATATATATAAAATAATGGGGTCTAAATTAGAGTTTACCATTCAAGAAAGAGATCTTGGAGTCATCATGGATAGTTCTCTGAAAACACCCACTGAACATGCAATGTCAATCAGAAAAGCTAACTATATTAGGAGCAATTTGGAAAAAGGATAGATAATAGGATAGAAAATTATGCTGCAATGTAAATCTTTTGTATACCTACACATTTAATACTGCTCACAAATGTGGTAGACCTCTCAAAAAAGGACATATTATAATTGACAAAAGAGACAGAAAAGAGCATAAAAATTATTAGCGGTATGGAGCACTTTCTGTAGGAAGCAAGATTAAAAAGACCAGGATTTTTCAGCTTGGAAAAGAGACAAATACTGGGGAATGTGCTGGAGATCTGTAAAATGTTAGATAGATTCATGAAGGTTAGGTCCATCAATGGCTATTAGCCAGGATGGGTAGGAATGGTGTCCCTCTGTTTTTCTGGAAATAAGTGACAAGAGAGGGATCACGTGAGGATTACCTGTTGTGTCCTCTCCCTCTGGGGCATCTGGTATTGGCCACTGTCAGCAGACAGGATTCTAGGCTAGATAGACCTTTGGTCTGACCCAGTATGGCCATTCTTATGTTGATTACTTTGGAGAAAGTGAATAAGGTTATTTACTCCTTCATGTAACACAAGAATTAGGAGTCACCCAATTAAATTAACAGGCAACAGGTTTAAAAACAAACAAAAATAAGTTCTTCACATAAGACAGAGTCCGCTTGTGGAACTCATTGTCAGGAGATGTTGTGAAGGCCAAAACTATAACATGTTTCAAAAAAGAACTAGATATGTTCTTGGAGGATAGGTCCACTGAAGGCTATTAGCCAGAAAAGTCAGGACCTAAACCCTATGCTTTGAGTGTTCATAAACTCTGTTTGCCAGAAGCTGGGAGTGGACAACAGAGAATCAATCTCTTGGTAATCGTTCTGTTCATTCCCTCTTAAGAACCTGGAATGTTGGCCACTGTCAGAAGACAGGACACTGAGCTAGATAGACCATGTTGTTATCACCAGTGTACAATGAAGATTGCTAATAAAAGAGTCATCTGAGAAGAACTTATGATAGAGTTAGTGGCAACATGGAAAAGAGACATCCAAACTGCTGATAAGGGAATCAAGGTGTTGGAAGAATGGAGACATGTGTATTGGCCTAAATATGTGAGAACCTGATCATTTTTTGAGCCATCTGGATGATTTCTAAGACTATAAGTGTTCTGCTCTGTCCTCATTCCCATATTTCAGAGGAATGGAAGTCAATCAGCTTCTAGAACAGACATGGATATTTGATATCTTGTGTGCATGTTCATGTGAATGCAAACTTTATTGTCTATACAAGTGGGGCCAACAGGTTCTGCAGGCCTCTGGGCAAGATCCGGGGCCTGGCTGCCTGCTCCCAGAAGGGACAGGGCTTTTGGCGTAAAGGGCAGGGCTGAGTATGGTGTGCCCTTCAAAGCTTCATGGAGTGAGGCACATGGCACTCCAGCAGCAATTTAATGGGCCAGGTGCTCTGGCCACTGCCACAGTAGTAGCAGTGATGGCTGTGAGCTCCAGGCTCCTTTGATTTGCTGGGCCCTGGGGCAACTGTCCCCATAGACAGACCTGGGTCCATACTGGGTATGGGCAGAGAGGCTAACCAGGGAGGTGTGGCTGAAAATCAGGGAATAGGCAACAAGAGCCCTGAAATGATGCCTCAACTTCCACAGAGCTTTATCCAAAGTCCACTGAAGTTAGTGGGAAGATTGCTGTTGACTTGACTATTTGTCAGGTCATGTCCTTCCTCCTGAAATCCAATAGAAGCCCCCTTAATGTTTGCAGCTTTCTAATTGTATATGGTTATGACTTTAATGTAGAACATCAGCCACAGCTGAAAGCCTGCTGTCTCATTCCCCAGAATGTTTAAAGCATACTTGACAAGATGTTTGTACTGGGCTAACAAATGCAATACAGGCGCTTCCCTCACTGCAAAAATGACATTTAAAATTTGATTCTTTTTTCTGAGGTCATTTCTAGTCAAACAGGTTTTGTGACATGGATTCTGATTCTGAATAATGCAGTCTTGATTCCGATCTACCCAATTATGTACTATATAGCTTTCCATTACTATTTTTTTCTGTACACTATAGTCCTAAATCATATATTACATTATTACATCTATTTTAAAGTCATTTCCTCAGTTAAGTCACGGAATGTTCTGTAGTCCAGTATCCACCCTTATTAAATCTGTTTTTCAACAGATGGCGGTTGCTTCTATTATTTTTTCCATGCTCATCTGCAGATCAAAGGGCTCAGTCATTCTTATCCATTGTAACTGGAGGTGTGTGGAAGAAACTTTTCATATGCTGCATGAGTATGAAGTTGGGTTAATGTTTTCAATTACTTTCCCTAATAAGACAAGATGTGCTGAATTTTCTGGCTACTAGAAACATTCTAGTCTCTGAATGAACAGAGATAAATCTCTCCCAACTTGAGCACAGGGCAGCAGTCTTAGTATGTGAGCCAACTTTTTTAAAGATGTAATCTTTATAGGTCTGCCCCTGAGAAGTCAATGGGAGTTGAGGGCTTTTGGAACTTGGCAGGATTGGGTCCTACCTTTGAAATGAATCAGGAAGTGAGTTGTGTTGCACCATATTAAGTCAGATTATGTTGTCTCATGTGATGAGGTCACCATGTTGACAGTGTGACTATTCATATCCGGGAAGTAAATAATTCTCCTAAACATCCTTTTACTGACAGGAAAAGTCATTATCATCCAAATGCAAACAGTGGGAGTATTCCCAGCACGACTAAGAAAGGATCATTAGAATTCATGCTCCTAAAAGCTATGGCAAAACTATCTGACTCATCAGACACGAGGTGCTAGAAATTCATGCTGTATTTCTGAGAGAGAGAGAGAGAGAGAGAGAGAGAGAGAGAGGCCTTCTTTCATTTAGCCTCGTGTGAATCAAAGAAAACTCCATTGAAGGCAGTTGCAACAATGTAAAATCAGTGTAACAGAAGAATCCGGCCCAGATTCTAAGAGCTGCCTAAAGCTTGAGTACTGTTACCATTGTGGCACATCTATTCTCTGTGAGATCCCTCAGAATAATTTTGAAGCATTAACTCAAATAAATATGGCATTCCCTGAAATCTAAGTGAAAATTCTGTACTATGTGTGCGATCCTCTCTATGAATTTGCTTTTGTGGCAGTTTCTCTCTCTCTCTCTCTCTCTCTCTCTCTTTCTTTCACCCTCCAGCACCATAAACAAAAGTTTTCCCACAGTTCTGAGACTCAGTTCTTTGAACCTAATGACTGGCTTTAGTTTCTCATTCATGGAAGTCATTCAGCTGTGGCATACTGTATACAGTTCTTAGCTGTAATCAACAAGCATTTCTCAGTGACAGAGGGCTGAAAGTAATGTACATTTAAAGAATAATGGTGTTCCCACTTATGGTCATGAAAGAGTGTTAGCACATAGATTCAACTCGTTAGAAGGTGATGGATTCAAATTTGACACTGTCCTTCAGCTAGAATCTTACCACACTAAAAAAAGCCACGCCTTTCTGATCTTGATTGTTCCTGTTTGTGGGTGTGTGACATTTTTAGAAGAAAATATTCAGGATATCTGCCCACAAACAAAATAAAGTTGTATATTTTTGAATATATCTGATCAGCCTTTAAGGAGAGAGACTGAGTCCATAATGCCACCCATAATTTTTCCTAGAGCACATTCCCATCTTAATGGAGTTTTCAGTTAAAATAAAAACTGCTTAGAACATTATGCTGCAGAGCTATTTTAGTTAAATCATTCCTTACAAATATATCTATGGGTGAGATAATTCCAAGGTTTAGCCTTCCTATTCAAGAGTAAGCTTCAGAGAAGGAGTGCAGTGATTTGGATAAGTTTATCGGGTACGAAATAAAAGAGGTCTCTTGAATAGCTGAATTGATTAGTTTAGAAATATAAGAGGGATTCATTAGGGGCTTCTACAGTTCAAATAGCCCCTGCTGTTGTAAGCTAAAAGGGCCTGCTCCGCTCATCATCATATGTTAGATCTTCTCCTACTATTATTTGCTAAGCAACTACTCTTGTTGCTTCCAATTCCATTAGATCAGTGTAAGTTGCTCAACTGGAGAATAGAGAAAAAAAATAAAACACAAACTCCCTGTTTTGACTTCTGACAGTTCAAAACTTGATTTCGTTTCCTGCATGTAAATGTGCAAATTGTGAATTTCAAAGCCAACCTCAGACATAATTACCAACTTACATTTCTGTCACTTCAGACATAGATTCCAATGTGTAATTATGAAATATGCAAGGGCAGAATTGAACGTGCTAAATGACAGCTGAAAGCCTAACATGCTCACATTCCCTGGCAATGATTAAAGAACATTAATGACCCTTTTGCTAAACTCTTTTTTCCTAAAAATGTATCTGTACACATTCAAATTTCAAGATAATGGGCCAGATCCTCTGTTGATATAAAATGGCATAGTTCCATTCTTTTTTTGTATAACTTTACATCCCATGGAAAGGAGACCAAATGGATCAGTCACCTATAAAATATTATCACAATGATTTAGAGGCAAATTTTCAGTTTCCATAAGGACCTGCCTTCCTTTCTGAGCCTGTCATACAATGATTCGTATCTACAAATCTAAGCAGCTGTTCTTGTAGCTATCTGATTTATATCAGCAACCAGGTAGTTAGAGTCATAAACATTTCAATTTGTGTCCACATGTTAATTGTGTATGCAAAATATGGGTCCAAATCTTGTAAAGACAAGAGATGCTCTTCAAAAAGAAGTCCTATATGCAAGTACCAGGCACTGCTATTTAGAACTTTAGTGTAGACAAACTGGTGTCAGGAATCAATTATCGACACCACCTAAAATATTAAAATAAAAGCATTATGAACCCAACAAAAAGAAGCCTACTTAAGAAATGGATTTCACTTGGCATTTTCCTGAATAAGGAAGTCAGGACTGAGCCTTGACAAAAGTATTAGTAGAATTATCTTGTGTAGCACTCAAGTAAATGCAGATCAAAAACTAAGTATTGCAATTAATTACAAATGATTAAAACTTGAGCCTGAATAATATATTTGAATTTTTAACTTGGGTTATGGAGTTTCTCAAACAATCTTTTATACAGAAATCAAATTACATATTGATGTTGACCTATTCCTGTAACTGTGTAACAAGAAAGAGAAATGTAACTAAAGGTGCATAAGAAAACATAATGTTGGACTCCTAGGAAATACGTGTTGATATAAAATTATGTTTAAAAATGAACAAAAATTCCCACTACCCACCTTTCACTACTTTATTAAAATGATTTTCAGGCCTTACCAAAGACAAGCTGTTCATTTTGCCTAAGGGGATTATGGAATCATCAAATTGCCTAAGGGGGTTGTGGAATCTCCATCACTGAAGATATTTTAGAACAGCTTAGAGCAGGGTTACTCAACACAAGGTCCATGGGCTGCATGTAACCCATGGCTCATTGGTTTGCAGTCGTGGTGTGGTTTGGGTTTACACGGGGCTCAACACATGGCCCACAGGTGGGATCCTTTGAACATGGCCTCTACTGGGAACCTGCTCCACAACGGCGAGACGTCTCCCAGGTGGGGTGAGCACTGAAAGGCGCGAGTGGATGGGCTGGCTGGAACAGATGGGTACAGGGTGTCGGCGTTTCTAGGCCTGAGGGGGGAGGAGCTGGGAGCACAGATGCATTGTGGGAAGTGCTTTGTATTCATGCTTCTCAGTGTGAAAGAAGCTATTTGCATATATATTTTCATGTACATGCAACCACACTTAAGTTGTGGCCCTCGGCACGTGCTGAGAATATCATTGTGGCCCCCATGGCTTCCAAACTTTAGTAGACCTGGGTTAGAGATGCCTGTCAGGGATGATCTAGACCAGTGTTTCTGAAAGTGTTTTGCAGAATCACTCTCAGAAACACATTAACTGGCCGTCCCAGTTTGTTTATTTACCGGCACTGCAGCCACGGAGCCTCGTGGCTCCCATTGGCTTCGTTTCGTCCTTTGCTGCCAAGGGGAGCCACGGGAAGTGGTGGCCCAGCCCACGCCACTTCCCGCAGCTCTCCTTGGCTGCAAAGGACGAAATGGAGCCAATGGGAGCTGCGAGGCTCTGTGGCTGCGGCTCCAATAAATAAACAAACTGGGACGGCCAGTTAATGTGTTTCTGAGAGTGATTCCATGGAACACTTTCAGAAACACTGGTCTAGACAGTGCGTGGTCCTGCCATGAGGGCAGGGGACTGGACTTGATGACCTTTCAAGGTCCTTTCCAGTTCTAGTGTTCTATGATTTTGAAGGCCATTCCATGTATGCAAATACTAATCATCACATAGTGGATTGCCATGCTAATAGTGTTCTGTGTGATGCCCATTCATATGTCATAAATGATTGCTCATGCTCATTGAAAGGCTTAATTTACATGCTTGTCCCAAACAGTAGTTGTACACATAACCTGTGAAGAGAATAGGCCCTAAAATGCCTGCAATGTTTTGAGTATGTCAAGATTTACTCTTAGAAGCTGAAGCCAAATCTAACTTCTGCGCAAAACTTAACTTCATGGAAAGGTTCTTCACATGGTATAACATGTGACCATGTGAAATCTACCCACCTGGGATGAAGCACCAGTAGCGCTGTTCCATGCATTCTAAGGGCTACACTGAAATCAATAGCCCCTGTGCCTCTGCCATATCAGGGAGCTTGGCCAGGAATCCTGTGGAATCAATGGCTAGATTGGCTGCCATTCTGACTCATAGCATTTCTCCTACACTTTGACATGGGGAGCTCTTCCTACGGCTTTGCTTAACATAAAATTGGAGGAATGGAGTCTCTTTGTGGCTAGGAGTCCCCCAGTGCAGAAGAACACTACTTATTCCTCCAACTTTTAAAGCTTTCCACATGCCACGGGATTTCACTTTTGAAATGGTCAAGGCAGGGATATACCTGTACAATTCATGCAGTAGCAAAGACAACCTTGGCAAATGAAGTGCACTTCACATCAGCTGAGGATCTAGCCTCTCAAGTTTTTCTGTCCCTTACAAGATTAATGAGACAGTTTCTAATTTGTAGTGCATAAATGACATTACTAGTAATTGCCCCATTGTAAAACTACAGCTTCTTTTGCCGGCATATCCCAATAACTGTAATTATGACTAAAACTCTGATATCATGTAGGTGCTTCATCCTTGAACAGGATCCTATTCTTTTGCATTTGTTAATGTAATTCTGGGTTTCCAATAATTGGAGATCACTATGAATGACACAGAAACATACCATTAATTGGACAAACAGCAAGTTGGAAAGGTTATGCTCAGATGAGGCTTAACTTACAATTAAAAACATCATTTGCTCAAATGTTTCACTTAAAAGCCACAGGCTAACTCCTGAGCTGATATAAACTGGTGTAAAGTAGCTCCATGGTCTTCAAAGGAACTATGCCACATTTACTCCCACTGGAGTCATTTTATTGCCCCCACACTTTGTATTATATGGTGAAACATCATGTTTGCTTTTCGACCAATACTAACTCACATTCTTCAATCATTGAGTGCCTCTTGGGTTATGTCTACACAGAGGCTTGACTGCAGCATGTGTTGGCATTTCTGAGCTAGCTTTGATCAGCTGCTAAAACTAGCAGGGAAGCTAAAACAGCACCATGGGACCCATGGGCTCGGTGCCTGGGACCCTGGGTGCACATTTGGATGGTGAACCTGTGTTGTTGTGGGTTCACTGTGATTATCAAATGAGTTAGCTTGATCCAAGGTAGCTTGGGTCTACCTACACATGCTGCAATTACTTCTGCCAATACCCTTGCACACTCTCCGTAGGGGAGGATGGTCCTCCAACGCTGTGAAAAAAATGATTTAACTGTATCCTTACAGGATGCCTATTACTTGGAAAAGTGTACTCTGGACTTTTTCTAATGTGATGTATCGGGGCTGAGGGAAACATACGGGAAGGTATAATTTAACAAAATTTTATGAGTTGTACCAAAGGTTTGTTAAATGTGCAGAAACCGGAAAAAGCAAATATGTTACAGGTGGTAGCATTATAGAACTTCAGATGTAATAACTTGAAGTTTTATGTACTTCATAAATCTAAGTTAAATTTAGAGCTCCTTTATCAAGTGAGGAGGAGAAATGAACTGCAAAACAAAGTGGTCCCAGACCTTTTAGGTTCATACAGGTAACGATTATTTTTAATCGGAAGAACGATCACAAGAGACTTGGGAGGAAATACAGAGGTTGAGCATAGCTGGTGTAAATCACGTATGCTCTGCTGATGTCGATAAAGCTTCACCGATTTATACCCGTTGCGGGTCTGGTTCCCTCTTTTGTACGTGCTTGACTGAGTGTGCAAGAGCTGGGACAGAGTACAGGGAGACATCTCCCTCCATCCACTGCTAATACAAGAACCAGGAGGAATTGTTATTCCTGCTCTGAGCACATGGACTGCTGCCTGCCAGCTACCCCAAAGGCCAAGTCTTGCTCTTTCCCCCATCACTGCTGGCTTGATATGCAGTCAAATATATGCTGTATCTTGACTTAGTGCTGCTCTGTGTTTCTCTATACTTATGGTTGTTCCTTCACAGCACCATCTGACTCACAGTGATTTATAATAATAAGGGTAATACTACTTAGGGGCTGATCCTGCTCCCCTGGAGTCAATGGGAAATTTGCCATTGGTTAAATGGGAGCAGGACAGAGGCTTACATTTCTCTCTAAAAACCTTTATAAAAAAGTTATGGGGAGAGTGCTGCCTCTTTGGGGCTCTCTTTTTATTGTCTCTGGCTCTTGTCTTGGCATTTTTAAGGGAGATCTTTTGGAAAACAGTGCTATTTTTTTCTCTCTAAGTGCTTCAACTCTTCATTTCCAAATCTGGAACAGGTTTAAACAAGATCCTGCCTTTCCCTTTCCCAGGAAACTGGTGTAATTCACAATGTGTTTATTGGACTATGCATGTTTGCAGGGAGCATGTGCACTCTGATGAATCAAACTGTGAGAGTCAACTTCTTGCTTCTGAGGCAGCACAGTGATACACCCGGGGTTCTGGAAGGATTTGTATAGTAAGGGGCACTGAGAGACAGTCAGCCAAACTGTAGACCATGTATATGATGGAAACCACTTCAAGACAGGGGGTGCAGTAGCACCCCTAGTACCCATAGTTTCAGCGCCTATGCCCCTTACTCTTATAGGATGGTAAGATTACAGCTCAAAGGCAGTGTTCAGGCTCAGCAGGACCAAATGACAGTAAATTCAAGGATTTTAAATGTCTGGATAATTATAGTTAATCAAAAAGAAGCAAATGCAAATAATTGGCTAGCACTCTAGGGACAAATTCATCCCAATGTCAAAGTCAGTGATGTTGCACCAAGTTTGGATCTAGCCTCTGATCATCCCACCCATAAATCCTTGATAAAGTGTGTGAATTTTACTGTTTGCTCGTAAAACAGCCAAATGTAAAAGTAAATGACCTCATACTTGCTATCTCTCTGCAGATAGCTACAGTTGGCAGATAGCCAGGAATTGATTGACACACATCTTACGGAACTAGACTTAATTAATATGTCTACCAATTCCCAAATGGATCTCAGGAAGCAGAGAATCTGCTTAATGCAGTAAGCAATGGCATACTGTGTGTGGTCAAGAGACAATCACTAATTGCCAAGACTACAAGGCTTAAAGAGGCCAAAAGCACTCCACTCATTTCCCCCAAAACCTTATGCCTAGGACATTAAGAAGGATGCATGTTTTGAATGATAAAAGATATTTGTGTAGGGAAAAAATCACTCCCAGACTGTTAAGCCATCACTCAAATGATCTGATATTTTTAAAATACAAAGCAGAAACCAATTTTTAAATGATAGAGGGTGTCCTTATTCATTTAAACAAAGATGTCTTTATTTTCCTGGCAATCTGCAATCCTGAATGTCAACTCCATGAGGTGACTGTAATGATTATGCTTCAGTGATCAGAGCAAGTCAATGTAACACAATTGTGGATTCTCCCCCAGTCCCAAAACACAACAATACCCCCCAGCTTTATAAATTAAGCAAGTGATGGCTGGGAACACATCAAGAGAACTTGTTCTATGAATTGAAAGGATCTAGAGAGCAGTCGCCACATAAGCCATATAGAGAACAAAGGCAAAGTGGCTTCACTTATATTATAGACTTGTGCTAATATTACAATAAACATTTAACCTTTTAAGAAAGAACAAAGCAGAAAATCGATCAAACTAAAGACAACAACCCCTCCCCAAATCCTAGCGAGGTAAAACAGCACAGCTCTACTGATTTTAGTGGGGCAACTCCAATTTACACCAGCGAGGATCTGGCCTACCCATTTTATATTTAGTTAAAAAAAGCAGAATGAGCTCATCTGAGTCTATTCCATGCTTCCTGCAGCATAGAGCACAAAATTGGCATTCAACAAGTAAATAACAACAGGAAGGGGAGGGAAAGCCGGGACAAGGGTAAGAAATCAAAAACCAGGCCTGCTTTGAGCCAGCAAAACTGTGTGTGTGTGTCAGGACAAATTGTAGAGCTGAGAAATATGCTTGTGTGGCATTGTGTCTTTATTCCCCCGATGGGAGAAAGCTGTTGTGGTGTCAGACTCTGCTGACCAGGAAGAGGCCTAGAGGATAAAGCTGGCAGCAGAACAAAGGTGTCGATAATATTGTGTCTTCAGATAGCTGATATCTGCCATGAACAAAAAAGGAAGTACATCTGATTTTATATAACAGACAAAGTGGGTGTATTTTTAATGTTTTTTTGTAATGGTTTAATGCTGTTCCAATGCAAAATTAGTAATGATTCATTTTGGCAGGAGAGGTCATGGCTAAAGTTGATAAAGTTTTTTCCCCCCCCCAAGGAAAAGTAGTATAAAAAATCCTGTGTTTACCTCAGGATGCCGTCCAATTTCAATATACGTGCAAACTGGATGAAAAGCCCCAGTTCCGCAGGCGTACAAGTGTGTCTGGTTGTAAGCTTTAAGCACCTTGATAAAATTGGAGCATTCTTTCTGTGAAGGAAAGAAACACATACACAAAGTGAATTCTAGCAGGGAGCATGAATAACAGACACTCCTGTGCATTAGGCATCTTTAGCAGAATGAACAGATTGTATATTTATGGTCCTTTCATGAATTTTGTAAGGGTTGTTTATTATTGGGCATTTCATTGCTATTTTGAGTTAGGGCCTACCCATCGTAGCTAAAACAAGAATACATAGTGACAATTTCCCCTTTTTTTGTTTGAAGTAGTCTCTGCTTTTGGATGTAAGTTATTTCTTCATTTGCAAAACAAATCTCATGTATGGAAACATGGTTGCCCAGAATAAAATAATTATGAGAAATGTCTTCCAGGACTTTAACAGGATTCCAAAAAGAACTAGAAAAAATCATGGCTATTAGCCATGATGGGTAGGAATGGTGTCCCTAGCCTCTGTTTGCCAGAAGCTGGGAATGGGTGACAGGGGTGGATCACATGATGATTATCTGTTCTGTTCCTTACCTCTGCGGCACTTGGCATTGGCCACTGGTGGAAGACAGGATATTGGGCTAGATGGACTTGTGGTCTGACCCAGTATGGCCGTTCTTATGTTCCTGTATTTCATTAATTAATAATTTGAAAAAAGATGGCCCAGATGGGATGAACTGATACAAAATAAACCATTGATATAATATTTAAAACAATAACACACATACTATAGGATGAACTACTCTAGTCCCTCACTCTCTGGTCTGGCAACATCCGTGGTCCGCCATGATATTAGTCATCCAGATGTCCACTTATCATGGGTGTGGCCAAGTTTCCTGCAGTCCCATAAACATTGTTTATAGCCCCCACTCCTGGCTCTCAGTTCTGTGCTGTTACTTAACTCAAATTTACCCCTAAAGGTCTTCTAAGAACCCAATAATCAGTGAAAGTGTTGGTAATGCTCCTGGACAATATTGACCTCCTGTGGTTCAGCAAATTATCTGGTTTGGCACTGGTAAGGTCCCGACGGTGCTGGACTCGAGAGGTTCAATAGCATTTCATAGCCTCTGCTACCTCAGTTCTACTATAGTTACTTAGGCCTCTATCCTGCAATGATTATGCACATGTTTAACTTTACTCACTGCAAAGCCTTGGACTACTCACAATACATAAAGTTAAACATGTTTCCAAGTCTTTGCAAGACCCAGGTCTTAAATTTTATACTTGCTTTAAGGAAATAGTCACAACTCATATTTACCTTTAATAAAAACATAAAATTCTTTATCTGTCTAGCTAATGAAAACTTATGCCATTACAAAGGAAAGACACTTTAAAAATTAATTTGCTCATCGTCATGTATTTGGTATCCATTTATTTACTATTTTGCATTTTCTTCAGTTTGAAACATGAAGATGAATATGTCAGTGTCACTTTGTGATATTTCATGCTCTGACATCATGCTGTAAAGCAGCAGACTCCAACCTTTTAAAGGATGAGATCACTTTTTGAATTTAAGTACAATCCAGGATCTACCTCAAACTCAAATACTTTTGCCCCATCTCCTTCATGCGCCTTCTGCAAGGCCCTGTCCCTGCTCACTTCATCCTCCCTCCCTTCCCCATTCTCCCTCCCTTTCATCAGGCAGGGGCAGAGGTTGGGGTGCAGGTTTTGGTCTTGGGCTAAGGGATTTGGAGTGTGAGAAGGGCTCTGAGCTTAGCCTGGGGCAGGGGTTGGGTTCAGGAGGGGGTACATGACCATGACAGGGATTCAGGATGCAGGCTCCAGCTAGACACTGCTTACCATAGGTGGCTCCTGTGTGGTAGTACAGTGGTGCTAAAGGCAGGCTCACCCCTGCCCTGGCCCTGCACCACTCTCATAAGCAGCCAGCAAACTCTCTCCATCCCAAACCCTGTTGCGTCCCTCATTCTCCCCCCCCCCCCCTTCTGTGGAAGCAGAATATGGGGTGGGAGAGGGAAACAGCTCCAAGGCAAAGGGAGATGCACAGCAGTGGGGCGAGGGGCAGCTGAAGTGCTGCACTTGATAGCCTCTTGGCCAAACCAGTCAAGATCACCTATCAGAGTCTCCAAGATCTATCAGTAGATCCCGATCTACTGGTTGGTGACCACTGCTGTAAAGCATGGATTGCAAACACTGCAGAGAAACATTTAAATCCAAACAAAACAAAAGCTGTTTTCACTGAAAGATAATTTTTAACGAAATTGATGGAAATATTGTGTTGCTATTTGGTTGTGTTCAATTTTAGAAAAAGATCTAGAATTTCAGACCCAATTCAATAGTTTTTTCCTACTAAATACTGTTCTTAAAATTTAATTTACCTTTATTTGTAGAGGAAAAAATTGAAGCCAACAGCAAACAATACAAAGTCAGAGAAGGAACTAATGAGAAACATTGAACTTCTATTGCCCCACCACTGGGAACAAGCAGAGATTATGGTCTTAGTCCTGAATATTGATTCATGAGATATTGCCGTGTGGAGACCCATTAACTTCAATGGGGCTCCATGCAGGTGCAGTCTCCACTCATGCGGAAAGCTTGAAGGTTCAGGGAATAATGGCCCAATGCTTAAATCCCTACCTACATAGAACTCCCATTGACTTCACTGGATTGTGACATCAGACCCTGTGGCTTGCTTGTGATAAGCGAATAAAAGACAGACTCTAAAACACAAACCATGGCTCTGCCAGAGCAGGTGAGATTACAACCCTTAGGACTCCTGTAGGCTACCACCTAGGCAAGCTATAAACAATTCAATACAGACAATGCCACCCTAATGTATTGTAATGTAAGATACACAGGACATTGTTCTTCAGATTTGTTTTGCTTATGAGCATTTGCATAAAATGTACTGACATTGTATTAAAAAGAATACCCCCAGAGACACACACACACAGTCTTACAACGTGGTTGGCTCCAGGGCTGACCAGACAAGTACACAGGTTATTCATCCAACTGAGATGGAAGAGAAAACACAGAGGTAGTAAAGAGAATCCAGCAGGAAATTGAAAGCTGGAGATGTATGTTTTGCAAGTGATCTCTCTCTATTTTTTCCAGTTTTACCTCTCTTAATAAGAATAGAAAAACGTTATAGACTGACAGACACACGCACACAAACGTATGCAGACATTTATTTTTTTATATAGACACATAGGCTACCATTCAGTGCTACAGTGATAGGGGTTAAATGGTTAAACAGAATAAATTATTGTAGTTTCATTTAGAGTTAGTATATTATTCTTCAATTCTCTCAATTTTTGTGTTTACAGTTGCGTAAATGAAAGAAGGAAAAATCTCTTGAAAGCATTTGAGTATTAACACAAGCAATACTAGAGATGAGCAACAGCTGAAACTATCTGCTCAAACTCTTTCATATTGGGGTTTCATGAAATGAACCAGTATATGAATTACTCTTGATTTGGCTGCATAAAATTGGTAACTGGCTGATGAGATTTGCAAAAGGATGCTGATTTTGCTCATATCATGTGCCAAATTCACTTCCACTGTAACATCTCTTAGCATTGCCCAGGCCTTGGCTTGTAATTATTTAAAACAAATCTTCATTTAAAAAAAATCAGCTGAACAAAATACATTACGAAGTCAGGGGGAACAAACACATACCATGGACCATATGGACTGATCCCTAGTGCAAATCAATGCAGCTATATTGAAATCAAGGTAATTACATTGATTTACACCCGCTGAGTATCTGGCCTGCATGTATTCACATGCTAAACAAAAACAAGCAAATACTGCTTATCTCCAGCACTGAGTGAGAAGGTATGAAATTACTACATGCAGTAAGGGCTAGATCGAAAGCTCATTAAGTCTGAGGCCAGATTCTGCTCTTATTTCTAGGAGTGTAAATCAGAAATAATTCCACTGACTTCGGCACAGCTACAACAAATTAAACTGGTTCAGATGAGAGAAGAAGTGAACACCTTCCATGTCCTTCTATATGCCATAGTCAGCCCTCACTTGCTCAGGATTTATAGCACTGTAACTCCATTAATGTCAATAGAGGTACCCCAGATTTACACCACTATAACTGAATGGAGAATTTAGCTTCCTCTCTCTGACTTTTAATTCCTCCTTGATCTCCAGTGCAACAGATTTTAACGATAGATGTCTGAGAAACAGAAGAACTAATTAAACACTAGGGGGGAGATACTTTCAGCAATAAACCTTTGACTATAATAAATATATGTATATAACATTCAAAGTTTTGAGTCTAGCTAAAACTGCTAATCTAGCTTCCCTCTGTTTTACAGCTGCATAAAGTATCCATTAAAATCTGTAAGAGTAAATTCTCATACACCTCCCTACCAGATTAGGTTTCTTTATATATTTTACAGGACTGTAAAAAAAAAAAGGGGGGGAGAGGGTATTAGACCACAATAAACAACATAAAATAAAAGTTATAATTCTGATTTAAGCCCTCGTCTATTGAATAAGTTCATAGTGAGGTCTCCTGCTCTGTCATCAGGTCAATCCTGCTTGCACTTAAGATAGTGGCTAGACACTCCTTTATTTTTAAATCTGTACAATCTTTTTTTGTTCCACATTTGTACAGTGCTTAGCACAATGTGGTCCTGGCCCATGACTGGGATTTCTAAAGTGATGATGATGAGGCAGAGGAATCAGTCTGTCTGATTCACACAGTTGCAACAGTGGCAATGATGCAATGCAATGTGTGGCACTGTTGTGAGTCACCCATACTACCTGTGCAGTTATGGAGTAAGGATGTTTAATATTGGTTAATTGAATAGCCAAGTAACCTCATGAATTCTTATCGGGTAGTCAACTAGTGCCCGGGGTGGGGCTGGCAGTCAGTGTGCTCTTGCCTCACTCCTGAGGAGCCCTCTGCCACTCCGCGCTGCTGCCTCTATATCAGAGGCAGCAGCAAGTGGTGCCAGGCAGGAGCTGGTCTGTCAGGGGAGCTATTATAAAAGCCAGCTCCCCTCCTGGATCGGTTGTCTGTCGCCCTGTGCTGCTGTCTCTGATAAAGAGGCAGCAGCGCAGGGTGTCAGCATCCCCTGTGGGGTGGAGGCGTCTGAGCTCCCGAAACCAGTGCAAGCCAGAACTGACCTGGGCTGCCTGCCTGCCCAGCTCCTAATATACTTTAAATGCAGAGCTGCAAGGGAGGTAGGTCCCAGACCTGTCATGAGCCAGGACTGAGCCAGGCTGCTCACCAGCCTGCTAAAAAATTTACTGGTGTGGGGGAGGGAATGCATGTTTTTTATAGCATTAACCTACACGCTTTTGCTTATTGGTTAATCGATTAACTGACTACACTATTACATCTCTATTATGGAGTGAACCTTCTGAGAAAAATGACAGTCTGGTATTTCAGAGTGACCTTTACATTTCTCTAGGTTTGTGGTCTTGTCTTATGGGGAAAAAAAGAATCTGTAATGTAACAGGTTGCACAGCTTCATATGAATTCCTGCAGGCTCAACATCTTAAAACAAGTTGACACCAAAGAATCTACTACAATAAGGGAAGGTGTGGGTGTGTACTGGTTAGATCAGTGCTTGGTTCAGGGCTAGTCTATAGTATTGTGGCACATCGGCATAGCTGCACCATTGCAGCTGCACTGCTGTAGCATTTCTGGTGAAGACATGCTGTGCCAGCAGGACAGCACTCTCCCATCAATAAAATGCCAGCAGTCTACTGCCAACATAGCAACAGTGTGGACACCATTTTATGTCGATGAAACTTATGTCACTCATCAGGGTGGCTTTTTCACACTCTGAATGACATAACTGACATCCGTAATACAGAAGGGTAGAGAAGCCTTCAGACAGCTGGTTTAGACCACTGGGTTCTGCCCATGGCTTGTTATAACTGACTTTGGCAACCCACTTACCCTCTCTGTGTCTATCAAACAGAGATAACGATATTTACCTGTCTCACAGATATCTTTTAAACATTAATTAATTAAGCTTTAAGGTGAGTGCGGAGTCTTGGAGGAACTATTACATCTAAGAAAAAAGTCCCAGAGCCTTAAAAGTACTCACCTTTGAGACTCTGGGCCAAAGTTATGGTTGACAGCCTGTTCAGGCCTTAAAGGCTCTGCCAGTTTTGTTAGGTTCTGCTTTTCTATCCCTTGCTAAAGAGGCTGGTACACTGGCATTCACATACCTCTAACTGTGAAATCTGGCACAGAAACCTTCTTCTTCAAGTTGGTGACTGAGTGTGTCAATTTCACTACAAAGCTTCCATCCTGCCCTCCTGGCTCAAGGCCTGGAATGACATAGTCTATCTCAAACTGGGCTTGTCCCACTTGGCAGCAGGACATATTGCTGTCATGCCCTCAGGCCAGCAGGATATTGTTAATGGTGAGGGACAACGCCAGCAGAGTGAAGTATTTAAGTACATGAGCTCAAAGTATAAGACACTGGAAGTGAAACAAAGACAATACAAGAAATATCATGTGTCAGTTAAATATAGCAGTAAAGAGAATTTATCTATAGGAGTGGCAGGACCAAAATGATCAGGAAGTAACCAAGAGCCAGAAACTTTAATGAGCAAATTGTCAGGGAATTTAAAATGCTGCATGTGCATTAATTTTAGCTGTATTGTTCATTTGTTTAGGTTTTTTACTCATTTTGACTATATTATATTTTTATTAAAAAACCAAGATATTTTTTAATGATGGACATTTCTGCATCAGGGCAAAACAAATGTTGTTCCTTTTCAAGAGAAATAATGGAAAAAAAAGGCCATTTAACACGTTGTAGCTTTGGAACTGGGTATCACAAACTTTTGCATGCATGTGACAGCAAGGTAGGTTTCTTCAAATTATTTGTAATTTACTACTACTACGGCTACGTAGAATGCTAGAGCCTATAAGATCTCATTACAAAACCCCTGTGGGGGCAAGAAAGCACCATTTTGCTATATTAAATATGGGAACACTGGAACTGACACACTGAATCAGACATATGGTCCTTCTAGACCAGTCTCCTGTCCCTGACAATGGTCAGTATCAGATACTTGACAGGAAAAAATTGCATAAGGTAGTCAAGGAATAATAGGGCATTGGCGAAGTTTTTTCCTAGTTCCCATCGCACTGGATGATGATATATACCCTGAGGCATGAGGGTCAATATAGACATGAAGCACAAAGCATACGTGACTGTATGTGCCACATAGTGATTCAGTGTATTAGATCTCTGGAGTTCTTGGTTCCTACTCCTGTGCTCAGGCGTCATTTTTATTATTGTGATCCTGCTCACACTGAAGTCAATGGAAATCAAGATGCTACATACATTGGCTTGAAGATCTTCAGCTGGTGTATATTACTGTAGATTGAAATCAAAGTAGCGATGACAATTTACGTCAGCTGAGAATCTGTACCAGAATAAGGTACAGGCCAGTGACAACCCGCTTGCAGACAAAACTGTAGCTAATCTGCAGATGAGAAGGCTTTAAACTGTCAAATGTGATAAGGGCCGGATCCACAGGCTGCTAGACTCAACACTCCTTGTTACAATCCCTAATTTTCTACTCTTTTTCCATACAAATATGCATACACTTTCAAAAGAACTACCCTAAAGAGGAGATAAAGTGTTAATTATCTGTTTCTGCAGAGTCCCCTCCACCTGAGGATTAATATGTCTGTCTTACTAACAACACATTTACATTTATTTTAAGAGGTTTTCAGTATTTGTGTATCAAATTCATAGAAGGGACTATGCAGAGAGAGATTAGCCTGAAAAAATAAATTACAAAGAAAATATCTGTAAGCAAAAGCATAGAAGCCAAATGCAGAATGGTTAAAAAACAAACACTAAAGATATGTAACACTGATTAGGCTGTGTTATGCAGACTTTTCCCGGACAGTTACAAAAATAAAGTCCATCCATCTGTCAAAACATCTGCTCTGTGTAGAAAAATTAAAACAGATTTTAGGTGTTATTCACTATTTTACAGTAATTATCTCTCCTTCAGAGTCTTGGAACTTACAGTCTTTGATCTGAATTAACAGAGTAATGCTTTTTAATAGTATTTTAACTGAAATTCTAAAGTGCAAAACCCTATTATTAGATTCAATTTCTAGACTTTTTTTCCTTACTCTAAACAATAGCCATTTATTTGTATTAAAGTGTAAAAAGCTTCATAACTAGTTCTCAGATATTACGATATGTGGGAATATTAGAAATATGCAGGTAGGCAAATGTGCAGGTCAGTTCTTCATCTGGTGAATCAGCAATGTTCCTTTAACGTCAACAGTTATATACTGATTTACACCAGATGAGCACCAAAAGAATCTTAGTTTACTCCAGCACTTCCACAGAGGCAAGTGTTTAAATTATCAGGAGTTTTATCCAAACTGGATATACAAGGGGATTTAAAGGTATCATCTAACAGCTGGAAAAACAAAACAAAATTCTCATGTTTTTCAAATTAAACTAAGTGGACATTTTCTATATTAAAAACCATAGATTTCATCTTCACAGTTAATGAACATGTTTACTTTCCTTCTTTCTAATTAGTTGAATTCTGGAATAGCAAAGACAGGGATATCCATAAAGAATAAATAATCCCAGATATTATTTCTGTCATTCAATTTACTCCACTGTTGAAAGACATTCTCTAGATATCGTGGAGTTTGTTTTGTTCTTGTAGTAGTGCATTATTACCAGCTGTGATCAGTTCAGTCTTAACGGGCGTCAGTTCAATCTTAACTTTCAGAGTACAGTAGTATTAATTGAAGGAAAAGATTGCTTATATGTTACAGAAATAAAGGAATGCAGTGTCAGACCCAGGATGTTAGAGAGACCAGGCAGACGAGGCAATATCTTGTATTGGACCAACTTCTGTTCGTAACAAGACAAGCTTGAAGCTTGAGAGCTTTTCTTACCAACAGAAGTTGCTCCACTAAAAGATATTACCTCACCTACCTTCTCTCCCAATTGAAATAAATATTATTTCCTAATAGCTGGTGACACAATCAATTCACCAGCTTAAGCTATGCTGGTGTTACAATGGAGAAACTGAAGATATAATTTAGCCTCTGATCCAGCAAATAGTTTGGAATTTGAGAAACTCTGTGCATGTGAATACTTCCATTGCGCACTCCATGATGATGAAATGCATTCTATATGCTATAATGGCACTACCTGTCTGTGTGTGATTGTTTGTAGGAGCCTCATTCACATGATTCATTCATATGATTGGTTAAGAACTATTATTCTTGTGTTTTGCATTTGCATTATGGTAGTGCCTACTAACCCCTGTCTAAGAGCAGGGTTCCTTGTACTAGGCAAGTAGCAAAGAAGACAACGTCAGATTCACTGTAAAGCTCTATGTCATAACATTGCTGTTCAGTTTTTATTGTAAACATTATCTGGGCACCAAGGGTAAAATGCTTTCATTATAAGACCCTCCACACCATTTAAGTCCCACTAATGGGCTATGTAAAGAGAACATGGGTAGAACAGCTATACTAGGGCATCTGTACGCTGCAATAAGAACTTCATGGTGCAGAATTCCATGATGGGGAAAAAGCCAGCACTCCCTGCAACTACCATGGAGGGATAGGCTTAGAATAGCAACTGCAGCCACTCCCGTTGGCTCTGTGTAGGCGGAATGGATTTTCACCACTCACGGATTCCTTGTGGATTCCGCCCAGATTATTCAGACTCTATTCAGAGGAATGAATTTTACCACAAGAGGAGTGGGCTTACTGCTGTGTTCTATATGTGTATATAAATCAATCATATAGCGGGTCCATGTTATAAATCTATTCCTTCACATTATTTAACAATCTTAGTGATAACTATAATTTGGAAAGGTATTCCTGGTCTCCAGGATTTGAAAAAGCAGATGTAATCTGAAACATAATCAATGATTATTACATCGTCTTCTGATAAGAATGACTTAAAGCCTTCAAACTATGTCCAGAATAGCAGTGCTCATCTGCCGGATGTGCAGAGCTGAGAGTACAGAAGTAGCAGGGATAATCGCACAAATGAATTCCTCTCTGCTATCAAGAGGGGACCTGAGAATTTTCCTAATGAAGTTGCTGACGGGGTGTGGACATTGATAAGACGTTGGGAGCCCAACACATCCCACTTTAGCCCCAGTTATCTTCCTGATTAAGTGTTTAATGACTAGAGTCTAATCTACCTGATTTCTTGACATGACAGAGTGAGTGAGAATTTTGAAAATACACAATATAGACATGGCCTAGGATGTGTCCTCTGAATGTTCTTTATCCATTATTCACAACTGATAAAAGAAAAGGAAGCCAATTTACAAAGAAGATTAGAAAAATCAACCACTGGGAAAACCAAATGTGTCTTAACTCTTTCAAGCCTCAGAGGTATATATCATTTTTAGCAAATAGTTTTATTGGAAGCACACTTACATGCCATACTGAAAAGTCATGTGGTCTCAGCACTGTGTCAGTGGGAGAGACTGAAAGACCCTATCTAAATTCTTTCTACCCTGGTCAGCAAGTAGGAACAATGAAAATTCCTGTGCTCTGAGACTACTCAGCTTGGTTACTTATATCATTAAGACCATCAAACACTGACATGATCCCAAGAAATGGAAAAATAAAGCCCTTTAGAACAGTTTTGTTTCCATTTTTGTTTTTCTTCCTTCCAATTCTATTAAAATTCAAATCAATAATTTTTCAAGGCTGTAAATCATGTATCTTTATTCAAAGGATGCAGCTAATAATTGCTTGGGGTTCATAAACAACTGAAGTGATGCCAAGAAAGAGTTATAGTCCTAAAGACCTGCTTTAATCCCCTCATGACCCCCCTCATGTTTTTGTACATCTAGTTAAAACAAAGAATACTAGATAAACTGAAGCTTTGTGTGCACACATTCTAGCAAACAAGTGGGATTTCAGTATATATGAACTGAGATGCTGAGTTGAAGTACAGTCCTGTAAATGGGTGACCCTAAGCCTCTTCTTCTAATATTCCAAGAATAAGGGTACGTCTACACTAAAACATGATTTCGAAATAACTAGTGTTATTTTGAAATAACTTAGTCCACATCTACACAGCAGGCAGTTATTTCGAAATAATGTCAGAATACTGTCAAGCTGGAGGACTTCTTACTCTGACTCCTGTAACCCTCATTGTACAAGGAGTAAGTGAAGTCAGAGGAAGAGTGCTCTATTTTGAAATAAGTGATGCTCCCAATTTTGAAATAAGCTATTTTGAAATAAGCTATGCAATTGACATAGCTCAATTGATGCACCCTGCCTTGAAGAAGCCCAAAAGAGACAGTAGCCTTGATAGTGGACTATGAGAAAGTTCTTTTTTTCAAGCCAGCTCCAAACCAAACTCTGTACACTTTTGTACTGAATGGAAAACTCCCCCTTATCCTAGGAGATCAAGAAATTAACCAAGAAATTAATAATGATATAAAGTTCTTCTCAAGCCTTCTAATCAAGCTTGTCTACTGAGTTCCTTCTTCAGGGTTGGTCAGCCTGCATTCTAGAACTTCTAGAGACTCTCTCCCATCTTGTTTATATCTGGATAAGCCCCATGACTCATTGAATCAGTAGGCCTCACTCCACATTCCCTAGTAGGACTAACACCTGTTAGCAGGGTAGAGTATCTCAGACATAAGCCATCAGTCCCTTACATGGACATAAACCTCTTGGAAGCAGAAACAATCACTTTTTTATATTCTGCTTTATGCACATCCTGAAATGATTTCCAGACACAGTCATCTAGGATAAATATACCTAAATTTCTGAAATGAAAGTGACAAATTAATGCATGAAGTGCTGAAAGGAAGCAACAGAATGCTAGATCTATAGGATGCAGTTGCTTAGCAATATGTACGCACATAAATAAACATGCCCTATAAGCCTGACTATGAAGTTACATTCTCCATAACATGGGAGTCCTGATTTTTAGGTGTGGATATAACGTTATTCTGAGTTCCATGCAAGAAACTAGGCAGAAAATCCGTAACTGATGGAAGCCTAAAATATTCATTCAATTAAAATGTGGCACTTACTGAATCTACATTGGCAAGATTTTGCGCAAAAGCAGCTGCTTTTGCGCAAAATCTTTCCGCCTGTCTACACTGGCCGTGAGTATTTGCGCAAGAACACTGACGTTCTAATGTACAAAATCAGTGCTTCTTGCGCAAATACTCTGATGCTCCTGCTCAGGGATAAGCCCTCTTGTGCAAGTGTTCTTGCACAAGAGGCCAGTGTAGACAGGCAACGTTAATTTATTGCGCAAGAAAGCCCGATGGCTAAAATGGCCATCGGAGCTTTCTTCTTGCAAACGTCTACACTGGCACAGATGCTTTTGCGCAAAAGCACATCTCTTGCGCAAAAGCACATGCCAGTGTAGACGCTCTCTTGAGCAAATACTTTAACGCAAAAACTTTTGCGTTAAAAGTATTTGCGCAAAATCTTGCCAGTGTAGACGTAGCCATTATGTTTCCTGAAAAATTCATAATTCCCTTACAGTGACCTAAAGCTTCAGAAGCAGTTCATCAGAAGGGATTGTATAAGTTAGAAAGGAAGTAATAGGTGATTTGTTCCAACAGAGACCAGATTGTTCTCTGCCCCATAAATAAGTCTTTATTTATTGTCCTTAATATTGTGGCCCCATCATAATTGGAATAAAAATTTCCCTCTAAATTGCAAAAGTCTCTCTATCTCTTTTCTTTTATTATCTTGAACTGGTTTTAAGTTTAACAGGTTGAAAAATAAGAAATCAGAGATAACATTTTGGAGGGTATTTTAAAAACTTTCCTTTTCACCAATAGTTTGATTATTTTTACACATTTCAAGGACAATGACATTCCGTGAGAAAACAGGGGCAATTAGAAGGTGTGTGATACCAGCAGTATCACAGGAAGATGCCCATGTGTGGACTAATGCAAGTAGGAGAATTCTAAGCTATGCTGCAAGTGTATGAAGAAAACAAGAAATGTGCTTTTAGAAATACGCTTGTAGAGGCTATGAAGTAAAACAACCCTTCCTTCCATTAAAAAAAAAAAAATCTGCCCAAAGAGAAAGAATCTAAGACAGAAATAGAAACAGATGTGTCCTTTAGAAGTGAATTTGAACTGGAAGACAGAACTCCTAAGAGAACTCAGGGAATGAAATGTGTCCATCATTTTTTCTAGTTATTCAAGTGAGCATGCTAGTTGGAAGGAAAGATATAGGGGGGGCATTTACCCTGTCCATCTTGGGACAAAATAAAACATAACAAGAAATCTGTCTAGAGTAGTTCCAAAACATCAATCACTGGTGGTACAGTAGCATATAGAAAGAATCCTCAATCTCGGACTCAGAGAAAACCTCCATCAGTAGAAATTTGAAAACCATTTTCTTGTAAAATAATTTTATTTTCCCTTTCTCCCCCCCCCCCCCGAATGACTTCAGAATAATTTCTACAGTTCTAAAAATCAAGGTGCTATTTGTGCAAGGCTCATAATTCAAGGCAAGGTTTCATTGCTGCAAAAATCCTGCCTCAGATTTGATGAATGTAAGCTTCCCTCAGAAGCAAATCTCACTAGTCACTCCTATAATAGAAACATAATCCAGAGATAGGAAAAAATAGTTTTTATCCTTGATCCAGATTAATTTGTTCACCATAATCTGAGGTTTAAGACAATCTAACTATACAAGAATGAGTAAAAAGTATATCAATCATATTGTTTTCCTTAATGTACGGCACTTTGCTATTTTCTGCCATAATTTCAAGGATATTTAATTATATTCCTATATTGTGAAATTGCCAAATTGTGTAATACTAGTTAGGATACAGTACTTGAATTGCCATTGCTAACTTAATTCTTCCTCTCTACTCAACTGCTCAAGGCACTACCTTGTAGTAATTGATTTGTCTTGGCCAGTTTACAAAAGGCATCATATGCCAATTCCTAAGTGAAAGCAAAACCAGTATTGGCATCTGAATGTAATGATTACAGCACTTACTGTGGCTAAAGCCACTGGCTGCATTGTGGGGGTCCATGGAAGAATTGTGCCTAACTCAGCCACAATACCCCTGGGGAGGAAACATATGTTACAGCAAAAGGCTTCCATGTGTGGCTCTCCTCCTCATCATTGCAGCTCACCTCTGCCACTCAGTGTCACCTAGTTATAGAGCCTTCATCTCCATCCTCCCTCATTTGCTTTGTGAAGCCTACACAGTGCAGTTTTCCACATTGGTGAGACTACATCAGCACACTGCTTGCTTGTATTCCCCATCTGACTGGAGATGACCCCTTGTCAGGGGACATGAAGGAGCGGGAAAGGGAAAGACACTACCTGGTCTGATCTTTTCTGGTTAATTTATGAGCAGGTTATGTATATTCAATTGCTATTCTCTGATTAATTTTCTATCTCTCGCTTCAATTTTTCATTTAAAATAACACATGAAAAAAATTACGTCTACATTATGACTTTATGTTTTCCCTAAGGCTAAAAGGCTAATAAAAAGAAGTTGAAGGGAACAACACTATTTTTTTTTGCAAGCTTCATTTTCCAAAATGTCATCAAAAATGGTTTTGGGGAGGAGAGGCATCCTAGTAAATTGCACCCTTTTGACATCACAGATTTGATCCAGCTGACAATCAGTCCAAACACAAGGCTGCAGTGGTCTTTGGAACTGAGCACTGTCAGATGATTCAGGAAGAGGCTTGGAAGCTGAACTTTTCTATTTTATGGAGATAAAAATCTTAGGTGGCCTGTTTGGCTTAGATGTGTACAATTGAAGTGCAAAGTACTATGATCTAATTTACATCCATGCAAACCTCAAAGAGTGAGGTGAACACTTTGTGGCCTGCAAAGGTGCATAAATGAAATGTATCTACAAAGTACTTAGCAGGAATCTATGCTGCTGCTCCTCAGTTTCTAAAAAGTCTTCTTTTAAATTTTGATTTGACTCCAAATTAGCAGCAGCAGATATATTTTAGCAAATCAAGTAAACACACTTTGAATTCCTGTGGCCACTGATGAGCAGACAAACTTCCTAGGGCTTTGTGGCCAAAGTACAATTACAAGCAAATGTCCACATCACAAAAATTATGGCACAGTGAGCACTAATTGGCACCCAGTTTGGTTGGTGTAGTTTAGAAGCCAAGGAATTAATGACATGGAGATGAAGATACTTGTAAAGAGTAATCTTTTAACGAGAACAGGCCTGAGGTATGTAGTTGGGACAATGCGCTTGCATTATGGCTGCCTATGAGGAGTTGCACCAGATTGCTCAGTAAATACGTGACTATCACACTGGTACTGACAATTTGTCACAATTCACTAACACTAAATTATGCTTAAAAGTGCTCAGAGAAGATTTGGAATGTTCTGATGGTCATCCAAAGCTTCCACACATTCACTTGATTCTATGCGATCTAGACACCTTGTGAGAACCAACATTTCAGGCAGAATTTTAAAAAAATATTTCCAAACACATTGGAGGTAGATAGGAAATTCAAAGATCCATAGATATTAAGGTGCAAAGTGCACATTAGCATCATCTAGTCTGATTTCTTGTATACATGGCCTATAGAATTTTCTCCCATAATTGCTGCATTTATCCTATCAACTTGATTTAGATTTAGAGGGGTTTTCAAAAGGAGTTAGGCACTCAGTTCCCATTAGAAGTTAGTATCCTTTGCTGCTTTATTAAAACTCATCCTTTAAGTCTTCAAGTCATAGAATTTGCCATATACCTTAGTGAAATCCCATAATTAAACACCACTAGAACTATTCCTTTGGTGTCTTGGCCCTTTTTCTTTCCCCTGTGCATGACAAAAATTAGAAAGTGCACAGATGTGCCAAAGAGAGAGATAGGGGGAAGCTAATCAAAACTTTTCAAACTGTAACAAAATAATCGTTTGAATTGTGGGTGAAGTTTCTGGTCAGCTCCAGTTTATGCACATGGTTTTCCTGTCTGCAGTTACAGTTCCATCTTGGTTTATGACATCACTGGAACCTCAAGATGGAACTATTGCCACATTTTTTTTCTTGTTTGCCTATTATTTAATCCATATGTAATGCAGAAATTGCCATGTGTTACCACTGTGTCCCAGATGACAGTGAACTCTTTAAATCAAAACACTGAAACTCAGTATTGAGTTATATCACTAGGAGTTTTATTTATCATGTCTGCACTGTTTGGTTCAGTGTAAAACCTGAGGTGTATTCTGTAGGGACAATTAATTATTTGATTGTTCCAAACTCTGGATCGGGAATCTACAGGGGAAGGTTTCAGGATGTGACCACAGTAGATCAAAGGAGTATATCTACTCATGGCGGAAGATCAGAACAATATGAAACTCTTTGTTTCCTTTTATTGGGCTTTCATAGTTTTGTGTTTAGCTAGGCAACAAAAGTAAGTACCTTTGTTGCTATTAAATATTTTACAATTTTGCCCTTTCCTTTAATAACATTATTATACTATTTGTCATATTCCCTTTATTAAGGATAGAGAATACCACAGCAACTCTAACTGCTAATGAAGAGTTTAATGAAGAGCTTAATGGCAACTTCTCTATACCTGATTTGAAAGTCTAGTTGTAGATAATTTTATGAAAAATAATGCTCCTGCTGTGTGATCTTGGGCAAGGCTTAATCTTTCAGTGTCTCAGTTTACCCATGTGTAAAAGGGAGACAAACATATCTTAAAATGTTTATCTGCTTATAAAATGGACAACATACAACAGGAGTTTTAAAAAGCTTCAATAATTAACATTTATAAAGTTTTAAACTGAGGGTATGTCTACACTGCAGAGTTTTTTCAGAAAAATGGCCACACTGCAATCGCATTCTTTTGAAAAAAATTTGAAAGAACAGAGGGTTTTTTCTGACATTGGTAAACCTCTTTCTACGAGGAAGAAGCCTTTTTCCAAAAGAGCTTTTCGGAAAAAGGCGTGTGTGGATGTGGAAGAGGGAGTTCTTTCAAAAGAAGAGGAAAGAGGAAAAAGCAGAGGTGCCCTGGTGGCCGCTCCGTCCATAGCAATCACAGCTTAAATGTGAGACAGCATCCATTCAGTGTGGGTGCTATCTTTCGAAAAATCAGATCGCTTTTTCGATGCGCTTTGGCAGTGTGGATGCTTTCTTTCGGAAGAAGTTTTTTCAGAAGATCTATTCCAGAAAGGCGAGTTATCATTTGATTTAGAATATCATAATATGCTGCCCGCAACATTATTCCATGTAAACTGTAGTTTTACCAATTTCATATGCCTAGATTGCCATGACTGGCATTGTGGATTTAAGGAATCATTTGGACCCAGTCAGTAAAAGCTACAGTAAATTATTTCTTTTAATTATGAGAGGAAATTTCTCAGGTCAGGTCTAAGGTTACCAATGGGGCAATATCAGGGAAAGACTTTCATTGCAGCTGCTGCACTGCACCTGGCTTATTAGTGGGGACTTGTATTTGCAGTATTGGCTGTCCCCCTTGAGAACAATAATTACAAATGTTAAAAATGAGAACTGTCATAAAAGATACAGAACTTCATTCAGGGAAGTGTGAGCAATCACAAAGGAGAAATATCTAATATCTCAGCAATGGACCATGTTGATAGCAATGTTAAATCATATGTGCTTTATACTCCACTTTCACTGTCCTCTCTCTGTTTAATGAAAGCATGTTGAGTTATTTTTATGGTCATTATATTTCACATTTCCTAGGTATTGAAAACAACTATAAGGGATATAGGAGGGAAGAATGAGAAGCTTCATTAATGATGTTCAATTTTTAATATTATTACAGCTACAATTGTTATATTAGGTTACACCATTCAATACTTTGTTTCTAGTGCATTTTTAAATGGCAAGAACAGGATTGGATAGAAACCTGTGACTCAGGTACTTTTGGTTGCCTTCTGATAAAGAACTAGAGTTAATCCTGTTTCCGATGTCCAGCTCACCTACCAAAACTACAGTGCTGACCCCCACCCACATAAAACGTTACCAGGCATTCTTTATTTCTATTTAAATACATGGAATGAATTCTTTGCAGCTTACCCTGTACAACTCTAGCACTGATCAGAAAAGAGAAAATAAAGTGTGCAATATGTTGGTGTTCTCCAACATTTTTATTTTTTCAAAATTTTCTGACCAGCCCAGTATAATCTGTAATACTGTTGCCCTCACTTTGGGTTAGGTTTTGGCACATACTCCCCGTTATGCCTTCTAGTGCCCTTGTGCCAGCACATTGTCCTGAAGTGCATAGGGATACTCAATGCAGGGATATAGAAAAAAACCAGGACGGGATTGATCCTTGATCTACTCTACCTTCATGCCCACTGGAATAGCTACCTTGATGAGTCAGTCAGTGCCCACTGTGCAGGGTATACATTTGTAGTGTAACACACACACATACACATAGAGGTGATTGAAAGTGAGATTGTGACTTGCTGAGTCACAATCTTCTCTCTGGATGGCTCCAGGGGCAGCACGACAAAATATAGCCGCTTACTATGAGCACATTGGAAACCGATTTTCTGCAATGTCTGAAATATTCCCTCCCTGTCCACATCCCCACTTTATTACTGTGAATTTTTAAAAGATTTTTTTTTAAGTAAGGGAAACATCTTTGTTTTCACTGCTGTAGATTTTGGAGTTTCTCCTCAAGGCATGATATTGTTGCTTACTGTAATATAATAATACTTAGTACAACCCTGGGTAGCCATTATTAGTTAATGTCTTCAAGTACTCCACAATCCAACCAGCACTTTTGGGGGTTATCTAGTAGGTTAGATTTTCTGTTCTCTAGTTCATAGACTATTTCTAAGGGAAGTGTTTATGAATACATAGGTAGTTTGAGTAAAAAATAGACATAGTGATTGAAAAATCAAGGAACTATGAAGTGGCTAGAGATACTCATACTATAGCCAGTCACATGGAAATCATGAGTTCCTTCTTCACATACACAGCTCTGCTTATACATGTCAGTCCTGACCAAAACTACCTCTGCTGCTCCAGAAGTGGTTTTTTGATGTCAACAACTGTCCTCTAGGGACTAGGTTAAGCCAGTGAACCCACTTTCACTTCTGACCAAGACAATATTAGAATACAGTTCTTCAGAGGCATAAGATCAACATTATGAATATTTTAGTGAAGCATCTCTGAAATTCAGGTCAGTAATGTATACACATGGTGCCAAATTCCACTCTCAGTCATACTTTTACAACGTCACTGATTTCCCATTTGGCCCACTGTGAACATGTCCATTTGTCTTATTGTGTATACGTATCCTCTGTGTGTATAATGGAAGACAGGACTTGACTATCAGTATTCAGTAAGGCTATATCAACACTACTAGGTTGTATCAAAATAATAACTCCCAAAATAACTATTTTGAAATAAATGTATTCCTTTTCTCAAGCAAGAGTTATTATTTCAAAATAATAAGCCCACTATTTTGAAATAACAGGCTTGGTAGTCTGGATGCTCACCTTCTTATTTCGAAATAAGGGGTGTTATTTCAAAATAACTCCCAAGTGTAGACATGCCCTAAGGCAGTGTTTCCCAACCAGGGTTCCACAGAACCCTGGGGTTCCACAGACCATCGTCAGGGGTTCCGCGAGAAATTTTTCTTTATATATATATCTATATCTATATCTATATATATCTATAAACAGCTCTTTACAAATCAATTTTCTTGACAATAATTTAGCAGTAATTGAATTGTGCTCCCCGCTGTCAACTTTTTCTGGCCAAGCAAACGTTTTTATAGGTAGGGGTTCCTCGGGATATGAAAAATTATTTTAGGGGTTCCTCCATGGGAAAAGGTTGGGAATCACTGCCCTAAGGGTACATCTAGACTGCAGGTTTCTTTCGGAAGAAGCTTTTCCGGAAGAGATCTTCTGAAAAAACTTCTTCCGAAAGAGAGCATCCATACTGCCAAAGCACATCTAAAAAGCGATCTGATTTTTTGAAAAATAGCACCCACACTGAATGGATGCTATCTCACATTTAAGCTGTGATTGCTATGGATGGAGTGGCCACCAGGGCACCTGTGCTTTTTTCTCTTTACTCTTCTTTCGAAAAAAAATCCCTCTTCCGCGTCCACACATGCCTTTTCCCGAAAGAGCTCTTTTGGAAAAGGCATTCTTCCTTTTGAGGTTTAATGAGGTTTATCAATGTTAGAAAAACCGCTGCGTTCTTTCGATTTTCTTTCAAAAGAACACAATAGCAGTGTGGACGTAAGCGAAGGTTTTTTTCGGAAAAACAGCCGTTTTTCTGAAAAAATCCCTGCAGTCTAGACGTACCCTAAGAGTATTGTTAGGACACAAGCCCAATCTCTCTCACTCTCATTTATACAAAGATGGAGATATGTGAGTAAGAGACAGATGGAAGATACAGCAAAGCATGTGTTATATACCTGTTTCTTTCTTGAGGCACCAAAACTGATGCAAAAAGTTAAAACCATTTAGTCTTCAACCCTGCAGTGAGCTCCATACAGGCGGAAAAGTAGGAAACTTGCATGGAGGACTATTTCAGTGAAGTGCTAGGTGCACACATGGGTCCCCAGGGAGCTTATTGCATTATGGGGGCTAAGTAATTACAAAATTAATGAAATCAGAAATAAATTAAAAAAGAATCAATGATTCTCACTTTAGTGGGTACTTTATTAATTAGTATTCTCTCTTTAGTTTGCATGATTTTCATTCTCTTCATGCATTTAAACTTAAGAATTCATTTCTTTGGACCAAAATACCCAACCAGCCAAAAAACCTGATGTGACCCAAGTCTCAGGCTATGGTAAGAAGAGTAATCTTAGGAAAAATAAGTGCTTTAAATATTAACACTAGAGTTCATGCAATATTAAAATCCTTCACAAAAACAAACCAAAAACCAAAAACAAAACACTATTATAAATATTTGTACTTACCAGAATATCTTTTCCAGCCCACTTGCACTCATCCCTTCGGGTATGAGACACAGGCCAAACAAGCTATAGAAATAAAATAAAATCACTTTATACCATTTCATGCTTCGATAGTAACAGATTTTATGCCAAGTGCTATGTAGTCTCTTCACCCAGTTCCTTTCCTTTTTCTCTCATTATTTCTTTCACCAAAAAAAACCCCCAAACATAAACAGAACAAAGTGTATATGATAGTCATGATGACAAGGAAGTTTATAAACATGTGTGTATAATGTGGATTTTTACTGCTAATTTTGAAAAAGATGGAAGCAAAGGGCTTGATTTTCCATTCAGTTATGCCAGTATTTCAATATTGGCCTTAATGTAATTACAACACTGGCTTACAAATGAAATGGAGACTCAGAACTAAAACTTGCACCATCTTAATATCACTGATATTAAGTATCTATTATCATGTGCCTTTTAACAGCATTTGGGAATATTGTAATATAAATGGGGCCCGTGGCTGTATTGTAATTCACTTTTGCTTCCCGCTCATCAATTAAATGAAAATGTCTGTGCTAGTTTCATGCTAATGTGCCATCAAGAACTAATGTGGATGCTGAGCTATATCAGGAACTTTGCAAATATCTATAAAATTATTACAGCAATACTCCCTAAGCCTGCTGTGGTATTACTTCTGGTAGAAGGAGTATCTCAATTTCTACACAGAAAACCCAGAGACCATTTCAGTCAATTATTCATGTCTGTTGGAAATCTTTTAGGCATTACATATAGAATAAAACATGATCTTCTCATAACGCCAGGTTAAGATTCAACTGGTAACTTCAGATAATGCAGTATGAATGTCTACAAGACTGGATTATAACCTCGGTATTCAATACATTATATTTGTAAAATAAAGGGAAAAGAAGGATGATTATGGGTGAAAAAAGAGAATTAAGGGCATATTGTTAGTGATGTTTTGAGATCTAGGGTAGATCAATATCCTAAAATTGAGATATATAATATAATATAATATAATATAATATAATATAATATAATATAATATAATATAATATACTTGAGCCTCTTGAATCTTTAAAATTGGGCTGAAAATTTCATGTGAATATCGTCTCTTAAAGGACTTTTCCTCTTATTCTGGCTTAAGAAGTACAGAGAACAGTGAAAATGAAAATGTACTAGATTGAAAATAATTGACAAAATTTTTCAGACCTCCCAAAAGGTTCAGCTCAGGATCAATTCAAGTTTTGGGGAAAGGTTGCTCTATTGTCTAAATCATCTTTTCCTATCTCTAATGTGGGTTGGTCAAATTCTCTTCCAACTATGCTTCAACTTTGTTGACCTGGTTTGAAAGGAGTGAACTTGTAATGACAAGGTGAATTTGGCCTTATTAGGGCTATGTTGCTGAGGTCACAGCTTGTTTCCAGTGCTTAGGTAGGAATCCTCACTGATGTCAGTGAAGAGTCTCACTCAAAAATGATGGGACTATCTGATAATTGGTAATAACAAGAGGTGAACCTGAACCACAACCTGAGATCCAAACACAGCTAACATTTTGGAACAGTTTTAATTTGGATCTCAGTCATTTTCAGTGACCCTGGTCTTTATATCAGGCTGATTAAAAAAAATTCTCAAAATCTTTGGAAATGTTCAAATCCCACTTTGAATCTAAAGTTTTGAGCTATCCATTATAATTACTGTTATTTAATATAATGATGTCTGTTTATTATTTCACACAATGTTTTAGAAGTGTCTGAAGACTGAAGAATGGAAGATACAATTCTCTTAATGACAGAAATCAGTTTTCTACTGTGGAAACACCATGCTTTCTTTTAATTATTCCAGATGTTTTGTGCATTAAAGTATGAATCCCTCAGAGGACACAAATAAATAGCCAGTTTCCTTTATAGCTGCTCTAAGGAGAATAGAAAAGAAAATACTCAGTTTCCCTTTTATCTTTTTTCCTTAGAGAATACAAATGAATGGCCTGTCTTCCTTCAGAATACAGAACACAAGGTATTTATTGCTATCATCTTAGGAAGCTAATAGGCAAATGGGCAAAAGGTCAGGAATACCAAGAAAAAAATCCACTGGTACTGAAGCAATATATCTTTCATAAAAGTTGAAGCTAAAATGCACCATAAAAGTTGTGGGATTTTAAATATGAATATAATAAATCAAACCTTCATCTCTGTGTTTATCTTCTTACTGTTTGGCAAAGCTCATTAGAATAAATGAAAAGATAAAACAAGTTCTGAGATTCAAGCAGAAGCATACCCGAAAGCACAGTTGATCTGTACATCAGCTTTTAATTTAGGTCTACAACTTTTATTAAAAGTAATGTTCTCCATCAAGGGCAAGGAGCTTTTACCAACCTGTCACTCTTTTACTGGTATCCAATCTATTACAGTTTATGAGAAGAAGAAATGCACTTCTCAAAAGCACACCGTGCTAAGGAAAAGAAATCAACACTCACTCTCAAAATCACTGAAGTGGCCCTACTCTCAAAAAAAGTGCATGGTAACATGACCTTTTTTGTGACAGCTGTCGTAACAGTCATCTTCATTTTATTGAGCAGTAAGCATAAAAATATGGACTGTTTGGTGGTCAATAGCTGGCTTAAGGCAAAGTGTATTCATGTACTGGTGCTACTGCTAGTGTGTACAAGCATTATATTTCAATCGGCTCTTTCTCATTATAAAAAAGGACTGTGCTACTGTGGGTATACTGGACATGGACCAGAAGAAAGACACATAGAAAAAGGGAACTGTGTAGATATTAGCACCATCATTTTTCAAAGCCTTAATGCTTGATTGCTGAAATATAAGCATACAAAATCCCATGGTTTTATGGTTCACCTTAGGATCTAGAGATTAACCTTTTATGATACTTTAATATATTATATAAAATGATTATATAATACCCCTGTAAAAATATGCTAAAATGTTAACTATTCTGCCTGTGCTTCTAACACATGATAGACACAAATAATTACACCACAATAAAATGAGATGTACTGCATGTTTTCTAAAATTAGTAGCTAAAATCATACATTCTATATTTCCTAGCTTGGTGGCTTGCAGCTTGTCTAACAAAAAGGTTTTTCATGGCATGCTGGGGTGTGAATCTACCCTGTGCTACCCTGCTGAGCACTATCTGTCCACATGGGACCTGATGACACACTCACAGTTTGTCTGTGTGCCCTAATCTGCCTCACTGTGAAATGAGAGTAGAACAAAGCACACACACCAGCTTGTTTGTTATCATCATTTAAACCATGTCCAGACTTGACCTATTATTTTCCCCCTTGTGTTGCAACCAATTTTTAGGGGATCAACTGTAATAAGATGTCATGATAATGTTAATGCATACATTGACAATAGAAATAAACTACATTATGTCTCTGCATAACTAGATTTGTACTACCGGTTTTGTTAATAAAACAATGATAGTAGGAGTGAAGATACCTTTTGATATTCCTTGATGTTAACCAGGTTGAAAGAAAATATGTGATCCTTTGCTCCAACATATAGTCTACTCCGTTCCTCATCCAAAAGGAAAGTGTGGTAATTGGAGCTATTGGCTAATCCATTGAAAGTGATTACATTGTTGGTTTCCAACATCTCTGCAAGATAAAGTTAAGGGTTTTTGTTAATTTGATACTGGTCAAGAAGAACACAGGCTAATGTCCTGATCCTGGAAAAACTTCACTGTGTGGATATATGCAGCTTCATTGACTTTATGGGAAAAGTTAGGTGCATAAAGATTAGCATATTTGTAAATTTGTGGCGGATGACGGCCTAAGCTCAGTTACACAAGCGCTGAACTATGAATGAAATTCTGCACAAGGCCATGACACCACTTAAAGCCCATTGAAAACTTATTTTAAGAATTTATGTGGGGTCTGGTGAATTTTTCCACATGGAACTAATGAGGTGTGGGCCAAATTTTGTACTTTTACATTCAATGAGAGTTGCAGGCATATATTTGAGGATGAATCTGGATAACTGAGGTAAATTAAATACAGAGACTAACTCTTATTGTAAGTTTGTGGGCATTCACAAGCCATTTGACATAGGCTATTAAAATATGGGGGGAAAGGTTACAAATGTGACTAGCTGTTGAGATAAAAGCCACATGTTAAACAAGCTCCTTACTTATATTACTAATAACATCTGAGTTTACTGAAACAGGGAGAATCTGATCTTTTTTTAAACTTTTTGCCATTTACAATCTAGCATGCTTATTGCATTATACCCAGGAGTCAGAATAGCAAAATTAGAAGGATCCGTTTCACTTATGTTTGTAGCCAGTTTCATTTTCTAATTCTCTCTCACTTCCCCACAGCTGTTTAGTTTAACCAAGAGTGAGTTCTTTCTTCAGTCCAAGCGTTCACAGAACCACCTCAGCTATTCTCAGATATAAACACGGACAGGTCCACTTCCATGAAAATTGTTGTAAAAATAATGTGTATTAAAACACTAAGACTGCATTTATATTAGGCTTTATAGACATACCTTTCCTTCATCTTTCTCTCTCTCTTTCTATACATATTTGGGATCCAAAACATTTACTTGGTACTTTCAAGACATGGCTAGACTAGCAATTCACACAGAATATATCTGTAGTACTATGAGCCAGATCTTGCTCTGGACTGTGCTTATATTAGCTGGGGCATCCAGAAATATGGGGGACATCTTCCATAAGAGTTGGACAGAATTACAATCTAGTTTTTAAAGACCTGATTCTATAAAGTATTGAAACATACACTTAATTTTAAGTATATGAAGAGTTCCACTGAATCCAGAGGATTTATGCTGGCTCATAGCTCAAGATGACAGTAGAGAATGGGACTAGAGGGTATGCTGACATCCACAGTTAAGGGTGTGCTGGCAAGCGGGCATGCCCATGCCTCCAGATAGGTAATCTGTTTGGTGTCTTCAGAACATGCTACCCAGGATGACTTTCAATGAGGCTGCAATATCCAGCCTCTGCCTCATGGTACAGTAATCTGCTTTGAGTCCTACCCTGCCTGGGCTAGATGGCATGTGTAATGCATTGGCAGACTATGCTGGTTGATATGACAGAGGACCAGTTGTCATATGACCCTGTATCTATTAGAGTGCTCACCAAATCCAAGGCAAAATTGTTTTATGAAAAAAAGGTGTTTCCCTTTATTCTGTGGTCTAGGAAACCAATGAATGTATTGATGTAAACCACAGATAACTTGAGATGTATGGTTTTGGTTTGGTGTAACACTAGTTTTTATAGCTTGGCAGGATTGCAGCAGCATCCATTTTTGTACATTTGAAAATAGATCTCTGTCTAATTTCTGTGCAGTGGAAAGAAGTAGTATATGTGCATATCCAAGGAGGATTAAAAACAAAATTAAGAAGTTGTAAAACAGTATGCACTGAGACAAACCTTGAAGTCTTCCTTAGATTTTGCTCAATATTCCCTAGTCTTATTTATGTAAACTCATTGGTATGAAGAGGAGCTTTCATGTACAGGGACTGAGCCAAAAATTAGTAAGGAACTCAGGTTGTGCACCACACTTTTTACTGCCCTCTAGGTTCCTTTTGGAGGCAAGATGATATATAAAATATTTTATAAGATATTACACTTTTAAAAATCATTCTACCTAAGATTTATCTTCTCACATCTCTTGTGTAACAAGAAGAGACCAAATCTTCCCATGAAAAAATAATTCTGTATTCCTGTCAAGTTTTACAATTCAATTACATTGCACTCCATTTAATTTATCTGCACTTTGTTTGAAACTTTACTAATTTTCCTTTACATTGTAATGACTGATTCAGATGTTGATTCTCTTTGCTGAATGGTGAGTGATACTAATGACTGACAGTCTTAGGACTTTCCAGTTAAAAATGCATTGATGTTATTTTTATGTGATAATTCTTCACATAATATAACTGTCAAAAGTCTTTATGCTTTTTCCCGCTCTAACTTTTTCTGTTAAAATTCCCAAGGGTGTGATTCTGCTCTCAGGGTACGTCTATTCAGCAGGGCTAACGTCATAGTAAGCTACGCAAGTTTACCTACGTCAACTGTATAGCTGAAGTCAAAATAGCTTAATTCAGCTTTTGGCACTGTCTACACAGCAGGAAGTTGAAGGAAGAACACTCTTCCTTTGACTTCCCTTACTCCTCGTAAAATAAGAGTTACCATGAGTTGTAGTAAGAAGTCCTCTAGGTCAACATTTTTTTGAAATAAAGGCTTGTAGTGTAGTCGTGCTCTTTGTTATTTCAGAATAACTAATATTATTTCAGAATAATAATGTTATTCTGAAATAAAGCTGATGTGTAGACTTACTCTCAGTTACTCTGGTGGAATCAGGTGTAACTCCACTGAATTCCATTGAGTTACACAAATGTGAAACCAGCATAAATGAAATAAGAGTCCATCGTCCACCATCTCTGCTTGGTAGGGAACTGAAATGATGTGCTGCCACTTAGTTCTAATTATTTCACATCTACTGTTTCTGCTTTATGAATTACTTTATTTTCTAATATAATGTCTACTGATGGTTTCAAGTTATAGCACTGTTATCAGAAGTTCTCATTAAGGAACTGAGATACAGCATACTCAAGAGCAATTACATTTTCTTTAACACTGCCCAACAAATGTGGGTGTATTTTGACCTGAAAGGGTATGCAGAGATAGTTCATTCTTCCTTCCCATTCTGTAGTTGGCTTCTTTGCAGAAAAGATAAAGGTGTTAAATGTGAAACCACCTACATTGAAATACTTGCCTCCAGCGAAATCAATGGCAATGCTCCAACTGACTTCAATAAAGCTAGGATTTCATCCCGAGGGTCCAATTCAATACCCATCAAAATATCCCATTGACTTTAGTTGGCATTGGATCAGGTTTCTATTGCTTGATTCTAATCATATGTATGCCACTGTAAATCAGAACTCGCAATATTGGAGCTGTAATATTGCAAAACTTTATATGAAATCAGAAACAGCCTTCTATTCACTAGGAACTGGGGCTGAGACAAATGAGTCTGAGGACATGAAACAAAGTTCAAATGTCGATCAGTTTCTCCCTCACTACAGATCTCAAGTAGGGTGGTGTTAAGCCAGAGACAGAGAGGCTACATATTCTCCAAAGTCACATTACTTGTTTTTTCAGACTTTGCATTTATTATTCTGGCAAAGAATGTAAACATTCACTACCTCCTATGATGTTCTATACAATGGCACTTGCACAATCAATACAAATTAACTATTCTACCTCCTCAAATTAATTAGTTTCCAAGGTCTTTTCACCCAACACTCTTGTTAGTGTTCGGACAGTAGTCACAGAAGAGATGTAGCAATGAAAGGACCCATTCCTGGAAGAGCAATGATGTTGATCAGTTCTTCTCATTGTTAGCTACTTGTACTGGTTACGTACTTTTGGTCAATATTAAAATAAACCCATACTTACAACAGAGGTTTGATTACAATGGCAGGGGCAACATGAGGAACACCTTCACAAACTCAGTGTAATTAATACTGATGTCTAAAATGCAAGGCCCTCATTCATTATTTTTTTAAATATTTTTTCATACTTTGCACATGGCCTATGCAGACACACAATTGAATCATAGAATCATAGAACTGGAAGGGACCTCAAGAGGTCATCGAGTCCAGTCCCCTGCCCTCATAGCAGGACTAAGCACTGTTCCTGTAACAATAGGTTGACTTCCTTCAGGCTTTCTCCATTTATTTTATTGGAAAGAGGGCAGTAGTACTCTGTAGCTGCAACTTGAAAAATTCCTTGTTTTGCATAATTTGAGTAGTTTAGAGACCCTTTTCTTATTTCTATTTCATGTCATCAGCTTGTACTCCTTCCTGTTTATTTGACCATTTCTCTGTAAAGCTATAAACCATTGTGCTATGCCCTTAATGTCATTTCTTGCAAAAGTTTCTAATTATGGTGAGCTTTCACTTTTTCCTGTCACTGAAGCCACATGGAGTTTGAATTGTTCAGGAGATAATAAACTAAATTCTCCTCTCATCTACATCTTTGCAAGTCCCTTTATGGCAGTAGTCCGTGGGATGGTCTCTCTTCTTACTTCATTCACTCTTTCTAACATTTCCAATCCCTAAACATTTGCTTTACTCTTTCTCTTTTAGATGCCATAAGACATTTTTTGATGATTCAAGTCTATTTTTGACTTAAATCTGAATATTGGGTTTGTCAACACAGCTTAGTAGCAGGGGCCATCTGTAGGGTTGCCAGGTGTCTGGTTTTCTACCGGACAGTCTGTTTTTTTGGGGCTCTGTCCAGTAAAAAAAATCCAGAAAATACTGGACATGTGCAATGTCCGGTATTTTCTGATTTTCCGACTGAGCGCCCGGAAGAGCGGCGGGGAGAGTGGCTGGGAGGTGGGGCGCGATTGGCGCTGGGAGCCCTGGTTGTGTGTGAGGGAGGCGGGGAGCCCAGTCAGTGTTCCTTCATGCTGGTCAAGTGCGTGGTGGAGCCGCAGCCAGACTGACTCGCGCTTCGCCTGGACCGAGCGGGGGGTGGAAGTGCCCTGGGATCTGCACTGCCCAAGTCAGTCCCGCTTCCCACCGGCTGATATGCTCCTCCCCCCCCAACCCCTCCTGGCCGGTCGGTTAGTTCTCTCCCACTTCTCCTCCCGATCTTCCCCGGCCAGCCCCGCTGCACCTGCAGCCAGCCCTGCTTCCGGCAGCCAGTTCTCCCCTCCTCTCCTGATCTCCCCTGGCCAGCCCTGCTGTACCCAACCCCCGGCCCCGCCGGTTCCTCCTCCTGAGCTCCCCCGGCCAGCCCCACTCCCGCTGGTCGCCCTCTCCTTCCCCCCGATCTACCCTGGCCAGCCCCGCTCCACCTGACCCCTCCCCACCGACCAGCTCTGCTTCCCGTCGGCCGCCCCTCCCGATCTCCCTGGCCAGCTCCTCCCCCTCCCCAGCTCTGCTTCCTGGCCCCCCTTCCTCCCGGCCAGCCCCGCTCCTCCCAGCCAGTCTCCCCCGCCCATGAAGTGTGTCCGGTATTTTTTTAAGACTACCTGGTAACCCTACTCTAGGCATAAGTGAAATATGTGGCTGTGTAAGGTACCATGTGTGCCCTATGCATTCATGTGTGCTTAAATGGCCATGGCTGCTGCAGGGTGTCTCCCTGTCCCCTCCCCCACGTGCTCGAGACCAGCAAGAGCAGGTTGTGGGCTCCTTGCTTTCGGACTGACAGCAGAGAGGAGACCCCAGCCTCTGCAGCTCCATTCTGGTCCCAGGAAGCTCTTGAATCCCAGTAACTTGTGGGGACAAAGGGAAGCAGTAAAGAGGGCAATAGGAAGGAAGCCCCAGCCCAGCAGGAGACATGGAGGTTGGAGGAGGGCAGGAAAGGAAGCCCCAGAACCCATATCCTTCCTCATGAAGTTAATAGCAGTTTTGCATGTACAAGGAATGCAAGTTTTTATTACACTTTCTTTCCTTTGAGAATGAATTAGACAATCACAGATGTAGCTAATATGAACTGCAGTGAGTCATACACTGGGGTCCATACACAAGGCTTGATAATCTACTCTGTTATGCTAATTTTATGCCAGTTTAACTCTACTGGCCTTGGTGGAGTTTGCAGAGAAGTAAGTGTAACAGAAGAGACTCAGGCTCTTGAAATCAGTATTTACTCACTCCTGATTCAGGCAAACTCTTCTCATAGTTAGTGGGAGTTTGAGCAAAAAAAATGCAGATTTAGACCAACATTCTCTTAGTTTACAGTAAAGTGTCTTCCTGTGTTTTCAACTGTTTACAATCCAGAGCCCTCTCCAATTTGTATAGAAGGTGTTGGAAAAACTCCCCTTGGCTGCAATGGGATCTGGAGCTGGCCCAAACCCATTACTGGTGACTATACAGATGCATTATAAATTCAGAACTGTGTGTCAGAATTTGCTTGCTAATCAAATGAGTGGGTTGCTGCTTTCAGAAATTCCCCCACCTCCATTGCTTTGCCTCAAGTTACAGTGTCTCATTGTGTATCTCCTAAGGATAGATAAAAGATGATTCAACAAGTATTATAGCCATCATAAGGGGACTTTTCTGAAATGTTAATGATGCTTCCCACAACATCTTGCTAGAACATTTCCTTCTTGTATCACTAGGCTTCTGTTAGTCAAAAAGCACTTGCTTATCTTGTGCAGATTATGTATTTTGCTCTAACTACTGCATATCCTTCTTGTGCCTTATTTTAATATATGTAATTTTGGAAATAGCTCCAAGTTAGACATCACTGTATGTCTGACCATTTGCTTAAAGGTGGCTGCACATGGGGAAAAAAGATAAAAACTCTCCCCACCCTGAATTCTCTTCAGAGAACAGAGCAAATTCTATGGAGTCTCCACATCCTATCAACAAGCGAGTGAGAAAAGAAGCAGAGTTTGGCAGAGCCCCTCATAATGCACCAAGCCACATAGTTTAGCTGCTAGAGGAGGTAAACTGCACCTAGTAGAAGGCTGCAGTGACATAATTCCCTGGTCTAAAACAAGTGAGAAACAGACAAGGACTCTCCACCCTATAGTTGGCAGCAAGCTGCAACTCAACCTAGGTCCAAATGTGGTCACTGTCCTCTATTTTGTTCTGAAAAGCAGATCTACAATTCCAGTGTTAATTGTACTTGACTGCCTAGATTAATACTATCCTTTGGAGTGATTCTGCCACCCTTACTCACAGAAAGTAACCCCTTCTAACACAAGTACTAATGTGAACAAAGGTAGCAGAATCTGGCCTTTAGAGAAAAGAATGTATTATAAGGGAGTTCAATAATCCCCTATAAGAAATGCCACAATCAAAAAACAGATTAATAATCAGAATAGCCCAGGAAAACCTTTTGTTGTGATATAATTCAAAACATCACTATCCATCACAGCTTCTTCAGAGTAGGGCTCTGTGTTGAGTTTTTTTTTCAAGTAATTAATTTTGCGCCACTTATTCCAATGTCCATTTAAAAAAATCTAAGAATTCTCTGATTAGATTTTGGATGTGAATGCTATATAAATAATGAAGGTATTAGTGCGGCTTGTGGCAGCATTTGTCTTACGACGACATGTGTATTGCACATTAACAATTGCTCTTCATTTTCAAGATAAGATCAGCAGAAAAAACAAAAGAGAAATGGTAACTTCTATGGGTAAATGGTTACACGAGGATGACTCTAACTGGGACTATCACCAAGTGATCATTTTTATTCCAGATGTAACAAGAGCCAAATTTACACAAGAATTTAATCTTTAATAATGTTATCCAAGCCACATCCGTTTTTGTCATTCTAAAACTGGGAAACTTTTGCTTTTTCTCTACATTATGAGTTAGACAAGTATGTAAGTGCACCTTGTTGACGGCAATTCTGTTGTTGTAATTTGAATGTAACAAATCATTGGGGGAATTACTTTATCAGTAATCTAAATACAATTGGAACAGCATCTCTATCACAGCTGTTCAATAAATCCTAGCTTTCAGACTTTTCTATTACCTTATTATAACATCGCCAATCACCAAATTCCATTGACGTCCACTGGAAAAAATCCCAAACAACATTTGCTTAGCTTTGCACTGATACATACCTTTTGGATTTGAAAGATAAAAAGTAAAGGCATAACATTTTAATTAAAATGTTTATCAATTAAAAATGGACCTCCAACTACACTATATAGGACCTTCCTAGGATTTGTGTTTTAAGGCAAATCTCTTAAATCAGGGGTGGGCAAAAGGGGCTCCGCGGGCTGGATCTGGCCCGCCAAGTGGGTGGATCTGACCCGCGGAGGCCCTGCTGCTCCCCCAACCCCAGGCCAATTAAGGCCTGGGGCGGGGGAGCGCATGAAGTCTTCTCTGCTCTGCCCCCGCCGTGCGAGCAGCGCATGGCATTTAGAAGCCGCGGGAGAGAGCAGAAGCAGGGCGGGGGCAGAGTGGAGAAGGCTTTGGGTGCTCCCCTGCTCCCAGGTCCTAATTGGCCTGGGAGTGGGGGAGCGCGCCAAGCCTCCTCCCACCCTGAGAGGAGCACATGGCGCTTTGAAGCAACGCACGCTGCTTGCAGGGCGGATGGGGGGAGAGCGAAGGAAGCTTCATGCAGCTCCCCCGGCCCCAGGCCCTGTTTGGCCTGGGGGTTGGGGACCGTGACAAGCCTCTTCCAGAACATGGGTGCCTAGTGGGAAGGGGGGGCAAAGGGGCTCCCCCACACCCTTCCCATTTAGGCCCTGCCCCTTCCTGTTTAGGCCCTGCCCCTCCCAGGGTGGCCTGTGGCTACTTCAAAATTTTTTGAAGTGGCCCCTGAGCAAAAAGTATTGCCCACCCCTGTCTTAAATGAAACACCTACCAGATTCTAGCAAAACAGATTTCAATGCCACAAATATACATTGACTGAAAACATATACTGTCATTAGGAAAGCTCGTCCAATGTTTGGTTTCTTACATTGGTATGAGCATGGAGTAACTCAGGGTGCATCTACACAGCAGGGCTTAACTCAAAATAAGCTACGCAAATTGAGCTACGTCAATTGCGTATCTTATTTCAGAATAGCTTATTTCGAAATTAGGATCATCTACACAGCACTTATTTCAAAATAGAGCACTCTCCGACTTCCCTTACTCTTCGTACAATGAGGGTTACAGGAGTTGGAGTAAGAAATCCTCTAGCTTGACAGTATTTCAACATTATTTTAAAATAATTGCCTGCTGTGTGGATGCGGACTAAGTTATTTCAAAATAATGTTGCTATGTAGACATACCCTCAATATACTGTAGACTTCAATATACTGTAGAATTTATATACAACTAAGAGTAGAGTTTGACCCACTAAAATCCAGTTGTATAGCAGTTCTTAAAGTGTTCTCTGTCCTAATAATTGAAAGAGTCACATGATATTTTAAAGACATAAAACATTTAAATGTTTAAAGCCAACCTGTTTTCTTTTATTATGTATCCTTGTGGTCCCTGAAGTGAATCCAGATTATCGCTATTAGGCAATCATTACCTCATAACAACATGAACATTATTAACCTTTGAACCAGAAAGTGATGCCTTTAAAGATGTATTTCATGTATTTTGATTATTTCCCATTAGGCTTGGGGTATATTTTAATATAAGTTTTGTGTATCTTTGAGTCCTGCTATGGAAACTGAGATGATGGAAATTCTTTATATTCTGTATTTTTGATGATTAAAGGCATTTAGGAAAATTAGAATATATGCAGTTTACATACAGAGTTAGAGGGCTGGTAGTGAAGTGAAGATTAAGGATTCTTTAGTGGCCCCAAAGGAATAATAGTCAGACTACGTAGGATTTTTTCTTTGAACAAATTCTCTACAACAGATATTTGGAGTCAGATTCTTTCCTACTATCTGACCTCTCCCTCTTTGCATTGCACCAGTAGCACAAAGAGGCCAAGAAGGACCTAGCCATACCTAGTCAGATGAGAAATCCTTCATCCTGGAGGAGTTCTCACTTGACATAAAGCCTGTAGAGCTCGTTGCTAGGTCACCTCTCTTTGTTACTGGTATAGAGGTAGTGCCAGATTAAGACAAACTAAGCTACATCATAGAGTCTCACAATATGAGAGGCATCTAAAAAAGGGAAAAAATGACTCAATTTCAAATATTATCAAGATCAGTTAATAAATAAAGGAGATATGGGGAAAAGAAGATTCTCTTTAAATGTGTACATTTTTGTTTAAATATGACAAAAATATACACAAATATGCTTACCCTACTCTTGCCATTCACTAATTGTTCATAACTGACAGGAGGAAGGCTAGGGCTGAGAAAAAAACAATACTTGCACTGGTAAAATTAAAATTTCTATGAGTAATTCTGCTATCAGCCTCCTAAGGCAGCGTTTTGTTGGCTATATGCTACTGGTAAAATTCTGAAAGTACCTACATAACGGAAAATGTGAGGTTGTAGAGGGCAGTGCCGTGAAGCAATCCTGCCAAGTTCATACTCGTCTGAGACTTGTCCTAGCAACATAGGTATGTATAGCATCCCCATTGGTGGATAATAGCCCAAAGGCTGCCATTTTGTATTTAGGGTCCAACATGCCCAGTCATAGAGTGCCTTCTCTCCTGTTTTTCTTCATTTTTAAGTGTGTGTTCCTTTTTCTTTTCATCTGTACATAGGTACAATTGTGTATTTTAGTACACATGCCACTTTCTGCTTCGTGCACTATTCAGGCTTCACATGACTGAGTTTGCAGATGATCATCTTAAGGGCATGGGTCAAATAGATCTTGAGGAGCATAAGTTTGTTTTGGCTTCCCTCCATCAGTTTCAGGAACCTTCATTGTGTTTTTATAGTAAGGCAAAAGACAAATTCTAACAGTTGATTATTTTGTAGTGAAAATTAAATCAGAATAAACATTTCAAAAACATATTTTATATATCATCTGGATATATAAATGGATATATCATCTGGATAAACATTGTATTTCCCTAACTAAATTAATCAAACATTTTTTCATATGAAAAGAAGGATAATTTTCCTTATTCATTGTATAAAAATTATATATCTTCTCTTGTTTTCCTATTAGAAGACAAAGCTTTATGTCTATATATTCATAGTCCTTTATGTGAAAATTCATGATATGCCATCTCTTACACTTTAGACAGTTTAGGGTCTCAGAATGTCACATCCCGGCCATATATAGAGGATACGAAGAGGATCAGAGGGGCAGGAATGCACATGGAAGATGCATGGCCATACTGCACTGTGCTCTGTTATTCTGCTTTTAAAGACCATTGCTATAGCCCTCAATGTGCTCGAAATCTCACCATGACCTGAGATGACAGAAATGGCCAGAGACTCAGTGAGCTATAACCAGCTGTCTGACAGAGCTTCCATTCCAATGTGCTAACTGTTTGTTAGCACAGCAGAGAAATTTACCCTTTTTCCATTAGGCCTATTAAAGGCTATGAATGTGTTGAATTGGTAGTAGAACCTGTGAACCTACCAGAGATAAATGGCTTGTCTCTTCTTATATACATCAACTGAAAAGTTAGTGCTGGCCTTATTATTTCCAGATTTTGGCAATACAAATTATTTTCTCATTGAAAATATCAGGAGTTCATTAAGAAATTAACAGTTATTAAAAAGAACCCCCCAAAACAAATAACCTCTTGCCTTATTCTGGAAATCTCCACCAAAAATTCACTTAATCCAACTCACCAGGGAAAGCATTTTATCACGTTTTGTAAGGGAACTTCATTATTGTTCAAGCCCCATAAGAGACATTGCTGTGAAAGTCAGTTTTCAGCAAGGGAAAAAGGTACAAGTTATCAAGAAGTGAAAGTGTAGTTAGCGTCCCCTGGGGAGATCACATTATCTATAAACAGTGTTATTTCTATCTCATTAAATGTCATGCAACTGGGGCATACACAGGCTCAATATCTAACATTAGCATTTGCAAACTGATTTAATAAACGTAGCCAGGGAGTCTCCATAGTCATGTTTAGAACTTATATGTACTGAATGTGTTTACACACACCAGACAAATAGCTTAATGTTGTATTGCTAATGTTATATTGTGCCTCAACCTCACAGAGGAGAAAGGAGGAATAGGGCCAGCCCCGATCTTCTGTCCAGGTCTGGAATGGCAGACGGTCCTGTTCTCTAGTTATTCCCCCTATATGAGCAAGTGGATGGAGAAACAACAGAAAGGAAGGGGTGGAGAGAGGGCAGAGTCTTGGTTCTGTGTACTGCTCTCCCATTTTACTGACAGGAGTTAGCATGGTAATGAAAGACTTACTTCATTTGGAGCAAGAGAGGAATAATGACTCTCTGTTGTATCAATAAAATAAACTGAATTAAGGCTACTTTAATACTGAATGATTTAATTCATTTCAACTAATCCACTTTAAATTCATGCCTTTAGTTACATTGAATTAATTTTCCTGAGTATCCTGGTATAGATAAGATCTAAGTCCTATTTTCAAATGTGATTTTCAAGTTCAGGATCCTAAGTACCACTGGCTTTCAGTGAGCCTTTGGCTCCTAAGTACCCAAGTCTATTCTCAAAATGGGACTTAGGTTTCTAAATTCCAATGTCACATTTGAATGTAGAACTTAGGGCTTCTCTGCACCAAGGACAATCAGGAAAATAAATCGAAACTAACTAAAGGTATGAATTGAAAGTGGATTAGTTAAAATGCTTTAAACCTCAGTATCTTAAAAGGCAAATATTATTCCCCAATTGTAATAAGTCCCTTTTTCATAATATTAAATATTAAATATTTGGGTATGGGGATAGCAATATAAAAATGCAAAGGGAATCATAAATATGTAATGCATGGTGGGCTAATTAATATACAGAATTAAGGTAAGGATTTCAAATCCTTACTAGAACCTCAATTATATACTCAGAGGTAAAAAAAATAAAACCACTTTAAATTTGTTACAGCTTAAGGTATAGATTTTTAATTGAAAATATATTTACCTCATTGCTGCTGTCTTACTTCAAGGAAGACAATATTTTCATGCCAGAGAATTATGCATGAAACACTTGTGTCCATCTGTCCAACACCCTTAAGTGTTCTATGATTCACAAAAATGAAAGTAGCCACTAGTTATTCTACTTGTAGGTAAACCATTATTGTGTATAAAAGAACTACTTAGATGGATTTTGTCTAGGTTTTCTTATGAAGGTGCAAATCACTGACCTAATACTTCCAATTCAAGATTTAGCTATCAACAGTTTTTCCCCTAAGTCAAGATTTTATTCAATAGGATCCACCCTGCTCTCTGATCACAAACCCAGCACTTTGAGAAAGTGTTCTTTCAAATTAGAATAAAGGATAATTAAAGCTTAGCTGAGATTTGCATCTTCTCCAGTCTCTTGATAGCCTCTGTTTCCTCTAATCCACAGGGGAGGATTTGAATTAATTTTAATGAGAGACTGAGAGCAGCAGTTGGAGTTTAAAAAAAAAAAAAAAAGTCTGGGCAGGTGACATGAAAACTTTCCCACACAGCTCTGTTAATGCACTTTGATTGCAATATATAAAAAGGGTTGCTTTTTCAATTGAAGACCTCCCCTGTGTAAATATAATGCCAAACTATCCATGTGATGGGACCACACTCTATTCTCAGTTACACTTATGAAAATCAAGAGTAACAGAAGTCAACAGGATTATTTCAGTCAGATCAGAATGTGGTTCTGGGATGTGAGATGCTTCACAATTACTAGGCATTCCTCAAATATGGTCTTATTCATAACCTGTTACTACTATTTAAAAATCACTTAGAAAGGTTAGATGTCTGCAAGTCACCAGGGCCTGATGAAATGCATCCTAGAATACTCAAGGAACTGATAGAGGAGGTATCTGAGCCTTTAGCATCTTTGGAAAATCATGGAAAGAAGGAGAGATTCCAGAAGATTGGAAAAGGGCAAATATAGTGCCCATCTATAAAAAGGGAAATAAAAACAACCCAGGAAACTATAGACCAGTCAGTTTAACTTCTGTGCCAGGAAAGATAATGGAGCACGTAATTAAGGAAATCATCTGCAAACACTTGGAAGATAATAAAGTGATAGGGAACAGCCAGTATGGATTTGTAAAGAACAAATCATGTCAAACCAATCTGATAGCTTTCTTTGATAGGATAACGAGTCTTGTGGATAAGGGAGAAGCAGTAGATGTGGTCTATCTAGACTTTAGTAAGGTATTTGATACGGTCTTGCATGATATTCTTATCAATAAACTAGGCAAATACAACTTAGATGGGGCTACTATAAGGTGGATGCATAACTGATTGGATAACCATTCTCAGAGAGTAGTTATTAACGGTTCACAATCCTGCTGGAAAGGTATAACAAGTGGGGTTTCACAGGGGTCTGTTTTTGGACTGGTTCTATTCAATATCTTCATCAACTATTTAGATATCAGCATAGAGAGTACACTTATTAAGTTTGCAGATGATACCAAGCTGGGAGGGATTGCAAGTGCTTTGGAGGATAGGGTCATAATTCAAAATGATCCAGACAAATTGGAGAAATGGTCTGAGGTAACAGGATGAAGTTTAATAAGGACAAATGCAAAGTGCTCCACTTAGGAAGGAACAATCTGTTTCACACATACAGAATGGGAAGCGACTGTCTAGGAAGGAGTACAACAGAATGGGATCTAGAGGTTATAGTGGACCACAAGCTAAATATGAGTCAACAGTGTGACACTGTTGCAAAAAAAGCAAACATGATTCTAGGATGCATTAACAGGTGTGTTGTGAGCAAGACACGAGAAGTCATTCTTCCGCTCTACTCTGCGCTGGTTAGGCCTCAGTTGGAGTATTGTGTCCAGTTCTGGGCACCACATTTCAAAAAAAGATGTAGAGAAATTGGAAAAGGTCCAGAGAGAGAAGAGCAACAAGAATGATCAAAGTTCTAGAGAACATGACCTATGAAGGAAGACTGACAGAACTGGGTTTGTTTAGTTTGGAAAAGAGAAGATTCAGAGGGGACATAATAGTGGTTTTCAGGTATCTAAAAGGGTGTCACAAGGAGGAGGGGAGAAAACTTGTTCTTCCTGGCCTTTGAGGATAGAACAAGAAGCAATGGGCTTAAACTACAGCAAGGGAGGTTTAGGTTGGACATTAGGAAAAAGTTCCTAACTGTCAGGGTGGTTAAACACTGGAATAAATTACCTAGGGAGGTTGTGGAATCTTGATCTCTGGAGATATTTAAGAGTAGGTTAGATCAATGTCTATCAGGGATGGTCTAGACAGTACTGGGTCCTGCCATGAGGGCAGGGGACTGGATTTGATGACCTCTTGAGGTCCCTTCCAGTCCTAGTATTCTATGATTCTATGATTTAGCAAATTGTTTCCAGTTGTACTCACAATGTGCTAGGTGCTGTACAATCATTTAGGAAAGCATGGTTCCTGTCCAGAGAGATTACCATAGTCAGTGCACAAATCACATATCCTACGATACTGTTTTCAGTTCAGAGTGATTTCTTTTATGGTGCGCAATTCCCTCTATGAAAACCTTCAATGAGTTTCAAGCCATATTAACCACTCCTGCTTTTTCTGGTCTCCCCCTTTTTTTTCTTCCCTGCATTGGTGTAATTATAATTTACTCTAGGGCAAAAGGTTCCTAATCAGTTAAAGTCAAACATAGAAAACAAGCATTAAAAATGCTGTCACTGTCATGTTCTGTATTCTCATTTCTCTATCACCACAGAATGTGGATGGGAGAAGAGGCGGTCCAGCTAAAAAAACAAAAAAAACAACTTTTTCAAAAGATCCTGTACTCCTCAAAAAATGAGGTTTACTGGATCTTTAGAAAAAGGTGTTTTTTTTCCCAAATGAACCGCTTCTAGATGGCGGTTTCACTTTCAAAATACCCGTTTTCGAAAGAATGCGTGGCCGCCATTATGCAAATGAAGTGCGGGAAATTCAAATCCCGGCTTCATTTGCAATTTCGATCTGTCTAATTTACATTTCTCTTTTGAAAGAGGGATGTAGTTTAGTCATAGCCAGAGTGGCCTTCTGTGAAGACACTTCTTCACTAACAAGGTCTAAAGCCTCTATTCCTCCCTTCTAGAAAATGTTAACTGAAGAGATAATAATGAGATATAGAATGTGTGAGAGAGAATCATGTGCTATTCATCCCATGCCATCCCCTTTGCTTGTTGTCTACTTAAATCATGAGCTCTTTGGAGCATGTTCCTTGGCTTTACGTTTATCTGTTGCACACACAAAAAACCACTTAGAACACATTAAAGTTGCAAAATCAAGTATTCAAAAGTTAGGAAGTTCTAGTATTAAGGTTACCCCTTCATTGGGATACAGTCTTTAATTACATGATTGCATACTATTTTTTCCAAAAGACCTCTGCCTTATACAGTGCACTGAATAGACAGTGCTCACTTAATAAGCAACTCTTCATATATTGTTTTCTCCCCATTCAGTGTATGGCCCCATGTTTTAATCTCTGCATACAATTCAAAGCCTGTCTAGAAATACTTGATTTACTCCTGGGCTTTTCCAGGGCACTCAGCCCTTTAGCCTTTGAATCCTTCACAAACATGAATGAACTTATTTTAGCTGCCTCCCTGTGACATGAGACGGTGCTATTACCCATTTTACAAATGGGGAACTGAGGCAAAGGATTAGGATAAAAACTCGAGTGCCCAATGTGAGACACCTAGGATGTGATTTTTCATAGTATGCAGCATTCTGAAGAATTTTATATATTCAAAATGCTTCTCCTGTTGGCTTCAATGCAGCTGAGAGCTCAGCACATCTGTAAAGCAGACTTAAGGAAGAAGGGCTGAAAGTGCAGATAAGGTGGTGGGGGGGGGGGCAGCTCCTTGCTCCTGGAATGGGCGGGGTCTCATGTGGAAGGGTCGGGGCCAGGAGCAGCCAGCCCTCAGTGCTTCCCAGAGCATGGCCCTGGGACCCGCCTCCCAGCCCTCAGAGCCACTCAGTAACAGCAGCTGCCAGGAGCCACTGGCATCTTTGAATTGGAGGGCTCCAGGGCAATTGCCCTTTTTGGCCCCCTGTCAGTGGGCCAGCCACAAGGCATGAAGTTGAACATCCAGAAACTGAGGAACAGAAAGTTAGTGACTACCTGTGACAAGTTTGGTTTAAATTATTTGCTTGACAATGCACAGGAACTCCGTGGCACAGGAAGGGACACAATCAAATTCTCCAGCTCAGCATTGAACTACCTTAAGCACAAGACCATCTTTTCTCTTCCTGTAATCCCCTTCCTCATTCACTCCACATCTTCCAACTTCTGACTGAAATGAGGCAGAGGTCCACAGGTATCCTTTATTACAGAACCCTGATTCTTGGCCCTGAAAGTTCAAGAATTGTTTTAAATGGACAGAATACTGTATTTTCTCCTAGCCTCATTCTTGGAAATTGCCAAACTGTTTTGGCTGAAATTAAACAAAACAAAACAAAACAAAAACACCAGCTTGATGTAAAACACCAAGCATGTAAAATTTCAGCCCAAATAATCAATCTGAAAAAGTTATAAGCAACCAAAACCAGGGTCTGATAAGGGAAACAGTTGGGCAACTTGAATAATTGGCAGTACTACCAGTCTCACCTATAACAAAACTCCTAGCACACAGTCTCTTAGTTCCAATTACCCTAGATCCTATGATCAAAAATAATAGACCTCACAAATGTGTATAGGCAGGCCCACGAACTGGGGGGGGGGGAGGAGGCAAAAAGGCAACTGCCCTGAGTGCTTTAAATTTCTGCCAGAGCTGTGGGCAGCATCGTCCGAGTGGTGCTAACAGCTGCCTGGAGGTAGGGGGCATGGTGCAGTCCAGACAGCACTGAAGCACTTTCCTAGCCCCATCCCTTCTGCCCAAGGCCCTGCCCCTTCCAGGAGTGCAGAGCCAGACACCTCCACAGACACTTTGCTCAGAAGTCCAGCAACTCTTAACTCCCACCAAAGTCAGTCGGGTTTAGGCATGCGTCTAATGCTTTAAATGTGCTTCTGTTCCTTCATGAATCAGGGCCTTAAGCTATTTCCTAGGTAAAAAGGATACTTTTTATTTAATGGAGGGTAAGACAGAGTAAAATGAAATAGACAATCTAGGATTTTCACACAGCAGAATATTGCATAATAGTAAGCAGTATCTGGATCAACATCCCAATTCCCACCTAATCTGAGTGGTTTACTTCTCAAAATAAACAGTCTGCACCTATGTCTTTACTGGATTACTGTGAGTAGGATGTTTACATAGTGGAAATAGCTAAGCATTCACTGAAAATAACAGGAGAGAAATTCCTTCCCAAGTACTAGAACCCAGAGTAATTTAGTAGATCAATTTTAGTAAAACCAGCAGATGCTGTGGAGTGATAATACAGGGTGAACCTCCTAGTCCAACACTTTCTTGTCTTGATCCAGCATGGCTTTAGCTGCCAGAAATCCACTTATCATGGGCATGGTCAAGTTTCCCGTGGTCCCATAAAGTTTGTTTACAGCCCCTAGTCCTGGCTCTCAGTGTTCTGTGCTGTTATTTAGCTCTAATTTACCCCTAACTGTCTTCTAAGAACCCAGTAAGCAGAGAAAGTGTTAGTAATGGCGCTAAACAATATTGACCTCCTGCAATTCGGCAAATTCTCTGGTTCAGCTACCGGTCATGTCCCTAGAGAGGGTCAACCTGTAGCTACTCCCTTGTGTAGAACTGAAGCTAGCTCTCCTATGTCACATCTGGTGACCTCAATACAGAAAATAAAAGGGGCAGGGCTACACCTGGGCCTATACAAGTCAGTTAAGGTATTAACAGCAGCATTATTTTGGAGTAACTGATGTCATTCCGAAATAACATAGTACCTGTCTACACTACATTATACAAAATAATGTCAAGCTGGAGGACTTCTTACTCTGACTCATGGTAACCCTAATTTCATGAGGAGTAAGGGAAGTCAAAGGAAGAGTGTTCTTCCTTCAACTTCCTGCTGTGTAGACAGCGCCAAAGCCGAGTTAAGCTATTTCGACTTCAGCTATACAATTGATGTAGCTGAAGTTGCGTAGCTTAATTCAACTTTAGCCCTGCTGTGTAGAGGTGCTCTTAGAGGGCAGGAAATGAGAGGGGGAATGGAGTGACTGGGGCAGCCCTGCCTGGGAAAGGGTAGCTCTGGCATTACTGGCTCCCTAAGAGCAAGGGAGCGGGAGCTCAGGGAAGCAGTCCTGAGGGTACTGCTCTAGCAAGGGAGCAGAGCTGACTAGACCTGGGAAGCTTCCAGGAACAGCAGTGCCAGAGAATCTGGGAGGGGTGGCTCTGAAATCTGAGCAAAAAGGAGTTAAAATACTGTTTTCAATTTATTTGCGTGCTTCTGTTAAAGAGAATAAATGTTCCTAAAGGATACTGGGCATGGCACTGAGTGCTTGAAAGCTGGGGAGAAGCCCTGCCCTGTGACAGTAACTTTATTTTCCTTCAAGCAATTTCCCCCATGGTTTCCACTTCCAGTGACTAACAAGAAGTGACCTCATAATCAGGGTTGTGTGTGCAGAAGTCCTTTTTAACAAATGACTGCTGTACAGCTCTGTCAAAGCAGCTGTCAGATCCACAAACCTCAATTAAGGAATAAAGCAGACTGATCTTTGTGTGGCTGATCTATACATTTGTGAGATGGGAATGCTCCTTAGAGAAGCCTCCTGAGCCTCAGTGGAGTGGATCTAATCTAGCTGTTTCATAGCATGATGCACTACAACCAGATTCCTGTTTAAACAGACAGGATGAAAGGTCAAGCAATAGCCACTCATTCTCTGCAGGTGCCAGAGCTGACAGCCTGGGTTTATTTGCTGTGTGCTGCTTGAATTGATATGTGGAAGTATCCCTCTTGTAGGCTGACAGCCATGGTGATCAAATGATGGGATCATAGAGGTCAATTTATCAGCCTGAATTGGAAACCAGAGATGATTCTATTAAGATGTATCAAATCTAGAATTTGGGGATGCTAGCCCCATTACTACTTCAGGATTAGAAAGTAACCGGAGTAAACCCCTCCTCTCTAAACCACAGAGGCATGCCTATATCTGAAAGCTGTGGAAAAAGGGAATCCACACGCACGTCTAGAGTACGTTTTACTTTTGAAAGAAGAGATGCAAATTCAGTGGGCATTTGCATATCTTCTTCCGATCGCTTTTTCAAAAGAGTTTTTTTTTGAAAAAACAAGCAGTCTAGACACGGTTCTTTCGGAAAAAAACCTTCTTTCGAAATAACCTTCTTCCTCAAAAATAGAGGTTTACAGATTCAGAACCACGTCTATACTGCTTGTTTAAAAAAAAAAAACTTTTTCAAAAAAGCGATCGGAAGAAGATATGCAAATTCCCACCAAATTTGCATATCTTCTTTTGAAAGTAAAACGTAGTCTAGATGTGCCCCACTTCTTGTTTTAACATTACCTCAAGAAAGGGATCCCTGTAGAAGGGGCTGGGAATGGTCTGAAATGTATTAAAATAACTCACATGTATGATCTCTAAGACCCCACAGTCTAAGATCATTTAATTCCAGGACTCTCCAAAACAAAAGAGGTAGATGTCAAAAGAGTGGTGGTGGTGATGGGAGGGGTGCTGTGAAGGAGGTCTCCAGAAGTTCTGTTTGGCATCAAGTCTGGTAGCAGGAGTTTTAAGCAGGGTGCATAGTAGAGAAGGAAGAGGCAGAGGGCCTTCACTGAGAATTCCCTTGGTGGCTGTCATACTCTATAATAATCAAACACGGTTTATAATACTGAAGGAGCTGTGTCTTGTATGACCTGGCCTTCTTTCTTCTACGGGACCAAGACTGGCTCTTAAACCTTTCAAAAAAGTACAGCACTGCATCAGATTATATTTAAACAGATTGCAGCTTACAAAAGAGAATCTCTCAATCATCTGGATCACCTGGTATTCCTGAAGTATGAGCCTTGAAGCCCTGCACCTGGAGATGGGGGTAGCCATTGAGTGTTCTACAGCACCTGATAACTCTATCCTGCTAGTAGTGATGCGTGAGTTTCTAGGTGTCCCTCTGACACAGTAGTCTTACTTCTTCCTTCTGCATTTGAGGGAGTCTCTCTATTAACAGTGATATCTTGCCCCAATGTAAGTAGTTATACTTTACCAGGAGTGCCTAGTAATTTGAGGGGCACATCTGCAGACCTGATGATGGTATATTTTCCTGCCATATAAACTGTTTTTATTGAGTCATTTTGGGGGTCCCTACTCTCTGGACTTTTCACACACTGCTGCCATATCAGAGATCCTGAAACTCAGTGCATGTAGGAACCTGATAGCTGCTGCCTGCATTCTTAGACATAGGTGCCACTGATACTGAGTCAGCTGTTTTTTGGGGGGCAAGGGGTGGTTCCAGTACCTCCACAGTAATAGATATAACAAGCTTTCCATGCATGGCATAGTGCAGTAGCTTTATGTTCTGAGGCCACAGAAATTTTTCAGGTATGTCACGTGATGCAGAAGTTCCAGAAATATTTGAAAATTGCCTTGCTCAGTGGAAGTAAAGGGCATTACTGCATTGCCTGGTGAGGAAGAAGAGAGAACTGCTGGGACCATATGCTCTTCTGCCTCCTGTAGCAGCTCTTCTTCACTTTCCTGACCTCGGGCATGAGGTCAGCCTATGACAGCTTCCCCTCTGTGAGTGAAGTACAAAGTTTGTGAGGGAAGGAAGAGCTTACTCTGGGGAGGGGTCATCCATGAAGGTAGGCCTCCTCTATGGTTTCATATACTAACAGGGCAAGTTTGCATACTCTAGGAGGAAGGACTGAAGGTGTGGTTACCATGGGAAGTGCTCTCACATGGGTCTGTATTTGCAGTGGTGGCTCCTGGTTTCTCTGTCAGATAGAAGGACTCATGGGAATGAGGTGAATGGGAGCAGGGATACTTGCCTACTGTGCCCTGAAAAGGAGGAATAAAGTAGAGCATGTCTCCTCTAATGGTAGAGCTACCCCATTTAGATGTTCTACACTATCAACCAACAGGGCTGACTGGTACTGTAGCAAAACTGGTAGTTGGTACTGAAGTAAAAGATGCTGTAATAGCTCAGCAGAGCAATGGTGACTGAGACTATGTGGTCACCACAAGGTCTCTTGGTACCAGAAGTAACTTTGGTTCTGGACCTCTGCTGTAGGGATCAGCACAACAGTAGCAGTTTCCAGAGTCATCTGCTCTATGCGAACCAATGTCAGTGAAATGTGGGCTGCTGGTGAGACAACGCCAAAGGTGTTCAAGTGACTTAATTTTCCCACTTTGAGCTATGAACTATCTTTTTGCTAAATGACCTAAGACGACCATTTTACTGAGTTGCCGGCAGGGTAATTTAGGTCTGTGCTCTCTAGGAATGATGTTCTTTTCCACTTCTCTGAGGTGAGTGGATGGAAGACTCCCTTTTATACTGCTGAAGGTTGTAGCAAGGGCCAACCTTATGGGCTGGTAATGTGGGCACCTACTCAGGGAGCCAATGTCAGAGGGGCATCCAAAGTCGAGCCACATTTCTCAAATTTTGGGTCCTGATCCAAAAGGGAGTTGCAAGGCTATTGTAGGGGGATTGCCAGGGTGGCATCTGCAGGCTGAGTGCCCAACTCTGACAACTGTGCTGCCACTGGCAGCAACACAGAAGTAAAAGTGGGATGGTATGATAAAAGAAAGGGCACCAAAATACAAGTTTCCCAAGGGCACCATTTTCTCAAATGCTGGCATGTTGTAGCCAGGAAGTCATGTTAATGGGGATGATCATGAAGTGTGCCGCTATGCACAATGCATAAAAAACAGTCATTGGGGAAGAGAGATGAAGAATTCCAGGTAAATGGAGAGCTTGGTATAGGGCAGAGGAAGAGGGGATGCCTCCAATGTAACCACAAGACTCAAATTATTTGAACCTTGGTAGATAAAAATCAGCATATTGACTTTCAGCCATAATCAAGGGGTGAGGTTTTCAAATAGCCTTCAGAATTGGCTTCAGGTAGACTATGTTGTATTAATCTAATTCTGAGGTAACAGAGGTGTGGTTCTATTCCCAGTTCTACTATAGATTTTCTGTGTGACTTGAGGTCATCTAATCTCTCTCAATTCCTCATCCATACAATAGGGATTATAATTTTTCTTGCCTGTCTTGTCTATTGAGACTGTAAACTTGTCAGGGCAGAAATGGTCTCTTAAGGCAAATTTTCATGCTAGCGTTATTTCAGAATAACTGACATTATTTCAAAATAATGTTGAGCAGAAGGACTTCTTACTTCCCCCGCACCCTGGCCATGTACATCACTGCCCCGCCCCCCTCGCCTCCCACAGTGGCGCTCGGCTGACTTCTGCGCTGCTCAGCCGGGCCATCGCGTGGGAGCAAGTGGCGCGCAAGCGACCGTTTGGGCTCTGCGCTCCCTATATAGCACGGGGAGTGTGGAGCCCTAACGGCCGTTTGGGCTTCGCGGTCCCCTAAGTGAGAGGCAGGAAGGGGAGGAGAAGAGAAAGAGCGAGACAGAGAGAGAGGCAGGAGGCGGAGGAGAGCTGAGAGAGAGAGAGGGGGAGGCAGGAGGAGGAGGAGAGAGAGAGAGACCGAGCGAGAGACCGGAGGCTCAGGAGAGAAGACCGATGTGGAGGAGAGACCTGAAAATCCCGTCTTATGACGGGCTAATTGGCTAGTTTATAATAGTGTTATAAATTAAAAACACATTTTTTTAATGTTTAAGGAAGGGTCACACTCAGGCTTGCTGTGTGAAAGGGTCACCATATGAAAGTTTGAAAACCACTCACCTAGCACAACAGGTGTATTGTAATACAAGATATCATTCCACGAGGACTCAGGAATATTTTTATTTTTACCATGCATAATACTCTATTTGTTTAAATATTTAATTGCTATTTTGTTTCTTACTTGTTTTCTTCAGTGCAATATATCTTGATTCTTGGCCATAGCCATTATATCCATAAACCACTGATCCTTCCATTTGTAGGGATAATAAATACTATTTACTTTATAGATGAATGATTGTTTAAAATGTCAGAATACAAGGATAGTGCAGAAAAAAGCATGAGATTTTTTCACTACGTAACTTCATGGGAATAACAGACATCAGTGAACAATATATTTGACTCATAATTGGGGTGATTGGAGCTATGGACACAATTACAACTTAAGTAGTAACAGCACATTTTTTGCACAATATTTCATGGAGACATTATGAAAACTGAAATAAGTAATTAGTGCACCCCACCACAGTTCGCCAGTTTTGGCAAGTTATTAGCTTTCATGAATATTTGTCAAAATTTGATAATGAACACTATCTTAATGCCTCTCTGAGGTCTTTTATCCCTTTAGTTTGATTTATCTAACTGATTGGATGGTAGAATTTGGTTACAAGACATAACTCTGTGGAAAACAAACCATTCCAGTTTGCCAAACATCTCTATAATAGGAATTAGTCTTATACACACTGCAGTGAAGGAACCATTGGTACAGAGAAAAAATAAATCTAATCAAAGCACTTCAAAAATGCTCCATAATTCACTTTTTCTTTACAGTCCTGCATGAATATATGTAGTATTTGCTTGGTGCAATAATTACTGAGACAAAACTACTCCTCCTGTCCTTATTATCCAGCAGGAGGGCCAGGGGTTTACCTAATAAAACAGAATAGAAAGCTCATTAAATGGACTACATGAAATGATTTCTCAGAAGGAGGGGTGTCTCCCAAGTACAATATCACCATTGTCCTGTTCCTGATTGGTGCTACCAGCTGTTTTTAAACAGTAAACACTATTTTGACACGGGCACTCAAGCATCTAACTATTTGACTTAGTCTTCTATGTAGTAAGCAACCAACTTCTACCATATGCAACATATCCTATCATCTCCATAGCAATCTACATGTTGAACGACTGATCAACGTGGGACAGAATGGCATGCAATGGATAGGTTTTGCATTTTGGTGATGAAAAAATGTGGGATATTTTCTAGTATGACATACAAACACCCCAGTCTAGTAATGCCAAAATACCAGTAACAATGCATGCTACAGTCCAACAGATCACTTTAGTATACAGATGGTTCTATGGGCTTCAGTCAGATCAGACTTGTCGTATTATCTAGAAGTGAGGCCTAGTATTTCAGAGAAATATTGTTACCTTTCTGTGATGGAAATTAAATCAAATCAAACTAAAATGTAATATTTTCCTCCTCTCCCTCCACCCCATTTCCATTTCTAGCAGCTAAGCCTACAACATTGGTTGCTTATCCTTTGAAACTAACAGATATGATGAGAACAAGTATATTATGGGGGTGGATAAAAATAAGAGACAGCCCCACACACAACTTCAAAGAAAGCATGTTGAAACTGTCTGGGAAGATGAATGACACTTCAAGGGAAAAGAGCATTGTTAGCATGACCCCGGTGGTAGGTGTAGAAGGCAAATGCACGTGATGATGAATCACTATCTGACAAAAGGGTGCATCTTGTGATAACAGCAAAAAGCAGTATTGCATTTTCTCTGCTAGACGCTTGTCTTTCATCTCATCTGCTTGCCATCTTGAAAGCTTGTCCCTTCCACCAACAGAATTTGGTCCAATCAAAATATGACTTCACCCACCTTGTCTCTTATTATTTAATCTCTCAATTACATTTAGTTCAGTAGTTCTATTATTTACACTTCCCCTTTTCAGTTTCAGGGCTCTTAATGTGGATATCTTACTTCAGCAGATGGTTTTAAATGCTAGCAGTGTTAGGGGAGGATTCTTTTTCATTGTATTCCCATGGCGGCTCTTCTCTATAATGTTACTTTGCCTAATTATTAGCCTCCCTGAAAATATTAATCGTTATGTCCACTAGGTTTTCTGAGATATCTACATGGTCGTTAAACATACCCCATGGCACTGAGTCTTAGAGCATGGGGCTCACTGGGCATAGAATCTGGGGCTAAAAAGTACAATGTGGACTTCTGGCTTGGACTGCAGCCTGGGCTCTGGGACCTTCCCCCATCACAGGGTTTCGGAGCACAGTCTCCACCCTAAGTCTGAATATCTACATTGTGGGTTCATTGCCCTGGGAGCCCAAGTTATACAGGCACAGAAATGTAAGACTGGAAAAGACCCCAAGAACTGTGCTGTGGCATGACCAAATAAACCTAGATCTTGTTTGACAGATGTGTATCCAGATTGTTTTTTAAAACTTCCAGAGATGGGGATTCCATGACCTGCTTTGGAAACCTATTCCAGAGTTTAACTACTCTTATAGTTAGAAAGCTTTTCCTATATCTCATCTAAAATCTCTCTTGATGCAGATTAAGCCCATTACATCTTGTCCTACCTTCAGTGGACATATACATTGTTTTCTTACTGCTCTATTTATAACAGTCCTTAACATATTGAAAACTTACTGTAGCCCCTGAGTCTTCTGTTCTCAGGATTAAACATGCCCAGTTTTTTTCATAGGGAACATTTTCTAACCCTTTCATCATTTTGTTGCTCTTCTCTGGACACTGTGCAATTTGTTCACATCTTTCCTAAATTGTGGTGCCCAGAAGTGGACATTGCATTCCAGCTGGAGCCTCACAAGTGCCTTTTTTTTGCAGCTGCATGACATTGATGGCTCATATTCAGTTTGTAGTCCACTATAACCTCCAATACCATTTAGCAGCACTGCCACTGAGCCAGGTGTTCCCTATTTTGTAGCTGTGCATTTGATTTTTTCCTTCCTATGTAACATACTTGGCTTCATTGAGTTTCTTTTTGTTGAGTTCAGATTAATTCTCCAATCTGTCAAGGTCATTTTTTTAAATTTCTAACTTGTCTTCCAATGTGCTTCTACCCCCTCCCAGCTTGGTGTCATCTGCAAATTTTATAAGCACATAGTCTACTCTATTATCCAAGAGTGGCAAGGACTTACCCCTGTGGGATCCACACTAACTATGTCCTTCCAATTTGACAGCAAACCACTGATAACTATTCTTTGAGGATGATCTTACAACCAGCTGTGCACTCACTTTATAGTAAATTTCATCTAGTCGTCATTTGCCAGATTTGCTTATGAGAATGTTATGAGGAACTCTGTCATAGGCCTTGCTAAATTCAAGGTTTATTACATCTACTGCTTCCTCTTTATTCACTATGTTCAGTGCTTAATTTGTAATGAAAGGGGTCCTGAGGATTAAGCAATTGTTTTGTTTCATACCTTACAAGGCAAGCCTAGAGGTGCTGAGGCTATGAACTGCCAAACTTAGAAGGTCTGTGGCTCATCCCTGGCACTAACTGCACACAGACTAGGTCAGTAATCCAGTAAAATAAGTTAATGAAATTCATGCGGCATGACTTGTTCTTGATCAATCCGTGCTGGCTATTTCTTACAACACTATAATCCTACTGGTGCTTACAAACTGATTGTTTAATAATTTGCTCTGGTATCTTTCACGATATTGAAGTTAGGTGGATTTGTCTATAATTCTCTGGATACTCCTTCCAATTTTAAAGATATGTTTGCCCTTCTCCAAGCTTCTGGGACCTCCCTTGTCCCCCAGGGGTTTTCTAAGATGACTGCTAACAGCTCTGAGAGTGCTTCAGATAGTTCCTTGAGTATCCTAGGATGAACTTTGTCAGACTCTGCTGGCCTGAATACATGTAAGTTATCAAAATATTTTAACCTGTCAATATTAATTGTGCCATTAAGCTTTTTAGTGAAGACTGAAACAAAATAGACACAAGAGCTTTCTTGATTTCATCAGATATGAGTGCTCCTTTATTAGAGGACTTATACTTTTCGTCACCTCTCTCTTGTTCCTAATGTATTTAAAGAATCTCTTGTAATTTTCTTTTATGTCCTTGTGCCTTAGTCTTTTGATTTGGTCCCTATGTACTTGTGCTGTTCTTTTGTAATTCTCTTTATCAATTTGACCACATTTCCACTTTTGGAGGGGATTCCTTTTGATTTTAAGGTAACCAAGGAGCTCCTGGTGTAGACAAGCTGACCTCTTACTATTCTTCCTCTCTTTCCTTTCAGCTGAAATAGTTTGCAGTTGTGCCTGGAATATCGTCTCTTTGAGGAACTGCCAGCTGTACTGAACTCAGAGGACACGTGCAACCACATCACTGATTTTTTCTCACAGTATAGACATCCTCTCAGAAATACCTGCCTTAAGTTTTTCTAAATTTTAGTCTTGTGTATCTTAGCCACCATTAGAATAAATTGATGCAGATAAACAGGTCTCAATAACTAATGTACTGTATGGATGGGATGTTAGCGTGAAATCCAGAATAGTTACATTAATAACAATCAATATGAATAAAAAATTGTTTTAGAGTGTAGAGGGGAAGTCAATTTAAACATGCATAACTAAATACATTTTCTCTGGTAGCATATTTATTACAATGACTGTCTTCTCATAAAGCCTGGTCCTTTGAAGTCAATCAAAGCTTTGCGATTAACTTGAATAAGAGCATGACCAGGGCCTTCGGGTGGCATTCAGACAAACAATACAAAATATAGGTTTTTTGTGGGACATTGGGAGGTTGCAATCCATCACCCACAACTCACAGGTGAGCCAAAGAACTGCAACTGAATCCCACCTATGCCAGCCTATGAGTGAGAAGCCTCTGTATTCCCAGTACAAGAATTCTAGGCTCTGTACATGCAAACATAGTAATTCTTCTGATCTGACTCTAGCAGTGCCTGCTTACACTAATATGTTTGGGACCATCAGGCCCCTCAACCTTCTTTGCATGAATAATTTACAGCATGAGGGTCCTAAAGCAAGCTCTCCACATCTGGGTACTATCAGCCTTAGGAACTGTGATTTATGGTTCATTAAAACTACAGAAGCATTGTGTAAGCATGGAAGACATATTATGGGGTATGAGTGAGGTAAGGACAATACGTGCAAGATAAGACAGTCCTCGACCCTACTTCTCCATAATTCTGCAGGCTATTGTTTCTACCCCTAGCAATGATAGTCTGCATGGATCTATGACCAAGATGCAGACCCATATTACTCAGCTTTTGCTATTGTCTGCAACCAAAAGCTGATTATGGCCTGATTTAGTTTGCAGTGATGGTAGCATAGACAGGTTACAACATACTTGGCATTTCCACTTTCTTCTGCTCAATTTTATTAACCAAAGGGCTTGTTAATTAAATCAAACCAATGTAAGAATGAGGTCAATGTATTCTGAACAACAACAACAACAAAACGCTACAGTTAGATTACTGAACAGCTCAGTTTTGCTCATTGAGTGTTATTGATTTTTTGGCAGAGAGAAAGAAAAAGAACAGATGGTAAAAGAAATAAATTAAGCTGCCGGTGATGGAATACAATATCACACTGAATTATAAAGAATGATGATCACCAATCCCTTTAAACATGCATTTGCATACAGTACAAGAAGCTTGTATTGTACAAGCCCTTAGTTGATTGTTTGAAAACCTCACAGTAAATGGCTTATTTTCCAGTCAATGAAAATTTTGCATTTAATGTTATTCCCCAACTAAAATCAGAATGCTAATCCAAGGCAATTTGCAGGAGGTGAAATGGGTGCATTGTGCAATGGTCTCATCAAAAGGCAAAAGCTTTTAGCATTTTTAAAAACCCATCTCAAACCTCTCTGCATTTCTTGAAGGATAACTTCATTACTGCACAGATCAGGTATATTGTAAAGAGAGAGAGCTGGGTTATTTAAAATAGATTCAAATTTTAATAAAGGTTTTTATATTATGCCTTGTTCATAGCCTGAAGAACTTACAATAAATGTAATAAAACTCAGTACATTTTGGAAAGAAATGTAAAAGATGCTAATGAAGACAAGGGGCCAGTGTAATTCTATCCAAGATGCAGAACAGACTTAAATTCCACATGTAGGATTGCAGCAAATAAAAAGAAGGGGGAGAGAAGGGCAAACTCAGTTCTGGTATGATTACAATGACATTCATCCTCTTCCTCCACATTTCAGTTTGATCCTCCAATATGAACACCATTAAACAAAGTGATTTAATCAGGATTTGGAATTATGCATGGGAGAAAGGTGCACTAAGAGACAGGTTTCTTATAAAATATGTTAGATTTCTTTTCTAAGAAAAGAGGTATAAGGATTTTTTTCTTGCATAAAACACAACTGACTATGGTTTAATGTACCCCAACACCAGATTAGCATATAGTAACAAAAAAGATATGTAGTTTATTTGAATGAAATTGCCTTAATAGAATTTTCATTTGGTCCTGATTTAAAGACCACATCTGTTTTAATCTCTTATCCTATAATTTATTATTAAAATGTCATAATGTGATTTAGTTACTTTTCTTCTTTCATCTCAAAACACTTAAAAAAGGTGGTTAAGTACCAAATCTCCAATTTGGAGATGGGATATGGAGATAATGCCACAGAATAAATCATTGACAATAGTGGACTAAACACATATTTTCTGAAAGCGAATTCTATAATTTAGGCCAGGACTACACTAGACCCAGCAGCTCAGCTTAAGGTACGCAACTCCAGATATGTAGAATACGTAGCTGGAGTCAGCTTACCTTAAACAGAGCTTGGCGGCATCCCACCAGCAGGAGACTGATGGGAGCAAAGGCTCTCATCAGCTTCCCTTACTTTTCCTCAGAGCAGGAATACTGGATGCCAGTGGGAACGCCCTTTGAGTTTGTTTTAATGAGTTCTTAACTGGATCGCAGCAGTGTCGATCTTCTGCAGAGTGAAGATGTGGCCTAATTTAGAAATAGGTGAATGTCAAAAAGTACATTTGGTGGAGATTTGGAGAAGCACCCAAAACATTGAAACCCTTGCACCATTTAAGTCAGTAACAATCATCCAGTTGATTTACATGGAGCCAGGATTGCACCCCAAATATTTAACTTATCTGAGATACCAGTACGCAAATACCTTGGATCTGCAAAAGTAGCTTATAGCTCTCATATGCCTGAAATAGACAGCTGTTCCTTCTTGCTTCTAGTTGGTTAAGAAATACAACAAGAACAGCCTACTACTTTGTGGGCAGTTTTATTTCCAGTCCCTGAATAAAGACGAAGGGGCAGAAATATGAAACACAATTTAGGGGGAATGCCAGTCAGAAAATTTTCAAGACTCAAAGATTTGGTTTGAAGTTCTGATGATGGTTCAAGCTTTGCTTCCTATTATCTCTCCTTAGTCTCAAAAAGTTATCTATACTCATAACATTCTTGATTTGGCTCTAATTTGCCTTACGTCATAAAGCAGAAAGTACAATATAGATCTCAAAACTTAACTGAATGTGACCTCCTGAGCCCTGTGAGATTTCAAAACAGCATATAGAATTAACCCAGGATGGGCAGACTGCAACACATGTGAAGCAGGGGTTGACCAGTTTGTTTTGACTTGGCATCAATGCTTAGATACAAAGAGCATGATTTTCAAGGGTGCTAACCATACACCGTTCCCACTGACCCAAAGATAAGAGGTGCCTCAGAAATACCAAAGACTAGATTAGACTGATTAGATAAGGGATCATTTGGTATCAATTAATCACAGGTCCTAAAGTTAGTTCTCTCTCCATCCTGCTTAGGAGAACTATCAAAAAAGCAGCAGTGGTGTGCTGGTTGAAAATTAATAGTCCAATGAAAGCTGGGACAGAACTGTGGAGCCCAGATCTTAAAAACGTATCACAAGTCTTACCCAGTTTTTCATCACGGCTGTCAGACCACAGTTTGCAGAGGGGTGGGGAGAACATACTCTATTAGCGGGTGTAGCAATTACTGCTCTATCATGAAATCCCTAACACCCTTGGTGCCATTCTGAGTGCCCCACTACTATCTACAAGGCCTGGCTGAAGCATATCCCATCACCCCCCACAATCATAGACTTTTCTGTAACAATATCTAGAAATACTTCTCTGCTGCTGCTAGATTTCAGATAACCCACAGTCACTATGGCAGAGTTTCAGCTGTCTGTTCTTAGTTGCATTCACTCTCATTCCTAGTTTGTGAAATATAAGGTGGTGAGATTTTCTTAGACTTAGCAATATGGAATTCAGGAGCTCCTCTTCTGAACAAAAACTAACCAAACTGAACTCACGATATTGACTGAATATATTTGACTTTAATTGTCTTCACTTTGCTGTTAACCTGAGATTGCCTGTTGAAGTGTCTTATATAGAGACTATTTTCACTCCCAAAAATCCTTCCTGTAAAAGCTGAAAAGTTATCACTATTTATTTAGCTCCCAAAGTGTGCTTGGTGACTTACGGAGATACTGCTGAAAAGCACATGGTCTCTGCATTCTTGATATGCTAAGCGTCCTTTAGGATGGTGCAACTCCCCACCCCAGTAATACTCTAAACTCTGCCAAAATGATACAGTCATGCCCTATTGCGTATATGCATGACATGTCTCTTCAGAAATTAAAGTCTTGATTCAGCCAGACACTTAAATATATGCTTATTTGTAAGCACATGCTTACAACTCTTTGAAGTAAATGGGATTCAAGCACATGATTCAAACAAGATTGTGCTTAAAATTTAAATAACTTAAGAATACCAAGCTATTCAGGGTAGGGGCTATGTGTTTGTACAGGGTCTAGCACAATGGGCTGGCAGTTCCTCAAGGAGACAATTGGAATAAGGACCTCTTGATTTTTCCATAATACACATAATAATGCAAACAGTTAACAAAAAAGAAACACGACAAAAGAAATTACAATTAAAAACAAGCTGAAATGTGTTTTCATTGCCTTGAAGTCTGAGAGTTACTTTTTCATAATTACCTGTTTCTATTTGTGATATCTTTCTGCTGGAGAGGCTTCCAAAAGATTACCTTGACAACCAATAAATACATTAATCCATGCAAGATTTTTTTCCCCCTTGAAATACTTTCTATATTGGAAGTGTTATGTAGGAGGTAAAATTCAGCTGGAACTGGATGGGTTGTGCTGGAGATGTGATCATCTTTCCCCAGAATTTTGCAACACAAGCAAATTGAGAGCTGTCATGCAGCAAGAACCAACTTCATTGATGCATTAAATAGGTGCAGCATCAGTGCCCATTTGCAGCAAAGAGAATTTGACCCAGAAGTTCACTTTCCTTTGCATACCATTAGCACCATTTATAGAACTCAGCCCAGCATTAAAAAAGTCTGTGCAAAGGTGTAAATAACTTGTGCAGCAATGTGCACTTTGATATGTTTACACTATTGGTTTTGATGCTCAACAACCTTATAAAACTAAATCATGTAATTCACAAATGGAGGCACAAATTTAATTATTAAATTAAAATACATCTTATCTAGAAAACACCAGTGCAAAAGTTGGGAATTGAAGCATCCCCTACAACTCAAAAGACTTGAGTGGTGATAACCCAATAGGAGTAGCAAATTCCAGGTCAAATAACACTCCACTGAAAAGGGTCTGACCACAAGCCCCAGACCAAAAACAAAAAAAAATATTGCAACACTGAGCTTCATCAGCCCATTTGACCTCTGTTGCTGTGGCTGAGCTTGGATTGAGAATTTGTGCCAAGCATCGAGAGCGAGACTGATATTTTTTAAGAGGAAGTAGAAAGAGCAGTGAAATGACTAAAGAACAATAAGAGCCCTGGAAATGATAAGATCATGGGAGAGATGATCAAATATGGTGGAGAAAATATGATTCAGGAAATATACCGACTATGTAATATAGTGTGAAAAGAAGGGAAGGCACCTAAGGAATGGACAAGATCTATGCTAGTGACAATATACAAGAAAGGAAGTGTGTGGAGTGCAAGAACTACAGAACGATTGCCTTAACGAGTCATCTAGGCAAGGTGCTCATGATGATACCGATGGAGAGATTGAGATTGCAGATAGAAGAACATCTAGTCGATGAGCAAGCGGGATTCAGGAAAGATAGAAGTACCATACAGCAGATATTGGCACTAAGATTGATAGCGGAGAAAGCTCGGTGAGAAAACAAGAACATCTACAATTGCTATGTCAATTTTCAGAAGGCATTTGATAGTATAGATCAGAAGTGACGTGAGCGCTGTTGGAGTCATATGGAGTGGATAGCAAACTGATACTGTTGTTGAAGGATATCAACGATAATGCAGAGGCAGTGGTGAGAACGTGCAGAGAGTTGGGAAGTTGGTTTAGAATGAGTCAAGTTACGAGACAAGGAAATATGATATTGCCGAGTATCTTCATCATACACCTAGAGAGAGCAATGGACAAGATAGTAGAGGTAGAAGGGATATCGGTGCATGGGATGAGAACCAACAACATGAGGTTTGCAAATGATATAGTTATAATTGAGGAAGATGAAGAGCGAAAACGGTGCAGGTGCTAAATGAGGAAGGGAAGTGGTATGGACTGATTATGAATATCGATAAAAAGAAGACAATGGTATTTGGAAATAAGGAAATAGGAAGGAAGACCAGTGTAGATGGGATTGAACTAGAGAACGTAGAGAAGTTCACGTATTTGGGGAGCGACATGACGTATGATCTAGACTGTAAGAAGGAAATAGCGACTAGAATAGCAAAAGCAAGAGTGAGTTTGAAAGCGATGGATAAGATCTGGAAAAGTAAAGCAATTAGCTTAGGAATGAAGCTGAGCATCTTGAAAACATGTGTATTTAGCAGCATGTTGTACATATGTGAGACATGGGTGATAATGAAAGATTCAAAGAGAAGGATATTGGCGTTCGAGAGGAGTTGTTATAGAAAGATCCTGAGAGTAGGATGGATGCAGAAGGTCACCAACGAGGAATTATATAGGAAGATACAGCTGAAAGAGAACCTACTGCAGAAAGTTATACAAGGGAAGTTACAGCTATTTGGGCATATCTGCAGAATGAACGACGAGCAAAAAGTCAAGACCCTGGTATTTGGCATAGTGAATGGTCCGAATAGGAGAGGCAGACCCCACAGAGAATGGGTAGATGATGTAGTAGATTGGTGCAGAGCTAGTCTACAGAAATTAAGCCACTCCGCACAGGACAAGGAAAGATGGAAGGAAATAGTGAGGGAGACATCGGACACCAACGGGCGTTGAGCTCATGGTTGTCGATGATGATGATGAAAGTCATATAGATAAGTCTCAGAGGGGTAGCTGTGTTAGTCTGTATCTGCAAAAACAACGAATAGTCCTTTAATACCTTAAAGACTAAACTGGTTAGTTTTTAAGGTGCCACAGGACTCCTCATTGTTTATCCAAAGTCATATAGCGATTGATAGCCTGATTCAAAACCCATTACGTTTTGAACAATGGAAAGACTCTTGTTGAATTAAATGGGCTTTAGATGAGCTCATTATAGATCATTACTAATGATTTGTCTCATACCTGTCTCATACGAGAAGCTTGTAGGGGACCAGTGCAGGGCCAAGCAAGGTATCAGATTCCATTGGCACCACCTCACCTGGGAGTAATCCAAAGCCCATTGATGTCATTGGGTGCTCTTCCATAGACTTTGGGCAGAATTCTGAACAGTGACCCAATATGGAAGTGACAAAGGTGAGAATGATTATGGTAAGGTCCACACTCATGGTGGTTGTTTTTTTAAGCACAGTTATAAATAGTTATATGTATTCTATTTTATCCATAAGGGCAAACACTTTTGAGCATTCGTCCATGTGGAATAACCCAATGCTTTGGTCTCTGAAGACATGAAGTGAACCATAATGTGTGTTATTTCCATATAACACATAGCTTGTCACTTAATATTACTGAGCTATGGTGCATTTGAATAAATTAACATTGGCAATGAATACTTACACTAAGGAAAGAGCATTTCAAGTGAAGGAGAAATTCTCCTTGTGTAATCTTTAGGGGGAAAAAGGAAACCTTTTGTATATATGGACCGCTGTGCCAGATTTAACTTCTGAAAAAAGGTTAAGCCCTTTGGAACAAGTGGATGACTTTTCTCTAACACTCACACACAGCATACAATTAACTTTTCAGAAATGTTTTCCATGCTTAGTAACACTCATCATAGTCAAGCATGCCAGAACCTAGGGGATTACGCAGCTTGTTTTGGAATACAGTCATTCTTCTTTCATGACATTTTGAAGTCCCCTTGGTAATCTGCAGTGTTCCAGTCTATTGACACTGCTAAACACACCTGAATTCATAGATTACAAAAAAACGGAATGTAAAACATGTCTACAAATGAAGATTTTTCAGGATAAAACATAATAGAAATGATACCACTATTGCTGAAGAGCAATATATGATCGTGAGGCACAGTGTCCTTTTCACATTGATTAAACAGATGCTAAATTGTGGTAGCAGTGTCTTCACATAGAATAGTATATAACTTCCATTGTCCAATTGATTTTGCAAAATTAGGCTGGAGTTCTCACAACTGAAATGCTCACAAGTTTTTGTTTTTTTAATAGTTCATACTTCTTTAGCTAAAAGAAAATATAGCCAGAATAGTTTTTCATGATATTTGGGTGAGTTTGAGCCCATACAGAAATATATATATAGTGTTATGAGAGTGCTTCTTGGCCTAACTGAGGCCAACAACCCATTTTGTTAGACCCAGTATAAACACATAATAAGAGTCCTGGCCCCCCAAATCATACAAAGAGAAGGGAAAAAAAGTATGGTGGAAACCAAGCACTATTATCCCTAATTACAGATAGGAAACTCGGTCACAGAATGATTACACAAAGTCATACAGAAAGTCACAAGAGACTGGAACTTAACTAAGATGAAAATGTGTATCCCGTATCTTAAACACAAGGGCTGGCTTGTTGAGATTTTGAATTTGTGTGGAAAATGAAAAATAAATAAAACTTAATATATTTAATTTTTTCAATGTCTATAAGGTTTCTGTATAAAACTAGTGGAGAGATCAAAGTTGAAGTGAGGCCTTATTTTATCTAAAGTTATTCAGTTGTCACTAGATTCTGGGGCAGGGGAGGAATGGAAGAAGCTGACAAATCAAATCATGAAGGCCTCATTTAAATACTTCTATAAAATATAAACTATGACTAAATTTACTAACACTGTTTCCTTAAATAATGTATTGAATTTTCTGCCACAGAATCTGACATCAATTTTTAATTCTGCCTTTGCTACAAAACACATTCAGGGCTATATTTGGGTGTTTATACTACGGACTGGCTCTGTGTTATATGGTGGTTTGGAGAGGCACAGCCACAGGGGTAGTGTCATAAGCTATTAAGCCTTCTGGGGCATAGCTTCAGAGTAGAAATAACTAGAACTGAGTGAAAATTTAAAAGTTGTGAACCATGAGGGTGAAGTCAGGATGAAAAGTCAAAATATAAAACTATTTTCACAAAATGAAACATTCCCAAAAATTTAGTTTAGAAATGTCAAAACATTTCAAATCAGGTTGATATTGAACTGCACCTGATGAAGGTGGTGTGGTGCCTCATGGTAACTTCATTCTTCCCCAGGGGTCAGTATGCCTTCCTAGACTACATCTTTCATAAAAACAAAAGAATGGCCATACTGGCTCAGACCAAAGGTCCATCTAGTCCAGAATACTATCTGCCAATAGGCCAATGCCAGATGCCCCAGAGGTAATGAACAGAACAGGGAAGCAAGTGACCCATCCCCTGTCACACATTCCCAAGCTCTAAGGGTACGTCTAGACTACACGCTTCTTTGAAAGAAGCTTTTTCAAAAGAATCTTTTGAAAAAGCTTCTTTCGAAAGAGATCATCTAGACAGCCACAACTGTTTTGAAAAAGCGATCCACTTTTTCGAAAGAGAGCATCGAGGCAATCTGGATGCTCTCTTTCAAAAAAGCCCTGTTTGTGGTCAAGAACGCCTTTTTTCGAAAGAGCTCTTTCAAAAGAGGTCTTTAAAAAAAAGGTGTTCTTCCTCGTAAAACAAGGTTTACCGCTGTTGAAAAAACCACCGCGTTCTTTCGATTTAATTTCGAAAGAACACGGTGGCAGTCTAGATGCAGGTAAAGTTTTTTCAAAGATGGCCATTTAAAAAAAAAAAAAACATCCTGTAGTCTAGACATAGCCTAACAAACAGAGGCTAGGGATACCATCTCTTCTTATCCTGGCTAATAAGTATTGATTGACCCAACCTCCATGAATTTGTCTAGTTCTTGAATCCTGTTAAAATCCTGGTCTTCACACCATCCTCTGGCCAGGAGTTCTACAGGTTGACTGTGCACTACATGAAGAAAAATTTCCTTTTGTTTGTTTTAAATCTGCTATCTATTAATTTTATTTGGTAACCACTAGTTCTTATGTTATGGGTACAAGTAAATAACTTTTCCTTATTCACTTTCTTCATACCTGTCATGATTTTATAGATCTCTATATCCCACTGTAGTGAGTCTAGAATAGCAGCATGACCTCCCTCTGACCCGGAAGAGGAAGGGCCCTCTAAGACCCATTGGTGGGTGGGACCAAATTCACCCAGCCCCACCAATAGGAAGCAGGAAAGTGAGTCTGGGAGTATAAAAGACAGAGCTCAGTTGGATCATAGCTGCTGAGCAGATCAGACGCTTGGCCCAAGCTCCAGAGGAGGAAGGCCCAGACATGCTGCCCTCAACAGGAAAACTGGGGTGGACCACCAGGGCTGCTGCCAGTCCCTGAAGACTGGCCAAGGCCACTGCCAGGCCCCGATGACTCGTTAGGGCCATCAAGACCGCTGCCAGACCCCGAAGATTTGCTGGGACCCCCAGGACCCTCGCCGGGCCCTGAAGACTGGGCTGGTCCACCTGGAGCCCTGCCCGAGCCTGACCTGGAGCCCATGGACATGCTGCCAGCATCTTTGTCCTTGGAGGACCCCACGGATCAGTCGTGGAGCCGGGTAGACTCCTAGGGAGGGACCAGGAAGCAGCCTAGGGGTAGCCAACTCGAGCTGGCTGAGAAGATGGAGGTCAACTGGGCAGCATGTTGCAGTCAGGATCCCCACTGACCTGGTCAGCATGTTGTGGCCAGGATCCTTGCTGACCAAGTGGCAGCCTGCACTGCCACTGTTAGGGCCCTGGGTTGGGATGCAGTGGAGTGAGCGGGCCTGCATCCCCTCCTTCCCCACCCCTCGCCAGGGGTGGCAGGTTCCCCTGGTGGGGATGAAACCCCCTGCACTTGTCGGCTCTCTTGTCAGTGAGGAGACCCAACCTCTGCTCTGCCTGTAAACAGGCCTGAGCTTTAACTGGTGAACTAATTGTACTGTTTGTTGCCATGCCCTGACCAAAGGCTGGGCCTTCTAAACTGCTGCTTGGCCTGCAGCCATGTCCGAGCTTTGCTTATACTGTTTGTTGCCCTGCTTTGCATAAGGGTTTGGCCTTTAATAGACTCCTGCCCCAACCTGCAGACAGGCTCGAGCTTTAAACTGTGTAATTGTTTGTATGTTGCCCCGCCCTGAACAAGTGCAGGGCCTCACAGACTATGGGCTCCACCTGCTGAATGCCCACAGCCCTTACTGCATAGATGGGGTTTGTAAACTGTTTGTTTGTTGCCTCATCCCAGCTATGGGCATGGCTCTCTAAGTGGTGGCTTGACCTGTTGTCACAGCCGAGCCCCTGTACTACTGATACTATTCTGTTTGTTGCCACCCTGACCTAGGGTGTGGACCATATTAACTGAGCTCCTAACTGTAAGTGGCCTCACACTCAGAAAGGGCCGGGCTTGTGACTACTATCTGGCCTGATGGAGGCCCCGGTAGTGAGGCAGCTCCCTTTAGCCTGAGACTAGGAAACCGCCCTTACTCTTCTCTTTTCTAAATTGAAAAGTCCCAGTCTTTTTAATCTGTCTTCATATGGTAGCTGTTACAAACCACTATCATTTTTGTTGCCCTTCTCTGAACCTTTTCCAATGCCAATATCTCTTTTTTGAGATGAGGCGACCACAAATTTATGCAGTATTCAAGATGTGGGTGTGCCATGGTTTTATATAGAGGCAATAAGATATTCTCTGTCTTATTTTCCATCCTTTTTTTAACGATTCCTAACATTCTATTTGCTTTTTTGACTGCTGCTGCACATTGTGTGGAAGTTTTCAGAGAACTATCCACAATGACTCCAAGATCTCTCGAGTGGTTACAGCTAAATTAGTCCCCATCATTTTGTATGTTTAGTTGGGATTATTTTTTCCAATGTGCATTAGTTTGCATTTATCAACATTAAAATTCATTTGCCATTTTGTTTACCTCTTTCTCCAGATTATTTATAAATAGGTTGAATAGTATTGGTCCCAGTACGGACCCTTGGGGACACCACTAGTTACCTCACTCCATTGTGAAAACTTACCATTTATTCCTACCCTTTGTTTCCCATCTTTTAACAAGTTATCAGTCCATGAGAGGACCTTCCCTCCTATCCCATAACAACTTAAGAGCCTTTTGTGAGGGACTGTGTCAAAGGCTTCCTGGAAATCTACGTACACTATATCCACTGGATTCCCCTTGTCCACATGTTTGTTGACCCCCTCAAATAACTCTAGTAGATTAGTAAGGAATGATTTCCCTTTACAGAAACCACGTTGACTTTTCCCCAACAAATTATGTTCATCTGTATGTGTCTGACTATTCTATTCTTTACTATAGTTTCTATTAATTCGCCCAGTACTGACATTAAACTTACTGTAATTACCAAGATCACCTCTAGAGCCCTTTTTACATATTGGCGTCACATTCGCTATCTTCCAGTCACTAGGTACAGAAGATGATTTAAAGGAGAGGTTACAAATCACTGTTAATAGTTATGCAATTTACATTTGAGTTCTTTCAGAACTCTTGGGTGAATGACGTCTGGTCCCAGTGACTTGTTACTGTTAAGTTATCAATTTGTTCCAAATGTTTATACATTTGTTTCATGACACACACGACTCTCATGGCAAAGCATGTGGCTCAGTTAGAAGGGACAGCCTCATAGGAAATGTATTCCAGCCACAGAACCTGGCCAATAGGAGAGAATGGAGGCATAAAGTGCCCAAACTACATCTCTAATCAGTCCTGGTGGAACCTTAGACAGATGCTATTAATGTCAAAGTAATTGAAAATGAAATGTTGTTGTCCAGTTTAACAAATTAAATTGTTTCAGTTTGGAAACTTCAATTTATTGGAAATTCCTTTTCTTCTGAAAAATCATTTCTATGGATTATCCCTAACTGGCCCTAGGGTATGAGAATACCAACCTGGATGACAAGTACTCTGTATATCAAAATAACACACATAGCATGGCTATTGGCAGTAATAGCAGGCGCTGCTCTTTGTCAGCGTGGTACAACCCTGACGTACCTGTGAGAGAGTAGCTCTGTCTCTGTGGCACTGCAGGATGAAACTAGCAGCTAGTGACTCTCTTGGTGGTGCATTTAATAAAGTGAACTGGGCAGGAAGATCAGTTTCACATTCACCACAGAACAATCATTGGACGATGGTGTCTTTCAGTCACTACCGACACTGACCTGCATTTCACCGGATTGTGGAAAGCTCTATTTACCATTGCCAGTCACTTCAGTCATGAAGTCTCCATTCTGTGCACTGATTTGAGGATGGGTAGATTTGCATAAGGTAAAAGCATCCACAGAGTTTGCATCTGTGCCAGTAAATGTAAGCGCATGGCTACCATACAAATGATTAGTGGAAATAAATCCATTTAAGTGTACCTAAGGATAACATTCATTTCATTTTCAATTTGTAAACAGAGACATTTCTAAAGGCATTTTGCTATTCATCTTGTTCTTCATGCACCAGGATATTCCTAGCATTGCACAGGTATGCCTAGGAAGGAGAAAGTGCATGGAGACTAAACCAGCCCCTTCGTCCTTTGCCCAGGAAATGGCCAGAATGAGAGTCCTTGAACTCACAGAGCAGAGGGAATGTGGATGCTGTTGCACTGTTTCAAAGGGTTCAGAATGCACTCTCGCATCTGTCCAACTCTGCCGACTGATGATGGGTGATCACTCATTGCCGAGTATGATCAGCTCTGCAGACCAATGCGGAGGGGTCAGGTCATAGTATCATGTTAACAGCGGTACCACCCTTGCAGACTCTTTGTGCCCCCGGTATATAATTATCACAGAATCAGAGGCCAGTGGCCTGATTTTTCAAAGGTTATGAGCACCTTCAGTTCTGCTGAAATCAGGCCACTATTCTCTTCTGACTGTGCAAGCATCAATCCCATTAGCCTTTGAAAATGCACTTTAGCATATGAAATATGGTCTCTTAGTACAAGTGAAGAGGAGGGTGGACCCTCTGTCCCTAAGTATAGATTTAGTGATGCAGGGTTCTCATGCCTCTAACATCTGTTCTGCATGCAAATATCCACCCACTGGGGCTAACAGATGTTCTGGCATTACTTAATAACAGTGCAAATTTGTTGTGTGTACTGAGAAGTAACTAAACTATATGATTTTATAGGCTGTCAAGAACACAGGAGTTTAGGTGCAATGCGGTGCTGCAAATACTTGCATGTGTGCACATACTTTATATAGATATTTGCATACCTCGCCTATGGACAAACCCTTGGGCTTAGAGCATCCAGGCTGCAAAGAATACTATGGAGCTGAGGCATCATCAGGGCAAACTGATCTTGAAGTGGGATGGCCAGGCTCACGAGCAGTTATTTAGGTGCACAGGAAAAGCAAACTTGTACTTTATGGTGGGAGGCTTAAGAGTTGTGCAGGCTAATTTACCTGGGCTTCCCCACCCTCATTGTAAGAAACCACATATTGTTCCGACAAAGCAGGCACAGCCCTCTGCCCCCAATTTTCCACACTGGACCTATCTAACTCAGCACTGGTTGGTCCCATGCACAGTCATTTATGCAGCTGTCTTGAATTTCTAGGTCCCCTCGCTGCCATGAGGGCAGAGACAATAGACCTTGGCATAGTAATTGGGATTCCTGACATGTGTTGATGTTTAGTGCACTAACAGCAACATCTGAGAGCAATCTTTATGTACACATGCACCGCACACAGCACATCATTTTGCCTTTTGAATAGGAAAACACACCCTTCCCTGGCACCATAACTGGCTTTAGGATACATCCCTTCCAATACATCCTAGTCCTGATGTGAGCTATCCATTAGACTGAGAGTTACTCTGTGGTGTGCTGTCAGATTGCTAAAACTGTGTAAGTAAGAGTTCAATTCAGTTGAATGGCTACGGATTCTTAGGTCAGGGAAACAACCAGTGAAAAAATTAGCGTCCAAACTGCATGAGACATAAGAGGTGGTACAAATGTGTTTCCTATTGGGGTGTATGCCACAAATGGCTTCCACTCTCAAGCTTAATAAAAAACATTCCTGTTGTTTCCTTCTTTGAATGGATACCTGCCATAAAATATGAAATCTTTTATTGCCTCTCCATTGCATGGGAGACTTGCTGCATTTAATTCACATGTGAAATAGGACATAAATATTCCGATAATGCACGTCTCCACAGTTGGCTATTCATTTGAGGGGCTACCATGTGAGATTTCTCTAGCTGTTTTGCATAGGGCAGCAAGGAACCATCCACAAGATAACTGAAGTGAATGAATACATAGCTCTGTGCTCTCTCTCCCATTTTGTCAGGCTGCTATTTGAAAAGGGAGAGGAATTTCTCTGTTGCTTTCTACTTTTAGCAACTCTTTGGAGTCCCCATGAAGCCACCTCTGGAGGGCTCCTGCTGTGGAGAGAGGTCCTGAGCAGCTCTCTGATGAGCGCATCTGAGGAACTGGTACTAACAAGTTTCAGTCAGAGTAAATAGTGCTGCCTGGAGCCCTAACTTTGATAACTATCACCGCAACAGAGGACAGAAGTTTCCATAGTACGTTGTTCTATTTTGACAATTAAAGGAATCGTTGAAAGAGAAAAATTGCATTATGGAAACGCTATTCCACTATTACCATATTGAAAGAATACATATCTGTTTGTGTGTAACATGGAATAGACATAAGGTCCAATTCATTTCTGGTGTAACTCTGCAGATCTGAGAATTGGGCTCAGTGTCTGTTCTGTGTTACACACAAAGAGAGATAAATGTAAACAGAACTTTTAAAACATAAACTTATTAGTTGCTCTATTAAGAAGAGGGGATGAGAAAGGTTGGATAAAATAACTGTTTTAAACCTCCACTCAAAACCACAATTCAAACCAATTTTCACATCTTAAAACACCTGATCAATTGCTTGCACTGCCACAGTTCTGGACCAGAGGCTCAACGAGCAGCCACTGAAGTCAATGTGGGGCTTTTGCATCACTGTTGTGTTATTTCCACCCACACTGGAACCAGTAAGTAACAAGATCAGGACAGACAATTCCAGCAAGATGTTCAACATGATGTCAAGTTAAGGATGATGTAAAACTCCACAATTTTGCCTAGGTTTTCACCTTAATCTGAAAAAAAAAACCAGAATAATGTCTGATGCAGTTCTATAAATGGCTTGGGTTTGTTGGATCATTACTTAATAGAAAACTATTTTCTGAGTGCCAACTTTCTCCCTTTTGATTTAGAACAATCATATTTATAATCACATCAAACACAATGTTATAAAAAGGCCATTTCATGCAAACCCTTGAAAGTATTGGCTCATGAAAGCATTGGCTAAATCATGTCTGTTGTTCCATTGACAGTGAAATCAACGGAACTACTCATATGAGGACGAATTTGCTAGATCAAACTGATTTTATTTTAAACTCCTCATAAATATCAAGACAAAAATCACATTTAATTACAAGAATATTAGCCTGAGTGAGCAAATCCCATAGCCTTTGAATAATTGCTGTTTATAAATTAATTGAATGAAATTACATTTAACTTTGTCTGAGTGAGTCCTTTTCAGGATAATTTAACCAAATCAAATTATCACACAGAAGCTTTTCTGAGAAGGAAAATGAGATCTGTAAATGATTATTGAGGTGACATGAGCTATTTACTGAATTACGAAGCTTGCATGAAATACATCATAGTATTCTGAGGAAAAATGGAAACAACAGCACAAGTGAAAGCTATTATTACATGGTTAACTCCAGCAGTGGTATCATGTTACCTCATGATTATGGAATAGGTATGTAACTCACATCACCCCTATATGTGAACTATGCACTGGAAACATTCTCTAGCTTTGATGCCTAAATAATCCGTTTTTGGAGTTGCTACAGTCTTGAATGGCATGGTAAATTTCTCATAGATACATAGACAGAGATGTATCTATATTTATATATCCATGCCAACCAATTCCAAATGTAAGCAGGATGGTTGTGCTATAAAACATGTACAAAACCAGCTGGCTCAAAGCCTATTCAGATTTTGTATTTTTCTTATATTCTCCGTTCTTTGCTTATGTACCTATATGTTCACCTCTGCTATTTTTTAGAAGCACTTTACCTAAAGGATTGCATTATTTTTGAATCAGAGTATCTTAACACTACATATACAGGTTGAACCTCTCTAGGCCAGAACTCTCGGGACCTGACTGGAGCCAGATCAGAGAATTTGCCACGCCACGGGAGGTCAATATTGTCTAGCACAGGAGTTGGCGATAATTTTTGTCCGGGGTCACTTTCGAAATTTTGAGAAGTGGCCCTGGGCCACCCCGGAAGGGGCGGGGCCTCAGGCAGAAGGCGTGGGGCCAGGACACTTCTGTGCTTCCCCACCTACAGACCCTGATTGGTCAGTGGGTGGGAGAGCATGTGAAGTCTTTGTCTCTGCCCCCCCTGCAGAGAACTGCCAGCTGTTCTGAACAGCTGGTGGTTCTCTCTTGGCGCTCACACCCCTGGTGCTGGGAGGAGACTTCACCCTCTCCCTCTCCCCTCCCCCAGGCCAATCAGGGTTTGGGGACTAGGGGAGAGCGTGAAGTTTCCTCCTCTGTCCTGCAAATCTCCCGCTCCCTTCCCTCTGGCATGCAGCGCTTAGAGTCAACTGCCACGGTTGACTAAGTGCCACGCATTCCCCCATCAATAGGCCCCGATTGGCCTGAGGGTGGGGGAGTGGCAGGACCTCCACAGGCCAGATCAACCCACTTGGCTGGCCGGATCCAGCCCTCAGAGGCCCTTTAGCCCACCCCTAGTCTAGCAGCATTCCCAATACTTCCACTGCTTACGGGGTTCTTACAAGACATGCAGGACTACATTAGAGCTAAAGAACATCACAGAACACTGAAAGCCAGGACTGGTGGCTGTAAAAAATGTTATGGGACCACAGGAAACTTGGCCACACCCATGATAAGTGGACACCCGACTAACTGAAATCGTACTGGATCTCAGATGATGTCAAACCAGAGAGTGCCAGACTAGATAGGTCCAACCTATAGTCAAGTGTATTGCTCACATGCAACAAAGGAAAATGTGATTGTAAGGGGTATTAGTGTGATGATTATTCTGAGTTAGATTTGTCAGCACATAGGTAAATCAGTGTAGCACCACTTAGCCCACTACATACATCCCATCCCAGGGTGCACTTGTTCAACTGTTATCCCTTGGGTGTCAGATGTTCTACGGGTGTAACTCTAATGGGGTGACTCATCTATGTCACCTTAGGATCTAGTGCTGATATTTCTATGGATTTTTTCTCTTTATTTAGTTCTGGAAATATTTAAAACACAGAGTAGGTCTCACATCTTCACATAAAGGGGTACATTTAAAGTGACAGAGGGGCTCTGCCACTGCATTATAAGGCTTGCTGGTTACAAGTGGTCATTATCATAGGAGATATCTCCATCTATGACTATAGAGACCTGCAGAGCTGTTGAAGGCATGAATGTTTCAGGACCTTGGAATTCATATGTTCAGGTGCTAATTTCCAGAATGGTTTGAAATATAGCAATTCATCGCAGAAGCTGATGGAAGATACGAGCATATCTATCCCTCTGTTTATGATAGCTGTTCACATGCCAGGTTGAGCTGCTGCAGCTTTTCTAAATGAGTAGGAGGATAAACCCAGTGCCTTGGCCAATCCCTCTCAGAAGAAAAGATGTGCTAATGTCCAGATAAGGAAAATTACAGCTGCTCCCATTGACTTCAATGGGATTTGGATCAGGCCATTACTATAATACTGAATATAACTCAGAGTTTTAGAATGGGAATTTGTAAGAGCACTTGTAACCACCACAGGGCAGATTTGAACTTAGAATCTCTGAAGGGGAGTATAGGAGCCTCTACCCTCTGAGCTAAAAGCCAACTCTCTCTCAACCTAGGCTGTAGAGGTCTCTTGGTCTTAACTGTTGCTGTGGTCTAGGTACCACTTGCATTGCTCAGTAACCATGCTAGGTATGTGGGTTACACACAGTTGATACAAGTTCAGGTACAATGAAAATACAAATTATTTCATGCTAGACTGAAGTCCCTTGCTTGCATTAGTGAGCATATACTCCCAGGAGTAGCCCCAAGGGAGTAGTCCCAATTAGTAAAAATTGGGATTACTCCAGTTCTCCATTGTGTAAGGATTTTACAATCTGGTCCTTCTCTCTAGATTCCAGCTCCTAAAGAGGTCATTGAATGGCTAAATTCAGTACCATTTTTGCATTCATACCATCTTATTTTTAACCATTCTCTATTCATTAGTTTGAAAGAAAAGATACTCAACATGTAAAGTCTGTCTTTTTTCCCTTCTCTTTTTGGTGTGGTTTCAAAGTTTTATAATCAGAAGCAAGTACACATTTCTTAACTATACCTCACCTTCTTCTCTTGTAATTTACATACATTGATCACTTCCATATGTCTAGTACAAGGTAAAATAGTTTGTGTGCATAGTAATGAGGGTGAACATACAGCAAAATAAAATTCAGCTTTTGTCATATTTCTTTCAGCTGATAGAGAATATTTTACAAAGGTTTTCAGCTCTCAGAAATTTCCTTTTAAAGGAAAGTGGCAAGTCTGGCAAGTCTGAGCTAGGTAGTCATTCTTAACAAATAAAACCTGTTTTGCTCAATCTTGCTTCCAGTACCTTCTATACAATATAAATTAAAAATAGTAAGTCTCTGATTTCACTCTCATTTATACCAGTGTTACTTCTGTATAGTTAGTTCTATTAACTTTGATGGAGTTGCTCCTAATTTATGCTAGGAGAAGTGAGGAGAATCAGATCCCAAGAAACAAACTGTTATGAGGCTTCATACTGCTACAATTGAAGCAAAGTGCAAAAATCCCACTGATTTCAATGGCTGTAGGGTTGAACCCTCCATGTTTGTTTCAACTGATTTGTCATTTTGTTTACTAGCTGTGATCATCTGGTTTAGCTTCTCTGATGCTTACACATCCTGCACAGAAACCAGCTAGCAAATGACTCACACAGGCTAAAAGGAGACCTCAGTGACATCTAGTTAGATTTAGTTCAGAGCCAGAGAGTTTTATTTAGATAAATACACAGAAGTATTTATGTTAATTATTGTGCTGATTCAGTGTTTCTTTGCCAGTTTGCCATTAAAGTTTATGTATCATTATGGAACGCAGTGATATTCAGAACCACCTTTCCATCACATGAGGAAATAGGAAGTAAGTATAAAAGCAAATATAAATCATTTCCTGAATTAATTCATAAAATGCCATATGGCTTCATTGTAGGCATGTGGAAGATGGGAACAGAAACTTATAGTTTGAAAGATTGAAGTAATCTCCTGTTTAAGAAACAGGGACTTCTTTGCTTAGTCTAGAAGCAAAGTATATGAGAACAAGAGGTCTGCAGAATTCCAGTTCTGACTTTATCTTGCTAGCTCTTCCTTACCATTAGTGTTAAAGGGAAACAAATTAAGGCCATGATTCTGTAAATACTTGTGTAACTTTAGTCATTACACCAATAATAGACATGACACAGTTACATGGGTAAGTGTGGCAAGATTTTGGTCCTAAACAATAGCTCAGAACACCACTTAGGACCACTTTTCAGATGATAAAACTAAGAAACCAAGAAAGAAAAATAAGGTTAAAATGAAATTAAAATAGGGTGCAAGTTAGGGATATGAAAGATTCAAGTTCAGGTCCCTGATCTACCACAGACAAACTTTAAAGATGTAAAACTACAAGCTGAAACATATTAGAGGTTTATAATAATTTTAGTTGTAATGATCTAAGCTGCAGGTAAGGAAAATGGTTTAAATACATAAGACTCATATTTTAGCTTCATAATGGACCTTCTCAAAAAAGACCCCTTTAAAAAAGACCAATTTTTTTTCTCTTTTCTCCAGAGAGCAAATCCCAAATGCCAGATTTCTTCCAGGAGGCCCTGGGCAGAAGCTATAATAGCAATATTGACAGTGAGGATTTGTACTGACACAAACTGCACAGCTAAAATACAGAAAAAAGTATCTGCTGATGAGGAGGACATTTTAGCACGTGTGGACTGGAGCTCTTTAAAAATCACCTTATGCTCCCTTTTTACATTTCTCTCTTGATGCATGTAGACTCCTGGCAGATGGACTCTGGCATTTCTTGGAAGAACAGAAGTTCTGGAATTCACTCTTCTGGGAGATCAATCAACATGTGAGCAGCTAGCTCAGGAGTTCATTTAATATTTGTTTTTGCCATGGAGACTCTTCAGAACAATGCTTCTGGTGCTCCTTTTTCACCTCCTCAAGCTGAAGGGAAAAGATAGGTAAAAGGAAGGCTGCATGGAAGATAAGATCATGGCTTGCGCCTTCCTCTGAAGCCAGCCGTACAGTACGGGAGAAAATTGAACTAAGATACACAACTCCAGCTATGTGACTAGCATAACTGGCTTCTTGTACCGTAGTGCAACATTCCACGGTGTCCCCACTATGAGAGGTCAATGGGAGAAACTCTCCCGTCAACCTCCCTTATACCTCGTGGCCCAGTGAAGTACCAGACTTGATGATCAGTGGTCGATTTTGTGGGTTCTTACTACACCCACTTAATCGAACCCCAGGAGATCCAGCTCCACAGCATTGATCTCCCATTAAGTGGAGACAAGTAGGAAGTTCTGGTTACAGATACTGTTAGGCTAATAAAAGAATTCTTCTGTCGACCTAACTATTGCCTCTTCAAGGGGTGGATTTCCTACAGTAGTGGAAAAATCTCTTCTATTACTTTAGGAAGTGTCTCCAGTAAAGCACTACAGCAGGGTAGCTACAGTGCTGTGGTGCTCACAGTAGGCTCATAGTCTATGTCTGCACTGGAAAGGCCTGGTGATTAAAGTACTGTTGACATGCAAAAGTCATCAAAAACTGAAGACTCACCAAACCTGTTTTTTCTGCCACCCTTTGTCAACATATCATAGCCACATTGACTGGCATCACCTTCAGTCTTCAAACAAATACACAACATAGCACTAGGCATTTTGGGAACATGAAAAAAAAAAACTGTCAGCCACCTCTTTGTTTCCCAGCCATTCTGGGGCCTCCAACTTACTTTCATGCCACTTGAATGACAAACCATCTGCTGTGATGGATCCCAGACGTCTCTCCCATGTTGTGTTCAATGTGCATAGGAGGTCATGCATTGCAGCTGTTGCTTACATAATTTGTGAGAGAGTAAGGGTGAAGTGGTTGCCTGTGGGTGGAACAATAAGACACGTGCCTGGATGCATAGACAGACTCTCGTGTTGTCAGAGGTGCCCATAGAGTGGCCATCAATATGAGGGAGGCTCTGAGGAACCACTTTGACAATGAGGTTGCTGACGTTTCTGTGTGCTGGGGTTGCTTCCCTGCCTTATCCCACTGCTCATCCTGAACGAGGCTTCCCCATGAAAACAAGGGGCCAGAGTGACTGGTGTGGGTTGTGTCACACAAAATAAACTCATGGAAACCTGTGTCACATGTGTCTTTATTGAGGTCTTTCAATCAGAAAAAAACTTTCAATCAAAAGCTCTGGGGTACTCCAGGCAGGAAAGCATCTTGAGCAATAGCCACCCCAGTTTCCCTTAGAAGATGCCATAAGAACCATTACACAGTGAGCCAGAAACCAGGAAGTGGATTTTAAAAGTTCCCAGGGTTTGCTGGTGAAAGGAATGCCTCTGTTTGCCTCTGTGGCTACAGAGCAGAGGGTTTCAAATCGCTGGCCAGGGTGGCTAATTGGGCATTGTGGGAAACATGCTAGAGTTCAATGTTTGTCAAAAAAATCTACTTTAATACACACTGCATGATGGTTGACAATAAAATCGGGGGAGAGGCAAAAGTCACTCATGGAGCTGGAAGTTTTTTGTCACTAAAACTGGGTGTTCCTCGTGACTTTTGTCACATTGCAATGTGAACACTCTCCAGGTTTTATCACCAAAAAGGGTTTTTTGGTGACAAAACTTGCCGGTGTAGACAATTTCATAGCCCTGTAATCCAGGGGTTTGCACTCGGCTTTCCCTAAGCCTGTTGTAGATCTGAAATATTTGCAGACTGTACCCTCTTTCAGTCCCCCCAGGGTGATGAACCCTTCCCCTTGAAGGGAAAGAAGAAGCTAAGTTAACCTCACCAAGTTTTTGGAGTCCTTTTCCCAAATTATGCACAAGTTTCCACTGAAGCTAGGATGGCTCATAGAAGTCAATATGATTTTTACTTCATTACAAGAGAGGAAAACAAGATTTTCTTTTACATATGCTTGCATAGTAGATACAAATCAAAGAACTGCACCACTTCTCAGACTGTTCTCTACAAGATCCAAGTTTGCACAAAAATATTTATAAAGGACAGGAAAGTTATTCGACTGCTCAGTTTTACAGTACCTATAACATTCAGTTGGAAAGATAAGCAAGCAGCCCAACAAATGCCACCCAATTCTGAAGTTTTAGAGGAATGGCAAACACTTTTGATTGTTTAGTATTTAGTTATCAAATACCAAGGGATGAAAAACAGAGATGATGCATAGCAGAATGGTACCCACCCCTTTCAGAGACTGCTGCAGGTGAATTTAGCTCACAGTGTGAAAAGCATCACCCAAAGTTTTTTATTTGGAATATTCAGAATTAATCTGAAATCAGGGTCTAATTCTGCTCTTGCTTCCACCAGTAAATTTGGAGTGATTCCATTAAAGTTAATGCAACTATGCCAGAATAAGTGAGAGGAGAATCAGGTCCAGGATCTGCATATCTCCTTAGATTTGCACAGATGCATATGCATACTTATGTGCAAGCCACATTATATGCAACTGGGTCATGGGAATGTTTAAAAACTAAAAGCAAAATGTGCCAGTTGAACTGGAAGACTCTATGTAACTGACACAGGGTAACAGTGATTTAGAATTAGCCTATTTAAAGCTGTGAGTATCAAAAGGGCTCTGCAGCCACAGCCAACCACCACCAGTGGGTGTAATTGGATTTGGAAGAGCTTGTTTGTGCAAGGAAGGTAGATACAGGAAGGGAGAACTGCAGGAAAGTATTTCAGAAACTGCTGAACTTAAGGGTGCTGTGTATTTCATTTTATGATCGCAATTATGATTTCAGTAAGCACAGTGTAAATCCAGACCAAACTGACTTCAGAAGAGTTACTTGAGATTCAGCAAAGCACACATTTACTTTAATGAGTGCAACTTAACCATGTACTTAGGTAATTTCACGAACAAGGATGCTTTCCCAAATTGAAGTCTGTGACAAACGTAACAGAGATTAGAATCTGCTCCTCTGGAAGTACATGAAAAGTCTGTAATTGCATGAAAAAGAAGCACATTCATCTGTACTGTCTTCCTAAGAAGCATGTCTTACTTTGGGAGGTAAAAATGCCAGTGCTTTGTGTGTGCCAAACTTGCATAGTAGATGGTAACTCCTGTGCCAACAGTTACATTATGTATTAAGACTGATGTTCTAAGTTAAGGCAACTCTTGTCAGAGGTGACTCAGTGACAACTAAAATCTCATAGGCCTTTAGAACTGAAAGCAAGTGAACAAAGGTCCATTGGGTTGTAATGCTTTGTGGCTAGGATTCAGATACCCCCTCCTCTATTTTCAGCCAGGCAGCACTTAGCAATGCTGCAGTACCATAAATTAATAATAATAACTAAGCAGAACAACAAGACAAAGAAGACTGGATTTGTGACTTTGAGAGGCATTACTATAACAAATCCAGGCCCACAACCAGATCCAGGGGGTTTACCTAGCTGAGGGTTAAAGTACAGTAAAGTTTTCCACTCCAACTCATCTGATGAAGTGGGTTTTTCCCACAAAAGCTCATGATCCTGTACCTTTGTTAGTCTCTAAGGGTATGTCTAGACTACATGCCTCTGCCGACAGAGGTATGTAAAATAGGCTACCCGACATAGTCAATGAAGTGGGGATTTAAATATCTCCGGCTTCATTAAAATAAAAATGGCCACCACGCTGTGCTGGCTCAGCTGATTGTTGGCACAGCGCGGCAGTCAAGACACGGATCGGTTGACAGGAGAAGCCTTTGTCAACCGCTCCTGTAAACCCTAAGGTGCCACAGGACTACTTGTGTTTCAAATTACAGACTAACACAGTTACACCTTTGAGACTTCTTAGTAATGTCTGTGTGTGCGAGAGAGAGAGTGTGTGTGTGTGTGTGTGTGAAAGAGAGAGAGATGTCACAGGGAGCATTTTAGAGTTGTGAGAAGGGAACTTACAGCACTTTTAAAAATGGTTGTGTCCTTAACAGCTGAAGTTAGCCCCTCCCCCTCTGGTTCTTTCACTGGGACAATGGGGTTCTGCACTACGCAGCAAAATTAGGAAAAGAAAAGGGAATTTACCATCATCATAGTTATGCTCACCATTCACAGCTGTTACTGTATGAGAAGAGCTAGCCCTCTTGAAGGCTGCATACAGGAGGTCCCTGTGACTGCACAGCGTGCATGTGCACATTCCAGAAGGGGGCTTTAATGCTACAGTAGAAGGAATTTGCTGGATAGACTACCAGCCACAGCAGAGCACTGAAGGGAACCTCCACAAGTGACCTCAATTCATAAGCACAGAGAAGCAAATTATAGAGCCTCATCTACAATTTTGACCTCAAGATGCCACTGTCCACTATGTGCACTAGTTTGAAAATAAGCATGTGGGATCCTGAGAATGATTGTATCCTTTTTTTAAACTTTGAAGTAGAATGTCACAGTCTTTGATACCACTCCCTCAATCAGGCACCGCCTCAGGTACAGATCTCGTTTTGCTTCACATTGAATTGAGGTCAAGTCAAGCTCTGGCTGACATGGGAGCTATTGCAAACACCAGCTCATTTTTACATGATTATTGCTTCCCTTAACTCTATTTCAAGGCCTGCAACCCAGACAAGACAAATGAAAAGAAGTCTGCAGGAGTTCAAAGTTGGAAGTTGAATGATCATTGATGAGTCTCAGGATGCAGTCAAACAAAAACAAAGTGCAAAGAATAGAATATGGAGATATGGATGAAACCTGGAAAACACATATTTTGGAAGGTCAAAAATGTTCGCTCTGTTTGCTTTGTTAGGATATATGTGTTTCCTACTGTCCTGTGCTGCTCTGTAGTGACTGTGTGTGTGTGTGTGGGGGGGGGGTGTAGTGCTCAGCAGAGGACGGGATCTTTAGGTGAGAACTCCTGAAGGAAGGCACATAGGAAATGGCCCGGGCCGTCCTGTCACCTGACCCTAGGGGGAAGATGCAACCAGTGAGAGTCAGATAACACCTTGGGCCCAGGAATCTCCACAAAGGAGGAGACGGGGCTGCCTAGAGGGCTGGTACCAGTTGCTGGGTGGATGAGTTTAGTTTTTCAGCTGGCTTAGGAAACGTAGAAATCTAGCTTGCTGGGGGGCTAGGCAGGGGCCCAGAGCCAGCGCTCTGGGCTCCCCCATCCCAAAGATGGATTGTACTGACTGCTCCTGGTTCCTGTAACAACAAGTCTGTACTAGACTGTGTCCCTGTCAACGAATAAACCTTCTGTTCTACTTGCCGGCTGAGAGTCACATCTGGCTGCGGGAGGGGGTGCAGGGCCCGGTGACTTCCCCTCACTCCCTGACAGGAAGTCATTTAGTGTTTTCCTCTTTATATAATTCCATGTATCCATGTACTGTATGTGCCCATGTAATAACGGTATAGGCATTAATAGACCATTAACACTGGAATAACCTGCACATGCTGGGTTCCCTATTTTGTCTCTGCTTTGTCAGATTTTGTGGTACCAGCATATACCTAAAGAAGTCTCAAGCACTCAGAGATACATCTAAGTCTTATCCAGCAAAGCATTTAAAACACATGCTACATTTTAAGAATGATGTGAGTAGACCTTCTGAGTTCAAGGAGACTATAAATCTGATTAAATTATTTGCTGGATCAGGGCTTTAAGTATAATGTAACAAGCAGCAAGGGTAAGCTGCTCCATGGATAAAGCAAGAGCACAGTCTCCATTGCTATCAACCCAGCACTTTTTAAGAACATTTCAGTCACATAAAAACCTGCATAGAATGCTCAGCTACATGGAAATAGATGGTCCTGGAAGAAAGGGAGAGTTTTGTAATGCAGAAACCGTATGTTCTCTACTAACATTTAATGGAAAACTGGGAAGATAAAATACAAATGTAGGGTCCAAGTCTCTTCCTTCTTGTTCTGGTCATTTTGCATCTTTTGTCCTACCTGGTCAGCTGAGAAATCCTCTACACAGACTAATCTCCGCTGATGTAAAGCACTTTAACCAGACACTATACCAGATTCCTCTCTCTCCATTGTAGGCCATACGCTGGGGGCAGAAAGGTTGTGTCAGAATGGGCCTCTACTCTGACAGTTCTCAACTGGCATCTGGCCTGCTTGGGGGTCATAGTCAGCTAATGTTAGTGAAATCAGCACCTAAGCTACTCTAACATACTGCAGATCAGAATCAAGGCTTCCTGAAAATCTTGTGCCTGCTCCTATGTCCCACATGTCCAACTCCTGTGTCAAATGAATCTCGACACAAAGGAGCCTTAATTGTAGATCTTTTTGCAATTTACCCATAACTGAGGCTGGGGAATATTACAAGTCCTTGCTTAGATCCATAAACAGTTTTTTTTTTCCTATCCTCCTCCTCTTTCCAGGTTTTTAGTTTCCTTCTCTTCTTCATGATTAGTGTGAAAAAGAGCAGAATATATAATTACATTATAAGACCCTTTAAATGGGTATATTGAGTTCTGAGATAAACTGTGATATTAAGTAAGAAGAGATACATTTCCAGTCAGACCCTCTTACTAAAATGCTCTGTTTTGTTTGTTTGCCTTCTTTTGTTTTGTTTCTGTACTGGGAGCATGCGACTGGCTATAAAATTGGGTAGAAAAAGCCACCTGCAAGTTATCAAGTGCAAGCAGGTCAAGTTAATAAGCTACCTTGCCAATGAAATGTCACACTTAGACTCACATGTACCTGGGTAATTCAGCACTACTGGTCTATAAAAGAGTGGATGACAGTCTGGTACATTTGGTAGACTGATCATGCACAGAATCTGGGGACAGCTCTTATTTTCATTCCAATTTTAGGCAAAATATCTGTTTTTACTATGGCTTGAATAGAAACCAGGGACTAGTACAACTGAATCTACAGGCAAGCTTTTTCCAATTACTTGTTCTTAAGTAACATGCGTCCAACGGAGCAACAATAACAAAAGAGAACCATGCATGTACTTTTACCAAACATACTTAAAGGATTTAGTAATTTTCAATAAACAAATGGGAATGAGACAGATGGATATGAGAAACTTTGAGTTCACAAAGTTTACTCATGATAAAAATCCAAGTTACTTTGGGAAGAGCTTTGTAAAAAGAGGTATTTTAATGGGAATTCCTTTTATTAAAAATAAAACCAAAATTCAGTGTAGCTAGATTTAGCATTTGTTAATGCCATTGATTCACTGTGTAAAAGAAAAAAGAGAAAGACGGAGCAGACGGAAAAAAAAGGGAAGGAAAGAAAAGAAAAACTCCATGTAGAACTAAGACTATTTATTATTTTAAACTTTGCACTCACAACTTGATCACCATCATACAGAGAACTCTATATACAATTGATGCTTTCTGAACAGAATCTACAACCTAATAACACAGTAGAACTCATTACACCATTCATTGAAACAAGTCATTAGGATAAAAAGAAACTTTAAGAACATGTTATTTCCTCACTGTTTAACCGTTGTTTTATTACAGGCTTTCTTTGCACCTTGGAGATTAAATTTCTTTTTGTTATTTTGCCAGATGCAGCCTTTAAAAGTTAAAGGGAGGTGGAGGTGGTGGGTATTAACCTGAAGTAGTTTTAAGCTAATTTTTACCATATTTAGGACATGATCCAAAGACAATAGAATCAATCAAAATACTCTCATTGACTTTAGTGTACTCTGAATCAAGCACTTGATCATATTTATATTAAAATTGCAAAGAAATATTGTCTGAGCCAGATCTCTTCAGTTCATGGACCTATGTGAAATCTCTGTGTTTGAGATTTATGGAGTGAAATTCTGACTTCTACTGAAGTCAATGGGGGTTTTGTAAGAGTTGAGTTCAATAGAGAAAGGATGCTATATCTGTTCATCCCTGATTTCCTTTCCCCGGCGAGCTGCCCATATCTGAGTGGTACAGGGCCAAGATATCCATTTTTCTAACATGTCACTTCCACAATGAACCTGAAAGCATCTTTTTGCTTCCTCTTCCATATAATTGGCCTAATTTAAAATATTTTTGGTAGGGCAAGGGAGGGAGTCCATGTAATAAATATATGCCCAATATGATACTTCTAGTCTGCTGCAAGACTGAGTGTTGGGAAGCCAAACGAAAGTAAGAATGGGAGTTCACTGAAAAGTCTATCTGACAGCCTTAGAAATGACGGAGCTAATAGTGGACTTTTGAAAACAAGTGACCATAGGAAATTAAGGTTGGCAGGGATTTAACCCTTCATGAATCACTTTGGAAATTTTAAGGCAAATGCCTGCATGTTTTAACTACGTTTGACATCTAATTAGTCAGAAAAAACAAGAAGCTAAAATAAATCCCTCTTAGTCTTTAGAAACAAAACAATGCCAATTGGCTACAAGGCATTTCTTAAGACAAAATCAAGTGTACTTTCAAAAACAAAACCACAATGATCGCAGGTAAAACAATAGAAGAAAAATTGTTTGACACATTCTTTTTCATCCTGCCTGAACTCATTCATTTTACTGTTTATTTTACTAAACTTCTAGGTTTTCTACGCAGATAATTGGAGGAGTGGGTGTTATTTTTCCTAATTATTAGTAGTTTTAATACCCATTCATCCCACTGGTAAGAAAATGTCCTATGGTATCTTCACACGAGTTCCATACTGATATGTAATATATTCATTCATTTCCCACAAAGTGTATTTTCACTGTACACAGCTCTTAAAGCATCACTCACAAAGCCCTGTGCCTATTTCTCTACATTGTGCTTTATCATAAGGATAATTAGCCATCTGAAAATCACCAGCTGATAAGTCTTATTGTCCTCTATTTTATAATAACTAGAAATGCAAGGATCCATCCTGCAAGATGCTCAACACTTGGACCTTGATGCAGCAGGATTCTTAAGCATGTGCTAAACTGTAAGCATGTGAGTAGACCCCTGTAGTCAGTGGGACTATTCACACATTTAAAGTTAAGTACATGCTTCTGTGTTTTGGTGGACTGGGCTAACATGATCAGGCCTTGCAAGATAGAACTCTTATTTCTCACAGGCTTAACATTAAGCATGCCCTTGAGTATTTGTAGAATTGGAGCTAGAGTACTTATTGTCTTTCAGTCATTTCACTTTTACAGCTTGCTCAGTCAGTTACACAAACAGTACCAAGGAGTCTATCAAATTCCTGAGTTACTATTGTGAAAAACTTTGCCCTAGAAGCTGATGTTTATTAAATAAAAACTGTGAGAATTAGAGTCTTGTTCCCAGAAGAAGGAGAAATTAAAAACAACCAGACAGCAGAATAATCCAGGGTTGTGAAACTGGTTATATGTTTGGATATAGCATCAATGATTACAAAGTATGAGCCAAATTCTGCCACCCTTCCTCAGATCAAAGTAGCACTTCATTACACAGCTTGTCCCACTGATTTTAATGAGAAGATTCCACATTAGAATTAGTAGTAGAATTGAGCCATCAATAAACTTTAATGGGGTGAAAAATAACATACAATTAATAATTAGCCATTAAACATTTTAATGGAGCACTTTAACCAACACTTCAAGTTCCTATTTAATAATTTGAGTTTTACAGTATGGTCATTAAAGTTTGGAAGTTAGATCAGAAACAAAGTGATATTTAATGAGTATTATAACATGGCATATGTATCAGGCTGACTCTCAGATTAAACTATTTAAAATAAGCAATTGACATGTATTAACTAGAAAAAAGTTTTCTCACAAAAAACACATTGACATATTTTGAGAACCATAAAGTGTTTTTTTCATATATAAAGTGGTGCTTATACACATGTATGTTCCTTTTTAAAATATGCACATTCATTTATTTCACAATTAAGTCAGAACATATCCAAGTTTTATAGATCTTTAATTTTCTGATTTAAAGTGTCAAAATGTTGACAATCTGGAATCACTTAGGTGTTTTTTTTCTTCTCACTTGTGCCACCAGAAAGATAGATTCTCCCAATTATGTTAAAAAGTAGAGAACATACTTCTCCTGGTGTGAGATATATAGATTACATAGCAGACAGAGATTGACTTCTATGACCAGAAACACACATGTTCACTTTTTTTCCATAGTAGAAATGGTACATTTCTTCCTCCCAACCCCCGCTCATTTTGAACTGAAGCTACTTTCCGCCATCTCTCCGCCATAAATAATATGGGATTATAAATCAACTTTTAGGGTGGAAACCTCTTTTAGTAATAATAAAAACTAGCTCTTATCATTTACTATTCTATCCCCTTTGCACATTGTCCACCTTTTATGTTTCTCCCTACAAGGTACATATATATATATATATGTATATATAATCATTCATTAAATGAATTGCAATGATAAGGGAGAGGGTATGCCTGGTTCTTCAGAGACCTGACTTTCAATAATAGCAATAATTTTACTAAAATTAAATTACTAAAAATGGCATTGTGTTTTATGATATGCAGTTTCCAAAGATAAATGTAATCTCATAGTTATCTTCCCTTAGTAACACTCTCTCTGTAAGGATTACTGAAATATAGTCAAAATATATATGATATAATTTCATTTAAGAAAAAATGCATTTTGTTAAAGATTCCCATACAATATTTCTAGTACATAATTCCTTTTATGGATCTGATCTGTTCCTTTCAGTTTATAGTTTCTTGGCAAACCCACCATCTACTGCCTATGTGAGGCATCTGACTGTCAGATTTGTACAAACTGAATATTCATGACTGAGATTTAACCACTTCATGCATAAAAAACCCCCATAAATTTCCCTCTATTCCATCATGTTTGAACTAGATAAATTATTGTCACTGTACAACATGCCCAGAGTAACATAGAGATTAATTGGGTGGTCAAAGATGTCCAGTCATTTTTAAAGAGTTAAGTCCTATGATATAATAACAAAATTCTTCCAAAAATCAGCATAGTTACATTTTCAAAGATTCCAAAGTAACTCCTCTTTGTCTGCATTTAAACTGGGTGGCATTGAATCTAAAATGGTTTGTAAAGTGTTTAAAATATTTTCTGTAACACAAAGCTCTATTTTTTAAATTATATGAAAAAGCAGGAAAACAGGAACAGTAAAGAGAGAAAATTAAAGACAACAACAGATTTACCTTTATAGGATAATCTGAGTCTTGGCACGTTATTCTTCACATGCTGGCAGTTCACTCTTTCTGCTAGTAATACTCCCAAGAAAAGCAATGCAATCCTATTCAGCCAGCTCATGCTGCGGACGATACTGTAGGGTCCTTGTATGTTGGAGCCCTGTTGCCCTCGGTCCTGTAGAGTCCAGCCGCAGAACTTCAAACTATCTAGAAACTGGAGGTAACAGGTGATTTAGGTCAGTTTCATTCATAAACGCAGAACAATCAAGACCTCATGGCCACGCTATAGAACATCTCTCCTTCTTCTGCCCCAGTCGGTGGAGCAAGGAAAACTTCAAGTCTCTTCCAATACACACACAGGCACATACAAATTGAGCCAGACAGTGGATAATGAGGCACAACTGTTGTGTGGAAGGAGGGGAAAAATAACAAGGGCTGCAGCAGTGGCGTTTAAGGAGCTGTGCCTTTTATCTACGCTCCTCTGATAGCCAGTGGCACAAGCTAATCCTGCTCCCCGCTTCAGAGCAAGCAAGAATGAAAGGGAAACAGAGAGGCACAGCGAGCAGCACTGACTTTTCCTGTACACATGTAGCGAGAGATGACACAGGATCCCGCAGACAGGTTTTTCCCAACACTCTCTTACACTGGCTGACAATGGGAGAACAGAAAAGCACAACCCACTCCCCTTCCCCTGCTGTCACACCACACATGCAAAAAACATCTAGGCAGAGATTAGAGGAGGGGAGAGTAACCTCCAGCAAGCTCGTGAAAGGCACGGAGCTGTAAATTCACCTCCAAAGGCACAAGCTAGTTTACAGCCAGTTAGGGATTGGATTTGATTTGATTTTGCTATTTTGATTAAAAACACCCTCTGCAAAAAATAAACCCTGCATATTGCGTTGCCACCCACATAAATAATATCTCCTGCCCATCGTGTAATCCTGTGTGACTTGCTCTCAGAGTGAACAAGGAAGGGAGTCTTCCATCAATATAACTTTACCACTGAAGCTTTTAAAGCCTTGTTAGGGAAAGTTCCTTACCCTCCCCCACCTATACCCCCCCTCCAATCCAGCAAAAGAAATTCCTAGTAAAGCTCACTTCAACATTCAGTTCAAAACATATATAGATCCATAGGGTTTATAAATTATACCAGGGATTCTCAAAAGGATTCTTATAAATTTAAGATGTTCACAACTTTCCAATTACTTGAACATTTTATTAGTATAATTATTATTAATAATATTATTTTATTTATTATAAACTGATTAATGGAGGGGGTTTTTCTTATCATGAAGTGTGAAGGAACACACCAGGAAGAGCCTCATGTCTGTTAAGTGTTACGGAAAACTGTAAATACAAACACAAACTTGTCTCCCCCTGGCTACACACACACTCTTTTTTTCATTTTTTTTTCGGTGCTTGAATGATTACCAAAGTTTCCCAGCCATGAAGAATCGCCAAACATTCATGTAAACATAGGAAGTCAACCTTTACTAAACAAGCATGTTGTCCAAGCAGTTTAGTATTGCCATCTATTTTGTTTTAAACTTTTCCAGAATGATTGACAGATATTTTAGGACAGTAGAACCGAAAAAACGGGTTTTAACTCTCTTACTCACATTGCTGAATAATTAATCCTATAAATATTACCTCTAAAATCAATGCAAAAGCATCACAGTCTGGCTTTAATACAATACAATATCAGTTTTTTACACCTATACACAAGTACAAATCCAGTCTCTAGGACATAAGAGTTACTCCATTCTGAGCTTCAAACAGAAGTACATATCTGAAAAGCTGCAGGTGTTTTTTATTTGAAGTAAAAATTTAAATGCTTAAACTAAAAAGGGCTTAAATACTGTTGTAAACTAGCTCTAGACATTCTGTTAACACTGCTTTCATTGCTTAAAATTTGCCAAAGGGGAAAAAAGTTGTTTTTTCATCACTAACATTTTTTTCTTCCTCCTGAGTTTAATTCATTAATCCGAAGGCATTGTATCTGCCAGATGCTGCAATTCTGCTGATCAGAGGCATTGTTAAAAAAATAAAATCCAAAAATAATGTTGATTTTGGTCATTCCCACACTTGTTATCCTGAGCATTTTCATGCTCCAGGCAGTGGATTAAAGCTCCAAAATGACAAGAGACGCCTGTCTGTTTTCCATGGATTACTTACTACAGACATTCACTCTGTAGAGGAATTCATGTCACTTTGAGATTATTTGGAGAATTGGCCTAATGAATTATCCTTTTGTGTAGAGCAAACAATACGAAACAAAACACAAAAGATGCACCATATTCAGGACTTTATAAAAACACATCATTTAATAATGCTGTTACATTCAATTTATTGCTAGTTGAATGAAAGAGACTTAGCTCCTTTTTCCCCTCATAAGTATAAAAGAATAAGAAGCTATATATGTATATATGGAGAGAGAGCGGGAGAGCACATACTACTTTAGATTATTTTTCTGGAAATGAAATGAATAAATCATTGCTACTGGCCAATATTGCACACACACACACAATATATGGGTTGCATAGCACCAGTAGGAAAAAAGTCTCAGAGGGGTACCCGTGTTAGTCCATAAATTAAAAAAACTTAAAAAACAAGTGGTCCTGCAGCTCCTTAGAAACTAACATATATATATATATATATATATATATATATATATCATGAGCTTTCGTGGACCCAACCCACTTCTTCAATGAGTGATATATATATTTTGTTAGTCTCAGGACCACTCATCATTTTTTAAGTTTTTTCAGGAGTAGTATGAAAACTACTTGAGACTATTTGAGTGTGCATTTTGAGACAGAAAACAGACACGAGACACAAAGCTATGAGAAACCGTCTCTGTACTCCCCATGCAGGGGCCACTCATAATCACAGTCCTCGGACTCTTCTAGGGGATATGCCAATAGAAGACTTGGCATATCTAGGGGATATGCCATGACTTGGCTGTCCTTGACATCCCCAAAGAGTGAGGTTCAAGGCCAAAGAGATTGTATAGAAGGCCACTGCTTAAGACAGAGACACTCATCTTTGGTCTGTGGTAACATCCAATAGTCCAGGTTTTTAAACCAACCAGCATTTAATAATTTATTTTAAAATGTACACTGCTTAATATTGCATGGAAACACTTAAATGTCCTAACTCCTACTGAAGTCTAGGGCTTGTGAGAATTCCATATGAAAACCAATGGATTTTAATTAAAAGAAAAAACAATTATTTGCTGGTTGGAACAAAACCATGGATTATTCTCAATCCCTGAGGACATGAACTTGTCCAGTGTAATTTAAATTTTGAATTCATATTTTTGACCATCAAATATTCACACACACACTCCCCTTCCATCTCCCCCCTCCCACCTATGGCAGAGTCTCCTTTCTCCTTTTGCACATGTATAGAATATGTGCCTGTAGTCTCCATGGTTACCACAGTACACAAGCTTGGAAAGCGACTTTCCAAGCTATAAACCCTGGTCCTGTGGTCCCATATGTATTGTTGTCCTTTTCAGTGCCAGAGCAAAAATAATTTACATCTGCATATATTTACTAAAAATGAGTGAGATAAATTTAGGAATGTGTGTTTGGGGGGAGAGAGGGGAAGTGAGAAAGCATGCTAATGAGTGAGTTTCACACCCAGTGAGTGAAACTTGACATGTCTGCCAACAGAAGGTCCTGCCCCATGCTCTGTGCCAATAAACATAACTGGTCAGCCAATCAGAGTATATGATGCTCATCTCCTCTAAAGTGTGAGGCAATGGCTATGCTTCCTCAGTTTTTAGGAGGCTTTATGGCTCAGAGAAGCCCAGTGCCACATGTTGCTGCTGCTGGGACAGTGTAACTCCAGAGTTCCCCAACTAAGGACTTAGCTTAGTAGGCACAAGATGACTTATTCTTTTAAAGCAAGTCCCAGCAATGCAATTTCTTGCAATACAGCATGCCCAGCAACTTACTTTCAAAATACAGTTGATTCCTCTCCCACTTGGTGAATGTAACCATCTGCAAATAATGCAGGCTGATCATCTTAGAGATGGAGTGACCAGACCAGAGAAAGTAAAATCTAGCCCAAAACTACATCCAACCCTCAATCAAATGAATTCCTTCTCCCAGTGAAGTAAAGGAGAATTTGGTCATTAACTTTAAGGATTATTACATTGCTATTTGATGTGCTGTATAATAGCTCCAGTTCAAGAAAAAACATTCTTATATATTGTTTCCTATACTTGTTGCAGATTTTACACTTTTATGCCTTATCTTGCATAGTAACTTTCATGCCTGTCTAGAATATGGCTTTTCAAGCGTGTGGTTATACTTTCCTAAAGCCAGATAGGCATAGTGGATTCTGTTTAGCATTTCTGGCCTCCTGCTGTGTGGCATTAGGCATCAATGTTCTTTATACAGCCTCTCACCATATGCAGTAATTTCACAACGATAGTCCCTATACAAGTTTATGCTTGGCAGTGTCTGGGCTTTTTCCATTGGCTATCCATCTAGCATTACCCTTTCAAGCTTTTGTATATTGGGGTCATTTGGTGTTTTTCATTTGTCAAATGTTCTTACAGAAATGAGTATTACTTGAGTCACATGTATTTCAAACTCCTCTTGCTGCTGCTCCTTGCTTTTTGTGTTTACAGAAGCTCCTGAGAACTGTGCTGCTGTACAAAGCTCTTTATCAGCTCTGTATTTTCACATTTTAAAATGCACTTTTGTGTTTTCATGATCATTTTCTGCTAGCTAGGTGGTGCTTTACTTAGCTATGTGGACATTCCTGTGAATCTCTGTAAATCATTCTTCTTTTGACTTGGGGGGTTCTTACTCCGTTACCTCCACCTTTCTCATTTGTCACTGATAACTTGTTCTCTATAATTAATTTCCCTCAGTTTGATCTGACTTTTTCCCTTATTTGACTAAAAGTCTTATACTTTGGCAGAGATAAAACATATACTTTGGATCAGAAGCTTGATGATTTTTTTTCTGTTCTGCTTTAAATAGTATTCTCTAGTTCAAATTAATTTGCTCAAGTTTTGTTACCAGCACCACACATCATAGTGGTTCTTTCTGGCCTCATAATGTATGAATCTAAACTGCAGAATTTTATGCTATCATCCTTTGTAGTGCTGATTACTTTTACCCTCAATCAACAATTACTTCCATCCAGGTCCTAAAAGGATCGAAGTCTCAATGTTGTACTACATTTTAAGTACCAAGACAATCAAAAAGAGACATTATTTATTCAGATACAATATAATTCTAGTTCTCTTAATTCCCTTTATCCAAAAATCGTAATTAGTCAAATTCACAGTGGGTCTCCCATGTAGCTCTGTGCTACTTACAATACTCTTCTGTGTATCTGAAACTTTCACATGTCCCCCAGATCATATGGATAAACAGGAGTGTACTGAATCTATAAAAAAGAGAGCTGAAAAGACAGAATTGCACTTTAGCAGGCTGGACTTGCCAAAATCTTTGGCTTGCATCCAAATTTGAAAACACCCTTGCATTTTGAAGGCTAGACATGATGCCCTCAACCACCACCTTGGCATGTCTTTGTTGGCCTTATTCAAACCTTTTGGATCTATACAGATGCTTAACTTATTTTATATTATTATACGTGGTCATGCTGTTAACCAACTCAGTTAGTATTTGTATTCTCTCAATAAAAGAGAAACTTTCCATCCAGTCATATTCAGCTTTTACTTTCTCACGGCTATTGGGGTTTTACATGATGAATGTATTTTTGGCAGCATACTGAGACCTATATCAATGTGTTGTGTTTTATTTACAATGCATTCAGGTCAGTTAACACCTCATCAAATTCTTTGAGAATATTCTCTGCATCCTGTTCTGTAGACAGACAATACATCCAAGTGATCAGCTGTTTTCAGACTGCTCTCCAAACCTAAGCAAACCTGTACCATTATTTCCCAGATTCTATGGAATGGGGTTCCATCATCATACGTACCCAGCCATGTAGCTTTGTCACATGTAGTAAATATGTGATAAAAAGGAATGCTCGTAACTAACTGATCTTTATAGCGTAGCCCAAAAGGCTTATAACCATGTCATGTGGGATGGGTCATTTGCTACTCTTTCCAATGGATACTAGAATAAGCTTTGGGGTACTCTTTCAAACCGAAGAGAAGCTCCAAATCTTTTCACTTTCAACTGCAACTACTTCTGCCCCCCTAATTGGTTATGTTTATTGACTGATATACCTCAGAGGCAGAAATACTAGCGAGGACATACACCATTTAAGGGAGGAGGGAGGACAAATGTGAGAGACAATTTACTAGTTCTTGAGAGCAAAGAAGACAAAGTGAAGTCAGAAAAATAATCCAACTGATTACTAAGCCTTGCCCAGCCTCACAGCAAGCCCAAAGAAGATGATCTGTGTCCAGGGGATTCTAGGAAGCAGAAATACCAAGTCACAGAGCAAATATGCCCCACACCCTAATTTACCAGTTGGTAGATTTCTGAAATGGCAAATGATCCACCAGTCCTGTTCTTGATCCTTCTCTAGTTGACTTCTGCCCTTGATGCTAAGACTCAGACCACTGGAATGCACATGAAAGTGCTACAAAGGGGAGCTCTCTATCCATCTTATTCCATTGTCCTATTTGCCATATTGTCAGAGTGTCTGGCAGCTTTTAAAACATTTAGCTTCATAATACTCCTGTAAGGTAGAGAAGCACTTTCATCCCCATTTTACAGATGGGAAACTGAAGCACAGACAGACAAAGGTATCTAGACACCTAAAAAGATAAATATATGTGCCTAGTGGGTCTTTCATAAATCTAGCCACAAATGACTTGCCCAAGGTCACACAGGAAGTCTGTAGAAAGGAGGGGAATTGATCCTGGCTCTCTGTAATACCAAGCTAGCAAGGTAAGCTCTGGACTTGCCTATCTTATAGGGATGAGCTCCCTATCATGGCTAGAAAAACCATCTATGCTGCTGACCCTCACCAGTTCTGCTATGTCTGGAACCCAACATGACAGGACCCAATGGTTTCTTTTTCTTAGTAATCTTTATTGCTGAATGTCAAACACTTGAAAGAAATTAGCACCATTTTCCATGGCACCCATTCATCACTGGGCTTTTAAAAAGCTTAGGTGCATTGCACTTGCGTCATGTGCTCAACCCACAGAAGCCCTATGCAACATCTGCTACAATCATTGCCCTTTCCTGTTATTTTTTCCCCTTCTGAATGGTTCATTAGCAGTTTATGACAAAGATATCAGAGCAGCAACATTATAACAACTGATTGCCATTGTCACACATTTATCCTAGCTGACTTGCCATGCTGGAAAAGTCTTTTTAATGAGGGCTTCCTCGTAGAGGGAACGGGAAGCCTGCTTCTACTTAACAGTGTGTGGGTGCAAATATTCTTTGGAAGATCAAAGGAGATCATACAAAACGTAGGAGCTAAATAGTTGGTAGATATATATTTGAAACCAAAAAATGATAGCTATTTAATTACTACTAAGGTACTCTGTGGAAACTGGGGGTGGAAGGTAAACTGTGATAGATCAGGAAAACTCAGCTGAACTTTCAATAATTTGACCTCTGTGAATGCTTTTAGTGTCAGCAGAATCTGAAAGTGTGTGTGTCAGAAAGGAGAGATGTGGGTCGGGGGTCGGGGCGGCGAGGAAGGCTTAGGAAAACAAACTCTAAGAAAGCATTAACTCTCTCTCTGATGAATAGTGGTTTTAGAAAGGCAGGCAGAGGAAGAGGATAATGTATCCCTCCTCTCAGCTGAACATGACATTATTTAAGAAGAACTCACTGTATATTATTTTTCTGTGTGTTCCTATGACATCATTTTCATGATATTTTAAGCAGGTAAGCACAGACACAGGAAAGACAGGCTTTTTTGTCTTTGGTGGAAAATGTTCAATTGAAAGGCAAAATTAGATGAGAGCTAAGCTGCGTGCTTGTGCAGCCACTCGGGAGAGATTCAAATGTCACCCAGATGATTAGCAGAGCGCCCACAGCTCGGTTTTTGTTTCTACTGGTGGTGCACATCCAGACGCTCCTCTGCACACATAAAAAAATTCCACACATGGATGGAAAAGATTAGCAAAAAAATTGAGCAGAACCAATTTAGTCACATATCTCTGTACTGTAGAATTTTTATAAAGAATGGCTTGGACACATTAACACGGCAGGGATTCTTAAGAAAAAAACTACATATCCAGGCTGGTTTCTATTCCTCAGGTGTCCTAAAAATAGTCAGTGAAGTATGTGTTTCTTTTTTGCGTGTGGATAGATAGAAAGTGCTTCCATTTTCTCCTGTGCTGAGATTTGATCTGTGTGGGAGGTGGCAGGGCAGAGGGAACAACATCAGAGAACAAGTTACCTCTCCCTGATTTTTGTGGTCCATTTTTGGTCACCCCAGACTACGGGCACAAGTTAAAGCCGCTATGGGGCTATGGTTACTACAGAATCCTATGTCAGTTGAGCAATACCAGTGCATGAATGCACACCCACTCCCTCAGCATGCCCCTGCCCCACCCTCTCTACCAGAATGGGAAGAATATCCAATGAAGGAGCTGCTAAGGCAACTTTATATCAGCTGAGCCCGGGGCAGGGGAAATTCTCAGCTGGCCACTTAGGAGCAGAATCCACCACTTAGTAAGTGGCCAGTAGAGGGAGAGAAAATCTAGAACAATGCATAGAGCCAGATTGTAAACTCAGCTAAATTGGTGTAACTCCATTAAATACAATGATGTTACACCAGCTTATATTATCAGAGGATTGAGCACACACACACACACACATATTTGCATAACATATATGATATATGTTGTATAACAGATTTTTTTAATCATTAACAGACTCTTATGTCAATCATTTTCCCAGGCATTTCAGAATTAGGTAAGCATGGATCCCTGTTTGATTTTTTTTCTTCACAACGTAAAGCTTATGTGCATCCTAGAGTCGCTTTATGGAACCATCTTCCAAATTACTAAAGTATTCTGGAAAGCTTTGTGTATTTTCTTTTTAAATGTAAATACCTGTCTGTGAAGCATTTTTTCTTACATGTTTATCTCTACCTTCAAATGAAATGGAACAAAAATATGTTTGCAAGAGACAAAAATTCCATTGTATATACCGATCAGTGCAGACTAAGCAGTGAGGGGGAAAAATGAGGCATCTGTTGAATACAAATGAAGGTGGCAGGTTGGTTTGTGAGTAATTACGTTGTGAAGCTACCAGTCTTTTGCTTTCAGTAACCAGCAAGCTCACCCCACTGCCAATCCAAGTCAGGGAGAGTAAAGCTAGGAAAAACACTGTGATGCCTAGAAAGTTATTTAACATCATGCCCTGGACAACGCTGATACTTATGAGCCCTTTCTTCATCCACTTAAAGGGATGTTTTACCTTTGACATTACTTTACTAAAGCTTAATTTCATTCTACACAGTTCCTTTAAGTACTGTTAAAAAGCCTTAAAACAACTCACATTACAATGTTAACTATAGGGAGCAATGTGCTGAAGCCTAGTATTAGTCTCCTTAAAGGGTTTATTATGATGTCAAAACCAACGGTTTAGAGAGCTCCTGTGTGCCCAAAAGGTCAGTATCGTGCATCAGCAAAGGAGGCTTTCACAATAAATTGAGAAAATTGGAAGAGGAGAAGAAAGAAAGAAACACCCACCATCCCAAACTTCAAACAAAACTTCTCCATTATTCTTCCCAAGTGTTGAATGATATATGACATCATTCAATGTGTGGCAATTCCCCGCTCCCCACACACACACATCTCTATTCTGAGGAGAATGAGTATGTTCTATTTCATTGCGATGACTTAGAGCCAAATTTTACTTTCAGTTCAGGGTGTAAGCTCCAGAGCAAAAGAAACTCAGTGTAGTTCCTCTATATTTACAGTGAGACCAGAATGTGGTCTTTGAGTAAGCAGCTGTCACCTTATGGAAAACTTTGAAAAATATCTTATTTGGAAACATGTGTTCTTCTGTGTCACATATTTCCCAATCTTTCTGTTCCTTCATTCTTTCTTACTGAAGACAGTGCATTAAAACAGGATCTCCGTTGTTTCTTAAGAATTTATCTGCTTCTGCCACTTATTCTCCACCTGACATCATAATCCTCTGTTTGTGACATAATAATCATTTCCACAATGTCCAATTGTGATACCACAAGAAGGGTTTAAAATCTGATCCTAAAAATGCATTTTATTACAGTATCTTATATAATGTCATATCAACTTTCAATCCTGAGATACTAATTTCAGCCAAGTGACTTCAATTAAGCTTTCATACATGGGAGAGATATACTTGAAATAACTCCCTGGAGATAATTCCTGCTGGAGTTCACAGTTTTATGATTTGACCTTTCAGAAATGTTTCCACTCCCTACCCAATGCTTCCTTAGGTAAGTCACGGTGACATTGCCAAATTAGAAAATGTAGCACAATCTAGTCAACCCAGCCCCCTACACCACATAAAAGTTATAAAGATCAGAAGCCGAAGAAATATTACAAATGTCTAAGGCATTATTCAGCAAAATTCATATATAGTGATAAATACAGCATAGGAGTCTAAAGAGAATACAAACATCTCTCCTGGAAGGTGCTTGATAGAAACATCTTCATAAGATTCCCAGTTTGAACATGCAAAACCTCAATGTGATTCAAGAGGCAATTTTGTCCCTTACTACTGCCCTGGAATTCAATAGTTTAGTCATTCCCCTCTAACATTGTTGTCAGACTTCATTGGTATTATCCCCACGCTCCAAGTTAAATACATGTTTTGCTGGATCAGGGCATAACTGTGCCTAATAAATTGTTGGTTCTAGATAATTTACCCAAACCTATCCACAATGACTGAAAACTAGCTTTTCTTCTTCCTTAATTTACTTGGAACCTTCATAAAAGACATTCTGGAGAAGGGTGAAAGTCAGGGAAAACAGGTTAACAAGAGGGCTGTGTCTACATTGGCACCCCTTTCCGGAAAAGGGATGCTAATGAGACATTTCGGAATTGCAAATCCGCGGGGGATTTAAATATCCCCTGCGGCATTTGCATTTACATGGCTGCCGCTTTTTTCCGGCTCGGAGTTTTGCCGGAGAAAAGCGCCAGTCTAGACGCGATGTTGCGGAAAATAGACCCTTTTCCGGAAGATCTCTTATTCCTACTTATTCCTTGAAAGTATCTATAAAATATCTATAAAACTCAGAAAAATACTCTACTAGTCAGATGAGATTCTGCTGACTCATGCAGCCAGATGTGAGATCAAGATTTCCAGCCTTTCCCAATTTACTGTACACATTGTGGAAGCTTTTTAGATCACTAAGCCACGATTAGTGGCTAATCTTATTTGATGACCATAACCAACATTAAACTCTGGATACTTTTTAATGACTTCAAGTTTCACAGTTTGGTGATTCTTTATGTTTCTAAGGAAATTATTTTCGAAGTTTACATGTCATGCTTTCAATGTAGCTCCTCAAACTGTAGGGGAGCCATTTGAACTATTTTATGGGAATACTTCCTGTTATAAAACTGATATTTGTAAAGTAATTACATCTCATTAAGTGATCTGAAGCACCCATTATTTCACAAATTTTGCTTTGATGATTCAAGAGAACTCTTTCTCTTGGTATTGTGCTATTGTGATAGCTTCATCTGGGCTGTCCAAATTCAAAAATATATTACTTACAAAAACAAACTCTTCTATTGTCACCTCACCAAACCTAATGGCTACGTCTACACTGAAAGCTTCTTGCGCAAAAGGTCTTGTGCAAGAGCGCCTCCACACAGACATATGCTTTTGTGCAAGAGATGTGCTTTTGCACAAGGGCATCCATGGCAGTATGGACTCTCTCTTGCACAAGAAAGCTCTGATGGCCATTTTAGCCATAGGGATTTATTGTGCAAGAAACCCCTGTTGCCCATCCACACTGCCTTTTTGCACAAGAGCTCTTGCACAAGAGGGCTTATTCCTCGTGGGGAGAGGAATAACTCTTGGACCAGAAGCCTCTGTTCTGACGCTTTACTGTAAATTTACTTGCACAAGAACACACGTGCAGTGTAGATGCTCTGCAAGTTTTTGCACAAGAACGGCTGTTCTTGCGCAAGAAGCCTGCAGTGTAGACGTAGCCCCAGTGTTTAGAAGATCATGCTCTTGTAGCATACAATGGATACCTGATGACATAAATTGGTGTAGAGTATATCTTCCTTTTGCAAAACTATTTCTTTTCTAATACTGAATATTGCATGACATTCTCCAGTAATATTAAATTACAATGTTGATTATAAAAATGTCATCAACACAGTCTGGATAAAGTTATCCTTTCTCTTTTCCACACAATGGCATACAATTGAATGCATCCTAGATTTATTGGCTGGAAAGTATTGTATATGTGAAATAGATTAGTTGGATAAAGAAGAATATTTGTATGGCTTTTGAAGCATCTCCTTTAGATACTATTTCATTAATTCCTTCTGATACATTATATTTGCAACAGGCATTTCTCAAAGATCTATATTTTTCTATGAGCCCATTGTCTAGGATCATGAAGCAAATCTTTAAAATAAAAAGCCATTCACTAAAGGATCATTCAGAATTTCCTTGGTATAACATAGTGCTCAACTACAGAAGGGCCAACGGTCAAGTCTACCAGGTTTTCCTGTTACAAATATAAGGTCTGTACTGTACAAATACATTACATTCTTCTTAAGATAGAGGTGCTCAGATGAAAATTCAGAACCTTCTATGAAATGTAGAGAAGGATTAATTTATGCCTAAGAAGCGGCAGGATATAGCACTTTAAAAATTGAAAAATGCCCAAATGATTTGCTAACACAGCAGATATAACAAATGTTCTTTGTCTAACCCATTTTCATGAGTATTTTCACTAAAAATAACATGACTGAGCACATTTCCTTATGAAGAGTGAATATACATTTCATTGCTGATATCAAAGCAATTAAATTGTGTTGTTTTAAAGCCTTAGACCTGGGCCTATAATTGCCATATTTTCTCTATTGTCATTTTGAAGTTTGAAAACTAAAAAGTGTCCTGTTAGCTTTATCTTTAGCTATTTAGCCTTTTGATTTTTTTTCTCCATCTGATTAAATGATGAGTTATAAATGTCTGCAATATTTTTTCCTGAAATTATGGCACTGTCAAAGGGGGGTTTGAGGCCAAGGCTGGCAGTACTGCCTAGTGGTGGTACTCCAGCGTACGCTTTCCAGTGGCAAGAGTAAGCAGCCAGCTTGCCTCGCAGCAGGATTCATTGGCCATGTCTCCCAATGTGCAAATCATTGGCCATTTTGTCTAGCGGTGGGTGTATTCAGTGGCTGTGTCACTAAGCAGCTAGAGTCATTTGATGACATTCCTAGAGATGGGATTCAATGGCTGTGCTTCCCACTGATTACAGTCAATGGCCAGAGATAGGAGAACCCAAACCCTCCCTGGTATCAAAACATGGCTCAAAGAAACAATTGTTCTAATTCAAGTCTCAGAGGGGTAGCCATGTTAGTCTGTAACTTTAAAAACGAGTAGTCCTATGGTACCTTAGAGATGAACAAAAATATATATAGTATCATGAGCTTTCATGGGCAAAACCCACTTCTTCAGTGGGTTTTGCCCACTAAGACTCATGATACTATATATATTTTTGTTCATCTCTGAGGTGCCACGGGACTACTTGTTATTTTCAGATTTCAAGGCTTAGGAGACGGGTGCTGCTATGCCGGCTCCTGGGTCATTTGCTACTTTGGCTTCTGATGCTCTGTTGGTGTCATTGGTATGTCTTGGGATCCTGTTTGGAGTTCTCTTGGGACACTCCCCTGAAGATCTCCCTCTGACTGTGGCAATTTGGCATCCTTGGCTCCTGCAGCTGAAGGGCCTATGGCAACTTGATTGTAGCACCTGATCCTGCTCTTTTTGGAGCCTCTGCGGGCTTGTTGCAGAAGGATATAGCACTCAACTGAGCTGTGTTTCTCCTTTTTGAATCTTCCCTCTATTGGATGCATCCCCAGTAGGAATGAGGGACAGGGCTTCCTTTGTCCAGAAGAACCCCTTAACCCTTGCTTCACCAGTTTGGGGCTGGTATACCCCATCCCAGGCACCTTCATACCTTCTCCTTCCTAACATTATGTACAAAGAAAGCCAGTTTAGCAGTAGCATTGTTCCATACATAGAACCGTAGATGTGCTTAGAATGTGACAGCACAGATAAAGGGGGATTCCCTGTTCAATTAAGTTAATAAATCTAACTCACACTTAGCAATTTGATGTCAATGGTTCTACTGACATTTGAAAGCTCTCCTACAATGGACTTTATGATATGCACCTGATGCATGGATCCTAGGCTAAGATTTACTTGAATGACTAGTGATTAGTGGTGTGTAAGACACCTTAAAGGTTCTTGATTTTCAGAGGATAGATGCTTGACAGAGACTTGGGAGGTGCCTCTGGTTGTGTACACAAAAACTGAACCACCCAAAAATCACTGGTAACTTTGTAAATCTCCACTCTGATCTTTATATACAGAACAGGTCATGTGTTTACTAGTGATAGTGCAAGTGAAAAGGGAATCTATTTTGAAGTTTGTGCTTGTGGTTTACTGCCTCCCAGTTGACAATAAAGTAGATGCTCTTTTTTTCCTCACCTGGGATAGATGAGAACATTTTTCTCTCCGTCTTTTTTTATCTCTGTGGTTGAGTAGGAGTACCAATGATATATTGAAACAATCTGGCCAGCATTGCTTTGGTCACTGGAAAGAGACATTTTCTCCTCTGTGGAAAGCTATTAACATCAGCAAGCTAACTGAAATGCATTAGTGGTCTTAGTCCTTTTCCAAAGGAACATGCATGCATATCACAAACACAATGACTCTGGCACTAATGCTTTCTCTTCAGAGTCTCAGGGTACATCTAGACTGCAGAGTTTTTCCAAGAAATGCGTCTGCTCTTCCAAAATTTTTACGAGGAAGAAGGATGGTTCCGAAGAAGGGTTTTTTCTGACATTTGGCCCAGTGTAGACAGAAAAAGACCCTTCCGAAAAAAGGAGCAGAAAAAGCTACACAAATTGCGGTTCGCAATTTGCATATCTTTTTCCAGAAGAACTGTGTAGTCTAGACACAGGTTCAGAAGAGGAACCAAGACCCCTGAATTCCTTGCTCTCTTAGAGAGGGAGTCCAGGCAGCACTGACTGGGCAACATGATGTATCCTACAGTAACACCTAAAGAACTAAAACAATCTGGTGATTTGTGTGGATCTCAATCTCAATGAGAAAAAGACCTTATTCCTGAAGATTGTTTGTTTGTTTGTTTTGTATTTCAGTAGCACCTCAAAGCCCATGCTAAAAGCAGCATCTCATTACATAAAAAAGATCTCCTCTGAGGAGAACTTACAGTTTAAATAAGCAAAGAGTGTGGGGGAAACAGAGGCAAATAGAAATGAAATGATTCTTCCAAATTTATGACAGTGCCAGGAGCTGAATCTCATCAAAGCACATTATATATTAGACTATAGTGTGTCTCTAAGGCCTGGTCTACACTAGGGGATAAGTTCAAATTAAGATACACAACTTTACGTTAATTGCGTAGCTGAAGTCAGAGTATCTTAACTCAAATTTTGGTGCCATCCACACTGTGGGAAGTCAAAGGGAGCACACTCTCCCTTCGACTTATCTCACTCCCTGTAGAAGTAGGACTACCAGCATCAACGGGAGCGCCTTCTCAGTTTGAATTAGTGTGTCTTCACCAGACCCGCTAATTGAAACCCCAAAGATCGACTGTGGCTGTTTCAATCTTATCTGTAGTGTAGACATGGCCAATGAGAATAAAACTTAGTTGGGTCAGAGTATAATGTCAGCATATAATAATACCTCTGAAAATAATGCTGTGTTTTATACTCCAAAAAAAAATACACAAAGTATATGTCGTTGGCTAACGTACTAGTTTGCAAACAGCTTTAAAGCATACGCCATGCAATACTGCATACTTGACTTCTATCTCTCCTGTTCCCATCTTAGTCAGGGAAGACCCGATAGCAGATATCTATAGTTTGTATGACAGCAAATGGAGGGCTTTGAAGTCCTTTGCTTTCACAAGATAAATAACTTTAGGAGACATGCTTAATGGCACAAGTGGAAGAGTTGGCTGTGATCCACTTCCGAATCTGAATTTTTACTACCACAGTACTGATAAAAAGCTGTTTTCAGGAACCAAGCAAATTGCATTAGAGAGAACAGCAGGTTTCTCACCACTTCACTGCATTCAAGAGTCAGCTGAATGCAGTAATTTCATCTGAATGATTTATGTCAGTAGGACACCAGACAACAAGGGAAAAACTATACGTTATTTACATGTAAAAATAATGGTGGCAGTGGCATGGCACTGGTTCATATCCCCATGCTGATAAGTAAATAGTTCAAGCTTCAGATGATAGAATGGCTGTCAGGATTGGTAATGGAATACAGAGCCTTTCACTTCTAGATCACTGGATGAATGGTAAGTAGATGGTTAAAACAAAAGGAAAAACTATGTAGCACTTTAAAGACTAACAAGATGGTTTAATAGGTGATGAGTTAGTAGCAGTTAATAGTAGATGGTTAGTGAAAGTCATTAGCATCTCTAGCTCCTTCAATGGTCTCCATGAACTAGCGGCATCACCCAAGTTTAGCGGAGAAGAATCCCTTCTTCAAGACACTTCCATGTCATACCAGTTGGCAGACTCAGCAGAGAGTCCAAAAATTGAACATGAATAGAAGCTAAATTACTTTCTGTACAAAAAATATAGTCCACCTAAAACAACATGGAAGCGTATTGGTCTTCTGTGGATTACAAAAGAACATTATTCTTCAAGCATCATGATTTTGCATCTCTCTTGAGGAATGTACTCCTTTTTTTAAAAAATGGCTCTGTTCCTTAGTTTTGATCCTTACCAATAACCATTAAACAGAAGCCAAGCTGTTCAATTTCATTTGTGAAATATTAGCCAGAGGAGGCTTAGATGGCTTTGAAGCATGAGGAGAATCCATAATCTAGGAGAAGATTTGACCTCCAAATCTTTTTGGATGTGTGATTCTGTTTTCCTAAGATGAGTTCACGTTCAGTATAGTTGAGAGCTGGACTGCAAATGATTCCAAACATAGACAATATAATCTTCCCCACACAACCTGACCACATGTGAATAGCCTCCATAGTTAAAAACTGTACTGAGATGCTGGCAGACACCAGTCTATTGTGCGTGGAATTGAACCTGGGACCTCTGGTTGTTGAGCAGACTCATTCTCTCTATAAGTGGTCTCAGTGCCAGTACATGAGACAGTGCACCACATCAAGAACATGTATGGGTTACACTAGTGACCCATGGAGCTAGATTCATAAAGGGAACTTAAGCATTTCTATCCCCTGGAATTCACAGCCCTGAGTTAGGTAACCACACTTTCCATGAATTATACAGGAAAATTAGTCTCAGGAAGGGATTTTCAGAAGCTTACAAACTGACCAGGGAACTTCCCAAGCTAGCCAGGAGTGAAATGTAAAGGAAAGGAGTAGAGTGTAGGTTCCAGAACCACAAAAGCACTTTAGTGTCTAACTCCCATTGATCTAGGCTTCTGGCAATCTGGAAAGAGGGTCTTATCTCAGGATTCTCAGCTGTAACTCCGCTCTTGAAGTTAGGCACTTACGTTAAGTCAGCTCTTTCTCACACAAAAACCCTCCAGAACAAAAAAAAGAACATCCCTCCCAAACAAAGTAAAACAAAAAGAGAGAGAGAAAAATCCAAATGTAACCTCTTGCCCCCTGGGTAGGACATGTAGAAGACATGTTTCTAATCCTTGCTGTTCCCAGTCTAGGGCAGACACTTGAACTGAGATCTCTCACATCCAAGTGAGCACTCAAATCAGCAGACAGGGATGGGTGTGACGCTCTCCACCTTTTCTCCTGAAGCACTTCTACCTTGTGTATGTAACTGTTCATCAGGCCAGAAGAAGTGTGGAGAAATTTTTTAAAAATTCAACATGTGAGAACAAGAGTGAGGGGGAAAGCTGCTTTTTGATTGGTTGTCCACCTCAGTGCCTCACCTCCTCCCAGGCTAGAGCAACCAATCAGAACCCTACCTCTAGGTCTCTTCCCTGCTCCCCTTCTGTGTCAGCAAAGGATAAGCTTCTTTGTCCCTCCCTGACCCTCTAGCAGTTGCAGACTGGGAGTGGAAGGAAAAGCCCCTGGAGCTCAAGCTGTGCCATGGCAAAGAAAAGGATGGAAACCACTGCCTCAGGTTCCCAGCTGAAATATGGGGGATAATATTTCCTGTATCCTGCCTGTTGTCTCTCTTGTCTATATGGATTGTAAGCTGTTTGGGTCTGGGGTGTCTCTTTGCATATATAAAACACTTAACACAATGGGACACTGTCTTGGGTCAGGGTGCCTAGACACTACTGTAACACAAATGAACATGAATTCATAATGTATCTCTAATAAGATAATCCTGGCTATTTGTATAGGAAGTCCTCCCATCGTTTTAACTTTGCAAGACAAAGGGAGACCCAGACCGTTCTTTTGCTTGTTGCAGTTTTATCATTACCCTGTTAAGGGAAGATGTGACTGATTAGGAAGACATGAATAAAGACAAACAGAGGGTTGATTTTGCTTGCATTAAAGTAAAAAAGGGAAATGCAACTGACTGGAAGCAAGAGCAGGATCAGGCCCTAATGAGGAGATAAGGAGCCCTGAAAGAAGACATGACATCACCAGACAACTCCAAAGTGGTGACATAAATCTTTTTATGGGACCATCAATAAGCAGGAAAAAAACCCTTTTGCTTGTAATTTTCAGAGGCAGAGATTTAATTCTGACCTTCTAAAGGACTAATCCCTAAGCTTTCATGAGCAGTTTAAAAAAAATTAAAAGGCCTCACAAGTTTAGGCACTGAAAAAAAATGCACAATATTGGAGCCAAGTAGGTCGGAAATGATTATGAATCAGTCTGAGCCAGGCCTGCAAGAGCTGACGGAAGTTGCTGAATAACAAATAGGTAAACTTCCAAAGCTGCAGTTTTTAATTTGGGTTTGCACAGAGCATCCCCTCCAGCACAAACAGAAATTATAGGTCAGTTAAATTCAAATTTCTAGACCTGAGTACAAAGATATCAATAGATTGCATTTTTTCAATATAAACTTTTAATAAAAAAACATCAGTATTTGTAGCTTCCTAGGCAGAAACGTAATCCAGGGCCTCTGAATTTAAGAACACAAGAATGGACATATTGAGTCAGACAAATGGTATTGGGTAGCCCACTATTATGTGTTTTGATAGTGGCTGGTGCCAGATGCTTCAGAAGGAATTAACAGAACTGTGCAATTTATAGAGTGATCCATTCCCTGTCTTCCAGTCCCAGCTTCCAGCAATCAGTTTTAGGAACACTCCGAGCATGGGTATGTGTCGTGTCCCTGCCATCTTGGCTAAAAGCCCATGATGGATCACTCCTCCATGAACTTATCTAATTCTTTTTTGAACCCACTTATACTGTTGGCCTTTATGACATCCCTTGACAACGAGTTCCATAGATTGTCTGTGTGTTGGATGAAGAAGTGCTTCCTTATGTTTGTTTTAAACCTCATACCTATTAATTTCATCGGATGACCTCTGGTTCTTGTGTTATGTGAAGGGATAAACAGGACTTCCTTATTCACTTTCTCTACATTATTCATGATTTTATAGGCCTCTATCATATCCCTGATTTATTGTCTCTTTTTTAAGATGAACACTGCCCATCTTTTTAATCTCTTCCCATATTTAAGCTGTTTCATACCATTTATCATTTTGTTGCCCTTCTCTGTACATTTTCCAATCCTAATACATCTTTTTTTTTTAGATGGGGCAACCAGAACTGCATGTAGTTTTCAATGTTTGGTCATACCATGGATTTATATAGTGACATCATATTTTCTGTTTTATTAGCTATCTCTTTCCGAATGGTTCTTAACACAGTTTTTCTTTTTTGGATAGATGCTGCACATTGAACAGCTTTTTTAGAGGAATATCCATACTAACTCCAAAATTTTTTTAAAGTGATAATAGCTAATTTAGACCCTCATCCTTTTTCCAAATAAAGTTTGGATTTAGTTTTCTAGAGTGTATTTCTTTGCATTTATCAACCCTGAATTTCATTGGCCATTTTTTTGTCCAATCAGTTTTGTGAGATCCCTTTGTCATTCATCAATCCAGTTTAGACTTAACTATCTTGAGTTAATTTTGAACCATTTGCAATCTTTGCCACTTTACTATTTACATATTTTAGATCATCTATGAATTTGTTGAACAGCACTGGCCCCCTCCATTATGAAAGCTGACCATTTATTTCTACCCTATCTTTTAAACTGTTAGTGTGAGTCTACACTGCACCGTAGGTTGAAATAAGATATGCAATTTGAGCTACGCAAATTGCATATCTTATTTCGATGTTATTTCAAAATAGTTTATTTTGATATTTGGTGCTGTGAACACAGCAGTTATTTTGAAATAAACCGCCATTCTGAAACATCCCTTACTCCTCGTGGAATGAGTTTACAGGGATGTCGGAATAGTGAGCCCATTATATTTTGAAATAATGGGTGTGCTCAAAAGATGCCGAATAGCTATTTCAAGATACTAGAGGTATCCCAAAATAGCACTGCAGTGTCGACGTAGCCTTTCTGACCCAAGAGAGGACCTTTCTTTTTAGCTCGTGACTGTTTACTTTAAGAGCATTGGGTGAGGGAACTTATCTAAGGCTTTCTGAAAGTCTACGTACACTATATCCACTGGATCATCCTTGTCCACATGCTTCTTGACTCAATGAATTTTAACACATTGGTGAGGTGTGATTTTCCTTTACAGAAGTCATGTTGACTTCTCCCCAAACATATTAGGTTCATCTATGTGTCTGATAATTCTGTTCTTTACTACAGTTTCAACGAATTTATCTGGAACTCCAGTTAGGCTTACAGGCTTGTAATTGCCAAGATCACCTTTGTAGCTTTTTTAAAATATTGGCATTATATTAGTACCTTCCAGTCATCTGGTACAGAGGCTGATTTAAGCACAGTTAATGGTGCTGCAGTTTCATGTTTGAGTACATTTGGAACTCTTGGATGAATACCATCTGATCCTGGTGACTTATAACCAATTAATGTATCAATTTGTTTTAAAACCGCCTCTAAAGTCACCTAAAAAGAATGGTTTGGGTGCGGGGATCACCCCACATCCTTTGCAATGAAGACGGATGCAAAGAATTCATTAGCTTTTACACCTGACCTGACAGAATTTATGTTCCCTTCTGTCTCAATATGATTTGACTTCCAATTTTTAAAAGATGTCCTTTTTGTCTCCAACCACCTCTTTGATTCTGCTGTTAGCCATAGTGGGGTTTTTTTGGTCCTCTTTCTGTTTTTGGTTTTAGTTTTAAATTGGGGTATACATTTAATTTGATCTACTATTATTGCGTTATTATTGTGTTTTTAAGTTTCCAGGCAGCTTGCAGACATTTCACTCTTGTGATTGTTCCATTTAGCTTCTGTTTAACAAGTCTCTTCACTCCCATTTTTGAAGTTCAGTTGTACTGTGGTAGAATTTACATAGTAGAATAGATCTGAAATCTACTGTGTATTGTGTACTAGATCTTTCAAAAAATCGCCCCGTTGTAAAAAAAAACGCGTCTAAACTGCGGTTTCAGTTTCGAAATGGTGCTTGTTCGAAACAGCGCCATGACGTGATTATGCAAATGAAGCTCGGGATATTTGAATCCCCGCTTCATTTGCACTTTCAAAGTGCTTCATTTACATCCCTCTGCCGACAGAGGGGTGTAGTGTAGACACGGCCTGAGAGGCTTGCTGTCAGCATGGCGGTACCTACAAATGCAGTTATGTTGGTATAATTACATTACCTGGGGTGTGGATTTTTCATACCCCTGAGTGACAGTTATGTCAACATAGGTCTGTAGTGTAACCTAACCAACGTCTTCATTGTTTTACTTTTAAAGGCTTGTTACTTTATGGCACATACTCCTAGAACACATGGAAAGTCATTTAGACATGCCAGTAAATAAGGGGAATAATATGTAGGCGCATCTAGGAGCCAGTCTCTAAAACTTGGTACCATGGGCTTTTCCTTGCAGTGTAGGCATAGCTAATGGGACTGCAGACAGGTGGGCACAGGAGTCTGCCAGTGCAGAGCAGCAAGCAGGACCAGAGTCTTGAAGAAGCTAAGGACTGCAGCTTCCTACATTGCAGCTGTCTGTGCCATCCTCCACTTACCCGGAGGAAAGAGACTTTCTTCTGTTTTTCAGATCGCCTTAGACAATCTGAAAATTTCCAGTTTTACCATAAAAAAAAAAGTTTAGAGCCGAAAGCGAAAAACATCTCCCAGTGCCAGCTATGTTTTTAACCACAGGCGCTTAGAGCAAGCAGATTGTTTATCTAGATTATTATCAAATGCATTTTTCAAAGTAGTATCAGAAGAAGGATAAAAATATATACCTCATTTGTCATAAATTCATGGCTTCTTTTATTAAATCAAGCTGAAGTGTTGCCTGCCCTTTCATGCCATGTTTTGTCATCAGCGTGTGTTTGTTTGTTTTGCAGCACAGGCTTTAGTATGTTTTTTTAATGCGGTAGGCGAGTTTGAAGGATTTGCACCAGCGGTAGGCCCCAGAGGCAACCGGGTGGCTTCATTGTAGAAGCAGGCAGATTATTTATGGTGATGCTGAGAAAGTGCATGTCAGAATAAGTACGGCTGCACACTTTGAAAGGGTGCAGTGTGTACTCCTCCCATGACAAATTTTGTCTGAAATCTGGCATGGCCCCTTCCAGGAGACTAGAGACACTGGTACTGTTGTAGTCCCACCCCCTCTTTGCACTCTTGTGCGCAAGAACTGGGATTTTCACTACAACTTCTGGTGGTGCACACAGAAACAATCTGCCTCCTCAGTGTGCTGCTCTACACACCTACTGCTTTAGAAGTTGACAGCAGACACAGAGCACTGCTGACATACACATAAACACACCCTCAAATTTCACGTAGCTAAGTCAGAGGCTGATGGGTCCTAAGGACAGCCCCCAAGCGATGGGAACAGTTCGACACCTGAATGGGTTGAGCGAGGGTAGGCCAAGATGAAAATCCCCCCCCTCAGCCCTGCAAGTAGCCACAACTCACCTCCTGCATGAGTGATACCCCCAGCCTGGGACAATCTTCCCAGTGGCCAATTCTAGGTGGGTTGGACCCAGCTACCAGGCTCCAGATGGAAGTGTATCTCAGCTCAGCACTTCTGGAAAATGGCAGCTCCGGCCTCCTAGAGATGTTTAACTGACACCTAATGGGAGCCAGGCAATACCAGGGGACAGTTCCCAGCCCGTAAGGCCCCAGTTAATAGGTAGCATGAACCCCTGCTTTCACAAAGTCACCCAGGTTGAGGGTGCTGATTCTCTCACCTAAAGGCTCCTTTCCAGTAGAAAGAGAAGGGGTCTTCACACCTCAGCCCCTGCTCCTCTTCCCTCAAACATTGAACCCTGAACTGTCGGTTCCCTCCTCAGCCCCCCCACACTTTGCACCCCAGAGTGCACCCCTGCCTGATCCCAGAAAACCCTACACTCCCATACCCCTCCCACCTTTCCTGAGAAGCTTGTTACCCTCGGGCTCATAGGGTGCATAGTGGCAGTGCCTCCAGAGGCTAGACATGGTGGAGTCCCAATATGACTGTATGGCTCCACAGCTGTGGCTGGGGCAGGGGCTGGCCAGGCAGCAGGGTCTAAGTGCCAAGAGGCAGGTAATGACTGGGTAGCAACATGGAGATTGGCAGAACTCTGTATAGTTCACTGAAACTCTAGCAGCACTCACAGTGCTACTAGAAAAATCCCTGAGCCTCTCTCATCACTTCAGCAATGTACAAGGAACCTCACATGTACAAGGGACAGGGTGTGGCTGAGGAGATAGAAGGAGCGTTTTCCCCACAGGCTGAGAGTTGCTTTCTGCTGCTCAGAACTCCACCTGCCCATCACCCGCTCCACAGAGCAGCATAGCCAACCTCCTCCCCTGCTGCTGTCATTCCTGAAGGGTCCTGGAGCCAGTTTACCATCCCAGATATCTACCACCCAGTAGCTGCCTTGTCTGCCTATAACTAGAATAGCCTCTGGGTGCACAAGCTGGGAGGGAATGCTCTGTGTTCCTAGCCCAGGCTAAGCCAATCATATCATGGCCCAAGCTAAGCCAACCACATCATAGCCACATCATGCCTGTAACTATATCCATGGTACCACACCAAAGGTTTGAGAAAATCAACCTGCTCTTTAGTTACAGAGTCTACATGGTGGAATAATGCACTCTTTGGAGGTGGGATTTGTAAAATGCACCGACAAGTTGCACAATAATTGGTCCATGGGAATCTCACTAAGAGCTTCCTACTGCACTTTAATATCATTTCAAATAGCACTTTGATAAAGCAAACCAATTAGTGAATGCACACCATGATAGGGCAATTTAGAACTCCTCTCCCCAGTACAACATATTACCCCACTGTGTAGACAAACCCCTAGTCTACAGAGTACAGGTGTGGACATCATTAACGCCAGCAGCAGCAGCTAGGATTAATTCCACTCTCAACTCATAGGGTTTGTCTTCACTGAAAAGATAATTCAAATTATAATTTGAGTGTTTTCTCTAATTTGGAAATGTTTTCTGACCACACACACAAACCCAGTAACTCAAATGCAGTAGTGATTTTAACTTTAGTTGGCTGGCCTAAGAGGCTAAGCTTGAATGAGCACAACTGGTCAGCTGCTTACATAACCGCTCTGCGGGGTGGATGCAGGCTAATAACTCCGGACTGCTGTCGGTCTTCCAGTGCCTTCCCACAATTACCCTTGTGTTCCCAGACAGTACAGACAAATTCTTCCACTGAGAGAGCATTCATAAAACAGCTTAACATACTACAGTGTAAAGCACCATGGGATTTCCCTCACAACTCTTACCATCATACAAGAATGAGTACAGAGCAAGTGTGGACACAATAGCTTGAGTTTATTTCACATGGTGGCTACACTCATCCAGGCTCAGTTAGTGAGATGTAACTCCACAGTGAATGCATGCCCATGGAGTTATTTCCGGGCCACAATCCAGGTGAGGACTGAACAACACGGTTGCCTCCCTAACAAATTTATTCTGTGACTTAATAGTTTCTAGTCTTCCACCTTTCACAAGCATTAAGGTTTTCAGGAACAAAAATATTTTAAAAGTGATCATGGCAAAGAAAGTCTATTGCACCAACTTTTGAAACATGGATGAACTAAGATCAGACACATATTTCTGAGCTATGTCAGAAAGTGTCAGAAAGCTAATGGCTGATTGATTATCCTGTAGTCTGGAAGTCTCTGGATTCACAAAGGAGTTCAGGAATATTTGGAACATCTTGGTACTCATGGACATCCAGTTGATGAAACTCTCCAGGAAACTTCCAAAATTAGAAACCAACTCTCTAAATTGGTAGCAGACATTTACTAAGTAAGATTATCCCCAGTGATTTGCAGGTCACCTTACAAAATATCCTTTGTTCTTTAATGTTTGACATTACACTGTGTGTGTTATTAAGGGGCAATGGAACATGATGTGACCAAAAATATAATCATTACTCTTTTTCTAATATCCATTTGGAAAGTGGTGGAGCACGTCATTCATATTAATTGTGCCAAAACAGCAGCAACATGAATGCTAAATTAATCACCATGTTCACAAACTGTCGAGTGTGGCAGATAGCCAGCTATTCAAAATGATTGCAAAGAAATCAGCACAGCTGTAACATATTTTCAGCTTGTACTCCATATACTATTGAAACCAATGATGTCTTTGATGGAACTGGGCTTGGAGTCACATTTCCTCTTTGCTTTAAATAAGACGAAGAAGCTAAAATTATAATTAGTTAATTTGCTCTATAATTCCTCCTTTGCAATGATATAAAAATGTCAAAAGCCAACAAAGCAGGAATAAATGGTGAGGATAATAAACAATGTATAAATGTGGATGACATGAGCTGATGAAGAGCCTGAACTAATTATGAAAGAAAAAAAAAGGAAAGGAAAGAAAGAATTACAGCAGTAACCCTCAGTCACATTTTCCTCAAGTCCTAATCCTTTTACACCCATCAGGTTGAACTAGCATTACTAAGAGAAGAATATGGGTGACCATTACAGCCCATAAAACTCAGAACTCTTCTTCCAAACCATGCTACAGGGAACATGCTGTACCCCATGCAGTAGCATAGCAGTGCACAATGAATATGCACCCCTATGAACCAAGGAGGTGTGGGAGGATTCTTGCAGAAAGAATGCAGCCCATTACCCCACGTTTTTCAGCATTAATTCAGTGCTAAGCCTCAATACTACAACTGAACTCCTAATAAGCATCATTTGTGGACTCCCTTTATTTTTGAAATGGTACCATAGTTACAAATGAACTATTCAGAATCTACTTATGTAGTCTCCTGAAGAGTTATTTGTCATGATGAACTACGTTTATCACTGAGTGCGTAAATACAATGAGTGATCCAATATTTTGTAAAATGTTTTTGTTTCCTAGAGCTGTTTGACTAATAAGGGTTTTCAAATTGTTCATATAGTATAATCTTATTGTGGTTGTATTGCCTGGAATCTACTAGCTTCTACAATGTCTTCATACCAATGTGTTACATCCATGAATTAATGGGCGATGGGGGACAAAAAGCCTAGCCTGGAAATAAATTTCCCTATTTCCCTTGCAATATTTTGGTATTTCATTTTGTTGTATCATTATTTTTCTTTTTATATAGATACTCTACATACATTCACACCCATACAGTCATGCACACACACACATTTAACAGGTTCTAAGCTCTGTTGGGGCTTATTGCAACAACCAATGAAGTCAATCCAAAGCTCAATAAAATCAATGGAAGGATTCTCACTTACTTCAGTGAGTTATGGATTGAAGCCCGGGATGCTAAAGTTTTCAGGAAAACAGACAATTGAGCGTCGCTTAAAGAATAGATCATATGGAGACATCACAGTTTGAGAAATGCCACTTTCCTTCCAGTTACGCATTTGGGATTGCTCAAGAGGAACACAAAAACATATTTTCAAGCATTGTGATCATGATCCAAAAGCTTTTGTCACACATTCAAAGAAAAATGCCAAATAGAAAATTACTAAAGAAAAATAGCAGCAAAACATCTTCATTTTATCATTTCCCAAAGTATTAATTAATTTAGAACAGCTATTTTTCTGTGGCATATTGACACACTGCACAAAACCACATTTTGTTCAAAATAAATACACAGCTTTTATCCTGTGTCTTTTATTCACTTAACATAGAGAATCAAATTCTAAGTATAAATGCCTACTCAAAATTATATAGGCTTTGGACCTTATCCTTTATCCATTTTTTATGGGTTGCAGTATCGATAACATGATCAGATACAACCAAACCCAATTATTCATGTGTAAAACCACTGAAGGCAATGGAAATTACATAGGAAAGAATTTGACTCGTATGTGCTGGCCTTTAAGTTAGTGCTTCATTAGGCACAAATTGGGTGCCTCTTTTCCATTGCAATTGGATGTGTTTGTATTGTTCCTAACAACCAGGGATTGGACCAGGCCCTACAATTAATGATGACTGAAATCAGGGGAATGACTGCACTGCTCTAAGGTTCTGAGCTTGTTTAAAAGTGAAGCCCAAACCTTTATATATAGCACAACACAGTCCTAGCACCAGCCTAAGCAGCTTTGTAGAAATGAAGAGGAAAATGGGGGAAATTTTAGCAAACTGAATCTGATAAACTATTGTAAGTAAATGGTTCATATTTTCCCATGCTCCTGTTCCCATCTGTAATCCAGCCGTTCATCTTCTGAGAAATCTAAACCTTCTGTGCTTCATGTTTTATTCATCATTTATCCTAAGGTGCTTAATTTATACCAAAGGACAGCAAAAAGGGCTAAGAGTTGCTTGTGTAAGAAGAGATGCTTTAAGGCCATTATTCATACCCTTTGATCTTAAGTTTTCATTTAGGAAACCTTGGTTTTGTGCATAATTAAAGGCTGACACTAACCATCACTATATAAATTAAAATAAAATTGAATAAATCCAACAGCCTTTGAGATTGTATCTATACCTCATTGTCAACAACTGCAGAACAATTATAAATATATTTGATAGCTCCAAAGTTAATCCTGATTCAGTTTGTGGTCGTTGTTTGTGGGGGGGGAGAGAGGGAGGGGGAGGTAAAGTAGTTTTTTTATAACCATACCAGTTTCAAAGGTATTTGCAATTATTTATCCTTTTATACCATTTAGGCTAGTACATAAAACCACAGCATGATGGATGATCAATGACATTAAACTTCAGCTTTCCCATGGAAATATATATTATGAACTATGCACAATCAATTAGTTCAGACAAAAACCACACTGTTTCCACTTCTCCTAAGACAGTGGCACATATTTAAGTTTTCAGCTCAAATACCCACTTTGGCACCACTAGTGAAATAAATTATGTTTGTTGTCAGGTCTCCCACTGGGTGGCGTGTGGTTCCTCATGCATGTTCATTTGTCACCCTCAAATAGCTTAATGCCTCCTGAATGGCCTTCGAGCAGATAACTACCTAAGTAGAAGTTAATTAAGTCATCAGTTCACTTCAATCTGTAGGATTTTAAACTACCCAATACTGCATGTGATATATACATTACAATAGTCCAGACTTATGTAGTGCAAACTCCAGGAACATTTAAATTATATATTTCTCAGAGTTGTCCCCAATGATCTTGAGTCAAATATACCTAATGGTTAATGATAAGATATTCAGTAAGTAAAAAACTCGGACTAGCATCATATTTCAGGAACAGAAGCAAATATCCTGACTATCAGAGTTAGCTGGGAAATTTCTAATGAAACAAAATACAATTTACCTCCAATTTTTGACCTATTAAGCCAATGTGAAGGCACCATGCCCTCTCATTTGTAAACTTAGGAGACATTTAATCACTTCATATTGTCCCCAATGAATTTTCACTGGTGATACTCCATCCCTATTGATACCTAGTGTATGAGTATAGATTCGCTGCTTCTAACTTTAGGCTGATGGAGGTCCAAGGCTAGAATATTTCCCAGATAATGAAATATATCCAGTGATATGTTACCCTTCAAAGAGGTTGTTAGCAAAATGATATGATGAGCACCATTTTTGTTGCTGTATTACATAAGCAACAGGAAATAATTGGAACGACCACCAAGACACTGTGAAATCGGGGGGGGAGGGAGGGAGGAAGGTTTCAAAACAAAGCATCAGGATTTAGCTACTTGACTTTATGAATGCAAGACTCTACTTCAAGCCCACTAGGAATTTTGCCCCAAATATTAATAACCCTTAGGAATTTGATCAAGTAACAATAGAACCAGTAATGTGTTGATGGTTTCTGAAGAATGTTTTATCATGACCATAATAGTAATAATCTTTTGCCAAGACATAGCGCTGCTCTAGCGAGACCAGATGGCTTAGAGCAATGGAAATGTGCTTGATAGCCTTTCTTGGTGAGGGTGCTGGTTCAAAGCCAACTAGCATCATCACTGAGTAGAAGTGTTTGTAATGTGCTTGGTGGTGGGCCAGTTTGACAGGGTCCTCACATCACAGAAGTCACTACTTTATCTGGCAAGCACAGCAGAGACTGCAAAGGGAATGGACATTCACCCTAAGAAGCGGGTGTTTTGGTCCTGGGAGGTGCTAATCCTGCATTTGCTCTGAGCGCCTCAGTTATCTATCTGTAAAAAGCACTTCAAGGCAAGGACTGACTGAGTCTATGTAGGCACAATGCCTATCACAGAGGGACTCCAGGCAAGGCTTGGGCTGATAGGTGCTACTGTCACACAAATGATAATTAATGTGTGGTTTTAACACAGTAGAAATGCATATAAGTAGTACAACAATGTGTAATTATAGCCCTGAAACTGGGGTGGGGAACCTGAGGCTGCAGCCCCCGACTTTCTTGGATCTGGCCCCCAAGACTCAGGGTGCACGCCTCAGCATTGGGGAGCCCACACTGGTGCTCCAGTGCTTCCCCCTTTTCCCACCCCCAGCTGTCCCCCTGCAGTGCTGGAGCACACAAAATGTATTAGCCTGACACCCCCTCCCCCCTCAAGGCTGTGGTGTGTGAGGGGAATGTGGGAAATGTCCTTCTCCTTCTCAGTTGGTGGTTGCCTCAGTGAGGGTTTATTTTATTTTATTTTATTTTATTTTTGCTTTTCACTTGTGTGTGGCCCCCAACTGATTTTTCTGTGGGTCAATGACCCCTGACCCCAAAAAGGATCCCCTCCCCTAAAATGAGAGAGACATTTTATCGTGTATTCTCTTAAATATGTATGTTCAAAACTTTTCCAGGTAAGATTTCATGATGACTGATATTAAAACAATCCCTTAAATCGGCTTCCGTACCTAATGACTGGAAGGTAGCCAACGTGACACCAATATTTAAAAAGGGCTCTAGAGGCGATCCGGGCAATTACAGACCGGTAAGTCTAACTTCAGTACCGGGCAAATTAGTCGAAACAATAGTAAAGAATAAAATTGTGAAGCATGTAGAAGAACATAATTTGTTGGACAAAAGTCAACATGGGTTCTGTAAAGGGAAATCCTGTCTTACTAATCTATTAGAGTTCTTTGAAGGGGTTAACAAACATGAGGACAAGGGGGATCCAGTAGATATAGTATACTTAGATTTCCAGAAAGCCTTTGACAAGGTCCCTCACCAAAGACTCTTGTGTAAATTACATGGCCATGGGATAAGAGGGAAGGTCCTTTCTTGGATTGAGAACTGGTTAAAAGACAGGAAACAAAGGGTAGGAATAAATGGTAAATTTTCAGAGTGGAGAGGGGTAACTAGTGGTGTCCCCCAAGGGTCAGTCCTAGGACCAATCCTGTTCAACTTATTCATAAATGATCTGGAGAAAGGGGTAAGCAATGAGGTGGTAAAGTTTATGGATGATACCAAACTGTTTAGGATAGTCAAGACAGAAGCAGACTGTAAGGGACTCCAAGAAGATCTCACCAAACTGAGTGATTGGGCAACAAAATGGCAAATGAAATTTAATGTGGATAAGTGTAAAGTAATGCACATTGGGAAAAATAACCCCAACTATAATGCATAGTATGATGGGGGCTAATTTGGCTACGACAAATCAGGAAAGAGATCTTGGAGTTATCGTGACAGTTCTCTGAAAACTTCCACACAGTGCAGCGCGGTCAAAAAGGCAAATAGGATGCTAGGTATTATTAAGAAAGGGATAGAAAATAAGACCCGGAATATCTTACTGCCCTGTATAAAACTATGGTACGCCCACATCTTGAATACTGTGTACAGATGTGGTCTCTCACCTCAAAAAGATATTTTGGCCTTGGAAAGGGTTCAGAAAAGGGCAACTAAAATGATTAGGGGTTTGGAACGGGTCCCATATGAGGAGAGGTTAAAGCGACTGGGACTTTTCAGTTTAGAAAAGAGGAGACTGAGGGGATATGATAGAGGTGTATAAAATCATGAGTGGTGTGGAGAGGGCCGATAAAGAAAAGTTATTTATTAGTTCCTAAATAGAAGAACTAGAGGACACCAAATGAAATTAATGGGTAGCAGGTTTAAAACTAATAAAAGAAAGTTCTTCTTCACACAGCGTGTAGTCAACCTGTGGAACTCCTTGCCAGAGGAGGCTGTGAAGGCTAGGACTATAACAGAGTTTAAAGAGAAGCTAGATAATTTCATGGAGGTTAGGTCCATAAAAGGCTATTAGCCAGGGATAAAATGGTGTCCTTGGCCTCTGTTTGACAGAGGCTGGAGAGGGATGGCAGGAGACAAAGCGCTGATCATTGTCTTCGGTCCACCTCTGGGGCACCTGGTGCTGGCCACTGTCGGCAGACAGGATACTGGGCTAGATGGACCTTTGGTCTGACCCGGTACGGCCGTTCTTATGTTCTTATGTTCTTATGTAAATCCCAAAGGAAAGGCATTTTTAGACAAAAAGTTACGGTGACATTAAATATAATGCAAACCAGCTAGAAGAAACACACATTTTCAAGGACACCACATCCTTAACTCAGATGTTTGTGTTTTAATCCACAGTTCAAGACTCCACAAGAGCATTGATCCAACCCAGTTAACTCTGCATTAGGTCAATATATGAGAAATGTGTATAATATCTTGGCTGCAACCAAAGAGTTGAGCTAACATATTTAGCAAAAAATGCTTCAAGTTTTACTTGCTGGATTAATGCTATGCCAGCTAGGCTTCAACAATGAAACTAAACACATAGGCTTAAATGTATAGCTCTTCCCCACCCCATACAAAATGGAAATCTGTCCACACTGGTATGTATGGACCTGCTAGGCTGTTCTCCATGTACTGACAAGAATGATGGGAAGTCGTTGGTGGCAGTGTGTGCCTAGAAGCTATTCTTGCACCTGACTCTCAAATTCTGAAACTCCATTTTTTTTAGAAGCTGCCTGTGGGTTAATAGATGGCTTCCCTGATGGCATCTCATGTCTTTTGGGTGAGACCACCATTGGCTGCCTCTGGCTTAAAAGCCACATGAGAGTTAACTCTTGACTTAAGCTATGCAATTAACATGGCTGAAGTTACGTATTTTATCCCCTAGTGTAGACCAGGTGTATGAAAGGACAAGGTCTCCCCAGCTTATTGATAATGGGAGAAAATGGAAACGAGAGCAATTAGATACCTTCCTCCAAGCACCAGAACTGGCTAACATACCTACATGGGTTGTTAAATATCAGCCACTTAATAACACATGCTATGGCTTCTTATATAGAAACCCCCATAGGCTCTCAAACAAATAGAATTGCTAGGTCTCTATTCTCAGGAAGTTTACAGAGTAGATTAATAAGCAAAATATGGCAAGAGCTGAGAGTGACCCTCAAATAAATCAAAAGGAAGTATCCATGAGAAGCTCCATTTCTGCTTTTTCATTTTGCATTTTTGCTTTGCTTAGACCCGATTGCTGTCAGTTTCTGTTTCCTCTGACCTTGTAGCATGCTACTCCAGACTGCAGACACTTAGCAAAGAGGATCACACGTGAATTCCATGAACAGCAGGACAAATATCATTGGTCAAACTCACCTTTCCTAGTGAAGGCCAGGGATTGGCTTAGACTTCACAATGCTGTCACTGGAACAACTCAAAACTTGGAATTTCCATTCTACAGGAAAGTCACATTACAAAATATCCCAGCATCCCAAATGTGAACCAAATTAAAAAAAAATTGAGTTTTCCCACAGAACAAAATGCCCAGAAAATGTATATTCAGATATTTAGAAATTATCTTATCAGAATATTTTCTTTCAACACTATTGAAACAAAGCTTCAGTAAGGTCCAAGTGCTTCATTTTGATTTTATCATTTCAAATTTTATGATATACAACATATAATAATTCAAAAGAAAGCACTTCAATCTTATTGCAATGAAGAGGTCTGACTTTATGCATACATTTCATGGAACATTTTGGTTATTTTTCATCTAAAATTTTGGCAAACTAGATATGTTCCTGTGAAATATTTAATTTGTCCATAGCAAAATTTTCAACAATATGAGTACATAGCTGCCACTGAAGTAGATCTGTTAGATCTCTCCAATCACTCTACCTATGCTAAATTGTTCTCTAAGACATGTCCTCCTGATTATATAGAGCACATAACTGCAGAGGAGGAAAACAAGTAATGTTAATTTTTTTTCCAATGGAAAATGTTCTTATTTCAGATGCAAAAATGTTCATGTTTTTGCCCATAATTTTTTTTCTTTTGTTTTTCTAAAGCTGAACCTCAAGGCAAAACATTTGAGCAAGTGATGTTTTTTGAAAACTGAAAACATATATATAATTTTTAGCAAAACACACTCTACTGCATTTTCCAACGTGCTCTACTGCATTTATTTGTTCAAGTGGGATTTTGCGTTATACCAGTGGTTGGTGAGTAACTATATGCTATAGGAATACCCTTCTTGGCACGGCACTAAGATGCTTACATATGAGCAGGTCCATTCTCTACTTACTAGTGTAGTAGTTTATCTGTTTAAAAGTTTCAGTCATTTCAACCATCGTGCAGAAACAATACCATGTGACCAATCACTCAACAAGTAACAAACAGCAAAACAGTAAACAGCTAAAGCAAATGCTCCATGAAGAATGGACCGTTGGCTGAAATCTATTTGTATAAATAGACTAATTACTGCTAACTTAACTTTAGAAAGTCAATTTTCAAACAATTCATGAACTGGAATAAGGACTAAGGCACTGATCCAAAGCCCAATGAACTCAATAGAAACAATTCCATTGACTTCAGTGGATTTTGAATTAGGCCCTTACATCCTAAACAAACATATTCCCTGCAATTTGTTCAGCTCAACCTATCCTTCAAGCAAAGAGGCCATCCTCTCAAAATACTTAATATATGTGCATGCCCAAAGGGGAGGAAGGGCAGTCTGAAGAAAGGTGTCACCACATGAAAAAAAAAAGGCATTCTTTTCTTTGTGCCCCAGTAGAGCAAGATACATGACAGAAAACGTAAATTTAGGCCTGAATTGCTAGGATCAAGAGAGGTGTCAGAAATCACACATTTTGCAGCGTGTTCCTCTACAAGGAAGTCCTTTTGACAGAAAAGCCTCAAAGTGTGCATGAATACAGCCCATAAAACTTTACAAAAAAAAAAAAGAGGAGCAAATCATACCTCCAAACCTGCTACACAAATCATGACCCTTCCTTTAATTTTGCCTGCAATGCTTTTACAAGGCGTAATTTGAAAGAGGATTCATGTTTACTATAAAGAGTTACATCTGTTGTATCTTTCATTATACCAAGCTATTTGTGTTAGATGCCAAGACACTGTTTTTCTCCTTCACTATAATGTACGTGTGTGATTTTTTTTTTAAAAAAAGCACAATAGTCCCATACATACTCATACCATACAACATGCTGTTTATAAAATCCCTCATGTAAAAAATCACTTTGGGAGCCAAAGAAATGGGACATACCATTTTTAATCATTTTATATTACTACCGGGCATGTATTCAAGGCTAACCTTTTTTTCTATTTAAGATTCATCCTGATTGAAAGCAATTATGATGCTGGCATGAGGCATTGCACAATATTTAGCACAAATTACATTTCATTCTATTATTAATAGATCTGGTATGTGGAAAATGAAGATGTATGGTTACTTATCTTTGCTTATAATTATGGTGATGCCATTCAGAGTTACCTTCTTCACATTACATCTGCTCTTTCGGCTGGATTTCTATGTGTTTGCAATCTCTTATCCAAAGGGCAAAATGACAATGAAAATAAGAGCAGCTATCCTGTTACAAGGTTAATTTGTGAATGATAAATGAGTGTTTTTAGAATGAACTGCATAGGTTACCATTTAAACAGGTCTTGGCAAAATACCAGCTCTTCCCTTCAGCAGAAAAAAGGGGAAAAAAACCATAGAGAATGTACAAATGAGTTGACTGCCCCAGGATGTCTCTCTCAAGAGGGATTAGAAAAACCTACAGGGGTATTTCCAGTCCCAACAAAAGCATGATTTGAACTACAAAAGTTTGCCCCGATAATCATGTTACCACAAGGGAAAAAAAGAACAATTTTCTGCTCCTGTATGAGCTCTTGTTGTAAGACATTTGGAGTTAAACAATAGGTGCCAGTGAGCCAGATGCATAAAGGAGGCTCAGCCCATCCAAATGGTGTGTGAGAGCAATGCCTCTCAAATATTCCTCTGCTGAGCCAATGCAAACCAACCATTATTTCTGCCTATTAATGTGTGGTGGAGTCAACCTTCACAATAAGAAAGGAATTTCACTGAGCACTCTGTTTTACATAGGATTTTAACTATTCTGAGACTAGAGTTGGCTCCATGTGTATATTTAATATAAATCTATGTATTAAGGGCAGCTTCCAATCACACCCATTATCATTCCAAGTCCCACAGCTGAATTTCCCAATTGTGAGGCTGGGCTTCTTGAAGGGCCCAAATATTTCTGAGGGAGCCCCCAGCATGGCTTAGTGCCAGCCCTGATCTATGTTTGATTAGATGGGACATCTGTGTTTCACTTTGGGCTCTTTACAAGAAATTCATTGGCAGGAGCAAGCCTCATGCCTTCTCTGGGCTTTACTCCTTCCGTGTGAAAAGACAAGTGGTGGATTTTGTATTGGGTCCCGTTATTTCCTCTCCCCTTTGTCTTACAGTATTTCCTCCTATTTTTGATAGATTACTTAGGCTATGTCTACACTGGCAGATGTAAAGTGTTGACAGTTAAAGTGCTGCCCACAGAGCACTGCAGGAAACTGCTGTTATGTGTGCATATTGTGCTCCTTGTGATGGTGGAGCATGTACACTTCAGCACTTCTTGCAACGCCACAGAGAACAGTGCATTGTGGCAGCTATCCCACTGTGCAACTGGCCGCAGGGCGCTTTGAGAAGGGTTTGCAGTGCCACATGCAGCAGTCAGCATCACGTGATGCAGGTTTCCCAATCCTATTGCTCCATGGTCATCCTGCTACAATGACAGCTGCTTTTGAATAGAAGCTGGGGGAAGCGAGAGTGTGTGACAGGGAGTGTGTGTGTGTGTATGCAGAGTGGGGGAGAGGCAATGTGTTTTGGGGGATGTCATCATGCTGTCTTGTAAGTTCAGACAGTGGCAGGAAACAACCCGTCCTGAGGCAAGGGGAGAGGGAAACCCCCAACATCGTTATCTCTCACTCACACATACAGACATCTGCCTCTGTGTTCAACATCACGAGCATTCCATCTGACTGGTTTGTTCTATGTCCTGGGGCAAATCAGCACCACAATCAGGCTGTCTGAAGTGGAGCTCTGAAAGGGGATATGTGCATGCATGCAGGGCACACAGATAACTTCCAAACAAGGAGTAGAGGGGACTTGAGGGATTTGGGGCCATTTCTGGAGGCGAGTCAGAATGCAACAAACAATTCAAGTATCCACACTGGTCCGCACAGTGCTGTATCCAGAGTGCAGCAAGCTTCTCGATGTGGTGGTTTAGCTACAGTGCAGCAACTGTGCACACTAAGTGCCTTGCCAGTGTGGACACCTTGGGAATTATAGCACCGAGAGATGATTTACTGTGCAGTAACTTGCCAGTGTAGACTTGGTCTTAGTAATAATGGAACCGCTTCCTCACCTTGATGAGCACATACATTTACAATAATGAATGGGGTGTTTTCCTCCTTAAATAATAAAAGGTAAAGGGGGGAAATGAAGACATGCTGGGTGTGGTGGGACAGGGGCTATGATGAAAAAAAAAAGATGATAAATTCTAGAAGGAGCATGAAAGAGAGAAAAAATGTAGATGTGCAGCCAAGAGAAGATAAGAAGGAAAGATTGGGGGAATTGACACATTTTGAGAACTAAAAACAGTAATTGGGCCAAGATCAGAGAGTTGGAAATAGGTCTGAATGTTCTGCGGTGTTTTAATCATTACATCATATTCCATCCAGGTATTTTACTGTGGATGCAGAGGGTAGACCATTAAAACATGCACAGACACAAAACAACCAAACAAAACAATTCAATGTTGATGTAGAGCAGACAAGATCCTCTCACTGGCCCCAGCTGTTAGTATTCATTTTCAGATGGCAAAAGTATGAAAGAGTTTCCATCTGATCCGTTTTGGAACATTTGGGAGCAGGGAATGGGGAGGACAGACCCTGGATACATTCAGATTGAGATAGTGGTATGATTAATGGCAATCACATGTTACATTGTTGTTATTCTTTGGTTTTGCTGCATTATGATTTTATGGGATATGAAGAGCATGAACGTGGCTTTACGCCACTGTCTGCATTAGGAGGGTGTGTGAAGGGATCGTGGACCAGTGGCCTCTCTCAGCAGCATGTGCCTGAGACAGGCAGGTTGCATCAGGAGCACCGGTACAGTGCAGGCCTTAGTGGCCAGGCATAGCTCTGCTTTTCCTAGTATCAGTTCAGACAGACTTGGCTTGTGCCAAAGTGGCAGGACCTGCCCACTCCTTGATCCTTCCAGCACTAGTTGTGCACCAGTGTGCCAGGGCAGGTCTGGGTACAGATGACGTGAAGGAGCAAGAAGGTGTGGGTAGTGGAAGTACAGAAAGAGGGAGCTGGCACAGATATGTAGGGAGGAGTGAACTAGTTTGGCTAAAAGTAAAAACAATCAAGAACCACTGCCCAAAGCTCAACCCAAACTAGGTACAAAGCTTTTCCGAGGTTTAAAATAATTCAGTTTTAAAAGCACCCTCATGATTCTGTTCCCCTTGGATACTGGAAAGAAAGGTGGTGGAAAGACCATGCTATTCTAATATTAACCTCTTTTGTGGCAATTACAAGTAGCTAAAAATTAATTGTGATGAAAAATTCCTAAGATAGCATGTTCCTATACGAATGCAAGCCTGATTTCACAACAAAACTTGTTTGGATTAGATTTGAGTCTCATTAAAAAAATGTGATTATTAATTGTCGTTATGTTTATCACAGTAATATCAAGGGCCTGCTCCAAAGCCAATTCTAGCTAATAGGAAACTTTTGATTGATTTCAGTGAGCATTGGATCTGTCCCATTGCCTCAGCAGAGACTTAGGTCTGGTCTACACTACAGACCTATATGTGTATAACTACATCACTCATGGGTGTGAAAAAGCCACACCCCTTAGCAATGTAATTATACTGACCTGACTTCCAATGTAGACAGCACTTTGTTGATGGGAGAGCTTCTCCCACTGACATAACTACTGCCTCTCAGGGAAGTGGATTAAATACACCATTGGGAGAGCTCTCTTCCATCAGCATAGAGTGTCTTCACTAATGAGCTGTAGCAGCACAGTTGCACTGGTGCAGCTGTGTCAATACAGAATTTTAAGTGCAGGTTTGCCTTTAGGTGGCCTACATACACAATAAGATTCAGTCTCTTCTCCAGAGAACTTAAAAACTAAGCTCCTGAAACGGAAAATACTTATGTCCTGGCTTAGTTTTAGGCAGCAAGATTAGTCTCAATGGAGTTGACAGAATTACATAATGGTGTGTAAAGTTAAGTATGTGTGTAGAGTTTTTGCATGACTAAATAGACAGGCCAGACAAATGAAGGATTGTCCCCATTTTACAGATTTTAACCATAGATATGAACACTACCAAAATTGGATATTCATAACCTACATACAAATCTGAATTTCCCAAGCTCAGATTAAGATACATGTGCACCTTAGCCTCTAAATATTTAAGTGCTTAATCTAAATAGAATCACATCTTTGAACATAATAAGATTTGTCCATCACAACAGGCTGTGTTAAAGCAGAATACTCTTTGGCCAGCCAAATGATATACATGCAGTACACTATGCCATGTCACACAGTGAATTACACTGCATGATGAAGAGTTTAAAGTTTGAAATAAACTATACTTTTAATATAGAATGATACATGTATATCTGAAGCATTTACATTGATCCACATCACCTTCAATTGTGGTGTCTCATCTGTTCAGAAAGATTAAGACTGGGGCTGACCAAAAGAATTAGAAATGTCTGTCATAAAAAAAATTCTGAGGTTTTGAGATTTGTTTTCATTGTGCACTATTATGAAAACCAGAGCTTTCAAAACAGTGTGAAAAGAGAGAGAAAGAGATGAGAATAGCCAGTAGCTCCGGAACTCACTTGGGCTACAGAACTCCCAGAACAGGGACTTCAACGTGAGTCTGCCAGATGCCAGGGGGCTGACTGACTTGTCGGCCCCTGGGCCAAGTGGATGAGGGGAGTGGCTCCGGATTCTTGGAAAGGGCAGGGCCTTGGTGGGGCAGAAGGCAGGGGGACTGAGGGAAGCCAGTCCTCAGCGCCACTTGGAGTGCAATGTGCTAGCTCCTCTATCTTGGGGTACGTCTAGACTACATGGCTCCATTGAAGGAGCCATGTAGATGAGTTTACTAGACATAGGAAAATGAAGCAGCGATTTAAATAATCGCCGCTTCATTTACATCAAAATGGCCGCTGCACTGTGCCGATCAGCTGTTTGGCGGCACAGCGGGGAAGTCTGGATGCGCCGCGGTCGACAAGGGAAGCCTTTGTCGACCGCTCCGGTAAACCTCATTTCACGAGGCATACCGGAGCGGTTGACAAAGGCTTCCCTTGTTGACCGCGGCACGTCCAGACTGCCCCACTGTGCCGACAAACATCTGATCGGCACAGTGCGGATGCCATTTTGATGTAAATGAAGCAGCGATTATTTAAATCGCCGCTTCATTTTCCTATGTCTAGTAAACTCATCTACATGGCTCCGTCGATGGAGCCATGTTGTCTAGACGTACCCTTGCAGTCAGCCCTGAGAGCCACCCAGATCATACGGTGTGGTGCTCTGGCAGTGATTTAAAGGGCTCGGGTCTCTGACCACTGCTGCTCCTGTGTTAGCAGCAGTGGCACTTAGAGCCCTGGGCCCTTTAGAATCACTGGGCCCAAGGGCAACTTCCCTCTTTGCCTCCTTCTGTCAACAGGCCTGGACACATGCTAGATAAGCGTCTAATAGCCACCACACCATTGGAGGGAAAGGGTGTCTCTTTCTGTAACCAGAAACTCCATTCTTGATCTGAGGAACCTTTCTGTAACCAGAAACTCCATTCTTGATCTGAGGAACCTTTTCAACGAATCAGCCTTTTGTAATGAAAAATTTTTTCACTGAAAAATTCCTGATCTGCTCTAGTTAAGAACCAGTGAATGTAAAAACACTCTGTAAAACATTTTAATGATATCATGCTCTACAGCTCTCTTTAAGTTACTGTTGGTTGTAGCATAGAGAATGCATACTATTTAGGTAGTTACCACCTTGAAGCAATGCACAATATTGCCAGTTCAAAATGTAGTACAGACTTTCTTTTCTTTTTTACTAACCATTCTGCCTTTTATAATGTCCCCTCTCAATGCTGGTGTCCTGGAAATTTGGTTCACAGAAAACAAATGGTTCTGATTTATCTACATTGTTACTGAATGTTTATGAGTTTTTCAGCCACAGTTGTTAAAGTTCATCCAAGAGGATGCTAGCCCAAGGTAACAAACTAAAGGCTGATTTGCATTCTCTCATTCCCACATTTTTGTTCTCTCTAAATAAAAAAAGCTTTTCTCTAAGTTCTGACAAGACTATAAAACATACACATTCTAGCTAACACTGAAACTCTTAAAGAGACATACCAGATATATGTAAATTATCAAGTAATAAGAAAGAAAGAATTATGAGGGGTACAAATACGTAAGATTTTTTTCTCATTTACTTTGCCAACTCCCCAAACTGCTATGCTATATCCAAGAAGCAACAGTTGCAAAGAGAATTTCCTATCAATTAGCTAAGATGCTAAGTCCTTTGTTTGGATGCAGACCTTACAAGGTTTATCCATGCCTTCATCACCTTGAACCTGGAGTATTGAAGAGCACTCTACATAGGACTATGCCTTCAAACCATTCATATATTGGTGACAGTGCAGTTTTACAAAAGTTATATTATGCAGAGAGCAAATTCCATTCACTGCTCTGTGTACCAGCTAATTTTCAGCTTAAATTTAAGGCACTCCCTTGACCTCCAGGGACTCAAATAGTTTCGTCCGAGCCATGTGAAAAACTGCCTCTCTTCTCATATGAGAAATACTGTGAAATGTGTCATTTAAAAAAATGTTCTTATGTTACTTGTATCAGTTGATCTTTGAAGAAATCGGAATGGGCACAGATATATGGGTATTCCATATACTGAGCATTTTTAGGGTGAAGCTCAATATTAGAAAAATAAAACAAAATAATAAATTAAAAGCTGATAGTGACGTGACTATGTAGCTAAATACAGCAGGCACTATGTGCTTCAGACATGTGAAATTGAGAAACCTTTTTACTGAGAGCAAGGAAAATGGACAAAACTTTGAAGTTATCACTTTTAAAAGTGACTTTTATTTCACCAGGACAGTCACTAGACACAGTGGATGGGGCCTCAGTTTAAGGCCATATTTGAAGTATGATTCCTATAACAATTTAGCATTCCCTAAACTTTCAGTTGAGGTTTTTTTTGTTTTGGAGCACTTGTTTCAAAAGCTATGCTTGGGGTGCAAACTTACAGAACCCTTCCTCCCCACCCCAAAAAAGTTGTACAGAGTCAGTGAAACAAAACAGTGGGAATTCACACAGTTCTACTTATTCATTTAAGTCCTATGAGGCCAAGACCAATTGCGGAAGTTAAACTCATGACCTCCCAAACCCTGAAACAAGAGCGTCACTAACTCAGCAACATTAATGTGAAACAAGACAATGATTTCACTCAGCTTGTTGCTGCTTCTAAAAGTAAACATATTTACCCACACTATTTTCAGCTAGATAACTAGATCATGCAGAATAATGTCTGTATTTCTGGCAGAGTTTGAGTGGATTGGGCAGGCACTCAAACCAAATAACACGAATTCCCCACAAAAAATTCCAAATCCAGGAATACCTCATCACCCACAAATTTCTAATTTTTACTCAAAGAAATCAAGTACACAGGTCCCCAAGAGTTCTGTAAACATAAGCAACCTGATTCTCCTCTGCCTTGTACTGGATTGACACTGTTATAAATCCATTAACTTCTATGATATTATTGCAAATTTACACTGCTTTTTTTTTAAGTGCCAGGAGAATCAGAACAGTATCTGACACTTAAAAGAGATACAAATTATAAATATAGTATAAATACAATAGTTACTATAACACATTTCCAAACTTGCTGCATACACCTATCTCAAACTATATAAGTATATCTAACAAATGAGATATTTGAAAAGGACTTTGAAAGTGAGGGGCAAGTAAAATTTACCAGAGAGAACTCAGCAGAAATAAAAATCTTCTGTGCAAAAATCTACATGCACTTAAGGTTGAAAGAAACTTTTATAATTGTACCCATTTTTTCCCTGAGCCATCTGATTGTCACTAAGTAAAATACAGACCCAATTATATTTTATTGAAAGCAATTTCATTTTTATAGTTCAAGAATCCTGTAGAATTGGACCATAAAAATAAAATTTAAAGTATCAGCTGAGATTGGGACTTCTAAATGTGTTTGTGTCACAGCAGAAAAAAGATGAAAAGGAGTGAGCGAGACTGGTTGTGTTTAAAGTACTCAACACAGAACCCATCAGTTCAAACCGATGCCTTGGAAATATCAATTAGTCTTGGACTATTTAGAAGATGGGAGTGAAATACCAGAAGAAGGCAGAACTGCCATCTCTTCTTTCAGTGTAAGGTAGCATAACCAGTAGTAACAATTAAGCCCCAAACCTATTCCTTCTCTTTCACCTTGGGAGATTGAATTCCCACAGCTGACAAAGGAGGGACGGGAAGGAAGGAATTAGTACATCTTCTAACACCACAGGGCTGTATGCAGGGTGGGTATGAAGGGTGCAAACTCATCCCCCCGTGGTCTTCCAAGTCAGCGTGAGGCCTCCCTTCCCTGTGCTCCTTCCGGCCAGCAGTAGGCTGGGGCTGATTTCCCCTCTTCTCCCCCAGGAGCAAGGCGGAGGGTGGGGCTGGGCTGCAGGGGCAGGGCAGTCACCAGCCCCTCCCATGGCTTGCCCCCCAGAAATTCCTGCGTACGGGCCTGCATTAGCATTCCAGTCTGACCCTCTGCGGACAGAAGTAAATGTCTTAGGCCTTGTACTGGAGAAGACATCAGTAATGCTACGTCTGGCTGAGTTCAAAAAGGGGAACCACACAAAAATGAAGAGGCTAGTTAAATGAAAGTTAAAAGGAAGAGTCACAAAATGAGATGCATACATGCAGGGGCAGATGAGGATTTTGCGGGGCCCAGGGCAGCACAATTTCGTGGGGCCCCCCCTTTGACACGGCGCATGTGCGGTGGCATCACGCGCATGCGCGGGGCTTCTTGAAGCCACCCCGCTCGCCCTGCCCTATATCCGCCCCTGCATACATAGAACATTTTTAAAACACCATAATGGAGATTCAAAATATATGTATCACTTCCCCCACCCCCCCAAAAAACCAACCCTAAACCCTGTAAGAGGACCAAAAGCCTGCCTTCATGGTTAAACAGTAGAGAAAGAGAGGTGGTTAGAGACAAAATGACATCTTTTCAAAATTGCAAGTCAAATCCTATTGAGGAAAACAGAAAATAGCATAAAGTCTGGTAAGTCAAGTGTAAAAGTATAATTAGACAGGCCAAAAGGATCTAAAGAGCAACTAGCAAAAGACAAAAAAAAACAGTATTTTTTTAAGTAGATCAGAAGCAAGAAGCCCACTAAACAAACAGTGGATCCGCTGGACCATCAAAGTGCTAAAGGAGCACTCAAGGAAGACATGGCCATTGCAGAGTAGCTAAATAAATCCTTTGCTTTGGTCTTCATTGCAGAGAATGTGAGATGGATGCCTACAGCTGAGCTGTTTTTTTAGGTGACAAATCTGAGGAACTGTCCCATACTGAGTTGACAATAGAAGAGGTGATCAAACAAATTGATAAATTAAATGGTTATAAGTCACCAGAGCCAGATGGTATTCTCCCAAGAATTCCGAAGATACTCAAATATGATACTGCAGCATGTTAACAGTGGTATTTAACCTATCACTTAAATCAGCCTCTGAACCGGATGACTGGAAGGTAGCTAATTTAATGCTGAAGAGATTCCAAAAGTGATCCTGGCAATTATACGCCTGTAAGCCTAACTTAAGTTGCAGGTAAACTGGCTGAAACTATATTAAAGAACATAATTATCAGACACATGGATGAACATAATATGATGGAGAGCAGTCAACATGATTCTTGTAAAGGGAAATCACGCCTCACAAAGAATTCTAAGAAACTGGAGTTTTTCAACAAATATGTGGACAAAGATAATCCAGTAGATATGGATTTTCAGAAATCTCTCACCAAAGGATCTTAATCAATAGTCCTGAGATAAGAGAGACAGTCCTTTCTTTGTTCAGTAACTGGTTACATGATAGGAAAGCAAGGATAGGAAACATATCCATTTTAATAGTGGAGAGAGGTAAACAGCAGGACCTTCCCAGGATCAGTACAGGGACCCAAGTGCTGTTCAACATATTTATAAATAATGTGGGGAAAGGGGTCTATAGGGAGTTGGCAAAGTTTGCAAATGCACCACTATCCCAGATGGTTAAGTCCCAAGAAAACTGTAAAGAGTTACAAAGGGATCTGACAAAGTCTGATGTCTAGGCAAGAAAATGGCAGATAAAATTCAGTGTTGACAAATGCAAAATAGAAAACATCATCCCAACTATATATATGAAATGATAGGGTCTAAATTAGCTATTACCACTCAAGAAAATCTTGGAGTCATTGTATAGAGTTCTCTGAAAACAGCTGCTCAATGTGCAATAGCAGTCAAAAAAGCTAAATGAATGTTAGGAACCAGTAGGAAAAAAAATAAATAAGAGATAAAATATCATGATGGCGCTATATAAATCCACGGCACACCCCAACTTTGAATGCTGCATGTGGCTCAGGTTGCTTCATCTCAAAAAAAGATATTAGAATTTGAAAAAGTACAGATGAAGTCAACAGAAATGACTGGGGGTATGAAAAGTTTCCACAGGAGAAATTAAAAAGAGCAGGACTGTTCAGTTTAGAAAAGAGACAACCAAATGGACATATGATAGAGATCTATAAGATCTTAACTGGTATGGAGAATGTGAATAAGTGTTATTTACCCTATCGCATAATACATGACCCAGGTATCACCTAATGAAATTAATAGGGAACAGCCTCGCCAGTCCACTGGACAAGGTAGGAGGGCCAGCTCCACGTTCCCAGAAGGGAAGGGGCAAGGCCAGTAGAGCAGCTAACTCTCAACGCTGCCCAGACCTTGGCATGCCTCCTCCCCAGGCCTCAGTGCTGCCAGAAGTATGCCATGATGTGTTCTGATGGTGATTTAAAGAACCCATGGTTCTAACTGCTGCTCCTCCTGAAGTAGCAGCGGCACCAGTTGGAAGCCCTGGGCCCTTTTGAATTGGTAGGCCCCCAGGCAATTGCTCCCTTTGCCTTCTGTTGTCAGGAGGCCTGGGGATGGGCCACTCAATAAATTGCCCAGTTGTGTTCTCTCCTTTTGAAACATCTGGCACTGGCCACTGTCAGAAGACAGGATACTAGACTAAATGGACCATTGATTTGACCCACCATGGCCATTCTTTTGTTCTTATGAGTACATTCTAAATGTAACTTATACACCAGTCCTGGAACAGAGGCAAGCAAACAGCACATAGGTAATTCGTTCATCTACAAATCTCTGCCACCCAGTAGTGCCCAGACGTCAACTTTGCCTCAAAAATTGACTCCATACTGAGCTCTCTGAGCAAACATTCCTATTCACCTAACTCCCTTCCCCAGGATCGCTGCCTCTACACAGAACTCTGAATTACTACAGCAAACAACAAAAGAGCATGTCTTCCCCAGATTGAACATCTGCTTGTGTGTTCAAAAGAACTTAAAAGACTCTGTAACAGTGTCACCTTTAACAGCCTGTCATGCCTATAAGATCCAGATTCTCTGTGCATGATAGAGTTAAAACCAGTACCAGAATGGAGTAGGTCATATCAAAATTTGTCCTTCTAAATCGGAGGGAGACTTCTCTCAGAGGAGAATCCATTGATAGAGATTCTCTAAGCTGTAGTCAGAAAGAGAGGAGGGGAGAGGGCAAACCATGGGCCAGAGCAGACAAACAACTGCATACAAAGGAATCCAATGCATCAGGAAGGGCAGACAAATAAGCAGTGGCAAATTTTTAAAGTGCTTCTACACAAATGCTAGGAGTCTGACTAATAAGATGGGTGAACTAGAGTACCTAGTATTAAATGAGGAGATTGACATAATAGGCATCACTGAAACCTGGTGGAATGAGGAAAATCTGTGGGACACAATCATACCGGGATATAAAATATATCGAAAGGATAGAGCAGGCCGGGTGGGTGGCGGAGTGGCACTGTATGTGAAAGATAATGTAGAATCAAATGAAATAAAAATATTAAGTGAATCAACATGTTCAATAGAATCACTATGGATAGTAATTCCATACTCCAATAATAAGAAATTAGCAGTAGGGATATATTACCGACCACCTGACCAGGACAGCAATACTGACATTGAAATGCTGAGGGAGATTAGAGAGGCTACCAAAATAAAGAACTCTATAATAATGGGGGATTTTAATTACCCCCATATTGACTGGATACATGTCACCTCAGGAAGAGAAGCGGAGATAAAATTTCTCAATGGCTTAAATGACTGCTTCTTGGAGCAGCTAGTGCAGGAACGCACAAGGGGAGAGGCAATTCTCGATTTAGTTCTGAGTGGAGCGCAGGATCAGGTCCAGGAAATAACCGTTACAGGACTGCTTGGGAATAGTGACCATAATATAATAACATTCAACATTCCTGTGGTGGGAAGAACACCTCAGCAGTCCAGCACCCTGGCATTTAATTTCAAAAAGGGGAATTACACAAAAATGAGGAGGTTAGTTAAATAGAAATTAAAAGGCACAGTGACTAGAGCCAAATCCCTGCAAGCTGCATGGAAACTTTTAAAGACACCATAATAGAGGCCCAACTTAAATGTATACCCCAAATTAAAAACATAGCAAGAGACCTAAAAAGAGTCACTGTGGCTTAACCACCATGTAAAAGAAGCAGTGAGGGACAAAAGGCATCTTTTAAGAAGTGGAAGTCCAATCCTAGTGAGATAAATAGAAAGGAACATAAACACTGTCAAATCAAGTGTAAAATGTAATAAGAAAAGCAAAAAGATTTTGAGGAACAGCTAGCCAAAAACTCAAAAAGAAATAACAAAATGTTTTTTAAGTACATTAGAAGCAGGAAGCCTGCTAAAAACCTGTGGGTCCCCTAGACGATCGAACTATAAAAGGCGCAATCAAGGACGATAAAGCCATTGCGGAGAAACTGAATGATTTCTTTGCTTCAGTCTTCATGGCTGAGGATGTTGGGGAGATTCCCAAATCTGCACCGTCCTTTGTGGGTGATGAATCTGAGGAACTGTCCCGGATTGAAGTGTTATTAGAGGAGGTTTGAACAAATAGAAAACTTAATGTTAACAAATCTCCGGGACCGGATGGCATTCATCCAAGGGTTCTAAAAGAACTCAAATGGGAAATTGCTGAACTATTATCTGTGGTTTGTAACCTATCCCTTAAATCGGCTTCTGTACCTAATGACTGGAATGTAGCCAACGTGACACCAATATTTAAAAAGGGCTCTAGAGGCGATCCGGGCAATTACAGACCGGTAAGTCTAACTTCAGTACCAGGCAAATTAGTCGAAACAATAGTAAAGAATAAAATTGTGAAGCATGTAGAAGAACATAATTTGTTGGACAAAAGTCAACATGGTTTCTGTAAAGGGAAATCCTGTCTTACTAATCTATTAGAGTTCTTTGAAGGGGTTAACAAACATGCGGACAAGGGGGATCCAGTAGATATAGTATACTTAGATTTTCAGAAAGCCTTTGACAAGGTCCTCACCAAAGGCTCTTGTGTAAATTACATGGCCATGGGATAAGAGGAAGGTCCTTTCTTGGATTGAGAACTGGTTAAAAGACAGGAAACAAAGGGTAGGAATAAATGGTAAATTTTCAGAATGGAGAGGGGTAACTAGTGGTGTCCCCAAGGGTCAGTCCTAGGACCAATCCTGTTCAACTTATTCATAAATGATCTGGAGAAAAGGGTGAGCAGTGAGGTGGTAAAGTTTGCAGATGATACCAAACTGTTTAGGATAGTCAAGACAGAAGCAGACTGTGAGGGACTCCAAGAAGATCTCACCAAACTGAGTGATTGGGCAACAAAATGGCAAATGAAATTTAATGTGGATAAGTGTAAAGTAATGCACATCGGAAAAATAACCCCAACTATACGTACAGTATGATGGGGGCTAATTTGGCTACGACAAATCAGGAAAGAGATCTTGGAGTTATCGTGACAGTTCTCTGAAAACTTCCACGCATGTGCAGCGCGGTCAAAAAGGCAAATAGGATGCTAGGAATTATTAAGAAAGGGATAGAAAATAAGACCCAGAATATCTTACTGCCCCTGTATAAAACTATGGTACGCCCACATCTTGAATACTGTGTACAGATGTGGTCTCCTCACCTCAAAAAGATATTTTGGCCTTGGAAAGGGTTCAGAAAAGGGCAACTAAAATGATTAGGGGTTTGGAACGGGTCCCATATGAGGAGAGGTTAAAGCGACTGGGACTTTTCAGTTTAGAAAAGAGGAGACTGAGGGGGGATATGATAGAGGTATATAAAATCATGAGTGGTGTGGAGAGGGCCGATAAAGAAAAGTTATTTATTAGTTCCCTAAATAGAAGAACTAGAGGACACCAAATGAAATTAATGGGTAGCAGGTTTAAAACTAATAAAAGAAAGTTCTTCTTCACACAGCGTGTTGTCAACCTGTGGAACTCCTCGCCAGAGGAGGCTGTGAAGGCTAGGACTATAATAGAGTTTAAAGAGAAGCTAGATAATTTCATGGAGGTTAGGTCCATAAAAGGCTATTAGCCAGGGGATAAAATGGTGTCCTTGGCCTCTGTTTGTCAGAGGCTGGAGAGGGATGGCAGGAGACAAATCGCTTGATCATTGTCTTCGGTCCACCCTCTCTGGGGCACCTGGTGCTGGCCACTGTTGGCAGACAGGATACTGGGCTAGATGGACCTTTGGTCTGACCCAGTACGGCCGTTCTTATGTTCTTATGACATTTGCAGTCACTTGTGTGGGAAAAATATATATTTTTATGATTAATTCTTTAGTCTTTACCATTTACAGGAATGGCTTGAAGATTAAAGACCTGATTCATCACATTGTTACTCCAGTTCTTTCCCAGTATGACTCCATTAAGTCTTCTTAGCATGTGGATGTTTTGGCTCACTTGCAGGGGTGTTTTATTGCTCCTCTGCAAAAAGCCTTTTCCATTTCCAACAGAAGATATTCCACATCACTGCAACTTCTTTTACAGTTGTAAAAGCAAAATGCTCCCCTTTCTCACTCATCCCCCTCTGTTTCTGTCTTAACACTTTGTAACAAGCTTGAACAAGACAAACACCCTTCACGGGGATAAAGAGAGCTCTTTGAAAGTTTTGCCTTTTGTTTGAGTTTTGATGTAGGGTTAAAGAAATATTTCACCACTAATTTTCCAAGAACTCACAGTGCTACAGAAATAACCTCAGTAATATACATTTAGGTTACTGTGGAGCTGGGCAGCAGCAATTTTGCCTAATGATAAAATTAAACATGCAGTTCTCCAGTTGGGTTATCTATAGAAGCCCCCAGTCCTTTTTCAGACAGACAAGTTTCAATAAACACCATGTCAGTTCTTGTTTATAGAATTAAAAGAACTTTCTTTCCATTCTTTCTTCAAACATACCGTTTTAAAGGGCTCTTTGATGTGTTTTTTTGCTTAACAGTAAAGACCCTGGAGGGAATTCAATAAAGACTCCATTTAGATCCATAATGCGGCACTGTTCACACTGTAAGCGAAAGCTGTTTATGCTTCTACCTACCATTTTCAGGGAACAAAAAAGTAGACCTAATCAAGGACAGCTCTCTTCCATCCCGTGATAAGGGTCACTGGAAGGCCATGATAGACAATTCAGCCATGATTACAACCTTGCACGTGAGAGGGGAACAAATCCCCCACCTTGATGTCTTCAGTTTGGAATGGGTCAGTTTTGCATTCTGTTCTCAGTGCACTTCCACATAATCCCATACACCTCTGCCTTTCCCTGCAAAGCCACAAAGCAGAAAATGCTAAAGCATAACTTTTGGAGGCACATCCCTGACACAGTATAAGAACTACCCTGAGAAGAGGCTTTCAAAGCAGTGTCAACACAGCACTGCTCAGATATTGTATGGGCACTGTGCTGAGCAGCGCAAGGAGGATTTTCGCTTAGCAAAGGAACTGATTTTCTTTGAACTGGCAACCCTCCCAACAAGACATAGGTAAATGGGGTTTATAGCTAACTTAATCAAAAGGACAAATGTATTTTATAACTGCAAAGACTCAGGGTTCCTTTTTTATTATATTGTTTTGTCCATAGGGGTAAAGAAAACAGCCCTATGCTATTCCACTGTGTAATTACTTCCATTTTCTTTAAGCAATTTAACCTCACTTTAACCCCTCTGACTACTGTACAAGGCAAAACCAAATTACTTTGATGAGTTTGGTCCAGCAATAATAATAAGCTCTTTGGGGGCCGTAAACCTCTTTACCTTCAAAAGAGAGAGAGAGAGAGAGAGAGAGAGATGGATGACTCCTCTAAACTGTTTGTGTTCTGTGATTGATAATGAGCAATCTCTCCCTTCCTCCTGCTTCTCTCTTTGTGTGTGAAGGCTGATTTACCCACTGGGAAGTAGAAGGAGATTACCTCAAGGCATGGTAGGGTTCAAAGTCACAGTAAGAAATAGCATTGTGTGGACAAGCATCAGGGCAAGATGCCACATTCAGTGTTTCAAAGACCAAAGACAGCGTTTTGTCGGCTCATTAATCCCATGAATTTGGGGTCAGGTTCTCTGCTCCTGTAAATTATATCAATGGATCTGTGCCCATTTACACCAGTCAAGATAACTTAGCTGAATTCAGGTTTATATTGGGGTGCTTTGAACTCAAACGGAACTTAGAGTTTTTTCCATGCAAATTATCTGCTCCCCTGATGGCATCTGAGAATTTTAACCTGTCAGAATGCTCAGTGCTCCATCACCACGTGTGGAGCATTTCAAGGAGCAGAACATGCAGGTGCTTCATATCAATGGCAATTTTTTTTTTAATAGATGCAGGTTAAGGCACAATAAAGATTCTTACTTGGCCTGTTTTACACTAACAAATGAAAAGTAGCCGATGAGTATATGCTGCTGCCATTGCTTACAGGTCGACTAGAGGCTTTTCAAACATGTGCTCAGTACTGAAGGATCACTCTCGTAATGTGCCTGTTCAATCATTTTTAAAATCCAGGCATTGATTGCAAGTGTATTGCAGTGGGGGTTCCTTGGTACTCACACACTGAGTAAAGTACTCCAAAATTTTGCTGTGAAAACTTAGCAATGACTTTATCCCAGAGTATCAACTAAACCTTCTATACAATATGGGGAACAGATAAGATGCTATAGGAACTTTCCAGATTTTAACATGGCTTCTCAACATACAAGACAACAAAATATCAGGAAAATATATTTTTCATTAACAGCAGAAATACAGTCTACTTCAAAAATCAAATGAACTGCATATTTTCTATGTCATAATCTGAGCATGTTACTCTCTTGCTTTAATGACTCTGAGGACAGCAGAGCAATGAAGCAATTTTCAGCAGAGACTGTTTTCCCTGTCTCCCACAAATGGCGGATGCATATTCAGTGGAATGTGCATATAAAAATGGACTGCAGTCTCAGATGTTTGTGACTTTTTATATCTTTTTTAAAAGAACAGATATAAGGATTTTCATAGATTATTATTACTTTTTTTGGCAGCAGAATCGGTGTGTGGTATTTACTGCTATCTTGCTAATAAAAAAACACAGTAAAAAAAGGTGAGTATTGCAATTCCCAGACAGTTCTGCAAGGTTTTTGGATGCAAGCCATGTGGGCATAAGAAGAACTAAAAGACTTGCAGGTGCAAGGTTTTGACTCTCTCTACACATAAATCTGAATCAGGAACTGTAGAGAGGCTAGACAAATTCATCTGTGATAGAAGTCTGTGGTACTCGGTGGAGTTACATCAGGGATGAATTTGCCCCCAAATGTGGGTGATCATAAAAAATAGAATTCCAGAAGAAGCAGTAATGAGGTATACAAATAATTAGAATTTTTCACAATGAATACCTGAAAAATTAACTAGAATGTGAGTTTTTAAATAGTAATTTAGTTGCAACTGTCAACTGTCTTCAAAACTAGGTGTCACTTGATAACCCCTTTGATCCTGATGGTAGTACACTTAACCGTTTCATGGATGTAACATATAGCAAATTGGCATACTGGATGAAAAGTAAATATTTTTAAATTGCTCTTAAAGCACGGCTGCTCCCAAACCCGCATTGTAGTGTAAATGTGTTTCATAAAGAGATCCAAATTTGTTCACTTCAGATGTTTCTGGCCTCTTTGGTCCATTTCTCTTGCCTTGGAATTTGATTACAATCCACTGAAGTGCTTGTGTCCTACACTGGAGAGAATGGGATATTTTCATTTGAGTTTCATGAGTTAAGGTCAATAAAATCTGAAATGATTCCCTCTTTTCCCAACCATAGATCTATTTCCCCAGTTTGCTCCAGGACTTGCCTGATATATAAAGCTGAGGATGGTATACAGACCGCAACTTAATCTCAAACTTTGTGTGGAGACATTCATCTGACCTGTTCCCTTATTCTTTTATCGGGGGCTCTGGTAAATTTGCATAGGAAAGGAGAGACCCAGCCAGTTAGAGGTTTGTGTGAATCCCTCACTGTAACAAACTAAGTTACCAGGTGTACTCTATGGTAGTGACCTTTTCCTAGATATCAGGACAGATACTGCAGATCTGGGTTAGGAATATCATCTTTTGGGTCCAAAAGCACATTTTTGGTATGCTTTTCTGAGAGTACATTCTGTTTGCTCAGGTGCACTATTTTGTCAGATTTAATTTTGCTTGTGGATCCATGAAACAGAAAGCTTTCAAATCAGACATATGCATGGACACAATCTTTCCAGGACAGATCAAGTTCTAATAACCATGTCACTGCCAGCTCAGGTCAATTATTGGTTTGAATTAGTGCTCCCACAAGCTGTAACATTCTTTACCTGCAGCCAAGTGGAACTCAGACAGGTACATAATTCTTTCCTGTCTTTGAAAACTATCAAAGGAACCACTTCTAGCCCAAGCTTTACAACCAAAATCCTCATTGATCACTGTAAGCCACATGAGGGGGCCGGGGAAGACAAGGAGTTATTGAAAGTTAGACTTAATCCAGAGAATTTCATTTGGTGAACAATGAGACTGAATTCCATTGTAACAGTAAAGTAATGCTGTAGACTTCTTATTTTAGTACTCATTTTGTGGCACAGTATATATTAAGCAACAAAATCTGTCTATGTGCCAGGTTCAGCCCGCAGTTACTTCTGACTCTGGGGGGGTGTCACACATGTGTAAAGATGACAGCATTTGGCTATCCCTACATTGAAATTCAAATAAAAAAAGTACCTCTTCACATCTTAGGTCCGCATTGCATAGTTTCCATATTGACAGAAAAGATATTTGCAGACATGAATTTCTTCTTTTCTCTGACCCACACTATAAAGCCAAACAATTTTTTATTTAAAAAAATACCTAGCATCTGTTTCAAGAGTATTCCATGTTTACTGCTGTAATAACAAAGTGACATTCAGCATAGTGTACTGTACTGAACGAAAGCCACAACATACTGTATTCTAGACTCTCAATGATGGGTTGCCATTTATTGTACCAATGACTGGAATGCAAAATGTATATTTGCTCCCCAGCTCAGAAAACTCTGGTCACTATATCCCTTGAAGTCACAAGGGGGGAGGTGGATGCCATATGGTTAGCATCCTCTTTTCCTTCTATTTTTAAACTTGTTTGTGAGATATAAATACACAAGATTCTGAACCCTATAATGAAAACTTTTTCCTGGTTGGAAATATCACCAAGGCAGACCAAGCACCAAGCTACAGCTGCATCTATTTGTTTTGTTACCTAAAGCCTCTTCAATTCAGGAAAGCATTAGGACTTGAGAACATGCTTACGTGGTTTCCTGAATATGCTCTGGCATGCTTACATGCTCTGTGATGTAAGGCATCAGACAGTACTTTTCCAATAAAACAGGAAAGAATATACATGAGAGCATAAGAATTCTGATCTGAAAGGAAGGCTGAGCCAGTGGACTTGGAAGATCTGGGTTCAAGTCTATGCTCTACCACCCTGGCTATATGATCTTTTCAATCACCTCAGTTCTCTATCTATAAAATAGGGATATTAGCTCTTCTGGGCCTCTCAGGGGTCTTTGTGAAGGCAAATACATTAAATATTAGCATGCACGGTCATACCACAAACCCATATAAGTATGTAGATAATTATACTGAACTTTAACAAAAATAAAATACCATCTTTTCCCCCTCTTTTCACATTGGATTTCAAAGGAGGCAGGGATCCCAGACACCAGCAGCCAGGATAGCTGAAAAGGAGGATTTAAGCATTGTTGAAACTTTTCTTCCCCTCTTAGTATCTCCACAATCTTTCATGAATCAAAGAGTAACAAGGAAATATCGGTTTCTGACTAAATCCATTTTTAACCCTAGAATGCAGTAGTCAAGTCCTCCTAAATCACCAAGGTATTTCTAACAGAAAAACCTAAAGGAAGTAATAAATGTCAAACACACATCAAAAACAGGCTGGACCTTTTTTTTTAGAGCTCGGCTGGAGTTCTTTGAAATTGTAACTTTTCTATGAATAGCCCATCTGCAGTTCAGCTCTACTGTAAGCTGCTTTACCATGCTACCTGTTTAAAAGCTTATATCTTTACCCACGGGATTAGCTAACGAGGGCCTCCAAAATGGGACTACAGATCTTTCTCAAAGTTTTCTGGAAATATTGCATTTGAAAATTCCTGTAATTTCCTTTTGGTATTTATTATAGACTTAAACAAAAACATAAGGAAGGAACTGGAATAACCCAGTGTAATGTTTATAGCCTTAGAAAGAATACTCATGTAAAAAGCACATAGAACATGTTATACAGCCACAACTTTAGGGAAAGTATGTGGTGCCTGAATTGAAACACTAATCCCTGCTGCAAGAAATGATTTGAGGCCTCCCACTAGGATTTAAAACACAGAACTCTTTGATTTGCACAAATCAGATACATCAGCGTTGTGTGCGTGATGGCTCATTTTAATTAAACAGAAAACAATAGGGAGGAAATGAGGATGAAAAAAAGGGCTGATGAAGTCACTAATCCAACACCTTGATGCTAATGCTGTGTCAGAGTCTGCAGCAGTGTCTTCTCCTATAGGCCAGTTCAGGAGATATATGAAGGACTGGACAAGCTCAGGAAGAATAATATGGTAGTGACAGCACATGTTACTTGGAAAACAGAGTGTAGACAAAAGCAAACAAGTCGAAAAAAACTCATTGAAGATTTATGTTCTCATTATGTCAGCATTGTGGATACAACATTTTGACAGTATCCATTCCCCTTTACTTTGCAGGAGCTCAAATGCAGCATCCCATGTTATGTTGTGACTTGGCTGACGTGGAACGAACAGCAACTATTTTAATGCTTATGCAAGATAAAGGGAGTAGCTGCTTCCATCTAGAAGAACGAAAGATACATTCCTTTGTCCTTCCTTTCAAAATGCAATCTCAACCTCCACTCTGTCAACACTCCTCAACTCAGGGTCACAGAGGAATTTATTCCACCTCTTTTATCATACACATTCATATGTAGCACTTCATTTACTGAGGTATTTTTTCAGGAGGATGATAATTCTTAACTCCTAAAGGTTTGGAAGAATGAGTCTTCTGATCATAAGCCCTGGCTTACAAAGGTCAGATGATGCTTGCTTAGTTGTGTCAATTTTATTACAGTCACCTCACTTTCTATGCACAATAGGCATTTGATGATTGATGCTCAGTAATGGGACATTCCTATTGAACTCTTAAGACATTCTTTCTTCCGTGCAAGAGTTCAAGGAAAAGAGAAACAGTGAAGCAGCAATTCAGCACAAGATTTATGCCTTGTACGGTGAGAAGCCAAATACTCTACTGTGGAATATAATTATTTAACTACTTTGTGAACAGGATGCAGAAGTTACTTTTATTTATTTATGGAACTCAAATTGCATGTTGCTTTTAAAAATAAAGGGTGAAAAAATAACTAAAAAAACCCCAATAACCACTTTTGCTGGACTGCAACAATTAGATTAATGTTTTAAGGCAATGCAATAGGTAAGATGGATAAGTATGACCAAGATACTCAAGCTTTTATGAAGACACTTGGACCCCATTGACACGTAAGTAATATGAAGTGCAGGACAAATAGAAGTCCATTTTTCACTTGCGGTGATCTGGGTCAGTTAGAGCTATAATTTCCTTTAACCCAATTATAGTTGTTAAGAGCTGCTTTCAGGTCATCACTTCAGTATACTAGTTCTGGAGGTGGTGAAGTTCTCAATAACCAACTCATTGTATATTGAAGAATTTCTTAAATCTACATAAAGTCATTATAACAACCTAGTCAGACTCTTCTCATAACACAGACCACATTCTGTTCCAAAAGAAAGCTCAATGAAGACTGAACTCCCTGGAAACTTTGCCTGAGTTTGAGCTGTAAAATGTATCCCGAAGTGCTGGCAAATTAGAAATGCCAATGAGTAATCATATACAATATGGGGAACCTGCATTAGCATAATTATTGATGGGAGTGAAATGCAATATTCCTTTTGCTCACAGCTGTTTTTTCCCCCAGAAGATGGGAAAATAGTAAGTGGATAACCTATAAGCAATGTCTCAAAGTTACATGTTTCTGGTATCCTAGAAGTTTTAAAACAGATGGCTTACAATTTAAGAGCAATCAAGTAAACTCCTTATTTAAATATACAGAAAACTAAGCCCCTTCCATTCTTCAGTGCAAAACTTTTTCCAGTGCCATCAACCTTCCCTAATGAAATGGTGCATTATTTTTCAACACAAGCTATTAAAATACCTATAATTGCTATACAATTCTACTCTCACCAATTAGATGGAAGTGGACAATTAGATGGAAGTGGACCATTTCTCTCTCTGGTATAGTAAAGCAACTTGTAAAATTTACTGGAAAGTTTTGATTGAAAAAATAATATTTCCCAGATGTCCCAATTTTGTAGGGACAGTTCTAATATTTGAGGCTTTTTCTAATATACACATTTAATACCTCTTCTCACCCCTTGTCCCAATTTTTACACTTGCTGTCTAGTCTCCTTGCTGTCTAGTCTCCTTTAAAAAGAGGGAAAATCAGATTTTCCTAGGAATGTACAAATGTAATAATTCAAGAAAATAAAGTGGGTATTTCTCAGTTTTATGCCTTTGAAACAAGTCACCAACAACATACAGTACTATATAATACAATGTGAGAAATGAGAAGTGTTAGGTTCCAAGCAGTGTGGACAAATGTAAAGTGTAAGATAAAAATTAAGAGTTATGCCAGGTCATAACAATAATATATGAGTTAAAATAGGTATGAAAAGTTTAGCTATTCTATTCTATTCTATTCTATTCTATTCTAGTTCTTCCAGTGCCCTCATCTCAGAAGTATCTGAGCCTTCCAATACACTCTTAAGCAGCATGACTAACATCAGTCATGTAGTTTCTGTTCTCTCTCATTGTCTTTCCAGGAAGAAAACCGGGCATTCTTTTTATTTTGGTAAGATGGGGGGAGGGGCATTAGTATTTGTTGTTTTTTAAAATGAACATGTTGCTCTGTGTCCATGTGAGAGAAGACAGTAGAAGTGCACCAGGCACTTAGAATGAAGGGTGGTGAATTTTGTGATGGTCCTTAGCTCCTGTGGGATTTCTCCACAATCTTGGATCACCCCCATGGAAAGTTCTGCCTCCTTCACTTACCAAACATGGGCTGGAAAATAAGCTACTTCCTAGACAAGAACTGAATATGTTCATGATAGCATAATAGCCCAACAGATGGATTCAGAAGGAATTACCTTCTTTTTGTACAAAAAGAGCAAACAGTCTGTGGGATACTGCCTATGGCCAGGTCTACCCTATAGACTTACAAACAATGTTCAAGGATGGCCTTGAGTAATGCAGTTATAGCCAACCAAAACCACAGTGTAAAAGTATTAGGTTGTAGGAGGGCTTCTCTCATTGACTGCCTCTTGTGACTTAATTAGGCCACTGGGAGAAGTTCTCTCATTGGCACAGTCGTGTTTTTGATGAAGCACTACATGAGTGCAGCCAAATCAATGCAACTGTGCTGATGTGGCATTTTAAGTGTAGACCTGCTGTATTAACTCTGGGTCCATACCATGCAACCTTAATTAGATGGATAAATACGTTTTAACTAGATGTTTAAGTATCTGGTAAAGGCTTCCCCTTGACCTCAGAAACCACTCTAACTACCATATTATCTTTCCACTTCTGGTGGACTCTCAAAAAGCCATTTTGTTTTTCTTTCATGATATAAGCAATGTGAAAGCATTCATTTCATAAAATAATAACCCAGCATTTATATGCACTGCTTTGGTTAGGTCAGGGATTCATGTCCCTATCCCATCTATCCTTAAGTTCCCAAGAGACTGGGAGTTCTTATAAAAACCATACCCTTGCTTTCCACTGCTTGTCTTCATTAATTTGTTCAGGCAGATGCCACTATTTAGGTGACAAGTGGTAAACTCAAAAGCAAACACCACAGCAGGATCACCTTGTAAGCATATTTAGAAAACATAGCCTTTGGAAATTGAACAGTTCACTGTCTACCTTGGGAGGGTGCAGGGTATCTTTTAATTGACTTGTTTAGCTGTGGACCAGCCCCCATATTCTCAGCTTTGGAATTTTTCACATGGTGACTGAGTAAAAAACAAAACAAAAAAAAAGTTGAAATCTCCTTGCTTCCTGATCTCTGTCTTTCAGAGATGAGAAGACTAGCATTTAAGTTAAAAGGGAGAAAGAAGGATGCAATGCAGACCTAAGAATGTGTTCCCCTATCACATGGTGGTTATCTCTCATGTTATGGTGACTTTGGTCCCTGCAGAAAATAGCAAGAGAGTTATTAGCAAAGGAATTAATGAACAGCCCCAAAATTGGCTCTTATTTTCATTTCTATGTCTGCATATTTTTTTTAAGTTTCTAAAGCACTTTCCTCCTGTAAAGACTAGATATTTCTATAGGGATTGTTGCTGTGTGCCAGACATTTCCACTTTCAGCAGGAAAACACTGCCATGGTATTGTCACTAGAACAAAAGAACCCAGCCAGTGCAACCAGTGTTGAATTCCTCGCCAATTAATTTAGGGTGTGTCTTGTGGTTAGAACAAAGGATGTAGAGTCAAGCGGATGCTGGATTTGAATATAAATTGAGGCACTGACTCACTGTGTGACCTTGAGGGTAGTCATTTGACCCTCTTGTGCCTCAGCAAAGCCTTCTGAAGGGCAAGGTAAAAAGCAGGAACTTTGCTGACAACCACATGCTGAGCATCTCATCCGATCTTTCTTGGCTAAATTACCATCAGATTAATCTGGCAATATTTCCTAGATGATTCATTTGCCCCATCTGACTTTCACCTCAAAGGATAAGAATGATCAGGAAGTCACTGAGGGGCTAAGAATAATTTTATTCATTCTCAATGGGTGGTTTACACGGCCTCACTCTGCATATCTGTGAAACATCTGACTGGGTTTGCCAATAATCTCGATTGCCCATATTTTTTAAAAAAAAGTGTTGGCAAGGCAGAAAAAAATACAGGCAGAAACACCTGTGTGCCTGATACACACAGCTGTACACGGCTGCTGCAGAGACTTTTGCAGTATACATGCCAGACTGCTCTCTGATTTGATGTGCTTGGCTTGGACAAAACATCACAATTCATGCCAGATCAGTAGAGGAGGGGAAAAGTACCATGGTTCTTTCTGGGCCTATGCTAATCTTGGAGAGTTTATCTTTCCATCAGCAATACTCTTATAGTGCCTAATCTCTCCCCTCTTCTCCCTGATCTATCAGCACCAGAACTGATCCCTGCATTTTTCGTGGCCCAATCAATCCTGTCAGTGATTCTTTGGTCTATGCCTCTACCTCCACTCATATAACTGTACTGCTTTACCCCCTTCATGTTTAGCAGCTCTGTTGAAGGTCAGTGGTCAAACAATACTGGGTACGTCTAGACTACATCTCTCTGTCGACAGAGAGATGTAGATTAGGCATGTCAAAATTGCTAATGAAGCACGGGATTTAAATATCCCGCGCTTCATTAGCATAAACATGGCCACCGCTTTTTTTCCAAATGGAGCTTTTTTTAAAAAACGGCAGTCTAGTTGTGGATCTTTTGAAAAATAAACTCTTTTTTGAAAGATCCTGTAAACCTCATAAAAAGGGTTTATTTTTTGAAAGATCCGCGTCTAGACTGCTGTTTTTTCCGAAAAAGTTCCATTTCGAAAAAAAGCGGCGGCCATGTTTATGCTAATGAAGCACGGGATATTTAAATACCCGCTTCATTAGCAATTTAAACATGCCTAATCTACATCTCTCTGTCAACAGAGAGGTGTAGTCTAGACACAGCCACTGAGTGCAGTGTCAGAGAGTCAGTAATAGGCTATATTTATACCAGGATTATACCTACACAAGACAGTTCGGGTTATTCAGTTAACTGTGAATATTTGAGCACTTGAAGAGGTCTGCTTATCAATCATGTTCCATCTTGTCTATCTATCACTTTCTCTTTTTTAGTGTTTCAATGTTGCATTTGGGGAAATTCTTTCTTTTCAGTCTGATTTAATAAAGATTTTACTTCTCCCCAAGCCTCCCATTTTAAAATGAAAAGTGACAGACACACAAATGCCTCTTGTCAATAGATCACCATTGGCTGAAAGTGTTGATAGTGACTAGTTTTTCTGGATGCCTCAGTTTCTGGATGCTCCACTTGAGATGACACAAAAGGCTCTGATTTCCAGAGAGACAATAGCTCAGAACAGTATGAAAATTAGACCCCCAAAGAGGGGCGGGGCTGAGGTAAATACCCAGAAACTGAGACACCCCAAATCACTAAGCTATTGTTGAAAATCCTATGTTATCGTACTACCCTATCATGTTAAAAGACTAAAAAAGGACCCCACCTGTAGGGCGTCTCAATATAGAAACAAAGAGACAGAAATAAAAAGAAAGTGTATTAAAGGAATCTCCCATTTCATTCCATAAAACTCAAATATTGACTAAAAGAATGTCAGTGAGTATTGCTTTCATTTAAATCTTGGTACAGATTATACAGCAGCACAGGAATATAAAATGGTTCAATAATACCTCTCTGCAGAGGTGGGTGAGATGAGGTATAGAATAAGGATATTAAGTGCCAGGTAATTGACTAACTCAACAGTAGATGCATTTTTGCATCAACTATTCGATTAGTCAATATGGCGCCTCCGCTTTTGAAGTGTAGCAACAGCCTTAGGACTATTGCTACATTTCAAAGGAAAAAGTGCAGAAGCCCAGGGTCAGCTGGGGACTCCCCCGCTGACTCCAGGCTCCGTGTGGCGCTGCTGTTTTGAAATGCTGCGAGGAGCCCGACGCCAGGCTCCCCACGGCATTTCAAAGTGGCAGCGCCACACGGAGCATCTGACCCCGGGCTCCATGCGTTGCTGCTGCTTTGAAGTATCCCCTTTTTCTCTCCCCCCCCTTACTGCCTCTATCTGATAGAGGTAGCGGGGGGAAGGGGGAGGAGGGGAGACGGCAACTAGTCGACTATACTGTCAACTATCCGATAAGCATTTGCTTATTGGATAGTCGACTAGTCCTTCACATCCCTAGTGTAGAACGGGATGGGTCTTGGTTCCACACTCCTCTAATATGCCTGGTGCAGCATATAAACTCCTCAGAGCACTGGGGGAACTAGAAACAAGATTGTGACTCAGGCAGTGCTCCAGGTTCAGCATAGCAACAATATGACCATACAGAGGGACTCATGGCAAAACCATGACTAAGCCCTTAGAAATTAGTAAGACTACACCTACTAGGAATAGAAATAAATGGTTTACATGTCTTAGAATCTTCTCTGCAGAAAGAATCACAGAATTCAGATGCAAATTGTCTCCTTCACATTTATTCAATAGAAGCCTAATCCCGTCCCCAATAAAATCAACAGCAAAACTCATGTTTATTTATCTAATGGGAGACTGTGCCCCAAGGGGCAAACGATTTCATTGAGTTCAGGATTGGATATTCAATGCATTTACTATAACAACATTCCTTCTCCTCCTTTCCTCCTCTTTTTCAACTTCTTTGCCTCTTCAACTCCCTTTATCATAAATAGCAATGAATAGTCAGAAATATTAGCAAAAGTTTAAAAACAAGTACTTTTGGCCTCATTAAACAAGCGAAACTCACACTCAATGCAACTCATTTAGCAATGTCCTGAAGTCACCTGCACTATGGATGAAACAAAAAACCACAGTATTGACTGCTTAGTCGTCCTTGAAAGTCCCATGGCACTTTTCACATGAGTAGGGGTGTGAACACTAGTGTCCTGGCCAAATTCCAACATGGTTAATTATGTTATCTTTACCAAATTCTCCATGAAGTTACAATTGGATAAGCTACTCTTCATGTCCCCTCTTGGAAGACTCTTGTGAAATATGTTATCAGACAGAAGCTTCCATTTTTCACCTCAGATCTGACAGCATTTCAGTGATGGGTTAAATGGTCCTTATTCATCCTTCTGAGTACAGAGTGTAATGTTATAGTTATATGTGTGCATGTGTGTGTGTTTATGAAATTATACTGAGATACAGTCTTTTCAGTGAAAGCTATTTTTCTTCAAACAATAAGGTTCTGTTTTGTGCTTCTCACTACTGATTTCTGGGGCATAGTGAAAAGCATTCAAGCGTTTCATAGGTGAAAATGTATGGCATATTCATTGTTAGTCTTGAAATATATCATTTTCCAATGCTTATTTTCTTAAAGCTGGGGAGTTTGCTAAGCCTTTATTTCTTGCCAGCTAGAATATATGCCTCTGACACTTTGAAATATCACTTTTCCTGAAACTTTTTTTTTTTTTTGTAATGTGAAAGGTTGCTTAGTTTCAAAGTTCTTTTGTCATTTCAGCATATCTTTGGTTTCTTCATCTGACAAGAGATTCAACCATTATGAACTCATACAGTAGTAGCTCTTAAAAACTTGCTAATTACCACAGATAACTAAATCTATTGTTAGCAGTTAGATGGCATCAGGGCTGGAAGTAATCAACCTTAGTAAGTATGGAAAAATAAAAGGGAATACTACAGAGAGTGAGGAATCCTGTGATACCTTAGAGTATGTCTACACAGCAACATTATTTCAAAATAACCAGCATTATTTTGAATAACTTAGTGTGCGTCTACACAGAAGGCAGCTATTTCAAAATAATGTCATAATACCATCAAGCTGGAGGACTTCTTACTCTGACTCCTGTAAGCCTCATTGTATAAGAGTAAGGGAAGTTGGAGGAAGAGTGCTCTATTTCGAAATAAGTACTCTGTAGACGCTCCCAATTTTGAAATAAGGTATTTCAAAATAAGTGACGCAGTTGATGTAGCTCAATTGGCATAGTTTATTTCGATTTAAGCTCTTCAGTGTAGACACAGCCTAAGTCACTTCTGAAAATCAAATGTAGGCCTCCAAGTAACTTGGGCACTTAGCTATAATCTATTTGGTGCAGTTTTCTCAGTTTGCGTAGCTTCTTTGAAGTTAAGTCCTGCTCTGTAGATGAACCCAGAGGCTACGGCTACACTATGAGTTTTGCAGCAAGAGCCTATGCAAATGAAGCGTGGATTAGCATTTCCCCACGCTTCATTTGCATACTCTCTTTCGTTCCATTTTTGCGCTAGGGGTTTTTGTGCAAAAGCAAGCAGTGTGTCCGTGGCCATTTTGCACAAAAAAACCCTTTTCTCACAAGATCCTTATGCCTGTCCCAGAGATTTCTGAAGAGGAATTTGAAGGTAGGTCATGAGGGAGCCTTGCAGACATTTATAGGGAATTTCTCCCACCTGTGAGGGGCAACAAGGGAGTAAACACATGGATGTTTGTTTGGAAATTTAAGTAATAGATGATGGAGGCTGGCGGTGAGCAATGACTGCTTCATAGGGAATGAGAGTTGACAAGTAGAGTGGAGATTGACTGTGAAAGGCATTGAAAAGAAGGGGATCTGAAGAGAAAGGGAAACCAGGGATTCAGAGAATGGCGTGACCTGGTCAAAGCACTAGGCTAGTAATATAATCTTTGAGGCACAAGAACGGCCATAGTGGGTCAGACCAAAGGTCCATCTAGCCCAGTATCCTGTCTGCCAATAGTGGCCAATACCAGATACCTCAGAGGAAGGGAACACAACAGGCAATCCTCACGTAATCCCTCTCCTGTCACCCATTTACAGACAAAATTGTCCATGATGAATGGACATGAGATGAGCAAGATTTAATACATGCTTTGTGCAGATGCAAAGGGTTAAAGAACATGCAAGGCAGAGAAGAATCAAAGCCTGGGACGTTATGGGGAAGTGACTCAGGAAAGCTGTGGCAGCATTGGGAACAGAACTGAGGTTTGTTGACTTCTACCATCAAGCCATCTTCCTCATTAAGCTAATCCCAAGCCTACAAAAAAAGTCTCCAATGATATGCAAAGAAGAAAAAAAGCCCTAAAATATTAATGTGACAGAATTTTCCTGACTTAAGCTTCATCCAGTGCCTGGGCTACTTCAGTCTATTTCTAGTACATAGCTCAACAGCCACGACTAGAGGTAGACTTATCATGGCTTAGTAAGCAGCAATTCTACCAGGTTAGCATAAAGACAACATCTCTGTCTCTCTCTCCCTCACCTTGCCCCAGCTGAAAATTATTCTTTTCATACCTTTCAACACTTGCATTATTAGAATATTTTGGCAGTGTGCATCTTGTGGCTTGAATTAGGAAGGCAGCAAAAACTGTCGTTTGACATGCCACAGATCACTGTGTTCCCCATATTTACTTTGTAAATATTTTTGGCAGACATTTCCAAAGTGAGACAAGATGGTCTAGTGGTTAAAGCAGAGACCTGTATAGTCTGTGTCTGTCTCAGATATCCTATGCACCACTGTTTTCTCCATTAATAAAATACTAATAAGGATATATCCCTTCTGTCAGTGAACACTGCAAAATTGTACTCAGTATTGCTTGTAAATTGCTCAGAAATCTCTGGCTAAAAGGTGCAATAGATTGCTATAGTTTAAAAAATTAAATCAAGCTATATGAGTTGATATTGAATGTATCTTGCTGTGTTCATGAGGGGCTTTTTCACATCACGCTATCTAGAAGATAGTAAAGATGTAAGAGACAGTCCCATGTCCAGTGATCTTATAATGGGGGTATTATTATTTGCATTTTACAGAAGTGGCAGTGAAATTATAAAGTCTACCTATTAGTTATCTACTATATATTTTTTGGAGAGTTCGTCTGTTTGTCTGTTCAAGAATGACTCCTAAACGGTAAGAGCTAGGTCCACCAAATTTGGTATGCAGCTTCCTCTAATCATAACAAAGCAAGGTAGGGATTTGCTTGTGTCAGGAAAATGGAATGTGTCTGGAATGGGATTGCTTCTCATTAAACAAAACAGAAAAGAGACGGAATCTCCAAATCAAGCGCAGTCCTCAAAACTGACATGACTAAGCAAGTGTTGAAAGAGACTGAACCAAGAGGAGACAGAAAAATAGGATGAACCTTGAATAGGATTGCTTCTCAATAAACCTCATAGAAAAGAAATAAAATGGAGAAATTTAGAGTAGTGCTCCATCTTGGCACAGCTAACTCAATGCTTAAGGTTTGAAAACTAGAAGACAATGTTATTGGAAACCAAATTGATTATAGCATGTTTATTAAAACATATCAAATCCTATGAGTTTATAGGGACGAGGAAAAAATATAAACTTGATGGAATTCTCATTTAAAAATGTACTAAAATTAACTTCATAAAAATAATACTGTATTTTTGAAAAATACACTAATTTCAATACATTTTCCTTTTATTTTCCCCGCAAAATTAATTGAGTTAAAAACTTGAGCAACACCAGATAAATCTGCTACTTATACATATTTGCATATGCTGTGTTTGTCTCCTTTTTGAAAGATATTCACAGTATCTGGAATGAAAGGAAAACAGAAGAGAAATTTTAAAGACAACATACGGAAAGAAGAATGATACAGTATGGAATCTGAGATCATGTAAAACACTTTTGCCCTTCTGAATCTTAAGCACACCAGCAATGTTTTGCATGGCATTATGAATTGATGAAGTGCCTACTTTGGAACTAAAGACTATTAATGGGGGCACGTAGCCATCTTTTCTCTGAGAAAAGTTAATTTACCCCTTTTAAAATGTAGCCTATGAATCTTTATTTTTTATGGTGCTTTTCATTATGAGCATTTGTAGGGTGGACATTTGTAGTGAATGAAAGCAAGGTATGCTGAGGAAGTGCTCTGCCATGGCCCACTGGTTGATGTCAAAAGGCCAGCATCTGGTACCATTCTCTTGGTAGTCAATTGCTTCTTTCTTTCAGCTCTTTTCAAACCCAAGTACAACTTGAGAAGTGCATTTTGTGTTATAGGAGCTCTCGCAGAATGGCAGCTTTATGTGCATAAATCTGTTCTCACCGCCAACACCACAACTTAGCCAAATAACAACTCCAGCCACAATACTAGGGGGCCAAAGTTTTCTAAGACTACATCTGTTACCTCCTCTCATGAAGGTGGCCCTGTATATGACCTTAAACTTGAATCTCCCATTGTGTGAATACTATAGGAAAAAATGCAGTTTGTTGATTTATTTTATTGCAGAATTTTTCTCCTTTCCCCCACTCTTCATTCTTTCTCTGATGATTTTGTATTTCTTTAAATAGCATGAGAAAAATGACAACAAAAGACGAAGCCTCGGTGAACAAATAGCAAAATGTCAATCCTGTGTAATCCTCAAGTGTTGCAATTTACTAGTCCGAACATGCAGATTTTCATTTTGGTTTTACTGAAATGTAAAATTTCCTCAAATTAAAACCAAATGAACTCATCCTAACAGTTAAACTGAGCTTCTGTCAGGGCAAACAGCATCAAGTACTAGTTCACACAATGGGGTCACCACTCTCCAAGCGGCATTTGCCAATGTTTATGTTTTTTTGTGGTGAGGGGAAAATCAAAACCATGTGGACACCTACAGGGGAAACAGTGGGTTTCAAAGAACTGTTGGCAGAGGGAAATTTACAATTTTCCTATGGGGCTTTTTTTCCAACATTGTGTTAAATTTTCATTTTAATTCCTTTTTTTCACCCCTTTTAAAGTCTAAGTCTCTGAGTCTAAACAAAATTTCCCATTGTTTTTAACAGAATCTTATATCATCCATTCCCAGGTGGCATTCCTATAAAGAAAAGTTTTATTTTCATCCACAATCCTGACTCCAATATGTAACCTCTCCGCTTTTCTAATGCACAGGCTTACGCAACAGGTGTTTTGAGTTCCTGGGAGATACATTAAAGAAAAAAAATGTAAAGTATTCATGATTCATATAATGTATTCAAGCTTTTCTGAGGAATACAAAACTGCTATAACTATACTATAGTCTTTAAAATAAAAGTAACCCTCATAACACCTGGGTGTGGTAAAGGAAAGTAATATCCTACAGTATATTAAATAGAGCAAGAAAATATATATTGCATTTCTTTTAAATTAAATGGTAAAATGCAAGTTTGTTGTGGCAATAATAATTTAAGAACAAGGAATTACATTAATTTAACATTTAGCCTGTAACCATATAATAACTTACAGTATTGAATTTAAAAGCACTTATTTTAAAAATTGAGATTACTTTTTAAAGGACCAGTGTAATGTGATACTGTAGCTCACCAAATTCTATACATATAATTACACTGATCTGAAAGTAAGCAAGAAAGAAAATGGAATGTTTGTGCGTGCATAGCAGTGAGAAGGGCTGGATGCATTGTAAACATTTCTGTGATCCGTATGTATGTGCATGTGCAGAAAGCAGGTCAGGGTGCAAGCCAGCACAAGTGTCCAAACCCGTCCAGGAGGTGGAGTCCGAAGGTGGCATGGAAGCTACCAATAAAAGAAGCAGATTTACATGTTTCAAATTTCTTCAGTCCAGAAGCTCAACACCTCAGAGTTTGAAATTAATTGCTGTTCCCATCAGATAAAGCCAGCAGAATGAAGCTACTACATTATGAGTGTGGTGACTGCTAGGTCTCATGCCTGGCTTCAAGTGAGATGGTGGTTGTGCATTTGCAAAGATGATACACAGATACTTTTGTCCCACAGTCCCTGAGTTCTGAGCTAAACATAGTTCATATGGACCTAGTGCCTAGATCTTTTTTCAAGCAGTTGATTGAAGCTTTTAGATACAGATAGAGAAACATTATAGTTTTCATTCCATTTTCCCTGTCAAATTAAATTAATTCGGAGGTGGAGGTGGAAAGCCCTGGTATGAACAAGTTACCATAGTGCATTCTGTGTACCCCTAGACTGAGGCCTTGTCTCTACTGTCATGTTTTATCACCACAGACTACCTTTTGTTGACAAAACAGTGAGAGCATACACACTACAATGCATCTTTTGTCAGGAAAAACACCCAGTTTTGGGAACAAAATACTTCTACTACTGTGAGAGACCTTTGTCTTTTCCTCTCCCTTTATTGCCAACAAAGAGCCAGTGTGGACTCTGTTGTTTGTTTTGTCCAGAGAACTGGCTTCTGCCAGTATCCCACAATGCCTGTCCTGATAGCTGTGCTCAGTGTTTTGTGACCTCTGCTTCCCTGCCCTTCCCTTTCAAAGCTCCAGTAAGTATCTGATGGCTGAGTGAGCTACTCCATTTAGGGAAGAAACAAAAAGAGCAAATCATTGGAATACTCCCATTCTGCCCTGCTAGAAACACAGCAGCAGGCAGACTGTTGCTGCAGGGGGGAAGCTGGAAAGATTGCTGTGCTCCTTTGACATTCCTCAACATGGATAGCTCAGAGCGCTACTCATGATGCTGCTCCCAGTAGCTGAGAATGCTGTGGGAGAACTCAGAGGGCACAACTACACAGCAGGGCTAAAGCCAAAATAAGCTACTCAACTTCAGCCACGTCAATTGCGTGGCTTAAGTGAAAATAGCTTATTTCGGCTTTTGGCTCTGTCTACACAGCAGGAAGTCCGAGGTAGAGTACTCTTCCTCTGACTTCCCTTACTCCTCATACAATGAAGGTTACAGGAGTCAGAGTACGAAGTCCTCCAGCTTGACATTATTTCGACATTATGTCAAAATAACTGCTTGTAGTGTAGACAGGGACTATGTTATTTCAGAATAACACTGCTGTGTAGACGTTCCCAGAGAGTATCCCAAAAAGTACAGGGATCAGCTCTGCCTTCTCACAACACTGCACTGTGGGATACTTACCCACATTGCTCTGCTCCATCTGAAGGAAGCTAATGGCAGTGAAACCGGATGGCTGTTAGCCAGTAAGCACCCAAAAACTAGGAACCTGATCCTGGCCGCTAGCAGGGCTTCTGTGTGCCAGTATCACAAAGAGGGAACTGCAGCTACCCAGCCTTGGTGCCTGAGAATTCATCAGACATGAGGAATCTATGGGCCAGTCTACACCTGAAGGGCTAGAGCACTGTAGCTGCACTGACACAGCTGTGCTGCTGAAGGATGTCTGGTGAAGATGCACTATGCCAATGGGAGAGAGCTCTCCCATCATCATCATAAAACCACCTCCACAAGAGGCAGTATCTATGTCGGCAGGAGAAGCTCTCCCCACCGATAAAATGCTGTCCACACTGGCACTGAGGTGTAAGTAACATGTCATTCAGAGGAGTGTCTTATTCACATGCCTGAGTGATATAAATTATATTAACATATCCTGTAGTATAAACAAGCCCTATGAGGTGGATGGAGCCTGCTGGCTGGTTTCTGGCTCTGCGCCATCCCCTATTATAAGGGATATATGGAAGCATGGTCAAGGGAAGGAGTAGAAGACTGGGAGAGGAGGTGTGACTGAAGTGCTCTAACACTGCAGTAATCCATGTCTGCTGTAGAACCTTCTTGGAATGCATTTCCAGCTGGTAATATTAGTGCAGTGCTGAGATTGCTTTAAATTACCCTGGGAGCTATCCATTCCCCAGCAGCTCAGGGGATCTGAAGTGTTCAATTATGGTATAGAGCCATATTTGCCCCTCAATTCCTGAGTTCAGTACTAACCATATTTCAGCTGGGCCTGAAGAGTAGGGGCCTAGACTTTTTTCCGGTACTGACGGAATATTATAGATACAAGCAGAGACATTTCAGTGTTCATCCCAGTTCTTCTTAGACAATTGAAGACTTCATTGGGAGGGTGATGGAATCCAGGCTGGTGGATTGATGTGTCCCCACTCAACTATATTTTATGGAACACAAACATTAGAAACAGACTATAAAAAAAATCAAAAAATAATGTGTACATATATAGGTATACATTCATATTCATGAGCATGTGTGAATTTTGTATGTCAGTTTGTTATGGCAAAGATTCTCTTCTAGCCCAGCTATCTAAAATTTTAAAATAATAATTGATGTGTTGTTAAAATATTTATTTGCTTGCATAATTAAATTGAAATATTTGTATGCTAAGTAGTCACGTGGAATTTGGTGTTTTATTACTTGTTCCCAGTTCCCTTCAAATACAATAGCTCTGGGTCTGACCATGTTAATGCTTTCCCACAAGGCTCAGCAAAAAGGTAAGATATGTCTACACTGCCTTTCAGAGTGGACTTTGGACTTCTAAATAACAGTGCATGCCAAAGTGATGCAGGGTTACCCCCCTCTTTGGATGCTGGGAGCATGAACTGAAAGGTCCATAGTTCTCACTAATGTAGTTGTATTAAACTAAAAGTGTCAAAATTTGATTTGCAAAGTGACTGGAACGTAATTCTTTTGTAACCAGTCACACCAAAGTCAATGGAACTATTTATGTGCTGTGAAGTTATTCATCGCTACTCGGCACTGGTGAGTAGGGATGTTAAGTAGCGATTAATTGACTACTTGACTAGTCAATAAGCACTTCCGTGTTCCACTGTTGAAATGTACGAGAGCCCCAGTGGGGGCTCTTGTGCATTTCAAAGCGGAAGCATCGCATAGAGCCTGGGGTCAGCGGGGGACTCAAGAGTCCCATGCTGGCCCCAGGCTCCACGCTGTGCTTCCTCTTTGAAATGCACAAGAGCCCCTGCTGGGGACTCTTGTACATTTCAAAGCTGGCACACTGCATGTAGCCCAGGGCCAGCGGAGAGTCCCCCGCTGACTCCAGGCTCCGTGGTGTGCTTCCTCTTTGAAATGCACAAGATCTCCCATTGGGGACTCTTGTACATTTCAAAGCTTGCAAACCACATGGAGCCCGGGATCAGCTGGGGATTCCCCAGCTGATCTCGGGCTCCATGTGATGCTGCCACTTTGAAATGATGAAAGGAGCCCGATGCTGGGGTCCCTGTGGCATTCAAAGTGGCAGCGCCGCACAGAGCATCTGACCCTGGGCCCCGTGCGGTGCTGCCGCTTTTACATACTCCCTTCTTCTCTCTCCCCCTTACCCCCTCTATCTGGTAGAGGCAGCAATGGGGAGGGGGGGAGCAACTAGTCGACTATCCTGTTGACTACCCAAGAAGCATTTGCTTATCCGATAGTTGACTAGTCAACTAGTCCTTTACATCTCTACTGGTGAGGCCACATTTGGAGTACCATGTCCAGTTTTGTGCCTCCCACTACAGAAAGGATGTGGACAAATTGGAGAGAGTCCAGTGGAAAGCAACCAACATGATTAGGGGACTGAGGCACATGACTCATGAGGAAAGGCTGAGAGAACTGGCATATTTAGTCTGAAGAAGAGGAGAGTGAGGGAGGATTTGCTAGCAGCTTTCAACTATCTGAAGGTGAGTTCCAAAGAGAATGGAGCTAGGCTGTCCTCAGTAGTGGCAGATGGCAGAACGAGGAGCAATGATCTCAAGTAGCATGGGGAAGGTCTAGGTTGGATATTAGGGAAAAAACTATTTAATTAGGAGGGTTGTGAATCACTGGAATGGGTTGCCTAGGGAGGTGGTGGAATCTCCATCCTTAGAGATTTTTAAGTCTAGGCTTGACAAAGCCCTGGATGGGATGTTTTACTTACAATTGGTACTGCTTTGAGCAGGGTTTTGCACTAGATGGTCTCCTGAGATATCTTCCAGCCCTAATCTTCTATGATTCTATGAATCTATAAGTTGTTATAAAAATCCTGGTCCTCCGTAGTTGTCAGAGGGGACCAGGAAATATTGCAAAAGGTATCTTAATAAACAGCTAATCTTACTGGTTAGGGAGTTCTCTAGTTGCTGTTTAAAGAATGTCTAGCTGTGTTTATCTCCTCACACTATGCTAAAGTACTTGGGTGGATAATGGCCAAGTCCTCAGTTCCTTGAATGACTATGCCATAAATTGCTTCTGAAAAGATCTGTTGCTTGAGTACTGCATGGGAGATCAAGATTTGGTCCATTCAAGTGTATGGGTGTGTCTGCACAGCACCCTAAACTCAAAATAAGATACGCAATTTGCATATCTTATTTTGAATCTATTTCCAAATAGCTTATTTTGAAATTTAACACCTCTACACAGAGCCAAATTTTGAAATAACTCACTATTTTGGGCCATACCTTATCCCTCAAGCAACGAGGTTTACTGGGATGGTGAAATAGTGTGCCCGTTATTTCAAAAAATATTTTGATATAACGGGCAGTTTGCGTAGACGTGGGGTAGCTATTTCCCGAAAAAGCCATGCAGTGTAGATGTTCCCTACCTGATGAACATCAATGTATATTTAAAGGATGCAATTAAGAAAGATTTAATGTAAAGTTTTATTTTAAATGGTGGGACAATTTCATCTTTGGTGTCATGCTAATTAAATCAATGGAGATACATTAGGTATGAATTTTGCTAGAATTTCTACATCTCATCTAAAATTTATTTTCCTACATCTAATCCTTTAAACAGCCTCTTTCAGATTTTTGTGGTCAGAAAATGGGTGCAGGTGTCACTGGAAGGACAGACTTTCTGCTAACTGAAAGGCTGGATATTTCACTTCACTTCTAATTTGCTATGCAATAATCACAAAGTATCATTTTGTTTATTAACCAGATGTTGACATTTGATTGCAATCTAGAAGTGACCTTGCACTCCAATCATAACAATCATTTGCAAATTAGATTCAGTTTAAGTAACATAACTTCCTGTGTTGAAAACAGGTGCAGTACTCTCCAGCTCTGATTTGCTGCCAAAATCAGATGTTGTACCAAAGTAAGGTGAGCTATGGAACCCCCAGGCCATGTTCTCAATTAAAACAGAGATATTTTAATAGGAGCAACAAGCAGTGTCTCGATTGTCTTTGCAAATTTCACTCTGGAGCCAGATAACAGCTATATTATTTGGTTTCAGAAACTTATATCCCTTATGCTATTTTTACTTGTTAAGAAAACAATCACTAAGCAGAGCTACAGAAGAACACCTTTTATTTACAGCTTCCAAAAATGCAAAATTATACTAATATTTCATAAAACAAGTGAGTTTTACTATCTAGGTTATTGAATGTAATGGGGCAAAACAAAAAAGTGGAGTAACTTTTTCTGCACATTTAAATTATCAACTAGCTAACAGGTTCAAATGAATTTAAGGAAATGAGGTTAACTAAGTTTAAACCAACTTGAATTAATTGTTTTGAACAGCTTATTTAGTAATGACATTATTTATTTGTATTCATGATTTATATTGTGATAGAAAGACAGATGACTGAAAAATTTTAACATGATGGCAAATAACGCAATTACTAAAATGGGCTGGCCCCTCAGCACACACAAACAAGACTCAATCTCTGCACCAGAGAGCTATTTGTTCTTTCTGTTCACGCCAAATAGATTATAGCTAGGAGCCTAAGTTACCTGGCAGCTTACATTTGATTTTCAGTAGTGACTTAGGCTGTGTCTACACTGCAGAACTTAAATCAAAATAAGCTACACCAGCTGAACTATGTCAATTTCATATCTTATTTCGAAATAGCTTATTTCAAAATTGGGAGTGTCTACACAGCAGTTATTTCGAAATAGAGCACTCTTCCTCTGATTTCCCTTATTCTTCACACAATGTGGGTTACAGGAGTCAGAGTAAGAAGTCCTCCAGCTTGACAGTATTTTGACACTATTTTGAAATAACTGCCTGCTGTGTAGATGCAGACTAAGTTATTTCAGAATAGCGCTAGTTATTTCAAAATTGTGTTGCAGTGTAGATGTACCCTCAGGCTACAGCTACACTGCCATTTTTTTGCAAAAGAGGATATGCAGATCATGCTCTTATTTGCATATCTTCTTCCAATTATTTTTGCGGAAGAGGTTTTGCCGCTAAAAAGCCCCTTATAGACGGGGCCATTTGTCAGAAAAAAAACCCTTTTTCTCAAGATCCTATAAACCTCAATTTTTGAGGAATAAGAGATCTTGTGAAAAAAGTTTTTTTTCTGACAAATGGCCCCATCTATAAGGGGCTTTTTAGAGGCAAAACCTCTTCTGCAAAAAGAATCGGAAGAAGATATGCAAACGAGAGTGCAATTTGCATATCCTCTTCCGGCAAAAAAAGGCAGGGTAGCCATAGCCTCACTTATGAAAATGGGCTTTTGAACATTTTATCTCATGACATTTACAGCAGCTGTTTGAATAATGTTAAAATATATACATAGACTAGAAGATTTATCTGGTATTACTTGGGCTCTTAACTCAATTAATTTTGGTTTAAATCATTGCTCTAGTGTGGGGTTGGGGATGAGGGGTTCAGTAGGCAGGCAACCCTGGAGAGAAAGGACTACTTCAGCTCTCTTTCACTGCAGCAACTTGGGGCCAGGTGAGAAGTGCTTCTCCATGTCTCTGCAGCTCCAGCGGGCATAGACAGGGAAAGGGTACATGTCCCTCAGCTGGGGCAGGTCCAGATTTGTCTGCTGCCTATGCTCTGCAGCAAAAGTGGGGAATGCTGCAACTATGCTCTTTCCCCTCCCTTCCTGACAAAGGGGAACAGCCAGCAATGTTCCTTCACCAGTCCCTCCGCCCACCCTGCCTAAAGGGAACCTCAGGGTGGGAGGCTCGGGCCTGTGGCAATCCTTGATGGGGGGTGCTCCAGACAGCCCCTTTCACCTGCCTGGTGATTCTGTCTCTTTTCTGTATCATTTTTTGTGACACAATCGCAGTTCAGGTACATCCCATTTTCTAGGCACAACCGAAACCTTATGTTGCTTTAAATTATAAGAAGAAGCTGTATACTGAATTTGGTGACCCTAGTTCTTATGGTTTATGAGTTCTTGAACAAACAAACAAACAGATGGACAGACAGGCTCTCAGTTATATAGTAAATTAAAGTGATTCATTTTTCATGTCTAAGAATGTATTTTGCATTATTTGCAAAACATTTGTGCAACCCTGAGTGTTCAATAGATGAACAGAAGTTTCACCACATTGTCTGAAGGTGCATTATTTGCTATAATATTGAAATATTTCAGGCATCTATCTAGATAAGGAAATATACCAGTCTCAGATTACCAATAGCAGCAGTGGACAACACATAGTTTGAAAACTATGTGTTCAAACTATTTAGACAATATTCAATCATACGTTAGTAGAAATTGGAAACAATTTGGAAAACAAATAAAAAGGCTTAATATGGTTGCATTTTTTGTTATATTATTGCTAGCAGTATTCATTCAGCTATAATTTTTTGCCAAATGGCTTCATGCGGAATATTCATTTACATGCTGATCATTGAGAATGGGAAAAACTTAAAAAATAACAAATTGTCTAGTAGCACCTTAAAGACTAACAAACCATGAAGATGGTATCATGAGCTTTCATGGGCACAATCCACTTCTTCAGATGGGTTGTGCCCACGAAAGCTCATGATACCATCTACATGTTTTGTTAGTCTTTAAGGTACTGCTAGACTATTTGTTGTTTTTTAAGTTTTTCTTGTTACAGACTAACTCGGCTACCCCTCTGAAGATTGTGAATGGGGACTGTGCAATCTAGCATTTTGTAAATTATTTTTCCCACTATTTACCCATATTTTCTCCAAATTTGCTCCAGAATAAGCTATAGAATTGGTTGTTTTTCTGTCAGAAAATGCAATTTCCTTGAAACCAACATTGTTCATATGAAAAGGTCAGTTTAGATGACTTTCCCAATTTGGAAAAAAAAATTGAAAAAGTTTTGGAATTGTGAAAACACCCAGTTTGACATTTTCAAGACTAAATGTTCCTTTTTTTCAGTTAAAAAAAACCCCATTTCATTCAGAAATGTAATTTATGGTAATAATGTCAATTAAAAGATCAGAGTTTAAATGAAACATTTAAAAATATCCAAATGAAAGTTTTTGATTGGTCCATTTTTAAACAAATTTATTTGATATGTGGCTGTTTTAACAGGAAAAGTCTTTGAAATCTCAAAAATTCTCACCACGGGAAAACAATCCCTTGCCCAGATCTAGTAGGCCACTAACATTACTGAATACTACTACAGGCTGAACCTCTGTAGTCCAACACCCTCAGGACCTAACCAGTACCGAACCAGATAATTTTCCAAACCATGGGGTGGGGGTGAATATTTTCTAGAAGCATTACCAATACTTCCACTGCTTACTGGGCTCTTAGAAGAAATTTAGGGGTAAATTAGAGCTACATAACAGCACAGAACACTGAGAGTTAGGACTGATAGCTGTAAACAAACTTCATGGGACAAAATGTATGGGATAAGTGGACATCCTGCTAACTAAAATCAAGCCGTACCACAGATGTTGCCGGGACCAGAGTGCTGGATTAGAGAGGTTCAACCTGTATAAACAGAAATGATCTGACTCTTTTCCCCACCTAAGAAAGTTTCTAACACTGGTGCTTATGGAAAAAGGGAAAAGAATTGTCTTAAACTGTTTATTCCCGTGGGGGAAAATAATCAACTAAAAGCACCTGTGGAAAGTAAATAAAGAGCAGAGGAAATATAGATGGAAAAAAACCAAGCCACAGCTGTGCTTGTAGTCACTGAAGTGTGCCCAGTGCATAATGACACATTAGGTGGACATTGATCTCCACTAGTTTATGAGGTCTGTTGCAGAACTGAACCATTTTCTGCTGAAACCCATGGAGCAGAAATTGCTACTTCTAATCTAATCCATTTTCAAATTATCATCCAATTGTGACTGATGACCTCACTGCAAATCAGTTTACCTAACTGCTAGCACTCAATAAGGGAAGAGAAATCAATCTTTATTTCCTTTTTCTTTGCTCTAGTTTTCTTTAAAAAAAACCCCTCATGATGTCCTTTGTAACCTTCCATTCCACTCCAATTGGGAAGATAAGCTTGATAAAAAAGATAATGCTGCTTAATTGTCTGTGTCTATTTGAAAGGTGGGAATGATAATGGAAATCTACTGTGTGTCTTGCTGAAAGCTCAGTTAAAAAGAGCAAAATATATACATGTAGTTTATTATTATTGTTGTTGTTGTAATAAACATTTATATTGGGAAAGGTTGGGGACCCTTTGTGCTGGTCATTATATAAGCATGAAATCAATGGCAGTCCTTCCCTCAAAGAGCTTGAAATGAAAAAGGAAAGTCAAAAGAGGTAGATCAGACAACTGGGGAAGCTAGCTGTGTATAAAATTCTTAAAGCTAATCTGTAGCAGCATTCATGACTTGCCACCTGGCTAGCCATTTTTAGATGACTTTTGTTATATAAGTGGAAGTTCATGTTGTGAATTGTCCATGAACATTTCACCTACAGAGATCATAAAGATAGGGTCACCAACTCTGGACGGATTGGACACCATTGATGCAAATGGAATCTGGTCCATTAATTCAGGAGATTTGGCAGCCCTAGAATTGCATATTGAATGTTTCATTCTAAACATACATCACTGTATTATTCATATTAATATGAAGACAGATGCAAAATCCCACACATCCAAATACACCCTAACTTTGAGGAAGTTCAGACCCAGATAAACAGACATCTTGAAATATGTATGCTAGATGAAAAGCTCTGTGCATCTATTGTCCAGACCCTGGCCTGATCCAAAAGAGAGAAGATGAGCACAGGATCAAGGGGAAACTGTGCAAATGAGCAAAGGATGGCACATATGTTGTTTTCCTACTCACAAGTCTCTTCTTCTAATCACTTTTTTCATTAAGTCTCTTATTTCTGGCTGTTCATCTTTGAAGCCACAACTAGTCTATCCTATCCTGGTTTTAAGTGTCTACCCTAGCACCTCCCTAAAGTTTAGACATGTACAACAGTGACCTGTGTACAGGATAGGGAATATAGGGACATCTCTGAAATTCTCTCCTGATATGACTTGGAATTATCAATAAACTTGAAGCAGATTGAGATGTCCTTGCTTCCAGTTGGGCTTAAAATACCACAGAAACAGCTTTTCCTTACAGGCTTTTGCCAATTCTGTTCCAGGTTCCAATTCATAACCAGGAAATGCAGAGATAAGAATTAAACATAATAGAGAAATAAACTTGAGTGAACTTCTTTTGAACCTCATTGTAAAAAGTTCATCTGGAAATTTTCACACAAGTTTTGAGGTCTTTCTTGTTTTATCCAGATTGACTTCCCGGGCTCTGTTGCATCATTGTTTATATATTATTGTTGCTCTGAGACTTGCATTGCTTGCTGAGTATGTTGGGCTTGGGGGGGGGGGCGTGTTGGGGTAAATTGTTCCATGAGAATGTTAAGGAAACAGGATAGGTATAGTTTGTTTTTTTTAAGAGTTCCTTAACCAGTTTCAGTATCTAACTCAGATTCCATAACATTTGGACCCCTACTGAAACAAATGGCAAGTGTTGGAGAATAGAAATGCACTTAATGACCTCAGAACAATTTTTAATTTTCTTAAGTATTGCTTTGAAGCACTACGAGCCTTTGAAGCAGCATTAGACTATTATTCTATGATGTTTAGGGGATAACCTCCATTCTTTATCTACCTAAGCAGGGGTCTTTCTTCAATGAACCACTTAGTATTTTAAAAAGCTAATTGAATTTAGTCATGATGAAAGGTGCCAGATTAAGAGCCCTGGAAACCAAATTCATTTATTTGTTCAAAATGGGCTCAGAGTCACTGGAATCTTCTCATCCCACTCCAATGAGTGTTTCAACTCCAATCTGAAGAAATACTTTTTAGAAGTGAACGAGTAGTTCCCTGCCAATGTACTTTTTGAAAGTTTAGTCTCCCTCATTTGAACCACCAGATGTGGATGGACATAGAATGAGCCCACCATTGCATTCCATATAGGTCATCATATATTGTTGCTTCCAGACATGATTGACCAGAACTGTACTTGAGATGATGAGTTAGAGGTTAAAGGCTCTATATCCCAGAGACAGTGCCCACCCCTTCCATATTTCTGAGTTAAGAGGAAAAAAAAATTTCAGAAGCAAAATTCTGCCCCAGCCACCTACTAACTAAGTAGACCTAGAAGAGCCTACTGAAGAACTGTGGGGGAAAACAGAAAAGGTGAAGGCAAGGAGTGAGAAAGGTCATTTGAGAAAATTAAAGTAGGAAGTGAAAAAACATTTAACTGCTGACCAAATCCCTTTATTTATGGCTGTGGATCAGCAGCAATTCTACAGTGTTATTAAAAAAACAACAAATGGTCTGGTAGCACTTTATACACTAACGAAACATGTAGATGGTATCATGAGCTTTCGTGGGCACAGCCCACTTCTTCAGATGACCGGAGTTATGAGTTGGGGATATGAAAACTCGAAATAAATAGGAGAGGGGAGAGAAAAAGAAAGGGAGGGGGTGGGAGACAGAGCATCATTAAGTATCTGGAGAATGGGTACTTAAACCTAAACACATAAAAATCAAAGTCAATAGATAGATACCTAAAACAGGAAGGATACCACTCAGGGAGCAATTAGCACCTTCAGTGGTTATTAAATAGGTAGAGTCCCCACCAACCTATATCACGATTGAGTCCATTAGCATGTGAATTGAATTTGTGGATGAACTGGGATTCCAGGGTTCCTCTGTGTATTTGGCTTGTAGAGTGGTTTGTGACAAGACAGCTACTTGCAGGTCTGTCAGATTGTGGTTTGGCAGGCTGAATTGCTCACCAACAGGCTTCTGTATATTCCCTTTATGTATATCCGATTTATGTCCATTGATTCTTTCCCACAGAGACTGTCCAGTTTGTCCAATATATATAGCAGTGGGGCACTGCTGGCATTTGATGGCATAGATCAAATTATTGGATGCACAGTCAAATGACCCTTTGATTTTGTGGCTTATGTTGTTTGCTCCAGGGATGAATTCACCAGTGTAGATATGTGGGCAGAGTTGGCATCTTTTTTGGTTGCATGGCTGGGTGCAATTATATTTATAAAGAAGGCACAAAGGGTTGTGAGGGTTATGAAAAACAGATGAAAACAAATAACAAAATGATGCATAAAAAAGTGGCTGAGGGAGGAAATTGACAATTGTACATTAAAAATTTACATATGGTTAGCTCATGCAATTACACATCTTATTTTTATGGATTTAGGCAGATTGTACAGACTGAGACTTAATTGTTCTTCTATGTCTAGGAACTGATTTCTCAAAAGTTGTCAACCCTGAACCAGATGAAGTAATTCTCCTCTGACAATAGCCAGGCATCGGGTTGGGGGGTAGTGGAGATAGTCAATTTGCAATAGGAATAATGGGATCTCAGAAAAGTGGATCACTGATATTTTAAATGGAAGAAGAATATTTTAGTTTCCAAAATATTTTTTAATTTCTTCTTATAATCCACACAGCTAGTGTAGTTCACTGTCCCATGTAGTGGCACTTGGACAACGTACAGTGAGAGATAAGAACAAGGGAGCTCTACAGCCTAAGCTAAGAGCCAGCTGACTTTATAGCTCAAGATGCAGAGGCTACTACAATAAGCTCCAGAGCTGCGAAGTTCAAATCTGCCTGGTGGTGCTTACATTCTCAGTCAGGATCTAGGCTAGAATATGACACTGAGGCTACATCTATACTATGATCCTCTTTCACAAGAGGAAATGCAAATGGAATGCTCATTTTAACATGTCACACTCTCATTTGCATTTCCCTCCTCGGATCCCTTTTGCGCAAGAGGTTTTTGCACAAAAAAGAGCTGTGTAGACGGCTCCTTTTTGCACAAAACCCCCCTTTTGCGCAAGAGCCGTCTACACAGTGCTTTTTTTGCACAAAAACCTCTTGCACAAAAGAGATCTGAGGAGGAAATGCAAATGAGAGCACAACATATGCAAATAAGCGCTCCATTTGCATTTCCACTTGTGGAAGAGGATCGTAGTATAGACCTAGCCTGAGAGAATAATTGTTGATATGGTGGATAAACTCTTCCTACCCACTAACAATGAAGAAAACATGACCATGCTAATGAAGATGGACCTCAATGCACCAGTTGATACATTTAAAAATACTACTCTCCTTTCTCTAAGAAGCTACATGTGTTGATGGAAATGACCTGAAATGTCCCTTTCCTCTTTAACCAAACTCAGAGCCTTCCAAAACATCTTCCTGGGACTAAGAAGGTGTATGAGAAATCTTAGCCCCAAAAGGAACAATGCCGAGTTTGTTATAAAGATTTACAAAGCAACACCTGAGAATGGAATGACTCCTTCAGCAACAACTGAATCAGCACTATTATTAGAGGGTACAATTGAAGGAGCCTGATTTTCAGTTACAGAAAGGCTACCCCACACTGTTCTGGGTCTTGGATCCTTAAAGTGGGTGTAATTTACATTAGCCAGAGCAGTGTAAAGTGGCCTTCGTGTAAATAAAAGTCAGTCCCTTTACTCATTCCTATTGAAAGACAGTACTATTTGAATACTGTGTACAGATGTGGTCTCCTCACCTCAAAAAAGATATTTTGGCCTTGGAAAGGGTTCAGAAAAGGGCAACTAAAATGATTAGGGGTTTGGAACGGGTCCCATATGAGGAGAGGTTAAAGCGACTGGGACTTTTCAGTTTAGAAAAGAGGAGACTGAGGGGGGATATGATAGAGGTGTATAAAATCATGAGTGGTGTGGAGAGGGCCGATAAAGAAAAGTTATTTATTAGTTCCTAAATAGAAGAACTAGAGGACACCAAATGAAATTAATGGGTAGCAGGTTTAAAACTAATAAAAGAAAGTTCTTCTTCACACAGCGTGTAGTCAGCATGTGGAACTCCTTGCCAGAGGAGGCTGTGAAGGCTAGGAATATAACAGAGTTTAAAGAGAAGCTAGATAATTTCATGGAGGTTAGGTCCATAAAAGGCTATTAGCCAGGGGATAGAAATGGTGTCCTTGGCCTCTGTTTGACAGAGGCTGGAGGGATGGCAGGAGACAAATCGCTTGATCATTGTCTTGGTCCACCCTCTGGGGCACCTGGTGCTGGCCACTGTCGGCAGACAGGATACTGGGCTAGATGGACCTTTGGTCTGACCCAGTACGGCCGTTCTTATGTTCTTATGTTCTTATTGGAGTCAATGAGACATTTTCTGTAGTAAAACTTCTAGACTAAAGCTATGTCTACACTTAAAACGCTACAGCAACACGTCTGGAGGCAATTACTATAGAAACAGGAATGGTTTTCCTATCACTTTTGTTAATCCACCTCCCCGAGAAGCAGTACTGAGTTGACAGACAAATTCTTCCATTGATCGAGTGATATCACTCAACGAGGAGTTGGGTTGGCTTAACTATATCTGGCAGGGAGGTGGATTTTTCAAACTTTTGAGGATGTAACTAGGTTGACTTAACTTTTCAGTGTAGATCAGGCCTAATCTTGAAGGCTTACAGAATGCAAACAAATTATGACAGTTATTCAGTTCTCAATAAAATTTCCCTTACAAGTTATGACCCTCAGCTGGTCTTCACTGAAAGGCAAGTTGACCTTGTTACGTTACTCAAGGGTATGAAAAATCCACCTCCTTGAGCAATATAATTAATTCAACTCAAACACTGGAGTAGACACCAGTAGGTCATCAAAGGATTCTTCAATCACCTAGCTAACCAGGCTAACCCCAGTGACAGGAGAACCCCAGGAATACAGGAAAGAGATATGCCTTCACTATATTCATTATATGCCATTATGTTCTTGGAACAAAGAAGAAGCATGTAAAGCAAATGTTGATAGCCTATGTATTGTAGTAAGTGCACTGATGTAGCATGTTAAGTGTAGTCTTAACCTCTGGAAGATGAGGGCCTGAACCACAAGTCCGTGGAGAAAAGGCCTGGTTTGAAGCGTAAGGCCTGGCTAAAAATGGTCAAGACTTTGTTACTATAAAACAAAACTAAGTTGTGAGCAAGAGGCAGGCCCCTACTCACAGAACTGGGTTTTGCTTTATATCAGCAAGGTCTTGACAATTGTTAGACAAGCCTCAGGCCTCAAACCAGGCCTGTGATACATGGACTTTTGATTCAGGCCCTCATCTTACTACAGTAACCACATCACAATTCATCATTTAATGGTTTTGGCCTGGCACCATCCCAGACAGGCCATTTTTTTTTCCTTTGGAGCTTATGTATTGTTGATTTTACATAATATTTCAGTGCCAAAAGCACCACATGCAGCATTACAGGGCAGAGTACCAACAACAGAGTTACAAGGCCAGATTGAAAAATAATAATAATAATAGGAGAGTCTGAAAATAAGGAAGGAGTCATTACTGAAGTACAGCACTTATGATTCTAAGAAAAATGTTCTTATAGTGCTAAGAACACAGAACATAAGAACATAGGAATGGCCATACTGAGTCAGACCAAAGGTCCATCCAGCCCAGTACCCTGTCTGCCGACAGTGGCCAATGCCAGGTGTCCCAGAGGGAGTGAATCGAACAGGTAATGATGAAGTGATCTCTCTCCTGCCGTCCATCTCCCCCCTCTGACAAACAGAGGCTAGGGACACCATTCCTTACCCATACTAGCTAATAGCCATTAATGGACTTAACCTCCATGAATTTATCTAGTTCTCTTTATAGTCCTAGCCTTCACAACCTCCTCAGGCATGGAGTTCCACAGATTGACTATGCGCTGTGTGAAGAAGAACTTCCTTTTATTTGTTTTAAACCTGCTGCCCATTAGTTTCATTTGGTGGCCCCTAGTTTTTATATTATGGGAACAAGTAAATAATTTTTCCTTACTCACTTTCTCCACACCACTCATAATTTTATATACCTCTATCATATCCCCACTTAGTCTCCTCTTTTCCAAGCTGAAAAGTCCCAGTCTCTTTAATCTCTCCTCATATGGGACCCGTTCCAAACCCCTAATCATTTTAGTTGACCTTCTCTGAACCTTTTCTAATGCCAGTATATATTATGCTAATAATAATCTGAGTAACTGAAGGATGAGGAAATATTCTTTGTAGGTTTATAAAGGTGTCATGGGTACACACACAAATATTTGAATACCTCAGGATATGGCATACCAGCAAAGTATCTGGTATGCTGATGGTGTGACTGGTATTTAATAGGCTTGCCAGCCTGTGGGGGCTATAGTATGCATGATACTGAATTCCCACAAGGACAATACAATATTTACAACTGGCCTTTTGCACATCTTGGAATGACTCTGTACTGTACAAATGCTGATCATCTGGCCTTCTGCCATTTTTTCTATGTGCATGGGCCTTCTGCAGTGAAACTGCGGCTGGATAAAATAATTAGCAGATACTAAGATGGCTCTAGTCACAAAGTTTGCTTTTGAAAAAAATGGAAATTCCAAGCTTTAATGAGGCCCAATTCTTTCTTCGGGATCTACTGAAGGCAAAGGCCATCTGCATGCAGGCCCTGTGCTTTTGTACTACCACTCAATGCACATGTGCACCTGGTAAGCTGTGGATCCTCGATGGCACAGGAACGCAGGAAAGAGATAGTCCTCCCTACTTTCATGCCTTCATAGTCTTCTTAAGAGTAAAGAAGACTACCCTTAGCATTTCAAGCAAAATTTAAGAGTCTATTTCTTACAATAAGTGTCTAGGTACATCCAGGAAAGGACCTAATCTTTCTAGAAGATTGCTGCTTCAGCTTCACATGTAGCATTTTAAACAGCATTCAGTTAACTTAATACTTATCATTGTTGTTTTATTATTTTAATGTTATTGTATGACAACTGCTCTTTAATCTTTCTTTTATCTACCAGGTCTATACTTAATGATCATAGTGACTACTGCACAAACTCACATCAGATCTCAGGGTGAAGACTGAAATGCTAATAAATTTGAAACCGTTTTCAATTAGTGCACAGGAAATTTACTTTGTGAACTATGACTTGTTTTATTAGTGCCCTGGGGGGCAATTTAGATTGGAAAAATAAGGAGATTATTATTTACCAGAAAGGGAAGGCAGATACTTAGCCTTCATCTATAGTAAAATAATATAGTTATGAAAATTGGACTACAATATTTTGGAACATCTAAAAATACTTGTTATAGTTTGGGGTAAGCCACAGTTTCACAATAATGAAAATTACACTCTCCCCATTCTAAACTTGTTAAGACCTTTCTTTCTCTCTTAAAATGAACCTAATAGCCGAGCCTTTTCTGGGTATTTTAAATAGTTACCATTAAGGATATATATATAAAAAAAGATACTCAGAAAATCAGGAACTCCTATGAACCGTCTTGTAAATCTAGTCAAATGACATCCAAGTTTTCCCAGGGTTTTGACACACACAGATAATGCTAGCACTTTCCCTCTCTGCTGCTTTCTCCTATCATTAGAAGAGCAAATGGGACCAGTGACCACCAAATATTTGAAATCCCAGCATATTGTGCTGTTTAAAATAGTACGGATCTTCTGCGAACAGATCTCAAGCTATGAACTGAGAATTACTGATCTATATTTACAGGTTAATAGGACAACACTTAAGCCAAGGGACGTGGGCCCTGGATGCAGAGCTGCAATGCCCCAGGGGGAACACAAGAGACAGCTGTGCACTCCATGCACACTCTCTTCTGAATACTCCACACTGAGCAGTCTACAGCATCCTCTAAGATTCACCTTTAAGACTACACAACCTGTCCCTGCAGTGGCAGGCAGCCCAATGTGGAGAGATAGTGCTTGCAAGTCCTCCTCTCTACTTCCAGGGCACACCAAAGGAGCAGACCCTGTACTCCCTCAAACAAAGGGACTCTAAGTGTCTGTTGCCAGTGAACCAGCTAGGCAAGTGTTTAGCAGAAGAGGCCTCATACATGCTAATCCTCCCCTCTTTGTATTGCTGAATAAGGGACTCTCTCAGTCTGCTGTAATACTCCAATACTCCTGGAATCGTAACCATGTCAATGTCTCACAGTTCAGCAAGATCTTTCCAACAGTGCCCAGCTCAGTTTATGCAGCACTGAACAATAGTTTAAACACTACAGGCTAGATTATTATAGATCTTTCTTGGCCATGCAAAGGAGTAACAATCCTCTGCCTGACCATGCTTACATTGAGCATCAAGCTGCAGGGGTAAAAGCAAGAGCAACTAGCTGGGTGTATAGTGAGGTCGCCCTAAACCACCTTATGAATGAGAGAAATTATAGTCTAGCCCTAAGGGCAGACTCTGATCTTAGTTTTATCACTGTTAAACTATCTACTGAACTAACAAGATGCATTTACTCCCAATTCATACTCATGATCTGGCCTTAAAATTCTAAAACCTTCTCACAGGAAAATTGTCTACAATTGTCAGCAGTTCTCAAAGGTAATTCCAATTATCCTTAAATGCAAAATCTTGCTCCACTTACTTAAACAAATAGAGCCATTGAAATCAAGCACTGGACCAGCATCTGGGCATAAATGAATGATCATTTCAAAACAATGACTATGGGGCCAAATGATTTTGTTAATTACAGCATCAAGTAAAAATCTTGTCATTCAATTCCTGATAAAGGTGATGGAACCTGCTTAGATATGGCAGCCTGTATTCTTTTGGCTCACCTGGATATAATGAAAACTGAAGCATGCAAAATTTAGATTTAGTGCCTTGAACAATGATTGTGAAGTCTTGATAGCTTTGGGTGTATTTTTACAAGGTCAGCTTTTGCAAGTGAAATTTGCTCCTCCAATATCTGTGACTGTTGATTTAATTGCAGATGCAAAATTAGAGCATTTACACAATTCAAATCTATGAGATGCAAATTTTTCAGGTGCAACTGGTTCTGGAGAAAAAAAACCAGTATTATGAAAATGTGGCTCTGTATGTTTGTGTACCAGACTCTAACCAAATCAAATGTTTCAGTTTAAATGACTTTATAGCTGAGATTTTAATAGAAATTCATTATCAGCTAAATTCCTTAAATTGATTTTCAAAATGTTAGTCTATACATTTAAACAACATAATAATGCTGTCAGAATTCTTCACTATTGGCTGTATACCACTGTTAAAATTATTAATTTTAAATAATAATTTAAAGTAAAAGACATTCTGACCTTAATTTGCATAAGTGCTTACTTGTTGAGGCAATGTATTTTCTCTAACAAGTATTGTGGATAAGGGAGAAGCGGTGGACGTTTTGTACGTCTGCAATTAAACCTAGACTTTAGTAAGACATTTGATACGGTCTCGCATGACCTTCTTATCAATAAAGTAGGCAAATACAACTTAGATGGGGCTACTATAAGATGGGTGCATAACTGGCTAGATAATCATTCTCAGAGTATAGTTATTTATGGTTCACAATCATGCTAGAAGGCCTTAACAAGTGGGGTTCTGCAGGGGTCTGTTTTGGGACCAGTTCTGGTCAATATCTTCATCAACACTACTCTTAATGCCATCATCTAAATTGTTATTAAGTTTGCAGATGATACCAAGCTGGGACGGTTGCAAGTACTTTGGAGCATAGGGTCATAATTCAAAATGTTCTGTACAAACTGGAGAAATAGTCTGAGGTAAATAGGATGAAGTTTAATAAGGACAAATGCAAAGTACTCCACTTAGGAAGGAACAATCATTTTCACACCTTCAGAATGGGAAGTGACTGTCTAGGAAGAAGTACTGCAGAAAGGGATCTAGGGGTCATAGTGGACCACAAGCTAAATATAAGTCAACAGCATAACACTGTTGCCAAAAAAAGCAAACATGATTCTGTGACGCATTAACAGGAGTATTGTGAGTAAGTCATTCTTCTGCTTTATTCTGGGCTGATTAGGCCTCAGTTGGAGTATTGTGTCTAGTTCTGGGTACCACATTTCAAGAAAGAGGTGGAGAAATTGGAAAAGGTACAGAGAAGAGCAACAAAAATGATGAAAGGCCTAGAAAACACGTGCTATGAGGAAAGACTGAAAGAACTGGACTTGTTTAGTTTAGAAAAGAGAAGGTTGAGAGGAGAAATGATAGCAATTTTCAAGTATCTAAAAGAGTGTTACAAGGAAGAGGGAGATTTTTTTTCCCTTGGCCTCTGATGATAGGACAAGAAGCAATGGGCTTAAATTGCAGCAAGAGAGTTTTAGGTTGGACATTAGGAAAAAGTTCCTAAAGGTTAAACACTGGAATAAATTGCCTAGGGAGGTTGTGGAATCTCCATCACTGGAGATATTTAAGAGCAGGTTAGACAGACATCTATCAGGGATTATATAGATTGTGCTTGGTTCCTTTCAGTTCCAGTTCTAGTATTTTATCATTCTCTCACTGGTATTTCTTCCAATTCTCCTAAGAGAAGAGAATTTCTTATTTGTTTAACAATAATTACCTAATTTATAGGTACAACAAATAGATTGATTTACATGATTTAAAAAAAATATCTGAGGTACCATGTTATTGTTTGAAAGTGTTCAAAACTGTCTTTATTTTATATAACAGAGGTGCATTTCAAATTCAGTATGGTTTGAGAATGCAAGAGAATGTGTTGAAATAGAACCAGGCTGCATTGTACAAAATACCAGCCTTTTATTCCATAGCTAAATGCAGTTTTGTAACTGCAGTTTGTCAGGTTTGTCTCAGCATGTAGAAGAAAACCCATGATGCATCACTTTGTACTCAAAAGAAGAAAAAATTGTTTTATAAATAGAAGTGTGGACAAAAAAGCACTGATCCAAATTCATCCTACTTCACTGAGAAGGTGACATCATGGTTTCATTCCTCCCCCCCTCCCTCCCCGAATTTGGCACAGCAGAAGGGTAGCGGGAATGTTGTTGTTGTTGTTTTGTTTTTGTTGTTTTTTTGTACAGCAGATTTATGATGGTGTGTGAATAATATTGATGCACAGCACAGGTGAGACTGTTGCACGTATAAGTATAAGGTAAAATGTAATGATCAGGACAAAGCATTCAGGGCAACCCAATCCATTATTAGCATGACTTTTCTGTGGATGCCAACTTATTTTTGCTTAGTAGCTGCATTAAGGGTTGAGAGACAAACATGTAGCTAAGCGCCTTGTTAATATGTGGATAATTGAACTAAAGTCTGGGTCTTCTCAGACACATCCATTCTATGCTCACATCTTTTCTTGCACTCTTGTGAGAAAGGCAGCAGGTGCAGGATACTTGAGCTTTTTTTGCTGTTCATTGATGAGAACTTTGCTTAGCAATTAACCTCACAGGCACCCACATTTAGCTGCCACTCATGCTTACATCGGAATGCCACAAACCTTGCACTCTCTATGGCACATCATACAGGCCATGAAGGATCAAGGGCAACTAAAGGAGAGTGTTCTAGAGTTAGTTAGCAGAAAACATATTAGTAAAGTTATTTGGAACACTATCGTTATAGAATTAGTACTGTTTGTATTACAGGAACAGTTAAAGGTTCCAGCTGAAAGTGAGGCCCTGTTGCGCTAGGCATTATACAATCTATAGGAAGTGACAATCCTTACCCAATGTTTTTGTGACATTCCCCCCGGATATTTATTTAATGTATTGCATAGCATATGTAAGGGTGAAAGTAAATTATCAATCAGTGCTGAAAAAGGTGGCTGATAAAAGGGAACCATAATAAATGAAATTCTATGCTGACACAAACACAAATGGGATCAAAAGAATAAGGAAACCTGTTGGAAATACATTACTTATAAGCCTGCCCAACATGATTCCCAAGTACATTTTTAATAATCTTGAAGACAAAAGTTCAGCCATTGGGAAAAACCATCAGCTGGCTCACATCAGCTGCCATAAAAGCAGTCAACATGCAAAATTAAATAACTACCAAAATGCTACAAACAGATCAAAAATACCAAAGTTGCTGTTGTGTAAAATGGATTGACAATTATTTACAATAAAACAAATGAACTTTGCTGGCAAAAGGAAAAACAATGTTAATGATGATATTTTTCTACCATACATTATTTGCGGTCTGCTCCAACCACCCCATGGATTCTGTAGATTCATAGATTCAAAGCCAGGAAGTATGACTGTGATTAACTAATCTGACTTCCTATGTAACACTGGTCACTGAGCTTCCCCAAAATAACTCCTAGAGTGTATCTGTTAGAAAAAAATCCAGTCATGATTTTAAAATTGTCAGGTGACAGAGAATCTACCACAGCTCTTGATAAATTGTTCTAATGGTTAATAAATTTCACCATTTGAAAAGTACGCCTTATTTCTGGTCTGAATTTATCTAGCTTAAACTTCCAGACATTTGGCCATTTTACACCTCTTTCTGCTAGACTGCAGAGTCCATTATTAAATAGTTGTTTCTCATGTAGAAACATATGTGGGGATAGAAGGCAGAACTGATTGGGGAGTGGGCTGGGCCAATGGGAGAGGCTAGATGCAGAACTGAAGGGGACTGAGCAGAAGGTAGAGTGGAGGGCAGAACTGATGGCAGATTGGGCAGATGAGCAGTCTAGAGTGCCGAACTGATGGAGGCTGGATTCCTTCTCCCCTCAGTCTTCTTCCTCTTCCCAATCTGGGGACCAAAGTCAGAACTCCATCATTCTGGGGGTGAACCCTCATCCAAAGTTTACTCAAATCCCTGGGAGTCCTTCCAGATTCTTCAGTAAGCTTAGGATCAAGCCCAATATACAGAGAAACTCCAGTAAGGCCTGTGGAGTAACTCTAGATTAGGAAAATATTGGTCCAAAATTGTTCTTATGTTATTGCTGTTTGATTTTTTTTTAATTTGCTCTATTTTACCATCCCTTACTCTGCTATTCACAAAACTGATTGAAAAGACAATCAATCCTGCCCTACTATCAGACAGGGTCAACACTAACTTGTTAAGCTGCCCATTTGGTTGTCTTCCTTTGTGATTTTCTAAAATAATGTCAATGAAAGGACAACCTTGCCTGGACTTAAACCTCAGATCTATTTATTCCCTATCATGTGTCTGCTAACACATATTAAAACTACTTAGGAAGAGAATAGCTTAATTATATTGAAAGTAGAGAGATATTAAAAGCATCCCCTTTTGTGATACTCCTGTTAAAGTTCTGTCAGCACTTGTACAAGTTACAATATCAGCTGTATTTCCAGAGTGTGCTAATTCTAGACAAAACATTCTCCAGACTAAAATGTCAGCTTGAAATTTTCAGCTACAGCGAAAACATTTTTAATCACAGTGGTAGTGGTGGAGGTCATGATACTATGAAAAATAAAAATACTTCTGGGCCAAGATTTATTTCTTGATCTTTATTTTAAATGACTCTTTACTTTGGGTACCTCAATTTTTGGAGGTCCAATTTGAAGCATTCTGAAGGAACTTGACTTTCAGAAAGTCCTGAGCATGATTCCCGACCCTCACTGCTTTCTGTGGCTCCCATTGGCTGGGAATGACAACCCATGACCACTGGGAGCTGTGAACAGCTGTTCCTGTGGACACTCAGGTAAACAAAATGCCTGGCAGCCTGCTAGGGACTAACCCTGGCAAATCACATCTGACTGGCATGGCAGAGGTTCCCCACCCCAGCCATACAGGCACACTTTTTTATCATTATATCCCATCACGTTTAACATCCCTGAGAGTCAATTTGTCAACTGATGTAATGTGGTAAAGCTTCATAGCAGTCAGTGGAGCTTCACTGGTATACATCAGGTGAGGATCTGGTTGATCAGACGAGACTGGGTAGATCGTAAAAATACACACGGCCTGGTTGTGCAATCCTTACTCATCAGAGGTGCTGACTTCTAAGGGATATCAGAGCCCCAACCTGCTCCTTCCCAAGTCCCATCCCCACTACACCTCTTCCCTCCAACCCTCCCTGCTTCTTCCCACCCTACTTCTTCCACCCCTGTTTTGCACCCCCTTCCTGCACCTTCTCCTCCCTGTACCTCTAGCATGTTGCTGAACAGCTGATCCGTGGTGGGCAGAAAGCACTGGAGGAGGGGAGGGGATGATCTGGGGACTACTAAGCAGCCACTATTTTTCCCCACAGTTGTTCCAAGACCTGGAACACAACAGAATCAGTGCCTATGTTACTCAAGAGAGCGTGTGCTCACTCATTCAACTATATCACCAACAGATCCCACACATCAGCAGGTGGGATGGAACCTGGGACCTTTGGTTAGTGTATGAGCCTCTACTGCATGAGTTAAAAGCCATGTGACTCTTAGCCAAGGCTGTAGCAGATTCATCAGTCTCTATCAGGGCTAGATGCCACTAGAGGGGGACAGAGCACGACACCAAACAGGCATGGATTACACAGGCAGTTTTCATTTATTTCAAATGACAATGTCTGTGTGAGAAAGTTTTCGCAATTGGTGAAATTTACCCTTATGCTGAGGACCAATATTAGGCCTATGTGTCACTTAAGGTCTCACTATAAGGTTTGGGTGGGACTGCAATGCTGTATATACCTTGTGATTCCATTTTGCCCAAAGTGAATTTCAGCCCAATAAGGACACCTCAGTCTAGATCACAGAAGTTGTGAATAGGCAACAGGGGGTGGATCACTCAGAGGGTGTTTGCCTTTTCTGTTCATTCCCTCTGGGGCACTTGTTATTGGCCACTCTTGGAAGACAGGACAGTGGGCTAGGTGGACCTTTTGTTTGACCCAGTATGGTTGCCCTCATGTTCTTATGTACAGTAGGGAACAATCTTATATTTGCAAAGAAATGGACACACATTTCCCCTTTCTAATTGCTATGTACCAAACGCTGACCTTTGCAAAGCAAATAAGCACAAAATAAGAAAAATCTCAAACTGGAAACGACAGAATGAGTTCAGTTCAGGCCATAATTGTCTCCAGTTGGAATATGCACTCCCAGAAGATTTAACATTTTATTAATTTGCATCCAACTGGCAGCAAAAAGGGTTGAGAAAAATTTCTTTGCCTTTAAAATTATCAGTGAAAATGGACAAAACAATTTCCAGTGTCAGCTTTATAAATGAAAGCTCTCCTTGATTACTTTTAATATCTTTGGCTCTGTGTTGTTTTCTGTCACAATTAAAACCTTCTTTGAATGCAATGTTGCTGCGTACATAGTTCTCCATTTAAGACAGAGAGAAGAAATCTGGCCTTTGTGGCTTGAAACTCACAGCAAAGCACTCCAATACAAGAGCATTTCTGATTCAGACAGGCAAGCCTTCTCTTTACAGCAGTTGGGGACTTTGCCTAAATGAGAACTGTAGATTCCAACCCATAATTTATAACTGACTGTTCTTCATGTAAAAATATTTCATCAGTTATTTTATGCTTGTAGTTAGACAAATAATTTATTTTGATAAATTATCCTTTGGACTGTGCCGTGCAGGTCAAACACCATGAAATGTAGCTGCTTCACAACATCTTGAGGTTGCAGAATTACTTAAGGAATTTCTGATTTGCTATATGATAAATGTCCCATGATTAATAAGAAATGCAGAAGCAGATGCATCTGTAGATTAAAATAATGCAACAAGATGAAGCATTTGACATATACTACAAACAATAAATGAACCCATCACCCAGGCCTTCTAGTCTCATTAAGAGAGCTATAGGACTGTCCAAAAAGAACCTATCACAACACACCTTTCAAAAAACATGGGTTCTACACTTGCCTCTCAGAACACGTAGTGTATCTCATCCAGTGTACAAAATGCTCCATTTAAAAGCTATGTGTATAAAATGAGACCATCACTACATGCTAGAATGAATTCATGCAGAAAAAGGATGAAACACACACAAAAAATCACATCACTTTTCCCATGATCACTTTATATGTGTCCAATCATAGGAATGGAGGGGACCTTGAGAGATCATCATGGCAGGAACAAGCTTTTGATACGGTCTCCCACAATATTCTTGCCAGCAAGTTAAGGGAATGCGGATTGGATAAATGGACAGTAAGATGGATAGAAAAATGGCTAGAAGGCCGGGCCCAGCGGGTAGTGATCAACGGCTCGATTTCAGGTTGGCGGTCGGTTTCTAGCGGAGTGCCCAAGGTTCGGTTCTAGGACCGGTTTTGTTCAATATCTTTATTAATGACCTGGATGAGGATGGATTGCACCCTCAGCAAGTTTGCGGATGACACTAAGCTAGGGGAGAGGTAGATACGCTTGAGGGCAGAGATAGGGTCCAGAGTGACTTAGACAAATTGGAGGATTGTTCCAAAGAAATCTGATGAAGTTCAACAAGGACAAGTGCAGAGTCCTGCACTTGGGGCGGAAGAATCCCAAGCACAGTTACAAGCTGGGGACCAACCAGTTAAGTAGTAGGTCTGCAGAAAGGACCTGGGGTTACAGTGGATGAGAAGCTGGATATGAGTCAACAGTGTGCCCTTGTAGCCAAGAAGGCTAATGGCATATTAGGTTGCATTAAGAGGAGCATTGCCAGCAGATCCAGAGATGTCATTATTCCCTTTATTCGGCTCTGGTGAGGCCACATCTGGAGTATTGTGTCCAGTTCTGGGCCCCCACTACAAAAAGGATGTGGACGCATTGAGAGGGTCAGCGGAGGGCAACCAAAATGATTAGGGGCTGGAGTATATGACTTATGAGGAGGCTGAGGGAGTTGGGTCTGTTTAGTCTGCAGAAGCGAAGAGTGAGGGGATTTGATAGCAGCCTTCAACTTCCTGAAGGAGGTTCCAAAGAGGATGAGAGAGGCTGTTCTCAGTAGTGACAGATGGCAGAACAAGGAGCAATGGTCTCAAGTTGTGGTGGGAGAGGTCCAGGTTGGATATTAGGAAAAACTATTTCACTAGGAGGGTAGTGAAGCACTGGAATGGGTTACCTAGGGAAGTAGTGGAATCTCCATCCCTGGAGATGTTTAAGAATATCCAGCTTCTCATCCACTGTAATCCCCAGGTCCTTTTTTGCAGAACTTCTATTTAGCCAGTCAGTCCCCAGCCGGTAAAAATGCTTGGGATTCTTCCATCCCAAGTGCAGGACTCTGCACTTGTTCTTATTGAACCTCATCAGATTTCTTTTGGCCCAATCCTCTACTCTGTCTAGGTCACTCTGGACCTTACCCCTGCCCTCCAGTGTATCTACCTCTCCCCCTAGCTTAGTGTCATCTGCAAACTTGCTGAGGGTGCAATCCATCCCCTTATCCAGGTCATTAATAAAGATGGGAATCCTGCCCATCAGTTCTCTGAGGGAGTCAAAGGCTGCTTTTCTGAAGTCCAGGGTGTGTATTTTGCTATCCTCCTTTCTTCCTTTGGTCAGGATCCTGAAATCTACCATGTCATGATCACTGCTTCCCAGGTTGTCAACCACCTCTAAACCTCCCTTGCTACAATTTAAGCCCATTGCTTTTCCTATTGTCAAAGGTTATAGAGAATATGTTTTCACTCTTCTTGTTATATTTTAGGTACTTGAAAACTGTTATCAAGTCTCCTCTGAGTTTTCTCTTTTCCAGACTATACAACCCCAATTCTTTTAACTTCCCCTACTAGGTCATGTTTAAACATTTCTGTTTCTCTTCTATAGACTTTTTTTTCCAATTTGCCCACATTCTCCTGAAATGTGGCACCCAGAACTGGATACAATCCTCCAGTTCAAGACTAATCAGTGTGTAGTAGAGCAGAAGAATTATTTCTTGCTCACAACACACCTATTTTTTTGCAACCGTGTTACACTGCTGACTCATATTTAGTTTGTGGTCCCCTATGACCCTCAGATCCCTTTCCACAATACTATTTCCTAGGCAGTCATTTCCCATTTTGTAGTTGGGCAATTGATTGTTCCGGCTTAAGTGGAGTACTTTGCATTTATCCTTATTGAATTTCATCCTATTTACTTCAGACCATTTCTCCAGTGTGCCCAGGTCATTTTGAATTTCAATCCTATTCTCCAAAGCACTTGCAACCCCTCCCAGTTGGTATCATCCACAAACTTTATAAGTGTAGTAGAGCAGAAGAATTATTTCTTGCTTACAACACACCTATTTTTTTGCAACCGTGTTACACTGCTGACTCATATTTAGTTTGTGGTCCACTATGACCCTCAGATCCCTTTCCACAATACTATTTCCTAGGCAGTCATTTCCCATTTTGTAGTTGGGCTATTGATTGTTCCGGCTTAAGTGGAGTACTTTGCATTTGTCCTTATTGAATTTCATCCTATTTACTTCAGACCATTTCTCCAGTGTCCCCAGGTCATTTTGAATTTTAATCCTATTCTCCAAAGCACTTGCAACCCCTCCCAGTTGGTATCATCCACAAACTTTGTAAGTGTATCCTCTAGGCCATTATTAAAGTCATTGATCAGTCCTTATCCTCAAAGGAAACCTGCACAATACCTTCAAGAAACAAGCCTGGGAGTTTAAATTTATAACTGTGCAGGACACTGAAAATCATGAACTGAAGAGGGACACTGATTTTGGCTTATTACAAAAATCTAGAAACCACTAACCTCCCTAGCTTTTTCCCCCTCCTATGACTAAAGAGTAGGTAGGCCACTTTACCTTCAATGTTTCCCTTGAAATATATGCTTAATTATATTAAACAATCTGTTCCACTTTGTATTTAGATCTCTGCTGTACAGTCTCTACAAAGCAACATTCTATAGATGCAGTTGTGGGTCCATAAACAATTTCAAGGCTTCTTCCATTGCACGTTTCAATCTGTATTTCATGGACTGTTTTATGAGTGGTTTGGATGTTTGCATCACTGTCACACAAAGACAAATCTTTGACTTTTCACTTGTGCATCAAGTGCCTCTTCAATTTATTAATGCGGAGTATATTCCCCAGACCTGAAGAATCCTGTGTAATCTTGCGAGTGTGTATCCCTCATGAACAAAAGTTGATCCAGTAAAAGATTATTACCTCACCCACCTTGTCTCTTTAATTTCCTGGGACAAACACAGCTACAACACAAAGAGAACTGTGTCATATAAATGTCATCTCATAACATTGGCATAGCTGTAAATATTACTGCCTGCCCTTTTCTGACTAATGCAAGTCCTTCCCTTTTTTTATTAAGCCATTTTCACTGGGGATAGATATTACATGTCATTTCCTTTTGAAAAGGTAATTACATGTGATAAATACATGAGCACAACTTGCTTTCTCGCTGAAGCTGAAATCTAAAGGTTTTGCACAATGAGACTCTTAGGCACTATCCCCATGAAGCTGATTTGGTAAGCCTAGGCAGTGAACAGACTAAACTGAGATATACCTCAGAATGTGGATTCATTACTACTGTGTAAACACAGACCAAGAATTAGGCAAGGGGAAAATACTACAAACTATTTTAAATTCTTACAGAGTTTAAAGTCTCAGAGGGGTACCAATTTTAGTCTGTAACTTTAAAAGCAACGTGCAGTTCTGCGGCACCTTACAGACTAACATATTTTTGCATGAGCATCCTAGGGTAAAACCCACTTCCACTCCAATTCATCTGATGAAGTGGGCTTTACCCAGAAAAGTTTATGATATAATGCATGTATTAGTCTCCAAGGTGCTACAGGAACTCATTGTTTTTAGATAGTTTAATGTTTCTTGGAAATATCCTGCTACAATGCTAAATTATATCATGGACATTTCGACCAGTAGCCTACAAGAAATGTAATATATTGTAATTTTCAAACCTTCTGAAACAAAGCCAATTGCTAGGAGGCCATTTCTATTTGAAAACACTGGGTCATAAATGACTTGGCTCGGAAATCTAGACATCACTGGGAGTTTTGCCATTGACTGCAATGGGAGCAGCATCAGGCTTCCAGTGTTAATCCAAGTGATATTTCCTTTGTAATACATATCTGCTTTTTAAGGGTGTGTATGGAGCTTTCCTTTACAGGTCAATGGTTTGAACACAGTTCTTTTCTGTAGAAAAAAAAATCTCTGAGGGAAGTTCAGCAGTCTATTTGAAATTAATAGTCCAATAGTCTTCAGCTGGTTCCTTGAGTAATAATGTCCACATCATAAAAGTCCCCAACACAATTGGACCTTTGTTAACTGTCTCACCAAAGCAAAGAATCTGGTAGGCAGGAAAACCAAAGAGCACTTTCATGGGGAGAGCTGTTCCCTCCAGATGAGAGCATGGATAGGGGTGTATAAGGAAAGCATGTGGATAAGCAAAGGACTATAATTCATCTTAATATAGCATTCATTAAAATTTTAAATAACTATTTTAAAATTACCAGCTTTTCTTTCATAACTAAAACAGAACAGTCCATATCTATGAGAGTGCGTCAAGTGGTTTCTATGCCTACCAAAGACAGAGAATATTGTAGATGAATAGTAACACTTATAAAGATTAGGAAATAGAGTGGGAAAGAAAATTTAAAAACAGAAGATGTTTTGACCCCATTGTTGAGCACAATATCCTCTTACAGTGAAATGTAGGTTTTTTAAAAAAAAATCCAGTTTATTCTCTGATTGTGTTCTACCATAAATCATCTGGACAGATGTGTGCTTTAGTCATGCATCAAGGTTGATTACCATTGCTTTAGCATTATACACCATAGAGTAAGAATTTTTTTGTTTTATTGTAATATTTAATTGTTTTGGTTTTTATAGCAGAGAAAATGTAATATCCCATGCATTTTTTTCTTACAGCACATCTGTACAATAAAATCACGATATCATGCAATTTTCTGTTCTCCTGAACAAGATTCTGAATTCATATCTGAGTCTACTTATTCTGGGTTTTGAGGAGGGGGGTTGGGAGGTGTTAAAATACTGTGTTTCAGAACTTTTCAACCATGTATTTCACCTCACGCTCTGTATTTTGAAAAGTTGGTGGATCAATACAACATCAGAATATATAAACTGATAAATGTGTTAGGGAACAAGTGTTTGTCAGTGCAGTGCCTTGGTCCTATTGAATTCCTGCCACCATGTGTCAAGGATTTTTAAATTACAGGGTGTGCATAATGTGTTAAAACTTCATTGTGCCAGGCCAGTCTGATTTGCAGGAGGGTGGGGGGAGTCAAGTTCATCCATGGGGTGGTTCCTTACCAAAGGAAACTCTCGGGGAGAGGGAAGAAATATATCAGGGATGGTGGTTGACCTTGGCTATTATAGTTCATCATAGCTGGCATAGAGAGGAGATTAACATGAGGTTACTCAATATTTCTATTAGATAGAGTTCAGATTTGACATTAGTCATGGGTATAAAGTAAATTTTGAATCTGCTTTGGTATTCAAACTCACTTAGTTATCTGCCAGCTCCAGTGAACTTACAAAAACAAGATTGTTATACAGCATAAAGGAGAGCATATGGCTGAAACAAAGAGAATGCAGGATTTGGCTCAGGGACTGATACTGAAATGATCAGTATTCACTGACATTTGTAATTTACCAAATTAAATTTTGTTCTCAGAAAAGCAAACAAAATGACTATTTAGTCTATGATTAATATAACACACACTTCATATCATGTGTAGAGGTTGAGTTTGTCTACAGTGAAAGAATCCTTTATGGCAGCTCATAACATGGCATACAAGTAACTGCCAAAGCTCCAAAACTGTTTTTTTTTTTCCTGCCTTCATTTCCCTTCAGACATTCCAGAGGGTGCAGAGAAGGAGACGTGAATTCTACTGTGAAAACCCAAGTTTGCTGAAGGACAACCATTACCTTTTTCACTCAAGAACATGAAGCAGCACCCTCAGCAGAGCTGTAACATTCCTTTGTAAAATGTATCACAGCATGACACACATTATTCCATAGCACAGACTGTATTTACCCTTTTCACAGTGGAAACAAAATTTTTGGTCAACTTCTATAACTGAATTTTTCTTTGGCACTTCTTAAAACTTAAAGTGAATTTGCAAAAAGCTTTGATGATTATCAATTATTACTTTTGTTATTTTGAAAAATAGTGGGAAAAAGACCCCACCTGGGATGTACATTTTTGCATGTAGCTCTAATGTTTACTTTCACAATGAGTCATGCTGGAAGGAAAGGAGGTGCTAACACCCAAGATCAAATCAGTTCATAAATTTACTTCATTGCTTAGTCACACCATCAACACTTGTTTTTCTACTGAAATTGTTTTTCATTATTTCCTTTCTTTCACCTCACCTGTGTGATTTTTAAACTTAAATCAATTGAAAACATTTAGCAGAAATATCCCTATGGAGAGATGCATTGGGAATGTAATACAATCAAAATGAAGTTGACAACTTTCAACAACTACTCTTTCCCAAAGAGGGTGACATATTTTGGTCAAGCGAGAACATGCTCTTTTTATGTGTCCTCTCCATCCTGTCTGTATTGCAGTATGGCTGTTTTATATGCCATCATTCTGAGTTCCCTAACCAAAGACAGTGCTGCCACAACATTGCAACATTATTGCCATGATAGACTTCTCTGGCTTACGGATATAATTATTGTTGAACTTCTTCTAGGCTCAGCTGACATAGGCTGTCATAAGAAATAGAAACCAAATAACAAGAAGGAAACAACATGAAACACGAGGTTCCTGTACTATATGCTGATATTGTTTGCTTTAGCTCCAATAAAGAACAGTTTTTCACTATCTATGCCAGGAATTGGAAAGCAACTAACCAACTGACTTCCTTTCTGGATTTTCCTTCCTCACTGAGTCAGAAATTGAACTGGCCTTTTGTTCAGGCACAGGAAGAGCAAGTAACTTCCTTCTATTGCATCTCCCCAAATTAAATCCCTCATCAACCTCCCATCTCTCTGTTTGGCAAGGTAAAAGTCCTAATACTAATCCTAAATTATCATTAAAAATTAGGCAGAATTTATCTTACTGAACTGAACTTAATTCATGATGCAATTCATTTCCAGTAGGTACCCATGGCTGGATGAACAATTATCTCTTACTGGTTCAAAGTCATCAGCAACCAGTTTGGAATGGGAGCACTTCCTTTCGGCTACATCTACACTATGAGCTTGGCCTGTGATCCTCAGTTTACGTAAACATTGTCATGTTACCTCTCGTCTGAGCTAGCTGCCAAAAAGACTCATATAGTCACATTAGGACCGGCAGCAGTAGTGAAGACACTGGCCAGCCACTATGAGTGTACACCAATGAGACTGAGGTGGGTTTGTTATCAAGGTCACTAGCACAAACTAAGTGAACTGCAGTTTAGGGCCTCAGATTATGAGGAGCCTCTAAATGCAAAAAAAATTACTAGTTTTTAGTTGCATCTTTGCCTGTGTACCAGTATGTATGCAAATATAAAATTTTACTATGTCTATTTTCATTGTGCTTTCTGTTAGAACAATACACATTTTTGGTAATGTTATGAAGCCTCTTAAACTTGACATAGTTTAGGGCCTCAGTATGTCTTAATCCAGCCCTGCTGCTAGTTTGTACTGCCACTGCCTAAGCTAGCACAGCTGCTCTGCTATTTTTATCATGCTAGTTCAGATGGGAGCTAGCACATGTGCATCTATGGGAGATGGCAATCACCTCCCCTCCCCCTTACAGAGTCTCTAAGGGTATGTCTACACTGCAAAGTTAATTCGAAATAACAGCCATTATTTCGAATTAACTTTAATAGCGTCTATACATGCAAACTGCTATTTCGAAATTAATTCGAAATAGCGGAGTGCTTAATTCAAATTTGGTAAACCTCATTCTACGAGGAGTAACGCCAAATTTGAAATAGCTAATTCGAAATAAGTGCTGTGTAGACGCTTGGAATTAGCTGGCCTCCAGCCCTTCCCAGTTTTCCCTGGTGGCCACTCTCAGCCAAACCAGGAAAACTCCTCTCCTCACCCCCAGCCCCGGAGCCCTTAAAGGGGTAGACTCTGGCCAGACTGCACGTGCCAGTTCCAGGCCTGCCAGCAGTCTCTGTCCCTGACCCAGTGGCCCCACCATGAGCCGGGCAGCCAGTGACAGCCAGCCGTCCCCCGCCCAGTGCCCCAGCAACCAGGAGCCAGCCAGGGGTCGTAGACGCCGCGCTCCCTCCTGGACTAGTGAGGAGATCATGGACCTCATTGAGGTTTGGGGGCAGGCCCCCAACGTCCATGATCTCTGCACTAGACACAGGAACGCGGCCGTCTATGGCTGCATAGCTGCCACCATGGCCCAGAAAGGCCACAGGTGCACCCAGGAGCAGGTGCGCCTTAAAATTAAAGAGCTGTGGCAGGGGTACGCCAGGGCCACTTGGGGCAGCTCCTCAGCAGGGGCAGACACCTGCCCCTACTTTGAGGCACTGGACCGCATCCTGGGGGGCGGGACGGTCCGTGCCACCCCAGGGGACAGCGAGCTGGGACCAGAGGGCCCTGACCAGGGCTCAGAGGAGGAGCCGCCATAGAGGGTACCATACTGGTGGGACCCCCGAGCTGTCCCAGCAGCGGAATCACCAGGGTCGTCCGGGGAGGCCACACCATGTAAGTGCCATCACTGTCCCCTTCCCGGGGGGGGGGGTGGGGTGGAGAGGGAGACCAGGGATCACACATGTGGGCCTTGCTTCCCACAGATCACGCAGCAACCTGTGCACGTGCGAGCACCTGCCGTGCCACCCTTGGGCTGGTGGCTCCAGCTGCGTGCCACACAGGGGCTGTGGCCTGATAGCCACACGCATGTGTGAAGAGACCTGACATGCTCCTGACCCTGGGGAGGGACACAACAGGACACCCTCCTTTCACAAGCCCTCTACACAGAGGCAGGGGACATCTCCCCCCCACCTCGGCCGCACTATACACAGCACAGGGGCATGGGTGTGGTCTCGGGGCAGCTCCCACTCCCGGGGATAGCCGGACATTCCGACCATGACCTCTGTGCAAGCACAGCGGCTCTGATGGTGCAGGGCACGGTCATCCTCACTTCGCAGAGGGGGACTGGGCTTCACCCACTGAGTCCCCAAGGAGAACTGACCATTTCTCTTCTTTCTCCACAGCCGCACCAGCTGCCTGTGCAGGGCGCACCACCCCGCCCGGGACATGCTCCCGCAGCCGAGGGCGCCACAGGACGACCGCAACATGGCAGGGGTACTGAGAGCAGCACCTGGGGGCCCTGACCCGCATCATGGAGCAGCAGGCACAGGAAAATGGGAGTTCCGGAGGGAGATGCTTGCCCAGGGTTGTGCCATCTGTACCCATCTGCAGACACTGGTACAGAGCATGCTGCTTCGTGCTGCTCCAGCACCTGCAGCCCCCCCAGCTACCGTTCCTCCTCCCACTTCTTCTCCCCCTCCCCCCTCTCCCTCCTCAACCTCCTCCTCTATCTCCACACCCTCCTCCCCATCCCCCCGGGGACACCAAGGCCCCGCACCCACCATGCTGGGAGACATGTGGCCCAACGAGACCCTCACCCTGAGTGCTGAGCTTCCCCTTCCCCTTCCTCCCCTTGCTTCACCCTTCCAGCTCCCTCCTCCCAGTTTTCCCCCTCCCCTCTCCCACCCTCTCTCCTCCCATCTCCCACCTCCTTTCCCCAGTTTCCCCAGAGGTTCATTTCCCTCCCCCCCCCCCGCAGTTTTGTTAAATAAACAGAGTTTCTATTTTTGAAAAAAGTCTATTTTATTTGACATCGGGGGGGGGGGGGCTAGGGAGAGGTAAGTGGAAGGACGTGAGGGAGGAATGGGGCACAAGCCCCCAGTGGGGCAGACCAGGGAGACTGATAGTGCTCCTCGGGGCAGAAGTTCTCCCACAGGGCCCCCTGGATACTGATAGCCCCCGATGGACCTCCCGGATGGCAGCCTGCAGCAAGTGCAGCCGGGCTGATGGCAACAACCCCACGAGACGCACCGGCGTGCCCAGGGGCAGCTCTGGCTCCATGTGGCCGAGTGCTGTGGTGTCCCGAGTGTGGGCACTCAGGGCACTCCAAGACAGGACTGCTTTGCTGTCCCTTGTCAAGATAGACAAGCAAGCGGGGAACCCTGAGAACTGTCTGTCCAGGGTAGGGGTAGGGTCCCTTTAAGCATGGAGCTCAGTTAGCCTCAGGCAGAAGCCCCACACACTAAGTCCTAACCTGATGCCCTGCCGGCACTGGTTCCAGCCAGCCTTAACTTCGGTTCAGGGTCCACTCAGTGTGGACACGCTATTTCGAAATAGCAAAACGCTATTTTGAAATAGTTTTTGTGTATCGATGCGTTATTTCGAATTAGCTTAATTCGAATTAACTATTTCAAATTAATGCTGTAGTGTAGACATACCCTAAGTCAATCTCTCTGTGAGTGTTGTGATGCCACAAAATTGTACCCTCATATAGCACTTACTAAATCTCTCAGTCTGCTAGGAACTTTATCAAGAGCCAACTGATCCTGTAGTTCAAGTTCACTGCAGGACAAAATAGTGTAACCAAGCAGCACACTGAATCCCACCAGTCCATATTGTCCCTGTTGGTGTTCTTCAAGTCTTCCCCAAGCTGTCGGAGAAGGTCCTTTTGTCAAACTACTGTGTTTAAAATTAATCATTCTTACACCTGTACTCCTAAAGTAACCACACATCTGATTATAGTCTATTTTAGAGACTCTTACACTATGCCTTCTCTCTCAATCTTCTCTGAGAACTTCTTCAGTTAAAGCTAAGGGATAAGCTCTCAAAAGGAAGTTAAAAAAGAATCCTCAGCTACCTCAATTCACCAAGCTTAACATTAGGAGCTAGCTGAGGGTTGGGAGCAGTGCTAATCATAATGAAGCTGCATCCTGTGTGGCCTAGAAAGGTGAAGGCCTCATCAGCGATCTGTAATTGAGGGTGGATATAAAATCTTCCTAAAGTCCCATGGGACCTCTGATAATATCTAGCTCATCAGCCAGATGTAAGTCAGGATCCAAGTCAACAAGGTTTGGTGTGCTACCACAATTTGCAAGATAATGGTATTGGCCTAGTATTGTTCTGTGCAACCAACTGTAGTGCAGGGTGTTTGCTCTCTACCTACAACACTTGCACTCTGATATAGAGATGGGATTGTCAGTGTATTAGAAAGTCCGTGTATGATTCTCAACTGTTGCTCCATTGGTTCTCTAATTTGTTGCTCTATTGTCAGAGCTGATGATCTTACAGGAATTTGACCTATTCTGTAGGTTATGCAGCTGTGGGAAAACTAAATCTAAAATTCACAGCATCCTTTGTGTCTATGTCAGGACATATTTTGGTTTTAAAGTAACAAATCTTGTGTTCAGTTCCAACAGAGTTAATCCAGAGGACAGAGATGGTAGAACCTCCCACATCTACTCAACAGCTCCCAATAATATGATCAATTTCAGATTCTGCTGAATTCTTCTGGATTTTCACTGATGTAACAGCATAATGACAACTAATACCAGTTGAGGGTCTGTAGTTCGAACTAGGTGGTTAATGTGCATTGAACTTGTAATGAAGCCGGGATTTAAATATCCGAGCTTTATTTGCATGTTCCTGCGCCGCCATTTTTAAATGCCCGTCAGAGTTCGAACTACCTGCCCGCGCTACACGCGCACGGACTAGGTAGTTTGAATTAAAGCTCCTAATTCGAACTACTGTTAAACCTCCTTGCAGGAGGAATAACGGTAGTTCAAATTAGGAGCTTTAATTCGAACTACCTAGTCCGTGCCGCGTGTATCCAGGGGCAGGTAGTTCTAACTATGGGGCATTTAAAAATGGTGGCGCCCGTGAACATGCAAATAAAGCCCGGGATATTCAAATCCCGGGCTTCATTTGCAAGTTCGAATGCCTACATTAGCCACCCTAGTTCGAACTAGGGTGGCAGTGTAGACATACCCATTCAGCCACAGGTTCCCGGGCCATATGATATTTAGTAGTAAAGAATAATTACATCTGCTACTGGAATTAAAGGGTGAAATTCTATGATATGCATGATACAAGAAGTCAGTCTAACTAATCACAGTGGTCCTCTTCAGTCCTAAAAAACTCTGAACTCTCCAGTTGCACTAAAAATCCCTGAGAACTTTTCACTAGCCATATTGATTCTGAGAATGAACAACAAAATATACAACATGTAAAACAAAATAATTAATTTCTTCCCCTTCCAACAATTCCAACATTCCAGCAAAGAATGCATGTCACCAAATGTGCTAGTCTGCCATGAAGTGTTAATACTTTTGAACAGAAATGCTTTAGCTGCCAACATAAAACACTATATCTGAAAACAGCTGACTGTACCTGAACTAATTTCTTCCTTGGCTTTCCCTATCTCTATTTTTCTTTTTCTTTTTGCCATTGTTTCAGGCAGAAATCCATGCAAGTACAGATTGAGCTTCTCCTCCACTGTTCGACAAACATCTGAATCTCTGTAATAATTTTAATCTACTGGGATGGCAATTAATAAATGGGAATTAAAATCCTTGGGCTTGGTCCTATCTGCTAAATTCCCTAATTGCTTTGTTCACAGTGAAGGGCTGAGTTACTGTATTGAGCTATATGTAAAGCTCAGAAAACACAGCTTTGCTACATGGTTAACACATGAAGGTTAATCTCTTCAAAAGGAGTACATGCTCGATATGCCAGAGGAAATTCATCTAGTATGCACCAGTGGGTAGGTGCATAAGATAAATTAAAATAGGTAGCAAATGAGGTGAGAAAGGAAAAGCCAGCATGAAACAGCAAGTTAAATTGATTGATGAACCAATAAAGTTGGACTCTATGAATTTCTATAAAGTTGGGTGTCTTGGGTAGTTTCATTTCTTTATTACCCAACAAGCATTCATGTGGCAGGTAACTCAAGCTTTTATTGATCTTGGCAAAACAACAAGAGCTATTTTTGTTAAGACAAACTATTCTTTAGCAATTACACCCAACAGGCTTTATATCAAAATCAAGTAGGTATTTCTTCAAGGCCCATATCATTTATTTTCACTGTACAAACCTAGTTATATATGGGCAGTCAAAGGAAATATCCCATTCTTCATTTATGGGTTTCTCACTGTCCCTTTTCACAATATCATTGGATTTTAAAGAAACATATTGCTTTCCACTTTTATAGCTTTTCTCTCTTAAATTCAGAAAAAACTGGTTTTTCTTCCTACATTTCAGGGTTTTTTTACTCAACTAAACACTAGGACAAACCTCATGAAAGAAGGCAAGTGTGAAATGTAAATGTTCTTTTTTGATGAATGTCCTATCAGAGAGAACTAGTTTTCTTACTCTGGGCTTTCTCTTTTCTGATGAATTGCATTAAAAATCATGTCTGCATGTATTTATCACAGAACATTATCTCAAGAAAAGCAAAATATTCTAATTTATGGACCCACTTCTGCAAGGTGATAATACTGTAGTGGCTTTGGATATGCTATCTTAAAATATCTTTAGAGCATAAGGAGCATCATGAGCAAGAGACTGATTAAAAATTTGCTGTTATCCATTTGCTATCAAACTTTGGCACTCGCAACACATCACAGAAAGCAAAGTTAGCTTTCTATCTAGAGTACCTTTTAAAAAGGCAAATCTCTTGCTAGTGCTCTGGCTTGTGAATGCTTATAAAGTTCCACTACTTAATCACAGATTTGGGAAATTATATCTCATAATGGTGAACCAATGTGTCAATGGTACTACTCACATAGTCCACATTAAGCAGGTACTTAATTTGTTTGTTGAGTCATGGGAGTTAAAATAGAGGTGCAATTATTTGGCACTTTTATTATAATAGGATGTCACCAAAATGTCTCAGACAAACCCACCCATCCTGATGTACCACCATCATTGCCTTTCATGATTATCAATACGGTCTTACTGTTTCCTTGTAGTCCTCCATCTATCTGTCTGTGTGCTTCTGTTGTTTCTTGTCTTAGATGGTAAACTTGTTGGGGGAAGGAATTACTTTTGTTCTGTGTTTGTGCAGCACTTAGCACAATGGGATTCCCTGTCTACGACTGGCAGGCCTACATGCTCTGGTAATATATACAAATAGAATAATTTCAGATTAATAATTTCTATTTTTGAATGAAGACTTAGAAGTCACTGTGAGATGTTAAGAATGTTTACCATAAATGTTAGTAGAAATTTTGAAAAAACTTTACTCAATGGAACACTACTATATTAATATGAGATGTACATTGTAAATCTTATGAAATATCCCAAGGTAACTGTACAATTCGGGATAGCACTGCACTAAGTCACTTAAGAACAGACCTTTCAAAGCTTGACCCATTTTAATAAACATTTCTTCAGGTGTGGAGTGCTACTCTCTAAAATTCCAGATTATTCCAGGTATTCAATACAAGCTATTATTATAGACACCAATTATACAGCAACTGTTGATTTTAGCATCTTTGTACCTACAGCATCTGAGAAACAAAGAGGTTAAAAAGAATGCTAAAAATATCTTGCACCACATGGTACATACAATATGGTTAGATTTAATCCTAGGCATACAGAATTCTTTAATAATTTAATAGTGACTTCATCATTCTTGCTTGAGTTAGAGACCGTGTTCTATCTGGTGGAATAAATTTTTATCTGATAGAACAAGTATAATTGGTTTTTTTTTAATTTATCTGGCTAAGCATTTAATGGAAGGGATACTGTGTCTTAAAAACAATAATGTTCTTAACTTACATTGCTATCTATTATTTGTGATGGTGCAACCAATAACGTTGGCATTGGCCTACTGAGTGAACAAATGGCTGTCTTTCACACCCACCAATGGTGGGGGAGGCTAAGGAGGCAGTTGCCCTAGATCTCAGTGATTCAGTTGCCCGGGAGTTCTGGCCACAGAACTGGCCAGAGCCCCTCACCCTTTAATTAATTACTGGAGCACTATACCGCACTGTGTGCACCATGAGGGGATGGGAGCATGCTACATTCCAGGCAGTGCAAAGGTCTGGCTGTCACTCTCAATACCCCGCCACTTCCAGGAGCATGGAGACGGCCCCCCACACTTGCCCAGGGGCCTGCAGAGGCTGTCGGCATCCCTGTTGTCTTCATCCTATTTCATTATTATTATTTATTTCTGCATTCATCAATAAATCTGGAAAGAAGACTAGCTTAATTTCTATGACTAAAACCAATGTTTAATATTCAGGGATTTGAATACCTGTTCCTGATATCTAGACTGTACACACTGTAGCTTACTAGTCAGCAAAATGGTAATTTGTTGCAACTTAATATATATTTCTAAAATTGTCAAAATGTTTTTTTCTCTATCAGATTGAAGAGCAGCTAAGTGACAAAGGACACAGTCATTTTCTTTTTCAAGCATTGCTGTAGAATAATAGCACACCCATCGGCCTATCCCTGTGCTGTTTTCACAATTTGGTCTTTTAAAAACATTCCTTAAAATCAATTATCCAAGGTAGACAAGAGCCCCAACAAAAATCCCAGATGGCTCAGTGTATGCATTTTGCTAATGTTCTCTTTCTTTGTAATGGACCAAACTGAAATCCTGGATTCAACACATTAAACTTTGGAGGGTTTGATCTGACCTGATGTGATTTTCATGACTGAGGTCAATCTCTAGCTAAAAATCCTTTAGCCCTGGGAAACAAGATTCCCACCTATGATCTGACATCACATTTAGATGTACAGGATTTCCACAGGTGCCTGAACAGTCAAAAGTCTCTCTCCAGCCAAAAGGCCAGGAAATGAAACTTGCCAAAGTAAGTCACACTCATCCAGATGCTGCGGTTGTTTTCTGAGCAACATATTTTAAAACTTGTTGGCAAGTCTGGACTGCAGATGGAACCCGCCATATGAATGTATGCATGTGTGTGAGGGGGCGTGGGTACAGTTCCAGTTCTTCAACATACAAAAGGAGAATGTGAATGAACTTGTATCTATTCAACACCACCATCAGGAAGAAAAGGAAATAACCAAGCCATCCTGAGGTCACAATAATATCCAGCATTCTGAAAAAAAAATACTATCACTAGCTGTATCTGTGTAGCAATCCATACAATCTATATTAAGTGTGTGTGTGTGTGTGCATGTGTGTTATATATTATATTTATGAATATGCAGAGATAGGAAACGGATGCTGTTCAAACAGGCAGGATTTGTGTTTGGCTGCACAATGAAAATGTGTTTCAGGAATTTTGGTTGCCACTCCTTCCTCCACTGACCACCACATTTTAGGTAACTCTTCTTGAAATTGTGGTCACACCTGATGAGGTAGTACAGATAGATTGAGAAAGGTCAAGTCAACAGAATTGTTAGAGTGGTGCTTGATCACATTTTTATCCTGAGAATAACTCAGCACCATTATATGAAAAATGCCTTTGGGCTTTCTTCCGTTCTGAATTTATGCACGAATGGAGCTCACAATAAAACGCTAAAACCACCACATTACCTTCAAATCTCTTCTTCAAACCCACCTTTTCCATGATGCCTACAAAATTCTTGTTAATGGCTAATCTGCTGATAGGATCTTTGGTTTCCCTTTTGCACAATTTATTTCACTATCCATAATCATCTCATTACTACCTTGATCTCTCTCCTATTTGTTTGTTGCATCTGTCTCTCCCATTACATACTTGCAAGTTTTCTGGGACAGGAAATATTGTTTCATTATTGTGTGCAAATGCTTAGATTAAGGTCTATAGATCATCTCCCAAACAAACAACAAATACATAAAATTATTTGCAGATGTAAAAATATCTTATTTTTAAGTTCTGGCACATTATTATGAATTTATTTTGATGAAAAAATAGAAACATTTTTTGCTGGTAGAGTTATTCCTCTCCCCATGAGGAATAACTCCTTTTTGCGCTACAGCTCTTGCACAAAAAGGGAGGTGTGGACACTCCATGGGGGTTTCTTGTGCAAGAAACCCCTATCGGAAAAAGCACAGGTGCTCTGATGGCCATTCTGTGAATGGCCATCAGAGCTTTCTTGCGCAAGAGCATCCATGCAGTGTGGACGCTCTCTTGTGCAAAAGCACATTGCTTTTGAGATGCGCTTTGAGGTCTGGACGTGCTTTTGCACAAGAAGTTTTTGTGTAAAAACTCTTCCGCAAAAGCCCTGCAGTGTAGACAAAGCCTATGATTGGCAGACAGACAGAGAGATCACTTAAGGCTCTGATGTTTGAAAATGTTGGATATAACCCGCCTATGCTTCAGTTTCTCATCTGTAAGACCAAGATAATATCTCTTAGGAGGTAAATAAATCTTAGAAGTGTTCTGAAAATATATTCACTGATGTTTGGAAAGTGCTGTAAAATTCTTGGCTGGAAGGTGCTATATATATAGTGAGAACAAATTATTGCTTGCTGTTTCCTATCCAAGATATGAGTATATAAACATGTATCCCATGCTTTCATCAGAAAACCCAGATGTATCAAATGTGGTGTTTTCTTGGATTCAGCACTATATCTTATTTCTTAATTTAGGATAGGAGCCAGTGTCTTAAATCTAAAGAGCTAATACATGCAATAGAGAATGAAGCATTTGTTTGCAAGAAATTCATCTGTTTGTTTAATATTCTATGTACATGCATATTCTTAAAAAGTCAATGAACATTTTCAAAATGTCAGTACACATCTGTGCATCATGGTATGTTTTCTGGTTTTAATCAGAGCCTGCCCTTGTGACGAGTTAGGATGAGAGTGTATGATTTCCCTCCCCCCCAATTTACAGCATCCATTATTAACTATCTGGTGATGTGACCCCAGGATTCCATCAATACTGACTGGGAGAAGCAATATCATATGATACACCAGGCCTAACACACTTATTGCTCCAACACACTGTTGTCCTCATCTGTATCTAAAAGGTGTCGTGTGAGATATCATCTACAAACCGATAACACATTGATCATTAATATTATTGTGTGATGTTTTTACAGAGGGTGTATAAAGAGTTACAGATGTGTGCTGAAAATATGTTCTTTAAAAATGTGTTTGGCACACAGTGCATAAGCCTAGCTTGTCCTTGACAAGGAAGGTTGTTTCATCTGGTGCACTGTATCTCCAATGTGAGTTAAGCAACACAAGGACAGAAACAATGGAGGCACATTTACTTAGAAGGAAAACAAAGCCATCAAACCAGCAAGTGGGACAGATGATGGTGGTGAAATCACTGGAATGGGTTGCATAAGGAGGTGGTGGAACCTCCATCCTTAGAGGCTTTTAAGGTGAGGCTTGACAAAGCCCTGACTGGGATGATTTAGTTAAGGTTAGTCCTGCTTTGAGCAGGGAGTTGGATTAGATGACCTCCTGAGGTTTCTTTCAGCCCTAATCTTCTATGATTCTATGATTCTTCTATGATCACTTAATAATTATGATAGGGGGTTGAGGAAGCATGCTTTTCCCTTGAGGTAGAGATAACAGACATCAGGAAATATAAGCAGAAACAGAAAGCCATTTTGGCATCTATCGCTTGAAGGACAAAGGAGGCCAGACATCTTCAAATTTGAGAAAGGTGATCCTTTAACCAAGTGGGTGAAATCTTTGGAAACTGACTGCAGGTGAGAAACCTACTTAGGCAAAGATTGTTTCAGACCAAGTGTGGGTAACCTTTTTTGGATCGGGGGCCGCTGACCCACAGAAAAATCAGTCATGAGCCGCACACAAGCGAGAAGCAAAAAAAACCCAAACAAACAAACAAAACAAAAAGCCTCCCCAAAAAAGCAAACAACCGCCCCCCCCCCTCAGTGACATAACCCTGACTGAGGAGAAAGACACGCCCCACATTCCCCTCACACACCAGCGTCTAGGAAGGCCCAGGCTAGTAGATTTTGTGTACTCTAGCTCCATGATATGGCAGCGGGGAAGGGAGGGCTGAAGCACCAGCGCTGGCTCCCGAATGCTAGGGGATGGGGGAGTGGTCCTGAGCATCAGGGGCCAGAACCAAGCAAACCAGGGGCTGCATTCAGCCCCTGGGCTTGAAGTTCTCCATCCCTGTTTTAGACACTAGAAAGTGTGTTTTGTTTGGTTTGTCCTTATTCATAGCTCTTTCACTCTCATCTGAAATGACTTACAGTGATGGTCTTTGTTGTTTTATTACAAAACCATCTTGATGCTGTTATGCTGAGGTGAAGTGTCACTCTGCACCTAACCTGACAGGCTGGTGTGTGCTCTGTGTTTTTGGAGGCACTGAGATTAGGAACTTTCATGAGGGTCCAGTGAGAAGAGCTGTGTAGTGCGGGGGCATGTCTCTGAAGAACTCAGTAACTGGGATTCACTAATTGTTACCTGCAAGGCAAGGTTTGGGCTGGCAGAGTCCTGCAATGCAGACATGATCATTTGTCAGGGAGCAGCAGCAAAGCTCGGTCCTGCTGAGGTAGAAAAGTAACACAGTATCTCGCAAATCTGGGTGGCCAGAGGCAGACGTCACATCAATATACCCCAACAACTTCATAAAAGAGGCTTTCTGAGATCAGATGTGGAAACAATCGCTCGATAGAATCAAAACAATGCCTGAGAGAAAGGATAGTTTACCTTCAAAGTCTATATATGTCCAGAAACATGGATGCCTATCATAGTTATCAAATGTTAGGGAAGCTGCTTCTCCCAAAAGTAAACCCTGCCATGTACCAACCATTTCCGCTAACTCCTACACCTGCTCACCCTCTCTCACAAAAAGGATGGGCCTCTCCCCTGGAATTATCATCTTTGGGAGGAGACTCAGTGGTAATACCATACTGTGGGCAAAGGGCAGCTAACAAACTTGTCTAGCTTCCAGCTATTTCATGGGGAGCAGCTGGCCCCAGTCCCGTCTCCCTGCTCATTGTGAGACATGGCTGGTAACACTGAAGGCAACATTTTAGAAACTGAGGACCAAGCCACCTGCCTAAGAATGTGGAGTTTAGATATGTTCATACTACACAATCAAGATATTCAGGTATGGACTGGACAAAAATCACCTAAGTGCTATAGTGTGGCTAAATAGTAAAAAACAACAACAAAACACCCTGCAATAGTCAATGCTCCGAAGGAAGAGCTACAAAGCTAAGAGAAAAATGTGATTCAGACAATGCACTGAAATATCTTGACTACATCCTGGGAGATGAGGGCTGTGGCCAAAAATCCTATTAAGAAATGAAACAATGAAAGGTAAAATATTTTGTTATTCTGGTCAATTTTGGGGGCTGTACTTTTACATTCAGTGGCAGCTTAGATGTCTGTGGAATATCCTATTCTCCATGGTATTCTTTTACAGGCCCAGCAAAGTTTTACATGTTTACAATGACTATGACCATGTGTGTTAAAGAATGTTCTCTATCTAGATGTTTGTTCTGCAAGATGTTAAGAATTCTATTCCAATCCAGAAAAACAGGTCAGCACTGGCTTAACTTTATGCGCATGAGTAAGTCGACTGATGTCAAGGCCACAGCCCTGTAGGTTAGTAATAGGGCTATTCTTGGTTTAAATAGGAATTTTTTGGACTATGGACAGAGTACTAAACATATGGCAGGATTAAGCCCTCAGTATGGAAAGTCCCATGTCCCCTATCCAGTCAAGATATCCCAGGGAGCAACAAAAAATCAGACACTGTAACACAGATGTGTGGTTTTATGTCATGAATAAAACACTGTGGGGTGCTGTTACTGACAAATAACCTTTATCCCGTATTTTTCACACAGTTGTCTTTTATTTCCTTGAAATGCTAGTGCTTGGAATTGCTTTAGGCTTCTCAGGAAGCAAACAGCCAATTTGCAATTTCATAAAACATAGGATACAAGCTTATGCCAGCACAATTATGATAATTTTAAACATAGAGGGATGCTAGCTTGCTAAAATCTGAGCATTTTCTAGAGGAGAGTAACCCTAAAGAAAGTCAGATTAAAGTGGATAACAACAATAACAATAATAACAAAGTCACTGGGTGGGCATTTGACATCTACGGATATCCAGTATTTCACCTTTGACCTTTGCCTGTGTGGTCACTAAGGGTATGTCTACACTGCCACCCTAGTTCGAACTAGAGTGGCTAATGTAGGCATTCGAACTTGCAAATGAAGCCCGGGACTTAAATATCCCGGGCTTCATTTGCATGTTCCCGGGCACCGCCATTTTTAAATGCCCCATAGTTTGAACTACCTGCCCGCGGCTACACGTGGCACGGACTAGGTAGTTCGAATTAAAGCTCCTAATTCAAACTACCGTTATTCCTTCTGCAAGGAGGAAATAGCTGTGCATTGCAGATGTACCCTAAAAGACGGGGCTTGATTCTCTTTTTATTCCACTGCAAATCAGAGGAATAGTTATAAAAACAGTGAGGGGAGATTCAGACCTTTTATCTTTTTTGTTTGATGTCTACTAACCTCCACAGTATGCAATGAAAACCACTCATATTCTTCTTGTTCTAAGGCTGCAAAATATATATTGTATAATACATTTCCATTTTTCTATCTTTGTAGAGCATTTCTGTGGCACTGTCAAGGCAGCTGCTCTCAATGCCTAAGGAGTTGCAGCTGTTCATGGACATGTCAGGAAGGAGAGGGTTTAGAGCTTGTTTTGAGGGTTCCTACTGTGTACAAGGTTGGCAAGAACTGTGGAAAAGGGAGGGTATTAAAATAAATGTCAGTGAAGCTGTTTCCCGTAGCTGTGGCTTTGGTCAAATGGGATGAATAGCTATGGAATTCTAGGGTGGTTTTTTGGGGCTTGGACCATTTGGGCACTTTCCAAGCAATTCACAGGCAGTCAGCAGATTTAGGAACAGTGATTAAACTGTTGAGGGCTTCGGTTCTCAGCCATTTGCACCTCAATATACCTTACAAGGTCAGTCATGTTCATAATAAAAGAGCTGATTCCCTTTCTCATTTTAAATTTTGTCATTTTAGTGTGCCAGCCTCTGAAGTCGGACTCAGCTATTCTTCAATCTCATTATCCTTTGGGACATGCTATTAATGCTATTACAGGGGCGAATAGAGGTTAGTGCAATGATGCAACAAAAAGAGACTTCCCCAGTTTATTTTGCTTAGGAGAGATATAGATGATATCTTTCTGACCTCAACTAACTAGGATAGCCTAGAGTTTTCTCTGCCAGCTTTTTAAGGTCTCAGAAGCATCATTCTTTTTACAATTGTGCAGTTACTGTGGTATGACAAACTTATTTTTAGTCAAGAAATGGATGGAGAGTTTAACTAGCCAGGAAAGATAGAACAGAACAGGAAGAAACTTGTCCCACAAGAATGTATAGAATCCTTTTTAGAATTCTGGGTAAAGTGAATTAAATTTTGTATGATTTAATGTCTTGCTCCAGTCTTTTGGCATCATTTATAGTAAACTAGAAGATTTAAGCATTATTGCTCAAGTCCTCAACTCAATTAATTTTTTGCTTTTTGGAAAATAAAATGAAAATGTACATGCTTTTCCTGGGGAAAGAGGACTACCTCAGCCCTCTCTCACTGCAGCATCTTGGGGCCAAGTGAGAAGCATCTCTCCATGGCTGCTGCAGCTCCAGTGAGCACAGCCGGTGGAAGGGTGCATGTCCTCCCCAGCTGGGGCAGGTCCCAGTTCATCTGCCTCCTGCACTCCCCAACCAGACTGAGGAAACTGTGCACTTTCCTTTCGCTCCCTGATAAAACAGAACAACCAGCAATGTCCCTATTCAAATGGGAGGGATAGAGCTTCAGCTCCCTGGGGAGTGTGGAAGATTGGAGCTCAGGCAGTCCTGGATGGAGCGGGGGGCGGGCGGGGGGGACCCAGAGCCAGCTCCTTTCATCTGCCTGGTGATTCTGTCTCTTTTTCTGCATGGTTTTATGAGAAGCAATCCCATTCCAAGCACATCCCATTTTCCTGGCACAACCAAACCCTGACCTTGCTTTAAGCTATGAAAAGTGGAAGCTGAATACCACATTTGGTAGCCCTAGCTCTTACCATTTAGGAGACTTCTTGAACAAATAGACAAACCCACAAACAGACACACACACACACAGACAAATTCTCTCAAATATATAGTAGACTAGAAGATTTACCTGGTGTTGCTTGGGTCCTTAACTCAAATAAATTTTGTTTTTCTTAATTTAAATCATTGTTCTGGGGTGGGGCTAGGGTTGAGGGATGCAGGCTTCCCCAAGGAGGGCAAAACCCCCCAGCTCTCTCTAAATGCAGCAGCTTGGGGCAGGTGGAAAGTACCTCTCCATCGCTGCTGCAGCGGGCACAGTCAGGGGAAGGGTGCACTCCCCCAGCTTGGGAACAGATAAAGACACACAAAAAGACAAACTCTGAAATCTACAGTAGATAGCTCCACCACTTCTCGTGCCTGGCTCAATGGAGTAATTGCTATCCTTCTCCCCATCTCTAGCCCTTTGCGGCCCCCCGTGGTCATTCTAAAGTATAACTATCCCTCCTGCCAGACTCCTCCCTTTCCATTTTATGAGAAACAATCAAATTTCAGTCAGATCTCATTGTCCTAGTACACCCAAACTCTTACCTTGCTTAAAGTTATTATAGTAGGACACTGAATGGTGGTCCTAACTCTTACCATTTAAGAGAAGTTCTGGAAGAAGCAGCCTCACAGATGGACAGAAGCACAGACAGACAGACAGACAAACATCTCTAAAATATATAGTAGCCTTGAAAAAAAGTTAGTACTAGGCTAGGTTGACATCTTCTTAGGTGTTGCCTCTATACGATTCACATCTACAGCTTAAACATGCATCAAAATCTTTTCCATATCTCTCCCACTCATCACAGTTGTGTGATTTTAATTCCTCCAGCTACCTCTGTACCTGGTGCATATGACTGGAATTTATTTCTTTCAGTGCTTAGGATATGCCATAACACCTCACCCCCATTGCTGCAGCGAAGAAAAATAGATGAAAAGGTAGAAGAAGGGAAAGAATGACTTGGAGAGCTTGATTCCCCCAGAATCCGCACAACAGTTCTGTTCTCTTAAGAAGAATCTTTTGTGATGCCTAACTCCTTTTATACATCCAGGCCTCTGTGCCCCAGTTCCTCATCTGTAAAATGGAGATAATAGCACTGCCTTATCTACTCCAGTGAAACAGGGTATAGCTTGTAGAAAGGATTATCAAAGCAGCTTGTCTCAAATAAACTTTACAATAATTTATTCTAAAATAAGACTCTATGACCTTATCTATACTAAGACAGATACCCCCCATGAATCTAACCTACGCAACTCCAGCTATGCAAATAATATAGCTGAAGTTGACATACTTACTGCAGTGTCTTCTGTGAGGTAAGGTAAGCGAGGACTGCTCTCTCAACTCCAGCTACTCTTCTTTTTCTGGTTGAGTAACAGAGTTGACGGGGAGAGTGCTTGGAGATTGATTTATTGTGTCTAAGCAGACACGATAAATCAACCACCAGTGGATCAATCGCTTAAGCTTTGATCCACTATGTAGTGAAGACAAGCCCTATGATACATGAGAAACCCAAGTTATGTTCAATAAGAACCATATGTGTAAAAAACCAGATACCCTGACCAAACTGAGCAAATGCAATATTAAGAACAGTACATGAGCTATGATGATATTTTATTAATATGCAGTAAAGGATGGACTAGGTAAACCTTACCTGTTCCCATCAAAATCTATGGCAAAACTCTTACTCCTATGGAGTAAGATCCACCCCAGGATTTTTATACTAATGCGTGGGATCTCATGAGCCCTGGAGATCAAACAATTTGCTGAGAGTCTGTTTTTATCTCTCATGTCACCGACCTTCTGTCTCCATTCTGTTTCTAGGCTTCTGCTATCTATTAGCCTCATATGTAGCAAAGCATTTAATTCTGAAGTTCTCAATGAAATTTATTAATGTGTTCATCATATCAGCCACTCATCCAGATGCCCAACTGTCAAGAGCCAGAGACGTTTGTTAAAAAGGCATAAACTAAACAATGGAATTCATGACTCCCGAGACCACTGTGCAAAACATCCAGTTTTGCTATATTTAAGAGATCCAACACTTGACTTCTAATGCCCCATTCATAACTTTAGTTCCAATCATAGTTTCCATTGTTCTCTTACTCATAAATAAAGAGTTCTCCCAGTATTTTGTTTAAGCCCTCCTTCCAAGATTCTTTGTAGAAGCCATTCATCTCTGTAATATTCAGAGTCTAGTTAAATGGATTCTGAAATTCAAAGCATATCACATCTACTAATTGTCCTGTATCTATCATGGTAGTAATCTAGTTAATATTCTAGAAGACAATCAAACATGATATTACTTGTTGAATGCCTGGCAGCTGGTTAACCTTAATCAAACAGTGCTTATCCTTCTACCATTTATAGGATAGTTCTGCAAATCTTTCATCATGGCATGCAATAAACGAAACATTCTACAGCGTCTTATTTTGTAATTACCTTTATCCCATTAAAATTCTAAAGAAGCTATGACAGCTAGTCAACAAATATCCATATTGCAAACTAATTTGGGAATTAACAATAGGAACTAATGTATATAGCTGAAATTTTCAAAACTGCCTAAGAGGTTGGAAATTCAATTCCCATTAATTGGGTGTCTAAATCTCTTGAAAGCCTTTGAAAATATAATCTTTTACATCAAGTAAGCAGATGCCCTATGCTATTCACATACCTATTGAATAAGATATCAAATTAGATGGAACTTTACCAAATGAACTCCACTTTATAACTCACTCTTACTAAAAACAAGAGACGAGGTGAGAAGACAGAAGGGAGAGATTAAAAGGGGGAGAGGAATCATATTCTCAGTTTCCTCAGGGAACACAGGAAAGAACTCAATCCAGTGGCTGCTTTTGCTTATGATTTCTTTGTACAGATACTTAAATACTATGGTGATGGGTGAGGTGTAAAATCTAAATAGATTTGTGGAGCAGTTCTGATCCTCTCCCCAACCCCCAAAAAACAAGTTTGTAGAAATTACAAGCTGTGCACTAACAACTTGCAAACAAATAGAAAGTTCAAATCCAACAAATAAGTTGTTCAAAATGAATAATTTAACCAGTAAGACCCAATAAATCACTAAATCAGACCCTCAGAGGTATCTTTTATTGAGCGCTTCCACATTTATATTGTTCTTGATTGTGTCGTCTTTCCTGCCATATGTTAAATTGCATAAAATAAAATTGTAACATTAAATCACATTCCTCTCCTTTCATGTGTCAGACAGTTACCTATTGGAAACATGTGTTACTCTGACACACTAACAGTTGCCCTCAAGCCCTACACTCCGGACACAATACTCTGAAAAAGAAAGCATATAAAAATGTCACCATGTCCCAGCCAAATATTATGTTTCATTAAAATGATATTATAAATATTTCAAATATAAAATAAGACTTTTAATGTTGTAATAACAACTCCACAGGAGTCCTTAGCATAGAAAGACATGCCAAAGGCCATTTGCAATGTGTCTCTTTCAATGTAAGATTGCGGCTGATTCCATGGCGAAGGATAGAGTATTTATCTTGGAGGATTTAACCCATAGATTTACTTTCCATTCACAGGCAGGCCAATTTTACTGTAGACTGTAAGCTAGCTACAGTATGAATTTACCATTTATATAAACAAATCTTTTTTGATTTATTCTGGGATAAGGAGAAGTATACAAAACAAAACTAACATTGTTTCACCTACTGCTTTAATAGTAATTTAATGGGAAGGTTTTCAACCATACTTTTTACTTCTGTTTATAATCTTTGGATCAAGCTTTTTGTAATCTTAAAAAAAAATGTAACTAAGCAACAGGGAATGACAAGTCCTGTTTTGTGTTTTAAATTGCTTAGAGCATGGCTGCTTTTCCCCACTGCTACTGTGCTTGTTCAACTTTGTTTTTACTCTTTAAAAAAAAAGTATAGATTCTCCTTCTAATTTTTGTTATTTATCAGTCAGTGGGACCAATCCTGGTCCTATTGATGCTCCTATAATCTCATGCCCTAAACTTTTAAAAATCTGTCCCAGCATGAACTGATCTCACTTTAAAAACTTCTGTGAGTCATTTGGGGATTCTCTCTTGTTTCATTGTCCCAAACTCTGTGTCAGGAATTTGGGACAGATCATCTTAGACTATTATAACAACATCTGTCATCTTACTAGTAGAGGTAAAGATGTGGCCTTCATGGCAGCACGCTAGCTTATCACACATGTCCCTCTACTGCAGAGTTGCTTTCATCTTCCTCTGAAGAATCTAATATTGGCCATTGTCAGAGACAGTCGACTAGATGGACCAAAGATCTGACCTAGTATGGTAATTTCTATGTTGTGTTTGATAGGCAATGAGAAAATATATGGCTTTTTCTGTTTGAATCTTTGAGATCTCCTCCATTGCCTCTCAAAATCATGAAATTGCATTGCAATCTCTATTTATTGGGCTTTAAAATTTGATCCTGCTCATAAATTGAGAAGTAAAAACTCTTTTCTAACAGAATCAGCTGTTCAGAATATATTGCCCAGGCTCTATGCTCAGTGCCATTTTGGCTTTGGCAGCTGCCATTCAACAGTAAACAGTAACATAGCACAACCATTTGGATGAAGAAGTGAAAAGTAATACCTGACATTTAGAGATAGTTCAGACCAGGCAAAATTACAATTAACATGCCAATTCTTTCCAAAAGTGCCATAGGTTCTTTATGACAAAAACAGTCAGTGGGGATTTATTTTGTTTGTTTGGTCTGAAAGACTGTGAAGTACTGAGGTTCAAAAGGCTCTCTAATTAGGTTTCCAAAAGAGGGAGAAAATTTAGCTGATATTTCTTAGGGCAAAAGTCCAACAAAGCAGCTGAGTCATAGTGAAAGGGATTTTCATATCCTTAAAAAAGACTTTTCTGTGATTTGGGGAGAGATGCTGGATATTATTTCATCAGCTCTAGGAAAATAGCTTGATAGCCTGAGAGCACTTATCTTTCCCTTCCAATATTTTTTCCTTTCCACTACAATGCCTGAAAACGTGTGGGTTTTTTTTTCAATTAAAAGTCAAAACAGAGTCTAACATAACCTAGCAGTTAGAATATTGAAAGAAGCTTTGGATGTATCCAATGTTTATTACTTCCTCAGGAAAAGTGCAAGCCTGTGTAATGATTCATTATTTTCTATTCTCAAGCCTAGGAAGAAACACCTAAGGAAGGAACCAATCAGCTGCAAATTGCAAAAATGCCTTGAAGGCTTTGGGTTTTAAAGAAAGAAACCTACATCATGTATTTGCTCCATAAGAAACACAATGAGACAGTGGGATGGAGTTCTCAATCCAAGCCAGAATCCAAGATGAGTCTCAGGAGCTAATTCAGAACAGGGATTAGAGGAGTGGAGCTAGCAATCCCCTCCAAAAGGATATCTGTTAACTGATCTATATAGTGCATGGAGACATTGCCAATACTCCTGGCCCAACTTCTAGCCCAATAGATGAGCTCCAAAGCTTATCTACTGGATGTAGGGAATGAAAGGAGCCCTTCCAGGCAGGTTTTTGCTGCTCTACTACTTTTGCAATCATCCTACAGATCTACTTTGGGGGTGTTAGTGAATGCATGAAGATTTGTCCCTTAGCTTCTATTTCTTCTTATTCATACACAACCAAAGTGTGCAATACTTAGCTACACTGAATACCTACTTACTAGAAAAGTAGTTTCACATGATTTCATAGATGCTACTAGGTCAATTCAGGCACTAATCACTGAGTAAGGTGGTATAGTCTAGCTGTAAGTATAGAAAATGTTACCCTAGGCGAGATGAGCATGTTCAATTTTCAGTGCACAAATACCTAAACGTAAATTAAAACAAGAGAAATGGCTCATTTATACTATATTCCCCAGTTACTACCATGACATCACAACTATAGAGTGTTACTATGAAACTGGGGTCACAGGGCTTAACAATATAGTAATAAATATGCACTAATATATGGTGCTGTACTTGTTTTATGGGCATAGTTCAATATAGTGTAGTGCTCCTGAACCATTTGGAAATGGAAGCCATGAACTATTACTTAAATGAAGATGCATTAAAGCAGCAGAGGCAGAGGTCATAATCCCTCTCTGAGTGTGATATCTTCCTATCTGTAACCTTATCTACACATAAGAGTTATACTGCATTATCTATCCCAATATAGTTAAAGCAGCTAACGCACACCCCTTTCTTCAGTGTGGATATTTTATTAAAGTGCTTATACGACTAGACCTTATTCTAGTACAGATAAGGGAATAAGCTATGGTAGTATAATGCATCTTTATATAAGTATATTTTACCGAATCTAGGGATTGTACCAGGATTGGCAAAATAAACTGTGTGATAACCCAAATAATTACGCTGGTATATAATATGTGAGCAGATCAGACCTATATTCTAGGGGACCAGTTAGTCTTCAGCATTCGCTTCTTCTTTTCTGATGCCCCAGAAGGTCAAGACCATATTTGTCTCATAATGATTTCATCCATTCCTCCTTCTTTTTGATTGCATTCATGCCATCTCATTAAGCATATGCATTCTCTACTGCCCTAAACACTAATACCGTGATGTTGCCTTTGACCCTGAATTTCCCCTCACACTACAGCATAAAGCAATGTCCATACCCACTTATTCAACTGTGAGTAATTTTTAAATAGGAAAAATCTTGAAATGTACTTTCTAATTATAAGTAGTGATTTACCGGAAGCCAATTAAATGACAATAAATTGGATTTGTTGAAGTAAAAGCAAGTCATAGTGGAAATAAAGACATATGCAGCATGTGTTTTAATGAGAAAAAGATGTAATTTAAAGTTCATAAGGTTTTGGCTTTTTTGCTCTCTATGTCTTGAAACTGCTATCAAACACATAGCTAGAGAAGACTGCTGAGATAAAATCTACATTCTAGGCAACTATCTTTAGCTTATGTTAACTTTAAAATATGATTAGGACTTTAGTTGATTGCTAATAACATCAGTGCAAGATTCTAGTAAAATAACTACTTGAGTTTTTCCATAAATACAACTTGATTTATCTCAAGGCTTAATTTAATAAAAAAAATTAGACACATGTAATTCATCTCTTGCTAGACATATCTTGGACATCAAGTTATTTTTAAATTCCAGCATTGCATAAAAAGTCATTTGATAGTTGCTAAGAAAAGGATCAGATCCTGTAAACCTTGCATGTTCAGAATTCCTGCTAATAATACTTATCACTTAGATGCAAAAAAATGCAAACACGTGTATTAAATTGTATGAATTATTATCTTCATTTTAAACAAAGGGAAACATTGGCACACAGTAATTTTCAAACATGGACTCTGATTTTGGGTGTCCAACTCCTTTTACTTCTTAAGCAGAACACCCACATGTGAGGCATACCATATCAGTACAAGTTCTTGCAAATGTTTTGCCAATTAGATTTTTGTATACATACATATAGATGGATTTCTTCTTGCACATATGAAACTGTCTTTCTGAGGTTCATTGTAATCCTCCAAACTCATCTATCCGAATCAACGGACGGGCATACTATTGGCACTAGGAAATAAGCATAAAGCAAAAGGCACAGATGTGTATGCTCAGCATAGTGAAAAGTCTGGGTATACATAAACATTCCAGAATTCATGCAAAGCTAAATAGCCATGGGTTTCTTGGACATGGGAGTTGAGCCTTTAGAACTGTTTTCCTGCATGCACGTGACTAATCTGCTCCTCATGTGAAATGCAGGGAAGATGAAAATATGTTGCTTATTGCACAGTAAGCTTCCATTACTAGGTTGCTCATAAAAAAGCAGCATGATGAGTAAATCCAAATGTTAGTAGAGCTTACATGTGTAGTCCCCTTACCTGAGGAGCCTCCAAACCCTATCAGAAGTATTCTGATTATATAGGACTTTTTATGTGATATGCTTGCTTTGATGGGCTACCATAATGTAGCGGTGGGTATGCTTTGGGACAAGACTAAACCTCCTAGGACAGAGGCTGCTGTAGTACACACACACACACCAGAATTCATTTTTTGGGCAGGGAGCTAGAGAAGAAAGTCGCTTTTCCTTCTGTGGCCTTGGCCAAAGAAAATCTGTGATGGAGTCCATTTGTTGAGTTGCTGGGGTTGAGTACACAACCAGGGTTAAGACTACATTACAGCTGACAACTTGTTAGTTCTTAGCCACAACTCATGGACATCTCTCCAGCTGGGTAGTGAGAATGGAGACCGGAGAGTATCACTTATGCAAGAGAGCTGAATTCTGCTTACAGATGACTGAGGGAAGAGCGAGTTGTCCCTGAGCTATGCTCTCTGGGTTGCAAAGTCAGAGTTAAGACTTGATGTGGCCCTATGAAGTCTAAGAATTAAAAGTATGGTCAGTATCAGGAGCTATTGCTCTTTAATATAGCTACTGATATTGCCAGATAGAACTATGCAGCCTATGATGGTCATAATACAAAATTGTCTCATTCCTTCAGTGATATAGTGCCAACGGCTTTCTTAAATTCAAGTGTTACATTCAACAGTAGGAGCAAAGTTTAGGTAAAGGATCAAAATAGCATAGTGCATACAATACTATTTAACCTCATTCAGGGTTATGCTTCAGTACAAGCTAAGTTGAAGGTCTTCCCTCATGAGTTACAAGAAAAGAACAGAACCAATTTACACTACTTTAGGAAGCCAATGAGCTTGTTGGACATCATTAATTTTTCATGTCAATTTTGCGTAACAAAGTCTACGCCTCTCTCCTCCCTGGAGAGAGCAAAGACGTCTAAGACCTGACACGGGGCTATGAAGAATCATGGAACATGGCTGCTGTATCACTGGTACATGACTCCATGTGTGCAAACTCACCGGCAACTGGAACTGCAACAGGTCCCACTTGGCTAAGTGGGAGCATTTCAACACGGAGATAATACCCAGTGAAGTTACACAGGGCACACAAGTAAAGAATCAGGAGAACCCAGCTGAGCAGCAAAGCAGTATGGAGCAATAGTAAGAGGTCTGCCAGAAGTGGAAGTTGATCTGAAATGGGAATGCATGTGCAGCTACCTTCTCGCAGGAAAACTCATCCTGAATGTCACTAAACCCACTTTCCAAATGGGTTAATTAGGGACCATTGAGATATCATTTGTGTGTGGATGCATGGCAGTTTGTCTGGAAAAAAGCCTCAAGTGAGTCCCAAAACAAGTTCCAAGGCTAGACAGGCCCTTGGAGAATCTCTCTCTCAATCTATTTTCCCCTTTCTCAAGGAAGCTGAGATTTCTTAGAGAAATAACAAACAAAAAACAAATCCTCCTTGTGTGTCTCTGACCCTCCATTGCCACATTGCTCAATTATGTTTGTTACAATGTTAGAGTGTGGAATATTCCTTCTTCCTCACTTTTTTCCAGTGAGTCAGCCAGGCTATCTTGGAGAATATCCTTGTTGTGTTTGAATTAGATTCACTCAGCCTTTCAGGAGTCTCAATTTATTTTGAAAGACCCCCAGAAATGTGTTAGTCATAAAAGAACCCAGAAATCCATTTTTAAGAGTCATAAATATTTGGATGTGACCCACTTGGAACATATAGCAGAAATCTGGAAACATAAGTATCTTTGCAAGTTACATAAAAATCACATTGACATACTTGATGCAGTCAATGAATATACAGATATCAGATTGATCAGACTCCTGCAATCCCCATTCAAATGGTTTTCAGTGCTTTTACACAGTGGTCCAGCGATTTAAGAAGTATTGGCATATTAGAGCAGTGCATAGACTGACAGTCTATGTAACCACTTCCATAGGTACTGAGTGAAGGGCAAAAAGAGAGTGTCCTTTATTGTTGTTTGGCTCTGTAATTACATTTAAATACCATCATATCCCAAACCAATGAAATGAACATTCATGTTTTACTGAGCTTTTAGCCACCTGGATTTCAAGATATATTGCCCTTGTTCTGATATCCTGTGCTACAACACAGGTTTCCCAGAAAGAGCTTAATCAAAACAAGCCTAAATACATATAGGTGCCACATAACACTCATGGATCAAGGGTATATGTGAGGAATTCTCGATTGAGTTCTAAGTGAAGCACAGGATCTGGTCCGAGAGGTGGATGGAGTGGAAATGCCTGGCAATCATGACCATAATGCTGTTAATTTTATCATCCTTCTGGGGCCGGTATGGACATTCCTATGTGACAGCTCAAGTGCAGATACGTTCTAACTTCCAAAGGCTACTTTGTACTGGTTTTAAGGGAGACTAGGAACAAAATGTATTTATAGGAACAGTCACAGTGAGCATCTAACATTAGCCTTATATTAGAGTCTTGCAATACTGCATTGGTTTACCTAGCTATCGGCCCAGATGGGCCTATGTAGATTGTAACCACTTTGGGACAGAGAATTTCTGTTTGTTCTATGTTTGTACAGCACCTAGCACAATGGGGCCCTGGACCATAACTGGGGCTCCTAGGCACTATGATGATACGAATAATGACAATAACAAGCCACGGTATTTATTCAGGGACAAGTCCTGTTTTTTATAAGTTTGTACAGCGCCTAGCACAACAAGCTTCAGTCTCAATTAAGACCCTGTCTGTAATGCGATACAAATGACTCATTAGTAATATAAATTTAAATAATAATAATAATAGAAATAAGTAATACAACAGTAATGATAATAATAAGCATGTCAGACACACTAGAAACAAGAGACTAAAAATGAGAAGCCTTGTTCCAATTGTCCAAACAAGGAGAAGCATAATGACAATCACAGAAACCACAATATTTTATTTCAATTTACTTGGGTGAATGAGACCACAAACCCACGGCAATTTTTGCCAGACAACCAAATCTGAAGTCTCAACTGCCTGTGAACCACTGAACAGAAGTTTCTTCTCACCAAGCTATGAGCTACTTAAAATCAGAGGGCTATTTTGCTCTAAGTGATTTTCCCAAGATCCCAATTTACATTACATACAATTATGCAAAGTATGCAAAAGAGAACTTTGTCTCCTGACTCTCAGTATGGCTCCCCATACAGTGGATCCTGTCTGACTGCAATGTCTGACTTTCAAGAATGGGCACCCATTTTTTACTTGTGTAAGTAATTAGTGACACAGTTAAACCCTGTGAAACTAGTTGAGTAAGGAGAGTTACTCACATATATAAAGGTAATTTGGTTTGGACATTTGCTTGTTTGTTTTGCAGTAACCATAGTATTTGAACATTGCTCCTATATACTATAACTACAGATTTTTTGTCCAGTTCTTCAGTCCATAAGCACCTAAAACTCCTGGGGTATGTCTGCAGTTCACTCTTATTTCAAAATAAGCTATTCAAGAAGAAATACTCCAAAATAGCTTACTTTGAAATAGCACGTCTACACTAGAAGAAAGCCTCGAAATTAGTCAAAGGCAGGCTTTCCTAATGTTGATTCACTACCTCGATTTAGAGCCCGAGGAGGCACTGGGGAGTAATTAGTTTGAATGGCCCTGGGGAGGAGCTATTTCAAAATAGCAGCAACAGAGCGTCCACAATATAGCTATTTTGAAATAACGTTTCAGAATAGGTGTTATTCCTCGTGGAATGAGGTTTACAGAAATCGGAATAAGCCGGCTATTATTTCAAAATTATTTCAAAATAATGTAATTGCTGTGTAGACACTTGCATTGTTATTTTGGAATAATGGCCGTTATTCTGAAATAATACTGCTGTGTAGATGCACCCCTGGTGACCTCCAAAGGAGGTTTTTGATATGCCAAGTCTGAACCTTTGGAGTTTATTGGCAAAACTGACAGACATCAACAAAAGTTCTAGCATGAGTAAACTTAAACAGAAACATCTGGAGCTTATGACTACATTTCCATCATAAAATATTGGGCCAGATCTTCAGCTGGCATAATTAAATATAACTCAGTTGATCTATGCCAATATACACCAGCAGTAGGTCTGGCCTCATCTTCCCAATAAATAAATTTGAATGTATTCAAATTCTACGGACAAAAACAGTACTTCTCCTTTTCAATTAAGTCCCCCAAATGGTCAAGTTAGTCAATTTTGCTGCTTTTTGCATTCGTATAGCTCAAAACTTCAGGCTGCTGGTTTGAGACATGGATTAGTGCATTGCATAGGGACATGCTGGAAACAGAAAGGAAACATTGCCTGGATGATTTCAGCCTTCACATGTGTTGTAGTTTTATTCAACAAAAAGATTTTTTTCTTTTTGTTCCACAGTCTGGTGATTTTATGGTGTATTTGGGACATGTCTATTTTGAAAATATTGTTTTATTTAATTTTTGATAAGGTGCCCAAAGGCCTTGGGGATTAGAAGCCAAAAAAATGATCATTATATATATTTTTAGCACATGCATTTTGGGCTTCATCCTGCAAACACATGCTTAACTTAACTCACATGAGATGTTCCACTGAAAACCGTGGGATTGCTCGCATCTTAAAGTTAAACATGTGCGCAAATGTTTGCTGGTCTTGGGCCACAGTGTGTCAACACAGACCAGAAACATGTGAATTTTATGTGTAGGGGAGGGGCAGTTCAGTGTCACTATGGAGGACACAGAAAGAACCCAAGGAACGCTTAACTCTAAATCTATGATAAATAATTTTCATTCTAAATCCCATAAATACATATTTATTGTTCATGAAGCTTCATAAAGTCCATTCAGACAGTACAGAGTATGTCCTACACTCCTTTGATGCAATTCTGGCCCCAGTGATCAGTTTACCATTGACTTCAATGAGGCTAGGATTTCAATTCTTACATTTTATTTTGGGATCTAAGAGGCTGGAAATGAACAGAACCTTTGTCCCAAGGAGCTTTCAATCTTTGGATAAAGTAGATGGTACAAAACAGGCCCAGAATACCCTGGCTGACCAGATGAAATGTAAACCCAAAACAGAGAAGATTCTTTTAGGCAATTATACTTCTGAAATGACTTTTCACTGACATGTATCTAAGAAGAAATCTGTTTTAAGGATGATGTAATTGAGAAGAGGGTTACCATTTGCAATGCAAAAACTGTTGACGCATAAGAGGCAACAGAGGAGAGAACATGAAATCAGTCCTGGAACAATGTTATGAAGGGAGAGCTTGGGATGGATGCTTGATTGGAGCATGGAGACCAGGAGCAAAAGGGAGAGATTAAAAAAAAAGGCTTTTGGTTGAGCCTTGAGGAAAAGGACAAGACGCTTGACATGGACTCAGGAGTTAAAGGGAAGCCAGTGAAGAATCTTGGCAGCAGAAAAGTGACCTTATCTGCAATAATGTGGATGGATGGTGGGGAGGGAGGCAAGATGCAGGATGGCCAGAAAAGGGGAAGTGAAAGAAGAACAAGGTATGGACTTAGGTAATAGGAAGAGGACTGGAGAACTACATGGCAAATTTAATGGACTGGTAGATTTTTAAGGCCAGAACTGACAATCATTATCATTGTAGTCTGACCCCTGCATAACACAGGTCACAGAACCTCAACAATTTGTGCATAAAATCCATAACTTGTGTTTGAGACGGAACATGATGTTTAGTTACCCAATCTTCATTTGAAGACTTCAAATAATAAAGAACCCATCATATCCCTACATAAATAATTACAATCGCTAATTACCATCAATTAAAAATTTGTTTCTCTCTAGTGTGAATGTGTCTAGTTCCATTTTCTAACCAGCAGCTCTTTCCTGCTTTTTCCTACTAGATTAAAGAACTCCCTATGATTTTAGCAGTGTGGTAAAAATATCATATGCCCAGAAAAAACAGCATGGGTAGAAGAGGGAGGAAAAGAATGATGAGTAATGGTAAAAGTAGTAGGTTTGGCCAGAAAGATGGGGAGGGAAAGGTTTGAGGGAAAATATGTGAATGTCAGTTTTGTGGAATAAATTCTCATCACTGGAGAAACATAGTAAAAGAAATCATATTTTTGCCAGCTGCATGAAAAGCAAAACATATGGCTTTCTCTCTCTCTCTCTCTCTCTCTTTTTCTATATCAACTGGCAGGTTTTGGAAGATGGAAAGTGCCTATCATTTCACTGAAAGACCCAACTCCTTTTGTAATAATATTAATTTGTCAGCATGGAAACAAATGTTTTCAAACTGTTGAAAATAGTTCCAATGAAAATCAAAGCCAGGAATAATTTTGGAAATTGAAAAACAAATAGGACATTTTACTATAATTAAAATTTACTTTGCTTTGGACAAAACTTTGCAGAATACCAAGGCTTTTATGTGTGAAGGAAAAAGCAGTAGTCTTTCTTGCCTGACCTTATTTGGCACGTAAGAAGAGAAATCTACACAGATCTTTGCTGCATTAAGCCTGGCAGGGGCCTATGATTATGACTTTTCAGGGCATGGAGTAAAATCCTACTCTATTGCAAGCCAATGGTCAAACACCAGAATCCTGCAGTATTGGAACCTAGATTCAAGGGATTTTTCTTAGAACAAATATTCCCTTAATAAACCAAATTCTGGTCCCAGTGACAAAACTTCCATGGATTTTTAGAGTGTTTTGACTTTTTATTGTATCAAGCATGATTGCATTATGAGTACTTTCCCACTCCCATCCCAATTTTGTTTTCTGTGCTTTTCATTTCGCCTTGAATGCTTAGATAGTAAGCCCTTCTGGAAATCACTGGTGCAGGGACACCCTTCACACACACACAATGCAACTTCAAACCCTCTTTGTAATATCTAGATGCTGCTGAATAACAAATAAGTAACCATTTTTAAAATGTGTAAAACTGATCATAAAACTGGCTTCAGTGGAAGCCAGGCAGTAAGTAGTTAGACCTAATATTCTTAATACTAAAAAGTGTCAGACAACACTGCTAAAACACCTTTCATCCACATATAACAAAGCACTTTGGAAAAACTACTGAAAGCAAGCGATACAGGGAAGTATCATGCTCAGTTTAGTGCTGGGTAAACTCAGGATTAGAGCTACAATTAGCTGACTTGCCCATTAGCAGACTGCCAATCAGTTGATTAGCCAAGAAGAGAACCAACAAGTCCTGACTCACATCACTTAGTGATTCAGTTCCCGTATAAGCAATGATGTCATGTGTCTATTGATTGATATGACCATTGGGTACATTTTTGTCCTAACATTACATATGATCAAAGTCACTTGAGAAAGCACTTTGGACATGAAGGATCTATATGAGTCAAGTATTGATATTCTCACCAAAGACATTTTATCTCAGAAAAGGCAGAGTACCAATGTTATATTTTGGTATTAACAGGATTTGTGCATCTGAATCAAGGGGTGTGTATGTACATGCACTCACACATGCTACAGTGTCTAGGCAGAAAGAAATACAGGTAGAATTTTATTCTTAAATCTGAATTTCTTGGTTGATGCATTTTTTTCTTTTCTTTTCTTGCAGTTTATTTCCCAGTCTTGATATTAGTTAAACATAGTTTTTCTGTTATATGTGAAACAACTATTCAAAACTATGACAATAGCTTATGAGTAATTGCCAGTGTGATGATAGTTGACCACCCAAGTTTAGCCCAACATGTCTTAAAATTGATCTCAGAGTGATGACAGTAACAATCTTGATTAGAAACTGGAGAAAATAAATGATAATTAGTAATTATTCTCCAAAAGATACTGTCAAGAGGGAAGAATTATTAAAGAATAAAATTAATGAACTAACCAATTAAAATCATAACAGTAAAATTAGGTCTCAGTTCAGGAAGGCACTTAAGCAAGTATCTAACCTTAATTAAATGAAATGTCCTATTGAAATGCCAGGAATAAATGGAAGTCAATGGAATTAAATTGAAGTCAGTAGGACTATTCAGATGCTTAGGTAGTCAGGGCCATATTTTGTAGGAAAGATTTATATACATAGAAAAGACTTCAGTTATATATTGGAGTCCTTACTCAATGAATTTAGTGGTAGGCTCCACTGAGATCAAGTTACGTAGAAGTTTCATAAGTGTCTCAAGATTTGTCCCACCATAACTGATAACTTGGTCAATCTAGACTAATTGAGCAGTCAGCACCATGCTATGTGAAGATGTATCTCCAAAGACTTTCAAAGAGGAAAAAAACCCTCTTTGTATATTGAAACACTCTACCATAGTTATAAAATCAGACAAGCATTGTATGTACCACAACATTCATCATGCATGTACAGCTAATGAAGGGTGACAACAGAATGTTCTTCTAATTAGCCAATAACTAAAAGCACTCTAAATTAGCCAATAACTATCTTGTCACACACCATACAAAATACAACTTCCTATCAATGTGCTGTCTAAATATCAAATCTGCAGATGATTCTTATATCAGATGTAGAATTACCATTGAAATCAACGGGATTTCTATACCCACAGCATCTAGAGAAGTATCCCACTTAACACTATGAAAAAGATCCTCTGCACTTAGAAAACCAATTATTCATATAAAATAATCTACATAGTGACAATTATCTGATTGTACTGGATAGAGCTAATGGAGCCAAGAAAAATACAGGTAAGACCTATAGTCATAATATGTTAAAACAACATCTCAATGGGTTCCAGTACAGGGATTACTGGTTCCCAATGGTATTTGCCTATTATATGATTGTAGATCATCCAAACACCAATTAAGAACCTTTCCCAGATGGAAGAAGTGTGTCATGGTGTCCTTTAGAAGAAAATTACCTCTCTGATTAGGAAAATAAGCTATCCAACCTCTGAAGTGGAAACCTTTAAATGAAACTAGACAAAATCAGGGTTTTTGATGGGAGTGTTTTGGAATGAGTTTTACAGTCTGCATGGGAAAGAGCTACAAATGGATACTCCTTAGAATGTCAGGATTCACACAAATGTCTACTGAAGATGAGCTGAGTTTCTACGCTCACACAGACAGAATCAAGGCATTGAGTGCCCGATCAGTTGACAGACCAAACGGAAGGGGCATAGGGGGTTTCACAGTGTCCCCAGATGCTTTTGATTAAAAGAAGATCAAGCATGGGAACCAGGTTGAGACTGCTAAAAGCAAATTCTCCATTAAAAGCAGGTTAGTACTGAAAGCACAATTGTTCTACAGAATTTTCTTTGATGGTTTCAAGATCTTCTCCTGGGGTGCATGATACAAAGGATGACTGAGGCTTTCAGGTCAGAGACTAAAGGTGATTTCAAGATGCTAAGTGCCTTATGAATAAAACAGAGATAAAGAGAGATAGAGATATCCATTCAGGGAAATATCTGTGTGACGAATCAGATAATTATGTTATGGTGTGTTTTGTAAATACTTTTGGGAGTGAGTATACAGTAGCTATATGCAAAATCTTTTAAGGTGCCGTATCAAGGCCATATAAAGGAGGAACAAGGAAAGATCATTGTGAAATATTACAATCATGCTACAGATTAAGTAGATTGGACTATCAGGTTTAGAGCGGAATAGCAGATCTTAGACTTGTTTCTGGTATATGCTTAGAGTATAACAAGATGGTTTTATAGTTATTCTTTCTCAGGCCATGTCTACACTACGAAACTATTTTGAAATTACTAAATTTTACTTAAGAACTCTCAGTTTAACAAATTCAAACTAGCGTGTCCTCACTATGGGGAAGCATCAAAATTAATCTGAGGCAGGCCCCATTAATGCAGACATGCTATTTCAGACTTAAAGCCTCAGGAAGCACTATGGGGAACTGGAGGAGGCCTCCCAGAGGCCAATAATTGTGAATTAGCAGTACCAGAGCATCCACACAAACGTTATTTTGAAATTACTATTTCAGAATTAGCATTACTCTTTGTGAAAAGCAGGAGTACCAAGTTCGAATTCTGTGGCCCATTATTTTGAAATAATGGGCTTGGTAGTGTGGATGCACCGCTTATAAATTTGAACTTGGAGGAGGGAGGATTATTTCTCAGTAAGGTCCTAGTGTAGACCAGGGTTCAGTGTGCAAATAGATAATAAAAGAAGAAATTGAATTTGGGACAGTAGCCCATATGTAATGAGTTGCTTGTAACTCCAGCATAAAAAACATGGGTTTCCAGTCAAGGCTAGAAATGCAGAAAACACATTGTGGCTTTAGTAGAATGACAACTGGTGAATAGGGAGAGGGTGACACAGGAGTTATAATGTCTAGAGGTTAAAATCATAGAAAAGTATTTGTGGATAAATATATTCTTAGGGATGGTGGAACTCTTTCTTTCTTTCTTTCTTTTTCTCAAGAGAAACTTCAGTTCACCTTTATTGAGATTTTTTTTCCCCATTGTTTCTACTATTTATCCCTGCACCACCACCACTATCAGCACTCTTGGAAGTCTATTTAAGGCTGTGTCTAGACTGCAGGCTTCTTTCAGAAGAAGCTTTTCTAGAAGAGAGCGTCCGCACAGCACAAGCACATAGAAAAATCGATCTGCCTTTTCAAAAGATAGAGTCCACATTGATTAGACGCTATCTCACATTTAAGTTGTGATTACTACGGACAGAGTGGCCACCAGGGCACCTGTGCTTTTTCCTGGAGGCCTTTTCTTTGGAAAAAAAACCTTCTTCCCCATCCACACACGCCTTTTTCCAAAAGAGTTATTTCGGAAAAAGGCTTTTTCCTTGTAGAAAGAGGTTTACTGCTGTCAGAAAAACCCCTGTGTTCTTTCGACTTTCTGTCAAAAGAGTGCAATTGTAGTGTGGATGTAAGTGTAGTTTTTCTGGAAAAACAGCCATTTTTCCAGAAAAACTCTTCAGTGTAGACATACCCTAGCTCCCCACACACAGTTAAAAATGACAGCACTCTTAAACACTGACCTTATTTGGGGAAATTAAATCTTGTCTTCCTTTTGGGTAAGCTGCATAAACTAAGGTTTTGTAGTGCAGGAGACATTTCAGAAAAGAATACACTTAGGGTGTCTCTACACTACAGGGTTTTTTTCGCAAAAACTTCCCCTGTGTCTAGACTGCTGCCGCATTCTTTCAAAAGTAAATCGAAAGAACATGGCAGTTTTTTCAACCGTGGAAAACTTTGTTACAAGGAATAATGCCTTTTTTCAAAAGAGTTCTTTCGAAAAAAGGCTGTATGTAATGCAAACTGTGTTTTTTCGAAAGAGAGCATCCAGACTGCATGGGTGCTCTCTTTCGAAAAAGCGGCTTGCTTTTTCAAAAGTACTGGTTGTAGTCTAGACGTAGCCTGTCTACAATGCATAGCTATTCTGCGTCTTAAGAGCAAGCCCGCTATATCGAAATATAACGGGCTCGCTATTCCGACATCCCTGTAAACCTTATTACACAAGGGTTAAGGGACATTTCGGAATAGTGCTTTATTTTGAAATTTGCCACTGGGTAGACAGTGCCAAAATTTGAAATAAGCTTTTTCTAAATTACCTTGAAATAAGCTATGCAATTTGCACTACACAAATTGTGTAGCTTATTTCTAGGTAAGTGTGCTGTGTAGATGCACCCTTAGAAACAAAAACTGCCAGTAAATGGATCACTTGAATTTTTCTTGAAAGGTAAGTTAGACACAAAGGTCAGGTTGAGGGGTTGAATTTTATTTTCTTTTCTTTTCTTTTCTTTTCTGTCTCTCTGCCCATTATTTTCAATAACATAGATTAAAATGCCATATGACAATGTCAGAGTAACATAGCAGTCAAGAGAAATATATTAACAATTGAGGATTTGGGCTGGCTTTGAATATTTCAGTGGCATAGCAACATGGTAAGTAAAACCAATGTCTAGTTAGGAGCAGCAATTGTTTACACATGTATCAGAAAGAGGAGGTTTGATATTATATATAAGGTACATGGTGAGCGTTTGGCCAGAACTGTGGAAAAAGGAATGTTGTTAAAAAAAAGTTCTGCTTTTAGATTTGTTTCCAGAACTTTTAATTGTGGTCTCTGAGGATAAACAGACAACAGGATTGTCAAACCATTTTCTGAGTTTATGATTTAGACATTGCTGAGATAATTAACTAGACTGCTGCAGACCCAAAGCTGGTGGTGAGAGATGCTGTGGTTTTTGTTGTTGTCTTCTCAAACATAGCTCTCATGGCCAGCCATGGGCCTAGGTTAATTAACAATAAACTATTGTTTCTCCCTGTTTTCAGTTTACTCTGACTTTAATAGAATTGCTTTGTCAAGCCCCACAACCTTTCTGCAAGTTTGACTGCCATAGAGGTGGCTAAGTGGTGCAAGGATTTATATTTGGAATCCCAGTAAAACCCCAATGGAACCAAAGCTAGAGATTTAATAAGTCTAACACTTGTTTGTTTAACATTTTCTAATATATCATATGTAATTATGTTTAGTGGTTGGCTGCCCTCTAAGCTACCTGTCACCACTGTGAGACTCCACTAGTCAATAATCTGAACTCAAAATAGAAGAGTCTTTTTGGTCCATGTCGGTTCCTTGAATTTTTAGGTGTCTGGTCAGACTGGATTTGCCCAGGGGCCAGACAAAGATGAACATATGAAAATAGATCTCAGACATGTTGTTATTTAATTTAGGAAGTGACTGTGGGAGTGGGAAATTTAACAATAGTTATTTATTCCAGTGCTACCAGATATGAGCTTTCTTTTCTCCTCTATAGAGTTTGAGTAATTGTGGCAAGCATAGCCAATGTTTTTTGTTAGAGAGATGGCCCTGGGTTGCAAAGTTCATTATGGATCCAAACATTCCCAAAGGTGAGGAGTATTTAGTGCTGTTGATTTGTTTCAACCCTTAACAGAAATTGGGCCAGCCACAAAGTTTGCATAAAAACCCAGTACCAAACTGCACTGACAGATGAAGATAGATAGGTACCTCCATAGTTATAATAAATCTCAATTTTTAGGAAATACTGGTATTCTTCATGAACTTCACAGTTCAGTAGCAGTTCTTTTTTTTTTTTTTGGGGGGGGAGGGGGGAGTCATTTCAATCCTCCATTGAGACACTCATTTGTTACTAAGTGACATAAGTGGATAGGAAGCTTCCACAATGAAGTAACAGTTGCATCAGAACTTACTGGCTTCTCTTTGCAAAATGTGTGGGCATGAAGGTAGCTTTGAAATGACCACATTTAGCTCAGTGCACTCAAATTACACAACCAGGTTTCAGTGGGCATCATAATCGGATATAAAAAATTGAAGCAAGATGGATAAATGACCCATGATGTCCCTTGCTTCAGAAAAGGGTTGGGGAGTTGCATGATGGCTGTAGCCATCTTGCAAAGAAGAGAGGGAGGTAGAGCAACCCCACCAGATGCCAATGCGGTAGTCTAGGTGCTGCTTTCATGCCTGTCTAATTTTCAGCTTTTGTTGAAAGAGGAGCTATCTGAGGCCTTTCGGACCATCTTCAAACTCTCAGAACTTCTAGCTCTGCCATAGCCATGAATGCCATATATGACAGCTGCAGAAATCTCAGCTGTAAAAGTTATATTAAGTAGACCAGAATGTTACATATGGGTTAGTTTTAAGATTCTATGGCGACATCTACACTACAATGGGTTTGGACACTCTGAGATTGATCCACCAGCAGTTGATTTACTAGGTCTAGTGAAAACCTGCTAAATCGACCACAGATTACTATGCAGTCAACCTTTGTACTCTACCGTCTTATGAGAGGAGTATGGTAAGTTGATGGGAAAGTTTCTCCCATTAACCTCCCCCCCCCCACTCCGCACACACCCACCCACCAACACACATACATACAGAGTAGACCATGCAGTAACTCAGCCTAAGGTATGTTGAATCCAGCAATGTTATTCACATAGCTGGAGTTGCATACCTTAGGTCAACTTTCTGCAGTAGTGTAGACACAGGCTAAGTAGCCACATTGACTTCAATGGGACTACATAGAGGAGTAAAGTTAAGCACATTACTAAGTATTTGCAGGATTGGGGCCTAAGTTTGTATGTGCAAATGCCAGTTTCTCTTTTTATGATGTCATGAGTCCTTCCATATAGATACAGCAAGGTCTAAACTACTTTAAACAAGTATCTAGTCTTGGACAGTGGCCATAAATTAGATACTTTAGAGCATGGGTTCCCAAACTTTTTGACATGGGGATCAGTAAATCCATTCACGAGCTTTTGGAAGACCGGTAACAGTCATTTGCATGTTTGCATATTCATTAAGCAAATGATGAATATTCAGCTAAGTTGTTTCTGGTCCTCCCAAAGCCCCCAGTGCCAGAATTAGCAAAGCTTTTGATACAGTCACCCACAATATTCTTGCCAGCAAGTTAAGGGAATATGGATTGGATAAATGGACTGTAAGATGGATAGAAAGCTGGCTAGATCAGGGTTTCCCAAACTTTTTACTTTAGTTGGAACCCGTTTTTTTTTTCAGTACTGTTTTTTGCAGCACAAAAATATAAACGCATATAAAATAAGAATTAAAAATGAATAAATTTTCAGCGTTTCACCCGGCTGCGTCCTCCGCCCTGCCTGGGCCAGGGCTTGGGGGACCCGGCGCCACATGGGCACTCCAGGAGGCGGGAGCAGGAGCAGATTGGGGGCAGGGTATCTGGCTAGGAGGGAGGGTGCAAGGAGGGGTAGGGTTGCCAGGTGTCCAGTTTTGTACCGGACAGTCTGGTATTTAAGGCTTCTGTCCAGGAAAGAAATTGAGAAAATACCGGATATATAAAATGTCCGGTATTTTCTAATGAGGTAAGTTTTATTATTATTAGGTGTATCAGTCCATAGATGCGAACTGCCTGGCTGGTAGATGTGCTCAGGCTGCGTGAGTGTGTCTACCAGCCAGGCAGTTCCCAACTACTCGAGGGAGGGTATGTGGGGGGGCGGGGGGGCAAAATGGAATCCCCGGGGCCGGACTCACTCGTGTGCCCGGGTCTGCATGTGACCAAGTCAGTTCCGCTCCCCCCCCGCTTCTCCTACCGATCTCCCCAGTCCAGCCCTGCTGCCCCCATCCAGCCCTGCTTCCAGCAGCTGGTTCTCCCATCCTCCTCCTCCTGATCTCCCCCATCCAGCCCCCCCCTCTCCCGGCCAACCCGCTGCCTCTGTCCAGCCCTGCTTCCAGAGGGTGGTTCTCCAGTCCTCCTCCTCCCGATCTCCCCCAGCCAGCCCCCGTTCAGCCCTGCTTCCGCTGCCCACCCGCCCGGATCTCCCCGGGACAGCCCCGCTACCCCAACCCTGCTTCCACTGCCTGCCCGCCCGCTCGGATCTCTGCCAGACCGCCCCGCTACCCCTAACCCTGCTTCTGCCGGCTGCACACCCACCAGCCCCAAACTCCGCGGGACAGCCCTGCTGCCCCAACCCTGCTTCCCAGCGGCCGGTTTCCCCCCAGCACACACATACCTCCTCCCAGCCCATCGCACTCTGCTCCCCTCCCGGCAGCCACGCTGAGGCCGGGTATTTTTTTCCTGCGGCCCAGTACCGAGCCGCGGCCCACAGTTTGGGAAACGCTGCTTTAGAGGAAGATGAATGAAAGCCTGTAGTGAACAATTATGCAATAACCTGCCCATAGGAAAGTTCCATCCTAACCTCTAGCATGGTTATCTTGTGATCTAAAGCATGAGGGTTTGCACATAAGGCTATGATTATGTCACGGAGGTCATGGAAATCACAGAATCTGCAACCAGAATGGGGCTGGAGCTGTCAGCCAAAGGAGGCCCCAGAGCCCTCACCTGCCACAGGCGACAGGGCCCACCATAGCTCCCAGCCTCAGACCTACAAGACACAGTGGTTGCCATGGGCATCTCCCATGTGTTCAAAGACAATGCCATGGCGGGGGATCTTCTGAGCTGGTGATGGACCCTGCTGTTCTTAGCCACCAGCCTGAAGCCCCGAGCCACTGTGGGGTACCTCCACAGCTCCCGCTCACCACCCTGAGCCACAGATCCTTAGCTTCCATGAGTTTTTGTTTATTGCTCATGACCCTGTCTGTTAATTTTTCCTAAAAATAACAGTGGCAAAAGCATTGCCTTACTTACACCCCTCAAGTAAGTAATAAATAACTAACTAAATAAATTAAGAATCTAATACAGCCAATGTAGTTCTTCTAATGTAAGTATGAAAGCTTTTATTACCCATATAGAAGTCCAGTTCATAGGAAAGTTACAGAAATGTTTGTTAGTCTTTAAAATGCCACATGACTTTTCATTGTTTTTTGCAGATACAGACTAACACTGCTAGCTCCCTGATACTTCAGAGGGGTAGCCGAGTTAGTCTGTAACAGGAAAAACTTAAAAAACAACAAATAGTCTGGTAGTACTTTAAAGATTAACAACATATGTAGATGGGATTATGAGCTTTCGTGGGCACAGCCCACTTGTCAGAAATGTTTGTAAATAACATACATCGTTATGGCCATTTATCTACTTTTTAATTTGTCCATCTGAAGTTAGTACCCATACAGAAATACACACAGTGATAATCTGGGTGCTGTATTTCTGCCCTGGTTGTAAGTATTAACAATATAGACGCTATTTAAATGAACAAAGGATGTGTTTGAGGAAGTGGTTGCGTGCTGGGAGGGGCGGGGATATCACCAATTACCATTTGCCCTTTTGGCTGGAAGAAAGGCACAGTTCTCAGCTTCTAGCATGCATGAGGTAGATAATATTGCAAAGCGAGATGGTAGGAAAAAAGGCTTAACTGTACCCTGATCAAAGAGTAAAGCTGGCAAGCACACCCCATTTGGGCAACAAATGGACTTCAAAGATCTGGCGGGATTTCATTTTTATTATCTGTCTTGTGTGGCATTTTCCAATTAAGAACAATTTGTATTAAATGAAGTAAGAGAGAGCATTCACAGCATGAATCGAGCCATTGCTAAAAATAATAAATTGGATTAGCTTGGCATCTAGTTCTTGGCAATTTTGAATCAAATGCTTGGACTGTAAATAAGGGAAATAATTGAGGGATGGGATTGAGTTCGTGCTTCGTATTTCCAAAAAAACCAATTCCATGTGCTCTGTATCAGCATCATGTGGGCAAGGAAGGGAATTCAGTAGATGTGCGTGTTATTTGATTTTTTTAAAAATTCACCCCAGTGCAGAGGTGAATGTAACCTGAAATGAGGCCTATGTATCGTTTAAGCCCCTTGGACCAAATTCTTGCTCCGTTCCCTGAGATTGCAAGACTTCTCTGCACCCTGGCACAACAAACCACTGTCATTCCAGAGTGCCTGGGAAGGAAGCATATTATCAGGAGCCTGCCTCAGAGCTGCTCCCATGCTGTGCACCATGGGAATCAGCTCTGCAGGATTTCCTGATATGAATACTCAGAGCAGCTCCTTAGGGAGAGCTGAGATTGATAACTCCGCAGGATTCTCTGATCTACCTTACACTCCCCATGGTACTAAAACCACAGAGGGTACACCAGTCCACAGGCTACTGAGCAGCTCTTCAGACTGGGGCAGACTTCCTCTTCCTTTGTCCTTGCTGGTGGGTGGTGGTGGTGGTCTTAATGTAGGAATAGGACAATAGAAACATTTAGAGGAGAGAGAAAATGACAGGAGGCTAAAAGTTGAGTAGCATTTTCTACACGTCTTCTACTTGATGCAAATATCCACACCATAAGAGGAAATGATGATGATCTTACAGTCAGACACAAATAGATGAAAGTCCCTGAAGGGCTTAATCTTTGTTGATACAGCATTCAGCATAATACAACTTCACTCCTGATGTGGATTTTGATTGCTGCTATAACATAAATGTTTAAATACAAAAATATAAAGTATTGCCACTAAAAATAAATATTAAGTAGATTAAGTTTGATGGGCACCACCCCTCTGATTACAAATCAGAGACAAATTTGGTATAGTGATCTTTGTCTGTGTGACCTGACTTGTCCAAGGACAACTTGCCTAACACACATGGATATCAAGCAAGAAACTAGGTATGTCCCCAACAAACTAGGTATCTGAGATTAGCTAATTGATTTTAAAAATTAAATTTAGTCACAACAATTTGTGGTTCATTTATGAGGAGGTTACATTGGGAAGCACAATTTTAGTATTCAGATGCATGTCAAAAGGCTAGTCACTCAATGCACCCAGAATTATAAACCACAGGTCAATAGCAGACAATAAATAACACACTTCCAATTCTCCAACCTTAGAATTTAGATGTGCCAGGTTTCCAGATATTGTTTATTCCTAGCCTGCCCATTTAAAAAGCAAAAGCTTATGTTAAAACTCATTATGTTAGCAGTACATTAAATTCTGAGTTTGTTCATATCATGTTCTGAAAAGGCAGTTAAAAAGAGATTACATGGGGACATTTTCAGTCTGTAAGAGTTAATAGGGTAGAAGAGTGTGATGCTAATTAGCATCCTAAAGTAATGTAGTGTTGTTAAAAACCCCTTGCAGAATAGATGTCAGACTTGAATCCTAAATCACACATCTTACTTAAATGATGGAATCTGCATTCAAAGGGTGTTACATTTTCACTTTGCAGACTTTAAACTTCCTGACTGTAAAATGCAAAATCTAGCTGCATAAGTACTGTTTACACTTCTGGAGCAGATGTTTATTGCTCTAACAATGTCTCCATCTTAAAAGCCTTTCAGTGATGCAAATGAACCTGTAATACAAAGGCAATTTTCCACAGTTCAGCTTTTTAAATGTTAAAAAAGTGAAGGGTTGGTTGTTGTTGTTGTTGTTTTAAACTGGGGAAATACTAAATCCAAAACCATTTCTAAAGCCACTGAAAAAGCACCCGAATCTCACTAGAGTCAAAGGAAGAGGTTTCAATGTCAACGTTTTTATAAAGCAAAGCATTTGGCGTCTTTAGGCTACCAATTCATGATTTTGTGATATTAACAGGGTTCAGTAATTAATTTCATGTTGAAACCTTGCTTTTTCTATGCCCACTGTACTCTTACAGGTCACTTCAGTTTGCCAAGCTATGCAGGAGTTTATATATTACAAACAATATTAATAAAAATAATAATATGCCAGGCAGGATCACACCATAAATATTTATTAAGCTAGGCGAAAAGCAATAAAATAACATGCCTGTAGGAAGATAAATCTCTGATAAAAGTAAATTTTTAGATGAGTCCCCGCAGAGCTATTCCGAGATAATTTTTTTGGCATATGTGGGTAACAAGTGCTCTGTTAAAGAAACAGAATACAATTCTAAAGACTTCCACAGGAAACGTTCTTTCTATTTTATAATGCACAAAATGAAATGTATTGATGGATCTTTGCCACCATTTTTCCATTTGGGGACAGATCCTAAAAAAATTCTTACTACCATTGAACTGAATGGGACTACTTGCCTGAGTAAATGAAACCCAGTATCAACAAAGGTGAAGACTTTTATTATGACTATTTTTGTATTGAAGTTAGTTTGCATATTTCAATGGGTATGAACAAAACAAGATGTGGGGATTTTATTGCACAAATATACCTGAAGTGTGGGGGACATGGGAGTAATGTATTGTAGCTGGGAGGAATGTTGTTGTTCCCTACCTTGGCAGAGACGTTTTTAAATGAAAAACTTGAGTTAGGCCAAACTAGTTGTTTTGGCCACATTTTCATCATAATGTAGAATAATTTTCACCAGATTCAACAGTTTTGATTTTTCTCCCCTCAAACAGTCTTGTCTAATATTATTCAAAATGAAATGACAGTTATCCTTCAAGATTTTCAATCAACTGTTCACACAGAAAATAGTTGTAGGACAGCGGTGGGCAACCTGCAGCCCACGAGCCAAACACGGCTCATCAAGGAGAGCCACTGCTGGATCTCCAGACAAATTGTTTACCTTGAGTCCATAGTTACAGATGGTCTCAGCTCCCATTAGCCATGGTACACTATTCCTGGCTAATGAAAGCTGCAGGAAGCAGTGCAACCTGCAAGGACTTTCTGGCCATCACTTCCCACAGCTCTCATTGGTGAGGCATAGCAAACCATGGCTCATGGGAGCTGAGGCGGCCGTTCCTGTGGATGCAAGGTAAATACTCTGTCTGGAGGCCTGCCAAGGGCTTACCTTGATGAACCATGTATGGTGTATGGCCACAAGTTGCCCACCACTGTTGGAGAAGGAGGAGGAGGAGAGTTCTGTGTAGTTCAAAAAATTGTCTCTCATCAAGAGAAGTTGGTCCAATGAAAGATATTACCTCACCCACCTTGTCTTTCTCATACTGAAAGCTCACCATTTCTAAAATTTTAAAAGGTGCAATGGAGATGCCAAATCAATTCTCATGATTCCAACAGGTATGTCGCAAAATATAATGTGAAATATAATATGATAGAGGTGTATAAAATCATGAGTGGTGTGGAGAGGGCCGATAAAGAAAAGTTATTTATTAGTTCCCCTAAATAGAAGAACTAGAGGACACCAAATGAAATTAATGGGTAGCAGGTTTAAAACTAATAAAAGAAAGTTCTTCTTCACACAGCGTGTAGTCAGCATGTGGAACTCCTTGCCAGAGGAGGCTGTGAAGGCTAGGACTATAACAGAGTTTAAAGAGAAGCTAGATAATTTCATGGAGGTTAGGTCCATAAAAGGCTATTAGCCAGGGGATAAAATGGTGTCCTTGGCCTCTGTTTGACAGAGGCTGGAGAGGGATGGCAGGAGACAAAGCGCTTGATCATTGTCTTCGGTCCACCCCCTCTGGGGCACCTGGTGCTGGCCACTGTCGGCAGACAGGATACTGGGCTAGATGGACCTTTGGTCTGACCCGGTATGGCCGTTCTTATGTTCTTATGTTCTTATGTTAACTGCTTGCAAATACAATAAAAATGCTATGTAACATTTCTGTAAAATGTACAATTTCAATTACCAGTATGGCACATATTAGTGTAGTATCTGAGCACCTCACAATCTTTTAACCCGAAAAGGTGTCAAGTACCTAAAAGGGTGTTACAAGGAAGAAGTAGAAAAATTATTCTTTTTGAACTCTGATGATAGGACAAGAAGCAATGAGCTTAAATTGCAGCAAGGGAGACTTATATTGGACATCAGGAAAAACTTCCTAACTGTTAGGGTGTTTAAATACTGGAATAAATTCCCTAGAGAGGTTGTGGAATCTCCATCATTGGAGATATTTAAGAGCAGGTTAGATAGACATCTATAAGGGATGATCTAGATGATGTTTGGTCCTGCTGTGAGGGCAAGGGACTGGACATGATGACCTCTTGAGGCCCCTTTCAGTTCTAGTATTCTATGATTCTATGATATTTTTCATTACAACACCCCAGAGAAGTATAATCTCCTTTTTACAGATGTGGAACTGAGGCACAGAGTGACTTGGCCAAGGTTAAATAAGAAGTCATTCACAGGGCAAGAAATGAAACCTAGATCTCCTGAGCACGAAACTACTGTCCTACCCACTGGGCCATCCTTCTGTACTCTGTGCAGTGGGAGCATCGCAATGACTTAAGTGGGAACATCATCAGGATTAAAATGTTTAAATACAATCAGATAGGTTTTGCATAGCCGATCAAGCGGGTCTCCTAAAACTGTTTTACACACACTTTTTGAAATCTGTATCAAATAGTTTATAGAAATTAAGGTGTGCCTTTAAGCAGACATAAACTTTTAGCACATAGGGCAATCAATTTACTGAGCATGTCTTTGAAAAGATTTAATACCATTTAAATGGAACTCAAAATATTTGTTTCTTTAAATCATAGATTGTTTCTCATGTTAATTAAAAAATACCAAATTGAAATTAAGCAGGATTATAACAAAACCACCACTGTTGTGTTAGCTCTTTTTGTTCCTGGGAAAATTGGATATTTTGAATGCTCATGATTACAAACTGTCTCCACCTACTCAAGAGGATCTTCAACATGTCTTGTGCATGAGGTCTTGCCAGGCATTGACCCATAGTGCAGGTTCACATCTTTTCTGTCAGTCAAAAAGGTTTTTTTAACAGCTACATGTGTGGTGGACCTGATTAACCCTCCACACAACAGTCTGATCCTTGTGAAAACAAAGATCTACCATCTCTCAGTTATCTCAGTTGCAAAGAAAGGGACACAAAGCTAACGAGAATCAGGAAATGTTTAGTGAAGTCTTTGTTTGGTGTGTATTGTCCATGGAGTGATTTAGTTTTAGATAGGTAGAAAAGAAGGAATCTCTACAAAGAGTCAAATTCTGCTGTCAGGTAGACCACTGAATAACCAGTATAACCCCACTGGCAATACTGTGCAGGCACATTATTAATGTAACAAGTATAGAAGTTGGTCCAAATACGGGAATGAATGGCAAAACAAGAAAAATCTACCTGGCCTGTTCTCTGTTGTATGTTCAGTCCAGTTCAGAGAACATGGGGAGCACTTCAGTTAAGTAACTGAGCTGCACAGAGATATAGTGCAGATATTGTTTGCTTATGTGTCATGTCTCAAGTCCAAATACAGTAATCCAATAACACTAAAGGCAAGCTGTTCTCAGGAGGTTCTCAGCGAAGAGAGAACTGAAGTCAGGAAGTCTAGGACTTTGATGTAGTGTTAGGTAAAGAGCTTTGTGTTTTAAATAAAGAAAGGCACATTGTATAATGGCTTTGACCATTACTAAAGGCTCATTGTACTATATGGGCTGGGTTTTGCTCCCGCTCACATCAATTTTACCCCTGTGTAATTCCACTGACTTTAACAGAGTTATGCCTGATTTACAGTGGTATAGGTGAGAGCAAAACGAGATCTCAAACTTTCACTCAACACAGAATAATATTAATCTCCAAAGTTTCACGGATATAGATGCCAGGATCTGTAGGTGATGTAAATGGACAGAACTCCACTGATTTACACCCTCTAGAATCTCATTCTCTTGTGTATTTAGATATAGAATATAATAGGCTGATATATACGTTCAAATGGATAATAAAGTTGCTTTGCTGTATATAGCACAGTCCAGGCTGCATTGATATTTACTAGTTAATTGAATACTTATGCATTTCAGCTATGGAAAGATCTCAGTAGATAAGATTGCCAGACACATGTGCAACTTCCTAAATTTAAAGAATGTGACTTATTCTAAAAAAAAAATTGTTTTAAAGTTTAAACTCTGGATGTCACATCATGTATTCTTCACACAAAATGTTGTGTGCAGGGGGGCACAACAAGGTTTTTTGATGAAGCAATCCCTGTGCAGGTCTGTGTGACACAAACATCATCTTATGAGACAAGGATGGTGACTAGATGGCATAGACAGACACATGGCTGCAAATCTACAGGCTGCCTCATAGACATATCGTTCCCTAACATCAAAACTAATCCTCCCCATGAATGCAGGTCAAGTCCTGACCAAGTTGTGCTCTTTTGGACAAGGAGATTGTGGACTTGGACAAGATGTACTCAGCTCCAAGCAGAGGGAAACTGCCTGGTTCAGCACCATCCAACAACCTTTCGGAGGCTTGATAATTCGACTCCAAGGAAATGTGTTTAACTTCATCCTATCCTTTGGCATACAACAACAACCGCAGCTATGTTACTTTGCAGAGCAAAGTAAATAATCATTGTCAGACTGGCAATTAACTCAAACTGCGGGCAACATTGCTAGATGGAAGAAAAACAAAACAAAACATGTAAGTGCCAGGCTCTGAGTTTTGTATATTTCTCTACCTTTATTACTCTGTTGAAATGTTTCCTTAATACCAGAGCGATGCAACACATAATCCCTTGTTCACTTGAAACTGTAGACCGCAGAAAGACAGATATGGTGAGCGCTACTCTAATCAAAGAAAATAAGAGTAGACATTGAATCTGATCATGCAGTCTGGCTATTTTATAGCTGTCCTGGCTCCTATGGAACAGATCTCTTTACAAACTGAACCCGTTAGAACGCAGACATTTTTGACATTTAAAAGGCTGCATTTGTTTGATCTTAACCAACAATCTGAATGTATATCAACAGAAAGAAAGCACACATCTGCCACAACCGGCATGTTTACAATCATTTTAATGACACCATTAGATGCTATTTGCCAGTGTGCGCTCATTTCAGGCTTTTATATAAAAAACATGCGAGATAAGTTTACCACCTGTGCTCTATGGAAATAACCCATTTATATGAACAATTTTAACAACATACATTGTATAGCTCACTTGATTTTGCTATGTTCACTAAGTTAATTGTGGAAGCACAATTACATTAGCCTTGGAGACACAAAGGGTTTATGTTCCAGCATAATGCTTCTTTTAGGTTGTGGCTAGACTAAGAATTAGTACAAACAGATCTTCACATGCTTGCAAAACACACAGACACCTTTCAAAGCCTGGCCACTTTAGGAAAGATTTTCAGGTGACAGGTGGGCTTATAGGCTCATTTGAGAACTCTTGTTTAAAAGCCCTCCAGAAAAGGGTAACTGCTAGTTTAATCCCCCTTGGATTTAGATGTTTTAAGAAAAATACAAGGCCAGTGTTTGGAAGCCTGATCTTGTTCCTCCCTGAAGTCAGTGGCAAACCTCTCAATGACTTTTTAAAAATGTATTTATCAGGTAGGCTTGAAGAGAAAGATGGGAAAATTCTGTGGCGATGACTGTTAGCATTTTCATCCTCTTACACTCAGGCTACATCTAGACTGCAGGCTTCTTTCGGAAGAAACTTTTTTTGGAAGAGATCTTCCGAAAAAAATTCTTCCAAAAGAGAGCACCCACACTGCAAAAGTGCATCGAAAAAGTGATCTGCTTTTTCGGCAGAGAGCGTCCAGACTGAATGGATGCTCTCTCGCATGTGATCTGTGATTGCAATGGATGGAATGGTCACCAGGGCACCTGTGCTTTTTCCTCTTCTTCCGAAAGAAATCCCTCTTCCCTGTCCACATGTGACTTTTTGTGAAAGAGCTCTTTCGCAAAAAGGCTTCTTTCTCATAGAATAAGGATTACCAATGCCGGAAACTCCCTCCCCCCTGCCCCCCCCCCCCCTTCATTCAATTTTTTTGCAGAAGAATGCAATTGCAGTGTGGTCGTTCTTCAAGTTTTGTCAGAAAACCGGCCGTTTTTCTGAAAAAACTCTGTAGTGTGGACATACCCTTAGGAAAAAAGGTGTAGTTTCCATCTAACAAAAAAGTAGAAGAAAAGACCTGAAACAACTTGTACTAGGTTGGTAGCAGTGGGTTGGTAACTGAGATACAATTTTAACAATTTAACAAAAGTTTATGGATGAGCACTCCAGAAAGAGTTTGGTTACCACAGCATTCCTCTGGCTCTCCCTTGCAAGAGGATTTGTTCCTGTGTATCCAATTATCTGGCAGCTTGATACCAGGGTGATTGGGCATCAGATAGTGAAAGTAATTTAAATTTCTTACAGCTACTGTTGTATTGCTACCCGGGTCCCTGTCAGGTCTTTAAATAGCTCCCTGCTGGCTTTTTCAACAGTACACCAGGACACAAACGCTTACTTTCACTTTATTGGCCATATTACATCAAAATACTTTTAAAGGATCACATGGTGAAGCTCTTACTCCCACTGGTGAACAGCTACTCACACAAGCAATTCTACTGAAATCAACATGACAATACGTATGAAGTAAATTCAAAATCAGGATTTCTAATCCTCTGTCTTATGGGGATGGTATTCCTAAGTGAGTATATGCCCATGTAATATAAAGACCTGGATGGGATGCTTTAGTTAGGGTTGGTCCTGCTTCCAACCCTAATCTTCTTTGAATCTATGATTGCTCTGTCCAGGAAGCTTTGTAGAAAACTTTGTTGGCAAACAGCAGCAGCCAAGGTATGAACTATACAAGTCCCTACTTACATCCATGGAAAACTAAGGAGGCTCACCTGTAATCAGAATGATGCTAGCCCCATACACATACCTGTATCTCGGAAGCAGTTTTCAAAAGAAACATCACTAGATGCCAAGCAGGTGCCCAGAATGCGCTTTTCCTCTATGAATCTGTTTTTAAACAGAACTTTATTTGGAGCTGATCAACATTTTTAGTTCAAAATTCATTTTAAAAAAACCAAAAAATTCAATATTCATTTTGTCCATTTTTTTTCAGTTTTTACTTGCAAAAAAAAGGGAAAATGCCAGCTGATGAGATTTGTTCTGACAAAAACACAAACATATTTGAAAAAAATCAATTCAAATTGGGGTTTTTTTTCATTTTAATTGTTTTTCAAAAGGAAAAAAACCATCCATTTCATAATCAGTTTCACTTTCATGCATGGTAATTCTGCTGAAAGTCAAGCAAAACTTTCCTCAAAACTTTTCCTCTTTCCTCAAAACTTTCCATTTTTTTATTTCTCTGTGTTTATTTCTTGTATTCCTAGAAGAGAACACTCCTTCTCCTGGAAAGTTAGGTATGCTTCCATAGAAATGGCTCGTATTTTGCTTTAGCACATCCACTCCTTCACATATTTGTGTGAAATAATGCTTTTACAAAATGTAAACATGCTTTTTATGTTATGAAACCGTTAATATTTGCTAAAATCATATTCTTGTAGCCAGTGGGTTTGCAAACAGCTACAGTCTGAGGGCATCAGATTTATTTCCAAATCACTAGATTATCCAGAATCCTATGCTATATGCTATGTAAGACCAGGTCTACACTACATGAGAAAGCTGACATAAGATATGCAGCTCCAGCATATCTTCAGCATAGCTGGAATTGAGGTAAAGTCAAATTTCTGTCGTCCCACAGAGATAGGTCAATGGGAGAAACTCTTACTCCTCATGACCCTGCGAAGCACCAGGGTTGACAGGGGTGCCATCAGTAGTTGATTTAGCAGATCCTCACTAGACTTGCTAAATCAGGGGTGTGCAATAATGTTTGCTGGGGGGGCCACTCCAAGAATTTGGAAAGTGGTTGAGGGCCGCACTCTTCCATGATATTAATGGAGGAGATGTGGAGTCTGGGATGGAGGTTGGGTGCGGAAAGGAGGTTGGGGTAAGGAATTGGGGTGCAGGAGGGAATGTGGGGTCTAGGAAGAAGTAGGGTGAAGGAGGCGGTTGTGACCTGGGGCACTGGACTGGGGTACAGAGGGTTGGATTGTGACACAGGGCAGGGAATTGGGGTGCAGAAGGAGGTGCAGGGGTTTGGGTTGTGAGGAAGGGCAGGAGGGGATTGTGATCGGAGGCAGGGGATTGGGGTGCTGGATCTGGGAGGGGATATGGATACAGGAGGGGGGCAGAGGATTTGGGTATGTGGAGTAGGGGGCAGGAGTGGGAGCAGAGGGTCAGGGAAGGGAGGGGCTGGGGTGCCAGAGGCAGGCTCTGGCCAGGAGACTTATCAGCCAATAGCCCAGCACATTCCTGAATCAGCCTCCCTGACTGCCCAGCCCTGCCCCCGCAGGCTGCAGCCAAGTGCTCTGTGAATAACTACTAGCCCCTTGTGCTTCCCAGCTAGGGGCCGCCCGTGAGCCTAGGCAAACTAGGCAGTTGCCTAGGACGCCGCCAGCCCGGGCACCCGATGATGACGTCACGGGGCGCTAGGGCGCCCCGTGATTACGTCATGGCCATTGACGGCTGTGCAGGCGGGGGCGCCAGCTGCCGCAGCCGGCCTCGGTCCGCTCCTGTTCCCAGCTGCCTGTTATTGAAACAGGCAGCTGACACTGGCCGGTTTCTGTCCAGAAGCCAGCCAATGGGACTGTGCTGAGGGTGGGAGCAGCTCCCAAAGCTTTCCCCCCTCTCCTCACAGTTTTTAAAGCAAAACTGCCCCACAGCTGTGTTTCTCAGCAGTCTGTGGATGGGACAAGGCAAGTGGGGAGCCTGCCTGGGGCTCCCCACAGAATCCATGGGCCGGATCCAGTGGCTTGGTGGGCTGCATGCAGCCTCCAGGCCATATTTTGCCCAGGCCTGCTCTAAATCTAACCCTGGATCTCCAGTGTCAATCTGGCGGTAAGTGAAGACATGCCCTAAGTAGTAGTACTATCATAGTTCTTGAGGCTCCAGTTCAGGGATGCTCTTAAGCATGTGCTTAAGGCTCACTGAGATGTGAGAAGATGGAGTAGAAGGATTTCAGTGGGATTTAAGCACTTAATTAAAGCTAAGCGAATGGCTAAGTGTTTTTTTTTTTAATCAGTGACTGAGCCATTTCTATTTTCTAAACGATCAATAAACCACATACATACCTATGCATCATCTTTGGTATTGTACAGATGGGTAGTTAAATAAAATGGATTTTCCCCAAGCTGTTTTAAGTTGCTTTTACAGGGGGTGGTTTATATACACATCCCTGAGTGAGTACCGTGAACTAAGCCTTGACACATGCTACGCGTAAACCAGGTGCTCCTTCACTTTCTTTATTAGCCTGCGTGCAGCGAATGCTGGATTCATTAAAGAGCTGGATTCACCCATCACCCTATACTTGAGCTTTCAATTTTCAGAGGGGGTAAGAAATGCTTAGCAAGCAGCTTGAAATATTGCACTCCATCTTCTCACAATAGGCTATTTTACCTTGGGGGGAATGACTAATACAGCTGGAAATAGCCACCAGTGTTCTGACAAACGGGCTACTCTGGAGAAGCCAAAAAACATTTTAAAATGTAGGACTGGTGACATGTTTGTGACAAGTTTCCTTCATACATATTCATTTAAAATGGCAACTACTGAAGAAAGCCTTGGATCAAAAAGATGAATGTCCTACAGCTTGCCCAGAATGCATTGTACCTTAAAGGAACACACACATATACATGTAATGGGATCTAATGTGCTTTCTACATTGTTTTCAGGATAATAAATATTTTACACTAGGGAACATGCTTTTTTCATTTGGAGGAAGTGGTTTGGAGGATTGTTTAGTAAAGTGAGCAATTTCTTTCTCATGCCATTTTATTTTTATTTCCATAAAGCATAAAATATTTTGGCTTTTAGGAGAGCCAGGTTCTTTTCTCTGACTTGGCCTCTTATTCTGATCCTTAGCACACTTGCATCTGAAGTAAAGGAAATGTGTTTGTCAGCAAACCTTTCACCAAATGAAGGAATTAAGTGTGTATCCAACTTGCCTATACTAAATTATCATAGTAATCTGGAGTAGAGTACAGTTTAGAGAGACCCTATCCCCATTATAAACAGCTAAAACAGCAAACAAGAAGAAGGAGAAGTAAAGGCTGCATGGAGAAGCTTCTGTGGATTCCAAGGTGGAGAAGTGTGCTCCCTTACATGTGATCCATGCGATCACCCAACTAGCTGGTAGTACAGATGGAATTAGCATCCAGGCTGCCCAAGTCACAGTCCACTGCCCTATCCATTGGATTAATTTGGGATGGCCTAAAGATTTTGTCCACAAGTAGAAGTGAAGGGTTACTCCGGGTCCCAAAAGAGATATGGAGGAATGCCACTACCCACTGCTCCAAACATATGCAGGAGTTCAAAGGCCTAATCATATTTTTTCCAAATCTATTAGAAGTTTAATACTCTGGAAGTGTGTGTACTCCATGCAGCTGAGGATCAAAGCATGAGAAAGATGCAGGAGGATGCAGAATCAGGGGAACAAGCATCATCCCACCAGCAATCTGGTAGTGGTTCTGCAATAAAGTCGGTATTGACTAAGCCATGCTGTTAACTTCCATGTACATCACGCCTGTGGGGTTGAACTCGTTCTGAGAGGGGTTTATGGGTATAGGTGCAATTGGGAAAGGGTCTGGAAGAGCAGCTCCAAAGCAACTGTGCTGATGGTAGCATTCTCTGTCTCCAGAGACAGCACAAAGTCACCGGGGCTCCACATAGTTCACCCAAGCATCTGGCTGAACTGAGGGGACATGCATAGTCAAGAATCTTGTCCATTGCGTGGTGATACTGGCAGGTGATTAACACCCACCAGAGAGAATGATACAGGGTGGGAAGTTCCTAAGGGAACCTTGGTGAGTTTCTTTTACCCTTTGTGGGCTTTTCCTGCAAAGGAGAATATCTGGCCATACTTAAGAATCAGTATTCCTAGGCCTTGTTTACTTTCTCCTTTATATGGCTAACTCCAGGGTAGACCATATGAACATAGCAAATGTCACCAGCAAATGGGGATGAACAATATGCTATGACCACAGCTGAATGATGACTCTTCCCAACACAGAAATAAGGCTGCAGTGAGAACGATTGTTCCCCACACAGACTTTTAAAATGTGTTTAAACCACAAGAGAGAAGACTAACATACACACCATCCTGCAAAGCCAAAAGCAACAGTGCCTACAGCACAACAGTTATGCATTGGAGGATATAATCTCCAGGGTCTCCCAACTGATTCTACACTTCCAAGGGAATGTCTACTCAGCACGCTTATTTCAAAATAAGCTATTTCGGAATTGTTTATTATTTTCCGAAATAGCTTATTTCAAAATAGCACGTCTATACTCCAAGGAAGCCTCAAAATTAGCCCACAGCAGGCCTCCTTAATGTGGATGTGCTACCTTGATTTAGAGCTCCAGTAGGCACTGGGGAGTAATTACTTTGAATGGACCTGGGGAGGAGCTATTTCAAAATAGCAGCAGTGAAGCGTCCACACTATGGCTATTCTGAATAGCTATTTCAGAATAGGCCTTATTTCTCATGGAATGAGGTTTACAGATATCCAAATAAGATGTTAGTTACTTCCAAATTATTTTGAAATAACGGAATTGCTGTGTAGATGCTCACGTTTTTTTTTTTTTAAATAATGGCCGTTATTTCAAAACTGTGTAGACGCACCTTCAAGTGACTAATCGCCAAAGCTGCTTACTTCCCTTTATAAGATTTTTACCTTCAACAACCTTAAGAGGTGTATCTGTATTAGAAGGGCTCCAGACTCTTCCTTATTTCCCAGTTCGCTTATTCGTTCCTATTTGCAAAGGAGAGTTAGCCTGCTCTGTATCATATCCCAAATTCACCCTTCAGACAAGAGCAATGCAGATTTTAAGATCTGCCTTCTGGCCTTCCTTCCTAGCAGGACACAGAGCACCTACCAAAACTCAAATGACTGAAACAAATCCATCTCTGGGTCTGAGACCACAGCCCAAACTTGATAATGAACTTGAACCTCAACACACAGTGTGTAGGGAGAAGTGTGGACTTAAATCTGAGTCTAGATTCACTTTGGCAGCTTTGGACCATCATTGCTTGTAACTAGGAAATTTGAGGGGTGGAGAGCTATAGCTGAATCTGCTCCACATGGTGCAGTCCAAATGCCACATAAAAATTCCACTGGAAAACCCATAAACCTTATTTTTCCTAAATAAATTGAGACATATATTCTTCCCAGTCACGTTTTCCCCCATAATCGCAAACAACAGCTGGATTGTGCAAGACAAATCCTTGGTAGCATTTTATTTTATTTGTTGTAATAGAAAGAAATATTAGGAGTAAATTATTGGGAGAGAAAGTGAGGTCAAGTCACCCACAACCTGGTACAGAAGAGGCAAAATAATTTGTAGAGGGAAAAAATCCTATAAAAATCTGTAGACTAACAGCTTATCTCCTCTCATTCCAACAGCACCATATTTCCTTGCAGTCTTTAGTCTGAGTTAGCTTCTTTCAGACTTTCCATATGCTACAAAAGTCTGCAGCATTTCACCCTGTGTATTTTTTTTCCTTTAAAGAAACCATAATGGCCTTTTTTTCTTTTTTACTGTGCCTGGCATACGTTGAAAGGTATCTTCTAAGATTTCATTTATGATAGCTCAGAAATGTATGTCTCGCTAAGACTACAAAGCAGACTAATGGTTTTAAAAGCACAGCGATGAAAAGCTTGGCAGGGGAGTCTGTGCTAACTACATATATGGACCATGTAAAGGGGTACAAGAGGTCAATATTTTTTTTTAAAAGAGACAGGATCAGGTAAGGTCACATTGGTTACAGCCAATTGCACAGTGGCATTCTTTGTCATTCATCCTCATCCGAATCCCTAATTATAGGCTGCACAATCAGAGCGGGTGTGCTAAGTTGCAGAACTGTATTGTCCCACGGTGAGTGCTTAGCAAAAAAAAAAAAATAAAAAGAGGAGGAATCTGATACTTTGTCACAGTTTGCAAACAATGTGGCTGAACCACCTGAGGAGGGTCACATTTTTACATTCTGAGACAATTTATTAGTAACGGTGCTTGTCACTTAAAAATCCCCCGAAAGCTCCTTACTTCTTGAAGACTAGTAGAAGGCAGCTTTTCTCTGTGGTGGTCTGAGAAAGGGGCAAATAAAATAGAAGGTTTAATTTACAAAGATAGCAGTGATTCCCTGATCTATCCTGGGAAGTTGCCTGTTAGAGCTTTAAACTCAATTATAGACACTCACCCAGCACTATAAAACCTTCTGGGCTGGGGATTCTTTTATATCCAATCCAATATGGGCCCAATGCAAAGCCCATTGAAAAAACTCACTACAAAGACTCTAACAGATTTCAAGGGACTTGAAATCAGGTTCTGCGTATCCTATTTATTATTGATCATGCACTAAGCACCAGCTTCTTGCTGTTCAAGACAGAAAAAGACATGTTCTTTATCCCAATGAACTTATAACGATGATCTTTGGGCAACTTTGCTTCTTATCAAGTAAACAAGTTTGTCAGGTGAGAGCTACCCAGTGACACCTTGGCCACCTTCAGCTTGATTCCTGAGACAGGATCATCAGAGATATCATGGAAACAGAATTCATTTGAATCCAGAGCAACTTTAATGCCTATGAAAACAAGACAGTAAAGACCATAAATACTTCTGAGGTGGTTTTTTTTTTCTTACTTTGGAATTTTTACTCAGATGAGTAATCCCATTTCAGACCCATTGAAATCAAGAGTCTCAGACTGAAAACCTTTATTCATCAGAGTATTTTGAAGGCAATTGGACAATTGCATAGCTTGCACGCTACTCATGTGAGAATATGGGTTTGCAGGATCAGGCCCTATACTTGTCTAAAATGCATACAAAACTTACTTTAAATATTTTTACTGTTGCTTATTTTCCCAAGGGTGGCAAAGTACTTAAGGAAATATAACACTACCTTTTCTTAAATAAAACTTACCTAAATAAGATAAATGGCATTTACCTTAGATAATTTTGATTAAGGCTTTTCCTAGTAATATTATCTCTTTATTCATGTAGCTGTTTCTTAAAGTGGACCTATCTTTCTTTTCATGTGCTTTTGGCTCCTGTTCAGGAATTTATCATTTTATAACTTCTGCTTTTATGACATGACATAGCTGAATTACCATCTGGGCAAAGTTTTATTGGCCTTGCCCAGAACTAGGCTAAATGTAGCTTTTAAAGCTTGTCATATTCACAGAGGATTTGTGGGGGTGATTCAAAAGCTGTGAACAAGGGGATTTAAGGTAAGAACTGGAACATGGGAATTCAACAAAGGAGAACCACACTTCCAAACCGAGATAGAATTTCAAAGTACTTTTTGAAAAATAATATTACTAGCAATTTTTTCTCTGTATTGAATATCATGAAAGAAAATGTTCACCTTACAGACAAAAAGGAGAATTGTTTTCCCAAAAGCAGAAACATTTGACCATGTCATCTCATTTTTTAAAAACTATATTCATGCTGTCTCACATATGACATAGATTTTCTAAGCTTTGTAAATACTAAATCAACAGCATTTTTTCTTTGTGCCGCCAGTTCTTTGGAAGATTTACTGACCCTTTTCTTTCTTTTAATAAATGTAAAGTCTGATCACCAATGGGAATAAACTGACAGGGCTCCATTGAAGTCAATGGAATTGGCCAGTCTACACCAGCTGAAGCTTAGCCCATTTGTGCGGATATAAAAATCCAGGTTAAGAATCTTAGGCCTGATCTACACTAGGATCTTAGTCCAAATAACACCCCCCAAGTTCGAATTTGTAAGAGGTGTGTCCATATTACCAAGCCTGTTATTCTGAAATAAGGGGCCGTGGAATTCAAACTCAGTACTCCAGCTTTTCATGAGGAATAATGCTAATTCCAAACTTGTAAGTCCGAAATAATGTTAGAACTAATTGGCCTCCAGGAGACCTCACACAGCTCCCCAGAATGATTCCTGGGGCTCTGAGTCTTAGGTAGAGCATCCACATTGGGAGCCTGCTTCAGACTACATTCAATTCTTCCCTCTAGTGAGGATATAGAAGTTCAAATTTGTTAAATCGGGAGACCATAAGTCAAATTTAGTAAATTTGAAATAATTTCGTAGTGCAGACATGGCCTTTGAGACTAACACATAATTTCCCACACTGCCCCTCTCCCGAAAGGCTGATTGGATAGTATATTTTCCATGCCTGTTTCAATATGTACCCTGTGTTGACAATGGAAGTAAACAATGGTGGTATTTTTGAGAAATGGGCCATGACACCACTACATTACTTCTGTATTGCACCAGTGTAACTTTGGCCTTATCCACACTTACTAGGAGATCAATGCTGAAGAGAGCAATCTCTCGAGGGTTGAATTAGAGGGCCTAGTGAAGACCTACTAAATTGACTGCTGCTCATGCTCCTGTCAACTCTGGTACTCCACTGGGTCATGAGGAGTAAGGGAAGTCTATGGGAGATTTTCTTCCCTTGATCCCTCGCAGTGCGGATGCCATGGTAAGTTGAACTAAAGTATGTTGACTCCAGCTATACTCTTCATGTAGCTTTGATTGCGTACCTTACTTTGACTTTGCCCCCTACTGCAGATCTGGCCTTCAAAATGAGCCCCTGAACTTCACTGGAGTTGCTCTGTACTCACACTAGTTTACATGGGATCAGGATCTCACTTCTTAAGCTTCTCTTTACAGGAGTATTTATGGAGGAGAGCATTTTAGGGTTCTGTCTCTTTGCCTGAGCTCATTTCTTTGAAACAAAGTAGAGAGAATAATAAAATCTACACTCAAAAAGTAGATATTTAGAACCTGAAGATTACTCCCCATCTTTGTAATAGTCTTGTACAAGGTTAATATTGGGGTTATGTCACATGATGATGAGGCCCCTCAACTTCTTTGACAATTTCCTTTAATGGAAATAGGCCACTCCTCTCTTGAACTAAGAAAGTCCTGTGGTAGGAATGTGTGAGTATTGACATAGATTGCAAGACCAGAAGAAACCACTGCGATCATTTAATCTAACCACCTGTATAACACAGGACTTAGAACATCTAGTAAATAATTCCTACAGCAAATCTTTGAGAAAAGAAATCCAATCTTGATATAAAAGTGCAATAGCATAATTTTAAATTGTTCTGATGGGTAATCAACCTCACTGTTAAGATGTATACCTGATTTCCTGTATGAATTTGTCTACTTTCAAATTCTAAGCATTGCATCACTTTATACCTTTCTCTATTAGACTGAGGAACTAATTATTAAATATTTGCTCTCTATGTAGGTCCTTATATACTGTAGTCAACTCACTCCTTGATCTTCTCTTGTTAACTAAAGAGATTGAGCTCCTAATATATTATTAAAAGCCATATATTCTAATCCATCAAAAAGTGGAGGGGGAAGTGGTGCTCCCAGTAGTTAGATTCCTGACTCTGAACATAAATATTACATTGTTGTTCCCTATCACCCAAAGACTCAAGAATCAATCCCTGTACAAGCCTGCTTCTAACTACCTCCCCTCCCCCCATCTCAAATTCTGATGTATTTGGGGTGTTGTTCAGTGTTCTGTAATGTCCCTCAGTGATATTGGTCAATGGCAAAGTTTATTCTTTGCAGCCTGCAGAAGGAATTTAATTTATTACTGAATCAATTACAAGAATACTTCTAGCTAAAGAAATGGTATTTGGCTGGCTTGGGTAAAATACATTCTCCTCTCCCCTAAATGCCAGAATGGATGCTGTTGTAGTTTTATACCTGCCTGATATAGACCCTCAGCCATATCTACATTACTGAACAGACCACAAGACCTGAAAGCTGTTTAAAAAGTCTGATACAGGCCTAAATCCTCCTCCCATTAATATCAACACAAGTATTGCCAAATGCAACTTACGCTGATCCAAAAAGAGAGAGGACATGGAATATATATTACCCAATTGAATTGGAACATGGTCTGGTATGTTATCCATTTGGTATCTGGTTCAATACAAATAACTTCACAGGGAGTGCTGGACTCCAGGGTCCCATCAGCTTGATTCAGTTGGGCATTACACTACATGTATGATGTTTGATGTGTCCATCATCACTATTGAAATATTGTGTATATCACTCGTTCTATTGGCAGGTAAATCTATGTTGGGAACTAAAAGCTGGCCTTATCTTGGGGGAGCCATAAGATTACACTTGTACTGCATTCAGTAGAATTATAGGTTTAACTTATCCCATAGTAAACATTATGTGCACAGTTCTTTCCATAATGGTTTAAACTGTATAATGCAGATATAGGTGATATTCAGGGCCATTAGTGCTGAAGTGAATTGTCTTTACATTTTGAATTTATTTAGGCATTCAAAACTTCAAAGTAATCATTCTTGCTTCTTAGTCTGCATTCAAACACCAAAAATGACATGATCTATTTGTGAAGTAATTAGTTATAGTCACAAAAGTGATTGCGAAAGTGACACTGCAGGTTTCCTTATTAATTATGTCTCAATGTCTTCCAGATCCAATTAGTTCAGTTTACAGGGCTGAAGCGTAGTTTTCTTTTTCACCCTAACTGGCAGTGCAGCAATCTTGGCTTGGGATTTGAACAACAAACTTTCTCCTTCCTGCCTCTTACATCATTGCCACAAAGGAAAATCTGTGTTAAGGACTTAGGTGGCAATGATGATGATATGTGAGGCATTCATTATTAAAATATTATATTTTGGCTATAAAGAAAGTAGTGGAAGATAAACCAGGAGCAGATAAGCAGAGTAAGATATTACTTGTATAGTCACTTCTCTTTCTATAACCACACAATTGGGCCCAATTTTGCAAGGTGCTGACTTGTTCCAGTCACACGAGGCCTGTCAGGGTTCTGTGTTGTATAAAAGGTGTCAGTGTCTACTAATGTCTGTGACTATTGTTACATATTCTATTGAATAAAGGGATCAAATGCAAATAATTTAATTTTAATCACAAAAAAACCCCACAAACAAATGCAGTTAATTGTGAAACACACAAATGGAGATACGTAAAAGGACAGACAGATGACATGATCTGAACCTGGACTGATTTTAATTATGGTGAACTGTTAGACCAAATTAGCTAGTGATGAATTTACTTAGTAATACTGAATTTTACTATCCAGCCGAAACTCAGTCAAGTTTCTCTCCCTGACAGTATTAACAGGACTTCACACGAGAAATTTATTTTTGGTAACAAAAGAGGATCTACATTAATGTAGGATACTATTAATGTATGGCAACCTATTGAACACTGCAAATGACATAACTGTATCTCCAACACCTTGTTCAGTACATAAATTATACGGCTGTTTGATCATCTGAACTTGCACACTGTTTTATAACCAAAGCATGTGTGTCTTCCTGTTCCACTCCTTCATAATGCTTTTCATCCATCTCAAAGCCCTTCACAATTTTCAAATCTCTAATCCATTTATCCTTTCAGTGCCCCTTGTAAGGTAGGGAAATATCATGCTCATTTTAAAGATGAGGAACTGAGGCACAGAGAGGGATACATGACTTGCTCAAGATCTCAGAGATAGTTTGCAGTAAAGAAGGGATTCAACGCTGGTTTCACACATTCTAGATTAGTTTCCTAACCACTCACCATTCTTCCTCTGATAGGATATGTCTACATTGAAGAGTTTTTTCAGAAAAACTTCACTTATGTTCACACTGCAATCATGTTCTTTCGAAAAAAAAATCGAAAGAACAGAAGAGCTTTTCTGACATTGGTAAACCTCTTTCTACGAGGAAGAAGCCTTTTCCAAAAGAGCTCTTTCAGAAAAAGGCATGTGTGGATGGGGAAGAGGGAGTTCTTTCGAAAGAATAGGAAAGATGGTGGCCACTCTAGCCATAGTAATCACAGCTTAAATGCAAGATAGCAACCACACTGAATGGACACTATCTTTCAAAAAAGCAGATCTTTTTTTGATGCGCTTTTGCTGTGCAGACGCTTTTTTTTCGGAAGAAGATTTTTGGAAGATCTGTTCCAGAAAAGCTTCTTCCGAAAGAAGCTTGCAGTCTAGACATAGCCTTAGTTAACAAACAAACAAGCCAGTACTTTTCATGTTAACACTATTCACTCAGTCTTTTTTCAATATAGTGGCTGAATTACATTACACTCAGTTCCTGCATCTCTTCTGATATTTGGTTTTAGTTAATTTATATAAAAATAAAGTCAACTTTAATTAATCAAACCAGCCTTGATGCTTTTTGTTTTGAGGAGTGATCATGAGCACATATTATTGTGATTTATAAGGAAATGTTTCCATACTATATGATAGCTCATGAAAAGCAATTCTGTTGAATTCCGAATGTCACTATTATTACTCTCATGTTTCATTTGGTTTGCATCTTACTTTTGGCTGGGACTGTAGAGCTATGTTCTTTTATTATGATTCTGGCAACTGTATCGGAAATAAAGAAAATTAAATTGTCTACACTACATTGCAAGGTGGATTTGATTGCAGTGGATTTTTTGGGCAAAACAAAAACCTGTTACAGCAATGTGAATCCATAATAAATTCATTGACATCAACAGAGTTAGTCCATATTTTCACCAGTGTAACCTTTGCCAGAATTTGACGTAAGATATATGCAAATTGATACACACATACTACAATATGATATACATAGCAAAACAAACATGGAGAAATAATTGATTTATTACTCTGTCAAATGAAAATGTAGGATTCCATTCACATCAAATTATTTTTCTTTGTACTGATTTACAAGTGTCTTTATTCTGTTACCAAGTTTCCTTCCTCTCATTTACCCTTCTACCTTTATTTTCTCTTTAGCAGAGGGATAATTATTCTGAAAGCATCCCATTTCAATAAGGGGCTAGGTTAGTATCAATAGTTTTTCATTATAATGGGGAAAATACCATGTGATTTGCTAGCTATGTGTTTGTTTACAATACAGAAAAAGTATTAAACTTCTATCTAAGCTTACACATAATCCCAGTTTTAGTATGGAGGAGGAGTAGGGGAGGAACAGCTGCAAGCAAGGCCAAACATCATCACATGAAGAAGAAAGTGTGAAGAAGAAAGTTTTTGGGTATCTAAGTGTTATCAATTTCCATGCTGCAGTGTCCCAGAATGACTTTTCTTGTGACTGACAGCACATTCTGATTCTCTATCATAAAGCTAATTTCTTCTGCTGATGTGAGATTTCTGATGCAGTTGAAGGACAAGAATTAACGGAAACAGTTTATTATCCTTAAAGATAATACTACTAACACAGCATATGATGTTTTTGTTGCAACCTGTGTTATTTTCAGCTATAAGTTATCAAAATGCCATGGAGAAAAATAAGGTTCACCCTTGAAGAGCATACACCAATGTTGACACTATATACAGTAGACTTCCGATAATCCGGAACCTATGGGATTTAGGTGGTGCCGGATTATCAGATAAACTGGACTATCAGGAGGTACTATAAGGAGGTTATATATATACTGTATACATTATATACTGTATATTAAGTGTTCTTAACCCTTTTTATTGTACATACTGTATACAGCATACCGTAATGTTTTAGTTTTTTTAAGCCTTTTTTACCCTTTTTGCTCAGTTCAACTGCTGCCGCTGTTACCTTGTGACTCATTTTTTGCCGAAGCTCACTCACTAGGCTCTTGCCATTTTGATGCCGGACTATCAGGAGTGCCGGACTATTGGATGCCAGACTATTGGAGTTTTACTGTAATTTAAACCAAAAAGGGCCTCCTAGTTCAAATCACATTAGCAGTGTTCATGAAAAAAAACCAAAAACAACCTCCCCCACCCACACCCCACAAAAAAACCCCAAAGCAAGAATTAGCTACAAAAGTCAACCCAGCATAATAAAACTAAATACTAAGAGTGAAAGTCTGCATACATTATCCAATGGGCCTCATTTCTGAGCTTAGATAAACCAGTGTAACATCCTCTTTTAGGGTATGTACAAACTAGCCTATACAAACTAGCTTGAATCATTAGCACAGGTAATAAAAATCATGTAGACAGTGTATAGCAGGCTTCATTATAGGCAAGAGAAGTCTGAGTGGACCAAGAGTGCACACTATGCTCACTAGCCTGCTCTGAAGCCCATGTTGTGTTGTCTTCACATCTATTGCCCACACCAGATGTGTTCAAGCTAGCTTATGGACTGCTGTGCTAACATATCCTTACTGGCAGTGATATAGTGGTAGCCACGATTTAATTTTATGGCTAAAATTTAATTTTATAGCTGTTACTTAGAAGAAATGTTGTCTTGTCAATATCTGGGCACAATCCTGTATTCTGTACTTTGGCAAGTTTCAGTTGATTTCATTTCAATGGGAAGTTGCCAACTGATGTCAAACATACTTATGTATGTGAGTAATTTTACTCATGTGACTAATCCCAATGTAGTGAATGGAACTATTCTTGTAGATTAGAATCATAGAATGAGATGGCTTGTCTCCACTACAGGGTTGATCAGTGCTGCTGTGATTGATTCATCAGTAGTCCATTTGGTGAGTCTAGTAAGGACCCCCTAAATCTACTGCTGATCACTCTCTTGTCGACTTCAGTAATCCAACAGAAGGAGATGAGTAAGGGGAATTGACTTTAGAGTATTCTGTGTCAATCCTCTGCATTGTAGATACAATGGCAAATAGATCTAAGTTACATCAATTTGAGTCATGTTTCTAACATGACTGGAAAGACTGAGTCTTGAGAGTTCATCAAGTCCAGTCCCCTGCACTCAGAACCAAGAACCATCTGGCACCTGAAAGGTATTTGTATAATCTGCTCTTAAAAATCTCCAACAACCTCCCAGGACAATTTATTGCAGTGCTTAATCACCCTGATGGTTAGAAAGATTTTTCTAATGTCCAACCTAAACCTCCCTTGCTGCAGTTTAAGCCCAATTGGTTCTTCTCCTATCATTACAGGTGAAAGAGTAATTTTCACTCTCCTCCTTGCAAAATATTTTTAGATACCTGAAAACTGTTATCAAGTCCCCTCTCAATCTTCTCTTTTCTAGACTAAACAAACCTAATTCTTTCAATATTCCCTGATAAAAATGATTAAACATGACCTGTTTTTCTTCTCAGAACTTTTTTCAATTCATTCACATCTTTCCTGAAATGTGGCACCCAGAACGGGCCACAATACTCCAGGAGAGGCTTAATCAGCACAGTGGATCAGAAGAATTATTTCTCTTTTCTTACCTAAGTGTCTCCCAGTCAGCAGCCCTGCAGCACCCCTAAAGCAGGCTGGACCTGCTGCAGCCCCAGACCTCTTGAAACTGCAGGCTGTTCCCGCCACATGGCTCTCAGCTCTGGGAGGGAGAAGAGGCTTATGTTGTCCCCATCCACCAGGCCAATCTCTCAGCTCCTATTGGCTGGTTATCTCCAGCGAATAGGAGCTGGGGATTGGTTTGGGGGCGAGGAGATCACACAAAGCCTCCCCCTGCCACAGAGCAGAGAGACTGCTCTTTAAACTACAGCAGCTGTATGTCTGAGGGTCCTGGCAGGGTGGTCTGTGGGCCTGATCCATTGGCTTGTCAGGCCTGATTCAGTCCCCGGGCTGTATTTTGCCCAGCCCTGATCTAGACTGTGTTTTCCTGATAAGGTTATTCCCCTGTAAAAGAGTATTAATGTACTTAAATCTGTGATTTAGGAAAGTGGCCTTATTCAAGATGTCACTTCAGGGCTTGCTTAATCTTAAGCACATGTTTAACTCCTACTAAGCATATACTTACATGCATTCTTGGTGTGGGGCCTCAATATCTGTAGGATCAAGGCCTAAATTGGTACTTTCGTCATTTCTTTAATAATAATATTTCATTTTAAACCAGTGGGGGTGTAGCTAATTCAAGGAAGCTCTTTCATGAATTTGCATATGGTGGAACACATGAAAAGTAACTAGGCAAATTATCAATAGCCACTTTGGCTAAAGGAATGTTTGGTTTCATATTAAGTAAGGCATTATAACATAGTGTCACTGGATTCTCAGATGGCAACGATTAACATAGTTATTTGTAAACAGGATGGATGATAGAGCCCATGTGAAAATAAAGTGAGAGAGTTTGATTTATTCAGTTCCCCTTGGTACTTTCTTAATCATGTGTTAAAGTCACTGCATGTACAGTACAGTACAGTATGCTGGGGATTTTAATTTTGGAAACAAACAATTTGCAAAGGGTAATTTGTTTCACATATTTCCCCTTGTGTCTATCCATGAATTGTTCCTGGAGAAATCATGAAGTTCTCACATTTTTCTTAATTCAAAGCTTTCTCAGAATTCTCCAGAAAATAAGCTTTGATCTGTAGTCCATTTGCAACAGTTCATTGCGAAGACCGTCAGTTCACCACATGGTTTTGTTTCTGTTCCTAGATTATTTGGATGAGTGTACAGTAGTCACCTAAACACTGCAACTTGAAATGTGAATGCTACAGTCTAATATAAAATTGGAAATGCACTCCCAAGAAATATTGGAGTTCTCAGACTTAAGAATGGATTGCAGCTGGCCTGTATTAGGGGAGGAAAGTATTGTGAGCATAAACAGTCTCCCTCCTTAACAATGCTCGTGCAGTCACTAGGGTTGTCCCTTGGAGCCTATTCCCTTGTGTGTGTACATCATCCTGAGGAGGTGAAACAATGGCCCTGCCTTCTTGCACATAGCCAGGAACACTAGGAGAGCAAGGAAGCAATCTTTACCATGCCAGTGTTGGCACAACTTCCCAATCACTGGGCTAATCAGGAAAGCACTGTCATATGGTTCCTGGAGCTGTGCTAATAAATCCTGCTAGTTCTCACTGAACTAGAACGCTAAAACTTCTAGTTTAGCCAGGGTATTATGGGAAGTGGTGGGTGGCAGCATGGGTTAGTTATGATAAGTACAAACCTGCCTTAATCCCTGGATACAATCTGACATGTCCCACCACTGTCCATGCTACCCTGGCTACACCACTAGTTTTGTGCACTACTGTAAGGAAAGCTAGTGAGAAGGCTTACCCATGGAGTTGGAAGGGGAGGGAAAACTGTCCTGAGAATTGGCAATTCTAAAAGGCCCAGGGCTCCCAGCCACTACTGCTACTGCAACAGCAGACCCCGGAGCCCCAGGCCCTTTGAATTACTCAGTTGAGGTCCCACCCTTTCCATTCCAGGCTACCCCCTTTTTGTCTACGGGCCTGGCATAGCTGTCTACTCCCCTGCTAGTGTACATATGTCTACACAAGCTGGGAATCACACCTCCTAGCTCCAAGTGTAAATGTAGCCTTAATCTCTCTGCCTCAGTGCCCCATCTGTAGAATGGGGATAACATTTTCCCACCTCACAAGAGATGGGGTCACTTGATGATTACCTGTTTTGTTCACTCTGTCTGGGGTATCTGGCATTGGCCACTGTTGGAAGACAGGCTACTGGCCTAGATGGACTTTTGATCCAACCTAGTATGGCCATTCTTATGTTCTAACTATTGTGTTAAGGTTACATTGTTAAGGGAAAAAGCGCTTTACATGGTCTGTAGATCAATAAAATGTGTGAGTTGTACTGAGAAGAGCTTGCTGTTGAAACATCTCAATAGCCTCTTGGAATCCTATAATAGAATGCTGGCTGGGAGTGAGAAGAAGGGAAGCTGAATGAGTGGTGGGGGAGATGCAGTGGTGAAAATGACCTGCTTATTTCCTCTTCATCTTGTCTTCTGTCTGTTCCTAGCAACCACTGGAGTTCGCAGCTTCTTAGCCAGTTGAGTGAAACCCAGCAGGTGCCACCTCACAACCACTTTGCAGGAGTCATGCATCAGTGTAAAGTCCGTGTCTTGAGGTTAGAAAAGGGAACTAAGTCTCAGGAGAGATGAATGTTACCCTTGACAGTGTCACAGCTCTATGCCTCAGTTTCCCCATGTGTAAATTGGGGGGGGGGAAGGCCCATATTTGAAAAAACACTTTGAGAGCCTGAGTCAAAAGTTCAGAATAGGTTCAATGTATTAAGTCTCCTCATGCTTTAAATTATCTGCCTTCATGCCATCTGCGATTTTTGGTTTCCTAACACTGTATTATATAATTTAGAGGTAGTTTATAAATATCCATAGAATGCTAATTAAAGCAGCTCCAATAAAACACATATATGCATGCAGGAATCAGCATTACTCATCACGGCTGAAGTTATTCCTTTAGCCCAGGGCAAAGGTTCCTCAATGAGACTAGTAATACTGCCACCTGCTTTCACCATGGAGCTCTGTTGAAGAATGCTGAGTTCATCTGTCAGTGAGCAGGGGTCCCATTTGTCTTTGCCTTTTATAACTTGCCTGAACTCAGAGCAGCAGGTCACTCGTCACTCTCTGTGGCCATTTGTGCAAGCAAACAAGAAGCATGATTTCGGAAGTAAATCTTTACCAACTGTCATGTGTTTCCCTCCCTCTGTTGATATTAGCATTAGAACATCTATGGACACTATATCATCTTAAGTTAACATGCCCACACAGCTGGAGCTTCACAACAGATTTTTATAAGCTAAAACGTATTCAGAAAAATTTAAAAGTTTGTTGATTTAAAAATGGGGAGGGAGTTGTTTGCAAAGGCTATTGAAGTGAAGAGTCTGAGCCAAAAGATAAAATACTGCGTCTAAACAGACATTAGCAATCACCTGCTATTAGTTAAATCCAGTTGTTTATTGTGTGTGAGTGTGTGTGGGGGGGGGGGAGCTTTGTTTCACAGTCAATATCGAACAACTACAATAGACTTTTTCTCTGATTTTGGATCAAACTGGTGTTGAACAAAATCCTGCTCACTTTAATCCTGTTACAGCAGTGTCCATGTATCTACCTACCACGTCCTCTTCACAACTGAATCAGGGCCCCAGTATGAAAGGAGATGCACACACATTTAGAAAGTGATGATCCCTGAAATAACACTGAGTTTAATTGGTCAAATGCAGCCCTGTTAAAAATGGTTACAACTTCACTCAGTTCAAAGCAGCAGGCAATACTACTCATACAAGACTTTCATTGGTATAACAGAACAGAATTTGTTCCAGTGGAATTATACTGCCATAAAACGTACATAAGTGACATCAGAAACAGGTCCTTAATCTAGTTAGATAGATATTTTTGCTGATGTTATTGGTAGTGCAGTATAAATAAGATAAACTACAGTTAAACTACAGTCCAAAAGTAGAGATGCTATCATGCATTTTGAAAATATATGCCACTTGATTTATTATTTGCCATCAAAAGTGTCTGACCTTAATTAACTATTAAGCAACACTAAAACTGCATAATGTTGGTGTGTGAGTTTCCCATTTATTATCAGTATTATCCTGTTACAATAACTGCCACCCCAATGCTTCATAATGAATTTTAAATGAGAGCTCCTACAGATGGGCAGAGTTCATGTAATGTTGAAATCCCTGCTGTTTCATCTGGAATTCAAGATGTCTCATTCCTATTATTAAAAAATGAGTCCCTCGTTCAAATCATATTTTTCATGGAGTAAATTTTACTGTATTAAATCCTTCTACACATTCAGACTGTTGAATCTAATTAAAATGCTTGAGATTTTTTTTTATGTAACAGAAAACTGTAAAACAAAGAAAATCCCAACATGCTGATTCTTTAAAAAAATTGTGACAAATATATGAGAAGATGATTAGAAAAGAAAGAGGCTGTTGGTCCGATGAAGGCAAAAAATAGATGTATGAATTTAAAGGGCCTAGTCTAGCATTTCAGAGATTCCTTTTACTGTAACCCTTTCATATGAGTTCCCATCTGCTTTAAAATATTGTAGCCATTCAAGCTACTGTAAGATTTTCAGGGGTGTGAGCAATTATTTGACCCTTGTTTTTATTTTAATTAGCTTGAACATAGTGCACCTAATTCAGTTAATCTTTGTTTTGAAATAATGAAGTTCATCAGAAATTTCTCTCAATCAGATGATCCTCTTATCTAAATTTTTAAACGATTTTGCATGCAATATAAGGAAAAGCTAATTGCATGAACATGTGTATTTATTGCCAAAAAAAATATTAGATACTCAAATGTCCATAACTGCGCGCACAGATTTTCACATGATGCTTGAATTTCAGAAATACTTGGTCACACCTGTGTCTAATATTTTTGTAAGTAGTTTAGGTGCTGATTTTTGAAGATTTAATCTTTTGACATTGCTATAGCTTCTTCTGTCATATGTGTGCTGCTCCCTTGATGTTAACAACAGCTGCAAGCAGCAGAGGGCAGAACTTCTATCAATCCATCCAGATTCTCATAATAGCATCCATTTCCCCCTAATGTTTTCTGGAATTTACCTGTCAGTGCCTTAATCCTACCAAAATAGTTACAAATTTATGGTTCCCTGCTTACAATAGAGTAAAACAAAGCATAGAATTTGTTCATAGAGACACCAGCTGAGACAATAAAAAGGCCATAAAGAAAAGGTTATGGAGGAGACAGAGAATAATTTGAAGATAGTGGTTTGGTTAAAACACTCATATTTATTGCTGGAGGTGTCCAGCACTTAGTTTCTAGTAGACATTTTCAAGATCACTATTAATAACACAATACTACTAAACCAACCATGCCATTTTGCTACCAAAGGAGTGCAAGTTATATGGACACACATCAGTTTCCACATGTAAGTTTCACAATTACCAGTGAAATAATTTAGCAATAGTCCCTTCTACCAATGAAGAGTGGCAAGATTGTTAAAGAAAAATGGTTTTTTGTTTGTTTAACACATTCACTTTTACCAAAACAATTGTTTTTGCATCTTGCTTTGAACATCAGACCCTTTACCATTTTCCTGCAAATCTGAATCAAGTATTTTCTCAGTAAAACAAACACTTGAAATGCAGAGGGGATAAAATCTCAGAATCCTCCACCACCAAAAAAACTGCCTTTCACTCAACATGTTTATAAGTAGCAAAGAAGGATAAATGTTCCTGGCATCCCATCAACAGAGTATTCTCACCAACAATGCTTTCACAATCTCATTATGGGATCATCACCAAAGGTTAACTCATTGCTACTTTCTTATCACCTGCTTGTCAATGGTGGTGAACACAAAGAGAAGTGAATAGTTCTTTTATATTTGCCAAGTAAATAGAACCAATGAGTTTTAAATCCATGAAGAACAGAAGGCTACTTTTTAATGACCCGTTCAACAGAATTTTGATTCTTCCAAATCATCTGAGGCCCCCCAAGTTGAACAAGATAAATGTGCAAAAAGATGTGTTTTTGTTTTTCCAGCTGCCTGTTGGCTTCATCTTAATGTTTATAGGCCTGATTCTGATCCCCATCAATTCAGTTTTACACATTTGTAACTTGACTGATTTCAAGGGACTCATTCCCACTATGTTTCAGAGTGGAAAAGGCAAAGAATTCTGGATACAAATATGACTATTGATAATTATACTTTTCCTTGTTCCATGACCCTCTGTATAATTAAAAGAACGTGGGCTAGCTCATATCCCTGGCATGTAACAGCACAAGGGGCAGAAAGGTTCCATTTTCATTCTTCAATCACATGTTGAGGGAGAGGTTCTCCCATGTGAAAGAAAGCAAGGTTCTATCCCACATAACCAGCAGAATCTTATTTCAGTCCCGGTGACTCATAGTAGCACTCACGAGGCACGCTGTTCCATTATACCCCTCCTAAACTTTTAATTGCTAAGGGGGTGGGGTGTGTCCCCACATGTCCCCTCCCTGCTCTTCTAGGTGGCCCTCCCTGTGCCTCCTCCCCCGACAGGTGCCACTCACCTATGTTTCAGGAACCTCTTGTACCTACGATGACCAGACAGCAAGTGTGAAAAATTGGGATGGGCGTAGGTGGTGATAGTTGCCTATATAAGAAAAAGCCTTAAATATTGGTACTGGCCCTATAAAATTGGAATATCTGGTCACACTACTTGCAAGCTGCACCCATTTCTGGGTAGATCTCCTATCTAGGTGCTATCTCTGGAACCTCCTTAAAGGACACAGAGCTCTGCAAGGAGGTTGCATTTAATATTCACACACCACTGAGGGCTGAGGAGATCAAAGGGAGGTGGTCAAAAATATACATGCTCTCCCCAACTAGACTCCTCCCCCCCCCAACTAAAACACCCTGGGGTTCTCAGACAGAGCTTGACAAGACCCACTTCTACAGCTGCTTTTGGGTAAAAGTCTCTATACTCCAGCGTAGTGATATTCCATGTGCCCAGTGCTCGGAAGATGCTTTGCACATATGACTGGAAAGAGCACCTCTGTCTTGGCAGCATGCCTCTCCCACCACTCTGCTCAATCCAGCGGTTATAATAATCACAGCAACAAAACAAAATTACATTTGCTACCCTTCCGACACATCTATCTTTTGGAATATCATCTCTAGCATGAAAATCCTGCTTCAAAACAATCCGCTTTTGGTGATAACAGGACTTGGCTTTACCTAGATCAACAAAGTAATACGTATTTGACTCAGACTAGACGGCCATCAGAAACGTGAAGATTTCATAGGGAAATTAGAAAAAAAAAAACTTGAAAAACCGAGTGTTGAACATTTTCTAAAACAGACACATTTTTGTAAAATACCAAGGGCATTTTCTGAGGATTCCTGCCTACCACAGGATTTGGCCACTGTGGTGAAAGATACCACACAGAAATCACTTTATGTATATATTTGCATACATAAAGGTGTCATCATATGCACTAGATGCCTTTAACATAACTTTAAAATACCCACATCAAAGACACCCCAAAAGAACTAACAAGCAGCAGTACCAGTTAATATAGATTGAACCTTTCTAGTCTGGCAGCCTCAAGATCTTATAGGTTCCAAAGAAGAGCATTTTCCAGACCACAGGAGGTCAATATTGTCTAGCAGCATTACCAACATTTCCACTGCTTACTGGACTTTAAGAGCACTTTTAGAGGTAAATTAGAGTTAAACAACAGCACAGAACACTGAGAGCTAGGACTGTTGGCTGTAAACAAACTTATGGGGCCACAGGAAATTTGGCCTTACTCACGAAAAGTAGACATACAGCTAACTAAAATAATTCTGGACCATAGATGTTTCTGGACTAGAGAGTACCAGAATAGATAGGTTCAACCGGTATAAACTGTAACCAGCAAGCCACACAAATTAAAAGCTATAATATTTTGCCACTCTGTAAATTTGCTTCCCTCATGATACTCTGTCCTGAGTATGTATCTTGGGGAAAAAATGGCTTTACAGCATGCTATGAAGAGCATCATATCCAGCCATTTGGGAGCCAAAAAAAGGTGCAACATCCCAAAGCAACAGGGCCCTCTCTCCCAGCAACCTCTGGCCAGCAACCTCTCTCTGCTATGTCAGAGCTAGGTCCTAAGTGATTTTGGGCTTAACAGGAAGAAGGCCATCACCTTAAAAGCCACCCTGGCAACCCAGAAGCTGCAAGTACAGGAAATTAGTAAAAGCTTTGACATACATAATGGTTACAGTTTTAAATCCACATTTCTCCCCTTTAGTTTGTTATGGTAAAATGTTGTAGAATATGTTCCCTGTAATGTGCCCATTATTTAAGTACAAAATGTGAAATGAATGAGGGTTTGCTGCCATTGAGAGAAATGGCAAAACTCCCACTGAACTTAATTGGTACAAGTTCAATCTCTAAACATCCTAACCACAGTTCTGAACACTGATTTGGCAGGGCACATTATGTGCCTATTTTTAAGTATGCCAGTCATCTCGCTGAAATCATGTTTAAAATTAGGCATATGCTTAAGTACCTTGCTCAACTGGTGCCTGACAAGGGAGTTTTGCTTGCCTTTGAACTTCTGGATCAGTCTCTAAAATATGCAAGAAGATCTATTTTGGGGTAAGACGTGGCCTCCCTGCCGTGTCAGTAACCTATCTTTTTAATTTTTCAAATTTGTTAACTACAAATACTCATCTCCAGCAGAAAGCACATGGATCAGCATTTCCAGACTTCATTTGGCTCTACCTGGAGTGTTTTCCTGCTCTCTGAGTACAGAGTAGAAGTAATTGGATAGATGGAATATGGGATCAACTGGTTACAATTTACATGGAGTTAAAAATCTTGCTAATTGTTGATGACACTTTTGTCAAAATATTACAACATGAATATGTATTGTGATGCATAAATACTTGTAAATCTTTCGTTTTATTACTGGCACACTTCATCTCTTTTAAATGAAGGCAGACTTTGGATGCATAAATCAGCCACTCATGCATGAAGAAATACTGTTCTGTGTGTTGCAAACAAGCTCAGAGTATGCCAAAACAATGGGGAAAATTACCTTCCACACTGTTGCTGTGTAAATAATGTAAGGATCCTTTGGGAGGAGGCTAACGATTTATTTTAAGAAATTGGGTTATGATTTACTTCAAAATGACTAACCTATTAAAGTCCTGCCAACTAAAATACTGTATATAGTATGCAACTCTGTGGGGAAAAATCTATTAATTTCCTAATGTTTATGCACCATAATAGTTATAGAATTTTTCAAATGCTTCCAGAGCTCTAATCTCTCCATCTCTTTCAAGTCTGCTCCACTGAACTCTTATATGCAAAGACAAAAGTTGGATCAACAGGGATTTGGGGAGGATTCTCCTGCCTCAGCAGTACTGTTATTCATAGCAAGCAAGGCTCTTCTCTCTGCAAGAAATTTCTTTGACAGTGCTGACTAGCCTGAACTTTTTCAGAATGCCATGTGTGTTTGTTTGATTAAGCCTTGGCTTTGCGTTTGTTTGCAAAAGTCTCAGTGACAAGAGATTAAAAAAGAGCCATTCCTGACTCACTGTCTTCTCATAAAAATAGCTCCAGAAGGGCTCGATCCTGTAAACTTTTACTCAGCTGAGTAGTTCTGCTGAAGTTAAGGGAGCTATTCACGCAAGTAAGGGTTACTCACTGATTCAGGACTGCAAGAATGGGCTTTAAAACGCTGATAACTGCACCCTAGATCTTTACTAGTTAGCCACTCAAATTCCCACCATGTAAAAATATGATTTGCATAGCACTGTGCATGAAGGTTATCCTAATTACATACTACATTGGGTACATATGCCACCAAAATGTAATTATATCTAATTACATAAAATATTATAGGCTCATTTTACATTTTTTTCCGCAAATCTACATTTCCTGTGATTCTCAAATTGACCTTACAGATGGACTACTGTTTAGCTACTTAAATATATATCTGAAAATAATGAGAAATAAGATAAAAGATGGAAATGAGCTACAATCAATGGACAGTTAGCGCTTGAGCTTATTCTCCAGTATTTACATGCCTATAAAAAGCTGGACAAACAAAGTAGATGATCCTGTATACTGCATACTGTCATCAGATGTTTGGCTGTGTGTATGTGCACGTGTGTGTACGTGTGTTTTCCCTGTGTACTGTCTCAACACTTTGTAAACTGCACAACAGACCTCCAGTGAACTGCCCAATGACCACAAGATCCATTAACATATGAAGGAAGTCAGCCACATTTGCTATTGATGAAACAAGGTATAAGTATCCCTAAGAATCTACTAGATCACTAATACATGCATACCCATAAAAACAGACCAACTCTGTGCAGGATGGAACATTCTGTTCCTCCTGAGGCCAGACATTTCCTCTGAGTTATATCTGTATAGCCCAATAAGTTATATACCGCCCCTCCGACTTAAGATAGGTGCAACCCTCTGATGTACTTAGTTACTGCCCCCTCTGACATAGTTGATCACCACCTTGATCTTGGACCTTGTAGCTTATGGTCCAATCAAAACATCTCTATCCACCATGCTGTCATCCTCTAAGATGGGTCATCATATTCCTGGTATCTCTGGGGAATGTGTGGGTTTTGAGGTGTTCTTATACCTCCTTTCTAGAATGTGTTTTCATATGTATTTCTCTGCCTAGTGTAATTCACACACAGTGTGGTTCACTCTCCCATGCAGTGGCACTTATACCACTTAAGACAGAAAGAATGAGTTTGCTCTACAGCCTTAGCTGACAGCCAGCTATCTTTTAGCCCAAGCTGTAGAGACTCATGCATTAAGCTCCAGAAGTCTGAGGATCAATTCCATCTGTTGGTATTGCACAAGCACTATATAGGAATGCGTGATTTTGCAATATCAGCCCCATTCTTGCCAGACTCTAAGCAGGGCCTGCCTCTTGCTCAGAATTTAACTTTTCCTATAGCAGCAAAGTTTTGACCACTATTTTAACCCAGTCCTCAAGCTTCTGATACAAGGCCTTCTCTCTCAGGCCCTCTATCTACTACATACACAACAGAAATGATGTGCTTCAGCAGAATGATAATGGAATTGGGAAGTTTTCAGTACAAGAGTCTTGGTTTGGCTCCAGCCAGAGACCAAAAATTTTTATAATCTGATGAGTGTTTAACAAATGAGTTGGTATAGGCCTCCAGACCCCAAAGACCAATAGTTATTTTTGTAGGCAGTTTTGGCAGAAATTAAGCATTGAATGGGGGCATGGACATTAAATAATATTCTCTCCCCAGCTGGTGGTTCCTGTAGCTCAGACACAGCCATGGACCTTATTTGCGCAGGGAAGTTGTGCCCTTTTGTAATGAAAAGTGCAGGGTGGGTTGGGCATGGGCATAGGCAGGAACCAGGGGTGCAGGTTCCCGGTGGTGCTTACCTCAAGCAATCCCTGGAAGCAGTGGCATGTCTCCCTCTCTGGCTACTAGGTGGAGGCACAGCCAAGAGGCTCTGCACAGTGCCCTGTGTGCAGGCACCACTCCCACAGCTTCCACTGACTGCACTGGGAGCTTCGGAGCCAGCGCCTGGGGCAAGCAGCAACATGTAGAGTCCATGGCCTACCCTTATGCATAGGAGCCAGTGTGTGATATGCTGGTGCTTCCAGGAGCTGCGTGGAGCCAAGGCAGGCAGAGAGCCTTGGACTTAGACTTTTCAGCTTAGAAAAGAGGAGAATAAGGGGAGAATATGATAGAGGTCTATAAAATCATGACTGGTGTGGAAAAAGTGAATAAGGAAAAGTTATTGACTTGTTCCCGCAATTTAAGAATTAGGGGGTCACCAAACAAAATTAATAGGTAGCAGGTTTAAAACAAACAGAAGGAATTTTTCTTCATACAACACAAATTCTTTGCCAGAGGATGTTGTGAGGACCAGGACTTTAACAGGATTCAAAAAAGAACTAGATAAATTCATAGAGATTTGGTCCATCAATGCTTATTAGCCAGGATGAGTAGGAATGGTGTCCCTAGCCTCTGTCGGTTAGAGATTGGGAATGGGTGACAGGGATGGGGTCATTTGATGATTACCTGTTTTGTTCATTCTCTCTTGGGCACCCGGCATTGACCACTGTCAGAAGACAGAATATTGGGCTAGAGGGACCTTTAGTCTAACCCAGTATGGCTGTTCTTATATTTTCTGATTGAAAACTGGACCCCTGACAACACTAAGTGCACTCTAAGGAACTGTGAAACCTGCACTTTTCACTGTTATTTTGTTCTTTTGTATTTCTAACAGTATTACACACACAGGTATGTTTCTATACTGGACTTACATGTTTCATTGAGACTGACACCAACCCACTGAAATCAACTAGCATTTTCACATTTAAATGAAAGTGCAACATGAATTTAGCTGAGCATCCTACTTTAACCTCTATTCATACAACTAGGCAATGAAATCAAGTGCTGTGCTCAGTCCCCACATGGGTTGCATACGTTATACCTCAATAAAAATTCAAAGGAATCGCTCAAAAATTATTGAGCAAAGCCATGGCAATTGTTATAAAAATTTCATGCAACAAATATGACCGGAAGTGAGTATGATAAGCATTAATTCCTTCTCCAAACAATGTAATTTGTTTATCTGGAAAGTGTGACTTGTGCATTTCTTAATTAATACTGATATTTACTTTAGTCAATCATATTTTTGTATTTCACGTTCATTAAAATTTAACTGGTACTAGCACAAGGACACTCTGTGTTCTTATGCGGAGGGCTAAATGATGTAATATGACTTCCTGTAGCTATGGAGACCTTTGCTCTTGTTAGTGCTGCTATTCCATTTGACTGTTACCCTGTATAATCTTTAAAGAATGTTTTTAGTCATGAGCCCTTCACCTTCTGGTGATTTCATCCAGATACAATTTCCACGGGCTTCATCCATGTAGAGAGAATAAAAGAGGGAACCATCTGAATAAAATAAAATGTCACCATTAAATTGGTTTTTGTAGCTTAAGGTATAATGTAATGATATTTCTCAACAGCTGCTTTCAGTTGAATTTGAAGTTTTGAAAACCCTTTGCGCCTGATTCAAAGTAATAAAATGCAGGTTTTGGTGTTTCCTTCTTCAGTGTTGCATACAATAAGCAAAGCCCTGATACCTTACATGGCAACTCATGGACATTACAAATTTTTACTTCAGGTTAATATTAATTACTGAACTCAACAATTGAGAAATGAGGCACCAATGCAAATGTCTTTTTTCCCCCAAAGACCTAAGGAGGGGATGAAACATTTTTAGTATTGTATTTTATATAGTTTGTTTTATATAATATAGGGTATCTCTAATTTTCCATGCTAATCAAATATTATTATCCATACAATAATGTTCACAATTTCCTAAAGTGCATTACCAACTGAAATACAAGCTATACCAAGGAATCACCTCACTGTCTGGTGAAGTGAAATATGGGAACTGTTTGCAGAACACAATACCAGAACATAAGAACTAAAGACAGATGATGAAGATTAATTTATCCAACTAAAATAACGGGAAATTTAGGGAGGCAAAAGAAATTACTCAAGTTGAAATTATCACCTGAGTCGTTCAAAATGTGCTATGGTATTTTTGATGAAAACAAGTGATCAATGCACGAGCCATATATCAAACCTCAGGGATGGGACTTCCTCCAAAATGGTGCCTTTAGTATTGGTATTGCAGTAGATTGTGGAAGCACTGAGTGAGCATGGGATTGTACTGTGTTAGGTGCTATAAATACACATAGTGAGAGGCAATCCCTGCCCACTGAAAAGCTTATGGTTTAGGTAGACAAGACAGACCAAGGATATGAAGGAAAACTGGTTCAGAGAATTGACATGTCTAAGGGCATGTCTAGACTACGTTCTATTTTCGGAAGAGGATATGCAAATTCAGAAGTGAATGGCAAAGCTGGAAATAGAAGCCAGGTTTCCTGAGCTCCAGTACAGTGTCCTATCCACTAGACCAGGGGTTCCCCAACTTCATTACACCATGACCACCTTCTAATTACAAAAATTGCTATACTACACCAAGTGAGGGGACTGAAACCTGAGCCCCGCAACCCTGAGAAGGGGAGGAACAAACACAAAGCCTAAGGGCTTTGTCCCAGGCAGTGAGGCTTCAGCTTTGGCCCTGGGCGGGGTGGCTTGAGTTCTGTTCCTGGACCGCAAATTTACCACCAGCCCTGGGAACCCCATTAAAATGGTTTGAAAACAACAGTGCTAGATTATGCTGCCTCTCCATACAATTTTCAGAATTAACAAGTACCACTGACATTAAAGCAAGGCATTTCTATCTAATTTCAAACAAACTGTATCCGAGAATATCCAGAGGAGTTAAAAGAACAGACAGAGAATTAACTAAGTCAAAATAATAGACCTAGGGTATGTCTACACTGCAGCATTTTTCCGGAAAAACAAATGTTTTTCCAGAAAAACTATACTTATGTCCACACTGATATTGTGTTCCTTTGACAGGAAGTCGAAAGAACGGAGGGGTTTTTCCAACAGCAGTAAACCTCTTTCTACAAAGAAGCCTTTTTCCGAAAAAGCATTTTCGGAAAAAGGCATGCGTGGACACAGAAGAGGGAGTTTTCAAAAGAAGAGGCCTCCAGGAAATAACACAGGTGCCCTGGTGGACGAAGTGGCCATAGGAATCACAACATAAATGCAAGATAGCATCCAATCAGTGTGGACACTATCTTTTGAAAAAGCACATTGCTTTTTCCTTGCGCTTTTGCTGTGTGGGCGCTCTCTTTCGAAATAAGCTTTTCTGGAAGATGCCTTCCGAAAAAGCTTCTTCCAAAAGAAGCTTGCAGTCTAGACATAGTCCTAGAGAGTGTCAAGTTGGGTGAGGTGATATCTTTTTATTGGACCAGCTTCTGTTAGTGCACGAGACAGACACTGGTCCAATAAAAGGTGTCACCTCACTTACCTTATCTTTTTAACTTCCTGGGGATGATGTGACACTGTGTAGAACCACAGAATGGCATGGTAAGGATGAAAGAAAATTACTATGATTATGAATTATTTACCTGTAGTGCTGAAGTCCTCAGGAGCCTTCATCCTGGACCCAGACCCCCACTGTGCTAGGAGGTCTACAAACACAGAGGAGACTAATGCTAAGTAAATTAGGGAAGATGGGGAGGTGGGGAGAGAGAGAGAGAGAGAGAGAGAGACAATGCATGAGATGGATTGGTGTAAGTCCATGGATTCTAAACAGAAAGGAAAAAATAAGAGTGAACAATGTCCCCTCCTCTCTTGGTGAAGACTGATTTCTGATGTCAGGACTGACATAACACACTTCAACTGGCAGCACAGAAAACAGACCTTTCTGTCATACAATACAACTTCTCCTTTTGTCTTGTGTCTTCAGATGTCTGTTTCCCTAGGGGCTCATGAAAGGCCATCCAAAAGAAGCAATACATTTTCAACACTGCTAGCCTTAATTCTGGAAACAGCTCAATTGCATGATGCAATCTCATTAGTAACATTAGCATTTATTCTGACTCATCATCTTTATATGTCATAGGAGGAAGAGACACAATCTTTTAAAAAGATACCCAGCACTTTAGAGATCTTCTTCATAAATGTGTTTTTAATTAGGTACTAACTCTCAGCTGATCGACTGTATACAATACAAAATGAATAAAACTTAAGTTACAGATTTTCAAGAGCTGGGAAATTAAATGACGTGAAAAGCAAATACTCTATCTTTGCAAAACTATGGTGTTGGACTTCCAGTGGTGAATAAAACCCTTTTATTTTTGTCAAATTTTGATCCAGATGTGTTAACTACCCTCAGTTTCCATTTGAAATTTAGTGTAGAATGTGTCCAACAACTCAATGTGCTATTCATCTGAAACTGCCAAATCATGTCTGGTTTTCGACTAAAACAATTCAAAACTGCCAGTTTTCACATGAATGACACTTGAACCCATAAGTCAGCTCTGATTGTCTTGGAATTTTACAAGGCTTTCCATGAAACTCCTTTTAAATTTACTGAAAGCTAAGTATGCAAACAGGTACATTATTGTAACCTGAATTTGGAGTTTTTAATTAAATCAGATGAGCAAGAGCTTTTTTGATTTCACCATCATTTTTTTGAAATTGAAACAGTGTACTGTGTGTTAACAAAAGATCATTGTGAAATTAAGAGTACTGGTGAAGTGAATGAATTAGGGAAAAAAAGACTTAGATTTGATAGTTTCCAGAGAATCAAGAAGTAAAAACAATTGTCAGACCTGGACAAGCTACATTAGATCAATTTAAAAAATACCTATTCTTCAGTATTCTAACTCTCTAACACACATTCCCATGAATGATTCTTACTGATGCAATTACTGCTATTAGTTAATGTGGGAGTATTCATCGGGAAAGTACAGATTATTGGTCTAAGTAGGAATTTGTAAAGCCACTGATGTAGGCAGGAAAAAAGTTGATATTAACCTGTCTAAATTTAGGATTTCCTCAAAATCTGCATGTTAAAAATCAATAACCATCTATGAACCTGTTACTTAAAAAGTAAAAGCCTCATGCTGCAAGGTCCTGAGCACCTCCCGTGAAACACTGAACACTCACAAAGTCAAGATTAAGTTGTAATGTAACAAGCAGGTAAATAGAGAAAAGAATGCTTACTTTTATGGAGCGCTTCAAAATCCTTGTAAATAAGACACTACACAAGGACCAAAGTGTTTTTCCCTCTTTTAATGAGGCTTCTGAATTTAGCACCTATCATCCTCATTTTAATGCTGCAGTTAGTCAGTTTCACAATACAGAGCAGCATGGGATTAAGGTGTTGGCAATTCCTTAAAAATGTTGCTTTATGATATTACATAGGGTCTGAAAGCTACCTTAGTTAATAAGTGATGAAAGACCATAAGCAGGGCTCAGTGCTGTTGGTCTCTCCAGCTCAGAGATTTCTTTTCATTCTATCCTAGTTTCAGAGATACAAGAACAACACCAAGGTTACATCTAGACTGCAAGCCTCTTTCAAAAAGAGAGCATCTAGACTACAACCAGTACTTTTGAAAAAGCAAGCCGCTTTTTTGAAAGAGAGCACCCAGGCAGTCTGGATGCTCTCTTTCGAAAAAGCACAGTTTGCATTACATAGCGCCTTTTTTCAAAAGAGCACTTTCGAAAAAAGGCTTTATTCCTCGTAAAACAAGGTTTTCCGCAGTCAAAAAAACTGCCACGTTCTTTTGATTTACTTTTGAAAGACCGCAGCAGCAGTCTAGATGCAGGGGAAGTTTTTTCGAAAAAAGGCCACTTTTTTCGAAAAAACCCTGTAGTCTAGACACACCCTAAGGGATGAATTCCGTGAGAGTTCCCTGTATGTATAGACTTTAACATCTTCTCCTGGGTTTTAATCATCATGAAAAAAAAATCATACGAATTGTCAGGCACAGCCACTGGTAGTCAGCTAATGCTGATTAGGCAGTCATGTGGCTATTAATGGTATTATTATAGCTGCTGTTAATGATATATCCAGTGATCCATTGTTTTCATGAAAACAATACCTGCACAACAGCTGTCCTCTTTATCATCATCATCTAGGCATAGCAGTAAAGACAACAAGTCTGCTACACTAAAGACGTTAGGAGAACTAAACTGCGAAATGTGGACACAATGAGAAGCAGGGTAACCATAAAGCCAGTACAATTTTGTGACACAGTTGCAGAAATATATAATGAGTCAGATATTGAACAGATTAAGCGAGTGAATGAGAATGGCACTACTACCTCGTGCCTCTACAAGAAGATTTTGTATCACTTGGTAAAATACAATTGTAAATTATTTTTGCACCATCCAACTCCACAAAGTTAGCAAACTTGACAAATTGCAACTTCAGCTTTTTTTTCAGAAATGTTTTGGGATATCTCATGGCATTGGTAGCGCTTTCATTGCTCCAGTACTTGTGCTCCAAAGGGTTCATCCAATGCCCACTGAAATCAATGGAATCATTTTATGGAATTCAGTGGGCTTTGGATCTTACCCAAGTGAGCATAAGAATTGAGATTCTTGCTTTCCACTGTGAAAGCCATAATAAGATTCCCTCTGACCTTTCTTCCTTTCCCTTTGTGTACCTGCACAAGGCAAAGCCAGAATCTGGACCCATATTTATGTCCATTGATTATTCCTTTCTACAGAAAACACTTCACATGTGTTGAATCTGATTTTGATTATTTTTCTTCTCCCAGCTTTTTTTGTTTATTGATTCCAGGTCATGTCCTGCACCGATGTACACATTAGTTAATTCAATTATAGTAAATCCATACAGAATGTTACACCTTATCTGATTTTAATTTTATGCAATGTATGTTCAAATTACATCTTGGATTATATGCAACTCTGACCATTGTGTTGTTTACTCTGTCCTCAAAATCATTAATGAAAATACAGCATGGAATATTATTACACACTGATTGGACCTCTGGGAAGCCCCATTTGACAACTCTCCCCAATTTGACAGTAAACCATGAACAATTACTCTCAGTGTTTGATTTTTTTAGCCAATTATGCATTCATATCTCTATAGTTTCCCTGTGAGACTGTCATTTGGAAATGAATCAAATAGCTTAATAAAGTATGTTATTTGCTCACATAGTATATGTGTCAGCTTAGATGCCCTATGAACATGCATCTATCAGTGTTTACATTGACCGGGAGAGCACTTTTCATGGAAAAAATATCCTATAAAGAAAAATTATTATTATAGCTGTAGTAAATAAAAGTCCATGTTCTCACAGTGTGATGGTTGGGTTATATGAGCTATTTTGAAAAGAAGAAGAAGAAAAAAAAAACACTTCCAAAACCTAACACTGAAGTGATTTTGGCATTCAGTCCTTTCAGGATCTCATGCTCAGCATTCTGAAACAGGGTATGGGCCAGTATGATACTGAAAGCCATTCTGTTGTAATAAAATAAACCTTTTTGCTATTGATTGTGAGATGTGAGATGCCAGATTAACCTCCATTTGTAGGCATGTACTGAGCAAATCCAATTGACTTAAGCCCAGTCTTCCACTAACAGTAGCAGGCAAGTCTTCAATATGAGGTAGTGGATACTGATTTGAACATAAATTTGAATTTCAATGTCACTTTGAAGTCTCCACAAATTCAGACTGAGACATCCTTCTTGGTCACTGATGCAATGTGGGTAGGCCACTCGTGTGAATCTGGTCACAAGACTCTAATATTCACTAAATGGTGCAAATCAGTTTCCAGAAGTCGTTATGTAATGGATAGGAGGAGTGCTGGCCAGCATCCAGTGACTAAGGGGTTAAACTCAGGTAGCTAGCAAGACTATTGGCAGGAAGCCAGGAGAACCAACAGGAATAAAGTGCTGAAATATGATTTGTATAAGGTACCTTGCCTGTTTTCTTTGTGTGTGTGGAAGAGTTAAACCAGGAGTTGAGAGAGAATGATTTAAACCCTGGCAGGACTACCATGCCACCAAGGAATTTGGGGCATGGAAGTGGACTGAACCAAGAAAAGATTGGGAGTAAGTAAAGGGAAAAAGTGAATCTAGTCACGATGAGGTTATTTTCTTTATTTTGTGGTTTGGTTTAAATTGCTGTGTGAATCTGTGTGTCACCTCCCCATTTACCATCTAAGCATTGTTCCAGAGAGCCTCAGACTGAAAGGTCAGATACCAGAGACTGCAGCTTGTTTTTCTCTTTTCTTTTTTCAAGCTCTTTTGGGGCAAAAGAGCTTGGGGTGAATTCAAGTGTTCACTCCAGTTTTTAGGGATAAAAATCACTTAATGGTGGCACCTAGCCCCCCAAAATCTGTGCATTTATGATTCTGGGGGAAGTTTTTGTAACCAGTGTCTGGCAAGGTATATTTAAAGTCTTTGCGGGCCCCCATCTTCTGCACTCGGAGTCCTACAGTGGGGAAAAGCCCTGAAAGGTGACAAGACTCCAATATGCACTAAATGGTGCAAATCAGCTTCCAGCAGATTCTTCAGAGTATAAGACACAACTCAGAGCTTGCAGAATTTTGTTTGGGTGTCAGAGACTAAACAGTAAGCTTTTACACTGGTTACAAAAACTGTAAGCTTCACTGACACATTGTTGAATGCTCCAAGCTGTTTTTCAAAAACTTTGGAGTGTCTAGTTAGTATGTTTTGAATATTTCAGAGTGAACATTTCTGTGCTTGCCTTGGTCCACCTCCCCCTGAGCTTCTCAAGCCAAAATAGAGGATACTTTCCTTAAATCAGATACAAGGGTGAAATCAGGGATTATCCATTTAGTTGAACTTTCACCTGGAGTCTCCCTTGTGAGTCTCATTATTCCCTGCTCTAAGTCTTGAAAACCGTGGAGGTTTTTTCCCGAGGAACTTGTGACAAAGTCTGGTGACATGTTAGAGGCAAACTTAGTGAAACAGCAGTTCCAATATTAAGCTCCATTCTTGCTGGAACTCCATTGAGCAAGAGAATAACCCAGGTGACATGTAACTCTAGCTTGTGATAATGTGTTGTACTGGACTTTGCTCAGCATGATTAGAGCTCTAGTCTTTTTCCATATAAAGAATTCACAGCTTCGATCCTTGCTTAGGTTCAATCTTCACACGTATCTTCTGGGATGAACTGATATGCTATGGTGCTGGTCATTGAATTATGTTACAGGTCATGGTGAGGTGTCATTTTTCAGACACTTTCCGCAAATGATCTCACATGTTTAGCAATCCTTTCCTGGGTGAATAATTGGTTCACAATTGCCATAAAGAAGTCCTTACGTTTCCGTGGTCATCTGCCTCATCGATATGCAACAATTCATGCACACTAAATTTCAAGAAATCCTTCACTATGGTTTCCATTGCAGCTACTATTTCAATAGGTTTCTTAGATAGAAGCACTGATATCAATAACTTCTACAGAGCCTGGGCATTATATAATCCAGAGACTAACAGGATCACAGAGCTTTGCTTAATGATTCTTCAAATGGACAGCACTCTCATGAATTTCTTAGAGAAGCAATAAGCTTTGCTACTGACTCTTCACTTCCTAGACAGTGTGCTGTTGTCATCAATGGGACAGAGGAAAAATGTTGTGGTGTATATGGTTCTGCTGGAGAAAACAGGTCACATGTAGTCCATGGGGCTCTGTTGGAGACAACAGTTCACATGATAGTCCATATGTCTTGAGACTCATCAGTGTCGGCAAGGCTGAAACTTGTCCATCTAGAACGGGATTGCAGTTGCAAATTATTCAAAATATTTCAGGTACACCACCTGTGGTTTGCAGTTTTCATCCAATTCACCAGTGTTGCCCACAGAAATTGCCATTTTCTCTGCTCTCCTGGATATTTGCCACAGGCATATGGCTTGTTGTTACTGCCCTATCTGTTCTTGATTTGCCACTACTGGCAATGTACCAGCACTGCAGATTTCTTCCTTGGGCTGTACCTGGGCTCCCTCTGCTGGCTATACATCTAAAGTGCATGCTTATCTTGCTTTTGTGCCAGTTTTCTCATTCTCAATCACAACAGCTTCTTGTGTTTCCCACTATTTATTCATTTACAGTAGCTCCCCCAAGGAGTAATCTATTCTTTTATGTTGTTTTCAATAGCCAGTGCCTCCTCTCTAGCTGGCTGGTCCATGATATCCCTGCATTAAAAGCATCCCTCTGTCATCTTGTACCTCTATTTTCCTCCTTTTTGTGTTATTAGTTGCTTACCTTCTCTTCTTGTTGTTCAGGCAGATGCAGCACTAAGCACATATGGGGCAGAAATATGGCAAAGTATATATCTGGACTTGGCGGGATCATAGAATCACAGAAGATGTATAGGCTACTACCAATTCCCCCTTTTTCTTCTCTTCTGCACACTAAATAAATCCAGTTCCCTCAGTCTATCCTCATAAGTCACATGACCCACCCTCCTAATTATTTTTGTTGCCCTCCATTAGACTCTCTTCAGTTTCTCTACATCCTTTCTGTAGTGGAGGGGCCCAAAACAGGACAAAATACTCCAGACGTGGCCTCACCAGACACTTGCAAATACAGGGAATTAACCTTCTTTAAGGTTCATTGCTTTTACTTCCCTCCCTCATACAGATATATTAGCACTGGTCAAAAGGTATCCATCAAAACTGCTCTTTAACAGAAAATTGGATTTTTGACTAAACAGTTTTTGGGGGGAAATGGGTGTAAAAATTCCTCCTTTTTCCATACATATCCTCACTTTTTCTTCAAAAGATTTCTATTGAAATTCACAAGATTTTAGCTGAAATGTTTTGGTTTTCAGGTTTTTGGCCAAACAATTCAAAATTTCCAATATTCACAATAGCTCTGCTAACTGAATGAAAGAAATATAGAATCATAGGGCTGGACGAGACCTCAGGAGGTCATCGAGTCCAACCAGCTGCTAAAAGCAGGACCAATCTCAACTAAATCATCCCAGCCATGGCTTTGTCAAACTGGGACTTAAAAATCTCTACCTCCTTAGATAACCCATTTCAGTGCTTCACCACCCTCCTAGTAAAACAGTTACACTATTAAGGAGTTAGAAGAGCAAAGATCTCTGGAGCCAGCATTGAGGCTCTCAGATGGTTTGGGCCTCCAGCAATAGCCTTCAAACTCAGTATGATTTTGGAGTAACCACAGAATGAACCACTGATTTTTGTAAAGATGGCCAAACCTACCACACCAACATGGAGGATAAATTCAAAGGAACCTCTTCAAGACAAACCTCCCCAGCCTTTAGTTACTGATTTTCCATAAAAGAGGGAGGAAATGATTTCCCATAAGAGAAGAAAAATGGCCATATTGAGTCAGACCAAAGGCTCATCTAACCCAGTATCCTGTCTTCTGACAGTGGCCAATGCCAAGTGCCCCAGAGGGAATGAACAGAACAGATAATCATCAAGTGAGCCATCCTCTGGCAAGCCAGGTCACAGTGACTGAAGACTGAATTTTTAACTCCAGATACATTTCCCAATGACTGCAGAATTAGGCCCTAGAAAGAAGGATAGTTAGTCATGCCTCAACAGTATTAAGTTAAACTTCTGTTATTATAGGAAGGGGTAGTATTATCACCTATTGTTAATATTCCCTGACACTTCCTATTATAAGATTCTACTTTTACTTGCTTATATCTTTGCCAAATTTTGACTATTTGAGGGTAAAATTTTCCATATTAAGTCACTCCCTTGGGCTGATTTCTTTAAAATTATTTTTTATTATTATTTTTATTTTTTGTTCAGCAGTTTGAGAATGAGGTTATGGGAAAAGGCATGGTTTTACACATGTTCAAAATCATGGTGACCAAAATTTATTTGAAACACTTTAGCGTCCCCATGCTTTGGTGAATGGACTTGAAAAGTTTGAAGGAAGGGGTTGACTTTGCCAGGGTGTGTTCATTTTGCTGTTCTTGTAAACATCTAGCCAAACCTGACCAAGTTATAAGCCCTTGAAAAATTATACCGTGCACATTCTAAGAGGTTCCTTAGATTTAAATAGCTAAATTCCTTGAATTTTCCATCTGCATTGGACAAGCACCAACATGCAGCTGAGCATATGTTTCCCTGTAATTGCAGGTCTGGGCTGTTGCAGTCTGGACTGACTCTGGACCTGGGCACCTGATGTAACAGCAGAGAGCATGTCCAACTTATGCTGTCTGTGGCTCATTCCCACCTCCCCACGAGCTTAGACAACATTTTGGACAAAACCAGCAGTTGTGAAGGCAGGGGAGACAGGCCCTGAAGGAAGGTATCATGGGAGCAGACTGGAGCAAGGAGAGGGACAGAGGGAAACTTGAAAGGAAGATTAGCAAGTGGGGAGAGAAGGAAACTGGGAATTGGGGTGTGTGGAAAGAGTGTAAATGACTGGACAATGAGATTGAAACTGAGAGCCAGAGAGAGGAATTGGGGACTGTAAACTGTAGGAAGAGATGGAGGTGTCTTGTGAGGAAAAAATAATGTGTGGTCATGTAATTAAAGACTAGACCATAATGCAGGGATGGGCAATAATTTTTGTTAGGGGCATGCCAAGATTTTGGTAAATGGTCAAGGGGCACACTTTTCTATGGAGGTGATGTGCGGTCTGAGAGAGAGGTTGGGTGCAAAAGCTCGGGATAGGGGAATGGGATACAGGAGAGGGTGCAGGGTCTGGGAGGGAGTTGTGATCTGAGGGAGAGGAGGTGCAGAGGGTTTGGGTGGTGACCTCAGGCAGGAGAGGGTGGTGACCTGGGGCAGGAGTTGGTGGGGAGGGAAGGGCAGGGGTGTCAGACTCTGGCAGGAAGCGCTTACCTAGGTGGCTCCCAACCAGAAGCCCTACAGGATCCTGAGGCAGGTTTTCTCTGCCACAGTCCTAGGCTGCTCTAAATGGCTGGCTGCTCCCCGTGGATCTCTGGTCCAGGTGGGGGACAAGGCTTCGCACACTGCCTCTGACCCCCAGCAAAATCTCTTAGCTCCTATTAGCTGGAAACTGGTCAGTTGAAGCTGAAAGATTTTGTCAGCACAGGAAGACTCCTCGCCCCATCAGCAGTTGGAACTGAAAACCACAGTAAGCAGCCAGCTGCTTCTGTGCCTGAGGGTCCTGGCAGGAAGGCCTGTGGGCCAGATTCAGCCCCTGGGCCATACTTGCCCACCCCTAGCATGATGCATATTTCCAAAGAACCAAACTAAGGACACAGAGGTAACTTTAATTCTCACATTTCCTAACTTTTGAGTGCTTGACTTTACTACCTTCACCATGTTCTTTGAATGTATAATTGTTGTTATTACAATACCACTTATTGAGATCCTGGCCTTGTGCTAGAATCTGCCCATGCACACAGTATTAGAAATTCCTGCCTCAATAGCATCAAAATAGACAAGACCCATTAAGGCTAGAGAAAGAGAATATTGCTACACCTCTACTTTATGTATGTGGAACTTCAGCCCAGAAAGATTAAAATGTCTTAAGCTTTTCCTCCACATCATGGCCATCAGGGGGTAATGTTGACAACTTTTCTAAACCACTAAAAAGAATGGTGTACAACCTATTAAAATCACATTGATTTACAAGAGCAGAGGATCTGACCCATGATGTCTATAAAACAGATATGTTAGGAAAGGGTCAAATTTAATATGATACAAATGGCATGATCTACCTCCTAGGATTCACAAACCCATAAAATATTAATAAGGACCAAATTATCTTCCTTTCTTTTATATTTAATTTGACCATTGAGATGACTAATCCTTTCCTAATATATCTGATTTCATTGCTATTGGATTTGCTTCTATCGTTTACTAGTGGCCGGGCCTGGGGACAGATTCTACACAGTGAATATATCCTCTTCAGGCAATGTAGTTATTCCCGATTTATGCCAGTCGAACTGGGAACAGAATTAGGCACATTTCTTTGTTATGGTTCTGACACTGTTCCCACTGAAGTCAATGGAAGTTTTGCAGAATACTTTGTTTTTCAACTTAATTAAAAGTAGCTGATATATTTGGGATCACATTCTACTTTCTTAACAATCAGTACTAGCTTAGCAGCCTTCTTTGTCCCCATCCTTTCTTGAACTGTCTGACTCTACAGAGACAGCATCTATTGCTGAACACTTCAGCAAATTCACAGACAATCAGGTCTTTAGTATCAGGGGGCATCCATGAATTCAGGCAGTTGTTTTTCACTTTTGAGCATACAGTAGTTAAATATTATATTTGAAATATTGCCAAATTACCTTGCTGGTATCCAAGGATCCTGGCATTCATGAATAATTAGCTCTAAAGTTATTCAACCTCTTTATAACAGCTGATGTAGAGCTGCTACATGCAGAATAATATGTTCCTACTGTATTTGATTTCAGCTAATACATGTCAGGTAGTGGAAACAAAATATTCATCCCTTAAACAAGTCTATGAGCTAATCTGAGTCTGGATATATAATAATATTGTAATTTACTAAGAAATGATGCAGCTGGGGCAAAACACAGTTAATTTGAAAGAATATTGGGATTTAATGAAAAATGATCTCATTCAGTCCTAAAATCTTAAGTATAAAGTGCCTATTTCCAGTCTCACTTATGTTGGCCTAAATCAAGCATCACTGCAAAGGTTTTTTTGCAGCAAGACACTCTTGCTTTTTGTCTTGTATGTATCGGAGTTCAAAAGGCCCACCTCTAACTAGGTGCTAAATAATGAATAACCCTAACCAATAACGATTCTTGGAGTAGTACTAATACAGCAAAGCTGAAATTCAAACACGATGCAGAAGTTGGAATATATGGGTATGTTTATATACTCTGCAGATTGAGCAAGATTTCTTAGATCAAACAGCTCCTTTGTTCTGCTCCTCTAAGCATTGCAGAGAGACAAGAAATCCAGAAGATTTTTCCAGCTGGACATTTCCATGGCACAGAATAGCCCCAAAGTGGCTTAGGAATTCCTGTTACCCAACTTGCTGCTTTCAGCATAAAAGTTATGTTGGGACCATGACCTACAGCAAAGCACTCTGCCTGTACTTCACTAGTCTAATCTAATGGTGCAAACTATGTCACACCTGCTATAAAACTGAATCAGGAAGCCAAAATTGAGCCTCTCTTAGCCACACAGATACACACTCACCTATTCTCAGTATCTGCTGGTCACAATTGAGAATCCAAGCCATTATTTTCATTTTTAAAGACATTTTTCAGGAGCACCTACTGGCACTTTAAAAGGCGGTTTGGGAAGAAAAACAAAGCTCATTTTCTTTTAAAATGTCTGACAAACACTGAGGCCAAAGGGCAAACATGAACCAACCAACACAACAAAAGTAAAAAACAAACTCCACTTTTGCAGAACTTCCGTATAGCATCTGACTTCATGAAAAACTCCAAAGGCTTCCCAGATAGAACCACAGGCAATCTTTAGGTATGGCTTTTAAAATGTTAATGTCTTGTTAGCTTAAGCTAACTCTGAAGGCCTGTATGTGTTAAATAGAGGGCATATTATGGCAGTATTTTTGGACAGCTTCTTATACCCCTGGGACAATTATTGCAAAGATTTACAGCAGTGATTTATGCAGCGAGAGAGTGAGATAGTAGGACAGTGCAATGGTGGTTTACTGAAATTACTTTATACTGATTTCCCAGGTTCTTTTCCAATTTTGCTTAATTAAAGGTAAATTAAATCCAACTATGTCACCCAATTACATTTTCCTTCTCCATTTTATTACAGTGTCTACAAGCTGACAGAATAAAGAATTGCCTTCAATCGAAAAAAGACAAATTATTCTCTATTTAAACTGCTGGGGCTGCATTTTAATTCTTTAACATCCGCTAAGCACTTAACAGAGGAGGACAAAATTAACTCAAAGAATCAATGCCTCTGTTTTTCAATAGACTTCAGTAACTTGAGGCTTTTTAATTAAATACTCAGTTGCAGTTTATTACTTTAGCTGGGTCTGGCTCTCTGTACTTTTAAGTCTTTTAAAATATAAACCCTTTTATGTGGTAATAACATTTCTCTATAGTTTCTTAAAACCATAGAGGTGTTGGTGTAGCCTGTTTATATTTAGCTCTCTACAGCTGCTAAGTAATTGCTTTTTGCCTAACTGGAATATTTCTTTACACTCTGTATGTATAGACACTGTATACAGTATATAATAAAGCCATTCATGCTGCAATAATTAAGGCTGTGTCAGTACTTTCATTACAAACTCCATTTTTCAAACATTATAACTCAGCTATAAAATTTGTCCTGGACTCCGTCCACTTTACATGAAGGCATAAAAAAGTTTACAAGTTTTGGACACTTGTTTTGCAGGTGTAGAACTTGAAAACAATTTTGATTTAAAATGAAATTTGACAAAGAGCCACTGGGTTTTGAAAAATTCAAAACACCTACAATTATCAGGTTTAAAAAATTCTGCCTTCCACAAATTAAGCTGTATTCAGTGATGCATTTGTCAATATTTTTAGGCTGAACATAGTGTGTGCAGACTCATCAAGATATTGGTGAATAGGTCTTGAATTCAAGCAGTGAGTAAATTCATAGCTTAGCACTGGTCTAGGCTTGAAAATGTTGTGACTGACACACTTTGGTGAGTAGAAATATATGAATTTAAATCTTGTAAAAGGTATTACTTTTAGAGCCAAGCTGAAATCCTGGCCCCACTAAAGCCAATGTGAGTTTGGACAGGATTTCACCCCTGGAGAGTAAAGTCATCTGTTTATTCACACAACAGACACAGCATGGGAATTGGCTACAAATAGACGGGTTTGCACCATGACTTGTCATGTGCTTTCAACCTGGCCTGGAGGGAACATTTCTAATGATAAAAAGGGTAGTTCAGATGTCATGAGCATTACATTCCTAGCTTCTTTGGGTTGAGCTTGCCAATTAATGTCACTGGTGGGGGGGGTGTCCTATAACTGGGACAGCTGTGTGGACTGAGACACCCACATTAATTTCACAGAATAAATGAGGTAACCTTCTTTGACATGCCACCCCCTTACATCATCTTGTGGAAATTTGGCAAGTGGAGCCATGGAGTTGTTGATCTGCTGATCCTTAAACTGTGCCATCCTGCAGCACTCCATGCCAAGGAACAGGAAGCCCACAGAGATGCATGCTGCACTTGCACAGTCTCTCAAATCCGCCCCCATTTATCAAAACAGAACCACATACCTCTTCTAGTGCATTCAGTGTTTTCTTGGTTACAAATGGCAGAACAGGATAGGATTTGCCCCTGCATACATCTAGCACTGTAACACTCCCCCTCTCCTTTTTCTTCTACCCTAGTCTATTCATGTTCTTACCCTGCCCTCATGATCATAGTATCTGTGTGACTTTCAGTTGTGCATCAGGCACTTAATATCTGTACCAGCAAAGGAGGCACACACCTGCTTTCAACCACACGAGGAAAACTTGAGTTTCATGAAAAATAAGTAAATAAAAACTTACCTACAAATATATTTTATCTAGTGAATCATACGACTGGCAGGTAAATCGAGATAGACACCCAGGCTGGATTTTCAAAAGTATTTGTGCCCACATCGGGGATCCAATTTTCAGAAGAATTCACAACTCTCTTAGACACACAACTGATGTGGGCAGATTTTCAAAAGTCTGCATCATCCCCCAGATATTACTAAAGACAATGAAGAAGCTTCCAAGTGCTGAATATATTTGAAAATCTGTCTGCTTCATTTAATGCCTAAGTGGGATCTGAGCTTTTCTGAAAATCTGGCTAATTATTTAAACAGGTGCCTGGATAGGAGCTATTTTATTATACTAGAGATATGGTCTAAATATTAATAGAGTATGATGGGCCTGATCCTGCTATCACTGAACCAATGGAAAGACTTAGGCTGATTTGAATGGGAATAGCTTTGGGCCTGCTAATAAGCCCTGTAAATATTTATAATATATGGTATCAAATCCAGTCTTAGGGTATGTCTAGACTACATTCCTCTGTCACCAGAGGCATGTAAATTAGACATACCGACATAGTCAATGAAGCAGGGGATTTATATATCCCCCGCTTCATTAGAATAAAAAATGGCCACCGCATTGTGTCGGCTCAGCTGTTTGTCGGCACAAACCAGCAGTCACGACAGGGATCAGTTGGTAAGGAAAGCCTTTGCCAACCGATCCCTTATGCCTCATGCAACAAGGTTTACGGGATCGGTCAGCAAAGGCTTTCCTTGCCGACCGATCCCCGTCTTGACTGCCGGTTCGTGCCGACAAACAGCTGAGCCGGCACAACGCGGTGGCCATTTTTTATCTAATGAAGCGGGGGATATATAAATTCCCCGCTTCATTGACTATGTCGGTATGTCTAATTTACATGCCTCTGGCGCCAGAGGCATGTAGTCTAGACATACCCTCTGTGTTTGGCTGCTACATTTAATGACAAAGAATGTACAGTATATAATTTATAATCATATGCCATTTATTTCTCATATTGCACAATATTAAAATGGAAAGAAGCCTGATAACTATATGTCTGAGCATGTTCAAAACATCTAATTTATTATTTAAAAAATAATATTACTAATGTATCAGTTTTTGAGATGGTGGGATCTATTTGTGCTCTGAAAAAAAAGCTAGAGGGACAAAAACTTTCCAGCAGAAAACCCATTAATTTGTACCATACATGTTTCTTTCATTTGGTCAAATGTAAATGTGATGGTAACACTAATATTATTACTCAGGTATGACGACATCTGTGATATGCAGCATGTGAATTTGCTGTGCTGATATTTCAAAGACTGTTTTAAATTTATGGAGCTTTTAAAGTCCAGCCCAACTGTCTGGAAATTTAACAAACACATTTTTGACCTCAACCCATGCTCTTTGCAGGATTGTTGGCCAATTTGTACTGATTTTACAGGGTTTTTATTTCAAAGTTGTCACAGGAACAGAACCCATAAATGACTATTAGTTTAAAGCAGCTCCAAATAAAAATGGCTGGCCAAATTCAGCTCTGGTATTCATTTCAATGAAGTCATTGGAATTACACCAGAGATTACTGCTGATCATTGAACCCAAAATATTTCTTTAAACTTTTTGTTTGTATAGCTTCACTTCCCTACCCCCAAATTTAGGTGAGAAAAATGTAGCTTTCACAAGTGAAAAAGAATGGGACCTGATTCACAGCTGTATTATTTCAGTGTAATGAAACTGATTGCAACAGATTTACTTTGGTGTATAAACAGATGGATGCAATGGTGAATTAGGCTCATAGTCACCATGCATGGTATTTGTGCACATCATGAGGTTTAAATAGCTTTAAAGAACAGCATACATTTTTTTAACTTGCCATTAATCACCTTATGTGAACTCATTCCATTTATAACAAAGATATAGGCATGTTGCTCTTTAAATGCACATAGTGTGTCTTTAGCTAGGGGAAAGTAAAACTGCACACAACTCTTAGAACAAGTATATCTTTCCATTTGAATTCTCTTTATATAACTTTATATCTCTCTTCCCATAACTTGTGATTATAATTCCTTAAAAAGGAACAGGCATCTAAACTGTTCAACTACTAAGAATATAATATCACAGCTCCCCACCCTTCCAATCATCGCATCTAGTAATATGATAGGTGAATCTAAGAACTTTTGCAGACTGGTTCAGTACAGATAAGTAAATATGTAGTTTAGTGGTTGTGTTTCCAGTGAGGTCCTGCAGGGATTAGTTCTTGTATGTAAATTTTTAATCAAAAACCTGGAAGAACACAAAAACATTGTGATAAAGTTTGCAGATGACAGAAAATGTGGGGGAATGGTAATAAAGAGGAGGCTAGGTCACTAGCCTCTCAGTTTTGAGAGCCATGGATCACTTGCTAAACAGGGCACAGCCAAACAATATGCATTTTAATATGGCTAAATGTAAATGTACACATCAAGGGAAAAAGAATGTAGGCTGTACTTACAGGATGTGGGACCGTATCCTGAGAAGCAGTGATTCTGAAAAAAGATTTGTGGATTTTGGGGGATAATCAACAAAACAGTATAACATTGGGGCTAAAACAGTTAGTGCAGTCCTGAGATGCATAAACAAGAGAATTTCAAGTAGAACGAGGGAGGGTATTTTAGATATTGGCATTGGTGTGACTGCTGCTGGAATATTCTGTCCACAATTCAAGGATGTTGATAAATGGGAGAAGATTCAGAGAAGAGCCATGAGAATGATAAATGGGTTTGAAAATTGACCCAAAGAGTTCAATCTTTTTAGCTTAACAAAGAGAGAGCTACAGGGTAATGACTTTAGTCTGTAGGTATCTAAATGCAGAACAAATATTTAATAATGCACTCTTCAGTCTCGTGGAGGAAGGTATAACAGAAGCCAATGGCTGGAAGCTGGAAGTGAGACAAATTCAGATTGGAAATAAGGTATAACTTTTTAACGGTGAGAGTAATTCATCATTGGAACAATTTACACAGATTATCATCAAGACATAATTTTAAAATTGAGATAGGATTTTCTTTTTCTAAAAGACTTTCTCCAGAAATTTTGGGGAATTTCTAATGGTTTGTGTTATGTAGGAGATCAGACTAGAAGATCACAATGGTCCATTTTGGCCTTGCAATCTATGAATCCATTAAAACATCTAACAGTCTCAGTGAATATCCAGCAGTCTGTATATTAATCCTGTCTGAAACAAGACTACATCAATGGAAACTAAGTACCTTTTAATTTGATCCAGGAAGATCTACACTAGGCTAATAGAGCAGAACATATTAGAATGGTCTACAGTTCAGACTGTGACACTTTGTCGACAAGCACTGTATATTTATCTAGAATACTGACATCATTTTAAGTCTATTAAAGTGGGCTGGAGAAATTAAAATGGTATTTAATCAATTTTGCTTCTAGTCCCAGATGCAAAGACTAAAATAAAGCAATGTGAATGTATCAGAATCCTTTACAACATCTGGGTTGATTAGATTTTGGTTCTGACATCAGGCAGTAGTTTGGAAGTGATAAGTGTATTGTTTTATCCAGAACTATTTCTCTATCCTTCAATCTGACCATCTTGGTATTAAACACTATGGCCTAGTCTACACTACACAAAATGTATACGTGGATTTGGCTTACCTTAAGCCAGACGGCTGCAGTGTCTACACTGTGGGAGGCCTATGGGAGCACACACTCCCGTCGGCTTCCTTTACTCCTCACAGAATGAGGAGGACTACATTAGACCAGCTACATCAAACACTAGAAGATTGACTTCTGGACGGTCGATCTCTGTAGTGTAGACATACCCTATGTTAAAAAAGCGTGGGCCCACACCAATTGATCATTAGATATTAATGTCAAAAGCTTCGTTTCCATGCTGGTATTTAAATACTATCAAGGCTACCAGCAGTGCTGATGTCTAAACTACAAAAAACAAGGTCAAAATAATTCTCAACTTATTCATGCCAATATTAACATTGAAATTAATGAAACCAAGGCAAATAGAACTTTGTGCAAAATATGCAGTATATCAGTGATAATTATGATTGTTGTAGTGTAAATAAGTCCAGCCATGCTTGTTAACTACACTTACAAAATAGTTGTAAAGCTTCAGAGGGGTAGCCGAGTTAGTCTGTAACTGGAAAAACTTAAAAAACAACAAATAGTGTAGCAGCACCTTAATGATTAAGAAAATATGTAGATGGTATCATGAACTTTAAAGTGGGTTGTACCCACAAAAACTCATGATATCATCTACATGTTTTGTTAGTCTGTAAGGTGCTGCTAGACTATTTGTTGTTTTTTAAGTTTTTAAAATTGTTCTACTTGGGTGTTCAAAGATCTGACCAACTTATATAAGTATTATATCAGAAAGGATGGAGGACTTTTTCCAGTGAGTTCTTATGGAAAGTATTTCAAAACTGCAAAAATGGTTTTGTTTTTCCTTGTAATTTTCTCTAATATTCCAGTAATCTTTTGATGATCATCAATGACACATTACTTTGCCTGTAGGCACCATTTCTACATATTGTCCAGTTTATGACTTATGAAATCTTTAGCATCCAACAGTAATTGTATCAAAGGGGATAATATATGATTCATTGGGTCATGCAATATCTACAGCTTCCACAAGACCAGAAATTGGAATAAAATTAAAGCCTTATGTAGAGAAGATTCATTAGAGAAAATTCTCTGCCAGCATAATAGAATTAAGTTAGCAGAGAATTCGACTGAGTTATTTCACAATGAACTAATATTTTTTAAATTATTTTGCAATGAGTAAAGATTTACTAACATCTTCTACTTCACTTTGTATGGTTATTGCTAATTTATCTATTATTGTACATCTGACCACAGACTGTGGTGCATTCTTTGTCACTGGAAATTTTTAAATCAGCATTGGATGATTCTCTAAAAGATAAACTCTAGTTCAAATGGGAATTCAGGGAAGTCCCATGCCTTTGTAATGCAAAAGGTCACAATGGTCACTATATGATCACAATGGTCATCCCTGGCCTTAAAGTCTATGTTTCATACTTCCTCTGCAGATACTAAAAAGGCTGTCAACTTGCCAACTTGCTCTGGGTCTGAGAAACTGTCTTCCTGGAATTAACATAGGTCAAAACTGTCAAATGTGAATGCCTGAACTTGGACACCTAAATCTATATTTACACAACTAAACAAAAGGTCCAATAAAAATAAACCTCTAACCTCTGACCAAAAAAAATCATCTCATTTGCTTAGATGACTAGGTATGGAGTCAGGTGCCTAATTTGAAGTGCTCAAGCTTAACATTTTTACTCTGGTCCCTTTTTAATTTTTTTTAATGTACTCAGAAGCAGGCCCACTGCTGGAGGGGATGGAGGGCAATAAAGAGCAACTGCGCAGAGGTCTAGCAATTCAAAAGGGCCAGAGCTCCTTGCCACCACTGCTGCACGATTGCCTACAGGATGCAATACCTTATACAGTAAGTAATCTCACTGAAATGAACAGTTGAGTCATTTCAACTCCTCATGAGTAAGAGAAGAAAATCTGGGCCCCACGAGAACCTACATAGCCAAATTCTGTCAACTTGACTCATGCTGAAGAGAATCTTATCCACAAACAGTTTCATTGGGCCAGATTCTTACCCCTTTAATCTCACAGAGTAGTGCTCTTACTCGACAAGAATTTCCACTGAACGGGATGTGTGTAAAGATGGAAGATTGACATTGGATGATTTCAAAATGAATACTATTAGATCAACATCAGTGGGCAGAATCTGGCTCTTAGTAATGAAGGGCCTAATTTTACCAGCCTCACTCATGTTCAGTAGCACTTTACTCTGAGAGTATTCCCATGGAAAACAATGAGACTACGTTTGTAATAGGATAGTACTCTATGTACAGAAGTGTGCCGATCTGAGCCCTAAATCATGGTACATTGAATACACAGTAAATCTGCACATTTGTTTATAATTAATTAAAATCTAAGTCCTACATATATAAAAGAAGTGCACTGCTGACTCAAACTTTAAAATTCAGAGTCCCTGCCACTGAGTTACACTGAAGGGAAATAAAATGTCCATTGCTATTTATCAGCGCTCCTGAAGAGAGATCCAGCCCTTTGAAACCTATTTACTATTAATCATAGTCTGACCTCTTCATTGAGGGGCACTTGTTGGAGCTTGAAACTACCTTCACTGTTCATATCTGTGAATCATACTATCATATAGTGTTCATGCACTAGTGAAATTAGATTCTCTCCCTGTAGGGGGTAGGCATTGACCGCTATTGGATGTCAGCAAATGCAAGTCTAAATATTTCTTGTGGGATGCAGTCTTACCTCTTTATCCTCTCCACTTCAGCAATTTCAAATAATCATTGCTGTGCATAGAAACTCACGGTAACTACTAATACATGGGACTTTTCACAACAGCCATTATTATGATCAAAGGAATCCCTAGCAGCCTAAAGGCATGGCTCATTGAAACACCACCTACTATCCTGTCCAAGTGCAAAGAAAATAATTCCTTTGAAAAAGGGAAGACCATTTGAAAACATTTTATAATAGTGCTGAGTCATTTGTTCCACTTTTAGTGAAGACAACAGACACCAAGCCCAGTAGTATTTCAAAATACAGCCTAACTTCAGAACTGTCATCTCACTGGATCTTCCAAAGTGCCAATATCTTGACAGTCTCTGGTCTGCATTCTTTGTTTGTGTCATCATCTATTGGAGAGTCTGGAGGATCTATTTTTAACTGCACATTTATTTCTCACACAGTATATTTTTATACATGAAACAGACACATTCTTTTACCTTGGCTGACATTCCACCTGAAAGACCATCACAGCAATCTTATTAATGTGCTTCAGGGTATATGGTGCCGTAATAAATAGACTCCCTATAGCAAAGTAAAATTGGGATAGGAGGCTCAAAGAGTGTGTGTGTGTATGTATGTGTGCGCGCGCGCGTGTGTTAAGATCAAATCTTAACTTCAAGTTCAGGCATAGTTTAACAGCAAATCCAAAGTTGTAAATGCAAAAGTAAATGCTGCTTTAAACCAAGCATGAAAGACGAAGAAGTCAAAGCTGAGATTCCATACATCTGGTTTTAATATACCACTTTATGCAGGTTAGACAAGTGACCTTCTTTTTTGCTTTTTAAACTTCACTATTGGTGTGGTTGCTCCAATACATTAATGCCATCATTTGGGGTTATTTTTATAATATTTAAAGGAACAATTCAGTAAACAAATAATACAGCTTTCCTCAAAGTAAACTTTAATGTTTTAGATGCTAAAATCCCAGGATAGCTATAGCAAGGAGTTTAAGTATTTGTTGGTTTTTTATTCCTACATTTAGAGCATTTACTTTTTGCATTTTTGTAATAAAGGTACATCATTAATTCTGCTCAATACTAACATTTAGAGCATAGGGACCTAATTGGATAAAGAAATGATCTAAGATATGTTCTTATTATCATTAATGCCACATTTTAGATGAGAGGTCCTCTTCAGACCAGGAATTCAATCTGAGCATTCAAGCAGCAGTGGCAATGCCAGGGCACGATATAAAATGAAACAGGAGACTACCCACAGGGGACCTGCATGCAAACGTTATTCTGGTTCATTTCTGCACCAGTCTTTAGAGGGTTCCTTCCAAAGTAAACACCCTTAATTAATTCCCAAGTAAAATAAGTAAAGGCAAATTTTCCACTTACTGTTTGCTGTGCTTTGTCCGTCACTGAGAAGAAGAGACAGTTCTGCAGCTCTCACCTAGATCCAGGTTGCATTCTAAATTAGCCATACATGCGAGCTGGAGGAAGCTTATTGACTTAACTGTGCAAAGAGCAACCCATCTCACTGCTGCTAGACAACCCTTCAGGACACAGTGCTGAACTTCAGCATAAGAGCACGGCGTCTATTATCCCTGAGGCACTATCATTTCACCTACACCTGGGCGGATCTATCAAGCTCCATCTCTATTAGAGCCGTTTGACTCTGTGGTTTAAGAAAGAGAGAGAGAGAGAGAAAGAGGAAGAGAGAGAGAGAGAGAAGGGCTTGCTGTTGTCACACTTGTTTCCTATTAAAGAGCCTTACGGTGGATTGAGTAATTGTGTACGAAGGTAGTCTGGCTGGCAGATGTGTACAGCCCCAGTGGAGCACTAGATTCAAGGCAGATGGGTTGTACCAGGGCGCAAACAACATTGAGAAAGGGAGGCGTGATTAAAACAGCAGGCCTCCGTTTTATAGCGCTGGAAAGGGGGTAGCAAGAATGCTCCCGGGAACTGAAGTGCCCAGAACCGGGACTGGGCAGTCACAAGCAAATACAATAAACAAGAACAGATAATGCAGCGTGGATATTCAGACCGGCCAAGACACACAATTCTGTAATCATCCTGATGAGCAATGGCTCTCTTGCCCCTTCCCCACTTTTTGCATACACTTAATTAAAACGACTCCATTATGGATGGCGTTAACAGTTTGTTCAGAACAGAAACCTGTGCTACTGTACAACTGGAGGAATGACTGGGAAGTGGATTAGAAGAAGTGGGCCACTGCCTGGTCTGGCTCAGTTTAGAGAGGAAAGGGAGGCTGACTAGAGGGAGAGAATCTACAGTTAGCTGTTAGTTCTGAGGATGGCTGAAGTAGCTCCTCAGACAAGTGTACGGGGGCCCTTCTTATACGCTTCTGTATAGCGTCCAATGGGTCAAATTCACTTCTGGTGGAGCCCCATTGATATACATGAGGGGGAAAAAATATCTTACTGTCTCTCACAGAAGGATACTAAACCTTGGCAAGAGCAGATTGTCTGAAGATCCCTGTAATGTCAACAGTGCTTTAGAATGCCTCACAGGCGTAACTCCTACCTAGGCTGGAGAGCAGTCAAATGCTTAATGCAGAAGTGACCCTCCATTGTTCTAAGAGAGCAATTCACCCTGTGCAGAGGGCCCACGCACAAGCTATTCACCACCACTTATTCGGAAGGGTTAAGTAGTGTAGCAGGTTCGACTCACTTCAACGGCTTCTTCCCTGAGGGTGGCTTTTGGGGAAGTAACAGGCTGGTCTGACGCCGACACGCCCCCTTTGGGTGAGGTGTTCTCTTCAGGGCACTGCCCTCCGGCAGTGACCACTCCAGTCTTGGCCCACACACCCTTCCGGGGCGGAGTCATTGTTCTTCCTCCGCTCCTTGTTCAGGGTCCTCCCTACTCTGTACGACCCCCCAGTTCTTCTCCCACTCTGCCTGCCCAGTTGCCTCCTGCAACCCTGCCTTGCGGACTTATGGCCTGGGGCTTCCCTGGCTCAAACTCCCCCAGCCTACCGCAGCTGCCTTCTTGTGAACCGCAGCTGCCTCCTTGCAGCCCAGTCTTTTAGGGCTGCCTCCATGCGAGCCCCACCCTCCATGGCTGCCTTCTTGCAGCCCTGGGCCTCAGGCCGGGTAGCCTGGGTTTGCTAGGCCGAAGCCTCTCTCATTGCAGTCAGGCAGGTCTCTCTCCTCCTCCCAGGAGCTGCTCTATATGGCCTCCAGCTGGGCCCTCCTTAGCTGCCTCAGCTGGGCTTCCTCATGACTCCAGGTCTCAGCCCCTTAAAGGGCCAGTACAGGGCAACGCCCTGCCACAGTAGGACTTACAGAACACAGAGATCTTGCATTGGCTCCCGGCACAGTGGTGAATGTGGAACTGCCACTCAGTCCCTTTGTGAATCCTGATTACAGCCTTCTACGGAAATGGCCCAAAATACTGAGAGTCAGATTCTCAGCTAGTGTAATTCAATATACTTTTCTGAAGCAAAGAGCTATGCAGATTTACCCCAGCTGGGGATCTGGCCATATAGCTTACAATGGTATTTTGGGCTATTCTTGTAGTATATATTGAGCTATTGTGTTTAAGGGATGCTCGTCCTTCATGCTTAGCAGCTGCATGATCAGGCCCTTTATAGCGGAAAAGGTTCCTCAGAAAAGTTTATGAATACTTCTCCTCCCAAAAACATACTATATTTTTAATAGGTCCATTCATACCCAAATACCTGAAACTGCAAAGGGAACATTAAAATAAGCTGACTGGCCAAATAAATTTTCTTTTATATGAATGTTCTTCTCACGGCACGTCATACGATTGCTGGGGGTAAAATGCCTTCTTTAAAATGTATTTTTCATTACCTCCTAGAGCTCTTTAAGAAGCAGGTTATTAATATGAAACTAGTCTTCTCTAATAACAAAAGGCCAAATGCTTGTACCGTTTCTACTTAATTGTTACACTTTATGCCACCTCTATGTGACAGTGATTAACTGTGGGGACTGCACAAATGAAGAGTAGAAAAATTCCAAACCTGTCTGCACTCATGACCCATGGAACTATTTGAAGAGAAATCTCTGTCCCTCTGAGAAGGCCTTTACATACCCTTAGTCTCTCTCATTTCACTCTTCAGGGACTGATGTTGCCACAGAGCAGTGGGTAATCCTTATACAGTTGTTATGGGGTCCTAGTTTGTCCTTTTGAAATGGAAACTTTCCCTTCTGAGGCAAGGAGCTATTCTGGAATTGTCAGCCTGAAACTCCATCAACTAGTATGTGGCCCTTTTAGGTTCTCCCTGGCTGCTTGTCAGTCTGCTGAGAGAACACCTCCATCAGATTCAGTGGGTCTGATTCACTTCTCAGTTACACCAGTGCAGCTCTGTTGTTGTGTCCTGGCTCTGTGCCCACCTGACTTCTCCCAGAGTCCTGAAGGGGCAGGAGCTGCAGGCTATGGAATTGTTCCAGGGCCACCCAGCATGGAACAGAAGTTGCCTGTCTCAAAATACTGAGTCTTGAGGGTGGAGCCGGTAGTGATTGATTTAGGTAATTGTGACCCTTTTCTTGAGATGGTTTCACACCTCTTTTAACGCCAAGCCTTTGATTATTAGCAGGGAGAAAGCTTTCAGAGTAGAGGAATGTTTGTTTTTTTTTTGGTTGTTTGTTTGTTTGTTTGTTTGTTTTCTCACATAAATTCCATTCAAATTAGCCAAGATAGAAACCATTAAAAATAGCCAGTTGCCTTCTTCAGGAACATTCTAGAAAGCTGAGCTCCTGTTTAAGAAGCACTGGAAACCCTTTTTATTTGAGAAACCTTCTCCACCTACCAGAGGGGAACAGAGATGGCAACAACAGTACCCTTTAAAAAAAATCTACTCCAAGCAGAGCTTCCTGTAAACTAGAAACTAGAGCTGTTTGAAAATAAACTTGATGGAAAAATGTCTAAATTAATCACTGCAACATTCTTTTTCTGTCACATAAAAAATGGTTAGTTTAGACAAGTCAAAGCATTTTGTTTTGACTTTAATGTTCTGATTAATTTCATTTTGACATGTATATTATTTTAATATATTAATTTGAATGTGTATGTCAATATACACACTCTTTTCTTTTATAAGATTTTGACCTTATGAAAATGAAACAATTCATCATTGCCTAAATGAAATTGTTCAATTTCATAATTTTGGGGAATCTCCATTTTGTGGGAAAATTTGATTTTTCATTATAATTAAGAATGAAAAAAATTATAACTTTCAGAATTTCCATATCCAACCAGTTCTTTTCCACTAGGCATTATTCATTATTGCCAATTTAACAGGGAGGGTACTTAGCTACTAAGATAATGGACAGCAGTACCAAACTCTAAGATAGTTAGAAAAATATATATTAGGGATCAACATTTAGAAAAGTCTTTAACAGCAATTAAAACAGGGGCTGCTATTGAAGTGGCTAGTTCCAGCATAGGCTTTCTTAAAAAAAAGGAAAAAGGGTGCTTGGAGAAGAACAGCAAAAGCCAAAACTGAACCCACAACACCTTGACAAGGAACAGAGGAATTGCCATACTATATCAGACTCACCTTCTCCTGTGTCCTGTCTATGACAGTGGACGATGGCAGATTCATCACAGGAAACACCATTAATGGAATAACTGGCCCATAGGGAAACTTTCTTATTAACTGTCATCAGTTGTTGGTGTTCTTTTGCCTTGAAACAGGAGGCATGATGTCCTTTATAGATTTTTCTCTGAGCTAAGGTAATGCCAAGATATTCTTATTATTCACATATATAATTAATATTTTTTGTCCTTTTTCCTCTGCCCTAGTCTCTGCCACATCTTTCCTAGGGTATAACTTACAATGGGACAAATTCTCAGTTTTACTCATTTTTTTAATGTGACAAAATCTTACTGAAGTCAACTAGGGCTTGTATAAGTGTAGGTTGAATACATACTGATTGAAGATCTTATAATGCAACCCATGGGATTCTTTGTATTGGAACTATCCTGATGTTCCTCTGACATACAAGCAACTGAAAAACTGGGTTCTATTTTATATTAATGATTTCAAAATGTGGACTGAAGAAAGTGTTTGTAAATAACACCTGTTGGCAGCATGAATGGGAAATATACATAAATACTTTGGGATGTGATAGGAAAGCAAAAAATGGCTCTTCTTATAAAATCTCCTTTTCAAGTACTGAGAACCTACCAAAGTATTAATTTTGATTCCTGAGATTTTCTGGTGAAAATTACTGTTTTTGCTCTAGAGCAATATTAGAGGATAAAAAGAAAAAATATGCTTTTAAAGGGAATATTTTCATCAGGGTTTATCAATGTGTCTCAAGGATGTACTTTAGGGAATTACTTCATTTATGGTATAGAGGTTTCAGCATGACTGTGAATAGAAGAGTTTTTATTGTCCAGCCATCAATTTACAACTCAATAATAAATATTTCTATAATGATTTATTACCATGCCTTTTAGCTTTGATGATAGTCTTGAGTTGCAAAATTCCTGACACCAGTAGCTTCATCAGAAAAATGCAGATCCCAGAATTAAGAAAGTTAAAGAGAACAACAACAACAATAAAAAACATTTGCCAGAAACTAGATGCATAATCCCTGTGCTGCTTTATCTTCAATTTCCAGTGGTGATGGCTGATGCTTAAAGTAAATGGTGTACCTAAATTGGCCGATTAGGCAGCAGACACCACCTACCAGTTAAATGAGTGCATGTGCATACGCATATACACACTCTCTCTCTCTCTCTCTTTCACACACACACAGGGTGTGTCTAGGGGTGTGTCTAGATTATAGGGTTTTTCCGACAAAAGTGGACTTTTGTCAACAAAACTATACCTGCGTCTACACTGCAGCTGAGTTCTGTCAACATAACATCGACAGAACTCAGCAGTTTTGGCGATGGCTGTAAACCTCATTCTACGAGGAATAACGCCTTTTGTCGACAGAGTTCTGTCGACAGAAGGCGTTATTGCATCTACACTGTCCTTTGCGTCTACACTCTCATGTCGACAAAGCAGCTTGCTTTGTCGACAGAACTGGATGTAGTCTAGATGCTCTTTGTCGACAGAAGCTTTGTCGACAGTATCTGTCGACAAAACTTCTGTCGACAAAAGCCTGTAGTCTAGACGTACCCACACACTCACTCTCTCTCTCTCGCTCTCTTTCTCCCTCTCCCTGAAGTTGCAAAGACTATCAGAGTATCTCACTCATCTTGCTGGCAAAAAGGCCACCTCACTAGTCCAGTCTCCTCCTCTAGACAGCAGAACATCCCAGTCAGTGAAAAGGCCCACTATGAGCAGCTGAGGTCTTATCAAGGGAGCAGATTCTTAATAACTCCCATATAGCTTCTTCACAACACCACACCTATTATTTCCCTCATATAGCAGCAGCCAGGCTAAGGAATGGCGTAAGACCCCCACTCAGATTTACACAAATTACTCTTATCTGGGCTAAGAGCTAGGGTACAGGAGAAGTGTGATACAACACAGTCACTCTGCTTTGGAGAAGCTGGTCCTTTCTATGTAAGTGCTAACATTTCCCAACATGTAAAGCTTAGTGTGTTTGTTCTCATGTGATCACAGTATTGAAGAAACAGTGGGGACTAGAGAATAGAGAACCTGACTGCCACTTGGGAGACCTCGGGTCTGTTCCTGACTTTACCAGTAGGTGGCAAAATTCTACTGCATTGTGTTAGGCAATTTACTTCATCATTCTGCCCCAGTTTTACCATCTGTAAAATTGGGATAAAGACAATGACTTCATTTGTGAAGCACTGTGTGGTTGACCAGGGGAAAGTGTGGCATTATTACATTACAAGGTGGTCATGCTGCAAGCTTTTATCTCTCCCTCACACCCTTACTTAAATGCTTAGCTGAGTCAGACTTAACTATCCCACTTGATTTTACATTCTTCAGAATGGATTTATCCATTTTTCAACAATGATTTGTTTTCTTGTATAACAATTTTGCATAATAGGGAGAGAGAAATTACAGGCCTGATCCTCAGGTAATGTAAATAGGCACTGAACTGAAGTCCGTGGAACTACTCTGAATTACGCAACCATAGAATCTGGTCCACAAATGGTAATGGTCCTTTTAATTGCTTAGTCTCCTATCTTAAACATCTTGCTAACTCTCGTTCTGTTTCATAGATGGCTTTTCAGAGCTGCTTCTTTGAAGACATCAGGGCAAACCTGTGATGACTCTTCCATCTAAATTGATTATGTTGAAATTTCAATGAATTTATAATCTTCATCCCTTTTAAAAGCAAATTATCTTTTCTTGAAATCAGTGGACGTTAAGCACCAAACTACCTTTAAAAATCTGGTCCTCTGTAAAATGCCCAGAGTTTTGCAACCAGACCAGAGAACTTTGATTATGATCATTTGGCAGCATTTCCACAGGAGCCTGAAGGAAGATGGAAAAACTAAAGCAAATGTTGAGACCCTTTTAGACAGGAAGTTTCAATGGAAATGGAAGCTGTTTCTTATTGTCCAAATTCTCATTCTACAATAATTCCATATTTCACAGTGGCATATTACATGTGTCATTTTATTTATACCATGGAGCTATACAAGGTAAATACAACCTATTTAGTAAATCCAGATTTTGCTATGAGCACAACTGAAAAGTACAGGATGTTCAGTTTCTTTAACTTAACATCTACCTCTCTCTCCATTCATAATTTAGTGGCCTGTTATTACCTGGCTTCCTACAGAGATTTCCTCAACTGACCCCAGCCATCTGAGTTGTTCTTACAAAGTGTAACTGTGAAAATGGTTGATTGCTGCTCCATATTAACCCTTCTTCTCCACCTCTTCAATTATCTCAAATTTTGCTCTGTCTGGGTGCTGGCCACTTCAACCTCTTCCCCTCTAGCCTGGTCACTTCTCACTTCTTCATCTGGTGCAGACAGGAAAATGGTTTGGGTTTTGCAAAATTTATTTGGGAACCAAATCCAAAAGAATTCAACAGCTCATAGTTTGGATACAGTGTCAATTTTATCTTCACCCCAACAGTTATGAGGGAGGTTTGAGGGAATGGACCCAGTTTTGGCCCTTCCACACTACAGGCTGAAAGACCTAATGGGATCATCATCATCTTCTGCTCTGACCATGTCTCTTCATATTTTGATTCCTGAATAGATCTCAGTCCCCATTTGTTCCAAATGTTCCATGCTTCAAAACTTTCTTCTTTCATACACTGATTCCCTACCCCCCTCCAATAACATTTCCACATCCTTCTTCTGCCTGTGGATTATGTTCTTATGCATCATCTTGTCAGAACCTTCAGCCCAACAAGGCCTTCCCCATTGGAGTTATAATTAGAAGACTTATATTCAATGGGCCAGCCTTTAAACCAGCCTGCACTGAGAAACAATCCATGCTTTCAGAGAACAACACAACTGATTCAGTCCAGAAAGCTCAACAACAAGAAAGAAGGTTCTCTCTCTCCAAGAAGAGCAGCAACAACAGAACAACATGTGTAACACGGGTGGCATTTTGTGGTCCTTCTGGTCTCCTCCATATAAAATTTAGGCTATGATGCTGTCCAGAACTTCTGATTTAAATCTGTGAGTAATTTTCAAGGCTTTTATAGAGTCAGATTCCAATGTCAGAAAGGAGTACTGTGATCATCCAGTCAGACCCCCTACATAACACAGGCCAGAGAATGTCCCAAAACATTTTTTTTAATGTTTTACAAAAAAATAATTTTGATTTTAAAAATTGCCAGTGACAGATAATCGACCATGACCCTGGGATAATTGTTCCAATGATTAATTACCCTCACTGTTAATAATTTAGGTCTTATTTCAAGTCTGAGTTTGTTTAGCTTCAAATTTCAGCCAATGGATCATGTTACAATGTTCTCTGCTAGACTGAAGAACCAATTATGGACATACTTCTAGACCAGGGTGGACAAAAGCCTCTCAACAGGTCAGATCCGGCCTGCCTTGGGCTTTGATCCAGCCTGTGAGGCAAGTCCAGGCCCTGCCTCCTAACTGGCTCATGCTGTGTGGGAAGGAGCTCAGCCCCATCCTCCTCCCCCTTCACAGCCTCTGGAGAGGAGGCATTGCTGGGGCTGAGGAGGCTGGAAGCGCTGCTGCCATGGCACCTCTGGGGCTGGCCCCAGGCCACATGGCTGCGGTAGCGGCGCCTCTAGGGGCTGGCCCCGGTCAGCATGGACACAGTAGCAGCACCTCCGGGGCTGGCCATGGACTGCCTGACCATGGTAGTGGCGCCTCCAGGGCCAACCCTGGGCCATGTGCACAGTAGTGATGCCTCCAGGGCTGGCCCCAGGCCACCTAGCCGTGGTAGCATGGGGCCAGCCCTGGGCCATGGTAGCATGTCTCCGGGTCGGCCATATCTGCGTGGGCATGGTAGCGGTGCCTCTGGGGCCAGCCCCAGGACGTATGGGCGTGGTAATGACACCTCTGGGGCCGGCCCCAAGCTGCGTGGCTATGGCAGTGGTGCCTCCAGGGCAGCCTGTGGACGTGGTGCCTCTGGGATGGCCTGCGGTGCCTCCGGCCTCTAGGGTCGGCCCCAGGCTGCATAGTTGCAGCAGCAGTGTCTCCGGCTTCCAGGACTGTGTGGCTGTGGCAGCAGGGCCTCCCTCGAGGGCAGCGTGGCTGCAGCTGTTGCTGCAAGGGGGCACAAAGCCAGGTAAGGTTCCCCCTCATTCCCATGCCTCCCCCACCCCAATCCCATCACTTCCTTCCCCTCCAAGACCCAGCACCCTCAGCTTGCTCCGACACCCTCCCTTGTTCTTGCACTCTCTCTCCTGGCCACACACTGCACCCTCCCTTGTTCCTGCTCCCTCCAGCTGGCCAGACACCCTACTCCCAGCCTGCTTCTGCTTCCCAACTCCCTCCCAGATCCTGCACCCCATCCCTATCCTACTTGCTGGCAGCCGTGTCTCGTGCACTGTACCCCTCATTTTTGTCCCTACCCTAGAGTCTAAGGAGGTCCATAAAATCCACTAACTCCAGAACCCCAGAAAAGTAAATGTGGTCTATAGGAAGCCCTGAACCTCAGTTCCCTCCTTCCATGCCCCTCCCCCCATAAGGCTGGGGCACCAGAGTGAGATGTCTCAGCTGAGGCCACATCAGTGAGTGTTGGGGGGTTTTGGAGAAGTTTTTTTACTTCTCACTTGTGTGGTCCCCAACTGATTCTTTTGTGGGTCGGTGACCCCCGACCCACAAAGGGTTCCCCACCAATGCCATAAATAAAGAAAACATTGAAACCTTTTGTGTTGGACATAATATTTTACTTTATTTAAAATAAAATTTGATAAACTAACATGAGAAAGTTAAAATGCTTCATTTGTTTCATCATTTAAATTAAACTGTTCTTACTAGCTGCAGCGGGTTCAGAAAATGAGATCATCGTACCCACCAGGGTAGTTCTCAACCCCGCCTCTTCTGCCCAGGACCCTGCCCCTTCCGTGTCAGCCTGAAACCATTTCCAAAATTTGTGAAGTGGCTCCCCTTCCAAAACTATTGTCTGCCTCTGTCACCTCTTAACTGTCCCTTTGCTAAGATAAATACATTGAGTTCCTTGAGCCTGTCACTGTAAGGCACATTTTCTAATCCTTTAATCATTCTCACAGCTCTTCTCTGAATCCCCTTGAAATGTTGACATCAGAATTGGATGCAGCACGCTGGCAGTAGTTGTATGAGTGCCAAACACAGAAGTACAATAACCTCTCTGCTCTTGTTTGTACATGCAGTGATCATATTGGCCCTTTTGGCCACAGCATCATAATGGGAAGCTGATGTTCAGCTAATTGTCCACCCTTCTATCCTCTCCCAAATTTGTCTTCTCACACTGCAGCAAACCATTGCATGACACTAACTACATTGCATTGTCCTGTGAAGACACAAAGTCAGTGCTGTGACCAGGACAAGCTCTAATTTGCTGAGGCTGGTGGAGACATCTTAGATATCTCTTCACTCTCTTGACTTGTGGTTTGAAAGCAAGCTGCAAGGGGAGGCTATGGAGACACTGCTTAGGGAAGGACTTTTCTTGGAGCATACTGACTCAGTGAAGCACCATTTCTGGGCTCAGTAAACAAGCACCGACTGGCAAGAAAGCATTGCATTATAGTCCTGAGATGTGAGCAGAATTTTAGAATACCAAAGGAAACTTTCCTGGCGATATGCCCAAAGCTTATCCCAGAGCTGCAGCAGCAGTGACAACACGAGCGCTCCCCTAAGTGTTCAGAAGTGCTTTGCAATCACAATTTGGAAGCTTGTCACCCTCAATTGAAAGGTCGTGGGAGGTTTCTATGATGAAAGTGTTCAAACTTCCATCTTTGCATTTCTACCATTCTCATCACTGCAGCATCTGATTGACTTGCATAGCTTTTTGCTGGCACATTTCATATTGGAGAGCATATTTGTGTAGCACAGTTCACACTATTACATGACCTAATGATGCTATTGTACTATGCATTTCTAGAGAACAGCAACAAAAGAAAAGATCTGCTGTTAGAAAATGAACTTGCTTTCCCAGATAGAAATTTTTGAGGATCAGGAAACGTACAGAACATAGGTTTTTTTGTTTATGTCCGTTCTCAGCACCTGTGGGATTTAAATCTTTACAGTCTGTCCAAGATCCAGGAAAGGTGGTGTAAGAATAACATTTCCAGGAGGTTACCTAACATTATAAAAGGCTCTCGCTATGTCTCAAGTGATCTGCTGTAACATTTTACAACTCTGTAGCTACATCTTTCCATATGTAGATTTATACAAGCTGTTTTAAAGCCCCCCAAAATGAACATACAGTTCACAATATATCACTGGTATATCACTCCCATTGAGAAAAATCACTGCACTATATTGCCAAAAGTCACGAAATTCTTAACCTCAAACTCTATTCTTAACTCTCATGAAAATGACAGTTCATTGCAAACTTGACTGCATGTATTTTACCCAGAGTTCGTAAAATTTTATATTTCTACAGGGCCTGCTCCTTTTAGTACAAGATCATTAGTGTTAGATAAGTGAAATACTAAAACTGTGTAAAAGAATTAGGGATAAACTAAACTAAATGGTTTATTTGAAACATTACACACACATATTTAAACACACACATGCACAGACAAGGGTTGTAATGCCTGCTGTAAGTTACTCCTAAAACAATCATGGGGAATAAGATACAAACTGCCAGAATAGAAAAGGAAAGTTTCAAATGTTTGAGGTTCAAATCTAATGATTTGTATGCCCAGACATGCAACCTTTTGTACCATTGCCATAACACATAGAAGAGTGAAATTTAAAAGGGAATGGATATAAAAATAGCAGTGAGACGAAAATAAGGCTTCCTAGTGTGTGCTGTGCATTTTATCTTTTTGGTTCCTTCCCTCTTCTTTTTCCCTATAATATCCTCATGAATCCATTTTACATAAAGAAACTGACATATGGCAAATAATGACTATGCCTCAGGGATGACAAACTCACAGCTGTGTAGCACACCTACTGTATCAGCACAAAGATGTCTGAGGGTTGAAGAAGATCACCCACAGATGTTGCAGAGATAGTTTATCGATCCTTCTCATTTCCTTCCTGGTTCAGGTTTATCATCTGGATGTAAATCAAGGAGGCAGGTAATGGACATAAACTGGGACAGTCAAATTCCTTTTAAAGAAATTCCACACTAGCTCCATAGGTTTTGGAATACCATCAGTAACTCTGAAAATGCGTTCATTTACTTAGCTCTCAACGACAGTTCAACGACAGCAATTTTTGCCAATGCTAAATTAAGCATTTTTAGGTTTTTAGAGCAGGTAAAAATGCCACTTTTTTTGTGGGAAACAATTCAGAATTATTTTTTCAAAATTTCCTGTAACATTTTTTAATGAAAAATTGGAGTCCTAAATGAGAAAGCAAAAAGATGTCATGATTTCAGAAATAGGTATCAGAAGAAAGTTTTTGTGCTGTTGCCTCTGTCAGAGTTTTCACTAGTTGTATCTTCTGCACTTCCTGCTGTTTCATGAAAATTATATGCCCTGCTTATGGGAGTTTGGGCTTCCGGAGGATGAAATAGATTGCCGGAAAGATGTTCAGTGATGTTGTGTATGTCTGCATATGAACCTATCTTAGATAATTAGACAGCCCCCATTACAGTCATTTTACAGATGAGAACTGAGGCATGAAGATACTCACTGTATTTTGACACTGTATTATAAATCCCACGGCAACAAGTTTCACACCTCAGCTCTACAGAGGGGCTCATTGGGTTCCTGCTATGGCACTAAAATCAGCATTGGGCTCTCCAGACTCAGTCTCTGAAGTACATTCTCCTCGTTGGGCCTCAAGCCTAAGCTTCAGTCAGAGCCCAGACATCCACGATGATATTTTTAGTGCTGTAGTGTGCGACTTGCAAATCTGAGTTGGCAGCCCCGGCTCTGACACTTGTGTTTGTGGTTCTTATATTGCAGAGTGGATGTACCCCAATGAACTAGCCCAAAGTCACACAGGTTAGTATCCTAGCCACTGGACTACCCTTCCCTTTCCCTGCATAGCATGGGGGACCATAAAACTGTTCAGAGAAGAGCAATGCTTCTCCATTGGTAAGCACTGTCAGGTGCGGACTGTGTTTTCACATATGTGTACAGCACCTAGCACAGGCTTGGCTGGGGCCTCTGGGTACTGTTATGATATAAACATTAATACCAATAATGCTGCCAATGCGTGGGGCCAGCATGCCTCTCCAGAAAAGTGTGGAAGGGGCACAATAACTCTCTCCTATTCTTCTGCCCTCCACAGAGTAGCCAGACTCGGAGGGTGCCATAGCCAGCCCCAGAGGACTGACATGACTGTCTACACTAGCGTCTCTGGCAAAGCTGACTGGGCAGAAAAAGCAACATAGTTCACGTATCTGCCAAAGTAGTGCACTTCCTGGAGTTCTGGGAGGCCATGAGCTTACTTTAAGTGCAGAGCCAGTTGGAAAAGCAGCTGTAGTTGCCCGTATCTCCCTACCCCCCCCCCCCGGCCCTCTGCCCAAACACATGGCTACATGCCCCTGTATGAGGTTTTTTTCCCCATTGTACATTTGGTACAAATATGAATGCAGCTGCATTCTCCTTCACTTGGAATGTGAAGATATCTGATACATGGCAGCATCTGAGTGTTCATTCTATTATCACCAATGACATCTCTCTTCAATGTTTGGCTTGCATTCCAAACAGGCAGCATCATTCAACTGGGTAGAGGTGAGCTCTACATCTACATTTACTATCCTATCCTATCCTACTTTGATTTTGTGTTGTCTCGGAAGCCTTTGAAGCACACATTACAGAGTGTTCCAATATATTAGAACATCCTGCTTCAGCTAGTGTCTTGGCAAATTGTTCTCTTTCTGGAACTCACTCAGGATTTTCCTGGCTTTGCCTTTGACAGAATGGTGACCACAGATTTTATATCCCTCTCCCCCCACACTTCAATATCCTCACAGATTTCAGTACCAAAAGCAACAGTGAAGAAACTATTCATGACTAGGCTTAAGTGTGCGAAGCAAAGGCATGTGTGCGCACAGTAGGATTGATCCAAAACCAGCTGAAGTCAATAGGGAGACTTCCATTCACGTCAATGGGCCTTGGAGGGCTCATGATGTTGGCAATGTCTTCAACTAACACAGATCCAGGAACTTGGAGGTAAAAATAAATGAATATTGTGATTCTTTTCATAAGTGAAATATGTTTTGGCCTTTTTCTTTAAAAGAGAAGAAAAGAAAACAAACAAATCATACCAGAGATTGTAAATTCTCAGTCCTGCATCTTTCATCATGGATTAGTTTGGAAATGGAGCAAAGGTGGAAAATGGAAGAATAAAACAAATGTGTTTCAATGAGCAGTAGATCCCGATATTCCCAATGCCTTCAGATTGCTATATAATAAAACCAAAGTTGCTTGTGCTCATCTCTGATCTCTGCCCAGGTGGAAGTTAAACAACTCATCACACTTTTCTAAAACAGCAGGGGATCCAGCCAAAATTATTCTTCCAAGAAACACAGGCAATGTTGTCCTATTGCTGTTTCCACCACAGATGTGTTGTATTTGCCTTTCATTAAACATATTCCCATGTAAAGCACTCTAGATGCCCCATGTAGGAACGGTAGCATCAGTCATATAAAACCAAATGTTGCAGCATTGTTCTTCAGGACAGAACATCATAGAGGTGCAGAGCATCCTATGTACAGTGTGATGTATGCAAAGGGACGTAGTACTGTGGATCAACTTTAGCCATGAAATTGTTTGCAGACTTTGATGAATAGCCAATATGCCTGAGTGATGCTCTCCACTGTCTCATCCATTTAACCCTTTTGTTCCTCATCTCTGAGCCACTGAAATCTTTGATACTGTTCCCCACATCTATGTGGAATATGTTTTGCTGTGGAAGAACAGTTTATCTACTATGATTGTTACTGTAACACTGAAGAGCTCTTTTTAGGCAAATAAGTATTTCAGTTCACATTGGGTAAAATTTTCAAAAGTGGTTTTGTCACACTTGGAATGTAGGCACTTTTAAAAATGTTGCCACTCATTTATCTCTGTGGGGCCTGTGCACTAGATTATAATTAATAAGTTAACATTGAACCTATTAACATTTTAAAGTAGTTTTAAGAGGTATAGAGAATTAAATTATCATCAAGAAAATGTTAGTTTTCCTTACATTTAGCCCACTTGCTACCCAAGTTTCGGTAGTTTTTCATGAACTTAAGACGTAACTGTGTGTTATCTGTTGCTAACTATTGATTTTAATCATTACAATTGTAAATGCTCAGAAATATTAAATAATGTGGGTCTAAAATGTGGAAAAAATCAGAAATTTTCAAATTGGAAACAGAAAAATAAAAATTCTAATACAGGGTGGACCTCTGGTCTGGCACAAAGAGAACGTGACTGGTCCTGAATGGATTTGCCAGACCAGGGGAGGTCCCTCCCCTAATGGCCCCAGCTGCCCTTCTGCCCCTGGGCGAGGGCTCCAACCCATCCCTGCTGCTGCCACAGCCTCCCAGAGCTGTCTAGCTGCTACTGGAGTGTTACGGCTGGAGCTCCACAGGTGAAGCTGGATCTCCCTGGCTCTGTGGCTGCGGCTGGAGCTCCTCAGCTGCCTGGCTCTGTGGCCAGGGCCAGAGCTCTGCTGCTTGGGTGGGGTCCGGAGCTCCGTGACTGCTGTTGGGATTGGAGCTCCCTGGCTGCTGTGATCAGAACTCCCCACCATGCCTCCTGTCCCCCACCTCCCAACCATGCTCTTGCCCTGCAGCCAGACTTCATTGTTCCTGGGCTCTGCGGTCCAGGAACATCTGTGGTCCTGCCAGACCACGGATGTAGCTGGACCAGGGAGTCCCGGTTTCAGGAGGTACAGCCTGTACATTTTTTAAAAAAATTCTCTACTATTTTTTAAACAGTCACAGAACATGTCCACAGTTTTAAATTTTGAACTTTTAATATTTCCAGTTTTGAAACTGTCAAAAATACTGAAATTTCCTCTCCCCCCATCTCTGGTATTAATTCTTAGGACTAATGTGAATGTGAATGTTCACCTAGTTCATAAAGTCAAAAGGCCAAATATCAATTTCCATACTACCATATAGCAAGTGGCAATCTGGTGTGATGCTGGAGAAGCCCAGAGTCTTCTCTTGCTGCTCTGGGAGTACACTGCGACAGGACTATATCCCATGCAGCATAGACTCCCTCACACACAGGGTAAAACTACTATAGAGAGACAGGTCCATTCCCACCTCCCCAGACCATAGCAGCTCCAGACATGCTGCTAACCCTCACATACAGGAAGCAATGGTACAGTGCAACAATGCAAGGCAAGAAGGAAGCATCAAGTGTCCTCTTAATTCCTATTAACGAATGAATACAATTATACCTGCTCCTAATTACTATTTACAAACTTTCTAATTAAATTAATACTTTTTTACACTAAAAAAAAAAAAAAAAAAAATTCCTTTTCCTATCCCATAGGAAACCTTCAATGTGGGCCTAAGTAAGGTCCTTTTCTGCCACACGTCCTGATGTTCACCTATGTTATCTTATCCTCAGTTCTATTACATTATACTGAAGGTGCCTCAAAACTACAGCTGGGAGGTGTAATTCCCACCTCAGCTAGACAAACAGGTGCTATCTTTGACTGAGCTAGCATGCTAGCAATAGCAATGTGGCTGCAGCTCAAACTACCCACCCTAGTAAAAGTCTAGGATGTTGGATGGGACTGCATTTGGGCAGCTTACAAAAGTCCAACATTTCTATATCCTCTTCATCCTAAAATATATAGAGACCCCAAATTCTGCCTTCATTTACATGCTCCAAACTTCTGGCAGAATATGGCCTTCTGACATGACTATGAAAATGGATCAATAGGGGCATGGCAAAATTCAAAAAGTAAAAAAAAAAATGTGGTGAATAACTCTGACTGAATCAACACATTTGAAAAACTCAGCTGAAAGTTGCACATTACTCCTTAAGGTACTGATTTCATTAGTGGTTTACCTCATCTGCTTTTTCCTTGTTTTTAAAGATTACAATTAGAAACAGGCTTACTTATTTCGCTACTGCTTATATCCAGTGAAATGGAGCTGCTTTATTATTATAATATAGAGATTTCTCTCTCAGTCCACATGGTGTGAATTATTAACATGCTTAAAATACCTTTATAAAAGGCTTTTTGAGAAAGAATATTAGGTCGAATATACCACTTAAACCCCCTATTAAGGTCTTAAATGGAGGTGAATTCCAGACTATATCCTGGTGTTCTGTGGATTAATTGCACTTCAAATGATGAATCAGGGATGGATTTGAGCTAGCTTGAGATCTGCCAGGAGGTTACATCCCTTTTAGATTTCCAATGATAAGGAAGAGGAGGGACAAGGAGCCAAAATTTGAGTGTTTGGATCTGAGGTTTTTCGACCATTCCATTGTAGTGACCCATTTGCAAAATTTGCATCTAGGTCCATGTATTGGGGCTTGTTTAGATCCAAAGTGTTTGTTCAACTCCAGTGATTGAAATACAGATGTATGACAAAGTGTCATAGTTCAAAACAATAACACACACCAGTAAAAATTTAAACAGAACCAATTATGCAGAATGGAAGAGAGGAATCATTTGGAAGCTTCCTAACCTTTCAGATAGCAAGGATTCCTCCAAAATTAGTCTTTGTAGATCCTTTTCCTTGACATAATATCATCCAGAATTGTTGCACTTTTATGGGCTTTGGATGCACACACTACTATACAGAAACTATGTCCATTATGCCCCCACACATCATGCTACAAATTTACCTTACCTTATCTGTGGTTTCTGCATGTAATTGGAAATTATGAGGTTATGTTCAATAAGGTAGCCCTTAAAGCACTGAGGACTTGGAACTCTTGAAGCAGGAAATTACTTCAGAATCAAATAAAACAGAGCAAATGCCTGAACCGTTAAGGAGGGTTGGACTACAATTTTTATTCTCTTTCTCCTTCCACCCAAAGGCTGTGGGTAATATTGCCTGGGACATCGCTATGCTGGTGCACATTATCAGCTGCCTAAGCATATTAGAGATGATAAAAAAGAAAGAATAACTTTCTTTCAAAAGTGCCTCCCTATCCACACATTTCTTCTAAAAATTGAAATGTTCTAAATTTTCAAAAAAAACCAACCTGCTCTCTAATTCACTGAAAAACTGGGAAGAACATTATGTTCAAACATCAAAATGTTTTTAATTTCAGAATATTACATTTTCAAAATTCAGAAAATTTATAACAGCTCTACACAAATATATAAACAACAGGTGGGTTGTGAATACCATTCACACCTTGATTTTTGTATATAGCGTTCTGTATTTCTCAAGGACTTAAAAAGTGATCACATAAAATATTCAATCCATGCACATATTTTGAACATGTGGGACCCTCTTTATCGTTTACCAAATCTTTATTAGGCCAATTTTTTATTATGATATTGCAAAATAAATAGTTACATATGGTTTCAATTGTGCGTGTGGTTTTAGCAATGAAATGTTCTAGCATTGGCAAGCTGACAGTTTGTAGGCAATGGTGATTTTTTACTTATTTAAACAATATATATTCAAATTATATCACGATAAACATTACTCAATCAGCTATCATTATCTGTATTGTATTCTATTGTCCCAAAGAGACATGTGAAAGAGACCTAAAGAAGAGCTCTGCGTAAACTTGAAAGCTTGTTTCTCTCACCAACGTAAGTTGATTCAATAAATGATATAACCTCACCCACTCTGTCTCTCTCATATCCTGGAACCAACCAGGCCACAACAACACTGTAAACTATAGTTTAAGTATAATACAATAAACAGTAGGTGGATACCAACAGAAGATGGAAGAGCACAAGAAAACAATGGGGGGGGGGAAGGGAACTAGTCAGCATGGTAGCCTTTGTTTTCAGTACACCAGCTGCCTGCTTCTGAGCTGATGGATCAACAGAAACTATATTTCTCCATGTTTTTACAGTCATTTCACCATGATACAGACTTACACAGCTATTGGCTTGCTACAGTATCCTGGCTTTGGAGCTGCTGCAGTCAACTCAGAGATCAGCTTAATAATTGCTAGTACCAACAGACGAAATTCATCCCTACTGCAATTTTGCTGATTTTTTATGGTGTTGAACCATCAACAAACTCGGCCTATGGTTTTCATTTTAAAGACACAGTTGCAAGGATTTTCTTAAAGATGATAACATTACATTTGATTCTTGACATTTTGTGTTTCATAAAACAGATGAGTGGAAAACCACAGCCAGGAAGGGAAGGATTATCTGCAAGGTTTTGTAATTTAAAAACCTCATTCACAAAAGAGCTTGCTGACTATAATTTCAGGCAGGCTATGAATGCTTTTTCTCATGCCAAGGATCAGATTCTGAATCCATGATGGTGTAAATCAGGGGCAACCACAGGCTGCGTCTAGACTGGCATGATTTTCCGCAAATGCTTTTAATGGAAAAGTTTTTCCGTTAAAAGCATTTGCAGAAAAGAGCATCTAGATTGGCACGGACGCTTTTGTGCAAAAGCACTTTTTGCGGAAAAGCGTCCGTGCCAGGCTAGACGCGGTTTTGCGCAAGAAAGCCCCAATCGCCATTTTCACCATCGGGGCTTTTTTGCACAAAACAGTCCTGAGCTGTCTACACTGGCCCTCTTGCACAAATACATTTGTGCAAGAGGGCTTTTGCCCGAACGGGAGCAGCATATTATTTGTGCAAGAACACTGACAATCATACATTAGATTGTCAGTGTTCTTGCGCAAATTCAAGCGGCCAGTGTAGACAGCTGGCAAGTTTTTCCGCAAAAGTGGCTGCTTTTGCGGAAAAACTTGCCAGTCTAGACACAGCCACAATGTATAGCTGGAGTAAGCAAATGGAAATAAAGGTTCAAATGTTCTGTCTTCCTTACTATTGAAGGGCAGCAACAATTAGAATGATGATTAAATGATAATGAATTATTAGTTTCCAGTCCTACCCATGTATATATTTGGGCAGAACCTCACAACAGATTGAACCTCCCTGGTCTGGCACCCTCGGGACCCAGTGGTCCCCAACAAAGGCATTTGCCAGACCAGGGGAGGTCAGGCATCCAGGATCTTCTGGGACTCCTCTCTTGGCTACTGATCTGGGAGAACCAAAGGCTCACCTGCCTGGTTCTGCTGCTTTCCGGGACTCTACTCCCTGCCCACAGTCCCGCAGGGCAGCTGTTCCCGGGGTTCTCTGGCCCCGGCCTCACATACACAATGGCAGCTGCTCCCAGGGTTTCTCAGTCCCGCTCGCAGGGGAAGCTGTTCCTGGACAGGTTCTCTGGCCCCACGCATGTGGGGAAAGCTGTTCGCAGGGTTTCCTGCCCACACCCTTCCCCCCAGCACTAGCTGCTCCCATGGCTATCTACCCCCAGGTCACAGGCCCTGCAGGCTGTTGCGGACCAGGCTGGCTCTACTCCCAGCCATTCGCAACCTCTGGGGATGGGGCTGTCTGGTCTAGCAACATCTATGGTCCTGCCAGTCCACGGATGTTGCCAGACCAAACAGTCCCAGACAAGAGAGGTTCAACCTATAGAAATATACAGCAGTGAATGGTACAGACGCAACTGTGGGAAAACTCCTTAGTGACATAGGGCTTCTTCACAATCCCCTCCTTTTCTTTGGCAGAACAGGATGGGTGACCAGGGTAAAAGGGGTGTGTCCAATATATCCATACACCCCAGGTTGTTGTAATAGGTCTCTGGGGAAGTCCAACCTTAGGATTAAGGAAGTGTTCAGCCTGCCACCATCTGCACACTCTCTGTAAGAGCAGTACAAAGCATTTCTTGGCCAGAACCACAGATTAACCTGTTTTAACATAGGAGATTATACATTTAATGTTTTAACTAGGTGATAAGAGAATCATATAAGCAAAAAGAATTTAAACAATTATTTCTGAAGCACGTGATATCCCAAATCATCAAGTATATTTCCCCCATTCTACTGAAGTCTAACTATTACTCCACAGGTCTCTGACAAAGATATCAAACCCTTGCTGCGTACAACGCATTACACAGGGGGTCTTTATGGATGTAAGTAGCATCTAAAGTAAAACTTGAAATCTTTCCAGGAGCTGTGGTTATGTAATAATTTATGCAAAACCTTTGCAGAACTTCAGTCCCAGTTTTTTCCGTACCTTTTACCAAGTGTGAATGTTTGTAAACAGTTGCTACTTAAAAACAAAGAGTTATTTCACCCTTATCAAGCATGCAAGATACGAAAAAGAAAAAAGTCAAGTAAGTATCTAGATAAGTATAAAAGTAAATGTGATAAACTGGAAAGATCACAGCATATTGTATATATGTTTTCATCTGTTGTAGCCTTTGCCATTTTACTGAAGAAAATGACTATATTGGTTTCAATCAGTTAGATAAGACTACCTACCTTTATAAGCCACTGTCATTTTAAGAGAAGCTATAGACACTGTGAAACCAAAAGCCAAGTGAGCACTGCTAAACTGGATTCTATCATGTCTGGTGAAAAGATGGATTTGCTGTGTCAAGCCCATCCTTCGTGATGCCAAAATGAGAGCAACAATTAAATGCTTTCTTCAAACTGAATAGCTATTTTCTTGGCAAGAAAACAACAATGAAATAAAACGTGAAGTGCAGAAAAGAGGCTTTGCAATGGGTTTTGTAATTATCTGTGAATAAACATTTACCCATCAAGAGGAAAAATGGTCTTGTGGTTAAAGCACTGGAGTGGGACTCCAGAGACCTAGGTTAAATTCCTAACTCTGCCACAGACTCCATGTCTGACTTCAGTTACTATTTTCAGAAGTTCTTCAGGGCTAGATTCACACAGAGACTTAGGGCTTATCTGCACTTGAAATGCTACAGTGATACACCGACTGTGCCACTGTAGCACTTCAGTGTGGACACTATCCATCCCATCGGAAGGGTTTCCCCATCAATGTAGGCAATTGATCTCCTTGAGCCAGATTAAGAGAAAAAATTCTCCATCCACCTAGCAGTCCACATCAGGGGTTAGTTTGCTTTACCTGCATTACTCAGGGGTATGGGTTTTTCACACCTTGGAGTGACATAGCTGGATTAATCTAACAGTGTAGTATAGACCGGGACTTAGATGCCTAACTACTCTTTAGGAACCACCACTGCCCGGCCCTATAGTTTAGGCACAAAGCAGCCTGACAGCTAATGAGCTTCAGGGGGGTAGCCGGGTTAATCTGTTACAGAAAAAATCAGCAAATGGTCTGGTAGCACTTTATAGACTAACAAAACATGTAGATGGTGTCATGAGCTTTCATGAGCACAGCCCACTTCTTCAGATGACCGGAGTTATGAGTTGGAGATATGAAAACTCAAAATAAATAGGAGAGGGGAAGGGGAGGGGGGAGAGAAAGAAAATGGGAGGGGGGTGGGAGACAGAGCATCATTAAGAATCTGGAGAATGGGTACTTAAATCAAAGCACATAAAAATCAAAGTCAATAGATTCCTAAAACAGGAAGGATACCACTCAGGGGAGCTGTTAGCACCTTCAGTGGGTAGAGTCCCCACCAGCCCATATCACAATTGAGTCCATTAGCATGTAAATTGAATTTGTGGATGAACTGGGATTCCAGGGCTTCTCTGTGTATTTGGCTTGTAGAGCTGGTTTGTGACAAACAAGTAGCTGGTGCAAGGAGACTGAAAATATTGGGGGCTGGTTGGTGTGTGTGTGTCCTCTAGTAATCCTAATTGCCCAGTGATTAAGACACTTATTGGGAGGTGGGAGATGTCTCTGTTATTTATCTGTATGGTCTCTGTCTGGTTCTTTGATTGTTTCTGTCGGCTGCATAGTTAATTTTGCTGGGTATAAACCAATGAAAGTGGTGGGATATAGCTGGTTAGATAATCATGTTAGGATTGGTTAGTTATATTTCTGTAAAATGATTGGTTAAGGTATAACTGAGAATATTACTACATACATTGGGAGCAATCAGGAAGTAGGTTGGGAAAAAAGGAGAAAAGGAAACTGTAATCATGCTTACTAGGAACTTACCCCAATAAACATATAATTGTCTGCAACTTCAGACTTCTAGTAGCGAGACCCTCTATTTACGGGGAAAAAACAGGGATTGGGAGGGTGAAGGGATAAGCTCTCTAACATGAGTGAAGACCTGAGTTCTAGTTCTTGCTGCAAATCCTAATCACAGTGTCCAAGGCTAGGAGAGGCCATTGTAATCATGATTACCATTGTAATCATGTGGTCATCAAAGTAGGGATAGAGCAGGGATTTGAAAAGTAGATCTCCCATATCCCCGATGAGAGTTCCCTAACTAATGGGCTGTTTGCTATAATGGGAAATCTCTTTCTATCATTCGTATATATAGTAGCCCAATGTCTGAGAGTCTGTAACGCTGAAATGCTGGCTGTTCCCTCTGGGGGGCACCGTTGCCTGAAATGCTGGCTGTTCCCTCTGGGTGGCGCTGTTGCCTGAAATGCTGTCTGTTCCCTCTGGGCGGCCCGTGCTGCATGGGGAGTGCAGGGCCCAAACGGCGCTGCGCTTGCGCCCCTTCGGCAGCCCGGCTGAGCGGTGCAGAAGTCAGCCGAGTGCCACGGCAGAAGGGGAAGAGGGGTTGGGCGGTGACGTACATGGCCAGGAGGCAGGGCCTGGCGTGTACGTCACCCCCCCCTTCGCCTCCCACCATGGCGCTGGCTGACTTCTGCGCTGCTCAGCCAGGCCAGCGTGGGAGCAAGCGACGTTTGGGCTCCCCCATGCAGCATGGGAGCGGGCCAAGCATTTGTCTCTGCAGTCCCCAAGTGAGAGGCAGGAGGGGAGGAGAAGAGAAAGAGAGATAGAGAGAGAGGCAGGAGGCGGAGGAGAGCTGAGAGAGAGAGAGGGGGAGGCAGAAAGAGGAGGAGAGAGAGAGAGAGATGGAGTGAGAGCCTGGAGGCTCAGGAGAGAAGACCGGCGTGGAGGAGAGACCTGAAAATCCCATCTTATGACGGGCTAATTGGCTAGTTCTTCATGAAAAAGATACCTTCAGCCAGGTCAACCCTAATTCTAGGAGATGTTTCATATCTGAGAATCTTGAGTGGAGACAAGCACCTCCCTCCAGGCTGTCAGTCAGTCATCAAAGGCTCAGAGCAATTGGATTTAGGCACTTAATACTTGTGATGGATTTGGGCCCTTCCATGTGTACTTTACTTTTGGCTAGTTTAGGCGCTCCCTGCTCAGCTTCATGGGTTTTGAGAATCTCATGCTGAGGAGCTTAACTCTCCTCATGCATTGTATGGGAAGCCTGGTGTCCTAACTTTATTAATTCCACCTGGTAGCAGGGAACCTAGGACATAGGCATTATAATGTTCAGCATTTCCATGTCAAACACTCTCTGTGTGTCTATCCCTAAATCTTTCAGGCTCCTATTTCCCAGTTAGGGTCCTAGGTCACTTTGGAAAATTTTACCCTTAATCTCTCTGCATCTCTGTTCCCCATATGTAAAATGGAAATTATATTTTATACTGTCCATCTTGTCTGTTTGAATTATATGTTCTCTGGAGCAATAACTCTTTCTTACTGTAAAAACAATGAGTAGTCGGCTGGCACCTTAGAGACTAACAAAAATATATAGTATCATGAGGTTTCATAAGTAAAACCCACTTCATCAGATGAACTGGAGTGGAAATAACAGAAACCAATGTATAGCTATAGTAGCTATAGCTATAGCTATATTTAACAGGAAAAAAAGGACCTGTCAACTGTAGAACTGGTACTAATGAGGCTAATTAAGTGGGCTGGAAGTGTCCCATTCTTAGCTTTTGAGGTAAAAGTACAGTTATTAAAGGCAGAGCAGATTGACTTTATAGTTCGACATCCAGTTAATGTCTTTGTTCAAGCCCAGGGAAACAATGTCAAATTTGTAGATGAATACCAGTTCTACACAATTCAAGTTCCTCACAATGACTCAACAGCAATCCAATCTAGTTTTGTTGTTATCTCCCCACCCCCCCAGGCCCAATGACAGGGAAGGGCAAAAGGAGCAATTACCCAGGGGCCCTTCAGATTGCTGCCAGAACGTCTCTCTGTGTAGCTCGAGGTGCCAGTGACAGCACTGAGGACTGGTTACCTTGGCCCCATTCCTTCTGCCTGAGGTCCCACCCCTTCCTGGTGGCCCACAGAATCTGTCAATTCCCCCCTGGTTACTTCCAGAATATCAGTCATTCACTATGAAGTATAACATGTTGCATAAAGAACTGATTCAGTAGGAGACAGGAGAAAATAAGAACTGATACATGTAGAGAAAAGTACAGCTTGACTCATAGAAAGGACACAATTCTCACTCATAAATTTCACACAAAAACCAGGGAGAAAATGGATAGTCACCTGATGATGGGTGATCACTTGTTGCTGTGGATCCTCAGGTGGCTGATAAGGCAGATCCTGGAACCACAAGTTCTATTACAATGAGCACAGATGCTTCTAGGTATAGCAGGAGGCTGTTGATCATCATTAGAAGCCAGTCTCCCCTTCTTTCTGTGCCTCTCCTCCTCCTCAGTTTGTCGGCGGGCAAATTCAAAATGCAGGGAGCTATTGTATAGAACTTTTCTCCATTTTGAGCGATCCTGGGCAAGTGTCTCTCAAGTGTCAACGTCAATGTTGCACTTCTTTAAGTTATCCTTTAGCTAGTCTTTATACCACTTCTGTTGTCCACCCACATTATCCTTCTTTCAGCAGAGAAAACAGGACCTGTTTTGGGAGGCAACAGTCAGGCGTCCGAACAAGGCGACCAGTCCAGCGAAGTTGCTGATGGATGGTCATTGCCTTGATATTGGTGGTCTTTACCTCTTCCAGAACACTAACGTCAGTACACTTGTTTTCCCATTTGATCTTCAAGATCTTGGGGAGTCAGTGTCAGTGATAACTCTCAAAGACTTTTAAGTGATGTCTGTAGGTTGTCCAGGTTTCAGACCCATAGAATAGTGTTGGGAGAATGATGGTTTGATAGACAAGGAATTTGGTGTCTGTTCAAATGTCATGATCTTCAAAAGACCTGTGCCAGAAATGAGCAATGGCTGCACTGGCATGGTTCAGACCATGTTGGTTTTCTACATCAATATCTGCGTTGGATAAAAGATAACTTCCAAGGTAGAGAAAATGAATGGCATTCTCCAGCACATCTTCACTAATTTTAATAGATGGGGCGTATGATACTTCATTTGGAGAGGGATGATGGAGCACTTTGGTCTTCTTTATGGTGAGAGTGAGACCAAGACATGCATAAGCATCAGCAAACACATTCAAAATAGTTTGAAGATTTTTCTCAGAATGGGCAACAATTGAATTGTCATACTGAAGTTCCACAAAGGATGTGACAGAAGCCTTATTAGGGGGACACTTTCTACCCAATGCAGTCTCCATGACTTCCTTTCCATGGAACTGTTGAGTATTTAGGGTAGCCTGTATGCTATGTGTGGTCTCAGTTCTTTCCTGGGACTTATGCCATACTCCAATCTAGATTGATCTTATTACCACATAAATATCACTGGCCCTTCCCCAGAATAAAACTAACAAATCATTTCCCCTCAAATTTTAACCCAATATTTTTGGAGCTTCAATATTCGTCATCCATGCTATTTTATATATTTAGGCATAGCCCCCAATAAAGAATACTATGTATTTTTCATGACAAATGTAGAAACCTAGAGTGGTTCTATGAAGCTTATTTCCCTCCCTGCCTCCAACTTGCTTAGTTCTGGTGGAGAGATGGGATTAGTAATTCTCTCCTGACTTAAAACAGCACAACGTTAGAACACCCCAACCTCTGCCCAGCTGCGCAGGCACACTGAGGGGGTGGAGCCAAATTTTCTCCAGCCCTGCTGGTTCTGGGAAAGCAATAGCCTGCTCTCACCAGCCCATCCAAAGTTAGGATTGGGAAAGTCCACAGAACCATAAGAATGTTCTTACTCCCCTGTATAGATGTACACTCCAAGGTATAAACTAGTAATTTATTTTATTTAAAAGTACAGATGCTTGAAATTTGACAGCTGAAAGAAGTTTGGGCTATTTCTTTTTGAAAATTGTTCTTTTATGAAACCTTTTGACTAAAACTGCTGACAGTTTAGGAGTATTTTTCTGCATTTTCAAGGATGCTTTTTAAAAAAAAACTTACTGAAATGCTTATGAAAATGCTCAATTTATACCCCCCACCCTTTTGTAAGCAAAACACTTTTGACAACCATTTTGATGACAGTTCTGACAACAAAGAATTTCAGGGATCCAAAATTTTGAAATACTCTATGAAAATTTAACCATATCATTTCAAACACCTGATGCTGGTTTATGTTGTGTGTCCTTTATTTAGTGCCCTTTTGTCACGTATAAACGGAATAGATGGGTAGGGTTCTAAAATCTTTGTTGTCTATTCATTTTTAATTCTTATCAGCTAGATGGTAAAGTTGGAGGAAGTATCTTTAAATTCTAAAACTTTTTTCTTCTTCTCTTGGGGTGTGCCTACACAGCGGGGCTTAACTTGAAATAAGCTACACAAATTGAGGTACATCAATTGTGTAGCTTATTCATTCTAAATATCTTATTTCAAAATTGGGAGCGTCTACACAGCACTTATTTTGAAATAGAGCATTCTTCCTCTGACTTCCCTTACTCCTCGTACAATGAAGGTTACAGTAGTTGGAGTAAGAAGCCCTCCAGCTTGACAGTATTTTGACATTATTTTGAAATAACTGCCTGCAGTGTAGAAGCGGACTAAGTTGTTTCAAAATAACTCTAGTTATTTTGAAATAATGTTGCCATGTAGACGTATCTTTGGACTCCCAGTTCTTGCAGATGAAGGCATAATAGGATTTGATTCCAAGCCCACTGAAGCTGAAGTTTTTCAATGGGCTTTGGATTAGGCTTGTAGGGTCTTATCAACCTAAAATCAATTGAAATATTTCCACTGATATTAATGGAAGTTGGATGGAGACCATGCTACCTACACTCACAAACCAGTTTGATATTCTATTATCCAGGCCAGAGGCAATGCTCATAGAACAGCCACTTTATTAACCTTTCTCTCCAGTGGAAACCAAGACCCTGAGTTGCAAAAGGAATCTTGAATTTAAAACTTTACCCAAGAGGGGACTTTACCTAAGTGTTTATGAGTAGGGTGAGTTTTATTCCCTTTGTCTCTCCAACCAGATCAAAAAGTCAGCTACTCTTGCCCAACTGATCTCTGACTCCAGTAAAAAAAAATGAACAATAAATGTCATATCATTAGGTTCAAAATTATCTTTATTCTTTAATAATTCCCACTTAAGCAAAATATTGCAAATCATTGGTAATGCAATCCAGAGTGTGATCAACCCCTGCACCAGCTCACATGGAATTTCAGTAGTTATTGCAAAATGTAAAACTTTCCAGCTTGTCTTTGAGTCTTCTTGAAACCGGCTCTGTCCTTGAGGTGTCAGATTAACACTCCACTCAGAAGACAAATTGTTCGTGGGCATGCTGGACATATGAGAGCCATTAGACAGTGTGATCTACATTCTTGAAAAATGAAAAATTCTAGGCAACATTACATTTTATAAATGCAAGATGTTTATTATTACTGCAGGAGCAATAAATGTTTAGAAACTGGAGAGGGTTCACAATGGTTCTGACTAGGAACATATGAGTATGGAGCCATTGAATTCTGGCATGAAATAAAGGGTCTGGAAGCTATTATGCATTTAGCCTTCTATGAGTATTTAATTATATCAATAGGAGAACACAATTTCTGTTGCGTGCTTTGTGATGAATGTCTTCATTTATTCGTGTTACAAAGAATGATAGATGAGTTCAAGCCAGATGTGGGAACTCATTTGCAATTTGCTTATATTATTTTAGTAAAATTTCTTTTAAAGTTCATAGGACACCTCAGCGAACATCATGGGGGTTAACCCAGTACACAAAGTTTGATTTCTACTTGACAATAAGATGTGTGTTTCACAGGCTATACACAGAGAAATGACAGTGATGATCGAAGGCTGGGTGGTGAGTAGTTCTTTAGATGCTAATGAAAACCTCTCTTTAATGAGGAAACGAGATCTCAGTTGCAGTGATTCTTATCCATGCTGTCACAGAGAGGAAAGACGATCTTGTGGTTGAGGCACCTGACTGGGGCTGAGAAGAGCTTGATTTAATTGCTGGCTCTGTTGCAGGGTGTTCTATGATTTCCAGCAAGTCATTTAGATACAATTTTCAATAGTGACCAATGATTTTGGCTGCCTGGTTTGAAACATCTGAAAGGGGCTTTTTGTTGTTGTTGTTTTTTGTTTGTTGACTCTCCCTGAAAATCTGATTCCATTAAGATGTCTGATGTTCAAAACTGCCAAATGGAGAATGCAGAAATCACTAGTCAGAGCTGAAAATGAGTTTCTTTGCACCTTAGTTTCCCATCTGTAAAATGGAAATAAAATCTATCTCTTAGGGATAAATCTGTTAATGTATGTTTTTGTCTCTGGCAGTGGTATTGTCTTATGCAGTAGAGTGATGGAGTGATGAAGCCATGGAGATTGGATGGGTAATAAAGGAGGATTAGAATTTTAAATTCTGCTGAAGGCCCAATTTATTTGTCAACATATGCTTTCAAACAGGAAGCCCCAATACTCTCTTTGATCTTTATTTCTAGCTGTCCTTTATATTGCATGTCTGTGATTTTAGACATATCCACCCACTCACTCATCTTTCACTTTTGGCTGTTAGATTGTTCCCTGGGTTTCAAATCTGCCAGTTCCACCACCATGACTGTCTATATGCTTAATCAATTAGCAAGCTCCCTAATTGGTGGCTCCATTTTCTGAGTTGTCCTAGATATTATTCCATCACAAACTTTAAATAGGACTTTTTGTGGTCTGTCGCCAATATACAAAGAGACTAAAGGAAGTCTTCATCTGTCTGAAGGAGAGGAGCTGTACAGCCCTAGAAGTCCTCTCTTCAATTCTTTTTCAACACAATAGTTAGACTTTCGCTTTTTTTCTTCTTCTCCACAATCTCAAAAGCAGAAAACCTGAAAACTTCTCTTAGAAAGTCTTAATTTAAAGGCTGACCACAAACTTTTCCAGTAAAAGTTTAAATTTTCAGAAGAACGATGAATCGGTTGTATGCACTATGCTGATAATGCCTATTAATTTACTTTTGAGAGATAAGATCTCACTTGATTTTATGAAATATCTTGGATCAGCTCATGTTATCAAATCATTTTTACCTTTGGCATCAGTGCCCACAAAGTTATCATACAATAAAATATATGTTAAGTGCAGTGTGCTATTCCTCTGGATGCAATATAACTCATAATCTGATAGCTTTCTTTGATAGGATAACAAGTTTTATGGATAATGGAGAAGCGGTGTATATGGTATACTTAGATTTTAGTAAAGCATTTGATATGGTCTCACATGACCTTCTATTAATAAACTTGGGAAATACAACCTAGATGGGGCTACTAAAAGGTGGGCACATAACTGGCTGGATAACCATTCTCAGAGAGCAGTTATAAATGGTTCACAGTCATGCTGGAAGGGCATAACAAGTGGGGTTCCACAGGGGTCTGTTTTGGGACTGGTTCTGTTCAATATCTCCATCAACAATTTAGATATTGTCATAGAAATTATGCGTATTAAGTTTGCAGATTATATCAATCTGGGGAGGATTGCAAGTGTTTTGAAGGATAGGGCCATAATTCTAAATGATCTGGACAAACTGAGAAATGGTCTGAGGTAAATAGGATGAAGTTTAATAAGGACAAATGCAAAGTACTCCACTTAGGAAGGAACAATCAGTTTCACACATAGAGAATGGGAAGCGACTGTCTAGGAAGGAGTACTGCAGCAAGGAATCTAGGGGTTATAGTGGACCACAAGCTAAATATAAGTCTACAGCGTTACACTGTTGCTGAAAAAAGCAAATATGATCCTGGGATACATTAACAGGAGTGTTGTGAGCAAGACACGAGAAGTCATTCTTCCGCTCTACTCTGTGCTAGTTAGGCCTCAGTTGGAGTATTGTGTCCAGTTCTGGGCACCACATTTCAAGAAAGCTGCAGAGAAACTGGAGAAGGTCCATAGAAAAAGAACAAAATTTCTGAAATGGCCCCGGTCAAAAATTATTGCCCACTCCTGGTCTAGATGGTGCTCGGTCCTGCCATGAGAGCAGGGGACTGGACTCGAAGATCTCTAAACTTCCCTTTTAGTTCTAGTATTCTATGTTTCTATGAGTCTATAATTGTAAGATATAAAAGAATCTGGTCCCCTAAGGAAGCATGCTAACAGGGTACTACAATAAAATGTTGTGTTTTGAGTAATTTCCTAATGCTTCAAAATCAGACGTTAGGATTTGATGAATGAGAAATATAATTTCTGCCTCCTCTGCCTCCTTTGCTGCTGTGTTTGGTAACAGTGTTTGTACCAATCAAAATGTGGCTCACCCACAATATGCCTATTGTGCCCCACAGATTTTGTCAGATTGCTATTTGAGACAGCACTTTCAATTAGGTACATCTTCTGTCTGAAACTCTTGTGTTCCGCTCAAGAAAGGGCTGCATTTCATTTGCAGTGAAGAAATCTCTCTATATGTATTAGCTATCACAGAGAAAGGGTGTGAAATGTAATTAGTTAATATGTGTGTAGGTCTTTCAGATACATAGAAGTGGGAAATATTACTATTAGCCTTTCAGTTTTGAAACACTGAGTTTGGACTCTGCACTAGGTCACAGAAAATGGGTTTGCTGGTGTCATTTAAGAGCCATCAGAAAATCACCACCCAGTGAGACAGAATTTGGTATAGGTGTCACTCTCTGTACAAGGCAGGCCCAGAAGTGGGATAACAGCAGTCAGGCAAGAAGATGACACATCACCTAGCAAATGTTACGCTGCAGAAAAGGAAGAGAAATAACAACAAGCACGCTACCAATTGTCTGCAGTATAACAAGAAAGGACTGTGCGCATTGGAGATGATATGTCCTTGAGAATATGACTCCTAAGGGCAGACTGGAATTTCAAACTTCTGAGATTTTTTCCTCTTCCTCACTTTATGCTTAGTCTCTCTTTTCCCATCAAGTCTGGTAGACTGTTTCCACTCCCATCTCCAATGTATGGGGCTTTATAGTAAAATATAGGCTGTTGACATCTGAAAGTGAGTGAGTGAAATTGACACATAAAGGGATGATCCAAAAGTGGGTAAAACTGATAATGTAACTGATTAGAACCAGGATTAGATACCTGTCCTGATGAGTCATTAGCGGTACAGTGTCTTTGTTTAACAAAAAGTACAGTATTGGAGAAATGAAACCATGCAGCAGTTTTGCCCATGTGAAATCAAGCAACGAATGTAGATCTGTGGGGACTATTTTATTCATGGCAGCATTACAGTGTGCATGGGATATTTTCCAGATACTGTAAATTAAATGTATGTGTGTATAAGTTAGTTCTAACAAAAAAGTAAAGTAAAATAAAATCAAAACTAATGAATAATAACGTATACTGAGAGACTAATTACTACAGAACTGCCATAGAAAGAAGAAAACCATAGCCCTATTATTGTGTGGAAACCTCTGGCAGAAAGGCAAGTAACTAGCAGTAGTTCTTTTCCCCATTTAGCTATGCCATTCAAGTCAATAATAGCTTCAGGAATAAATGTATATTAGCAGCAACTGAAAGTTTCTGTAAGTTATTTGTGCAGATAGATTTCCAGATGCTTAAGGTTGGCATAGGCTATGAGACTTGGAGATTGCAAGCTCTTTCCACTATATATGTCCCCGGGCTGCATAGTCTGAATCTGGAGTTGAACTTGCCAAAAGTTTGATCATGTTGAGCTCAAGAATTTTGGGGTCAGTACCATCTCTACTTGCTATGTGTACGGCATGTCATGAAGCCAAGAGGTGACAACACAATATTTTTATATATGTTTTGTAATTGAACACATAAGTAAATATAAAGGATAGACTAATAACATTTCCTTAGGTACAGTTAATGCAGTCAATAGGCACCATGCTTGCTGTTATTGCTTTTGTCTGCAGCGTAACATTTGCTAGGGATGTCAGCAGCTATGATGTTATTTTCCATATTTGTGAGAGATAGTTAGCTAAATTCTATTATGTAACAGACACTGTTGCTTTCTAACAGCCCAGGACTGAATATAAATGAAGACTGAAGCATTCCTTTGTTTTAATTTCTATTGGATTAGTGAAGTAATAGGAGGCATAATGTATTGCACATGTTTTCACTGTACTTGATCTGTTAATGAATGAACAAGTAGTCTCTTACTGGAATTTTTTAATAGTGATATCAGCTGCCACTAATTCTAACTTGAATAATTATGTCATTTCCTATTCGCTGATAAGAAAGCAAAAGGATTGGAAGCCTCCATTTTTATCTTTAATATAGTTCTGAAGTCAAATTAAGTGAAAAAAAGTAAGTGGACAGAGACAGTGGCAGTACAAATCCATGAAACTATTTCTTTTTATTTTTATTTTAACATCTTTTTTAAAATAAATTGCCAGCAACTACGACATCCAGGAAACTAGCTGCTGCAGAAGTGATGAAGTTTTAACAAAGTAGGGCTCTTCCTGTTTCTCTTGGACTGAGATTTCCAAAGGTACATGAAGATTTTGGATATACAATTCCTCTTACTCACAAGATGTATTTCAGTCTCTGGACTGCTGCTGAGGTGATTACACAGGGCTAGAAGTGACCATATATTGTACCGTATAAATAATAACCCTCAAGTACTCTAGAATTTCATCAAACCAACCCAGGAGCTAACCAGAAGAGGCTCATTTGCTTCTGGTTTGTGCAGACAAAACCGCAAACTTTGTGGACTCCTACTTAAATCTCACCTTGTGACATTAGCTTTTTGTATTTTGCAGAGCTGCTAGTGTTTAGAGGTAAAGAGAATTTAATATATATTGTATTATAGGGAATGGCACCAATTACAATGACCATTGTTCAGAATGATACACAGGGCAGTGTTAGCAGTAGTCTAATTCCAGAGGGCCCCTCTTAGTCTATAAAACAGATTAGTGGTTTCCACTGATTTGTAACAAGGATATTGGCAAATGAAGTGTGCCTGACAAGGGACAGTAGAACAAAAATGGACTATAAAGCAACTAGACTTTTCTCTTATGTTTTTACTCATTCCATGTTATATTTCAGCATTGCATGGTCATACTCAATAAGAATTGAATAATGGCACTCGGGTTTAAATTTAGGACTAGGAATCAGGATTCTTACTTTATTTCTGTCTGCTCCACTGATTGTTTCTGTGATTTATCTTCTGCATGCCTCAGTTCCCCCATTTGTAAAATGAGGATAATAATATTTAGCTGGGAGGGATGGACTGATGCTTTAATTCAGTTAAATTTATAAAGTACTTCAAGATTCTGAATGGCAGATACTCATTAAGAACAAGTTAGTATTTAATTAATATAGTTATGAAAGAGAAGGCCCTGCATCATAGTTACTGGTCAGAAAGAACTTTCCCAAGTAGAGAAAAAATTGGTTAAAGTTTAAAGGAAAGTTTGTTCAGTAATTAAAAATAAATGTTAAGGTATTGTTGCATCAATATATAATTAGAAGATTTCCAAAAATACTGCAATAGATATTATATGACAGATATGCAAGTGTTTTCTGAATCATGAAAACTTCAGCACAGGATGACCGAAAACTGTAAAGTTACATGAGAAAAGTGCAGTGGAAAGCATCTGTATATTTATGAGACTGGGGACATTTATAGCAGATGACAGTGCAGTAGGTCAAGAAATGTTTCCTCTCCACAGTTTCCCTACGGAAATTCAGTGATAAAATGCAGCAACCTGCAGAGACATTAAATCCATGATCAACAATACAGATTCGCAAGGTGAAATGATCCCTGACTTTAAAGAGTCAAAATCTCCAAAGGAACCTGGTGCAGCAAAGGCACAATGTTAGAGCACTGGTCCATGTCTCTGTAGCCAATACTATGTTGGTTCTTGAGAAATAATGGACAATCACAGTAGAGAGGTTTTTTTTATTGAAGGGAGATGACACGTTGTTATAAATTTTATTACCAAAGCAGGTTTCATGGGTCATAGTAGGAACTGTCCAAAATACTCAATGAAAATAGCAATAAGCTTACTTTTATATACTATCTTTCATTCCAAAGGATCCCAAAGAGCTAAAAGAATCATGACACCTATTACTAAATACAATCACCTTAGTCAGGTCAGAGCACCCTACACTCGTGACAAGTGCCACAGGATATTTCATGGTTGCAAAACCTACCCATGAAAAACATGCTAGGACACTGGTCCAGAGAAAATTTTCTAATCTACTAATTCCTTATTTTTTCTTTAAGATGTCCTATAAAAGACCTGCTCAATGGTCTGATGAGATCAAAGCCCCAGGCTCACAGAGTACACATAGAACTGATACTGGAATTTTAGAGATGCACATAGCAAGTGTTAAAAATGAATAAGAGGAAGATTGCATGGAGAGCAGTTACAGCTTTGTCAGTCCAAGGATATGGGAGAGACAAGATACATGAGGTAATATCTTTTACTGATCCAACTTCTGTGGGTCAGAAGAAGAGTTTGGTTTTGTCAAAAGCTTGTCTCCCTCACCAACAGAAGTTGGGCTACGTCTAGATTACAGGGTTTTTGTGGGATACCAGAGGAAGAACAAACACGCTCTTTCAGGAAGCCCTGTATACCTCGTTTCATGAGGCATAAGGGCTCCACCGAAAGAGGAGGCTTTTCTGCCATTTGGTCAAGACGGGGCCAAATGGCAGAAAAGCCTCTTCCAAAAAAAAAGCAGAAAAAGCTACGCAAAATGCAGAGTGCATTTTGGGTAGCTTTTTCCACAAAAATGCCACAGTCTAGTCCTAGCCTCGGTCCAATAAAATATATTACCACACCCACCTTGTCTCTTTAAAGAGAGATTGTAATATAGTGACCTAGGACCTATGATCATGTGTTCCTCCAGTGAGTTGTGCCTTTGGAATAAAGAATGCTTGTTTCTCAATGTTAAGAACTCTCTTTTAGCTTAGGTGATCAAGGCCTAGGTTTTTCATAACAAAGGTCCTGGGTTCTCTGTCCACTGACAGCTGCAGAGTGAAATCCTGGCCCTATAAAAATAAAAATATTTCACTTGCAGTCTCTGTGTCTATGGGGCAATAGAGCCAGCTACCCAGCTGTTTCATGGAGCTGTGCTGATTTTAAATGTCTAATTTTTAGCACACAATCCTTCTATATAATCTTTTATCCAAAAAATTCAAAGCATTTTACAGACATTATCTATATAAACCTCACAACATATATATAATTATCTTTGAGTGCTTGTTAACTGAGGTAATGGGAATTCTTCTGACATCTCTGAGAAAATACTGTCAATCTCTGGCAAGTAGGTGAAGGCGTGGAAGGAACAAACATGGAAATAAAAACAACTTCAGCTTCATGCCTTCTCGTGTAAGTACTATTGCTCCAGCTGGGGTCACAAGTGGAAAAGACATTTGAATGCCAAGAGCATAAAAGCCCTACAAAGACAAACATCATAATTAGCACTGGATGGGAAAACCAGCATGAGGCTAAGTGGTCAGTTTGATCTTTGGAGTTATCAGCCTAAAGAGTGTCACCGAGATTACACAATGTCATGCAGGTAACACAAATGTTAAACAAATCATGCATTTTGGAATTTCTTAAGCTCCACTTTACAGCTTTCAGATCAGGCATTTTTGAAACCTGTAATGTTTCTCTTTGTTCGATTCCCTAATGAATATAACAGCCTTTATGCCTAGCAGGAAATCTGGACTGACCATTTGAGGACTGTTTTCTATATATCTTGTGGCTCTCGGGTTTGCATTTGGACACCTAATAAATCATGAACTAACATCTAAGAATTAGAAGTTGGCATGTGTGTGTGTGTTTCCAAACTGTTAAATCAAGGACAGCAAAATATGGAAGAAGCTTGTGGTGTTTCTCTTTCTCCTGTGACCCAAGGCCTAGGAATGCTTTGTTTCCAGGGATTTAGAGCATTTTTCTTTTCATAATGAGCTCTTGAATAATGGTCTCAAACTTTACTTTTTATTTATGTGTTCAATTGTTTGGCCATTAACAATGCTGAATATTTCTCTCTTCATAGCCCACAAAGGAATTTAACCACACACAGCTGTCATGGGGCTCGCCCAGTGCCCCATGGCTATTCAGATTGCTGCTGACAGCTTTTTGACTGTGAGGGGGATCACAGTCAAACCTTGATTTACTTGGATAGTGAAAATAGTCCTTGCTTTGGTATGGGGAAGGGACCAGGCAGGTAAAGACAAAGAAGAGCACAAATACTTACAAAAACAGACTGTTTCCATTCCCATATTTTCTAGCAGCACTATAGGTTGTGGATGCTAAAATGGCCTGGAGGCTCTAAGAATTAAAGGGCTAGATCCTCCTATAATCCACACACCTGCTGGGTGTGGTTCACTGTCACATGTAGTAGCACTTAGACCACTTATAGGAGAAAAAATGAGCTTCCTCTACAGCCTTAGCTGAGAGTAGGCTAGCTCGTAGCTCAAGCAATACAGGCTTATGCCTTGAGGTTGCAGGTTCAGTTCTTCCTCTTGGGCATTGCACTCTTAGCAGGAATAAATTAGCATAGTGGAGGATCTGGCCTCAAATGTGTATATACAAGCACAAATAATTCTCTTAGTTACACCAATATAAATCTGGAGTAATTCCATGGAAGCTGATGCACAAAATGTATTTATTTTAGGTTTACACTTGTGTAAACAAAAGCAGAATGTGACCCAAAGAGCATGCAGGGATTTGAGAGAACCTCAAAATGTTTAACTTGTAAATAAGTAAACTCAAATCAAAGTGGGCCTTCACTCGCCAATAAAATATTTATATCTATTTTATGTGAAATAACTTCCAGACTAAGATAACTGGGGATGTGCAGCTGCTTTTCCTTTGAACAGCACATTCTGTGGCAACCACAATACCAATACACAGAGGGGTAAAACAATATGTTTACAGTAACAAGAACTGTCTCATTTGTGCCTTGTGAACAGAATCATGGACTACATTTGCAGCAAATATTATTTGAAATGAACAATTCAACCAGCACCATATGGTGACACGCCCTGACATCTTCACACCATTTTGACTCAGTCCTTAAGCCAAAATATTATTGATGTGAATGGGCCAAATCTTTAAGTTCTTGCCCAGTCAGAATTCATATTCGGCCAAATCCTGAGGGCCTTTTATTTAAGAAATAGAACACTCAGTGTGAGTAAAAGTGGCCGGATGTGGCCCAAAGGGAATGATGGAAGAAAAAGCTCTCTCTCTCTCCTTCCTTTTTGTGATGCTGCAATAGTATAAATTAAATTGTAATGTTTAATGCAATGGTGACTGTTTTAATCTTAAACGAGGGAGACCTCTCTACTATTTGAAATATTATTTCATTATGAGTAGTAATAGTTAATTGAACTGCAGTAGCATCTTGAGGCCCTAATGAGAGATCAAAACTCCATCTTGCTGAACACAAAGGTAAAAAAAAGAGCTTATAATCTATCATACAATACAGACAAGAGGATCTTAAATAACCAATGAATGAAGGACAAGAGCGAAATTTCATTTGGGTAACAACAATGAAATCATTGAAGTGGAAAAGTTCCCAAACAACCACAATTACTTTAAGGAAACCTCTATTCTCCTAACAACCAGCCTACATATATTTCCGTTAATTTCTTCATGTAACTTTCTTTGGAACTCAAAACTGAAGTTATGGAAAACTTGTAAGGGATAAATAAGTGAACCCCACCATCATTTCAGGGAACCTCCTCTGCTTTTTTGTGTTGTGTGCCTCTCCGTACATACTGCACCTGTCTTTATCAGCAAAGTTGTTCTATGCTTAGTTCCTCCCACAAGGTGGAGAAATAGAGCTTAATCTCCTAAAGCTCTATAACCTTGCTCAAGGAAAACAATGATCCTGCAGGTACCAGTATGGCAATAAACTGATTCTCTGTAGGTTGTTCTTTTTGGTAGTCCAGTGTGGTGCTCACAGCCAACAGTGCAAATTCAAATAGCATATTTTCAATAGCTTAGTGCTGAAGAATCTGTTTTACATTGTAATTAATCTGGAATGGGTGCTAAGAATTTGCCGCATGCTAGCAACAGACAAGCATACATAATGCAAGCAACACAAGTGGCAACTGCTCACAGTGGTGTTATTGTGGAAACTGGAGTGAAGGGAGGAGTAAGGTCATTCTGAAGGGAAGGGAAAGGAAGCAAGAGAGAAAGGAAGATGGTTCAGCTTCCATTTCTCCTCTTAGAGTCTTCAAGACAAGTAGACTAGTGTTTAGGGACCACTTCATTGCTCACTGAAGTCAATGACCATCCTATTGACTTCAAAGTGCTTCAGATCAGGCCCTGAGACCATAGCTCTACAAGTGTGGAAGTCAGCTAAGCAGATTGCATGATCTTACAGGTGGTACTTTTTTCTCTAGGTTACACAGTGCATACCACAATGGAATCCCTCTCCTGCTGAGCCCTTGAGGCACTATAAGAACACAACTAATAATTGCATAATAAACAACATGATGTTACCTATTGCAATGAAGCCTGTCCCCTGTCCCAAGCCTCAGGTTGGGTTAGGATCAGGGCATCATCACACAGGGCTCCCTTAGCCAAGAAAGGGCTGTTGTCCTAAAGCAATATCCATGTCAGTCCCTCTCCTATTCCTACCCTAGATCCACCTGCAAGCAGGTGTGTGCATGGGGAGGAGGGCAAGCAGGAGCCCCCTCCAAAATGGCAGGGGATGCAGAACTCCTCTGGACCTGGAGCCCAGCAAGGGGCGCAGAACTCCTCCTGTTCCTGGGCAGTGGTGGGGAGAGCTCTTCTCCCCCACAATTGCAGCAGGGAGGGATGCAGAACCCATATAAACTCCACTGTGTACTTTTGAGCCAGGGTCAGGGAAGGATAGAAGCAAGACTGGACATGGGGAGAGAGTTCAGCTACAACACAAGAAATATACCATTTAAATCAATGAAAGGAAAAGGTAGATTTAACACAGAATAGAAGAGGAAAGCGAAATAGTTTCTAAGGGAAAAACCTAAAGTTTCAGGTAATATTGATACTTTCAAGTATGTTTTGCTATTAAATGTGTGTTATTTTTGTGTTAGAGATTTGAACAAAAAAAAAATCAAATAAATTAATCCAAAACTAAACCAAATATTAACTATAACTTTGTTCTGCTTGTATGCTATAGGTGGAGGGAAGAGAGGACAGTGGGATTGCAAAAAAAATAAAAAATAAAAAATAAAAAAGAGGCCTAGACCCAATCCCCAAAATAAAAGAATGAATGTCTGAATGACAGGCAGACAGACAAAATAAGACAGCTCTGTATTTCTGTCTATCACGTATCTTATTATCCCTGATTAGCAACAGACATTTCAAAAGAAAAACGGGGGGGGTTTCCAAATTACATTAAGACTATCCTAACCCCAAATAATCAGGAATGTCACTAAATGTCTCGGTTTCAGATTTATCCTGATTTTATTTACTTTCATCTTCATTATTACATTTTATTTTGTTAAAGACATGGTGTGCTTTGTAAAAGGCAAACAGCACTTTTGGCTGAATAGAAATTAAGGAGAGTCAAGGGAAATGCACTATCTAATGTACATGCTCTGACAGGGAAAATCCACCAAGAAGGCTACAGTTAATGTAACAGAGCTCGTAACACACACTCATTATTTCGCTATGGAGAGTTGGCTTAAAAAACTGGCTGGAGGTCAAACACACATAGCAATTGTTACAGAATCCTCCAAGAACGAGAGTCACATCACATATCTGCCACTTTTAACTTGGAACAATTCAGCACAGTTAGAAGCCTCCTTCTAAAAAGGAGTCAAGGATAAATAAAGTAAACATGGCAAATGAACTACCCTCCTCCCTCGTGAGAGGTCACATTTGAGGTTCACTGCTGATGCAAGATGGTGAAGCCTGCCTCAGTGCCCACCTGCTAGGGATTAAACAGTGAGCTACAGTCTCCAGCACAATCAATGCTTAGTCTTTAATGTGACTAAATTCATCACCGGAAGCTCTGACAAGCACATAATCCATTCATTAATGTGTGTTAATATGTGCCCTGTGGCACTGTCCTAACTTAAAAACAAAAGGCAGGGAGTTAGCATGTGTTATTTGGAGCTGGACAGAGCATGGAACCCAAAGCACCAGGCAAAGGAAAGTTTGCAAAATGTGTTTTATTGCACTCCTCTGCACATGATCATTAGAAAATAAAGATCTGGCTCATGCTGCAACAATAAAGTTTTTGCTTACAGGCCAGACCCAGACAGAGCTGTACAATCTCTGTGCTAACTTATTTCATATGGTCCCAACTCCTGTGCACCAGTCCCCTTTGGTGCATCCAACCAATCTGCAAGACTTGGAGAGGAGCTACAAAGAGCTTGCCTTACACCCCAACCCTTGTGCCTTTGTTCAAAGCCAAGCCACAAAAGAGCTAAGCACAGTGAGGATTGGCGCCACGGAGCCAAAAAAGCTGTCCCGGGCAAAATATGACAGAGATTCCACTTCTCAGGAATAAAAAATTTGACTGAGCCACCAAAATTCCACCAGGGATTCTTACCCTGAAGCCACACTATGACACTAAGGCTTTGTCTACACTTTTAAAGTAAAGCACAGCCAGGCCAGTTATTTCAAGAAAAAATGTGGCCATGGCAGGAGTGCTGGAAGTGAGCTCTCTCAGGGCTCTGTGTAAACCACCTCCTCAAGGACAGTAGCTAGCAGCTTTACAGGCCATGTAGACTTAGCCTACGTATAATAATTTTATAATAATGCTCAAGGTGAAGCTTGCAGGGAGATGCAGCCAAGAAGGGCTGAAATGAGGCATTCCAGTCCGAATCTGAATTTGCCCAGCCCTTCCAAAAGCATTTAGATGTGGTGCTTTGGTTAGAGGATGGCTTCCCTGGTTACTTCCTATCCCTCCCCCTTTTTTTTTTTGCTCAACAAATTTTCCCCCAGTGTTTTTTTTTCCGTGACAAATTTTTGTCCAGTATTTTTTTTAAACCATCTGGCAACCCTACGGGCGAGCTGGGCGGTCACCTGGGGCCACCAATTGGTTAGGACCGGCTCTGAGGATAGCAATATTTGAACCATCCATTAAAAAAGTTATAATAAATGTGGATGCAAACTGGTTAGCCATCTACTGGTGATAGTGGTTTCTGACATTCATTTAAGAAAATCATTGTCCTGATCCTCAACTGAACTTCAGTGGAGCTCTACTGATTTACACCACCAGATATTATGTCATTTCAGATATCCTCTATTGCCTTCTGACAACAGCTCCTTCCAAGGGAGAATCATTACTTTCCATTCAGGCCTCCTTACATAAAATAGAATCAGATGGTAAACTGCATCAAAGGAAACAGACTAAATGTTCCTTGAAAGTATCCTGAAAGTCTCCTTGAAAAGCAAAGTAAAAGAGATGGTGCCAAAGAGGGAAAATGTCAATTATCCCTACTCTTTGTTTCCTACCTTCTAACCAAGTTTTTAATTCATCCCAGGATGTTACCTCTCACTTTGTGGTTACTAAGTTTCCTTAGTCACCTTCTGCAAGGGACTTTATTCAAAAGCCTCTTGAGAGTCTAAATAATTGATGCTGTCTGGTTCTTCGCGATGCTGTTTGACTTTTAAAAGAATCAGCAAAGCAAAGTGTTTAGGGTAGAGATGTGAGTCCCAGCTTCAAAAGGCAGACTCACACTAGCTCTCATGGAGTTAGCATGCTAAAAATAGTGTACAAAAGTCTCAGAGGGGTAGCTGTGTTAGTATGTAACTTTAAAAACAATGAGCATTTCCATGGCACCTTAGAGACTAACAAATATATTATAGCATGAGCTTTCGTGGTAGCCATGGTATGAGAGCGTAGTCACAGTAGCGTGGACAGCTACATCAGTAGCATAAGAGTCACCATGAGCACAACCATGAGTGGACCCCCATGGGTATGTACTGAGGACTGCTAATTCCTGTTACCACCATTGTCTGTGCTACCCTGGCTACAGTACAATTTTTAATATACTAACTCGATGAGTGTTAGCATGTGTATATCTACCCAAGCTAGGACTCACGCTCCAAGCATAGATGTTGGTTTTGAGGGGCCTTATCAGATTGTATCTATCATCTCCTGTCTAGCTACGTGTTTTATAAATAGAGCTGGATGGAACATTTTCTACTAGTTATTTTCATCAAAAACAGCTGTTTGGTGGAAGCCGAAACTCTCCATGGAGATGGACTGAATTAAAAGAAGATTTTGAATGGAAAGTTTTTTGAGGTCCAGAGGGGACTGACTAGTTATCTCTAGAGAAAAAACTAATACAAGAACCTGACCTTTGTGACAATTTTTCTTTTTTGGGAAAAAAAGTTTTGTTTCAGTCCAATGTGGAATAGAAATAGATTTTGAAGCCGCAAAAGTTGTCATGAAACAGAATTGTTGTCCTCTGGCCAGATTATAAACCTCCTCCAAATCTGCAGTAACCCTGAAGAGGGTTTTCTACCTTTGCCTGACAAGGAGAGAGCATCCTACTGAATCACTAGTCCACAGCACCTCATGGATTTGAAGGCATAATGTCATCAATAGTAACTTCTAACACTGCTGAATTCAAACAAGAACACAAGGCGACTTTATAAAGAGACATTCAACAAGCAAGCTGTTTCTTGCTTAGTTGGGAGATATGCGTCAATAATTTTATTACAGAATCTCCTTGATTCCCATCACTTTCCCTTTTATGTGTGTGTAAGCAGGGTCTAAATGAATTCTTCCCTGACAGCTAGCCAGGAGACAAGGGAGACTTTTGTGTGTATTTATTGCTCTTTGCTCTGCTTAGACATCCAATAGGTAGAACACTGTTTTGCTCAAAGAAATTCACTTTGGCTGTGTCTAGACTACACCTCTCTGTCAACAGAGGAATACAGGATCTGTCAAAAAAGGGTTTATTTTCGACAGAGCCGCATCTAGACTGCCGGGGGTTTTTTTCAGAAAAGCTCCGTTTTGAAAAAAAGCGGCAGCCATGTTTATGCTAATGAAGTGCAGGATATTTAAATCCCTGCTTCATTAGCAATTTCAATATGCTTGATTTGCATCCCTCTGTCGATAGAGGGATGCAGTCTAGACGTAGCCTTTGGCTGGTGTTGGGTCACAAATCATATTGGTACTGAATGCAGGGGTAGTGAAATGCTGTTACCAATGTTGTATTTCTTGTAGGAAGATAGGGAAGCAGCACTGTGCTTAACCTCTCTCAAATGTGGGAGTCACCCTCAGCTGAAAGGACTTCATTAAGCCAGGGCTCAAACTCCAGAAGCCTGTGAAAGTGAGAGGAGTATGGACAGGAGTCCCAGCTCAGAGGTTGTGAATTCTCCCCAAGTGTACTCCCCCCAACTGATTTAACCCTCATCCCTATTCAAAGAAAGGCCTAAACAGGCTTCATTAGGAGCCTTTTGGTTATGTTCAATGCTCAATGAGGGACAAAATCAGTTGTGGTAGGACTGTGTTTCTGCCTTGCATGCAAAGAGATGGTGAGGCAGAGAGGCCCAGTGAGTGGCCAGTATAGTGGCTGGTAGAGAGGAGCAGCAAGAATAGCGAGCAGGAGGCCAACAGGAGTGGGGAGCAGGCAGCTGGCAGAAGCACCCAGCGGGAGCAAGGTGGTGGCCATCATGGTGGCTGGCAGATAGGGGTGGTATGTGAGTGCTTGAGCAGTGGGCCAAGTAAGGTGCCTCTTTACTCCTTCTTCCATCCAGGTGGGAGGTGAACTCTGCTGATGCACCTCTGAGTCTGTGCTGACCAAGGATGTCCCATGAGTGGGATGTAGAAAAGGATTAGGTATGCGTTATGAATTTTGGTTTACTGGACTTAAAAACCTGAGGGGAAAAGGACACTACCAAACCTACTTTATTTTGTTTTTTGGTGGGGGAGGAAGGGGAATTTTACTCATGGTTTATGTTTGTACCCTGTTTGCTGTGCTTTCCCAAATTGATGCCAAGTTACTTCCCTCCTGTTATTAAAAGTTTCTTTTCTACACTCAGACTCTGTGCTTGCAACTGGGGAAGTATTATCTCTCAGAGATACTCAAGGGTAGTGTGCAATTTTCCCAGGCTACTGGGTAGGGGCTCAAGATGATTCTGTGTTGTATCAATGGAAAGTAAACACCAGATATTGAACCCAACCCTAGTTGCTGCTGGCTCCACCTAGCAGAAGGGTTACGTCTGTACATCCTACTACAAGGGACATTACTGCCCACTTTTTACTGTCATTTCCTTCCCATTTTTGCTACACACAAGAACACAGCACCTACTGTAAACACAATTCATTATTTTATAGTAATAGGTCAACACACAACATGTTCCAGTAATGCTTCAGCTGCATAGGGGGTGATTACTAGGAGAAAACTGTTGTAAGGCCTGACCTCTGGTGAATTATTGTAACAAGGTCATTTCTTTGTTCCATTACTTTTGATTTTGGTATCTCTGTATCAAACTCACAGTAAAGAGCAGCTGTGATGTAGGCATTTTATCATCGCCCACTGTGGTGAAGATGGATGCAAAGAAACCATTTATCTGCTCTGCAATCTTCTTCTTTTGATTGGCCCCTTTGCATTTTGGTGGCCTACCAAACCCGCTGTTATTCTGTAGGCTATTTCTGATGCACTGAAATAGTTGTAAAGGGGATTTCTTGGTCTTTATATCTTTGACTCTTTGTTTCTTAACTCCCCCCCTTAGCTTTCTTAATCTCCATCTTACATCTTACCTTCCAGAGTTTACATATTCTTTGTTTTAGCATCACTTCAGTTGGTTTTCCATTATATAAAATACCCTTTGGCCATAGTAAATCCTCATACCTTGCCATTTGATCATGCTATTTTTCCCCTTTGTGCTTTGCTTTTTTTGGTGCTGTTCTGGGATAAGCAAGGATTCTATACTAATCCAAGTGTCTAAAAATCTACCATGCTGATTCTCTGGATTTTAATTTCCTAACTTTTCCCTTAAGGCTGTTTCTAACTTCCTCTTTTCCGTTAACTCCCCCCCTTTTTGAAGTTCAGTGTCACAGTCCTGCCTCTTGGTCTCATGCCACCTAAGTGCATGTCAAAATTGATTATATTATGCTCGCTGCTATTTAGTAGCTTAACCACACTTACATCCTGAACTAAATCTTTCATAAAAAATAAGTCAAGACTAATATCTCCTGTTATGTTCTCTAATGTGCTGCTCCATCAAAAACATTGTCAAAAGAAAAAAAAAAAAAAAGAATGCCACAAAAGCCTTTTTCTTACTCTTCAATTAATCAAAATGTGATTGGTGTCCAAAACTCTGGAAAAGTTCCAGTGGCAAAGTATTTTGTAACAAAGCTACAGTATTGACTTCCCAATGAAATCTACAAGCTCCTGGAAAGATGTTTCTTATATTTCAATATAGCAAGTCCTTCAGATTAACAACAAAACAAAGGATGTGAGGCTGGCACAACATAATAAGCTTTAATTTTTTTTGAGATGCTACTACTCCTCTCACTCCCTTTTTACATGATTGGATCTCTGTTGACTTGGTATTATAACTTTTTTTTTTTGTTATTTCTATTTACAGTTTTGCCTAAGTGTCCCCAACCAATATTTTGGTTCCTTTTTTTAAGTGTGATACAAACATAGTGAGAGACAAACCCCACTCCTGAAGGTATCACAGACTCAGGGTGGGAGGGGAGGGAAACAGAGGTACAGAGTGATAAAGTGACTTTTCCTAAGTCACTCATCATGTCAGTAACTGAGCCAGAAATAGAATCCAGGTCTCTTGACTCCCAATCCAGTGCCCTATCCACTGGTTTCAAAGAAATATTATAAACATTCTAAATTGTTGCACAAAGATACAAACTTCATTTAGTCAACATCAGCCTCACCTAAAAAAACCCTAGTTGTACACTCAGGCTATGTCTACACCACAGGATTTTTGCGCAAAAACACCTCAAGCACATTTTTGTGCAAGCAAAGTGAATCAACAGAACAGAGGGCTTTTTGCGGTGTAGGTATTCCTCTTTCTATGAGGAGTAACTCCTTTTTGTACAAGAGCTCTTACGCAAAAAGGTGTGTGTGGACGGCCAACAGGATTTTTTTTGCGCAAAAACAGGAAAGAGGAAAAAAAGCACAGGTGCCCTGGTGGCCATTCTGTGGATAGCTATCAGCGCTTTCCTTCGAGAGAGCGTCCATGCGTCCGGATGCTCTCTTGCACAGATGTGTATCACTTTTTCAATGCGCTTTTGCAGTCTGGATGCTCTCTTGTGCAAGAAGCCTGCAGTGTAGACATAGCTTCAGATATTAAGGTGAAACTGATTATCATGCCTTCTGTCAAAAGCTTGAAAAAGCTCTAGTAATTAGGTGGGATGCACATATACCCCCTCCTGGACCCTGAACCCCAATCACAACCCCCCCCGCTTCTCCCAAACTCCCTCTCATACCCCACACCCTTTCTTTCATCCTAGTCCCCTACTCCAACCTCCTTTCTGTACCCAACCTCTGCCCCAGACCCTTTCCCCATAGAAAAGTGCTGCCCTTGACCAATTACCAAAATCTTAGCGCCTCCCCATCAGAAATTACTGTCCACCCCTGCTCTAAGCCTACATGTACCCATTTGTCAGTGTGCAAAGTGGTGACATTGCATCCCCAGCTGGTACAGGTATAAATAGCTGCACAGACAGTGAGACGTGGCTTATGCAAATAAAGTACCCCAGATTATATACCCTACAAGGCTACATGCCCAAGCAATTACTCCCACTTCTACACTGCTACTTTTAGCAGTGTTTTGTCCCATTGCTTCTACCTCCTTCCCCCAGCCTGAAACTTTCCTCACCACAGTGAAAGGCTTTGGCAGCTGTGAAAGGTTCTAGCAGGGGGAGGATGTTGGGGGAAATTCCAGCAGTATACAGCCCAGTCTTCCACTACAGCATGCTGCTACGCAAGCCTGGATGCAGACCAGTTTTTCACTGGGGCATGTAGGTGCACATATAGAACCTGTACTGTACGTGGCTCTGTAAGTGCAGACATAAGCTGAGACAACTAGGCCCTCAACAATTAAAATCAATACCCAAAATTGACTGAGAGCAGTTTTTGGAGTATTCCTGCAACATGATCCTAGTCATTAACATAATTAAATACACTGGCTGTCACATTCTGCATCAAGTCCTATTTCCCAGTGGTATTCAAATGAAACCTTGTGTCTTGCAAGAATCCAGGCTTTAGATCACAGCAGCAAGAATGACCGTAGGCCAGCGATGGGCAACCTAGGCTAGTGAGTGAACAACATGACTGGCCCTCCTTTATCTCAGTGGGCCACAGGACTGTCATAACCAAGACAGGGTCTCTCAAGGTATGCTTCATACCTTGAATTTGTGGGCTGTGTCTCCTGAACTGTAGCAGTACTTTGCCTGGATGCAGAGGGAGTGCACGGCTCTCACAGTCTATGTCAGTGGTCACATACTGATTGGGATCTACTGGTCGATCCTGGTGCCTTTGACAGGTGATCCTGACAGGTTTGGCCGGGAGGCTATCAAGTGCCATCACTTCATCTGTCCCTCAGCACTGCCTGCTGCTCCTGCCCTCTGCCTTGGAGCTGCCTCCCACCTCCCGGGAGCCTCTTGCTTGCTGTGCAGGGCACAGAATGAAGAGGAGGAGTGCTGATGTCAGGGTGCCCCTTCCCCCACCCTGTACCCCATCCCCACAGAGCAGGGAGGGGGGCAGGGATGGAGAGAGTTTGCTGGCTGCTTTTGGGAGAGATGCAGAGCCAGAGTAGAGTCTGCATTCCCTGTCCCCTGCTTCCCTGCCCTCTGCCCCCAGCCTGATAAAAGGAAGGTAGGATGGAGTGAGCAGGGTGGGGCCTCGGCGAAGGGGCAGCAAGGAGGTGGGTCAAGGGGTGTTTGGGTTTGAGGTAGATCCTGGATTGTACTGAAATTCAAACAGTGATCTTGTGCTTAAAAAGGTCGGAGACCACTGGTCTATGTTGTGTGCAATCCACATGCACCTCACTTCACATGCCCTTAGTTCATGTGCGTGTCATGTTAGTAATACTGGTAGGAAAAAACTACACAGACAATAACCAGCTGAATCTGGCATAATATCACACAGAACCCCAATGGGTCACATGGGACCTACGGGCCACTGGTTGCCCACCACTGTTGCCCATAGGTTGTAGTAAACTCTGCCTCTCAAAAGATTAAGTTTCCTCTTCTTATTGTAAACTAATTACAATTCTCTAGTTTCAGGATAAACTAAACATAACAGTAAGCTGAATGTTACTGTCTTGATTGAATGTAACTGAGGATCTAAAATATTTCTCTCTGTCTCTCTCTTTAAAGGACATTGGAAGAATGTCAGAATCCCTTATGTAACTGCAAAACATACTGCACTAGAGCATGAGCAAGACCCAAGGGATTGTGTTTGCTAAAAGTACATGGAGAAACACATTAGACATAATGATTATAGTACATTTACACTTCTTAGCTCCTTTCTGTGCAGGATCAAACAACCTTCCAAACATTAATTCTTACATCATCACTGGGAAATAGGTATCATTTGACAGAAAGGTTAAGTATCTAAAGTCACACAGCAAGTCAGTGTCAGTCAGTAATAGAACCCAGGTGTCCTGCTTAATCACTAGCTCTTTCTCTCCTTCTTCTGAACATATGAAATTTTTTTACACCAGTGTTATTATGAATATTATTGACACAAACCTATAAGAAAACATGGTTCAGTTCTTCATTACCCAATTCAGTAATTTACACCAGAGTAAAGTGGGTGTAAAATGTTACCAAAATGAATGGCAGCATTTTACAACCACTTTGTCTGTATTTTACACTGATGTACATGACTATGCAAGGTCCAGGCTAATGGATAATCAGGGCCACAAGGTACTCATTAAGGTACGTCTACACTACAGAGGAAGATTGAAGCTGCCGCTGTTGATCTTCCAGGGTTCAAATTAGCGGTCTAGTCAAGACCGCTAATTCAAAGTGAGGGGGCACTCCAATAGATGCCTGCTTCCACGAGGAGTAAGAGAAATTGAAGGAAGAATGTTCTCCCTTCGATTTCCTGAGGTGCAGACAATGCCAAAAGCTGAGCTAAGCTACTTCAAATTCAGCTACACAATTAACGTAGCTGAAGTTGAATACCTTAACTTAACTTTGTCCTGTAGTGTAGACATACCCTAAAGGTTTACAGACAATTTTGTTTAAGGGGAGGTAGTCACGCACGTGCATTCTTTTAAAAAATGTGGTAAGCATCACCAAATATTTCTCTGAAAAATTATTACCAGATGCACACAATTCTCAGTGTAATAAATTGTCTGACTAATGATCTGGGATGATACAGTAACTGCTACAAATGTTTATATGCAACGCAATTTATTTCTCAGGCATTTTCTGAAGTTGTTTATCTTGTCTGAGAATCAGTGAATCAAGGAAAGGAAATGGGGGAATGTCATTTTCCAAAGCATGTTCTGTAAATAGAAGACATGTATTAAAACCCAACCATTCAATAAATATCATTCATTTTCAATTGCATGACACAAACATATAAATGAACATAAGCACTACACCAGCATTAACAGATGAAGAGACTGCTCTTTTGTGAATGGCACATAATTTCAAAGTGGCCAGCACCCAAGTTGCAATGGGATATGATATAGCATCAATTTGTTTTTCAAAAATAGAACAGGATTGTATTGAGATTATTTGAGAAAGTTATTATACATTGCTAAATAAGGGCCAAAGGAGGAAAAAATATTTGCAATCTGTTCTGGCTGCAAAAGCCTTTGAAAGGTGGGAATATTTTCAGAGAAATTGTCTACCTGTCACTGAAGGCCAAAGAGATAAAACTCTACAGCTTTGTGGTGTCATGTTGTGAAGATACTTGGTGGAAAGAGTATGTAAATATGCTTTTCCCAAGAGCTGATGGCTGCTCCATTGTTCTTGGAAGCTAGTCCCACCTCCCCATGAAGAGCACAAACCTGTGTGAAATGGTAAGGCCTCATAGGTAGAATAACTCCCTGTCCAGGTAGGAAGACACTAAGGCCTGCCCTACACTAGACCAGGCAGGTCAGCTTAAGGTTCGCCGTCCAGCGACACCAAATGAGTAGCTGGATTCAGCTTACCCTTAAAATGAGCCACCGGAGGGTCTATGCTGAAGGAGGCCAACGGGAGCACATAGAACTAGGAGTACAGGACCCCGGCAGGGGCTGCCCTCAGCGTTTGATTTGGAGGTTTATACTAAACATGTAGTGTAGACAAGCCCTAATGCAGTTGCATGCACTTGTATATGCGGAATAGTCCCCTAAACTTCCTACCCTCACTAGAAAGAGGGATACTAAAGTACATTATGTGGCCACTGCCAAGAGATTCCTCTTCTTGGAACAATAGGAAGTATTTTTTATGTTTTGTATTTACAGACATAATTTGATTTTTAAAGGTTTTCTGAAGTACAAGAGCTCTTGAATAAGATTCAGCTCATTCATGCTGGAGCCTGAAGTCCTTTATTAGTCCAAGAAACCTGCAGAAGGTAAGCAAAATTGCCCATACTGACCTGCCCATTATTCCTCACCCCTATTTCACAGAAGTCACCTGTAAGGTTAAAAGTCAGTTCATTTAAAAAAATCAATGGGACTTTTTCATTTTTGCAGATGCCTACCAAGTATGGTAATTACTGCTAATTAGAAAGGTAACTTTTAATAATATATACACTTGTCCATTAAGAAAGACACTGAGACCACCAACTCTTTGTACATAAGACACCACACCGCCTGCAGATGGTAACAATTTTCAGTATTTCTGGGCTGGATTGGATTCAGTGAAAGGGTACATTATTCTACTATTGATCCCCCAAGCTAGCTTCTTTTCTAACCATTTGGATTTTTAAATTTAGCTAATCAGATTATCTGAATACTATAAATGTAAAGTAACATACCAGTTAATCTACTTATATAGCCCTCGGACCACAAGTATCTGAATACCTTAAAACTATTGATGCATTGTACCTTCATGAGTAAGGGAATTGTTTTCCCAATTTTTAGAGGGGAAACTGAGGCACAGAATAACTTATGTGAATTTGTCCACCTTCAGACCCTTTATGGTTGAGCAGGGAATTGAAGCTTGGTCTCCTGAGGCCCGGACCAGAGTGTTGCTATCAGACTCTCCATTTTGAAGCTGTTAATTATAATTGGTTGATATTTTAATTAAATAGTTTTCCATCAAAATGGAACATTTTGGGGGAATGTATTGATTTCAACAATTTTACCCCAGAGAAAAAGCTGAAATGTTTAATTTTTATAATGTCATTGTGATTCATGTTATTTAAACTTCAATATTATATTAAACATTCATTTCATAATATTCTAAATATATTCTGTCTACAGTTATATATATAGATAGTTAGTATATTATACAATTTAAAACAGAAATGAATCAACATAACATTTGGTGGTCCTGAGTTGAAATATTTTTGAATTTTCATTTTGTGGGCAATCTTAAGTGTTTGCTTAATTTTATCAACTAAAACATGCACTTGTTTCAGGAACAAAAGGTGCTCAAGTACGACACTGTGTTTTTAATCAATGGAAATCAATAGGAGTTACACGTGCAAATATCTATACAGTCCAGATGTTTTAAATAGAAACCGTATAAAGAAAGAAAAGGGAAAGTAGATCAAATTTGAACATTCATATTCAAACACAGCAGAGAAGTTAAAAGCGCCAGGTCTTTAGATTTCTAATTATGCTCACATTACAAAATGTGGACCATCTAATCACCCTTCAGAATATTTACTAACATCAGGGGACATTTTGTCTTCTTTTGCAGCATGAACTACAGTAAATCATAGCATCTCTGTAACTTGAAGTCTTTTAACCACAATATGAGGACTTCATTAACTGGGCTAGAGGTTAGGTATCTTTTACAGGAGCCGGGGTGAGGTTCTATGGCCTGGAACATGTAAGAGGTCAGACTAGATGATCTTGATTTTCCCCCCTGGTCCTACAAGTCTATCAATGAGCAGAGAGACAGGGGGAGAGGGGATCTGCCCATTTAGGTACTTATATATCTTTGGCAATATGCCCTTAAGTGATTTGCTCAAGATTCTATGGGAACAAGGAACCAAACCCAAGTATGGGTCACATGACCATGTCTTATTCACAGAAGCATTCCTGCTTCTCATTTTCCTGCCTAAAGTGTTTTCCTGCCTAGCTGCACTGTTTCCTTTCAGATCACTCCCACACAGCAGTGACTTCTTCAATCCCTGGTGTTGAAGTGTCCTAATATTGATAGCAAAGGTAAAAAGTGACACTGAACCATTTTGACAGAAAAGCTGCCCACTTTGAGTTCAGTGATAGCCCTCTTTCAAGAGAGGGATGCAAATGCAGACATTCGAAATTGTAAATGAAGCCGAGATTTAAATATCCCACGCTTCATGTACATAATCGCGGACGGGTGCTATTTCTAAATACTTTATTTTGAAATAAAAAATGCTGTTTAGATGTGATTATTTTGGGAGAAAACCCTTCTTCCGAAATAACCCTTATTCCTCATACAACGGGGGTTTACCGGTTTTTTATTTTGAAATAAAATATTTGGAAATAGTGCCCGTCCGCGATTATGCAAATGAAGCATGGGATATTTATATCCCAGCTTCATTTATAATTTCAAATGTCTGCATTTGCATCTCTCTCTTGAAAGAGGGTGCAAGTATAAACATACCCTGAGAGCAGTGTCTTGTTCAGAGCCCAAACCTTACCACATCTTCGCTGTAAGGCCCTAAAGTGGGGAACATTTTGTCCTTTATAGAGCAGCAGATAGAATTACTCTAGTAGGATTACAGGTATATTATGAGATTTATACTTTACACATGGCTGGCGTTCTGTTTCAGATAGCTTGAAGCATGAAAACAAGGACAATTTCTGGAAGGCTGGCATTTAATTATAGACTTAGCCAATAATCCATTACTGAAGTGCCTCGTCAGGTAAGATCTATCTGGAGGATTACTCCTAACTGTGCAGTTTCTCATTGGATTTCATTTTAAAGGTTGACCAAAGGCATCAGAGATGAATGCTGGTCTAAAGGACTGTCGGCAGTATGCTCTAATGTTGTCATGAAAGCATCAATCTTCAGTAGGATAAAAAGTTGAGTCAATAGGTTTGCTGATTATCCTTTGGTATGTAACCCCATTTGATGGAGGATACAATTTTTTAACATTCTCATTTAAAGGTCTGTAGCAAGGTCAAAAATATTTATTTTTTCTGTTAACCACCTCAATACCTTTAACAGTTCAACCATTATGCCTTTAATAATTCTGGTAGGCTAAGTCACATGAAATCAGAGACATTCTTAAAAATCTCTAATAGGTTAAAGCATTTGTGTTAACCATACAATGCAGCTTTTCTTTATTATATACTAACAGACTCATCCAGTGTTGCTCAGGTCTGTAACTCAATTAATTTTTTTAAATAAAAGGGAAATGTACGTGCTTTATTTAAATGATTGTATATTTCAAAAATACAGTGTCATTTTTACAAAATTAATTTTTAGTTTGAATTTATTTAAAAAGGAGTTTTTAAAATTTGTCTATTTAATTTTTAGTAGATTATTTTAAATGGGAACTCAATCAAATGCATTTTTTATTCCTATAAACTCTTATCATTCACTATATTTTAAACAAAAAAGGGCTATAGTCAATTTAGTTTCCAAAAACATTTTCTTCTTAAGCATTGATTTAGCTGTGCCAAAACAGAGCATTACTCCAAATATCTCCATTTTATCTCTTTTCTGTAAGCTTCATTGAGAAGCAAACATATTGCAGGTTCATCCTAGTTTTCTGGCTCATCTTGGTTAAGTCTCTTTCAAAATTCACTCAGTTGTGTCAATGTTGAGGACTGTGTTTGATTTGGTAAGTCTGTCTCTTTTCTGTTTGGTTTTATGAGAAGCAATCACATTCTAGGCACATGTTGTCTTCTTGGAACAACCAAACCTTTATATTGCTTTAAGTTATGAAAAGAGGAAGGTCTGTACTGAATTTGTTGGTTCTAGCTCTTACCATTTAGAAGGAGTTCTTGATCAAACAGACAAGAAGACAAACTCTCTATTATACATAATATAGTGTAGAATATAGTATATAGCATATAATTATTGACTATAAATAGGAAAGAGGTGAGGGACTATTTATGTAAATTAGCAATAATAAATAGCCACTGTGAGGCTTACTATATCATTCCATGGTAAAACCAATGGGAGGATAACAGAAGGACCAGAAAAAGTCCAGCTAAAGTTTTCTTCAAGAGGAATGGCTTAGGCATCTACACTTACGAGGAGATCAGCACTGTGGGGATCGACTGCTGTTCACACTCTTTTGGACTCCTGTTCTCCACCAGATTGAGAAGAATCAGGGGAGTCAATGAGAGAGTTTCTCACAGTGACCCCCTACAGTGGAGACATGGTGATAACTCAATCTAGGGTCCTCTGACTCCTGCTACACTATTCACATAGCTGAAGTTGTGTACCTTTGACATTGTTCCCTAATGTAGACCTGGCCCTTGGGAGCTCCAGAAGACTCACTGGCCACAGCCTCTAAACCTTACGTGTTCCAGGGACCAGTGTTAACCTCACCTAGGTACTTGCCTATTCCAGAGGTGGAAAACAGCTGTTCCATTCTGACTTGACCCTTTATACTTTGAACCATGGAGCTCCATTCCATTAAAAAAGGGGCAAACAAATTGTTGAAGTTCCCAGAGAGTATAATTAATTTCTGTGTTCCTCTCCTATCACTATCTTAATTTTTTTCTGGTTCAAACATGTATCAATAACTTTTTGTAAAATTAACAAGAAAATGAAACGACAAAAACAGTATTCAAATGGCATACCATTTCGTACACAGGTTATCTGCGTATATCTAGCCAAATAAAGTTTCCTTTTTTTTCTATTCCCAATTACCACATTTTCTTTAAAAAAAAAGTATTTTTTTCAGCAGGAGAGTCTTTTTGTGCTATAGTAGAGAGCAGCAGCTATCACTACAGGTAAGGATGAAGAATGCTTAGATTGTGAAGAGGGTAGGAAATTACAAGAACATAAGAAAAGCCATACTCGGTCATACCAGAGCTCCATCTAGCCCAGTATTCTGACTTCTGGCAAGGCCAGTACCATATGATTAAGAGTGAATGAGTAGAACATGGTAATCAATCCCAGTTTCTGGCAGTTGGAGGTTTAGGGCTGACAAAGAATAGGGATTCATATCTGAATATCTTGGCCAACACCATCTACATGTTTTGTTAGTCTATAAAATGCTCCCATACCATTTGTTGTTTTTTCCTGTACAGACTAATTTGGCTCCCCCCTGAAGCTTCTGGTTAATGAACCTGTCTGCCATGAACCTGACCTCCATTAAATCTTTTATGAACCCAGTTATACTTTTCACTTTCACAGCATGCCCTAGACAAGGTGTTCCACAAGTTGACTGTGCAGTGTGTGAAGTGCTTCCTTTTATTTACCTTAAACGGGCTGCCTATTAATTTCATAGGGTGAACCCTGGTTCTTTTGTTATGAGATTAATAATTGTGTTAGGGATTAATAAAACTATATTATTCACTTTCTCTACACCATTCACAATTTTGTAGATCTCTATCATATTCCCACTTAGTTGTCTCTTTTCCAAACTATATAGTTCTACTACTTTTAATTTGTCCTTATATGGAAGCTCTCCTATACCCTTAATCATTTTTGTTGCTCTTCTCTGTACCTTTTCCACATACAATATATCTTTTTTATGAGATGTGACTACATGCTGTATTCAAGGTGTGGATGTACCATGGCTTTATATGGTGGCATTATGATATTAAATATCCTTTTCCTATTTTTTTTGTCTGTTGCTGCACAGTGAGCACATGTTTTTAGAGAACCATCCATGATGACTCCAAGATCTCTTTCTTGCATGTTAATAACTAAACTTAGTCACCATCATTCTGTATGCACAGTTGGAATTAGTCCACCAGTTTTCTTAGATTCCTTTGCAACTCTTCAGAGGGTATGTCTAGACCGTGCTGCTCTTTCGGGATACCGGGAAGTGTCCTGAAATAGCAATGCAGCGTCTTTAACTCTTTACACAAGGGTTAAGGGATTTGTTGCAATAATGCCTTATTTTGAAATTTGATGCTGTGTAGACAGCGCCAAATTTCAAAATAAGCTCTTTTGATTTAGACTTGGAACAAGCTACTCAATTTTCGTAGCTCAAATTGCGTAGCTTTATTCCAACAAAAGGGTGCTGTCTACATGCACCCAGAGTCATCTTTGGGCTTAACTACCTTAAGTAAGTTTGTGACATATGCAAATTTTGTCACCACACTTTTCATGATCATTTATGAACTGTACACATCCCAGAATAGATCTTTTGGGGACCTAATATGTACCCATCTCCATTGTGAAAACCAACTATTTTTCTATCCTTTTCCCCTATTTTTAACCCATGGCTGGACAGGCCAGATCCAGTCCATTCAAAAATTTTACACAGACTGCGGGGCTAGAGCTACAAGTGCTGGTTCACCTGACTCTGTGGAAAGCCTCAACACCCCCACAGTCATAGGACTGAAGCGTCAAGCACCAGCTCACCCTGCCTTGGGGGGGGGGAAGCCCTGAGCTTCAGTTGGAGCCACGAGTGCTAGCTCGCCCCTCTCTGAGAGGAAGCCCTGAGTCTTGGCACCCCCTACAGGGCTAGAACAGTGACTGCTGCCTTGCTTGGGAAGAAGCCCCAACCGCCAATCATGAGCTGTGGCCCTTGACTGCTTTTTTTGTGTGGGTCAATAGGCCCTAGCCAAAAAAAAAAAAAAAAAAAAAGTTCACCATTCCTGTTCTAACTATCCCTTTTATACCAGGACTGTTTAGTTTGCTTAATAGCCTTTGGTGAGTAACCTTGTTAAAGACTTTCTTAAAGCCATATACCATATTCTATGGATGACCCTTGCCACATGCTTGTTGACATCCTCAAAGAATCCTAATAGGCTGGTAAGGTACAATTTCCCTTTACAAACACAGTGTTGACTCATCCCCAATATCTTGGGTTTACCTATGGGTATGTCTACACTACAGCATTATTTCGAAATATCTTATTTCGAAATAGTTAATTCGAAATAAGTTATTTCGAAATAACACGTCTACACACAAAATGCATTTTGAAATAGCGTTTTGCTATTTTGAAATACCGCGTCCACACTGAGTGGATGCTGAATCGCATTTAAGGCCGGCCAGAACCAGGTCCGGCACGGCATCAGGTCAGGAGTTACTTTGTATGGCTGCTGCCTGAGGCTATCTGAGGCCTGTGCTTAAAGGGACCCCCCCGGACAGCCGGTTCTCAGCTTTCCCTGCTTGATTGCCTACCTCGATGAGGGACAGCAAAGCATTTTGTCTCTGCATGCTCTGGTTGCCCTCATTCGGGACACCACAGCACTCTGCAACATGGAGCCAGAGCTGCCCCTGGGCACTCTGGTGCTTCTAGTGGACGCGTTGCTGCGAGCCTGGCTGCACTTTCTGCAGGCTGCCATCCGGGAGGTCCATCAGGGGGCTGTCAGTATCCAGGAGCCCCTGCGGGAAAGCTTCCACCCTGAGGAGCACTAAGAGCCTCCCTGGTCTGCCCCACTGGGGGTTTGTGCCTCATTCCTCACTCACGTCCTTCCACTTATCCCTCCCTAACTCCCCTTCCTGATGTCAAATAAAATACATGTATTTTCATGAACACAAACTCTATTTATTTAACAAAACTGGGTGGGGAGAATGAAACTCTGGAGAGACTGGAGAAAGGAGGCGGGAAGGGGAATCCTGGGAGGAGGGAGCTGGAAGGGGGAAGGAAGGGGAAGAAGGGGGAGGGGAAGCTCAGGGCCCAGGGTTGGGGGTCTCGCTGGACCAACTTGATTTTCATGCAAACCAGCTCCTGGGTTCACATGTGGCCTTTGGTGGCCAGGCTGGCAGCTATCCTTCCATAGACGGCCGCGTTCCTCCGTGTAGTGCGGAGATCATGGACGTTGGGGGCATCCCCCCCAAACCTGAATAAGGTCCATGATCTCCACTCTGGACCAGGAAGGCACCCGCCTTCTCCGGGCCCTGGCAGGCTCCTGGGAGCTGGCAGACTGCTCCTGGGGAGCGGTGGAGGGCTGGCTGCCAGTGGCTTGCTGGCTCATGTTTTGGGGCCACTGGGTCAGGGGCAGTGACTGCTGGCTCTGGGCTGGCAGTCTTGGAGCTGGCACAGGCACTGTGGCCAGAGTCTACCCCTTTAAGGGCTCCGGGGAGGGAGATGAGTGTTCTTGGTTGAGGCTGGAGTGGCCACCAGGGCACCCTGGGAAGGCTGGAGGCCCCCTATTTTGATATAAGTGTCTACACAGCACTTATTTCAAAATAGATATTTCGAATTTGGCGTTATTCCTTGTGGAATGATGTTTACCAAATTCGAAATAAGTGCTCCACTATTTAGAATTAATTTCAAAATAGCGGTTTGGCTGTGCAGACGCTAGTAAAGTTATTTCGAAATAATGGCTGTTATTTTGAAATAACTTTGCTGTGTAGACATACCCTATGAGTCTGATAATTCTGTTCTTTAGTATCATCTCAATCTATTTGCCTGGTATAGAAGTCAGGTTTGCCAGCTGCTATTGTCAGAATCTCCTTGGGAGCATTTTTTTTAAATTGTCATTGCATTAGCTCCTCTACAGTCATGTGTTACGGAGGCTGATTTAAGCAACAGGCTACATACCACTGTAAGTAGTCCTGAATTTCATATTTGAGTTCTTCAGGACTCCTGAGTGAACTCCCATCTGGTCCTCGTGACTTAACACTCTTTGATTTACAAATATGTTTCAAAACCTTCTTTTATGACTCCTCAAACTGGGACAGTTCGTTAGATTTGTTACTTACAAAAAATGGCTTTAGTATGGAGCTCTCCCCCATATCTCTGAAATGAAGAGCAATATAAAAAACATTTTTTCGCTGCAACTGCCTTGTCTTCCTTGTACACTCCTTTAGCACCTCAATGGTCCAGTGGCCACGTGGATAGCTTGAAAGGCTTCTTCTGATTTTTTTTAGGTTTTTAAAAATTGCTGTTAACTTTTGTGTCCTTAGCTTGTTGCTCTTCAAATTCTTTCTCGGCCTGCCTTATTATACTTTTACACTTGACTTACCACAGTTTATATGCCTTTCTGTTTTCCTCATATTGTCACAAGATTTGACTTCCAGTTATTAAAGTACGCTTTTTGCCTCTAACCACCACTTTTACAGTATTGTTTAACCATGCTGGCATTTTTTGGTCCTCTTATTTTTTGTTAATTTATTTGGGGGCATTTTTTTAGTTAGAGCCTCTATTATCCTGTTTTTTAAAAGTTTATATGCACCTCACAGGAATTTCACCCTTTTGACTGTTCTTTCTAATTTCTGTTTAACAAGCATACTCATTTTTCTAGCTCCCTTTTTTTTTTATGTTAAACCCTACTGTGGCAGATTTCTTTGGTATTTTTCCCTCTACAAAAATATTACATGTAACCATATTATAGTTTGATATTACTGCGTTGTTCAGCTATATTCCCCACTTGGTCTGTATCCTGGGCTTTCCTTATGATTAAATCAAGAATCGCCCCACCATTTCTGAGTTCCAGATCAAGCTGCTCTAAAAAGCAGTAATTTAATGTGCCTAGAAATTTTATCTGTGCATCACTTCCTGAGGTGACAGACACCCAGCCAATATGGGATAGCTTAAATCACCCATTATTTTTGCATTTTATTCCTTTGCAATCTCTCTAATTTCCTGGCCAGGTGAAAACCAAAAATGGGGAAAAAAAACCTATAGATTTTTCAAGTTCATTTTTGGTTGAAAACCTGTTGGAAAGATGGAAAAATATTAACAAATAAAAAAAAAATCTAGTTCCCCTGATACTTTCCATTCCACATGTAGGCTACCTGGATATTGTGTCTGGGAACATACGTGTAAGAAGATGTTGAATGCATGTTTCTTTCTCTCTGAAATAGATGGGTTGATTAAGGAAGGAACTGGATTAATCTTTTGCTTCACCCACTCTTCCCACTACACCCCCAATCAGAGCTGAATTGGCATTGAAGGTGGTATAATTCACTGAGGGAATAGGCTAGCAGAAAATCACTACTCCAATAGAAAGTTACTATTCTCCTTCCTCCTTCCCTCCCCCTTCCCTGTCCCCCCACTCTGCGCACACACACACACACACACACACAGAGAGGAAGCAGGAGTGTGACTGTGACAAAAATGTCTGTCTTAGTAATCATGATGAGGAGTTTCTGCTCGGATGGTGCAATTTATGCTCCACTTCTGGCTCAGGATTGTACATCACAGTTTATCCCTGAGGCCATGACTACACTACAGAAAAGACTGAAGCAGCCACCGTCCATCTTCTGGTGTTCTAATTAGCGGGTCTAGTGAAGACATGCTAATTGAAGCTGAGAGGGCGCTCCCATTGATGCCGGTCATCCTGCTTGTATGAGGAATAAGGGAAGTCAAAGGGAGAGTGTTCTCCCTTTGACTTCCTACAGTGTAGACAGCACCAAAATTTGAGTTAAAGTACTTCGACTAAAGCTATGCAATTAACGTAGCTGAAGTTGCGTGTCTTAATTTGAATGTATCCCCTAGTGCAGATCAAGGGTGAGAGAATCCACTGAAATGCCAGCAAAACATGCACTGAAATAAGAAGCTTGTATTAGCCTGTAATGCTGCCTCCCATCATGAGATACAGTTGCAGCTCAGAAAGTGGCTGAAATAGTATGAGAAAATGTCCAACACTACTGTGGTTGTTCTCTGAGAAGCTTTGCATTTGACCTTTAGTCACAAATATGCCACTGGTACAAAAGGCCAAGCATATGCTGCTTATGCTGACTGAGTTACTGCCAGAAAATGTAAACACTCTTTGTGTCTCCTTCTAGGCTCCAGAGTAAATACAAGCAACAGTTTTGTACCCAGAAGTTTTGCAATTTTGAGTCAGGAGGCAGTTTGCCTTTTAACATTACATGTGTTAGTTTATTTAGCTGCAGTTTTCCCCAGCTGTTTTCTGACAGTAAACCCATGCAAGTGTACACAAGATAATCTGAATGTTTTAATTATCAGAAGGAGCTTCATAATATTCATCTTTCTGAGTAGATACTGAAGTTCTTACCATATGTGCTCAGGATCCTACAGCACTTTTTGCAAGAATAAAACCACTATGTCTGATGTCCTAACTATATTTAATTTGGGATGCTACATTTTGCTACCTAAAATGACTCCTGCCTTCTTCAGTAGACAGAATAGTCTTCTGTTCCACTTCTAAACTAGTAGTCAGAGGTATTGTAACAGGGCGGAGAATCCCTGTGTATGTGAACCCTTTCTGGATATAAGCTCCTGAGATACTATTATTTTGATTTCTGTATATCCTCAATTTTTAGAAGTGGTTCCAAATTGGAGCTTCATTTATGATCCACATAAGCATGTAACCATGTAGCACAGTTCAGACTGAATTCCAGACTATGAAACTACCGTATGATTTGAGTTTCAAGTTGGATCCAAAAGTAGAAACTGTATATTTCCCAGATCTGTTTTTGGCACAGCTGAACGTGGACTGAAATATTATGAGGTTTTAAGATATTTCTGCAGTTTTAGGCTGAGATCTGCAGAACAGCTCACAAGATTTCAGTGACCTAGAAACCAAACTTGATTTATACACTTGGTTTTGCCTCAAACCCAGATTCTAGCCCCTAGTCCAGATGCACATCTGAATACCATCATCTTGGCCTGCCTAATTACTATTAAGATACTGATATTACAGTAAAATATGGATCCACAGAGCTCTGTAATTCTTCGCCTTTGTATCTCTGTTGCTGCTGAAGGCAGAGTTGTCAGATAATGATGTGAAATGGTTACATTTAACAGACTGAATGTCAGTATCAAAATATGAAACCTGACCAGAGCTTGCAGTGGGACACTCTTTACAAGCACACTTAGCGAGGCTTTTGTCATTCATTATCTCTTGGTATGAGTCATAGTTACAATCAGAATAAGTAAATATGCCTCTTATGATCCCCATCCATTATTGCACAGGGCTGAAGTGTTAAAACAGCAGAGTTTGGACAGCTCTGTTCAGTATTAGCTTAACTTGTACTGCCAGAAACACTATAAATCCATCTCATTCAATTTCATTTTTCCTTTCAGATGCTGGACCCTCCCAAAGGTCACTGTGGACAAACTCATCCCAAAAAAGATTGCTCTTTCCTACATCCAGGGTGGGGAATGAGATGTGGCAATAGAAGAAGATACCAGGAAATCCAGCTTGCAAAGATAGCCAAGACTAATACACCTGACGAAGTACAGATTCCGGTAATTTTCCAGTAGCACATGTACTAAAAACACGAAATAACCTGTTTTGCACTATCATGGAACTATCTAGATGTGTTACAAGAAAATGCAGCATAGTAAATTAACACTGAGACAGACTGGGCAGAATACTCATTCTAGGGAATAATCCAGTTCCAGTAGGAATTGAAATTGATGATGCTCAAATGGAGACTATGGTAGCAGCTTTTGGAGAAATTGAGGCCTGTATTTAATTTTTATATAACGGAGCTGACTTTTATTTAATATAGCAGTCCACTGATGATATTCTCTCATCTCGCTCCCTTTCCCCTCCCCTCCCACAGTGATCCTTCTTGATTCCAGATGAGCATTGCATGCTGGACTTGTAATCAGTAGGGTCCACTCATCCATACTAAAGATAGCGGGGAAGGCTTCAATCCAAGAACCACTTTTCAGAATTCTGTGAGTCACACAGTGGGCCAACAGATCACTGTAACTAATGCATTTTAAACACTCATCCTACAAAACTTAGCTTTCCGATTTTCCTTACACTGGTGTGAATCAGGAGTAATTCCTGTGAAGTAAATTAGTTTAAAACTTGGGTAAATAAGAAGAGAATTGGGCCCTGTGATTCTGTTATAAATTTCACTTTCAAATGTAAAACATTACTGTGTAGCAAGTAAACAGTCCGCATTTGCCTGGAAGCTATTTTGTGTAGAGAAGGAAGCCTCATAAATATAAACGGACTAAGAGCCCAGTAATGTTGTGTTTGGTTACAAATTACCTTGTCATAGCATTTAGTGATTTGCCCTGTATAGCATTGCAATACATCCAGCAGTTCCATTTTAGAAACCAAACTGGCTTTCATTTCATTTGGAGTGCACATTCTCAGTGCCAAAACTAGCTAACAAATCTTTTGTATTTATTAGTGCAATTTTCTCAGCACATTGCTAGTATAATAATGCTTCCTACAGTAAATGATGGTGTATTTTTTCATTTCAAAGTAAGAGACTCTTGTCTTCTGATTCCCTGGACCTTTTCTCTAGAGTAATTTTGATGAAGTTACTGAAGTGGAACCATTAAATACAAGTTCCTCTAGCTCAGCGTATTGGCTCCCATTTATATCCCTTTAATGATCAACTCCAAAACTTGAATCGTCTCAGTTAATCAGCTGAAATAAACTAAGTGGGGGAAAAAAGATATGGCTTAATTTCCAGATACCCTTTGTTTGGGATGGCTATGCCTAAAAATAAAAATGAAGCTTTTCTACCCATTGTTTTTTAACAGGTTCCTGTGAATATGCAGAAATCAGAATAGTTGCACAGTTCTGTTCAGGCTCTACTATCTCTACTGGGCTAGACTAAGAGAATAATGCCATCCCATCTTTGAGCTGTAATTGTAAAACAAATGTATTTACATTGGTTCAGTTTTTAGGGTTCCCTTCAGCCTCTCTTCAAGCACTCATCTGGGAACAGCCAAAATCCAGCCTAAAATGTTTCAGTACCTTCCTGAACAACCTTGAGCAAGTCATTTGATTACTCTATACTTTGGCTCCACATCTGAACAATAGGGATAATAATACTACCTTTTTTCTGTCTTATCTATTCGAATGGTGAAAGAGACTCTCTCCCTCTATGTCTTTATCCAGCAAAAAGAACAAGGGATTCCAATCTGGAATGAGGCCTATAGCCAATTCCATAATAGTAATAATAAACAACAGCACTATGGGATAAAATCATCATATGAATTAAATTCTACTATAAAAAACTTGGATTTCAATGCCATTTTAATCTTTGGGGCATCCAAATACTTGGGAATAAAAATAATTTGCACACGTGGCTCATAACAAAGCCTACTTGGAAAATACTGATGAAATTGAGCTGCTCTTCACTATTCAACCATCATTAATTAGCAGAAGGCAAAGTTGTAATTGTTTGCGTTTCTGATAGCTCTGATGTATAAATATAAAAAATGTCCATAAAATCAAATTAAAAGGCAAGATAACCTAGAAAGAGTAGTGGGGAAAACCCCATAATTCTGTCATAAAAATAGCTAACCCTCAATTTTTTTCTGACATGATATGTGATTGAAACCCCTTTTCTCCATACCACACAAGAAGCATTTTGTGATTTTTTCAAAACATGGAATGCAGTCATCAGAAAGTTTTGACATCTGCTTAGATCTAAAAAGGTTCCCTCTCATTCAGCCCTGTTAAAAAAATATCCACAGAAACAAATTCTGCAAGGATAGCCAATGCACTGGCATGTACTAACAAAGGACCAATTCTTTAGACTGCTGGCAAGGAGGCTATCCCCCAGCAAATTCCTTTTTGTCAAACTTGTTTAAACATGCATCTGGAAAACTCGATAAAAGCACAGGACTTGATAAGACGTTTGCACTAGTGACCAACAGAGGAAGAGGAATTATTTTTGCAAATCAAAATGGATATTATTTAGCATAGTTTGCCTCAGATTTGGGTTTAGGGTTCTCTCACCCAGATCAGAGTTTGGATTTAATTCCAGTGATGCTAGGAATATGTTGTTCTTTTCTATTCTGCATGGAGAACAATGTTACTATTAGGTGCAGGCACAGGCCTCATGGATGAGAAATGTATTTAAAACCCCCCATAACAGTATGTTGCAAACTGATGGTGAAAGAACTAGTTTGGCTCTGATAATAGAAATGGCCGAAAGTATGAGACCAAATCTTAGTATTTTTTTAACACATTGTCTATTGGCTTTGAGGTGGCAAGTTTTCACTGAGTCAAAATACCATCCTAGTTAAAAATCAAGCAGCTGGCCATGTATATGAGAGCAAGATGTTTGTGTGTTGGTATCATGTATTGGTATTATACTAAAGGGCCCAATGTTCTAGACACTGTTCAACTATTTTAAAAAAAAACTTCCCTGCCTCAAAATGTTTGAAAACATAGAATAGGACAAGAGATTACTCCACTGGCCCCTTTGAGCAAAGCCCCCCTGGCATTCCATGCTGTCAAGATTCTAAAGGCCATCGTTCAAGCTCTGGCTGGCAGACAGGTCATGGAAGGTTAGTGGCTGTGAAGGCGGGGTGGGATATATGACAAGAGTGGGAAGAGTAGCACGCAACACTACACTGATCATGGACAGTGCTGTGGCCCATAGGATGCCCAGGGGAGACTCTTTGTAAGTTAGGGTACATCTACACAGCAAAAGCTGAGTATGGACTAACTTGCTTGAGGAATCAGGACTCAACTAGAGTAAGTAGAAACAGCAATGAACCATAATAGCAGCAAAGACAGGGCATCACAGGCTTCATTATGCACCAGTACATGCCCAGCATATTTCCTGGGTATGTACAACCAAACTTGTAATCACACTAAAAAATGATATCAAGTTAGCTTCACAAGAGTCATTTCCCATAAACCCATGCTGATTAGCTCAAATTGTATTACCCTCCTTTCATTCTTTATTAACCCATCCTGTATCAGCCTTTCCAGTACCTTGCCTAGATCTCAGTGAGGGTTGATTGAGCTATAAGTTCTGTATTGCACTTCTCAGAGGTGCACCTTGGAATCTAGTCACAGAGAACAAACAAGGGGGGAGGAAAAATGACAGTGAAAATATCAGAGTTGTATAAGAGGCAGCAATCACAGTATATCTACATCTTAATCAATAAACTCATGGCATTTCAACATGGGAGAAGTTTATGTTAAAACATCAGAGCTGAAAAACTACTGAAATAAACCCTTAAAAGTGTGTTATTTAGAATAGTATATACAGGGCTTAAATTCCTCCGGAGCTGTCCAGAGCAGAAGTTTGGTAAATATTTTCAACCCCCTAGAATTTTCATAGCATATATAGGAGTGTGGTGCGTGGTTCTCTGGGAAATATTCTCTGAGAATTTAAGCCCTTCCTTAGATTTAGGGTCTAAAATTGATGCATAGAATCTCTGTACCAAGGATTTTTGAACAAACAATATTTTTCATAAAATTGTATTAACATATGTTCTGTAATTAATGCTGCAGAGTATTCAAATACCTTTTATAAGATGTATTATAATTATGTCTATCCCAGCCTGTTTAACTACTTTCTCAGCCATCAAAATTGTGTATTTAATAGATGTAATCCCAATATACATTATTACATAAAGATTTTCCAACAGCTGAAACTTTAATTATCCAGCACTCAGTTTTAATACTTTCAAGTCTTGTATGAGAATGTTGTAAATATGACACAAATTACACAATAAATTCTCTAAACTGATTGGCTGGAAAGGTTAAAGTAGCACATCATCTCACTATCAGTCAACTACTTTCTACTCAGATTTCCCCATGGAATTGCATGGTTTATTTTCAACAACTTGTTTTAATAAGTAGATTTACCTCAGAAGGGCAAATTTGAAATGGACAGAGAAAGGAGCATATGAGAACCTGATAAAGTACTTCTCATAGAATAGCTGGTCCAATTTAGGGGGAGGGAAGGACTTGTGGGTTTTATGATAAAATCCATGAAATTCACCAGTCACAATGCTTAATCTAATAAAGAGTTCCAGATAGGGGCCATTGCCAGATCATGCCATGTTGGCCATGACAGGCATTTAAAACCACATTGTCATAATCAGCATCTAACATTCATAGAATCATACCATCGTAGAATACTAGAAGTGAAAGAGACCTCAATAGGCCATCAAGTCTAGTTCCCTGCCGTCATGTCTGGACCAATCACCATCAAGATCATCCCTGACAAAAGTCTGTCTAACCTGGTCTTAAATATCTCCAATGATGGAGTTTTCGCACCTCCTTAGGCAATTTATTTCAGTATTTAACCACCCTGACAGTCCTGTGCCACTGTGGTGGGGAATGTGATATTTAACTATATTGAAGACTGTGAAAGTCTTTCTTGTGTCTTAATTTTTTAGGCTTTATGTTTACGTAAACTGCCTTTACACACTTTTTGAGAAACAGCAATATCCTTTTATGCATTGATCAATCTGAAATATGGTTATTAGCAAAGAAAAAAATAACTTTCTGTTCACAAAGAGAAATGTATATAGAAATATAACATTATATGTTTACAACTAATATTATAGAAAAATACATTCTGGTAACATTATAGAACATGCTAAATCTTAATATTTTTGTATAATATCAAGCCCTCACAATACACAGCTTTACTTTTTAGGATGCTTAAGGCAATAGGACTATATGTGCACACAATAAAAAATTCACTGGGGTGGGTTTTAATACCATAACCAACCAATCAGTAGAAAAAGTGAATTCAGAATTTAAAATGGCTGCCACAACCAACATGGCATGAATTGTCAATGCCCCCATATCTGAAAATTTTTATTAGGTCATGCCCTAAATCTCTGACAAATTTCATGCTTTAATCATAAAACCCACATTTCTTTCACAAATCTCTTCGGCTGAAGAGCATTTTGGAGGTTTTGAGGTATTTGAATAGATATGCAGACAGAGTTGGCAATGGGGTTTGCAACTACACACCACACAACAGAAATACAATCCCAGGAATCAATCCATGCAACAAACCCCGTTGCCAACTCTGACTGTAGATCTACTCAAGTGACACCTTCATAGGACCTAAGCACATCAGCCACACCATCAGGGGCTTGTTCACCTGCACATGTATGAATGTGATATATTCCATCTTGTGCCAGCAATGCTTTTATTCCATGGTCATTGGCCAAACCAGACTGTCTCTATGCAAAAGAATAAATGGACACAAATCAGAAATAAAGAATGGCAAGACTCAAAAAGCCAGTAGGAGAGCACTTCCATCTCCCTGGACACTCATTAACATAGTTGAAAGTTGCCATACTTCAGGGGGGAAAAGTCTTCAAAAAACAGACTTCAGCATGAAACTGCAGAACTGAAACTCATACACAAACCTGGCACTATCAGACTGGGTCTTAACAGAGACTTGGGAGTGGCTAGCTCACTGCAAAAAGTAAATTTTCCTCTTTTGGTCTTCATAATTTCTCATCAACTGTTGAGAATGGGCCACATTCAACCTGATTGAATTGATCTCATCGGTACTTATCCTTCACGTAGTTGTGTAACATACCTATCTGTGTATATATACCTGCCAAACTTCATGCATTTGAGCAAGTGGTATCCAGCCCATGAAAGCTTACACGCAAATAAATTTGCTGGTTTTTAAGGTACCGTAGGACTCTTTCTTGTGTTTTTGCTGAAACAGACTAACATAGCTATTCCCTCTGAAACTTCTGATATCTAGTGATCATACCAGCTTTTCCAAGAGTTACATTTTCTAAAAAATATTCCAAAACTTGAGGATAAAATATCGGATTCTCAGGTTTGTATTTCAGGTCTGTATTTATTATGCTTGTAATTTTACAGTAGGCCAAGTAGCCCCACACAATGGCATTTTATTCTGCAAACTGCAGAATAAAATGCCAGCTCATATTTTTTGCACTCTGCTTTTATAGAAGTACTTTTCAATGCTAATTTATAGGGTGTCCTTTATCAAAGATAAGTGCCAAACAAAAGCTAATTTTTAAATACTCTTCAAAATTTCAACATTTCTATCCGGCCCTTTTTCCTTTTGTCATCTCTTCACATGCATTTGACTCTCCCCATGGTCTAAATTAACATCTGGCAAGATCACAAAGTCTTAATGAGGCAGAAAAAAGTCAGAAGACATTTGCAACTTGTAAAAGCATCCTTCTGATTCAAAGCGATAGCATCTTTGTAGTCAATCTGCTAACTGGATTGTATTCAACAACACTCTGACTATTTATTTAGGCAGGATTCCCCACTGAGGGATTCATTCTTCCAAAAATAATAGGAGTGTTCTGCAGTGTGTCTTAGATATACATATGAAGGCAGTTTTGAACTCTTCTGCCTTAGATACAGATTTGGGGCCACTTCCTTGGCTGGTGTAAATCATTGTAGCTGTATTGACTTCAATGAGATTATGGCTCTCTGGCTTTATTTACACTGGTGAAATTTCAGGTTAATTTCATTGGCTCCAGATTAATTGTTCTGAGTCCATACCCAAGAACCTTAGAACAGAGGATCTCAAATCTCTTGTGGCTTTTTGTGAAAGCTCAGAGGTTGTAAGAAACAGTACATTTCTTTGGAGCAGGAGACTTTTGTGCAGTACAATCATTTTTTATCATTTTTATCATTAGGCTTCTATGTGAATGTGGAAGAAGGTAGCACTCATGAGGTAAGAAGCAAGGACCAAGGGACTATGAGTCAGAAGATGTTGGTCCTTACAAAAGAATCTGAATTAACTTTGAAATCAAAGTGTTCTTTTAATGTAGTATTTTATATAATTTCCTAATTGTTTTAAAACATGAAAATAAATCCTGTACATGGTGCCATTTTCAAACTCCATATATGACACTAGAAAGTCTGAGATCTTTAAATCCATAGCTAACCAAGTAACTGCTAGTACTAGAAGTGCGTCTATCTTCTGCCATCTGTCCATGGCCCTTGCCATTTCCACTCCTAACCTTCACCATCCACAGGTTCTGCCTCTTCCCATTCCCTTCTCTGCCCCCCCCCTTATGTGCCTGCCATTTCCCCCTCTTTCACTCCTTCCAATCCTCACCCTTCTGCATTTTAGTCAGAAAGCTTCCTTCTCCTCTGCACTGCTTTGGTGTTAGTTGTTGGAGCATTGGGAACACAGGAGAGCCATCTCTTTTTTCTTACTTCCAATACCTGACATCACAGCTCACAGCCACTAGGAGAATCAATTGCAGGAAGGGTTCTGCTCTAGCCCCGGAAGCCTTGTGATGGAGTCTGCTTGATGGCTATGTGGTGATGGTATGTGTATGTATAGACTGGTTGGCCTGTAGAAGCTGTAATGCATGCGCACACACAGACTCTTTAGAGAATTTAGCTGTCAAAGGCTAGTAAGTCTCTATGGAGTATGTGTGTCCTGAAAAAAATCATGTCTTTGTTTCCCCCATGGGTACAGAAAAAGGACATCCCTGACACCTGAGTGACTCCTTCCTCTGTGAAATGTCAAGTCTCTGCCCCCAGAATAAGGAGGAATAAGAACTTCTCCATAAAATATCTACACAAACTTTTTAACATGAGCAAAACAATATTTGTCTTAACTGTTGGAAAAGCTTAGCCATTGTGGTTGAAAATTTAAAAGAAAATGTCAATGTGACGTGGAACATAATAGTGTGAGGGGATTAAACCTGGAGAAGTTATGCCTGAAACCAGGGAATTAAAATAGACCTTGTCAGGTAATCTTAATTATTATCATCACTATCTACACCACTATGTACACCAAGCTCAGGAAATTCACTATTCAGAAGATCCATTCTTAAGTGTCAGTCTCAATAATTAGGTATATGGCCATGAAATAGATAGCAAACCTAGCCTGACCCTGGTGCAGTAGGAGACCTAAAATGCTTCAATATTCACATCACATTTTTGCATATATTGGCCCAGCCTAGATGAGCCAACAGCTTGAAATAAACTGTTGTTCGTCATTAGCTATTTGCCACGCAGATTAAATTCTTGTCAGCTAAATTAAGAGTTAAAGCATTCCATTTACTTGGTACCTTGTTTCCCAGAAAAAGGACGTTAAAAAAGCCAACGAAATCCAATCTGTGAAACACAAGGAAATCTAAAGAAATTCCTTTTTCCCCCAAGTGTGTTCTCCTATTTTATATGTCTGAAAAGGGGTTGCAAGAGCATACACTTGTGAGGAAAGTGCTCAGGGTTTCCCAGTGAAAAACCATGTGGGGGGAATCAAGGACATACAGGGCAATCATTTACGAAGCCCTGCCTGTTCCTGAAAATGAATATGGTTAAGCCTAATGCCTCATGTATTTTAATGTAAAGACACGTCTGTTAGTTATATGAATTAAAACCAGGGCACCAGCTGTAATTACTCCAACTTCTACCATCCTGAAAAAAAATTCAACAACAAAAGCCTTCTTCATGTTGTTCTAGCTACAATATATGCTATAACACTTCTCTTTCCATTTTTATTATCTTATGTTAATGTATTGCTTTAAACCCCATGATACACAAAATTTGTGTCTCTCCTCCCTCTATCCCCATTGCAGAATATATTCTAGGCATTTATTTAGTTTTGCCAGTAAAAATGTTATTATTATATTAGTCAATGAAATAAAAATAGTTCAGTTTTTGGTAATACCCTTCAGTTCCAATAAGAATCCCCAAATCATGCATATATTACAGTGAAACAGATTTTAATTCATTGCACTCATTGCTCTTGCCTAGGTTCTGAACAAGGTCATACATTTGACCTTGCTCTTAGCTATGCTGTCTGTTTTACTACTCAGGTTCTTCTGTGAATAAAATGGTCAGGAAATAAAGCATACAATAGCCTTCTAGTCCATATAACAACAAGCTAGAAGATAATAGTCTGTTCTAGTATAATCAAATAATACCGACTTGGCAGCTGCCCCTATTTAAGGCCCAATACACATATAAGGAGATGTCACCAAATATAAAGGTTTCTGAAGCCAACAAAGGACTGAAACATCATCAACATTATAACAGAACATCCTTATTCAAGTGGGTCTTACTACATATTTATTATATACTATATATTTTTGTTAGTGTCTAAGGTGCCACAGGACTCCTCGGTGTTTTTGAAGTCACAGACTAACATGGCTACCTCTCTAAGACTTATTCAACTGAGTACTTCTAATCTTATGTCTTAGATAAGAGTCTGATCCAAAGCAAATGAGTGTCTTTCATGGAGTTCATTCAGCTCTGAATGAGATCCATAGGGCTTAAACCTGCAAGGTGCAGTGCACTACGTGAGTTGTTGAATTTTCTCAGCTCCAAGTGATCTGCACTTGGAATTCATCCTGCAGAAATGCTGAGCACCTTGAGAAATGAAATCCCGTAGCACTGATGTGTTAGGCTATATCTACACTAGACAGCTTTTAATGACATGGCTGTGTCCACACGGCCATGTCACTAAAAATCAGGCAATGTAAATGCAGTTTGCTGACACTTTCGCCTACAAAATACTTCCAACCCCTATGAGAGAGGATCACATTGTCAACAGGAGAGAACTGCTGACAATGTGCTATTGACACTGCCACGTGCAGGGCAAAACTTTTGTCTTTTGAGGAGAGAGGTTAAGCACCTCTGAATGACAAAAGTTTTGTTACTTTATTGCCAGCACAAAGCCTCTGTCTTAGAGTGCTTAAAACAAAGAAAAGTGGCACCAATGACTTCAAGGAAAAAATTCATGTGAGTGTTGCCAGCAGCAGACGCATCCACAGTACAAATCAATCCACTGAAGAAATCTTGCACAAGATCTAAAGAAGAGGTTGGAATGTGGTCTGAAGTTTATCACAGTGCCCTACAGATCCACTTCTCACATTCTCCCATACCCTTTGTGCTCTCTCCTCCCTCTTCTCTGGTTTCTACCTCCCACTTTGTCATCTCTTAAACTTATCCATGTTCTATTTTCTCACAGCCTGCAAAAGGCTAACATATACCAATGCTTGGCACATATTGCCATTATCTGTGAGTTCAAATGACTTCAGAGGTCACTGGAAGACAGCAACCATATCAATTGTGGTCTTGGTGATACTTTAAAATGCTGGGATTTTCACATTAGAACCACCAAAGGGCTTTTTAAAAAAACAAGTGGTCATTATAGGGATGTTAAATCAGAGTGCAGTTGACTTAAAGGGAAATTACTCAAGAAATCTGCCTTTCTGTTGACTTGATTTAACTGACAGATGGGGAACCACATTGCTGACATCTAGTTTAAATTTATCCCTAGAATATCATTTTGGGAATATAATTGTGAACAAAACACAATTTCAATTTTATATCAGTGATTAAACAACAAATTATATAACGATTGTAACAATGATATGAGATGTTTTATAGTCAATCCCTGGACAGAACACTATAAGAAGCAGGAATTAATGTATTTATTTTGAGGTACATGTACACTATAGCAATAAGTCGATAATATATAGCAATAATACGTACTTAGGGTACGTAACTCCAGCTACATGAATAATGTAGATAGAGTGAACATATCTTAAGTCAAATTACCATGGGATGTACACTGGAGGGGGGAGAAGACGAGAATGGGAGAAATTCTCCCATCAATTTCTTTTACTCTTCTTGTCTGGGGTAGAGTATCTGGGTTGATGGGAGAGCAATCTGCAATTGATTTGATGGGTCTTAACTAGATCCGCTAAATCAACTGCCAGTGGCTCAATCGGGCTGTAGTGTAGATGTAGGCTAACAGTCAGTACAGGTGGTCATTCAATTTAAATTTCTAACACACATTTGACAGACTAACTTCACTGTGATCCTGATTGTCATTTATTGAAGTCAGTGGAAGACTCTGCATTTTGTATGCTTTTGCATCAGACCTTATATGAGGAAATTGACTGTAGCCAGAATTGCAGTTTGCACACTTTCATGTATTCAAAATACTCTAGTCTATTTCACTATACCCAGTCTATTTCACTATAAATGGATTTTTACTACATCTCCATTCACTTATAACCAGGTCATACTGTACCCCACATAAATTAGTCAGGTTTCATTTCTGTATATCATCAGAAGTACTACAGTTCCTTATAAGAGAAAGAGCCAAATTTAGGTCTGGTATTACATGCAGCTTATTAGACCAGGTCTAAATTCGGTTCCACATTGTGTAAGAGGGACTATTCCTTGTGTCTGTGGTTTGTTCTATACATCAACTTCCCAGTTTTAGGTAAAGGAGGATATTTTCCTGCATACAACTTAATAAGCAGTTATTGGGTTTATTTTGTCATGCTTTTGATTTTTCATATTTCATATCTGTCACGCTTATCCCTTCAAATTAACTGTCAACTGTCCTCCCACATCAACAAATACAAATATGAAACAGGCTTTATTTTCTCAAACTGTCTAGCCCATTGCTAAAGAACGTGGTGACTGAGGGGAGTTTCCAAGCTCTCAGTTAGCTTGAACTATACATTGTTTAGAAAATGGAATGTGAATATCCTAGACTGATAAGCACTCTAGATGTTTGCAGGCATATAATGGAACTATATAAAGATGGAGCAGAGCCCTTGTTAAAAAAAAAGACAATTCACTGTTGCAAAACAAAGCATTTGGTGCCAGAACATTCCCTCCCCCCTCAAGACAAGGCCAAAGCAACACTATGCAGAAGAAAAATACCAGTATGAGTTCAGTGTTTTTGCTTAACACTATGCATTCAGGCATCCATTTGGCTAACATTGGAGCCTGCACACAGCTCCCTTTAATTTAAATAGATGTTACACCCACATAGAAACTGCAGGACCATCATCAATGGGGAAAAATCAACACACAAGTGGAATATTATACATTAAAATAAGTACACTTATTATCAGTTTTACAATTCTTGCTGCATGAGGAACACACAGTAATGAGGAGCTGCAAAAGAACATGGCAGTCTCACAGGCAAGCTTATTGTCTTACAACAATAGTTCACAATGTTGTGCCCAATTCCTGGTTTGTACTTTAATCCAATCCCAGTGCCCTAGTCCTCATCCCACATGAACTGAACACAGCCCTCCACAGCAAATCTCTAATACCAAGCTAACAGAAGCGAGTGAGAAGAGGGGAGAGGAGAGAAAAAAGAAAGAGATGACAAAATCACCAGTAACATTTATTTGACAGGGTATGCCAACTATTGTACTCTGATTTACTTCACATTAATTTTTGGAAGGCCATTTTCAGAGCTTAGAAGTGAAGTTCATTAAAATTTTGGTCAGCAAGTAGTATTTGTATACAGTGGTATAGATCCAGGGTTTTATAAGAGACAGATATATGAAAAACTGTGTGGTGCTATTAATTAGAGTATTTTCTACTGCCATATATGTAAATGTCTATCCAGGTTAGCATGGTGTTTTGGCTTTAGAATAAGGCAGCAGTTCTCAGACTGTGGATGAGGACCCTCAAGTGGGTTGTGACCTCATTTTAATGGGGTTACCATGGCTGACTTAGATTTGCTGGGGCCTAGGGATGGAGCCTGAGCCCCACCACTCAGAGCCTAAGTCAAAACCTAAAGGCCTTCTGCCTGGGTGGCACAGATCAAGTTACAGGCCCCCCTGTCTGAAGCTGAAGCCTTTGGGTCAGCTTTGTTTTTGGCCAGTGGGACCTGGGCTTTGGTTTTGACACATCTCCACCTTAGGTGGCAGGGCTTGGGAAGGCTCAAGCTTCAGTCCCCCTCTCCTGAGGTTGTGTAGTATTTTTTGTTGTCAGAAGGGTCATGTGATGCAATGAAATTTGAGGACCCCTGAAAGAAGGCTTATGCTTGGGGCTCAGGATTGTCTTGAATAACCCAATACCATGAACAAAGTCCTAGTACTACAGTGCTGTGTGTTTTTATCATTGTTCTGAGTAGCCATACTTAGTTTGCTCCCTTTGCCCAGAAATATTGACTCAATGGGTGGAATATATGGATTGTGCCAGCTTCTTGAAATTTTAATTAGGGCTGTCAGAAACAGGGAACTTGGTCATTAATTTTGTGAGAAGTTTTATTGTTGACCCATAAGAGGACCAAGTACTTGTGAGTTTAGGATCTCTTGGGAGTGCATACAGACCTCTTTGCCAGAACAGCTGCATGCTAGGCCACTCCAAACACATTTATTTAAAAATCACTTCTTATACTGCATTCTCCCAAGCAGTGTTCTATGTCCATTTAGTACAACCTCTGAGGCGCAAGGTCAGAATAAGGCAGAATTTTATGGTAACTATCTAGATGGGGTCAGAGCATATTGATTTCCCTTTACTCCCTCCAGAAGCCTGTAAGTCTGTAATTAGGGTGTCATTGTTCTCAGGTTTTGACATATAATTGGTTTTGACAGTGGCTCATTTTAATTAGTAATGGCTCTGTGGTAGGAAAGCTTTGGGGGCTGCTGACCAAACACCTGGAATAAGCTACCTAGTTCCATTACAAACAAGCACACAGCCTGTCAGGAAGTGTGAAATTTCAGATGAGGAGGACCAATACTGTTTTTCCCATTTCTGTTTGGGCCACAGTTTAGCATGAAATGGAATAATTCTGCTAGTTTCCTTGTAGCAGACAGAATGATGCTTCTTTCTTTGTTTTTCTTTTTTTGGAAAACCTTGAGGAAAATGTATTTATTTTAAATTCTTCTCAGCTCTCTCCAATCCCTGTTTTGGGGCCTGTGGTACTAGGCAGAAATAACAGGCTCAAATCTAGAATTTAAACAACATGAAACAGGTTGTTAAACAGGCAAATGGGAGGAAGGAAATGGGAGGACAAATTCCCTGTAGACAGGTGTTATAACATTAATTGTCACATTGAATTCACTAGTAACAGAATTGTGTGAGAATTATTCTCTGATCTGTAATTCTGTGAAACAGAATAAATTTCTTTTTTCAGGACATTCAAAGGTAAGCTCTCAGGGTGTGTCTAGACTACAGGGTTTTTTCCAAAAAAGTTGCCTTTTTTCCAAAAAAACTTCCCCTGCATCTAGACTGTCACCCCATTCTTTTGAAATTAAATTGAAAGAACGCGGCATTTTTTTCAATCTCTGTAAACCTCATTTTACAAGGAAAAACACCTTTTTTCGAAAGTGCTCTTTTGGAAAAAGGTGTTCTTGAATGCAAACAGGGCTTCTTTGAAAGAGAGCATCCAAACTGCCTGGGTGCTTTCTTTCGAAAAATCGGATTGCTTTTTTGAAAGAAGTGGTTGCAGTCTAGACACTCTCTTTTGAAAGAGGCTTGTAGTCTAGACATGAGTATCCTTTCTCTCAAGCCTTTTGGTTTCCTAACACTTCCACATACAGGTGAAGACAATTTTCAGAGCATACATCTTATCCTGTTGACTTGTACTTTGGTCTATTTTCTGATCAAGATAGTACAATCATTTCCCTATACCCGTTTGCTACATTATAGGGGATGTTTAAGTGATAAACTCAGTGTTTTATTGATAATTATATTTAATCTCTTATGGGATCTAATTGAACTAGTATTAGAGAGCTCCACTTTTTATATATCAGAATCTTAGAGTTCTTTGGATGATTGTCTGCACCTGGGATCAGGAATCCATCAATGCACATGACTCTCTCAAGTCTACAGGTAACCTCATCATCATGTACTATTTCAGTTTTGGTTCCAGTTAAGTTATATTTTATGTTTACAGTATACTTTATTTCAGTGCAAATTCAGATTTTTAATAAATCAAAACTGACCCTCATCTTTAGGGTATTGAGGTCAGGAATCTACCCTACATGTGTCTCTCTTAAAAGGGCAATAATCTTATCACCTTAATCCCCTTTATTTTTGCTGTTGCATAGGATATTACTCAATTCAGGTCTAAATTATTAATAGGTCCCCTTCACTGTAGCTTCAGTATTTGCAAATTCATCTGCTTTGTGTGCACAGATCCCATATTTGGCATATTCAAGCTCAAAAATACCTCCTGAATTTTGAATAAATGCCCCATCTAACACTCACTTGCATATGAAAACATGTGCCTATGCTTGCAAGTGTAGTGTTTTACATACATGGATATGCTTGCAAATACAGCAGGCATAATTTTAAGATACCCTCCTGAAAATGTTAAATAATTTTCAAAAAGATTTAATAAAACTATATTTTGTAGACGTGTGTATATTCATGAATACCACATACACGCCCATTTCTTCTGATCCTATTCTGCAAAGCAGCAAAAACCTTGATGGCTAAGCCTGATCAATAATCTCAATGGATTTCTGGACTGAAGCTTCAGTTGTTGAGCTGCTCCCAAGTGCATTTCAGTTGCTAATATGGTGATTTATTGAGCAGCATATTGTCCCTGGCTGAGGGCAATGAGCCTGAATCTCCTCTCACTTACACAGGTTTAAAACCAGCAGAATTCCGCTGACTTCAATGAAATTATTCCTGGTTTACTCTGGGATGAAACAGATCTGAATCAGGCTCAGGTTCCATATGTTGAAAAGCGAAGGAAAAAGTGTATCCATTACAGCATTAGCATTCAGAACAAAGCAGATTTGACCATTCATGAGCTCCTTGCTGTGATAAATTGTTTGCTAAAGGAAGAAAGATGTCAGAAAGTGAGTGGATGAGAATATCAACAATTTTTCTCCATTAATCATCCATAGGCCAGTCATTCACAATGGATACTATTGCCAAGTTTAAAATCTACTGCTAGCCACCAGACTCAAATAGTCTCAAGGAGATGGTAACCGAATCAGGAGTAACAAGAATGTCTCGAACAGGCAGGTGTTTCCCTATGCTTCTGTTTTTAAACTGTGATCGATTATTTGTGCAAGTCAAACTGACAAAACCAAAACTGGTGGGCTACAAGGAAGTTTCAGGGTTTGAGCGAGAAAAAAAGAGAGATTTTCAGAAAAAAAAAGTGTAAGGAGAGAGGGAAATAAATTACCTCGTCTTCCCCCACTTTACTTCAAAGGCTTCATTCTGAGTAGCGCTGAGCTTTGTCAATTTGCATTACAGCCAATAGGACAGATCCCCTGCTGGTGAAATTCATTTTTACCACCACTGAAGACAAAGACATCCTAATTTTTTTTTTTAATGTTGACCTATCACAGTTCTATGGAGAAGCAACAGTGGATGGGACTCTGTGGTTATTCTCCAAAAACTTTAGTAAGTGTGATAAGACTTTTTATAGTAAACAATACTACCGCCTCTCATATTGCACTTATCTGGAGATCTCAAAGCACTTTATAAAAGAGAGCATTATCATTATCCCCATCCTACAGGTGAATAAGGGATTCAGAGTTACTCTTCATATCAGAGACAAAGCTAGGAATAAAATCCTGGTTTCCCACATTCTAGCCCACTTTGCTATCCACTAGGTAATGCTGCTTCCTCACCAGTTACAATCCTCACTCCAAAAAGGAAATGCAATTTAAAGTCTCATCTGATATATGGCGACAGCAGGGAAGCTGGTCTGATAACTCAGGCATTTCTGGATTCTATCTGATATTAGTGTAGCTACAGTGATTTACAGCAGCTCAGGATTTGGACTTATGTTGGTAAAAGGCATTTAGCACCTTATAGGACTGAGCAGCAAATGCTTCATATTCTTTTCCTTCTTTTTTGTTCAAAGATGGAGGGGAGCAGACAAAAAGTTGTTTGACTTCCAACAGGGATCAATTTCTAAGTTCAAATTTTGGGGAAAGTTCATGTCTCTTTTTCTGGGTGGAATTACTAAAACAATATTATTTAAGCAGGAAAGATGTAATTTCATATGTGTATTATCAACCATAAATGTTTCAAAGATTAAATCCATCTTTCCCCCCTCTCCAAGTCTAGAGTGGGTCAGGAATGTTTCAACAAAAAGGAAGAAGGGTGGAAAGAGAACAAGAGTATGCATCATATCCAAGTATCTTAGGCAAGAACCAGGTTCTAGTCCTTACTCTGCCTGAATCAGAGCCAGCACCTTAACCAATTTGCTATGCAACAAAACAAGGAGGTCTATGTTCTTCATGAACATTTATCAAAGGTCTCTGTTTAGTTTCAAATGCCCAAATTTCAACATTTCCCACAGAACAGATTCTTGTTTCCCAGCCTCCCCTATACAGGATAGACACACATGCCACATTGGTGAGAGATTCAGACCTATAGAGTAAATGAGCTGTCTTGATTCAATATACAAGTTGGAGACTTTTAACTTTGATAGAAAATCTATTCCCTTTCGTCTACACTGCATGAAATATCCTGAAATAGCTACACTGTGTCTACACGAGCTGCCCGTTATTTTGAAATACTTTTCAAAATAACAGGCATGCTATTTTGCCATCCCAGTAAACCTCATTGCACGAGGGATAAGGGATGGCTCAAAATAGTGCGTTATTTTGAAATTTGGTGTAGTGTAGATGCACCAATTTTCAAAACAAGCTATTTTGAAATAGATTTTAAATAAGATGTACAATTTGTGTAGCACAAATTGCGTTTCTTATTTCAAGTTTAGGGTGCTGTGTAGACGCACCCTTTAATTTAATAATTCTGCATACCTAATTTTTTTCCTTTGACATAATAAAATATTAAACTTTATCAATAAAACTTTTTTTTCTTTGACAAGATACATGTACCGTACATTTTAAATGTATAAATTTGAAATGTTTGCATTGAGGAAAATGGCTCATATAGGTGCCCCGATACCTGAGTAATGACAGCCTTAGAAGTACCAAAACAATAAGAGTGTATGAATGAGGTGGTGGTGGTAGTCCTGCAACTGTGTGGAGCCCTACTGAAATCAATGGAGGTTTCCCTGTGGAATTGAGGCCCAAAATTGAAGTGTGACTAACAGGGAAATTATGTTTTTGACAAACAAAGGGGTCACTGAGAGGTTACACAGCACAATCAAACTCAGCAACATAGTGTGATATGGAGAGGGAGTGTTAATATTGAGAGTGCAGTGTTGTGGTGTTAATGGGGAAGTTCATTCTGTTTAACAATGAACTGCAAGATGAGAAGGTGGTATGGTCCAGTGGGAAGGGAACAAAAGTTCCAGTTTTTATTCCTAACTGTACATTGAAGGACTTTCAGCATTTTGTAAATTCTATGCTTCAATTTACCAGTGTAATAATATTACCCACTGTATAGGTAGATTTGGGATTTCAGCACTGGAATGCTTTAAAATGTTCCAACTGTTATTTCTAAGAAGAATTGTTTAGAACAAGAGCCTAGCAGACAGGCTGCAAGGAACAGCTTGGGTGTTAACTAAAAGCAGCACATAATATGAGCCTGAACATATGGTATTCTCATTTAATAGTTTCAGGACTACAAAGTCTTGTGAAGCTGCCATGGAAATTAGTTCAGTATAAAGGGTTAAAAAAGCCATCATGACACTACAAACAGAATTCAAACAGGGATCCAAAGAACAAAGTCCCTGGCAAGGACAACATTCACAGGACCACAGGAAAGCAGGTGGAGTCCAACAGCTGGTTGGTGGAGGACTGGATTTTACTGCAAAGTGTCTAGGGACTAACAAATTTGTCAGGCCATATGTGGTGAGAACTGACTTTATTAAGATCTAGGGTAACAAGGGTTAAAAGGAGAAGGATCGAGTAAACTGATTTTTCAGAGGGTTTATCTATTGTGGGACTGAATTCTGTATTTATTTCTTCCAATCTGTTAACTTGCTAAGTGTAAAATAGTTTCAGTGATCACTTGCATGTTGGCCCACAAAACTGCCATATTTTTGCACTTTGCAATGAAAAGGAAAGTTTATTCCCATAAGTCGTTATTACTTATCTTCTTTATTCAGAATAACAAAGGAGACAGAGCAACCAGTGATGAAAGGGCAGTTGTCCAAGCAAAGAACAAATGCAATTTTTAGCAATACAGTTCATGTCACTAAGGGCATGTCTACACTAGGAAATAATTTTAACATTACTTATTTCAGAATAATAACTCCTGAAATAATAATTTTGAAATAGCATGTCCACACTACAGGGAAGCCTAGAAATTAGTCTGAGGCAGACTCCATTAATGGAGCCTACCTTGATTTACAGCCCCAGGAAGCACTGGGGACTAATTAGTCTGAATGACTCTGGGGAGTAGTTATTTCAAAGTAGCAGCACTGGAGCATCCACACTACTGCTATTTCGAAATAGCTATTTCAAAATTAGCATTATTCCTCGTGGAAAACCGGAGAACAGATTTCAAAATAGCCATCTCGTTATTTCAAAATAATGGGCTTGGTTGTGTGGATGCTTCGCTTGTTATTTTGAATTAAGGGGAGTTATTTGAAAAGAGACCAAGGCTCAGTCACCATGATAAAAAAACGTGGTGGGTGCACGCTACACATTTGGATGGCAAACTCTCAGGAGAACTAATTTAGGGATTTTAGGAAAAAAATGCAATAAATAAAAAATGTATTCAGAGCTCTAAAATGGTTCGTTCTGAATCTTCCAAATTGTGTCTCAGTGTCACTTAGGAACTTATACTTTTATACAAGAGAGGGTCAGCTGCTATAAAGCCTGATCGCAGATCCAAAGTGTAGAGAGGGATGAGACTAAAAACATTTAACAAGGCTGGATATGAGCAGATACATAATGGTAATCTGAGAGAGAAAGGAAGGATGGAGAGGAAGGAATAAGACATGAGACTGGGACTTAGGCATTCTGGATTTGCTTCTCAGCACTACTATAGATTTCTTTATTCTCTGCACATCAGTTTGCCATCTGAAAGGCAATATTATAATTCTTCCTTTCTCTTGTCTATTCAACTTGTGTTGACAAACTGTAACACAGTAGTACTGGGCTACATTGAAAACAATTAAATAATAGTAACCCTACCTATGTGGGCTCTCTATTCAGCAGCTGTACCTAACATCCATAACCAAATCAGAATTCAGATTAACAGAAGAGGGAAAAGAGAATGATTTTTAAGATTCTTAGTACACTGATGTTCTTTTAACAATATACACCATTTTTATATGAATCTCCTCACGCTTGTCAAGGTGTCCCATAGAACTTAATAATATGTTGCCCAACAATTTGTGTCTCTACAAATTGTTTATATATAGATCTCAGTTGGCACAGATTACACAACTGGACACCTTTTCTTTCTGCTTTAAGTCTGAGAGGCTTCTGTATTTGCAATTCAATGTTTGAGCTGTGTGCAGAGTCATTGAAGTCACATGGTATCATTTCATTTCCGTGACTGGGAAACTATAACAGGAAGAGTTTCTGAATAAGTCATCCGGTATTTGAGTATCTCCAGGAGAAAGTCAGGGCACTTTAGGGAGATTTATCAGGAAAGGAGAAACCAGGACTTCAAGGCTGTGTCTAGACTACACAGTTCATCCAGAAAAAGACATGAAAATTGCAGTTTGCAATTTGCGTATCTTTTTCCGCTTCTTTTTTTGGAAGAGGCATTTCCAACACTTGGCCCATCTACAGTGGGCCAAATGTCAGAAAAAAAACCCTTTGTCAGAACATCCCTTCTTCCTTGTAAAATGATATTTACAGGGATGCCAAAAAAAGCGCATCTGCTCTTCTGAAAAAAAATGTCTGAAGAACAGACTTGTTCCTTGGACGCGGCAGGGTCCTAGACACACCCCAAGTGTTGGACCTGTATACAGTACTATGCTGCATTTTTCCTGTTTTTACATGCTACTCATGTTTTTTCTTTTTTTTTATGAGCGAGGTCCAAGATTCTAACTATATCTGGATCTAGAATTCTTACATGGGCCACATCTGTATTAATTATGAAGGATATTATTCTTTTCAAATCCAGATTAACTACTATCCCATACAGACTTGGAGTTTTCCAGTTGATTACCATGGTAAATTAGTTGTATGATATCTGCAAAGTGATTATTATTGGTATTTATTGTTTGCATTACAGTAGTGCTTAAAGGCCAAACCAAATCTAAATCAGATCCTCAATATATTAAGTACTATATAAACACATAGTAAACTCTTTGTAGCACAGATTTTCTCTTACTATCAAAATAGCCAAGACAGAAAGGCCAAGGAATTATCCAGATTTAACAGGTGGGGAACCAAGGCTGAGAATCAGCCTATCACATTTGAACCATATCAACTTGTAAGTTATGGGAACAGGAAAGATACAACTACTGTGGTCATAAAAACACAGAGTGAAGAGACAAAAAGATACATCAGCAAATCTTGAGCCAGTTTACATGCCTACATGATTTAAATCACATCCCAGGTCATTAACATTAGGCCACACCACCACGCAGGTGGAGGAGAAGGCTAAAAGGCCACTGAATGCTGTGAACCTTCCCAGCATATCACAATTACAAAACCACATGTGTTAAATGCTGTAGCTTGATGTAATTCCCCCTCCTCTGAAAAAAAACCCCTACAAAACCAAAAACACTGCCCTTAACTGCATTTTTAATTGGCAGAGAGGTTGTCTGTGGTTTCACTTGGGCTGCACTGCCAAGCAGGTCAGGAGAGGGCTTTAGGACTTTTTGTAAGAACATAGACATTCTTTGCTGACTGCTGTAAGTGAAAAGAGCAGCGTAAGCATTAACTGAAATCCGTTAACAGCCACCTTTATAAAAACATAACACAATTCCACAATGATGATATGCCATGCACTTTGCATCCCTCTGAAACTTTGTGCCAATACTAGAGAATTTAGTAGCTTTTAAAAAAAATGAACTATGTATTACAACAAAGTAAAAGTGAAAAAAAAATAGGAGGAAATAATATTAAGCTGCTATTCCTACCTTAGCATTAAATTAGCAAATTTAAAGCCACACGACTACTTCTATACCTACACTTATGAGCAGTTAATCATACGAGTAGCTTCACTGGCTGTCTTCATGCCAATAAACATTCAGAGTGATTGAGATTATGTTGGGACCATAATGAAGCTTTGAGGTTATATAGCACTTTTAATTCAAAGCTGTCAGCTCCTTCTACAGATGGAGAAACTGAGGCATAAAGATTTGGTTACTTTCCTAGCATAACCTGAGCTCTGCTTCTTAATTTACTGCAGTGTCCAACACTTGTTTATGTCTGCTCTGGTGATGGTGGATATGGTTTAGCTATCACACAGGATGATTAAGAACAAAAACTGAAGTAAAATGATTCTCTGTTAAATTCCATAAACAGATATTCTTCTATGGTCCATATACACACACAGTACAAGGGGCTGCATAGGCAGCATAAACCCCATTAATGTGTTATTAAAAATGCTTCAATTAATAAATGACAGCAAAATAACTAAAAGAATCACAAAACATAACAGGGCTTACTGAAACTAGATTGACAGATGCATATAGATAGATATTTTTATGGCCTTCATCACTGTAGTATTTGAGCACCTCCAAATAATTAGTTCATTCATTCTCTCAACACCTCTCAGAGGCTACGTCTACACCAAAGCTTTTCGTGGAAGAGGTTTTTACGCTAAAAAGCCCTGTGTAGACGGGGCCATTTGTCTGAAAACACCGTTTTGCGCAAGATCCTTTATTCCTAAAAAAATTAGGTTTACAGGATCTTGTGCAAAATGGGATTTTTTCCTGACAAATGGCCCCGTCTACACAGGGCTTTTTTTAGTGCAAAAACCTCTTCTGCAAAAAGGATTGGAAGAGAATATGCAAATTAGAGCACGAGATTTACAAATGAGCACTCCATTTGCATTTCCTCTTCCAACAAACTGCTGCAGTGTAGACGTAGCCTGAGAGAGGGATAACATATTATCCCCATTTTACAGATGGGAAGCTGAAACACAGAAAGGTTATGGACTAGATCTTGCCTTTTAGGTACAATCCTGTGTTTGAGGTGGCCCATGGAGAGCTTTACCTTTACCTTAGACCTGAGTCCCTCCCGTGATTTTCAGTACACTGGGTTACCCACATCCTCCATACTTGTTTATCAGTTGCCATGTGACCTAAGTCTTCCCATTTCAAACTACATTTTTCTATGTTTTTGATAATTATACACTTTCAAGTCACCCTAGATCTACCCCCCTTTCTTGTTGGAGTTTCTGGCTTCCGAAAGCCATAACTGGTAGTCGTTTATGATCCATTCATGCAACATGCCCTTGCCATTGATGTCTTCTCTTACAAATTATGTGATAGAGACCTCCCTTTAGCCATTTTTCTGACCTCAGCCTTCATTTTTCTTTCTTCATAGCTTACTCATAATATTCTCTGCAAGCACTTATGATTAAATGCATCTAACTTCTGAGCATCTGTTTTCTTAAGTTGCCAGGTTTCACTGCCATAGGTTGCTATGACTACAACAACGGCTGAGTAGATGCTTAGCTTTGTATGTAAGGATACAGTATTAAGTTTCCAAATGTTCCTAAGTTTACTGAAGGCTGCATTCACTTTGCCGATCCTTACTCTTATTTTCTCAGAGCATGTACCATCTTGGTTTATTGTACTTCCAAGATATCTATCTACCTTCTCTAGCTGTTCATCATGGATTTTGTTGTAACTCCAGTTGCCATGGTTTTACATTTCTTCCCAGCCCTGCATTCTCTATCATTTCTTTAATTTCATTTGGGCATGATTGAAGACCATGTAGAAGAGCAATTTCATCAGCAAAATTTAGATTGAAGAATCTCAAACTATTTGAGTTCCCTGGGGAGCACTGGGTCCGGTTCACTAATACACCCCTTCACAATCTGCTCCCTGTTCTTCCTTGCCCTCTATCACAACTGCTCTGTGAGCTTGCACGTAGATTAAATCATATCCTTTTGCTTCCCTAGGAAGTAATGACTGGGCAGTTCCTGTGCTCACCTGAACAAGGTGGCTGTCTGAACTGTTTGCCAAAGAGGGGGAAAGAGTTCTCAGTGTGTCTTTTCCTGAACACTACATACCTGTATAAAGGCCCCAAGGTCACACAGGAAGTCTATGACAGCATTCGGAAGAATTCAAATTTCCTGAAATATAACTAACCATCCATTACCAGTCTCTTGGGAGAACAGAACTAACATACTTAAGTGGCACATCCTCGGGCTGTACTTGGCTCACTGCCTTTAATCAAGACTCTTTTCCAATTTACATAGGTCTGTTCTCAATAGACGCTAGAGAAAAAAAAACAACAACAAATATCAGAAAGCCAGACATGATTAAATAATCTAGTAGCAGCAGTTATCTCACCGGGAAAGAGCAGACAACCAGCACTCAACAGCCTTCAGATGTCTCACTGATTTTTTTTGCAATTTCCCCTTCTCTGAAAGCAATGAGGCAAAATGGAAATTAAATAATCCATTCAAGAAATCTAAATCACATCCCCGGTGTAATCAAGAAGCCCCTTGTTCTTAATGTCACCCTCATTGCTTTTCATTTGGGAACATTGCTGCAAGTGTACCCACAAGATAAAGGGCCAGATTCTTGCTTAGCCTGGTTTTATACTAGTGTAACTCCACTGACTTCAGTGGAATTACTCCTGATTTTTCCTTCCTCCAAAATAAATGAAATCAGAATGAAACTCAAAGTCTATCATAAAGCCAACATTGTGGATACAGGTCACTGAGCTGAAAAGAGCTAATGACAAGATCTGTGCACAATAGGAAATTGCAGTTTTCAAGATTAAAGATTTATACAGGCAACAGAAACACACAACTGATGTCAGAACAAAGATACAGTTTGGGCAATGAAAAAATAGTGCGAATAAGATCTCATATTGCATTCCGAGAGTAACCTGAAAATGAACTTTTAGTTCTCCCTGTCCCCAATTTTTTTCCTTTTATGGCTCTAATACAGGAGATGCCTGAATGTGTCTCTCTCTTTAATCCATGAGTGACTACATTTCTTTTTGAAGGTGTAAACATTACAGTTTGCAGATGATTGTGAGGTTCATAGTGTGGAAAAGGCTGATGGCTCATACAGCCATTTGCAGATGGGTAGGTCTCTGGGGAAAAGAACTAGCACCTGCTTTTATTAAGCACCTGAAAGTTGAAAGAAGATTCTGGGGTGGCAGGTGAAAGAAACTGCAAAGAGGAGTCAGCCATAGACCAAACCCACACAGCAGCTGTAGAAAGCAGTTCTACCAGTGAGGAAGCAGAAGGGGTTAAATGGAACCCAGACAAGTGTCTCTGGGACATAAAACTATGCAGAGAATTACTCTACCCACTCCCAGGAGCTCCTCTGCTCCCTCTGGGAATGAAACTGAACAAAAGGAGCCCTCCATCTAGCTAATTCTTTCCTAATTTAAAGCACCAAAAAGGATTTAGCCAAACAAAACCAAAAATATCACACCATGAGCCTAAAATTTTCTGCCATCGAATTGTTCACTGTGGTAGTACCTTAACTTCTTCTCTCTCCCTTATGTCTGTCTTTGGGGCAAGGACTATCTCTAATAAATATGGAAAAAATTAAAAAAAACACAACAAATAGTCTTGTGGTCAGTAATAATAAAGCAACTAAGGTTTATCAAAAAACCTGACCCTATCCTCCAGAGAGAACAAGGATTTTTCTTTCCTGCTCTTGTAGGGAAACACACAAGGTGGGAAGGATCCAGGCATTAGCCTTTCTGGATGGGAGAAGTGTTCAGGAATGAGCAGACTGTGTTCCATAAATAGACATAGTAGTACATACACTTCCACTGCATGGTGGGGAGGTCCAGGTGGGATTTCATTGAGATTCATGAGATAAATACTGGAAACAAACAAGTACCCAATATTGCACGGGTTGGCTGCCTCCTGCAAAGTGCTGCTCTCCCTTAGTTTCCATTAACATCAGATAGGGTTGCCAGCTCAGATAGGCAGAAAAAACTAGTTACTTTGCCCCCTCTCCTCCAAGAAAAAGGGGGCTAGTGCCCCAATACTCTTCCATAAGCTTCTATAACCACTGCCCTCCCAGAAACCCCTGACAGCCAGAGCCTTACTCTCTGGGGCTCACAGCTTGGACCCTGCCTGCCACAGCTGACACAAAACAACTGAGGTTTGAGAGTTCTATTATGAGATCATGAGTGAGGCTTAATTATACTAAGAAATTGTGTCTCTCATGACACATTTGCATGTGTAGATTCTGCCTTTTCTCCTGGAGCTTCCCTTTCTGTGCAGTGCAGCTCCAAGCCAATCCAACACAGGGATTGCCTAACAGGCATGATCTAGCCCTTAAATGTTTTTGCAGTAAGCCAAGTGGTTTTACTATTATGTGTGTAGCTCTCAGCTCTTACTGTGTGTCAGGCCCCAACTTCTGCAAGGTGTTCAGCACTTATACTGTCACTAGCACGATCTCATTTATATGAAACTTTACAACAATATATTTGACTCTGGCAGTAAATTTTATTTCAGCTGACAAGAGACATATAGCTATTCTTCAGTGACTGGAGCAGAGTATAAACAGTTAAACTGCTTAATTTTTAAACTGTATTACTTTACAGATATAAGCATAAAAGAGCAGATAAATGCCTGGTGTTTGCAAAAAAAAAATAAAATGTTCCATATGATTTCTGGTGCCAAAGCATACAGAAATCTCATGTATCACTATGAAAAGGTAAGGAACACAGGGCTCTTTCTGCAGCAATAAAAGTTTATTGTATGTTCCATTCTCTTTAAACAATGGCTGCTATTACACTGAAACTCTGCTGACAATAAAAAGGGCACAATCTCCTTCAAGCGCTGCAGCTGAGCACAATGGTTTTGCATCAAATGAGCCTGCTTAAAAGGAATATGCAGCTACCTTTCAGAGCTGGAGTAAGGAGGTGACACAGTCTTGTAAAAAACAAGATCCGCACATAGGATGGGTAGTCTAAGGGAAATATCCCCTTGGAACATTTTTGTACAAAATAGTACCTTTGAAAAGCAAATTATAGCAGGATCTGTTGAGTCAACTGATTCAGAAACTGGGAGAGCTCTGTACTTCTATTGGGAAGTTCAGCAGAACAAGGAATATCCAGAGGATTTAAGGTGACCAAAAAACAAACCTTTTCTTTGAGAATTTCAGAGGGTAGCTGTGTTAGTCTGTAACTTTAAAAATAATGAGTGGCCTTGTGGCATCTTAGAGACTAAGCAAAAATATATAGAGTCATGAGCTCTTGCGGGCAAAACACACTTCAACAGATGAATTGGAGTGGAAATAACAGAAACCAAGAGATATAAGATAGCAGGTAGGTTTCTATTATTTCCACTCCAGTGGGTATTGCCCACTAAAGCTCATGACTCTATATATTTTGGTTAGACTCCAGAGTGCCACAGGACCACATGGTCTTGTCTTTGAGGAGAGTGGAAACCTGCCATCTTGGCTCTCTTCTTTTCTTACACACAGATCCCTTATAGAAGAACAGCTAAATTCAACAAATGCATGAGAGGAAGACTGGGAGCAGTATTCAGTGGCAGAATTAATGCAGCTCAGGATGCTGCTTTATTCATCTCCCCCTGATTTTTATCATTGGGGAACAGAAGTGAGAGAAAATATTTTATGATAGCTCCTCCTTGCCCATTGAAAGGACCTGATTTTGCCTACATGACTTTTTGCACTCAAAATTCTTCCATAAGAGGAATGTACAAGGAATGTGTGATCATGTCCCAAAAAGAGCCAACATATGTTTTGAATTTGCTGAAATTCTTGTGGGCTAATTTTAATCTTATTCTGTGCTAATCATTTGGGAATACTAATGAAAGAATAATTTTTAGAGACATTTTTTTATAGCACTCATCACCGCAGTATCTCAACACAGAGCACATAAGCACATTCAAAAAGAAAGTAAGACAGGCCGTTTTCCCAAATAGATCCCAATTTTATTTCAGACATTTTCCTCCAATGTTTCATTTCTATTGTTACCAGTTATTAGGAGTCATACGTTTCCTTCTGTTATGGTTCAGATGACATTCTGTTTAGTTCATCTGAATTGATCAGGAATGTCAGTAAAAGCTAAAAGTGCTTTAGTAGATTGGAGCAATGCCCTGATTAGATGTGTTCAGCTATCTCTTTACATCAGGGGTGAAAAACCTATGGCCCATGGGCTGGATCCGGCCCCCAGCTTACCTTGACTGGGCTGTGGCAAGGCTCAGAGTTGCTTCTCAGCATAGTGGGATGAGCCGGTTCTCATGCTCCAGACCCATGACAAGTCTCCGAGCCTTGGTGCCCCACTTTTCCTCGCACGGGTTTGGTAGTTGAATGCCAGCTCATCCCATTGCAGGGGGAAGCCCTGAGCCCCACCTCCTCCTGTCTCCCTCCCATGGGGCTAGAGTGCAAGGGAAGCCCTGGAGCTCCAAGTTGTGCAAGTGGGGGCCAGATCAATGAGAGTTTTTGTTTGTTTGTTTGTTTATATTTGTTGTTTTTGGCTTCTCAGTCGGGGTGCAGATAAGGATAATTGAAGTGATTTTTTTTCCTTTTTCTGTGTGGCCCCTGACTGATTTTTCTATGGGTCAGTGGCCCCCGACTGGAAAAAGAACCCCCACCCTTGCTCTACATCAGGGATGTGCAAACTTGAATAGTGAGTGGGCTGCACAAGTGGCCCTCCTACACCTCCACACATCTTGCACATAGGGATGCTGGAATCCTGCATTCACCTGCTCATCTCCCTCCAGACACTTTGGGAGCAAGTAAATTGTCTGATTCATGCTCCCTCCCCACTCTTCCCCCTGCCTTCCAGAGCTGGAATTTTTGGCTCCTCTCAAAGTGCTGGGTCGGGGGGGAAGCAGAGGAGGAAGTGCAGGCCCCATGGGGCCCGGTGTACTGGAAGCGCATGGGGGAGGGGGACAGCAAGGGGATCCGAGGGCAGCAGGTGGAGCCCTAGTTGCCCACCACTGTTCTACATCCTGATTAGAGGTGTATCATCTGCCTCAAGTTAACCCTATTAACTCCAAGTATAAAAATCTGCTTGAGAGTGCTACCCTTCATTTGAAAGGGGAGTATCAAATCATCTTAAAAAGCCTCAAATTGCATCTTAAAAACCAGGCCAATTTCATTTAGGTGTCTAGCTTTAGGCACCTATTTTTGGAAAAGATGCCCTTTGGCTAGTACGCTCCAATCTCGGATGTTTCACAGGCATCCCATAGAGCAGGGCCTGGCTAGCCAGTCCAGTAAAGAGCAATGATCTTGCAAGGCTCTTAATACTGAATGAAGTGTTGTGGGTCTTCTTTAACCACCCCTTCCCTCAGTCACTCACATATTAAGTTGGACACACAGGGAAAAGGTGCTGAGCCTATGAATGGTCACCAAATATTCTCTCTGCTTTGGCACAATAGTAGTGATAGCCATTTCATATTAACAGCTAAAAAACCCAGAATCCAACAGAAAAACCAATGAAATATACTTAAGAAAGAGACGAGAGATGCTGTTTATTGATCAGACCATGGTCTTTATTTGATCACAAATTAGCCCTAATTGGCTTTTCCCTGATGATGAATGCTACTTCGTAACCTTATTCTACATACAGAAAAAGAAAAGCATTTTTGTTGATCTTGTGTGTTATGTTTAAAATGAATTTATTAGCAGCTGTCAGCCCCCAAGGAAAAGTGTCAGCACTGATCAAGACAACATCTAAAGGTTTCATCTTACCTTCATTTATCTCCTGTCCCCAGAAGGTCTGAATCCATTAAATAGGAAACTCCAGGTAATGAGTGCTTTTGTCTTTTCTTTAAATATATTTAAAATGTATCTGCCCAGGCATGAATATTGGCTCCAAAAGATCAGTGACACCTGTTCAGCTTTATTTATAAGAACAATGGAGGTAAAGAGTTACAAGTCTAAACCTTACTGTACCCCTATATTATTGTTCCCATGAAATATTACTTCTCAACCTTAATAATGATTTATTATGTCTACTATGTAACATGTATTCCACTGTTATAATATTGCAGAAAACTCAGCTATTTGTTTTCAAAGGTGTTCCTGTACAGAATGAGGCTGAACAAATATTTTAAAGGAGATGGGTGTTTTATGCATAACTACAGTGAATTCATGGGCCAGTCACCTGAAGTGCAACAGAATGTCATATACTCCACGCTCTACGTCTATCAATCAGTAGCTTGGGACAAAGCCATATTGAAGTGCTAAATTACTTCTATATAGATTGTTTTTGTTGTAATTAAAGAGAATCTTCAAAATATAAAGCTGTACAGAGAAAGCACTGGTACTCTTGGAGGATTCAGTTCTGTGAAGCACTTAGTGTCAAGCACACTACTTATTATTGTACATCGTAGAACTAACCCCAGTATATGTGGTTGAGGGCCAAGTGCTAATGTCCTTACTGAGTTTTAAACATACTGAAGTTAATGAGTGAAATTCTGATCACACTGAAATCAATGGAAAAACTCAGAAATCAGGACCTGTATACGGACCAATTCCTGAAGGCTTTATTAACACAGGTAAAACTTCCATTGTGGCCAATTTGAGTTTTCCCTGAGTAATAAATGCAGGTTTTGTTTTTACATGTGTACATTGCAAGCATAGCATCCTGAATGTCAAAGGTCTCTCTCTGGCTTACCTGCTAAAACAAGACTTTTTGTTTCCTCTGCGACAGTTGATGATTTCACTAACACCTAAAGCAGAGCATAAGGGACACAGCTGTGGGTGCCAGTGACGTTACTGGAGAGACTGGACACTTGTACTCAGAGCATTGCAGCTACAAAGCTTTTCAGTTCTTTAAGAGTTTCAGAACAATATAGTTCTGTATGCTGTCAATAATACAATTTTCTTTCTATCTGGGAAGCTCTATATATTTTCAAAGGCAAATAAAAATTACCAGGCACTTCATCACCTTTCTATTTTTATCCACCAAAATCAGATGAAATTCCAGAGAAACCATGCACTTTTGACATCTCTACTACAAGTACTGGTGAATGGTTCTGACCAAAATAGCAGTGGAATATATTGTAGAGGTGGGCAGAAAAAAGATGTTTTCTCCCAGGTGGAAAGTCTAGCTTTTTCATGGAAAACCAAAACCCATTTTTATTTAACAAAAATACTATTTTGATGGACTATTTTTGATGAGCCTTACTGTAGAGATTAGAAGTCTCAGGGGGGTACCTGTGTTAGTCTGTAATTTTAAAAACACCTTAGAGACTAACAAATGTATCAGATCATGAGCTTTCTTGGGTAAAACCCACTTCATCAGGTGAGAATTAAGCACAACAAATGCCACCATACTCATGCAATAACTTGGACATTATAAATATTTAAGCAGCTTTATTGTTTGCTTGTTGTGTTATTCTTACTATGCTTGTTTTTATCTTACTCTTATATCACTGGAAATCTAACTCTATCATAGTTTTATATAGAAGAAAGTTGATTTATGTCATTTTCCAGAGTTATTACTACATCATAAGAATGGCCATGATGGGTCAGACCAAAGGTCCTTCTAGACAAATAACCTGTCTTCTGACAGTGACCAGGTGCCCCAGATGGAATGAACAGAACAGATAGTCTTCAAGTTATCCATTCTCAGTCTCTCATTACTAGGCTCTGGCAAGTAAAGGCTATGGATACTGCTCCTGGCTAATAGCCGTTGATGAACCTATATGAATTTATCTGGCTCTTTTTTGAACCCTATTTAAAGATGTTGTGAAGGCTAAGACTAATTTCTAAATGTTTACATATTTGCTATGGTCACGGTACAACTGAAATCCCTGGCAAAATTCTCATGATGCCAAAGGAAGTAGGATCTTACACTGTAGAGTAATCCAGGTTTTCCTTTTTTCGTATTTGCATTTTAAAATTTAACACTGTAGTAGCTGCAAAGGAAAATATAGAATAGGAAGAAGCCAATCCACTTCCGGGAGGCTCGCAAACTCAGCTATTATGGTGAGGAAAGTCATATCTGAACCAATAAAGAGAAACAAATAGAAATAGATTCTCTTGGCACCTAATTTTATTTTTTCCATTGTCAAAGCAAGTTTATTCAGTAAAGCACTTGCCCACTCTGCCACAACACCCACTTGGGAACATTTTGAAACGTGCTCTTATGAATGCCCTGTTCTGCCACAGTTATCAACTTTTAGGAGCATCTACTACCGCAAGTACTGCCTTTGACATTAGCAGACTGTTTCATAGACATCACTTGGACTATTCATGGAATAAGATACACACTCAACACATGAATAAAGGTAAAAGACTAACACACCAACAGTGTCCAGACTTATAACCCTTGAGTAGAAAGCATTTAATGTAAAACAAGTTGCTAAGCTCGGCGGTTATCAGGAAAAAGGAATCTGAGGGTATGTCTACACTAGCCCCCTAGTTCAATCTAGGGAGGCTAATGAAGGCGACCGAAATTGCAAATGAAGCGCGGGATTTAAATATCCCGCACTTCATTAGCATGTTCCCGGTCGGTCGCCATTTTAGAAATTGACTAGCCAGAAGTAACTGCCCGTGTCTACACGCCGCAGTGCAAAAGGATTCCGAATTAAAGCCCTAAATCAAATTAGCTGTTAAACCTCATTCCAGGAGGGCTAGGGAATTCTGTCCCTTGGGACATTCACCTGGCATCAATGGTGGCATTGTTTCAGCGCCAGGCTAAAGCCACCCTTTTTACCCATGTTTTTATTAGTGTTTGAGTTTGTGTGTGGGTGCGCGTGCCCCTGAGGTGTCTTAGCAGGTTTTATGTCCCCGCCCCCACTTGGGGTCTTGTATTTTACTTGTTTATATATATTTATATTGTGTTTTAAAAATTTTATAAACCACCTCAAATATTTTAAATAGAGAGGCGGAGTAAAAAATATAAATAAATACATGAATAAATATATACATAAATCTCCATGACTGTGTTTAAAACCTGCTGTCTCCATACTTCAAATTTAACTTCGGCCAAATGATCTCTTCTTACTTTCCATAGTTTTTAGTGGTAGACCTTGATAAGTCATATGAACTCTTTATATATTCATTCTTTGGAACTTATATGACTTACTTGACAAAACACTGCTCTATGCTCTGGATAGCAGAGTAAGAGGAGGATGAATATTCTCATTTGGATATCTATTATGCCTTTCCTTCCATTCCATATATTTAAATCTCTGGGGAGTGAGCATTTTCAAATGGATTTGGAAACACTCTATTGCATTTTGCTGACACTATTGCTTGCATGGTGAGCTAGAGAAAATAGCCCCTTTATTACTGAAGAGATTTATCTTACTTAACTCATGATACTTTTATTACTCAAAATTCTTTGTGGAGGAGGTGATGAATATATAAATCCACTTTCTTGAGCTCATCCTAAGTTTTATAAATGAAAATGCACATTTACAATCATTGTGTTAAAATCTTCCCTTCTTTTTTTTTGTTCAGTTCTTTAAAGAGAGAGATGATTGGCTTACAAACAGCACTTGTAATGTGTGTCTAATATATGCTTAACCTCATCCTACTCTGCTCTGAAAGGTCTCTTTCATATTTATCAGCTTTGCTAGGAAAGCACCCTAATATAACTGGCATTCTGTCAGGATCATTAGCTGTTAGCAGGTGATCTGCATTGGCTACATGTTTTTAAAACATAACCTTGGTGCAAGGGTTTAGGACCAGAACAAAGTGCTACAGAAGGCTACATTTAGAAAGCTACTCATAAGTGAAACACTACTCCAGGGAATATTTACGGAAAGTCGATAGTCCTAGGTAACAGTCATTAAGATGCTGCTCTGGAAATGGAACATAAAATGCACAATCACTAAGTTCAGCATAAAACATACATAGATACTTTTTTTCCCAAAAACATGATGTTTAGTAAAACTGCAGTGATATTTCCTTTACAACAAAACCTTTTTAACATTTGCATCTGTTTTTCTCATTTTGTCTACAGTATCACAAGGCAATAAGGAATGTTTTTGAAAATAGGCTGATTTTATAAGACAGACTCCATTTTATTTCTTCTGCTTTAGATTCTATTCAAACTATAAAAGGTGACCTGCATGACTGATAATTATTGAAGCATTTATGCCATGTAATTTTGGGGTTTTTTTTGTTTTGTTTTTACTTTCACATTATATATACTTAACATTCACTTGCTAATGTTAGCACTAATACCTAGGGCCTAAATAGCAATAATTACCAAATGACACACTGGCTTCTATTTAAGCTGACATCTCAGTAACTTGACATATGCATTACATCTCTATTACACTGGAATCTAAATGGCACTTTTTAAAAGAACACTTTTTATATTTAGCTCAGCTGTTGATCAGAATAAGGAGATAGCTGCTTGTATGGCTATAACTGTTTAAGAATAGCATGTGTTTCATTTCTTAGACTTGCCTCATGACATGTAAAGAAATCTTAGCAAGTTTTATATTCACGCTGAAATTGTTGGTTTCAGGAAGGATATTCATTTATGTTCCAGTACAGTTTAAGGAATATTAGTCTGCTTGGTAACTGACATCAAAATATACACAATTAAGAGGCTTTTTCAGCTATTATATGCCATACTGAGGGCAACCAAGGACAGGTTATTATAAACAAGACTATGCTACGGTTCTGGGAGGAGGGGTTACTTTTGTTGGTTTGTTTACAATTAAGCATTCCTTTAATAAATATTAGATATTTTCTTTTGATCATACATTCAAGGCTAGCCCATGATTACAATTAGTTAAGTTTTGAATGCCAGCTATTATAGTCTATATATCATCACTCCGAGTCCTCACCAGCATGTGCCGTTTCTGAGATTTCCTGTGACACACTTTGCTGGTGCAACAATATCAGGAATTGAGGGAGGGGATGCCTTTGAACTTCCTCCTTTCTCATTTGACCTGGACACCTGCATCCTGCATGGTATCTCTCCAAGTTCGTCATGACAGTTCAATAGGAAATGGGAATCATATCAGAACTGCTGAAGGTCCTGCTTTTCAAACGGAAACATGGGTAGGTCTCATCTAAGTGATAGCTCTATATGCTGTGGTATTTGAAAAAGCAAATGACAATGTTGCAGCTTGTGTAGTTAGTGACATACTAGCAAAAGGCAACTTTTGATCCGTATTTATTAGCTGTCTCTTGCAGAGAGTGGTAATTTGCTTTAGATGGCACCCTCAAAAACTATCATGCCTAATGCTTGATTTAAGACATACCATTAACTGCAGAATAATCTATCATTTTGTAGATCTGATTCCTGGTCCCTGGCGTTTTCTGATGTTGCTAAATGAGCCCAATATTTCTAGCATTAAAAAAAAATGTGCAAAGGCAAAGCTGAGGTAGCCCATAAAACCAAGCAGCAAGCATGAAAAGGTCAAGGAGAAAACACAGGACAGATGGATAATGGCACTGACTTTCCCCTAAGAGGCCAAACATAAATTGGGATGTATGTGCTGAGTGAATAGGAGAGACAGGTACGAAACAGCACATTTGTCTGCCCTGGCAGCCTGAAATTTACCAGTAATAAAGCCACATGCCTAGTCAGGGAAACGTCAAGGTGACTGACATAGCAAATGACATCTGCCAAGATGATCTTCAATCATTCTTTCTAGATTTGAATTCCATCACTGTGCTTCATGGTTTGAGCACTGAACTTTCTTTCACAGACTGAAGATTGATTGATGGTGCACCAATTCTCCTTGTTATTACGGAGTAGTCCCTCTAGAAGGCGATGAAGATTTTTTTAGTCTGTCATGAAATAATTCATTTTCTGAATATGAAAAAATAGCCAGATCTTTGGGGAAAAAGGTAGAATTTTAAGGATGGTGACAGAGAAAAGTAGGAAGACAGACCAAATCTGAGTATGTGTTTCATGCTAAATGAAGCAGGAAATGGTGTCCCCAATATTTCTGAGCATGGATTAGTCAGGCTTCCATCTGGTCATACTCCTGTAACATGTCTCAGAGAAAAAAATAAACAACCCCATCCTTTCTGAAGTGCTGTTATCTTACTTAATGACAGCTCTCTTCCTATGTAACAATATCGATTGAACATTTTTAAAGACATTAGTAAAATTACAGTTCAGCTGGGTTTTCTCTATCTTCCCCCCCACAAAATCTCAACCTTTGATGTTTTTAATTACATATGGTGACTGAGATAAAAGTGGTTGATGCATCTCATTTTATGTATTCTGCTGTTATGGCTGAGACACAATTAAATCTTAACCTAGAGTAATAAACTGGCTCTCAGAAAACCTTTGAGAGTCAGTTTTAAATATACTTGATAAAGAGTAACACAACATATGTGCCACACTTGAGAAAAGAGTATCAAAAAAAAACGTAGTGACACAGTGAAAACAAAGTGGTGAGGTATGTGAAATCCTTATTTATACTGTTTATTTATAAATCCTAGTTCCATTCAGTTCAGAGGCCATCATGATGGATCTTTAACTGTGCTTGGCAAATACAGAGAGATTATAAATGTTAGGTAAGTTTTTCAAAACTGCATAACTTCTATAAGCACCTAAATGAAAGGGCCAGATTTGCAGAAGCACTCAGGACTATTGGGTCAAGAGCAATGCTGTAGCCTGGTTTATAAAAAAGACTCAGTTAAATGCCTAATTGAGTGTGAGTACTTCTAAAAAATCAGGTCACATTGAAAGTTTGTAATTTGCCTTAAATATTTGTGCCTTTGTGTGGTATTAATCCTTGTACTTAATAAAGGGATTAGGTGTAGTGCCAAATTCACCCCTGTGAAGAGGTTCAGCATGAAACCTATGCCTCATTTAGTATCTCAAAGTGAGGGTATAAGTGATGCATAGGCCTTCTGTTTGCCCTGTGCATAAAGGTGAATTTCATCCCTATTATGAAAGCAAGATTGGTAAAGGGGTGGGGAGATGTGTTTGTATGTGAGAGAAAGAATGAGACAGAGACAAAAAAAAGCTTCTTTGAATGCACATTAATAGTTGTCAGCTCAAGCTGTTTGCTTAATAATTTAATCATGACAGATCATTTTTGGGAGGCATACTGATTCTGAATGCTTCCAAAAATCGTTTGCTCAGCCAGTTCTGGAGGGAAGAAAGAGCTTTTGTTCACTTTCCTTCCTTTTCTCCTCCCTCCTCCAAGTTCAGATTCAACTTCAGTGAGATACCTGATTGCCCATTTTCTGCCTCCCCAGTATATGGAATTTGCAACACAAGACATCACATGTTATGTCTCCAAAAGAAACAAACCCCAAGAGGGAGCAGGAAATATATGTCTTCTGCTATTTTCAGTCATTTTATGAATTTCTGTGAGCATGTGGCTAGTGAACCACAACACTCTGAAAAGAAGAGATAATTATTGGAAGACATTTGTGGAAGATTTTGTTTTGCTGATACTGAAATTCATCATAGCAAAAGTAATGAACACTCTGAAATGTATCACGTTTATATCATAGATCAGAGAACTGGCAAAAGTGCTTGATGCACCACCCAGGGCAAATATAACTGAAGAGAGAAAAAAATAATATTGTACTTACAAGGGCTCAATTATTTTGGCACTTTTAATTAACATAAGGAATACCTCCCCCCATATACTATTTATAATTTGGGTTTAAACATTTAGGTACTTTTTAGTCAAAAGATGTGTTCTCCCCCCCCCCCCCAGCATAACTTTGTCTCCTCACGCCATACAATTCTTTATTGTTTGCAATGTGCTTTGCTAAATACATAGTAGTGTGGCAAATCTAATCCTGCTAACTGTTCTACTCAGTGGGACTACTCCTGTGCATAACGTTAAGCACATCGGTGAGCACTTTCAGGGCCTTGATGAATAGCATCAAGATTCTGGACTTGTCTAAACAGAGACTTAGTATATTTCTTTGTGCCATTTGAAAGAGCAGTACATCAAAAGAAATATAGACCTTTGACTGTGTGATACTGTAGCCACAAACATCCCCAAAGGCAAAATAACAAGTAAGCATTAATGATGGGAAGCCCAAAGATATCCATCAAATGACTAACAGCAGAAATTCCAAGGTTAATATCACTTAAGGATTAATAATTGCAATATGACATTGCAAAATCTATAGACTCAAATGGGAACCTACAAGTATAAAAACGGGTGTTTTGCCATGGAACTTTGGGTTCAGTCCTGCAAAGCCTTGGAGCATTGGATTGGGACAGAGTCCAACTCCTCATTTGCATTCAATCTATCTGGCCGTTAGATTGACTTGAGCCATGACAGACTGGTAACTCTAAGATCATTTGCAGGACCTGTGTGTGTGTGTATAAATGCATATTCTGCCTTTCATGGCATATTGCCTTTTTCATTGAAAAAGATCTCATGTGATCTTATAAGCATAACAATACTGTTTGTGATGGCTGCCCAGTGCCCTGTGGCAGCCCCAACTTCTCTCTATGGACAGGACGATCTGGTGAGGGGCAGCAGCAGTAGTTAACTGCCTGTGGTGATGGGAGCTGCAGGAAGCAGAGACATCCAGCAACCTGCTTCGCTCCACTACCATCTGCTAGACAGGAAGAGATGGGGCAGGGATGAAGTAGAGGTGGAGCACGGGGAAGGGATGGGGTAGAGATAGAGAAGGAGCAGTGTGGGGCCTGCGTCAGGAGGGGGGGGGGGTTGCAGTAGGCCCCACACCTGGGTGGGTACCCCAAGTCCCACACTTTTCTAGGGATGTCCCTGTCAGGATCCACATGGTGACTTTGTAAAATACTGTGGTCTGAGGTGCATTTTTGCACTCTGGTTTGCAACACCTTGCAGACAAGTCCCTTGGTATAGCCCTTTTTCAATTTACGCTTTCTTCATTTAATCAACAAGGAAATGAAAAAATGTATCTTGTAACTTTATATTCTTGAATAAGAAACTATTAAACATTTGATTTTCTCTGCTCATGGAACTATTTTGGAAAACCTTTTAATGATGAATTTCCTCTTCTCTTACATTGTTTTTAATGTAGATTATTTCAGTTAAGTGGTCTGGTAGACAGAATTTCGTGGACGGTTTCTTTTTTTAGAGTCTATGCATATTCTACATAATTGGTGAAATGGGAGTTTTGCTATTGAGTTTAATGCTATCAAATTGTTAATTGCAATTTGCAGGTAAATTTTCTGAGATGGGCAGGCATTTAGCTGTGCAATCTGTTCTAATCTCCGTATATTGCTTTGAACATGTTATCACTACCTTTACACGTTGTTCTGTGTGTGTTCCTCAGTTCCTCTCACTATTTGTTTACCTGTTGTATTACAAGTCAAACCACATTCTTGCTAACACAAAGTTTGAACCTTTATACGATTACAAGAAACTCTGCATGATAAATTCAACAGTACAAAATCTAGTACTCTGCAAGTGATTCCTTGTATGCTGCAGATGTAATCGCTCAGGAGGGACTGAGTAATGGAGTAATATGGTATAGGACCACCATTTTAAATATGGTATAGGACCATATATTCCCAAAGTTAGGCTAGGATTTAGTGTTTGATTCAAGCTACAATAAAATTAGCAAAATATCACTCCTTGTTCAAGATTTTAAACATCCAGTTTTCTGCAAGGGTACTTGTTTGCTTATTTGTTTGTGGTTTTTTGGGAGGTGGAAGGGGAGCACAAGAAAGAAGAAATAGTTTGTTTCACTCTATTTCTGGTAGAAAGACTTGTGTCTAATATTTTCTGACCTCACCATGAACAATACCTGAAGCTATGGAATCATCTGCTTCATAAATACAGAAAAGACAAAACAGATACAGTCATTTGGATGTGAAATACCGTGACCAGAAAAACAAATGTTCTGTGCATTTTTCAGAGCATATAAAAGCTAGACTAATCTAAGTGCACCTCTTTCCCCATTCACATTCAATCCATGGATCAAACCCGAGTCTTAATAACCCTTCTATAACCCATTGCAATTTGTTGCAGCAAGGTGACTGTAATAATTTGAACAGTTGGATAATTCTCTGCTACTTGCAAAAGTCAATTTTACTTTAAGTATCTATTTCAAAGTATGAGAATTTCTAAATAATTCACACATGCATCCAAAATTTGGACCAGCTGTACATAAATTTCAAAATTAGCAAGGAATGAACTGAAGTTTGGGTATGTGTAAACATATTAACACTTAAGGATACAGTTTTCAGTGTACATGTAAATTGCCTTGAAGCTGCCTCATGAACCAACTGCATGGAGCAAACTCATTGTCTTGCATGTTTAAGAGACATTACCTCTGAAGTGCAGGCTCTTAAGGAGAGGCAGTGTTCACTAGTGGACAGAGCACTGACCAGGAATCTAAAGGCCTGGGGCTCTGCCACTGACCTGCTGTGAGACCTTGGTCCAGTTGCCTCTGTGCCTTAGCTTCCTCTCCCACCTTGGCTATTTAAGTGTTTTAGGTCCTTTGCTTGGAACATGTCTATGCTGCCCCACAATTCAGACTACAAGGATGTGAGTAGCAATGTGTATCTAAGTGCTGCATTCTAAATCAACTGTGTGGACATTGCAGATGCAAACCAAAATGTTCCCACTTAGCATTAATTCTCTTTGATTATGTTAATAGGAAGTAGGAGCCTTTTATCTTGAACCCACAGAGTGCACATGGGGGCTTACAGTGCAGCACTTAGGTGCCCACTGACATTCCCAACACCTGTAGTCCAAACTGCAGACAATGCCATCATGCTCTATCTGTTGTAAAATGTCTAGCACAAGGAGGCCCTAGTCTTATTGGCCTCATAGCTCTGCTGTCACACAAATAAATGATGATGGAGCACTGATGAGACATAAGAAGGAAAGCTGCCACAGGACAGAATTTGAAGTGAAGGCTAGTCACAAAAGGGTTAATGCTATTTTCACATTGAGCGCATGAAGCGCTCAAAGTATCCTTCATGGCAAACAACAACAAATGTAGTTTACATATAATCATAATAGTAGTGGTCATCTACTAGTCTGGAAAGCTGGAGATGCAATGAACACAAAGTTTACAGCATAGGAGCTGGTTTGGGTAAAACGGTTCATAAAACTTTTCAGGGCCTGTAATTTATATCCTCCATTTTAGAACTACCAAACGAGGCAGGTGTTTCCTGACATGGATCACAAGCTACAATTGCCAGCAGTGGAAGAACAAACATAAAAGTACAACTCATGTTCAAAGTTTCATTGTTTGTAAACACTGAAGAGTTTTTACTATTTTTCTAAGACATTTTATAGTAGTTATTAAACATGGACTGGAGAGTCTTATTTGTGCACTAAATGTTCTCAGTGTTAAAAATGTGCAAAATGCATCTGGAGTCGATAACTTTTCCTTTTGCACTATAAAAATGCTTTTGTGTTTCTAACAGTTAATGTATTGTCCACTATTGAATTTACCACTTGTTTTTACATATTTTTCATGTTTCACAAAAAGCATTCTATCCAACATAAATATTAAGCATGTAAATTAGGGGGGAAAATTAAGCTTTCTGGAACTGGAAATGAGAAAACATGAGAAGGCAGCAGTATTTTGCCTTGAGGCATTACATCATGCATGAGATGTTATTTATATTACAATAGGTTCTGTTGGGGAAAGAGAGCATTGATTGGCATGGCACCAAGAGACTCCAGAAGTTTAGTCTGAACTCAGGGCTGATGAGTCCTCTGGTGATATCTACACTGCAACTTGAAAAGGAGTATTGAGGCAAAGCAGGTAATATGAAGACACTTCACACTCTTGCCAGGTAGACCCATGGCTCTGCAGGAATGAGTAAATGATGCACAGTTGCCCTACTGCAGGCACATGAGTAAATTGGGTAGGATTTCAGAAGCCTGGGATTTGGACCACGCTAGACTGCATTGCTAAACATAAGCACTCCATAGATCTTAAAACAGATGCATCTGGGACTGAAGTTCATCTTCTAATGTAAAGTATTGGTCTTTGTACAGGAAAGGGAGTTACAGTGGATGGAAGCAATGAAGGTTCAGAGCCTTCTTTTTAGTTGCCAAAGTCTCCTGCTTCTCTGTAATGACAAACCCCCTCAGTCTGACCTCCATCCCAAATGTTATTCTACAGCACCTCTTCATGGAAACTCTGATGTTATCTGATTACAAAAGGAGCACAAAAACCATTGTTGCTACTACTGTTATATAATTGCAACGAATGTTCTGTCAAGTACGACACATGGCCACAAACGGTTATGCATCATGCAGGCCAAATGACCCAGAGAAAACCTTTTAGACCATTTAATGCCTCTTTGAAATACTATGATGCTAGAAGTTAGACATAATACTAATTGTGCGTGTTAGTTATATATACTAACCCTGTAAACAAACAGTGCCTATCTATTACTATAGCTATTGATGCAAAGATCAAAAGGCCACATTGCTCAGGGACAGGGTGAGGATGGAGCCAGGGTAGGGTTTAGGGAAGGAGTGGGACAGAGTGGGGGCAGGGCCTGTGATGGGGTAGGGGGTTGCCCCAGGCCTTGTGCCCCCCTCAGGACAGCACTGCCATCAGCTCTGAAGAGTGGCTACCCCATTATTTTAGTTCACACTAATTGAGTGACCACAGATAGCTCCCCTAGAACCTTCAACACAGAAATCTCTTCCTTTCACTGCAGCCCTTGATATTGTCATGAGCCTAACATTCACCTGATGGTTTTGTTAGTATTGCTCATCTCTAGTCTGCAATTTGGCATTTAAACATACTATACAGCAGGTAGGATACATGAGATACCATATGCTGTTTCACATACTGACTAGTAAGCACTGTAGGTATGTTACATTACACTGGGCAGCAGCACCAATGAAATTAAGATGGATACTAGCTCACTGTTGAACAGCCATTCTTACCTAAATGTTCTGCAATCCACAGGCTCTCTCAGATTATATTGAAAATTGCTGCCGTGCTTCACTGGGGTCTCGTTTAGGGCCGGGATCAAAATCTGAAGCTATTTGAAGCAAGGGCTTCCCCATTCCAAGTCACATGATTTCCAAATGTTATGGCTCTGATACATTTTTAGTTACACCTGGGACACAAACTATCACTCTAATTCTCCCCAAACTATTATTAACTATAGAGGCCTCTTTCACCCCATACCTCTTTCCGGAAGCAATACACAAGTAGTTAATTGGAGTATAATGGGTGTGGTAATTGTTTGGTTCTTATAACTACTTGTGGTACAAATCTAAGGCTTTCCTAGTCATTACAATTACAGCAAGGATCAGCTACTGTATGGTAGAAAGGACCAGTTTAAAAATATTTTAAAAGTTCTTCTACCCTAAAAGTGTTAGCTCTATCCACAGGAGCCGCACATGAGTGAAACATGTCACATTCTCTTCCCGCATTTCTTCATCAATGGGTCTGAGAGTGATAAAAGAAAAAGGTAAGCTGCTCTCAGGGTATGGTAGAGAGTGTAGGGTACTCTCTACACCGTAGAGTTTTTCCGGAAAAACAGCCCATTTTGCTGGTAAAACGACACTTACGTCCACACTGCAATTGCGTTCTTTCAACAGAAAGTCAAAAGAGACTATAGTCTAGACATAGCCTCAGTGTCAATATGATCAGAAGGGTTGATGAGCTTCAGAAAACAGACCCTTAGTAGAGAGGCTTATTCTAAGGACTGGCATAAAGTTAACATTGACTAATGTGGCACCAGGATTCTGTTGTCACCCAGAACAGAAACGTACATTTAGCATGAAAATAAACACAGAAAAATCTCAACTTTCTAAAATAATCCATCTAATCTACACAAACCAAGACTTCTCATCTATCATTCTCACCCCACAAAGTGCTGTAGTTTCTATGAAAAAAAGAGTTGTGAAGAAAATGTCAAACATTAGAAAAATTAGTTATATGATCCTTTTAAAAGCAGTCTTCTTAATCCTTTAAATGATCTCACTCTCCCTCTGCAAACCTGCTATAGAAGAATCAAGCAGTGCAAAAAAATTCAATAAGTGTTTAAAAATTATATTCTACCACAAAAGACTGGGTTGTGTAGACCTTTTTACCCCTTGCTAAAATGGAAATCCTGGTACAGCTTCAATAGTGGTGGTGTTATTGCCCCACCATAAAATTATTGTGCTACATTCGGGCCAAAGGTAGACTTAGTGGTACAACTTGGGGTCTTTTGGTCAAGGAGTTCCTACAATGTAGCTCCCTCTCCAATAAGACCTTCTCTTAATGTTCCATGGCTCTAAATAAACATGCATATTAAAGTTACCTTTAATACTGGTATTCAGAAAACAGGGACAAGATAATACCTTTTGGTGACTATTTGGAGTCATTTGATCAAGGGTCCTCATAGATAAAGTTCCCCCATTGAGTAACTGATTCTAATAATAAGATTGGACTAAAATCCACATGCTTAATGAGTCAGGATAGTGTGTATTTAAATACTGTATTTCCTGATTTTCACTGGTTAAAGAATGGGTGTATTTCATGTTCTACAAGAGCACAAGACACTGCTCATCCACTTTAACTCTTAACTGTGTTAAAGACTTTGTCAGAGGTTACACATTGCATACATTCAAGAAAATTGAAAGTTGCCTGGCTTCTTTCTCAAACTCCTATTCCTGTCTGAATCTCTGCTCCAGTGTGGTAGATTTATCACAGATTTCTCTCACCCACTCTAAAATAAGCAAGTATCCTGTAAGTTTTCAATCAACAAGAATGCTTTTCATTGAGCAAAAAACCTACAAACAAACCAAAAATTCTAATATTGTAATTGGAGAAGAGTCAAAACATAAATTCTGTGGGCAATATTCTCCTCCAAGGGTGCCATTTTGGGCATCTGAAAGGCGGGGGGGGGGGGGAGTGAGCAGCAGCTGTGTGCTCCAGGACGCGGCTAGCTTTTCATCCCATTCCCGGATGCTTAATAGAGTGAGGGAAAAGTGCTTGCATTCCTCGCATTCCTCTCACACCTGGCTAGTGAACTCCCTTCACCAGGGAACAGGATGAAAAGCAAGTCGCATTCCAGAGCACACGGAATGTGCTGTTGCCCCCACCCCAGACACCCAAAATGGTGCCCTTGTTCTCCTCTCATACAGGCATCATGTATCTTGACTTAGGATGATTCCATTTCCAGAGACTGAGATAATCATTTGGATGTTTGCCCAATATTCCAATAAACTTTGACAGCTCCTCAATCTCCAGTACACAACAACACGTAATTCTTCTCTTCATGCTCTATATAAATAACCTACCACAACATGATGATTAGGGGCCTATCAAATTCATTGTCCATTTTGGTCAGTTTCACAAAGGATGTTTTTAAAAGTGTAAATTTCATTATTTAAACCTGAAATTTCACAATGTTGTAATTCTAGGAAGGGGGCTCACCCCAAAGCAGTTTTAGGGCAGTGTCTCAGTACTACCTTCAGAGCCAAGCAGCAGGAGAGGTGGCTGCTGGCCGGGCACCACACTCCGAAGGCAGACCTGCTGCCAGCAGCAGCACAGAAGAAAGGCTGGCATGATATGATGTTGCCACCTTTATTTCTGCTTTGCTGCCTGCAGAACTGGGCCCTTAGTCAGCAGCCATCACTCTCCAGCTGCCTCGCTCTGGGTGCTTGGTCAACAGGAGCTGCTCTCTGGCTTCCCAGCTCTTCAAGTCAGTGAAGAATTAAGTTGTGATTCCCTCCTACTCCTTGTTGGGTCGGGACCCCCATGAAATCTGTACAGTGTAGGGTAAAAGCACACAAGACCAGATTTCATTGGGGTAGACCAGATTTTATGCTCTGTGATGCATTTTTCATGGCTGTGAATTCAGGGGTGCATTTACAATAAAACATACCATGCCTTGGCACGGGGTTCCCCCAACAACACAGGGCCCCCAGGGCCGGGAAGTCCAGCACTGGGTCTGGCATCCCTGCCCATGCAGAGGCCAGCCTCTCTCTGCGGGGAGGGGAATCCCTCTGCAGAGAGGGCTGTGTGGGGGAAGAGAAGAGCAGGGAGGTTCATTTGCAGGCTGCAGCCTCAGGACAGCTGGCAGGAGCCAGGAAGCAGTGCAAACATGGGCTAGAAGGTTTCAGAGGAGCCCGGGGAAGACACACAGCCATCCAGAGAAAAGCAGCGCTTTGACACAGGAAAGCACCACTTCTCTCTGGCTGTAGGCCGTGTGGCTGCCCAGTGCTCTTCTGAAGCCTTCCAGCCTGCGTTCATGCTGCTGGTCACCACCTGGGGAGTGGTAGCTGTGCATAGGATAGGGAGGGCAGCTGGCTGCAGGGATGGATGCAGCACGGGATGGAGAGTGAACAAGCTGCACAGCGAGCAGGAAACAGCCATATTTTGAAGTGGGAATGCACCGCTTCTTCCTGGCAGCTGGCTACATGGCTGCACTGCACCCTCCTTCTGAGTCCTCCAGCCCTGCTAATGTTGAATTGCTGTTGGCTGCCACCAGGTGAGTGGCTGCTGCCCGCGGGCGATAGGGAGAGCGGCTGGTGAATGGAGAGTCTGGGGCAGGGGCCGGTCAGGTGGCTGTTGGAACTGTATCCCCCTCACCTTCAAGTAGATAAGTGGAATAAGTTTCTTCAGAGCAAGTTAACTTATTTTTCCATTCACGTATCACCTAAACATTTTATTTTTGCACATTTTCCACATTAGCTTAATGCAAATACAAGCTTTCATCTGCACCAGCAGTTCTCAAAGTGTGCTCCAAGAGCTCCATTCTGGTGGACCGAGGAAAAGTTTTGTTTTTAATAAATTGCTCTTATTCAAAGCACTTTACAATAGTTAGCTAATGGTACAAACAATACTTGGAAAGATCACTAAGTGGTCCACTGAGACCTTCAACAATTTTCAAGCGGTCTGAAAAAAGTTAAGACTACAAAAACAGTCAAGGTACCTCACGTTATTCTCATTTACTTCTTATTGCTTATAAGAGGAGGATGAAGAAAAAAAGAATGAAAAATGGGAGGGGTAGGAAGAGTGAACATTCTTTTTCTTGTCTGGGTCCCTGGGGGTTCCCCAAATATGAAGCTGAGCACAGGGCTCCACTAACTCTAAATTTGCCACTGTGTGAATATGGTAGGGCCCTGCTGATAGCGTATGTAGGGACAGAAGAATGTCCAAGGTGAAACCCACAGTGCAGCTCTGATATCAATAATATATTTTGCTATAATTGTATCACTCAGAATGAGAGGATATGTCCATCGGTGGGTATTAGCCCAGATGGCCAGGGGTGCAACCGCATGCTCTGCGTGTCCCTAACCTCTGATGCCAGAAGCTGAGTATGCATGATGAGGAAGAGACAGATCACTCAATGATTGCCTGTTCTGTTCATTCCCTCTGACACACCTGGTATTGGCCACTATCAGAAGACAGGATGCTGGGCACACCCGGTCTGACCATTCTTATAGGATGCCATTGTGCCCACATGCATAGAGAGAGACAGTCCCTGTCCAGAAGAGCTTACAATCTGAAGAGACAAAAAATAAAGAATGGAAGGGGAAACAAAGGCATAGAAAGGTGAAGTGACTTGCCCGCTATCACACTGAAGAGTCAGTGGCAGAGTCTGGGGGAAAAAATACAGATCTCTACAATTGACCAGATCACAATGTTGCGCCTTCTGTTTTGCCTCTTCATATTCACTGACCTTAGCTAAAACTGCATTCCAATATTTTTCAATGACAACCAGTTGTCTATTCTAAATAGGGAAATAGATGTTTTTCTTTGCATTGTATTTCTTTAATCAGATGTATTGTGCACATAGATAAGATACATCAGGTATGTTCAAAGTGCACTTATCACTTTCCTGAAAAGAACAGCATCCCACCATATGTTTAAAATACACTAAATTAAAGGTTGTAAAAAGTTGTCAGTTTTGTAATGCTGTCACATATTTAAAAAAAATGTGTGCAGACATACAACATATGTGATATATAGAAAACATACACTGTTTCCTTATGGGTACCTCTACCCTTGACTATCTTCAAAAAGCTAACTTAGATGACTTAAATGTAATAGATTGGGGTCATGTGACAGGCTGGCAGGTAGCCTTTGGAATTGGAGCAGACAAACTGATTGCTCCTTAAAGTGGCTGAAATTACAACAGTTGGACTGGAGTTCAGGAAACTTGATGTCCTACTTATTCATCTAATGGTGAAACTGCACGATAGAGAAGAGGAGTCTAGTCTGCAGTGATCCCAGGCATGTGTAGGAAGAGGCGAAATTAGCATTAATATATGTTTGAAGCTGCTTATGCTCCTTCAATTGTACACACAAACAAGCAAGGTAACAAAGATAAGATATGACTTTAACCACATTCATGATTATGCTAGACACACAAATAACTACGAGTTCCCTTTGTCAGCTCAGCTGCTGGTCTCTGACACAACGACTAGATTAGAGGTGAGCAATAAGCAGCCTGCGGAACAGATGCGGTTCACCAGGGTTAGCCCATTATGGACCACCAGTGCTTTATATAGCTGTGTGTCTATAGGTATGGCTGCTTACAGCTCCCATTGGCTGAGGTTTGCTGTTCCCAGCCAAGGGGAGCTGCAACAAGCAGTAGCCTAGCTAGTGACACTTCCTGCAGCTCCCATTGGGTGGGAATGGTGAACCGCGGCCAATGGGATGTGCAAGTGGCCATGCCTCTGGACACACAGATAAATAGAGCACTTTGAAGAAGGTGCAGACTCAGTAATAAACTTACACTAGTTAGACTTCTGACCAATGCAAGGTGGTCTAGTTCTGGGGTGCCTGCTGGGAGCTTGAGGGATTTTCTGGTGCCTTTCTCTGTGTGATTAGAGAGTGGCTATCTAGCTGGGTGTTCTGCTCCACATGCTGATTTACTCAGTGATAAGTGCCTAGAGGGGTTTTCTGCTTGTCACTAGCAAAGCATTAAGAGAGATAGCACTGGTTGGAAAGTTAAGGGAGAACTCCAGTTCCTGATTGTACCTTAGAGATCCTACCATGCCCCCTTCAAATCCTCCTCTCTTCCCCCTCCCTGCCCCCTGATACATGCCAATCCCTCCTCAAATGCTTCCTCTCTCTCACATCTGGCAATGTTTTCCCCGAATCTCATCCCCCTTCACCAGAATCTGCACCTTTCCCGCTAACCAGATCATTCCTTCAGCCCTGTCAATTCTCAAATAATCATATTCTACAATGTGAGAGCACATGCTAGGATGGCCTCTTGCTCCTTTTCTTGCTGATTCCACCCCTCCTTTCCTCTCTTTGTCAGGGCTCTAGCCAATTTGTTCAAGGGGAGTATCAATACAAATCCAGGACAACCTTTCCTTATTCCGTTTTCATCTTACGTTCTCCTCACACCATCTCATGTTTCTCTCATCATTGACTTTGAGAGCTGTGTCTTACTCTGCTCCTCCAACTACTACACTGATCCTTTGACCATCTCAACAAACCCTTCACTCCACTCCCTCAACTGATAACCGTACCCACATAGTAAATCTTTCCCTCTGCTTTGGCTCCTTCCTATATAAATTTGAATCAATTTCTCCCATCTTGTCCCCTTCCATCTTTAATAACCATCCATTTTCCCTCCCAACTACAAGCTCATCTATATGGCCATCCTCCTTCTCTATATTAATCTCACTGCTTCAAACTCACTGCTAGATCCACTCCAGTCTCTCTCTATTCCACAGAAATTATTCTCAAATGAGGTTTTTTTATAGCTAAGTTTCAAGGCCCATATAGCATCCTCCTGTCCCTTTATGCTGTCTTTTATATAGTTGGTCTCTCCCACATCCTTGCGGGAGATAACTTGTCTTTTCTTGACCATTGTGACCATATTCACTGCTTCTCTTCTCACTCCTTTGACCATACTTTCATTTGTTTTCTTTGGTGACCCTTCTTCCACTGCATTCCCCTTCTTTGTTGGAGTTCTCCAGGGGAACATTTTTGGCCATCTCCTCTTTTTCCTTCATGATATCTTTGGGTGACCTATTCCACTTACAAGACTAATTATCAAATTGACCCCTTTAAGAGCTTTCAAAAGTTGTGTTACCCCAAAACTTAGATAACCAAATCATTAGTCACTTTGAGAATCTTGGCCTGTGATTTCACTTGCTTTGTAAACACATTTCCATGTAGTCAATAATTAGGAAGTTTTAATTCTACTATATAAATTCTGTAAATTCACCATGAAAAGCTCTGTGCTCCCCTCCCATTTGGCTCAGGGATGTTGAGTGCATCACAACGATTTTTCATATTTATCTGCCTGATTGAGTTCTACAATCAAATTGCAAGGCTAATCAGGGACAGGGGCCTCTGGGTCAAGAACAGATGGATCTTGGATTCCTTCATGGAGATATCTCTGGTTGAATTCAAGGTCTCAAATTCAGGTTTAATGTTGCAACAGTGCTGAGCACCCACCAGTCTCATTGAAGTTAGAGTTGTAGGTGATCAGTACCTCTGAAAATAGATCACAGGATGCTACTGATTGCAGAGAAATTTGTCTACACGCTACCAACCTTGTTCTACATCTTTCTCATAAAATGTATATTAAATATTTCATGCAGTTCAGTGTTTCCATGGCACCCTCCTTAATCTTGAAAAAAGTCTAAAACAAAAATCTAGGATTTAACTAAATTATGCAAGTAACTGTGAATGGGCACAAGTAATTTCCCAGACCCTTGCATCACTGTGATGACACTGCATTTTGGAAAAGACACAATGGAATAATTTCTGCCTTTACTTACATAACTATAAAGGTGGAGTAACTCCACTAATTTTAACTTTTATTTCAATGGAGTTACTCTGGTTTTATAGCAGTATAAGTAAAAGCAGAATCTTTCCCAGTTACGTAAGGAGTAACGCTATATGTGAGTAGAATAAGATTTTAAAACCCAACCCATGAATAGATGGACAAGAATTCCTTTATTTACTGCACACATTAAGTTTAGGAGCCTGCAGTTCTTCTCAGTTTTGGGGTGCATCACTTCAGAAATCTCTATGTTTATAAGATTTATATTTATTTTGCTTCCAACTCTGGTAGTGACAGGACTTTTTAATTATAATTAACTAGAAGACTTACCTGGCATTGATTGGGTCCTTCAGGACAGGAAGCTGGCAGAGTGGGGGTGCTGGAGTCAGGGCAGAGGCTTGGGGATGTGGGCAGCTCAGGGCAGGGGCCTGGAGTGTTTGTGTGGGGAGTGAGGGAATCATGTTGGGGAGTGAGGAAAGGCTCAGGGCAGGTGAAGGGGAATGCAGGAGTCAGGGCAGCAGGTTGGTGGAGGCTTAGGGCAGGGCAAGTGGTGGCTGGCATCTCTCTGGGTCCCTCTCAGGGCACCGGCTTTTCCCGGAGCTGATCTGAAGTGGCAGGGACCAGGTAGGCCCAGGCTGGCTGAGGGTGGGGAAGGCATGCAAGCTTCCTGTCAGCTTCTCCCCAGGGACCAGTCAGGACCAGGACAGTGGGGGCTGTGCAGCAGCCAGCAGCTGCTCCCCGAGGCAGGCAGGAGAGGCAGAGGTTGTGCCTCTTGCTGGTTGTGCTGCTTGCTGGGATGCTTTCTGCCCCCATGGGGTCATGAGGGAATGTTATCACACCTTTCTGTTTGCTATGAAACAATCCCATTCCATGCACATTCCATTATCCATTATGAACAATCAAACTCTGACCTTGCTTTAAGTTATGATAAGAGGAAGCTGCATATTGAATTTGATGGTCCTTACTCTTACCATTTAGGAGGAGTTCTTGAACAGACTCACAGATGGATGGACAGATGCATTTTTCTAAAATATATAGTAAAATTTGTCATTTGGGAATTTTCCATATCTATGGCAAAAATATTGACCTGTCAATTGACCTGCGTTAATGCCTGTGATTAATGCAGGACAGGATTAACACGCTATTTTTTTAACATATTAATCACAGGCATTAATGCTGCACTGCCCCTTTGAAGTACTGCTCCAGCCCTTCAAACGGGCAGCGCAAGCGGGAGCCGGGGATCAGCTGGAGTCCCCAGCTAATGCCTGGTTCCACTGTTACAAAGCCCCTTTGAAGTGCTGGAGCAGCACTTCAAAGGGGCTTTGCAATGTGGAGCCAGGGATCAGCTGGGCAGTCCAGCTGATCCCCGGCTCCGCTTGCGCTGCCCCTTTGAAGTGCCGTTTTGGTGCTTTAAAAGGGCAGCACATTAGGAGCCGGCAATCAGTTGGAGATTCCAGCTGATCCCGGGCTCCATGCATTGCTGCCCTGTTGAAATGCCACGGCGGCGTTTCAAAGGGGGAGGCACGCGTGATTAATTGCAATTAAATTTTTAAATTGCTTGACAGCCCTAAAATATATGTATATATTTATTTGAAATCATTTTTGGAGGAAGGTTAGAAGATGCTTCCTATAGATTAAAGGAGGCGAATGGATATTTTGTAGGTGGCTAGCTGGCTTTTTGCTGAATTATTAATTTGACACTGCTAAGACTGAAATTATATAGTTAATGTTCATTAGGGTACCTACACACTTGGACAGACATCTTTTAGTTTATTTTTAAAAATCAAAATACATTAATTTGTCAATAATATTTTGAAAGCTTACATCAAACAAGAAGATTCATATTCCCCATTACTCAATGATATCACCCAATAGTTCTTATATAATAAGGGGAAATATAATCAAAGAGTTGTGTATGTGCTTTTTGGACGGAGTCTTGATTAAAACCCAATTGCTGAATGAACAGTACCCATTTACTTCACTGGGATAACTCACTGTCTAATTATATGCATGATTGTAGGATCTGCACCATATCATCACTGTTCTTACTTTCCATTTAATTGTATAGATAAAGAAAAAAACTTTCTAAAAATCCTTTCCTACTGAAGCTTTTGTGCCTGTTCCTTTGCTTTTATTGATCATTAGGACTTAGATTTAAAGGATCGGGTAGGGAAGAAATGGATTCTCTTTTTTTCTAAAGGAGGAAGGATATCAAACATTTCTGAGAGCAATTTGGCTGCCTGAAAAGAATGTTTCAGTTTGAGAGATAATTAGAGTGCATTATAAACTAATTGGCTTGGCCTTGGCATTAAAATTAAATTAAATTAAACATACTCTGTCCTTGATAGAGTGAGATTTTGTTTCTGTGCATGTGTCTGCTTTGGAAAGTTTGGTGGTTTATGGATCTGGATGTAGTATATTATGATCATAAGGAGCAGAATTCCTCCTTATGATTTAAAGGAATGTGTTTAAGGACATTATTTGGACACTGTACTTTCTATAAAAGAATTAACTTACAATGCTTCTCCTTTTCCATTTGTTCTTTCACTCCAGTTTTTTCTTTTCCTCCTCTATTCAATTGTGTCCTTTTCTTAATAGATATTACTAGATACCATATTCCTCTTTCTTCCCTTTCATTTTCTTAACATCCATTTCTGTATCCTCTCCAATTCTCTTTTCAGTTTCATTTTTCCATCTTTTCAATATTCCTTTCTTGTTCATCAATCACCAGACTCTCCTTCTTCCTAGCCATTACCCTCAATCCTTCTCTTTCTCCCCATCTTTCAAATATCCTTTCCCCTCTATTCTAGTGTACATAGGATCTTATACCTCTTTCTTCATATTTGGTCATGTCTTTCCAACCAATCTCCTTCCTTGATCTTTCCCATTTTCTGCATGCAAGCTCCACCATGTTTCTTTCATTCTGTTTCCCACTCATGCCAGGCTTTCCTCTCTCCTCCTCCAGTCCTCTGAGGTATATGTATGTCTAGACTGCATTGCTATTTCAGGATACCAGAAGAATCGTGAAATAGCAACACCGCATCTTTAAAAGTGCCTGCTATTTCCCAAAATAGCGGACACTCTATTCCAGGATCCCTGTAACCCTCATTCCATGGGGATTAAGGGATTTGTTGGAATAGTGCCTTATTTTGAAATTTGGCGCTGTCTACACAGCACCAAACTTCAAAATAAACTCTTTCAATTTAGACTCGGAATAAGCTACGCAATTTGCGTAGTGCAAATTACATAGCTTATTTCAACAGAAGGGTGCTGTCTAGATGTGCCCTTAGTCTCTCTGCTGTTCCTACTGTTCCAGAGATCTGCTTCCCTATTCTGATTTAGCAAGATATGCATCTATCTTTACTTAAGCTGGGACCATCCCTTCTTATTGATGTAAACAATCTCTTTAGATGGTAATCTCTAGGTATATAATGTGATTTGTAGGATTCAGGAGCAGAAAAATATTCGCTTGCTAGCAGGACAATTTATACATAGTTTAACAGAACATTATAATGGCCTGTTATGTTTGACCATCAATAAAATGTCTCCTCAATAATCATTTACTTCTGTTGTGTCTTTGCTGGTCACTGTGGGATTCAGAGCAAAGATGAAGGAGGGGGAAAAGTTCCAGAAAAAGTCATAGCTGTTCTTAATTCAAAACTTATATTGTGAACTATTTGGGCCAGGGATCATCTTTTTGTTCTATGTTTGTACCATACCTTATACAATGTGTCCCACTACCACAATACAAATAGTATCTAGGGCCAGGTCCATACTATATGGAAAGGTTGGCTTAAGAAAATCAATTCCAGCTATGTAAAAAATGTAGCTGAGTTGATATACCTTAAGCCAAGCTTTGGCGCTTTCCTCACAGTGGGAGGTTGGTGGGAGAAATATCCCTGTTGACTTCTCTTACTACTCATGACAACAAGGAGTAATGGTGCCTATGGGGCCATTCTCAATGTTTGATTTAGTGGGTCTTTACTTGACTCATTTAATCGAATGCTGGAAGATCGACTGCCTCAACTTCGATCTTCCCACAAGTGGAGACATGGCCCAGAAATGACAACATAAAAAAGAACAGAAGATGGTGAGATTCACAAAATGAGCCAAAAGGATGTTAGAAATAATATTGCTTTTATTAATACTATTAAGTAATTATAGACTTCATGCAAATGTCTCTCAGATGGTTACATCTATACTGCACCTCTCTTGAGCAAAAGCTTATGCAAATGAAGCACAGATTAGCATATTGCCACGCTTCATTTTCATAATTAATTAGAGGGCACTTTTGCACAAGAGGCTTTTGCGTAAAAAGGAGCTGTGTAGACGGCTCCTTTTTGTGCAAAAAATCCCTCTTGCACAAGAGCCGTTCTTCCTCATTTTTTCAGGAAGAATGGCTCTTGCGCAACAGGGGTTTTTTGTGCAAAACGGAGCCTGACCTCAGTCTACACAGCTCCTTTTTGCGCAAAAGCCTATTGCACAGCAGCGGTCCCAATTCATTATGCAAATGAAGTGTGGCAATATGCTAATCCGTGTTTCATTTGCATAAGCTTTTGCGCAAGAGAGGTGCAGTATAGACGTAGCCTGAGTGAGGAGGAAATGGATTCAAAAACACAACTTGGGCCAGATAGGAACCAGCTGGAGTTCCCTGAAGAAGGATGAGCTATGTTCTTCAATTCAGCACATTTCTAGATGCAATGCTATTTCAGAAAGCTCTTTAATATTCAGCAGGATCTGGGAGGTGTGCAGGATACATAACTCCAAAAATGGGATAAAATTGAGTACACTAAAATAATGTATATAGTGCAAAATTGCATGCCCAAAATATCAAGTAGTTCTGCACATAAAAAGCAATTTACAACTAAAAAAAAAAATCAGATTTATAAGGGTACCTTGGAAAAGTTACTTTAAAAGGCAAAATTGTCCAGCATAATTTATTATGGAATTAATCCATTACATGTTTGCATCAGGTCAGGCTGTTAACGGAAACCTGCATCTTATCGAAATCAGATTGAGAAGTACAAATCGAGAATCCCTAATGGCGTAGTAAGCACACTTCAAACAGCCAGCCATATGGACTGTGTTACAGCTTGGGGATGGTTTCCCTTGAGCCATAAACTTAGGCAGGAGAGTGCAGAAGATTCTTTATTTGATAGTGTATCTTCAAGAAAAAAAGATGCTTTAAATAAATAAATAACTTAGCTCATAAACCTAGGCTCCAGACCTCCTCCCAAGTGCCCCTTTCCTTTCCGTCCTATAAAGTTTGCTTTTAAAGCAAGTTTAAGAGATAACATACACATTTGCTGATTTTACAGTGTTTTAAAAGGAGAGTCTGTCCAATCAGAGGTACAGCAGGTAATACCAGAGATGTTATATTATCAGTCAACACCTAACCATTATGCAGATGGGGCCAAATTGATTAGTTCTATAATTAATGGTCAGTGAAGCTTTATGGGCCATTCTATTTTTAACAATGTTTATGTAGCTTGTAAATCAAAATGTATACTTTATTTGGAACTCAATGTGCATAAACTACTGCACAAATAATTTCCATGCACAATTGTCTCCTTTAAGTATTATTTATTGCGTTTGAATTATGCTATCAACCAAAGACTGAGTGGGTTCATTCTTATGAGAGGAGGGGTGATTGTTTGAATAAAATATTGAGTTGAGACTCAAGAAATCTTAGTTTGGTTCCTGGCTCTGTCACAAACTTCCTGTGTGAATTTGGGCAAATCACTTAATCTGTACACACCTCCGAGTTCCATCTGTGAAATGAATATTCTACTTCCTTCCTCTAACTTTTTCTTTGACGTATCCATTTACATTGTGAGGTTTTCAGGGCATAGATTGTTTTTTAATGTGGAAACATAGCAAACAGGTCCACTACTATAGGGGTACAACTATCCCAATTGTCCCCAAATGATCTTCAATGGACCCCTCATTATTGTCAGAAAGTCCAGAATATGAATCATATGTATAATCTTGATCCTTTATATAAATTCTAAATCACAGCAGCATACTGATATTAGACTCTTAAAACTCAAGATTTTCCAATGATCTAACTAGCCACTGGCCTCCTGGAAGATTTTTTTTTAAAACAGCAACATCTAGGGACCTCAAAATACCCACTTGCCCATCCTAATTTAAAAATCTCACTCCATAATTTTGCATGTCTGTGAAGAATTCTATGTTTGACTTCAGTACATATTTCCACACATTTTACATATAGATTACATTTATTTACCTAAATGTAAGTATTTTTATCATGCACAGGGATTTACAAATGACTTGTTTTTGCACCAGCGATTTCCTTGCACAAATAACTGAAAGTACAATGCTGTGCTCACAATCATTTGAGGATGTAGTTTAGGGCTTTTAGATGAAGATAAAAAACATTACAACAACAAAAACAAAATGGCAGATGCAAAAAGCTAAGGCTTTGGTAAGCTAATGCTGAAATCCAGGTGCAATAATATTGTTATCTTATTTTGTTTACTGCAGTCATAATTAGAAGCCCAGCTCAGAGGAGAGTATAATTGTGTCAGGAGCTGTACAGACACATAGAAAAAGAGAGTTCCCATCCTAAACACTCAGTATGAAGAGTGTTAGGGGAACAGAGAGGAAATGATTTACCTAGGGTCACACAGGAGGTAGACCTAGCAATAGAACCTAACCAGATTCCCACTCCAAAGCCCTATTCACTGGTGACACACTGTTTACTGATACAGGTATTGAATACATTTAATTATAGTCATACCATATTGGACATGAATTGCTGATTACCACCATATATTGCTAGTATTAACTTTTGCCACTTTTGCTACTTAGCCATTGTCTTCCATCTCCAGGGCCAAATACTGATCCAGTGTTTAATCCAAAATAAAAAAGGGTCTTATACACGTAATGAGGTACAAATCCCCAGTGGGCTGGCCTCCTGCTGTTCATCCTCATGCCTGTCTGCCCACAAACAGCTGGAGGAGAAACTCTTGTTCTGCTTGTTTGATTTGCATTGGTTGGAGCCTTGTCTCCCTCCACGGGAAAGCAGCCACCAGGTCATAGCTTAGTGCTTAGGAGCTCAGAACTGAAGGCAGGAAAACAGGGCAGAGCAAACAATGATTGAGTGCCTATATTACCCCACATTTGCCAATGAGCCAGGTTCACAGGTGTTCCAATTGAGCTGAACCAACCAGCTTAGCTCATCAGGAGAGCAATATCAATTTAAATTAAAAATGTACTCTGGTGACATAATGTATGAGTGAATGAGTAGAACCACAGATAGGTGTTGCCCAAAAGCTCCCAACAGGGAAGACAATCTTTCATTTCAATCGACTCACATACTTACTCTTTTGCTGGATCAGGCTTACACCTTGGCAGCAGTTTTAACACAAACTTTTCATATTTGAATAAACTGACCTTGCTTTTCACTTTCACAACTCCTTTCATCAGAGGAATTCAAAGCACATTCTGAGCTTCAGGTTGAACCTCTCTAATTCAGGTACTCTCTGGTCTGGCAACATCCATGGTCTGGCATGAATTTAGTTAGTTAGATGTCCACTTATCATGGGTGTGGCCAAGTTTCCCACAGTCCCATAAGATTTGTTTACAGCCATCAGTCCTGGCTCTCAATGTTCTGTGCTGTTATTTAGCTCTAAATTTCCATGCAAATATCTTCTAAGATCCTAGTAAGCAGTGGATGTGTTGGTAATGGTGCTATACAATATTGACCTCCCATGGTCTGACAAATTCTCTGGTTTGACACCGGTCAGGTTCTGAAGGTGCTGGACTAGAGAGGTTCAATTGGTAATTAAATTTGCCCAACACCAATGATAGTCAGTTACAATCAATTACACCTATTTTACAGATGCACAAAGTGAGGAAAATAAATGATTGTCCAAGGTCACAGCATAACAGGGACAGAGCTGAAAACAGAAGCCACTGCTTCTAACTCCCCCTCCTGCATACTATAATAATATAGTCATGGAGCATCCATGCATCTGATGAAGTTATTTTTGCCCACAAAAGCTTATGCCCAAATAAATCTGTTAGTCTTTAAGGTGTCACAGGACTCCTCATTGCTTTTGCAGATACAGACTAACACAGCTACCCCTCAGAGTTTATAAACTATACAAAACTTACAAGGCCTATATACATACATGCACTGTTACCATGGCAAATTTCTAAACATGGAATAAAATCAGCACCAGTTAACGGTCACAACTAATTAAAGGTTATTACTTATAGGATGCAGGAGTGGGGGTTAGAAGCAGTGGCTCTTCATTGTTTTTATAAACTCCTTTATTTGGAACTTGCTCTGCCAGCGTGATTTCTTCATGTTTATTCTATATCTTGCTCTTTTTTCAACAGCTATCCATTTCATGATGCTGCCTTCACATATTCTCTCTGAGTGTAATACAGAACTCAAGGCTTGTCTACATTTACAGTGCTGCAGCAGCATAGCTACTCTGGTACAGCTGTGCTACTGAAGTTCTTAGTGAAGTCACCACCCGTACCGACAGGAGAGCTTCTTCCAGAAGCTAAGTACTGCATCTCCCTGAGAAGTGGTAGCTGTTTCAAAGGTAAAAGCCCTCCATCAACATAGCACTGTCTACACTAGAGATTAGGTCAATATAGCTACATTGCTCAGGGGTTTGGATTTTCCACATCCTTGACTGATGTAGTTATAGTGATATACATTTCTACTTAAACAAAAAAGTGGTCCAGTAGCACCTTAGAGACTAATAAAAATATATAGATAGTATCAAGAGCTTTCGTAGTCACAACCCACTTCTTCAGAGCTCAGTGAAGTCAATGAAAGGACTCCCCATTGATACAAGTGGGCTTTTGAGTCCAATATTCTTAAAATGAAGTATTCAAATAGACATTTTAAATCATTTTGTTTTTAAAATATGAGACCTTTTGTTAGGGAAGCCAGTTAATTGAACAGAAGAAAAGAGATGTTTCATTTAAAAATTGCAGGTATTTGGGGGGATGGAATGATGCTCCCAATTCCTTGATCTCCCATTCCACAGCTGCACACTGATGCGTCAAAAAGGTTCAGAAGGGAATATGATGAAAGGAAGATTGTTCCCAGCACAGTCGCTCTGTGGTTTGTAATCAAACTCTATATACATCCTACTAGATGTAGGAAAGTGATTACTTTTTTGCAAGCAAATAATTTTAGAAGAGAGATACCACCTGAGGCTTAGAGTTAGGACTGTTGATTAATTGCAGTTAATACACTAAAAAAAAAAAAATCACAATTAATCTCACTGTTAAATAGAATACCATTTGAAATTTCTTAAATATTTCAAATGTTTTTTCCAAATTTTCAATATGGATTTAAATTACAAGTCGGAATACATGGTGTACAGTGTTCACTTGATATTTTACAAATATATACATTGTAAAAATAATAAAATAATATTTTTCAATTCATTTAATAAAAGTACTGTAGAGAAAACTCTTGTGAAAGTGCAATTTACAAATGTATCTTTTTTTTAGTTACTTAACTGGACTCAAAACCAAAACAATTTAAAACTTTAGAGCCAACAAGTCCACTCAGTCCTACTTGCCTTAACGATTGAGAAAACAAGAAGTAAGTTTGTTTACATTGACAGGAGATACTGCTGCCTGCTTCTTATTTATATCACCAGAAAATGAAAATATGCATTCACATAGAACTTTTGTAGCTGGTGTTGCAAGGTATTTACTGCCAGATATGCTAAACAGCTGTATACCTCTTCATGCTTTGGTCACCATTCTAGAGAACATGCTTCTATGCTGGTTATGCTCATTAAAAATAATGCATTAATTAAATTTGTTACTGAACTTCTTGGGGAAGAATTGTATGTCTTCTCTGTTTTACCCACATTCTACCATATATTTCAACTCTCAGATGATGATCCAGCACATGTTCCTTTTAAGAATGCTTTCACTGCTGATTTGACAAAATGCAAAGGTAATAATGTGGGGATTTCTAAATATAGCTACCACACTTCATCCAAGGTTTAAGATATGAAATGTTGTCCAATATCTAAGATGGATGAGGTGTGGGGCACATCTTCAGGTGTCATAAAAGTGCAAAACTCTGATGTGGAAACTACAGAACCCACACCATCAAAAAAGAAAAACCAGCCTGCTGTTGGTGGCATCTGACTCAGAAGATGAAAATCAATGTGCATCAGTCTACACTGCTTTGGATCGTTATCAAGAAGAACCTACCATGCACATGGAATCATGTCCTCTGGAATGGTAGTTGAAGCATGAAGGGACAAATGAATCTTTAGTGTATCTAGCACATAAATATCTTGATCCATCTGCTACAGTAGTACAATGTGAATGCCTGTTCTCATTTTCGGGTGACATTTCAAAGAGGAAGCAGGTAGCTTAGAGAACTTACCACCATTCCTACCATAATTTTTAAATTTGTTAAAATGGAATGGTAGTTTGTTATAAACATATATCACCATTAACATGACAGGATCTTTTTGTAAACAGTTGACATATTAGAGAAAATATCATGGTAAATGTAAATTCCATGCCAAAGACTTGGAAAAAGCAGTACTTTAAAGTAAGTGGACTTTTTAAAGACTAACACTTCTTATATCATATTATTATTTGTACTTCCAACTACAGGTCTCTCTTCCACTTCATTGAATTAAACCATCTTAAGCCTCATTTATGCTACTGGCACTATGGCAGCATAGCTAAGTCATTGTAGATATGCCATGAAATCCCCACAGTGTAAACTACTGTTGGAACTCCATCTCCCCGAGTAACATGAAATAAGTCAATAAAATGATTCTTCTGTTGACCTAGCTGGGTCTGCACTGGGTCTGAGATTAGTTTGGAATAATTAGAGTGCTCAATAGTGTGGATTTTTCACACTTCTGAGCACCATAAGCTATGTCCATCTAAGTTTTACTGTAAGGCCTTAGACACAATAGTCTAAATTCAGAGACAGTGTAAGGAGTCAACAGTTGCATGGACATGGTTTTCAAACATGAATGTCTAAAGTTCAGGCTATATTTAAGCACTAAGTAAGTTGCTTGATGTTCAGATGGGCTGATCCAAATGGTGCCTAGCAGCTTCACTAGGGCTACATCTACACTGCTTCTTTTGCTGGCAGAGAGTATGCAAATGAAGCGCTCATTAGCAACTTCTCATGCTTCATTTGCATATTCTCTGCCCAAGGCTTTTTGCGCAAGAGGTTTTTGCGCAAAAACAAGCAGTGTAGATGGGTTTGTTTTGCGCAAAAAAATCCCCTTTTGCGCAAGATCCTTAGATCTCCTTTTTTGAGGCATAAGGATCTTGCGCAAAAGGGTTTTTTTGTGCAGAACAGACCCATCTACGCTGCTTGTTTTTGCACAAAAACCTCTTGCGCAAAAAGCCTCGGGCAGAGAATATGCAAATGAAGTGCGAGAAGTTGCTAATGAGCACTTCATTTGCATACTCTCTGCCTGCAAAAGAGGCAGTGTAGATGTGGCTTAGGAGTTTGACCACCTCTATATAGATTACCAAATAGCCACATCAAATGGAAATGATTTTTAGTCATTACTAGCCTGGATCAAATTCTATCTAACCACCTGGAGCTTAATGGCTCTTGTAACCCCATTACCCATCCACAAACTTATCCAATCTCTTCATGCTTTTGGCTTTATTGCTTTGGTTTTTCCATTCAAAATCATGTGTCAGGACTGTTACTATAGCAGTGAGAGATTAGTGCCAAAGCTCTTCAACTATCAGCATGAATTCAAATATAATTAACAGTAAAGTGAAGTTAAAGTGTCACTGAGTTATAATGAGATGATGAGACATGAAATACCTACAGCATGGTAATGTATTTAAATTCCAAGAATCATTAGTAAATGAATGCACATGGAGTTTATAGAATCATTAACCCTGTATCTATGGATTTTTGGTCCCATACCTTATTAGGTTGATTTAATACCACAAGGACTTTTCAATAGTGCTATATTTATACAGTGATTTAGGATTTATCCTATTAAAACCCAGGAGATTATGTATCAAATTACTAGTATAGCAGTGACTTTGCTAATGAGATGATGCAGCATTAATACCAGTGGGAGTATGCTACCAACAGTGTTAAATTTCTGAGTATGCTCAGTGTGAGCGAGGTCATTTTCTGTACTATTTTGCCTACAGAAGAGACTGTGACTTTAGAGTTTTTAGGGGCTCATCTACATAGCAGGGCTAAAGCCTAAATAAGTTATGCAACTTGACCTACGTCAGTTGACGTAGCTCATGTCAAAATAGCTTATTTCAGCATTTGGTGCTGTCTACACAGCAGGAAGCCTGAGGAAGAACATTCTTCTTCCGACTTCCCTTACTCCTCATGAAATGAGGGTTACAGGAGTTGGAGTAAGAAGTCCTCCAGCTTGACATTATTTTGACATTGTGTCGAAATAACTGATTGTAGTATAGACATGGACTATGTTATTTAGGAATAACATTAGTTATTCCAAAATATCACTGCTGTGTAGATGTACCCTAAATATTAAGGGACTGAATACATGTACAGAAACATGTAGAAATCTGAAGCAAACAGTGAGAGCTGAGCACCCAGGCAACTATAAGAAAACTCTGTGTGTTCTCTCAAACCAGCCTGCTTTCTTTGGGCTAAAAAGTTTGTTGATGTCTATATCTTATCATGCTCGCTCAAGCACCTTTCAGTATCTCAGGTATTAAAATATACATACATATATTTGGTGTTTTTAAAATTTTCTGACACACTCACAAAAACAGTTTGGAAACAAACACAAGAAGTTCCAATCTTTATTGTGTGCAAATCTCTATGGAAAAATGGTACTTGGATTATAAGCAAGAGTGCTAAGCTTTATTTTGGAAGCCAAAAGCTTAAGCAGAATGATAGGTTTATTCTCCTCCCCCCTCTCACCTCCTGGGCCAAGCAAATGTATTTTCCAAAGACACCATCACAGCCTCTAGTTAGTGTCTTAGGAATATTATGTTATTTCATTTCATTCCGGTGGGGATCAGCGATTTTCTCTCTTTATTTATGACTGTCATTTTTATGCATTAAGCTTGCAAGCCCTCTCTGACTATGGAGCCATTCATACAACCTGAAAGGGCTTCAGATAATTTACTGTTGCAAGACAGAATTTCTTCCACAATGATGTGAAGAATTACATGCTTGACTCCTCTTTTATGGCTTATGGGCCAAATCCTGCCCTCATTTACACCTCTTTAGTAATAAATAACCTCCTCTGAGACCACTGTTATGTTCTGATTTCTTGATGGATAAGTAAGCAGGGAATTTTTACTATCACTTCCACAACTACTCTCCACTACTCCCTGATAGCATAGGGGGGCTGAGAATCCAAGATCACCTCTAAGGTTGGTGTCAGATTAAATGCTACTGGTTTTCATGCTGCATTAAAGGCAGAAAAACAACATCCCTCCTCACCTTTCTGCCATTTTTAACAGGGAATTTGCTGGTGGAAACTCTGACCTGGGAGGTGCTGTTAGTTTTAGTAGTAATCAAAGGGGAAGAGTAATGTGTTGTGCGCAGTGTGTTCCAAAACTGATGTCCAAACAAAGAATGTGATTTCTCTGTATTAACGTCTGCTAGCAAAACGCCCCCATCTCAGTTCTGCTCATCATTCCAGTACAGTTTAACACTCCCGATGCCCTGGAAGGCTTATCTCCCCAATAGAAAGAAAAGAAATAAGAATGGTGGGGGAATGGGACATGGAGGGAAAGTGGGAGAAGAGGGAGGAGAATGGGTGACAATGGTTATGGCAGAGAGGGATATGGGGGACATGCAGAACTCCCACCATATTGCTGAGAGAGAAAAGGGAGCACACAAGGCCCCTGTCATGACAGGGAAAAAGGGGAGAGGAAAGGAGTGAAGGAGCACACAGTCAATGGGAGTTGTGGAGGTGGCAGTTGGTGGCACAGGCAGTGCATGGAGACATGCTGTCCTCCACCTCCATGGGTTCACAGAGATATACCAGCAGCTGGCTGCTTGAGGAGTAGCATGGGACCATGGCATTCAGGTAGCCTGCTGGCACCCTGCTGCCCTGCCAGTCAGGAGCATCCTATGGTATACAGCAGGGGTAGGCAATCATTTTTAAAAGGGGCCCACTTCAGAAATTTCTGAAGTGGCCCCAGGCCATGCCAGAAGGGGAGGGGCTTCAGGCAAAAGGGCCTGATTGGTCTGACAAGTGCTCAAAGTCTCCTCGCTCTGCAAGAGCATGCAATGGCTGGAGACACACACCAGCTGATTTGGCTAGAGAGACACACCGAGTGTTTTAGAACAGCTGTCATGTCTCTCTAGCCCAGAGGAGGGCAAAGGGCCAGCCAAGCCGGTGGATTGGGCCCATGGTTGCCCCAAGCCAATCAGGGCCTGGAGCAGGGGAACACGTGAAGTCTCCTCACCCCCATGATGGCTAGAGAGACACGCCAGCTGTTTTAAAACAGCCAATGTCTTTCTCTAGCTACTGCGTGCCCCTGGCAGGGCAGGGAAAGGACGCAAGAGACGTTGTGTGCTCCCTGCCCCAAAGACATGCGGCAGCTAGAGATAAAATCCATCTGTTTTAAATAGCCAGCATGTCTCTCTAGCTGCCGCATGCTCTTTCAAGGGTGAGGTGACTTTGCGTGCTCCCCCACCCTCAGGCCCTGATTCGCCTGGGGTTGGAGGAGCAGCAGGACGGCCACAGGACAAATCCAACAGCTTGATGGGCCAGATCCGGCCTGTAGAAGGCCCTTTACCCACCCCTGGTGTAAAGGGACCCACAAAATCTAATAGCTCTGGATCCACAGGAGAGTTAATCCAGGCCTGCTCTTCATTGTACAGTTATGGCTTCAAAGCCAGAAAGGGCCATTGTGATTGTTTAATCTGACCTCATGTAGAACACTGGCCCTAGCATTCCCCTGAAATAATTCTCATTCTCACTAGAGCCTCTCTTTAGAAAGCCAGCTAATCTTCATTTAAAAATTGCTAGAGATGGAAAACCCAGTTGGATACTATTTATCTTCCTAGGTCACAGGAATGGTTTACAGATTAAAGTTTCGTTGCATTTCACTTCAACCTCTTAGGCACTAGATGACTGATAGGGGGTATTAATAATTGATATAATGTTTCATTTAAAAGACCAAAGTACACATGAATTGGTCCCTAAAGAAGTATACACTAAAAAAAGTGATTGACAAGGAGAGATAACATTTTTTGGATTTTAGTACAGATACCATTTTGTCCTCTAGCTAAAGGAAACAAATGCAGACTCGACAAATGGATCTCTATTAGAGACATAACCTTGTTTCTAGAGTTAATAATGCTTGTGAATTGTCTATATTGGAAACAGAGTTCCCACAAAACTGGAAAAAATTTCTGATAATTACAACCACGAACTCAGTGACTTAACTCACTTTTGGAGTATTTCAGTCACCAAAGATGACCTTCAATGGTTAAAACCAAAAGTGAATAGTAGTCAGATGTATTTGGTTAGCTTTTCAACTCCAATTTACCATATAGAGAGTTTGAATCCACAGTGAAAATGAAATAAAGCATCTGGGCAACATTCCTTCACAGCGCCAGCCTCTACTCAAACTTAATCCCTTAAGCACCATAGCTCACAGTGTTGAGATTTAAATATATTCACAAACTGTAATGGGAAGGCTTAATGCAGAGAGAATTTAAAAAAAACTATTAAACAAAACATTCGACTATCTTCTTTTTAAAAAACCCATAACTTTCTGAAAAAATGCAATAAAATGTTTACTTGTTGCAAACAAACCATTTCTTGGTTTTTATTTTGTATTGAGAAGGTTCAGTGCAAAAGATATACACCCGTCCCCATTTGAAATTAAACCGGACTAATGATTTGGCTTTCGTGTGAAGATGTGAAATCCAGGACTGAATATAATCGTATCAAGCCCCCAAGTCCTGCTGAGCAAGTGCATGTGTTTGAGAAGGACACTAAGCCTTGACTGAATGATGCCAGGACCGGGAGAGTCCATCACTTCCTCAAACAAGCTGTTCCAATGGTTGAAGAGGTAATATTATACCCACTCCTAAGCAAAACAGTTTCTGTCCAGGATAGGCTTGCCAACCATCAATAAATTCAGACAGTCCATTAAAAAAAAAAAAAGAGAGCCAGAATTGGCAAAAATTGGAACTGTCCATAATATCATTTAGATATCAGTAAAAAACCACCAAGCTTTAGAGAGGAAGTGAGGAGCCCCACTCCCCACCTTTAACCCTAGGGCAAGCTCTGCACCACAGGGCAGCTCCAGGGAGTCTACAATCCCCAGAGCAGGGGCGAAAAGGACAATTGTCCTGAGAGGGGCTTCCTCCGAACTACTGCTCCTCCCCACCCTCAGCTTTGAACTCTTCTTTGATACTAGCATCAGCACAACAGCAACGTTTAGTGGGTCTGCATGTGGCATCCCCCCTACCCCCACTGTGGGATTTGGGGTACAGCAGGTGAGGTATAGCAGCCTCCCTTAGGCTCTCTGCTGGGACGTCACAGCCCAGCTGTCACTGTTGACAGCCTCTGGTCTTAGCTGGGCAAGTTCCTTATCTTTTCACAAAGAATAGCTCTTGCGCACGAGGGGGTTTTTGTGCAAAAAGGAGCCGTCTACACAGCTCCTTTTTGCACAAAAGCCTCATGTGCAAAAATGGCCCCTAATTAATTATGCAAATGAAGTGCAGCGATATGCTAATCTGTGCTTCATTTGCATAGGCTTTTGCGCAAGATGGGTGCAGTATAGACGTAGCCTCAGATAGTAAGGTGTTGAGGGTAGTATAAAAGATGAAACAATTTTAAAAAAAATCACATTAAGAGAACAGTAAGATTGCAAAGTCATTCAGAAGTTAAGAAATGTTGTAAACATTATATCGGCCCCAGGTACACAAGTATTACAATACAACTTTTTTTTTCCATGGGTCCTCTTCCTCATTCAGGGGACAGGAGGTACCTTCTCTGGGAATGAATCAAGGTTGATATGAATCAAGGTTTTGTGCATAGGATCATGCTTCTTTTGTTTCAGAGATTGGAAGACATGCAGTGAATGAGACAGGGAATTGCACAAAGACAAAGGAAGGTATTCTGGGTAAAGCATTGGGGTGCTGCCCTGAAAAATGCTATTGGCCACCCAAATAGCACTGGACATTTCTGGGCTTAATCTCCGTGCCTCAGATCTCCACCTGTAAAAATGGGGATAGTATGATCCCTGCCCTTCACAGGGATTTTGTGAAAATGGATTAATTGGTAACATGTTATGGTGTGGTGTACCTTAGAAAAGCCCATGAGAAATAGATAATTCTGTCTTGAAAACAGGCCTTCAATTGTGCGCAATAAATAAGGAATGGAGTCACACACCGAGCAAAGAAGAGAAGTCAAAATATTGATTAGCCACTCATTAAACTCTAGTCTACACTGCAGATCTATATTAGCATAGATGCATCACACAGGTGTGGAAAAATACACACCCCTGACTGACACATTTACACCAACCTAACGTTTTCACCGCTTCCCTCCCATGTAGCACTTGGTCTGCAGGAGAGCTTCTCCCACCAACATAGCTACTGCTGGTCATGGAGGTGGATTAACTCTATTGACAGAAGAGTTATCTGCTTAGAACGTCTTCATTAAAGTACTACAGCAACACAGCTGTGCCATTGCAACTTTTTGAAGTGTAGATTTGCCCTACATGGCCTGTGTACTGAGTAAGGCAGGATACTATAGAAAAAAGTATTGTGTGATCCCATCATTAGAGTCTGGATCATGAAAAATATGCAGAAGGGAGCTGACCTGAGGTTGTACAAGTGACCTTAATTCTGGCATGTGCTAAATTTTGAATGACATTATGACCTTAATGATATACTTTTGAAATTGCCAGCGAGTGCACAATGGCACACATTTAAAGTGAAGAATGATTCAAGAGTCACGAACGCAGGAGAAATGTACTCCTGAGCTGCTATAAATTAGGGAAAGGTTTGCAGTGTCCTTGGTTTAGATTTGGCTCTGTACAGTGGGCTGAAAATTACACCCTCAGGCTATGTCTACACAGCAGCGTTATTTCAAAATAAGCTATTCCAGAAGAGAGATTCTGAAACAGCTTATTTTGAAATAGCGCGTCTACACACAAAATGCATTTCAAAATAGCGCATCCACACTGATTGGACACTGAATCGCATTTAAGGCCACCAGGAACCAGTTCCGGCAGGGCATCAGGTCAGTAGTTACATCGTGTGGCTGCTGCTTGATGCTTTCTGAGGCTCGTGCTTAAATGGACCCCCCTGGACAGCCATTTCTCAGGTTTCCCTGCTTCCTTGCCTACCTCTCTGAGTGACAGCAAAGCATTTTCTATTCTTGCTCTGGTTGCCTTGACTCAGGACATCACAGCACTCTATTCTATGAAGAAGGAGCTGCCTCCGGGCAGTCTTCAGCTCTTGGAGCTTTTCCTGCAAGTCATGCAGCACTTCCTGCAGGCTACCTCCCAGGCTCTACAGGAACCCAATCCTCAGGGCTTCTTAGAGACCCTCCTCGGGTATGTAGGGGAGTGGTTACATGACCTTGACACTGCCTGCCATGGTCTGGGTGCCGTTCCCCGCTGCATCTGCCATCTGGACACCAGTGCAGACTGGTGGGACCACATCATTCTAGAGCACTGGCTCCAGAACTTTCAAATGAAGAAGGGCACCTTCCTTGAGCTGTGTGTCCCCCTGAGGCAATGGGACACACACGAGGCCCGCCATTCCCCTTCAGAAACGTGTCGCCATCTCCCTTTGGAAACTCTCCAAGCTGGACAGCTACTGATCCGTGGGGAACCAGTTCAGTGTGGGGAGATCGACCAGTTCAGTGTGGGGAGATTGACCATCAGGTTCATGCAGGTATGGCTTTCTCGGGCTACTGTCCCAGGAGGGGGTGGAAGGAGGAAATGGGCTTCTCTAGGGAAAGGGGGGTTGGGGTAAGGATGGTGTAAGTCCCCTCCCCAGAAGGGTTTGTTTTGTCCCACATGCCTGGGATGGCTGTGATTGCAGGGGGTTGCTCCTGGTGAGTGTGTGTTGGGGGGGGGGGAACTCTCAGGCACTCTGGCACCCCGTGATTCTTGGTTTGTTTGTCTCCTTCTGCAGGTAGTAAGGGTGATAAATAACATCCTGCTGCATAGACTCACCTGCCTTGCAGATGTGGATGCCATCATCAAGGGGTTTAGCGCCCTGGGCTTCCCCAACTGCAGGGGGGGCTATCAACAGGACAAACATCCCTATCCATACCCCAGACCACCAGGCCTCAATCTATATTAATCACAAGGGACACTTTTCGATGGTCCTGCAAGCTATGACTGACCACCAGGGCCAGTTTACAGACATAAATGTTGGGTCGTCGGGGAAAGCACACGACGCACGTGTGTTCAGGAACTCTAGCATCTGCCAGAAGCTGCAAGCCGGGACTTGCTTCCCCGACTGCCACCTCAGGGTCGGGGACGTGCACATGCCCGTATTCCTGATGGGGATGCGGCTTATCCCCTGCAGCCGTAGCTCATGAAGCCCTACACTGGCCACCTCAACCCCTCATGACATGCATTTAATGCCGATTAAGCAGGACCAGCATGGTGCTCGAAGGGGGCCTTCAGCCACCTGAAGGCACATTTTAGATGCCTCCTTACCCACTTGGACATCAGGGAGCACAGCATCCACATGTGGTGGTTGCATGCTGTGTTCTGCAGAATATGTACGAGAGGTAGGGGGAGGCCTTCCTGTGGGGTATAGGGGAAGGGGGACCACTTAGGCAGGGTGTACAAGCAGCCATGCATGGCTGCCATCTGGGAGGCCCATTAGGGGACTGTGCGGATCTGGGAGGCCCTGAGGGAGAGCTGCCCACAGGCTGTGGCCAAGTCCGTGTGCCATGTGGGGAGTGCTCAGTGTGTGCGTGGGGGGGAGGGAAGGGAAGGGGGAACAAATGTCCCCTGCCTTCTTCTAGAGGTGGTCTGTGGAAGGAGGTGGCTTGTGGAGAGAAGGTGTCCCACTTTGGGTCAGGAGCATGGCAGTTCTCTCCAGACACCCTGTGGCCAATAGCCCAAGGCTCATGTGTTGCAGCCTGCTGGGGCCACGTGCCCAGGAGCGGCACAGCATATGCTCCTATGTGCACATGTTGCTGAGTGATCCGTGGCCAGCAAGGACCAAGGGTGGATCACCTAGTTTCCCCTCCCCCCACATGACGGAAAGTGATGGCACTCACACAGTGTTCCTTCCCTGACCTAGAACGATGCCTGGGAGATATCCACAGGGAAGATTCGGGGCTCCTGAGTCAGCTCAGTCGTCAGGCTGGCCTCACCCAGGTCCTGGGCCTTCTCCTCGTTGCCATCGTCTGGGCCCCCAGCAAGGACAACAACTGGCGTCTCCACCCCGGAGTCTATAACTACCGGGGTGGGGGGTTGGGGAGAAAGACTACCCCCAGGATGTGGTCCAGCTCCTTATAATATGGGCAGGTGTGGGGCACTGCCCCAGATTGGGAGCTGCCCTCCTTGGCCCTGGCATAAGTCTGGCAGAGCTCCTTGACCTTCATCCGCACCTGTTCTTGTGTGCAAATGTGGCCTTTGCTCTCCAGACTGTCTGCCATATGGCCATACACGTCTGCATTTCTGCGTCCAGTGCAGAGATCCTGGAGGTTTGTCTCATGCCCCCAAACCTCAATAAAGGTCCAGGACCTCCGCACCAGACCAGGAAGGTGCATGTTGTTTGCAGCCTGACAGGCTCCTGGGAGCTGGCTGAATGCTCCCGGGGAGCAGTGGAGGGCTGGCTGGCATCGCCTGGCTCATCTTGGGCCAAAATGGAGTCAAGGGCAGCTGCAGGGTGGCTCAGAGCTGTCAGGTCTGCTGAGAGCTACAAACCCTTTCTGAAGAGTCTGCAGCTTTAAGGGCTCCAGAGAAGAGTGTGTGTGTGTGTGTGGGTGGGTGGGTGTGTGGAGGGGGAGAGGATAGGGTTTTCCTAAGTGTGGCCAGAGCGACCACCAGGGCACCCTGAGAAGGGCTGGAGTCCACCTATTTCCATTTAGCCCCCATTCCTTGTCTATACAGCACCTATTCCAAAATAGCCATTTCGGAATAGGCACTATTCCTCATAGAATGAGGTTTACAGAATTTGAAATAAGTGCTCCGCTATTTCAAAATTATTTTGTAATAGCAGTTTGGCTGCGTAGACGCTCACAAAGTTATTTCAGAATAGTGGCTATCATTCCGAAACAACTTTGCTGTGTGGACATACCCTTAGTGACTCAACATCAGGGTGTGCACGGCTCAGAAGCCAAACAACGTATAACCAGCTGAACTGGGCCTTTTATAAAAGAACAGGGACTGACTTCATTAGTTTTAGACAGCAGGCTTTTGAACTTCCTGTAAGGATTGGGGCAATTGGAAGTATCTCAGACAATCCACATATAAGAGAGAGAAGCCTAATGTATTACTTATTATCTTTCACAGAAATTGGAAGAATTAAAATGCTGAGACCTCATTCCTGTTCTTGGTGCAGTCTTAGGAACAGGAAAGGGCAGGAATAGCTTCTTGCAGAACTCATGTGTTCTCATTCTAAGCGGGAGATCATCAGTTTGTGTCTTTTCACAGATTTCATTTAGCACAGGCCAAATATTTCCAAAAGAGTGACAACACCAGATATGCTACTAGACTTCAGGATACCATTATCAAGCCTATAATTAAGAGCCTGATATTTGTACAACGCATAAAGGATGGAAAGCAAAGGTTCCACAGAGAACAAAAAAAGTCTAACTTTTTATCCAATTTTTTTTCAGTTACTCCATTAAAAAAAACAAACAAAGATATTATTAGACACAAGTTAGAAGTTTAAACACAAAATACAAAATGCAACTTTATACAGGTAATGAACAATGGGATGGCACAATTAAAAACTGAGATGTACAGTGTAAAGTAGTGAGTTACTCACTGTCCATGACAGTAAGCTAAGTCTCTTGATGGAGTGAGGACAAAGAATCCAGGAAAATTATTGAGCTTCTGAATAATCCTCTCCATGGTGGGGAGTGTGGCTGAAACCTTCTAAATAATAGATTTTAAGGAGCTGTGGGGAAGGCAACCCGCTATCCTGTGGATGCCAGGGCATATGTTTGGAGGGCTCTTCTTGTCCCTCATACATCTTACAGCATGGCTTCTAAACTACTCATTTTCCCATTGGCTAACCACCCAATATCTGCATGCCTTCTCCTAATCCAAGTATGGTGCCAACACATTATTTGTATAGCAGTATGAGCTTTGCATACATGCCAGCCAGTCCTGGAAGGAAGCACAGCACATGATCTGGCTGCTTGTTGGTTCTCATCCTCTGTCTATGCTAACATGGACTGCATATCTTAGTGCCTTCCATCTTTAAAACCCACCTGCAAAATCCAGCAGAACCCTGTATCCAGAGAGTCACATATCAGGGGCACTTGTGGGTTCCATAGGGAATGGAAAGCATTTATCAATCCACATCTTTTCCATATCCCATATCAGGACTCTACAGCTCATGGTTTCCCTGAGCACAGAGATGGCCAGACTTATTTCCTGAGTAAATTAACTGGAAATACTAGAGAAGGGGAAGGTCAGATTTAACAGGAGTTCCCTCAACAGCAAAGGCACTTACTGTGCTGGAGAAGCAGTTCTGCAGTTCATGTATGTGGTTTTCAAATAAGAATGAAATAGGAACAGTAACAGTTATCAAAGCAGTTAAGTGCAAAAACAAAGGTTGCATTCTTGTTTCATTTCTTTTATTGTCTGACATATGATTTATGGCAACGTTTCATGCGTTTCATCTTGTAGAAACCAAAGTAATTTATTTTACTAGAAAGGGCTTTATCCAGTCAAAGCCCTGAATCCAACTCCAACAGCTCCTTTTGATTACAGTGTACCATTGCCCCCATAATGCATACCATATAACATGTTGCATGAAACGATCAGACTGTATCATCCAATATTTATTTTAAAACCACAAACATTTAGAATCAAAATGTGGATATGGATGTGAGAATTCATTCCTCACATATAGCTGATGGTAGCTGGCAAGTATATCTTACAGCAGCCAATCTCACACAATCGCTTGCATCTACACTGCAGCGCTAGTCCAAAATAAGATTTGCAATTTAACAGTGCCAAATTTCTAAATAGACCTCTATTCCAATAAGTCCCTTAATCCTAATGGGACGACGTTTACTGGGACATCAGAATAAGACGTCCGTTATTTCGACTGTATTTTGAAGTAACGGGTGGCCTGTGAAGACATAGAAAATGCTATTTCAGGATACTAGACATACCCTGAAATAGCGCCTGCTGTCTAGAAGTACCCTTATGGAATATCATTCCTTAAAAGGCGAAATGGAGAGGTGTATTTTTGTAATAAAAGATAGGGAAGTATGCATAACAGATCCACATGAAAAGAAAAAAACTGCATCAGCTTCTAAATACCCACTGATCTAATCAAAAAGTCTGTTCCTCTTAATGTTAATTTCTGAATTTATAAACTAGAATGCTGTCATTCACTACTCTGGCAGGAAGATACATTGTGTGTGTGATTCTGTCAAGTGACTGAAGCTTTTAGTGAAGTGATCCATTACATTGGGCATCTCAAGAAGGCAAAGATTTTATAATTTTTAAAAGTGCTGACTATCTTTGAAAATCAGGCCACTTATTTGGGTATCTAAAAGAATGTATTTAGAAATTCAGCTTAAGGCTCCTACTTAAAAAAAAAAATCTTTAGGCTTTAAATGAGAAATCTCTCAGTAATCAGTCGTGACTGAAAATATTACAATACTGGAAAACTTACCAAGCATTTGGGGGTGAGGATGTACAGGCCTCCCACTGGAATTCCCTGGGCCCAGCCTGGGAGGGAGGAAAGGGGAGGCTTCTCAGGCTGGCTGGATGAGGAAGCGATGATGGGAGGGCTGTGCTGTGGTTTCTGTAGCTGATGTTGGGGCTGTGCTGCCCAGCCCTAGCTGTGTTTCTGGGGAGGGATACGGGTGGAGAGCAGTGGTGAGGTGCTGTGACTGAGGATTGGGGGGAGGAGTTAATATTCTTACACAACAATTTTGTTTCATGGAAAGTAGTACATTTATCAGGCATGATTATAACATGGTCCTTAAGTGGCATCAGTACATCTTTTTGTTTGGAGTATTATAGTCCATAAGGATCAGCAAAATTTAGTCAGTTTTATATACTAGGCTGAGTTGAAATTTCATTACTTTGGACAATTTGAAGTACAGGCATTTTGTCTGTATTCCTCCCCTCTTCCTTTTCTGATATGAAAAACCAGGGTGCAAAGAAAACAAATAGTATTCAGATATCAATGCGGTGAAGGCTAGAACTTTAACAGGGTTCAAAAAAGAGCTAGATAGATTCATGGAGGTTAGGACCATCAATGGCTATTAACCAGGATGGGTAGGAATGGTGTCCCTAGCCTCTGTTTCTCTGGAGGTGCATGAAAGGGGAAGGATCATGTGAGGATTACCTGTTGTGATCTCTCCCTCTGGGGTATCTGATATTGGCCACTGTCAGCAGACAGGATACTGAGCTAGATGGACCTTTGGTCTGACCCAGTTTGGCCATTCTTATGTTCTTAAGTATCAAGAAACACACCTTTCACCAGAATGAAAGCTTAGAAGCCAGTAGGAAAACATTTTTCTGGAAGACTTTTTGGAGTAATATTCCCATAAGAGATTTTGTTTGGTTATGCATTGGTGCCTTTAGTATATATAAAGGGCTGAAATCAGCACATCACAGCAGGAATAGCACAAGTTAATGGTACTGCAATGATATTCCTTCTTAATATGTGCAACCAACATATTTAGCCAACTTTTTTTTTTAATTGCAAAGAATGATTGAATCCCTTCCACCTCAATCTAATAGCCATTTTCCTTAACAGTGAGCATTAATGACTTCCCTGCCTAATGAAAATTAATTGCTAGCCCGCCTTGACAATTACATTGTGATCGATCAAGTTTAGAGGAGCTGCAGGGGTCATTTGCTGTAATTCTAATGCAATCCATTAAATCTGCAGCAGATGATAACCTTTAACTTGGTTGCATATTAGGGAATACTAATGGCAACTCTAGATGTCACTGTTTATACAAGAAGTGATACATCATATTGTCTCTTTCTATGAACTCTCTTATGGTGTTGTTGTTACTCTGCTGATACGGAGTTTCCTCTATACATTGGACCACAATATCTTCATTGCCCTGCCACAGTGCTATTAAAGCTCAATCATACAAAGCCTCCTGCCAAGGAGGTGAAAGTGTTCGGCCTATTGCAAGATTGGACCTTTAGTCTTTTAAGCAAAACAGTGTGAAAGTGAGAGTCAAATATTCTCCAAGTTGATGCAAAGAGCAGCTTGATGAAACCATTTGTAAGACCAATAAAACTTGTGCCCTGAAAAACCCAGCAACTATGCTATATAATCTTGTGCACCATGAACTGGCACATAACCTATTATATATTAACAGATACACGTATACTCATTACACTTCAGAAGAGTAATTTCAATTAATTACATAGTCAATTGAAAGAGCTAGGTCACTTCACAACCTTGTCACTTCACATAGTTCCTCCTTCAGGAGATTTCTGCTTTATTAAGTAGTCTGTCATCACCTTTGGCAACTCCGGAGGGTCACCAGTAGACAAAACCCTTTTACTGACCTCATGTCGACAGTCAATGTAAACAGCAGACAGAGGAAGCAATTCATAGTGTGCAACAAGTTCTGTTTATCCTACAAACCCTAGCAACTCCAGTCCATTTACTGAGAACCACCAACAAGCACCTTAACTGTTCATGTACTATTTACATACACACAAATACAGTGCATTTCTTTAATGAAATTCACCCCACAGGAGAAAGGGATGCAGTGTGAACCCTGTGTTAATGGGGATGGTGGCAAAAGAGAGGGGCTGCACACAGAGAGGGGCAAATCCTGAATCAGTTAATGCTCCCTAGAAGCAACCCCAGTGGAAGTTACCCAGAAAAACAGGGCTGGCCTTACCATGAGGCAAACTGAGGTGTCCGCTTCAGGTGCCAGATGGGGGTGGGGGAAGGGGTGGGCGCCACTAGGACCCAGAGTGTAGAAAATTGTGTCTGCTGCTGGTGCATATGTATTCTCTCTGCTCTGATGCACAGTGATGGTGGAGTGCCATGAGAGGGGTAGAACTGGAAGAAGGCAGAATTGAGACCTTTCAAAGTTTTGACCCAAGTGAGGGGGCATAGGGGTGTCATTTGAGCTCCGCGTCTCAGGTGCCAAAATGTTGTGGTCTGGCCCTGCAGAAGAGGTGCTGAATCAGGTTGGAATTCTCAAAGGAAATAGGCACAGAAATGCTATTGGATTTCAGGAACTTGAAAATTCTAGCCTCAAATAGACTACCCTGCCAGCTACAGCAAAGAGTGTAAATGTTGCCTATGTAAATGGACAGGGGATTTCTACTGGGAAAGTGTGATTGGGAGTTAAGGTATTATTGGCCACATGCTCCAATGCTGTATAACAGGAAGAGGGGCTGCTGCTTTGGTCAGATAATTTTAGTCTCTGTACTTGTCTCCAGAGCTTTGGATTAGTGCACTTCACTTGGAGTTTGTACAACACATAGGCAGTCTTACACTAAATAAATATATTTATTTAGTTTATATTACTAAGCCATCTGTGTACCTCCCCTATATATAGATATGATTTTCTACATCCATCGTCAGAAACAATATCTTGATTATTTTGTTCTAATCAGGGGTTTTGTTACTTGAGTGTGCATGTGTAACATTTATTGAGGGAAGAATTTAGTTTTGCCTTTAATTCTGAAAGCAGTGATTTACCATGATCACTCATCTCTCTTGTGGAAGGGAATTCCATAGTCTAAAAATGCATCTCCTGGTCTCACAAGTCACCTTGACTGGTCAATAGAATAATGATACCATAGGATCATAGCTGTCATAGAGCATGAGAAACCCCTTGTGGAACATTGGCCAGATGACCCAGCAGTAGCTGTAAGCATCTTACACTGCTAAGCCCCAGCTGAATCAGATGCAATCTTGCAAGGGTCCCACAATCTGAGCAGAGCCTCTTTTACAGTGAGGCAACTGTCAAGCCATCTGGAGTGTTGAATATCAGCTTCCAGCTCTTAAGAAGCATGGCACATACCCCACACTGGTTGTGAGTTCTACATAAAGATTTCACTAAACACATATCAAGTGTGAACTCCTAACCATTGCATTACAACAGCCTAATCATAGAGTAAGACAGTCCCTTTGAGTACTGCAGTCTATCTTGCAACACAGGTCATCTTGCCTTTGTGATAGATGGTCTGTCTGTCTGTCTGTCTGTCTCTCGCTCAAACACACACACACTTTTCTCAGTCCTAAAAGATGCTTATCCCAGATCAAATGCATCTTTGATTCAAGAAATGGAAAACCAACCTCATGAGAAGACACTCAAAGAGCTTGGATTGTTTAGCCCACCCAAAAGAAGCCTGAGTGGTGATATGATTGTTCTTTATAAATACAGGTAGAATACCTAAAATCGAGGACTTTCTGGTCCGGCAACATCTGTGGTCCAGCAAGGACCATGAATGTTCCTGGGCTAGAGAACTTTCGTGGTGGGGACTCTGGCAGCAGCAGGGCATAGCTAGCAGCCCAGCCGCAGAACAATGGGGTTGCAGGACAGCGGGGCCAGCAGCAATGGGATCCCAGCTTCAGCTGCAGGGCCAGTGGCAGCCCCGTTGGAGCTGTCAGTAGCTACAGGGACAGCAGCCAGAGTGGGCCGGTAGTTGGGAGTCCAGGTGGGGCAGCAGCTGTCAGTCAATCTGAGAGTTTGGGGGGAGGGGTCAACAACTGGGGCCATAAGCAAAGTCCAGTTGTGGGGGCCTGAATTGACCTCCCCTGGCCCAGCAAAATCCCTTTGTTCAGGACCAGCTAGGTCCCAAGGTTGCCAGATTAGGGAGGTCCAAACTGTACATCAAAAAGATAAATACCAGGGAAGTTGAAGAAAGATTTGAGAACAAATGGATATAAATTGGCCACCAACAAATTGAGACTTGAAATTAGATGAAGTTTTCTAACCATGAGAGAAGTGAAGTTCTGGAACATCTTCCAAAGGGAACTGTGGAGGCAAAAAAAAACCTATCTGTCTGGAAGAATGAACTTGATAAATGTAGACAGGGGATGTAATATTAGATTGGCCAAATGCCATTGTAGGTAATCTATGACTGCCAGCAGCAAATCTCTCAAAACAGCTAATGATGGGACACTGGATGGGGAGGGCTCTGAATCACTATAGAGAATTCTTCTCTAGATACCTAGTTAGTAAGTCTTGCCCACATTCTCAGTATCTAGCTGATTGCCATATTTGGAGTTGAGAAATTTTTTCCCCTGGGTCAGGTCGGCAGAGACTAGAGAGATGTTTTGCCTTCCCCAGAAGCATAGGTCTCTTGCAGAATTAAACTTGTATAAACGGTGTATCCTTTTTAACTTGGAGCCTTTAAAATATAAATGTGAGGACTTCAGTAACTCAGCCAGAGGTTGAGGTTGAAGTGGGTGATGTTCTGTGGGTGATGTTCACCTTCAACATGCAGTACACTAGAGTATATGATTATGATGGCCCCTTCCGATGTTGAACTCTATAAATCTATGAGATCGTCTAACAGACAATACTTTATCCAATACTATACTAATTGATCCAAAGATATATTAACTAAGAATGAGAAGTATGCAGATGGTTTCTTTCCTTCTCTCCTCCCCCCCTTCCCTTATTTATTCTTGGATTTGGACTTCCAACACTCCGGTCATCTGAAGAAGTGGGTGGTGCCCACAAAAGCTCATGATGCCATCTACATGTTTTGTTAGTCTTTAAAGTGCTACTAGACTATTTGTTGTTTAAGTTTGTTTGTTTTTAGAAATACTTAGTTACACTAAAGTACATTTTTTTGGCATTTGTACTTTACATAAGTAATTTATTTTTGTGATAAAAAACCTACTTGAGTAAAAGTTGAAGTAAGAAAATTGTGTACTTTTTATCTCCACCTCCATTTCTGGAAGCACGTAGTTATTCACGACTTTCATCTCCCCACTGACAGTTGTGCAAGACAGCATTCTGATTTGCTAAAGCACAGCCTCATGCACAAAGCCTTTTAATTGCTCAATCACTTTTTCATAGCCGCATCAACACCTTTTAATTCAAAAATAGTATCTATGCAGGGGTGGGGAACCCTGAGCCCGGCAGGCAAGATCCAGCATGTGGGGGAGAAGCAGCATGGTGCTGCGCACTGCCATTCACCCTCTTCCCCCTGGCTGGGGGAAGGTGGTACTGGAAACTGCTCATGAGGGGTATTTTTTGTTGTTTTTTTGGGTGGGGGGTGGCTGCCTGTCACTTGCCCCCGAATGATTTTTCTGTAGATCAGTAGCTCCCGACCCAAAAAACATTCCCCCGATCTACAATTTTCCAGAAGGAGCATCTTCTTCATTAACAGCTGTTTGATACTTAAGATAGTGGAAAACAGTATGGTTCACCCCTGGCCGTAACTTAAGGATCCTTTTGTACTGAAAGATGTTACAGGATCTTCAATGCGCCTTTGATGTCTTCTTTGTTTACAACTTGCCATCAAATTTAAAGAAGTATGTGGAGATATCTAAAAAAAATTTTTCTTGAGTTAAGTCTATAATGATAGCTTTATGTGGGTTGTTTAATGTACTTTGTTGGATCAAGTTTATTTAACTACATATGCAATGCTTCTTAGTTGTGGTGTCTCAACAGACTGCTAACTCAGACTTGTTTGGTGCTTCATTTAAAAAAATATTTATGTTTCATATTTAAATAGGTAGTTACACAGTTTGGAAAATGTTTTCTTTCTCTACTAGAAATCTGGAACAAAACAGGGCCAATATCGCAGATTTTAAAAGCTACAGCTTTTTGAAGCCCTTAGCATTATGTGTCTTCCCCACTTATTGTTGTTAAATTAGCCATTAAATCTGTAAGTACTTGGACGATCCATGATTTCATTGATGTGAATAATCTCGCCACTGATGCAGATCGTAACTTTTTCACGCCGTCCTGTTTTGTGCAGTTCTTGTCCATGTCCTTCCATAAAGAATCCACACAATGTGCTGAAGGCCTTCCTCTTGTTCTTTTTACATCTCGTGGATGCCAATGAAGTGTAAGTGCTGTCCATCTGTTGTCTCTCAGTCTTGCTAAATGACCAGCCCATATCTTTTTCCGATCATATATAACTTGGATATCGTGGACACCGCTTCTTGCGCACAAATCATCAATAGTAACATGCCATAGCCCACTTGTACCCACCATGCGTCTTTCCTTAGCTCTTTGGGTAATCTGCAGCTTTAATTCTTCCGTAAGCAAATCTGCGAGTAGAAGTTATTAATTGAAATTGTAACTGAAAATTGTATTGTATTTTCTTTGCAGAGAAAACACCCTAGTCAGCTGGAAAAATATGCAAGGTTTACTTCTACTGTGCAAAAGAGAAAGAGGGAGTCAGACCACACTTCTGATTCCACAAGCTAGCAGCTCAAGATTGACACTGTGACAAGTCCCATTATGTGTGTATCACAGACCATAGTGGACAAGACAGTTCTGAAGTACATCATTTAAGGTCTTCAGCCATTTATTGTTGTACAGCTACCAGCATTTAAAGACCTCATTCACAATCTACAGCCTAACTCTACCAGCATATCAAGACCTACTCTTCATACAAAGATCTTTGATGCTGCCAAAACCATGAAGAGAAATTTGATTGATGCCATGAGTGAAGTGCAATACATTGCCACCACCATAGACTGCTGGATGGCCAGGCAACACAGCTTCATTGCTGTAACAGCTCACTGGATTGGTCCCAAGAGTCTGGAAAGACATTCTGCTGAACTAGCATGTAGGCATCTAAAAAGTTCACACACCTTTGATGTTTTGGCCGGTGCCTTAAATGACATTCATTCTGAATATCAAACAAGAGAGAAGATTGTTAGAACAACAACAGACAATGGGTCAAATTTCCGCAAAGCTTTTAAAATATCTGGCAGCAAAAACCACCAGAATACTGAAAGCAGCAGTCTGGAAACAGAGGAAAAAACTGATGATGATGGTGATGAAAACAAAGTTGAAGTTCACAAAATTGGAGACATCCTGAACACAGATAATGGCCTTGAGTACCACCTACCAAAACACCACCGTTGTGCCTGCCACTTATCGAACCTGATTTCATCTTATATGTTGTACAGGCTGAATCAAATGACAGTTACAAAAACCTGGCCAGGTCCACTTTGGCCAAATGCCAAGCACTGTGGATTAAACTGGATGCTCAGGTATTGGAGAAGAAATGATGGAAGCAGAATGCAAGCTACAGTTCATTCAGCGAAACCAGACAAGATGGAACTATGTTCATAGCTGTGGAGAGAATTCTGCACATACTGAATGAACAAGGAGAAGGGGCCATCAGAAATGTGTTTGCAGCACTCGAAATTAACATGTAAATAGCAGTTCTTTTCTTTATACTTTGTTTAAAAAACCTGATCATGCCGTATTTAACTCAATTAACAATGTCTATTAACTATTTTACAGTCTGAATCCAGCAGAGCTGGCCTTTTTGGCAGAAAATGCCATGGTCATGGGCCCAGTGCAAAAGCACTAAATATTCTCCAAGCAGAGACCAGAGCGCAAACAGGATGGCTGCTACCTACACTATACCTAGGGTGAGAGGTAGATATGCTGGAGGGCAGGGATAGGGTCCAAAGTGACCTAGACAGATTAGAGGATTGGGCCAAAAGAAATCTGATGAGATTCAACAAGGACAAGTATAGAGTCCTGCACTTGGGATGGAAGAATCCCAAGCACTGTTACAGGCTGGGGGCCAACTGGCTAAGTAGCAGTTCTGCAGAAAAGGACCTGGGGATTACAGTGGATGAGAAGCTGAATATGAGTCAACAGTGTGCCCTTGTAGCCAAGAAGACGAATGGCATATTAGGTTGCATTAGGAAGAGCATTGTCAGCAGATCTAGAGAAGTGATTATTCCCCTTTATTTGGCTCTGGTGAGGCCACATCTGAGTAGTGTCCAGTTATGGGCCCCCCACTATAGAAAGGATGTGGACGCATTGGAGAGGGTCCAGCGGAGGGTGACAAAAATGATTAGGGGGCTGGAGCACATGACCTATGAGGACAGGCTGAGGGTTTTGGGTTTGTTTAGTCTGCAGAAGAGAAGAGTGAGGAGGGATTTGATAGCAGCCTTCAACTTCCTGAAGGGAGGTTCCAAAGATGGCAGAACAAGGAGCAATGGGCTCAAGTTACAGTGGGGGAGGTCTAGGTAGGATATTAGGAAAAACTATGACTAGGAGGGTGGTGAAGTACTGGAATGGGTTACCTAGAGAGATGGTGGAATTTCCATCCGTAGAGCTTTTAAGTCTCGACTTGACAAGCCCTAGCTGGGTTGATTTAGTTGGGATTGGTCCTGCCTTGGGCAGGGGACTGGACTTGATGACCTCCTTAGGTCTCTTCCAGCTCTATGGTTTTATGATACCAGCTGGATTCAAAACTGCAAAGGCTCTAGATGTCCTCCAAATTCTGTAGGCCACGGATAGATGCACTTCAGCATGGCATAGCAGTGTTTTGGTGAAATGTTTGAGGACCTGGAGTTGGTTGCAGCTGCAATCGTGCTGCCAAAGTTTAAGACTGCTTGGACCGAGGATGATGCTGTTATTAGAAAAGGTAAAATAATGTGTTAAAGCAATACAGCCTGTCAAAACAGGCTCTCCCATGCGGTATAGCTGCAATAGGCTGACTGAAAAAGCTTTCCGTTTGACTTGTTTTAGGTGAGAATACTTTTTACCTACTAGCTAATATTTATGGTAAAAATAAAACATGTATGTTGAATTCATGTGTCATATGTTTAGTTCTACACTGAAAAGTTATGAGTAAAAGCAGGTTTATTCTTGGATTGATTAAAAAGAGCCAACTAGATCTGAAAGCTCATTAGTTGGCAGCACTATTTTTCTGTAATTTTATTTATTTATTTACATAACTAACACCAGTTTTTATGTTAGTTCTCATTAATTTATTTTCTAGCACAGGTCTTGACTATGTAAGACAACAGATGGAGCCCCTACTATATCCACTTGACTAGAAGAATGGCTCCTTCGATGAAGAAAACTTGTTTGCTTCAATGAAGTCCTCTTGCACAAATGAAACTGCAAAGCAGCCTGATGGGTATTTAGCCTGCCTGGCAGACACCATGAATCTGCTGCAGTCCTTTCTTACAATCAGGGAGTTGTCCATCAGGGCCAAGACACATCTCTTCACTGTTGCTGGACTCATATTTTGTCCCAGGAGAGCAAGGCTTGACTTTGATAATTTTGAAAATTAAACTGCTTCTAAGGTTAAACAAATCGTTTTGTAATTAATCATTCGGATGCTAAAATGCATGCTTGTGAATTTGGTCAAATTACAGAAATTTATTTTGTCTCCTGTATTTAATTTGGTCACTCTTTAGCTTCATAAATGAAAGCTGCAACTACATTTAAATTTTAGATTTGAAATTATATAAAGAGAGAAAGAATGTATATAAATAAATAAAATGATTCCCTATGATAAGTCGGGTGGTTAACCATAGATTTCCATAGGATGCCTACCTTTTACTTCTAGATACTTAAATATAATTCAGATATGATACTTTTGTACTTTTACTCAAATAGTTTTCCAGAAGGATACATTGACTTTTACTTATTTACATTTTTTCCAAAGTAGCAGTACTTTTACTCTCACTGGAAATTAGAGTGATTTAATAGGTTAAAGCAGAAAAACACACACACACACACATAAATGAGTTGCAGTCTTAGGGCATGTCTATACTTCAATGACATAGCTGCGCCAATGTAGTGTTTTAAGTACTTAAATGAAGGTACTCTAAGCTGATGGGATGTAATTAATCCACCTCCCTGAGAAGCCTTAGCTATAATCGGCAGGAGAAATCCTCCTACTGACAAACTGCTGTCTACACAGGAGATTATATCAGTATGTAATTATATCACTATAGATCTGTAGTGTAGACAAGACCTTAGGTTTCAAAAGGAGGTAGAAACTTTTATAATAATAAGCAAGCTAATTAAGTCATTTAAGACTATCCTGACCAAGCACTGGGAACCCTTTGCTTATTCTCAGAAATCTTTCCCTCTTGGGCTACGTCTACACTGCGGGGGTTTTTCAGCAGAAGATATGCAAATGAAGTGCTCATTAGCATCTCTCACACTCTAATTTGCGTATCCTCTTCTGATCCTTTTTGCGGAAGAGGTTTTGCCTTTAAAAAGCTCCGTGTAGACAGGGCCATTAGCATGGGGTACAGATATAAGTGAGACTGCTACATGCAACATTCTACAAACATTTCATAAAGTCTAGGCAATAAACTCATTCTTATAAACCTCACATCTATTTTAATAATGATAGCACACAGGTGAGCCATTTTCCAGCTATGTTTTGGTCAGTGTCCAGTTAGGCCCATGAGCTGGCACCTGATCTGCAAATGTCACAGCAACACTGGGAACAAAGATGTTGAGAATTTAATACAAACGTAACTAGTTTCTGTAAGAAACAGTGTTATGTCTTTAAAATTTGTAAAACCACATAAAATATGTAAAACCACACACCCCACGTTTACACTAACATTATCTAAAGTAAAATAAAATTAGGCATTTGAAATTGAAATTTGTAAAATAGACCTGACTAAAATAAAAATGAATGTGCATCTTCATAGATAAAACTCAGGCCACATCATTTTGAAATTACCTTTCTTTTCTTAAGGCCATGTCTACACTGGGAAGGTTTGGTGATAAAAGTGACATGCAAAAGTTGCCAAAAGTGAAAACCAGTCAAACCAGTTTTGGTGCTTTGCACTGTCAACATTTCATGATCACATTGCTCTGTACTGTCAACAGGGTGCTAGCAATGTGAGTAAGCATCCCACAGTACAGTGTTGTGAGAAGGCAGAGCTGATCCCTGCACTCTTTGGGATTCCCCTGTAGCTGTGAGCACTCTGTGCTGAGGAACATCAAGGCAGTGCAGCAATCTTTCCAGCCCTCCCCTAGAAGCAGTAGTCTGCCTGCTATTGTGTTCTTAGCGGGGCAGAGCTGGAGCATTCCAATGATTTGTTCTTTCTTTGTTCCCCAAACAAAGCAGCTCACTCAGCTGTCAGATACTTCCTAGAGCTTTGAAAGGGATGGTGATCACAACACACTGAGCACAGCCATCAGGACAGGCACTATGGGATACTGGCAGAAGCCAGTTCTGTTGAAAAAACAAAGAACAGACTCCATATTGGCTCTCTTGACAATAAAGGGAAGTCTGGAAGTTTTGTGTCGCCAAAACTGAGTGTTTTTCCTGACATGTTGCATTGTAGTGCAAATGCTCACTGTTTTGTCACCAAAAAGCCATTTCTGGTGACAAAAGTTGCATGTGTAGACAAGTCCTCAGACATTTGGTGTATTTCTGCAGCTTCTGGTTCAGTGTTGAACACAATCTACCAAAATACCTTGAGGAACAACAATGCCATAGGATGTATGGCCTCACTAGATGCAGAAAGGATTAGAAATCCTACTGTAATAACAGCTCAAACTCAAGAGGTTTTTCTTTTTCAGATAAATATACCCATTTTGAGGTCTCTTTCACACTGGAGTGAAACAAAAACAATGTAATTGAAATCAATGGACTTACCCTAGTGTGTCAGAAGAGAATCAGATTCGGTGATTCTTGAAACTAGACTCTCAGCTGGGGTAAATCAGCACAGTTCCATTCTAGTTGCTGAATATTTTGGTTTACACCGTTGGTCAGTTATTTTAACCCAAAATGAACCTCTAATTCTGACAGTGGGCCATCAGTTAAAAAGAATACACTGACTGAATCTAAAAAATAAGAAAATTATATTAGATCATTCAATGGTAAATGAAGAGCTGTGTAACATACACACTACTTCTGCAGTATCTATTAAGGTACCCTTAAGTGTTTTTTCATGTTCCTTTTAGTTTCCTAATGCAGTGAAATATTTCAGCTCTTCCCAGACCTTTCCTAACAATAACAACTCTGCACAAATAAAATGTCTTTCCACAGAATCTCTCAAAGATCTGCGCAACAGGTATTGTTTCCTTCATTTTACTAATGGAGAAATTGAGACTCAAAGGCCAGATTTTCAACTGGCATAAACCAACATAGCTCTATGGAACTCATTTATAGTAGCAGAGCGTTTGGTAATAGAGTTTAAGTGACTTACCTAATTACGCTCTAAAAGCCATGGTAAGTCAAGAACAGAATTCAGCTGCCCTGTCATACAGTTTAATGACGAAACAAGCTGTACTTACATAAGAACATAAGAACGGCCGTGCCGGGTCAGACCAAAGGTCCATGTAGCCCAGTATCCTGTCTGCCGACAGTGGCCAGCACCAGGTGCCCCAGAGGGGGGGGTGGACCGAAGACAATGATCAAGCGATTTGTCTCCTGCCATCTCTCTCTCCAGCCTCTGACAAACAGAGGCCAAGGACACCATTTTATCCCCTGGCTAATAGCCTTTTATGGACCTAACCTCCATGAAATTATCTAGCTTCTCTTTAAACTCTGTTATAGTCCCAGCCTTCACAGCCTCCTCTGGCAAGCAGTTCCACAGGCCGACTACACGCTGTGTGAAGAAGAACCTTCTTTTATTAGTTTTAAACCTGCTACCCATTAATTTCATTTGGTGTCCTCTAGTTCTTCTATTTAGGGAACGAATAAATAACTTTTCTTTATCGGCCCTCTCCACTCCACTCATGATTTTATACACCTCTATCATATCCCCTCAGTCTCCTCTTTTCTAAACTGAAAAGTCCCAGTCGCTTAACCTCTCCTCATATGGGACCCGTTCCAAACCCCTAATCATTTTAGTTGCCCTTTCTGAACCCTTTCCAAGGCCAAAATATCTTTTTGAGGTGAGGAGACCACATCTGTACACAGTATTCAAGATGTGGGCGTACCATAGTTTTATACAGGGGCAGTAAGATATTCTGGGTCTTATTTTCTATCCCTTTCTTAATAATTCCTAGCATCCCATTTGCCTTTTGACCGCCGCTGCACACTGTGTGGAAGTTTTCAGAGAACTGTCCACGATAACTCCAAGATCTCTTTCCTGATTTGTCGTAGTTAAATTAGCCCCATCATACTGTACGATAGTTGGGGTTATTTTTCCCGATGTGCATTACTTTACACTTATCCACATTAAATTTCATTTGCCATTTTGTTGTCCAATCACTCAGTTTGGTGAGATCTTCTTGGAGTCCTTACAGTCTGCTTCTGTCTTGACTATCCTAAACAGTTTGGTATCATCTGCAAACTTTACCACCTCACTGCTTACCCCTTTCTCCAGATCATTTATGAATAAGTTGAACAGGATTGGTCCTAGGACTGACCCTTGGGGGACACCACTAGTTACCCCTCTCCATTCTGAAAGTGTACCATTTATTCCTACCCTTTGTTTCCTGTCTTTTAACCAGTTCTCAATCCAAGAAAGGACCTTCCCTCTTATCCCATGGCCATGTAATTTACACAAGAGCCTTTGGTGAGGGACCTTGTCAAAGGCTTTCTGGAAATCTAAGTATACTATATCTACTGGATCCCCTTGTCCGCATGTTTGTTAACCCCTTCAAAGAACTCTAATAGATTAGTAAGACAGGATTTCCCTTTACAGAAACCATGTTGACTTTTGTCCAAGAAATTATGTTCTTCTACATGCTTCACAATTTTATTCTTTACTATTGTTTCAACTAATTTGCCAGGTACTGAAGTTAGACTTACCGGTCTGACTTCTACCTTCCTTATTCATATTATGGATTAAAAAAAATAGTTCAACACAGTTAAGTAGATTGAAACCACAATCTGGCCACTACAACGGGTCCAGTCACACCAATATAAGTCTGCAATAATTCCATAGACAGTGAGCTTCAGGTCTTTGTGAAGTTGATGGATTTTCACTCCATATGGCTGAATGCAGTGCCTTGCATGTTCAGGAGCTTCAGTGGTTAAGATACTGGGAAGTTGCACCAGGGCCAGGCAATTCAAAGGGGACCAGGATCTGGGGTTCCCAGCTGCTGCCACTGTTAGGAAGGCAGCAGTGGGAGCCAGAGCCCCGGGCCCTTTCAATTGCCACTGGAGCACTGCACTGTGTACTCCATGTGGCTCTGAGGGTTGGAAAGGAGGGCATGCCATGCTCTGGGGGGCACAGGAGGTTGGTTACCTGCTCCTGCCCCTGCTACCTGAAGCTCTGCCACTTCCATGAGTACAGAGCCACCTTCACACACACACACACCTCGCCCAGGGGTCTGCAGAAGCTGTTGGCTCCCCTGCAATCAAGGACAGAGAGAGAGAGAGAGATGAAGCAAACAGAGAGGATAGTAAGAGGTTTTTTTTTTTTTTTTTTTTAAAGAAAAATGTTAAGAGTCAAAAGAATCCTTACAAGCATATTGGTCCTTCATTAGATGGAAACAACAGAATTATCAGTAATAATGCAGAGAGGACAGTATTGCTCCATAAATTGCTCTGCTCCACATAGAGGAAAAAAATAAAACAAAGGCGGTACACAGGTGCCAGGTTCCTCCTTGCTTTGGGAGGGATCAATTCCCGCTCTGTCCCAGGCCTTGCTGCCGCTCCACTCCTTTCCTCAAGCTCCCCACCTTGCCATGCCTCTTCCCACCCAATTCTGCCCTCTCCCCCAAGCATGCCCTGTCCCTCGGAGGTGCTGGGAAGATGGGGGAGGAGTGGACTGATGGTGGGTGCTAATGATGACAGCCAGAGACAGGACAACAGATGGGGAGGGCTCTCAGGCTATGTCTACACTATGTGTTTTGTCGGAAGAGGCAATGCAAATGAAGAGCTGATTAGCATTTTGTCACGCTTCATTTGCATAATCTATTCTGATCCGTTTTTGCGCAAGAGGGTTTTGCACAAACCCATGCAGTGTGGATGTGTCCGTTTTGCGCAAAAACCCCTTTTTGCGCAAGATCATTATGCCTCTCTGGTAGAGGGCTCTCTGGGAGAGGCATAATGATCTTGCATAAAAAGGGGGTTTTGCGCAAAATGGACACATCCACACTGCATGTTTTTGCAAAAAAAAACGGATTGGAATAGATTATGCAAATGAAGCGTGACAAAATGCTAATCAGTACTTCATTTGCATTGCCTCTTCCAGCAAAACACATAGGCTACGTCTACATTGCGCTTTCTTGCGCAAGAACATATGCAAATGAGGTGTGATTAATATCGCTGTGCCTCATTTGCATACTTAATGAGCCACCATTTTTGCGCAAGAAGGAGCAGTCTACACTGCTCCTTCTTGCACAAAAGCCCCCTCTTGTGCAAGAGCCATTCTGCCTGAAAATAAACGGGGTGTAGACTGCTCCTTCTTGCGCAAAAGCCCCTTGCGCAAAAATGGCAGATCATTAAGTATGCAAATGAGGCACGGCGATATTCATCACCACACCTCATTTGCATATGTTCTTGCACAAGAGAGCGCAATGTAGACATAGCAAGAGCGTAGACATAGCCTGAGTTACTACCATTATTTTTTTCACAAGTGTATGGCTGGAGGCTCTTGCACTCAAGCTCATAGTCTAGCTGATTATTGTATGTGGGGGCAGGAAGATTTTTTTACTTGGGACACAGTGGCAGAGACTCTGAGGTTTTTTTCATCGTCCTCTGAAGCGCAGGACAGGGCCACTTGCTAGTTTAAACTAGATTAAAGGCAGATTGAGCATAACTTGGTAACTTCAGTAACTCAGACAAAGTTTATGGTTCTAATTCAGGAGGAGTGTGTGAATTCTATGACTTGCAATGCGCACAAAGTCAGACTAAGATCGGAAGGGACATTGGGAACATCTAAAGTCTGAATCACTCTTTCTATTCCACCAGTATCTCAATTGCTAAATAGAAGCTAAACAAGTTTGACATTTTCAAGTTAGCAAGTCCAGATAACTTTTAGCAAGAGAGTTTTAGAAGAGCTGGCAGATAATCTTGCTGGACCATTAATATTGATTTTCAAAATCTTGGCACCTGTGGAAGTACCAGAAAAACTAATACTGTGTAAATTTCTAAGATGATAAATTAGATGATCTTAGATTGGCATCTATCCAAGAAAAAACAATGGAGCAACCGATACAGGACTAGGTTAAGAATTAAATGAGGGTAACACAATTAACGAAAATCAACATGAGTTTATGGAAAATAGACCCTCTCAAAACTAATTTGATCTCATTTTTGGTGAGTTTACAAGTTTAGTTGATAAAGGGAAGAGTACTGACATAATGAATTTCTGTAAGACATTTGACTAGATAATCAAAATGTTGTGCAGTAAGGCCTGTTTCAGAGTGGCATTTCATTCTAGCTTTTTAATCAAATATTTCAATTTAAGCCTCAACATATGTTCTGACATCTTAAACTAGAGGATACTTAAAATGAAACCTCTGAAATGTTATGGTTCTGAGGCATATTAGATGCTGTGGTGTCTAATGTAAAGAGTCTAGTTCAATTCAATAAAGGTACAAAATAAATCACACCACTATCAAGTGTCACCCTGCTGATGTGGAAAAAAAATTAAACATTGCAACAAGTTATTAAATTGTTAATGGCCACATTCTATTCTTGGGTTTGTGGTTTGGTGCATCCTGGGCACAATGTCAAACTGCATCAACAGTGACAGCCTCTGACAAGCTCAGGGGGTAAAAAGAAGGTTGAATGAATAAACTGTTCTGTAAATAAAGAGACACTGTAACCATTTAACGAGAACAGGGACAGGATTTCATTTAGAAAATTAACACCGATTTCGGAGATGGCAAAAAGCTGCAATTTTCTAAATCTCATCCTTGCTAGTTAGGAAAAGGTTATGTTCCTTGCTAATGAGAAACATGGAGTGCCCCCTTCCTGGAGGAAAGCTCAGGATATCAACTGCATAAAAAAGCGGGGGAGGGGGGGCGGGAGGCAACATCAATATAGTTCTACACAGGGGTATTCCTTCATTTTAATTCAGAAAATAAGTTATATAAATTGCTGAGGTGGGAAACAAAAGAAAAAAAAATGCTACACAGTGATCTTTTAACTTAGAAATAACCTTTGGTATGAGATTTGGGAAAAACATTTTCAGTTTTTTTTTTTTTACCTTTAAAAGAAAATCTATCATGAAACCTATTTGTTGAAGGCTTTGGTTGGAAAAAAAAAAGAAAAAGAAAAAGGTTTTTTTATTGAAAGAGACAACAAATGTTTCACTTCAACTACTTTCAAGCCTTTTCTTTTGACTTTTCAATTCAAAACAGTGTTTCAAATTGGTGTTTGATAAATTAAAAAAAACAAAACAAAAAAACAGTGAAAAACCCTGAAATTGCTAATTCAAAGGAAAACTTGTTGGGAAAAATCCTTGAGTTGACTGAAAAGGAGTCAAAAACTTGAAAAAAAAGTTCTGAGTTGATGCAAAGTGACTTTGTGTGGGGGTGAGGGGGAGCAGGATGTTAGTTTTCATTTCAACAAAAAAATTTGTGAAAAAAGATTGTGGTTCAGATCCAAAAATTTAAGCTGTTTTCAGTTTGCCCCCCCCCCCCAAAAAAAAAAAACAAAAACAGAAAAATCCAGTGTTATGGGGTTTTTTTGGTGGGGTTTTGTTTTTGTTTTTTTGCACCTAACCCTATAGGACCGGGGCAATAATTTTTGACAGTAGGGAGACTGGAGTCTGGGAGGGAGTATGGGTGAAGGAGGCGGTTGTGACCTAGGGCAGGAGACTGGAGAGCAGGGGTTTGCGATATGACCTAGAGTAGGAGGGTATTGTCATCTGCTGTAGGAGACTAGGGTGCCAGATCTAGGAGGGGTATGGGTGTAAGATGGGGACAGAGGATTTGGGTATGTCGAGTGGGGGGGCATAGGGTGGGGTGCCAGAATCAGGCTGTGGCCAGGAGACTTACCAGCCAGCAACAGGCCTGCCTCCCTACAAAACTAAGGCTTGCAGAGCTTGAAACATTTGCCAGCCTGCCTGCTTGCCTGGACATATGCTTCACTGAATAACTGAGAGGAGAGGGGGCATGGTTCTTCTTGGCTGCCTGTTTCTCAAACAAGCAGCTACCACTGGCTGGTTTCTGGCCAGAAACTGGCCAATGGGATTGTGCTGGGGGTGGGACGACTCCTGAAACTTCCTCTCCCCTCCAGTTTTAAAACACAAATAGAGCCCTGCAGCAGTGTTTCTGCATGGGCTGCAGGGCAAGCAGGGGAGCCTGTCTGGGGCTCCCTGCTGCCTCCATGGGCCAGATCCGGTGGCTTGGCGGGCCATATCCAGTCCGCAGGCCGTATTTTGACCAGGCCTGCTATAGGATATATTTCATGTGTATCTTCCTTTTTTCCCTCCTGTTCCTGCCTCCCCAAAATAGTCACTATTAAAACAATATATTAATTTTCCATGGTTATTTCCTAGTCTTTGTATAAGGAAAGGCTGTATGATCTCATCTCACTAGGTGGTGTTAAATGCTGGGGTGAAGTTAATTGCAGCCAGTGCGCAGACTTCATTCTGCAGTTGTTTATCAGGCACAACTTTCTGGAACTATAGCTTCCAATATTTAAATCAATAAATGTGGCCAAGGACTAGGCCTATATACTGGGCACCATGACGAACAGGTCCTATCTTTTTATAAATATAGACAGATGAGATGTGCTTTTTTTAAACTGCTGCTTGTTTAGTGGAAAGATCCTTTGTTTCCATAAACAGTTAATATATTCCCATTGTTCGGAGGATTCTTCCTGTTATTCAACATCAATTTACAGCCTCCTAAAATATTCTTTTGTCCATACTGCAGACAAGGACTACAGTCAAATTAAAGAAAAAAAATGCTGCCAAGGAGACAGAGAAGTTAGATTGATCCAAGCAAAACAATGGAGTTCAAAAGTTAGAATTATTTTCATCATTCTAATTCATAAAAAATAAAAACTCTAAAAATGGACAGAATTATGGTATTCACCTAGTCATGGGGAACGTACACAAATGACTGACTGCATGGTACTTCCATTTTTGTACCAATGCAATGTAGAAAGAAAGGCTCAGTCAGGTACCCATTCTGGGCCAGTGAGTTTAGAGGCATTTCACTGGTTTAGTAAATGCTCTTCTTTGGAAACAGCCATTATTTATACACCACTAAGTGTACACAATTCTTTACAGCAAGCATTCCCACAAATACACAATAGCTACAAAGCCATACACTTATGCAGTCCTTTAAAAACCCAGCCACAATATCTGACAATTGTTAATTAAGGTGGTGCATTCCATATAGTAGTAATATGTGGGAAATGTGCAGAGGCCTGGGCTCAGACATAAGGGACATGGAAGTCTGACAACATAGCCACGCATGAGCAATACTCAAGCGTATCAAAATGAATGCATTCAGAGAGGTGACATACCTGTTCTGAGGACAGATATACAGCCAATGGTGCAGTGACTCAGGCAACAGTCTCATTTAAACAAATATTCCCTCCCCATCTTGAGAAAAATTCAGAGATCCTGCCCCCCACTTTCTTCTCCAGGTTTTGCCTATTAAGTTAACTGCCATTCAGGGATTTCCTAGTGTCTTTAAAATAAAACAAAAAAACAAAAACAATCACAAAAGATTATTACTTTAGGGGAGGCTCTCCATCAAGGCTGCATCCACATGACAGTCATGTGGCACTTATCAAATTAAACACCCACTCAGATGTATAGGTTCCAGAGCAGTTAACTGGGGTGCTGGCTCCACCTCATGCTGATCAGCCTTCCATCCTCTGATGAAAGACAGCTAGTGAGGAACCGCTAATCACCCAGTGGGCATGCTATCTGCCACCTACATCTTCATTTCACAGTGCCTGAACCTTGCATATGGCATCAGAGAAAATTCTCAAATCTGTTCTTTGTATTTCCAATCTCCATTCTGAATAAGCAAAAAATCATTTCATCCTAAGATGGTCACTGATAAACAGCCAAGAGAAAGAAAGAAAGAAAGAAAGAAAGAAAGAAAGAGAGAGAGAGAGAGAGAATGTGTGTGTGGCTCATTAGAATCAAAGATCTGAGGTAAATGACAAGAGTGAGCATGTGCAGTAACAGGTCATACAGAGCAGTGTTTCTCAATCTTTTTTTATAAAGTACCCCCAGTACCTACAGTTTTCAGACACACAACATTTTTTTTCTATCATTACAATACATTTGTTTAAACAACTTAATTGTAGCCGAGCAGGCGATGAAATTTTTGGGTGTAAAGAGTACAAAAATAATAAATGCTGTAAAACGTAAAACAAAAATTCAGTTTTCTCCAAATTTCAGTTGTATTGATGTACCCCCCAGACTTCTCTCAAGTACCCCTAAGGGTACTTGTACCACTGGTTGAGAAACACTGATATAGAGGTCATCCATGAAGCATCCGTTAAGCAGTTAGTTGGCCAGAATGTACTCCTACTGGTCACAACTTGTTTTAAAGGACAGAGTTGTCAATCAGAATTCCGAGGTAAGGATCAAAACTGAGCATGTGTGAGTGAGGTAACTGTTGCTAAGAATAGAAAGGTATATAAAGAGCTATAATGTAGTTAAAAGACAAACTGACCTCCAGCAACAGTTTTGGTGTTCAGAGGCTGTGTCTGAGGTGAGGGAAGAGCTGGGGAACCAGCAACAGAAGCTAAAGAAAAAGTGCTGCAAAGGGAGAAAAGAAAGCTGGAAAGGGAAGGACTGACTGACCAAAGTAGTAGCAGTAATTTGATTTTTAAAAAGAAAGCAGCAACATATTTATACAAGCTTAATACCTTTAATGATAGTTTAGGATAGTATATAGTATTTAATTATATTTTACTTGCGTGAACTTTAAAGGAATTTAAGATCTACAGTCAGCAATTTCCTGCAAACTGGCCACTAGCAACAAATTGCTTCACAGAGAATCATATACTTTTGTAGTAGGAGTCCTTTTTAAGGTTCAATAGCAAAGAGATGTTTGTCTCAAGGATTTTGTGCCTTGATTAGAGTTTTTAGATCTGTGCCTCTTGCTCTACTCATCTGAAGAAGTAGGATTTTTGTTAGTGTCTCAGGGCATGTCTACACAGCAGGGCAAAAGTCAAATTAAGATACACAACTTCAGCTACGTCAGTTGCTTAGCTGAATTTGAAATAGCTTAATTCAGCTTTTGGCACTGTCTACACAGCAGGAAGTCAAAGGAAGAACACTTTTTCTTAGTCTTCTCTTACTCCTTGTGAAATGAGGGTTACAGGAGTCAGAGTAAGAAGTCCTCCATCTCGACATTATTTTGAAATAATGGTTTGTTGTGGAGACGCGCACTTTGTTATTTTAAAATAATGCTGCGGTGTAGACATACCCTGAGGTGCTTCAGGACCGCTCTTTTTTCCTTTTTTTTTTTTAATTTACAGACCACCACACTTACCTCTCTGAGATCATATTGTAGTAGTAAGGATTATTAGTAACTTAAATAAAAAGTACTTTGTTTTGGAAAGAACACTGTCAGTATCAATTGCTTTATTGGAATATTATATCCATGTCCTTTGGGGTTTCCTTAACAACCCTGGGAACTTTTATCTTGGGAAGAACAGACTAAGGAGGCAATTGGCAGGTTATTGTAGACATGCTCCAAAATCTGTGTATCGGGGTAAGAATGACAGCCACCAGAGACTGCAGTCACAAGTCCCACTTACAGAGGGAATCACTTTGACTTTCAGTTAAGCTCTGTGCAACCACCTCAGGGAAGTAAATCCTCCCTCATGATAGGTGCAGGTCTATGGGTATGTCTACACTACAAAGTTAATTTGAATTAAGTAGTTAGTTCGAATTAAGTAGTTCGAATTAAGGGCTGTGTAGCCACTTAATTCGAACTAGTGGGAGGCTAGCCCTTCCCAGCTTGCCCTGGTGGCCACTCTGGGCCAAACCAGGGAAACTCTTCTGCCCCCCTCCTGGCCCCGGAGCCCTTAAAGGGCCACGGTCTGGCTACAGTGCCCGTGCCAGGTGCAAGCCTGCCAGCACCCGGCCAGCAGACCCTGCACCTGGCACGGCATGAGCCAGCCACCCGCTGCCACCCAGCCCTCCCCCTCTTCCCAGGACCAGGCTGGCGGCTCCCAGGAGCCTGCCCGGGGTTGCAAGAGGCGGGCGCCCGCCTGGTCTAGTGCGGAGGTTGTGGACCTCATCCAGGTTTGGGGGGAGGCCTCCAACGTCCACGATCTCCGCACTAGGCACAGGAAAGTGGCCGTCCAGGGCAGGATAGCTGCCAGCCTGGCCACCAAAGGCCACATGCGAACCCAGGAGCAGGTTTGCATGAAAATCAAGTTGGTCCAGTGAGACCCCCGACCCTGCGCCCTGAGTTTAGAACATAAGAACGGCCGTACTGGGTCAGACCAAATATCCATCTAGCCCAGTAGCCTGTCTGCCAACAGCGGCCAACACCAGGTACCCCGGAGGGGATGGACCAAAGGCAATGACCAAGCCATTTGTCTCGTGCCATCCATCTCCAGCCTTCCACAAACAGAGGCCAGGGTCACCGCTCCTACCCCCTAGCTAATAGCACTCCATGGACCCAACCTCCATGACTTTATCTAACTTCTCTTTAAACTCTGTTATAGTTCTAGCCTTCACAGCCTCCTGTGGCAAGGAGTTCCACAGGTTGACTATTTGCTTTGTGAAGAAGAACTTTCTTTTATTAATTTGAAGCCTGCTACCCATTAATTTCATTTGGTGTCCTCTAGTCCTTATATTATGGGAACTAATGAAGAAGTTTTCTTTATGCACCCTCTCCACACCACTCATGATTTTATAGACCTCTATCATATCCCCCCTCAGTCTCCTCTTTTCTAAGCTGAAAAGTCCCAGTCTCTTTAGCCTCTCTTCATATGGGACCTGTTCCAAACCCCTAATCATTTTAGTTGCCCTTTTCTGAACCCTTTCCAAGGCCAAAACATCTTTTTGAGGTGAGGAGACCACATCTGTACACAGTACTGAAGATATGGCGTACCATAGTTTTATACTTCCCCTCCTCCTTCTTCCCTGGCTTCCCCTACCAGCTCCCTCCTCCCAGGTTTCCCCTCCCCTCTCCCACCCTCTCATCCCCTCTCCCACCTCCTTTTCCCAGTCTCCCCAGAGGTTCATCTCCCCCCACCCCCAGTTTTGTTAAATAAAGAGAGTTTCTATTTTTGACCACGTGTCCTTTATTTTTTACATCAGGAAGGGGGGCTAGGGAGGGGTAAATGGAAGGAGGTGAGGGAGGAATGGGGCACGAGCCCCCGATAGGGAGGACTGGGGTGGCTCTGTGGGCTCCTCGGGATGGAAGCTCTCCTGCAGGGCCTCCTGGATCCTGACAGTCCCCCGATTGACCCCCCCGGATGGCAGCCTGTGGCAAGTGCAGCCGGGCTGATGGCCGACTGCTGTGATGTGCCTAGTGTGGGCACTCAGGGCACTCCAAGACAGGACTGCTTTGCTGTCCCTCATCGAGGTAGACAAGCAAGCAGGGAACCCTGAGAACTGTCTGTCCGGGGTGAGGGTCGGGTCCCTTTAAGCACAGCCCTCGGCTAGCCTGAGGCAGCAGCTCCACACTCTAAGTCCTGGTTCCGGCCAGCCTTAACTTCGGTTCAGGGTCCACTCAATGTGGACATGCTAGTTCAAATTAGCAAAACACTAATTCAAATTAGTTTTTAGGTCTAGATGCGCTAATTCGAATTAGCTTAGTTCGAATTAACTAATTCGAATTAAGTTAGTTCGAATTAGTGCTGTAGTGTAGACATACCCTTTGTGTTTATGAGGAAGACTTGCTCCTCACCATGAAAAAGAAAAATGTTTGGCCCAGAGGAAAATAGTATCTTTTATTCCTTCTAAATCCACTTGTCAGTTTTAGCATCTGTCCAATTGTTTTCTCATTATGAAGCTGTGTAAAAAAAAAAAAAAATAGAGGGCATACTGGAGTGTTTGTATTTGCAACTGCATTGCTCATATAACACTAGCTGAGGCTGTTCTGGTCAACATTTGAATGCCTTCATGTGCTAACTTCTTGAAGGTATATTGAACTTGAAGCCTTAATATAGACCATTTGTTAGCTTTATGTTCTGTCAGTCACTTTGCTGCATGCGGAGATAGACCTTCGATAGAATTTTGTAACCTAGCAGGTTTGTCACAGCTTATTTATTTAGGAATTAATCCCGCAAGGTCCTGGTCATTTCCTGTAAGGTGCTGTGCAATCTTAACTCACTTTGATTGTGAGACCCCCCTCAGTGCACTCTGCAGATCAGGTCTCAGATATGCAGCTGTGCTTTGAACTTTTGAGGGTTTTTGCACAGTCATATTTATGGCAGTTGTAAAATGCTGAGAGTCAGCTGAAGCCTGGGTCAGCATACTCTCCAAATGACCAGTCTCTCAACAGCACCCAAGACATTTGAGGACTGCAGATTTTCACTTCGTCACAAGTATGGAGTTTATTTTTGGAGGGTTGATTTGACAGATAATTTAGGCATGCCATTTGTTTCTTGACATTCTAGAAGCAAAAAATATCCTTTTACTGGAAGCTCAAACTTAGTCTTTGTGTTCAATTTGGCTGCAAAATTTCTGGCAGAAGGAACACCAGTATTTGTTTGCACTCAATCCCTGCACTCATGATAAAAACTTCTCAACCCCATTGGCAACCATTCAGAAATGCCACCAAGCATATACAACTGAAAGAAAAGAAATTAAAAAAGCCAATTATCCTTGAATTTTAACCCAAGGAAAATTCATGGAAGTGGAACTTTAAGCATGAGGTACAGTTTTAGTGTTTCTAATTATAGAGATATATGTCCATGATTTTGATATCTGTATCTGTCTATCTATAAAATTAAACTTTTTTCTTTCTACCCAATCAGTGGTCTTGTCAATATCGGAACATTAAGATTAAAAGTCAGTGGAGAGAAGCATGCCTTGCAAGTATGAAATCAAGACACATGTTCTAGATTTTCTTGAAAACACTTGAACATATCACTTAATTTCAAGGCAGTGGTTTCCGGTTTCATTTTGAAAGTGTGAGAGAGAAAGAAAACTTTAGCATATTGTTAGCAAAAGCCAAATCCTAATAGTGCACAGTCTCAGTAGGCAGGCTGTGCATTGACAAACTACATGGAGACAGATCTAAAAGGACTCCTCTCTTTCCCTTAGCCCTGGTGTAGGGGTAAATGCCTGCATGTGCTGGTACTGCACTTCCAGTCCTGAAGTAGCTCACTCCATGGTGCATTTCTCCTCTGGGAAGAAGCAGGTCAACATTTGAATATCTGACAAGTGGAAGCAGATGTTGGAAATGTACAGTTGGTTTCTCATTGGAGGAGAAATCAGCAACTGGGCATTTTCCTTAGGGAAACTTGTTCATTTAAATACATCAGTTCTAGAACAGAAGTGGTCACAAAAAGAATGCAGACTATCCCCTCTTATCACAAACACTGGATAGCAACTCTGCCTCTCTTTTTTAGTCCTTGTAACTGTATTTGGAAAGTAAAAAAACAACAAATACTCTGGTAGCACCTTAAAGACTAACAAAACATGTAGATGGTATCATGAGCTTTCGTGGCCTCAACCCACTTCTTCAGATGACAGATGAAATTATTGGAAAGTGAGTAAACTCCCTTGCTGTTTGTCACAGCTGTCTCAGAGACCCTACCAGAAAAAAAAAAAAAAAGCTGACAAACCCTCAGATTGACAAGTATTTAAATTACCTTTAAAAAATGTAGGGGTGCCCCAGGCAAACCAGGAATAGTTTTCATAGATAACAACAAAGATGGATCTTCACAGCTGACTGATCCTTCTCTCTTCCATCCCCCAGTCCCTTGTGTGAATCAACAACTTATTTAGCATAAAGGGAAGAAAGGAGAAGTTAGATGACACTACCAGGAAACCGACTAACCCTGAACTGCAATATCAAAAGGATGGCTTTAAATTAGCCCATCTTGGATTCTGAGGCTGAATACCCAAAACATGCCTCATCTCTTGTCAGAGCTCATGAGACTCTTTCACTGCAACATTGTCCCCACACCAGGTTTAAGGTTCAGCTACCCAGTCTGCTCATCAGAGATTTCAGCTCTAGCGGTAACTGAGCAGAAACAAATACTCTAAAAGGTATGCCTTCATTTGTGGTGCCATGTAGAGGACAGACACTAGTATGGGTTTAAACAGCACTGCTGATGGTGATCTTTACATGAGATCCTTGTATGCATAAAATATGTGAGGTAAATGCCATAGCTCCATAAATGCCAATGCAGGAACTGAGTCTGATTAATTCTGTATTTAATCACTAAAGCAAGAAGGTCATGTGGTATCTAGGATTCTTTAGAAAATCCACATCCCTAAGTACCTGTCCTCTCCTGCTCTTTCACTTGGATTTGGCATCACTAGCCAGCTAGTGAAGTTACATTTTTGGTGACCTTTTCAGGTATGGCGTGTTAATTACAGGTCTGCTGCCCTTTTGTCACACAATAAGAAGGCTAACAACATTTCATTAACTAAACTAAACTCTAGTTAAAAAAAATAAAGTGAATTTTAATCCAAAATTGATCACTTTGGCAAAGCAGGCCCCTCCGCTGATCACCTAGGTAAAAAAAAAGGCGTGCCTATAAAAATAGACCTCCAGAGCAGAGTGTTTTCCCCACAAGTCATGAATAAGCATCATGAGTCAACTGAATCAGATCCCGGGTTACCTATGGAAGGTAGTCGGTAGCTGGGTTTTGATGCAGTCAAAATGCTGTTTGGAAGCTACTCGACAAAGTACTCTACATTCTAACTAAATGTTATTTGGCTCCCACCCTAGGGCAGATCCACTCTTGTGAAATATGTTGACTTTTGTGCTGGTGCATGGGAAACCTGTCCCTTGGTTGCATACAAAAATGTTCCCTTAACTGTTCCTATACCAAGTAAAGCATGGTTAAAGCAGGTGATAATTTGTATAAGAGTCAAAGATTATTTAAACAATTTACTCATCTCTGCATGTAAGGGCAAAATGATACTGATGTGCAAGTTTTCCATGCACAACATCAATTAACAAATATAGCAGATGTACAGGTACAGTAATGTCTCATTCATTGTGATGAAATTTCAGCCCCAATTCTTGGATATACAACATTAGCCATGATGGCACCTTTTTTTGCTAAACAGCTAAGTAAAAGAAATAGTCAGAGGCAAAAAGGCATCATTTAAACAGTAGAAGTTAAATCCTAGTAAGGATAATGGAAAGGAGCATTAACTCCGGGAACTGAAGTGCAAAAATATAATCAGGAAGTCCAAAAACAATTTGAGGAACAGCTAGCCAAAAAGTAACAACATGTTGTTTTGTTAAGGACATCAGAAGTGGAAGTCTGCTAATCAAGCAGTGGGGCCACTGAATGATCAAGATGCTAAAGGAGCACTCCAGGACAATAAGCCTTGTAGAGAAACTAAATGAATTGTTTTTCATTGCTGAGGATGAAAACTTCTCCATTTCAGTAAACTTCTGTACCAGAAGATAGGAGCAGAGCTAATGGGAATTTAAAAGGGACTCCAGAAGTGATTCTGGCAATTACGGCAAATAAGCCTGGCTTCAGTCCCAAGCAAACAGGTTGAACCTATAGTAAAGAACAAAACAGAGACACAAATGAACCTGACTTGTTGGGGAACAAGTTTTTCCTTAAATATACAATCGGGTGCTCTTTTTCCATAAAATCCTAGGAGAGCAGTGATCCCCGGCCAATGTGCTATGTAATTTTTCCACAAAAATTAGCCTCTGTACCAGATGACTAGAAGGTAGCTAACATAACACCAATGTTTTAATATGTTTCCAGAAGTAATTGTGATTGCTATGGGCTGGAGAAAATCACTTAAGAACCAAGTAAATTGGTTGAAAATTATAATATAGAACAAAATTATCAACACACATAGCTATGTTGAGAAAACTTCAGCTTCTGTAAAGGGAAATCATTCCTCACAAATGTACTAGCATTCTTTGAGGAGATCAACAACATGTTGACAAGGGCGATCCAGAGACAATAGTGTACTTAGATTTTCAGAAAGCCTTTGTCAAGGTCCTCCTCATGGATCAGTAACTGGTTAAATGATGGAGGGGGGAAGTAGGAATAAATGTCCTGTTTTCAGAAGGGAGAAAGGTAAATAGTAACATGCCCGAGGGACTGGGACCAGTATGTTCAACATATTCCAAAATGATCTGGAAAAAAGGATTAAACAGTGAGGAAGCAAAATTTAAGTCCCAAGCAGACTATGAAGATTTAGAAAATTGGGAGATGAGGCAACAAAATGGCAGATGAAATTCAGTGCTGATCAATGCAAAGTAATAAACATATAAAATGATGGCATCTACATTTGCAGTTACCACTCAAGAAAGTTCTTGGAATCATTGTAAATACTTCTCTGAAAACATCCACTCAATGTGCAGTGGCAGTGAAAAAAGCCAACAGAATGTTAGGAATCATTAGAAAACGGATAGAGAATAAGACAGAAAATACCATATTGCCACCATATAAATCTGTTATGCCCACATCTTGAATAATACTGCATGCAGATGCGGTCACCGCATCCCAAAAACAGATATATTGGAATTGGCAAAGGTACAGAAAAGGACAACAAAAATGATTAGGCATATGAAACTGCTTCCATATGAGGAGTGATTAACAAGACAGGAACTTTTTGGCTTGGAAAAAAGAGAAGCTTGGGTGGGGGGGGAAGCGGGGGGAGTATGCTAGAGGTCTAAAAATTATGACGGGGTGGAGAAAGTAAATAAAGGAAGTGCTATTTACAAATCCTCATAACACAGGGGTCGACAGCCTTTGGCTCTCAGCCCATCATGGTAATCCTCTGGTGGTCTGTAAGATACTTTGCTGATGTTGACCATATGCAGGCACAGCTACCCATAGCCACATTTCAGTGTTACTAGCCAATGGGAGCTGTGGGAAGCAGCATGGGCTACAGAGACGTGCTGGCTGCCACTTCCTGTAGCTTCCATTGGCCAGGAATAGCAATCCATGGCCACTAGGAGCTGTGGTGAAGGGGCAGTGCCTGCAGATATTAAATGTCAGCAAGATGTCTCATGGCCAACCAGTGGATTACCCAGATGGGCTAAGAGCCAAAGATTGTGGACTCCATAGTAACACAGGAACTAGGAGTCACCAAATGATATTAATAGGTGTCAGATTTAAAGCAAACAAAAAGGAAGCATTTCTTCACATAGTGCAAAGTCAACCTGTGGAACTCTTTGCCAGAAGATGATGTGAAATCCAAGACTATAACAGGATACAAAACAAGAACTACATAAATTCATGGAGAGTAAATCCATCAATGGCTATTAGTGAAGATGGGCAGGAAAAGTATTCCTAGTCACTGTTGGCTAGAAGCTGGGAATGGACAACAGAAGATGGACTACTTAGTTTATTTCCTCTGAAACAGCTGACATTGGCTACAGTCAGAAGAAAGATACTGGGCTAGATGGATATTTGGTCTGACCTAGCATAGCCATTCTTAGGTTCTTAACTGCATCTGTTTGTGAGTGATTTGAGGATATATTATCATAGCCACAGCTCTTCAAAGCTGTAAGGTGGTCACCAAACCAAAATAGTTCTCAGACTATTTTGCTTCAAAGTGAAAATGAAACATATGTTTTAGTAACTGTTCTTCATTACTGACCAAATTATTTTTCTTACAAACCAATTAATCCTCATATTTCAATAAATCCCTCTGTGTGCATTGACATTATTTTTCAATGCTCAAAAGAATGAGGGCCAGATACAGATTCCAATTATATGGTCATATATGAGGAGCAACTCCTTTGAAATCAATGGAGTCACTCACACTGATGCAGGTAAGATCTGAATGAAACCTAAAGAACATAAACCCATTTTGAACTCTAATGGCCCATTAGACAGTTAGATCCATCTGTTTAGAATAATCTGCTATTTATGGCTAAAAGAAAGGTTCTGAAATCCATGAAATCAAGAGAACTTGTCAAATATTCAGGGGTCAGCAATCTACTGAGAAAACTATAAGGATGTTAACGTCTTCTGTAATAATCTTGAAGACCGTGGCATATTTGAAATGTGCTTTGCCAAATAAAAGGATGGCATTCTAAATCATGGCATCTATCAAGAAGAAAGTTGACTGCTTAAAGGGGCCCACTGACACATGAATCTGCAACTATGCAACCTTAATACATAAGAAATGAGAGTGTGGTAACCATCCCAGCTCAAAAAATTTCCCAGACATGCAATGATTTATTTGCCATAAATGCAATGAGTGAAAAGCAATGATAAAGGAGACACCCGAGAAAGGTCATAGGTAAAGGTCCTAATAGTGAAATACAGCTTTCACCACAGTTTAAAAATTAAAGGTATTATCAGAGCTTCAGATATGCTGTATTCCTAAATTTCACGCTGGCAATAAACATTTGCTCTGGTGCCTTGGTTGGAATTTTTTATCTATGGGACCATCTGAGTAATAGATCTACCCATAAATCAAATGGACAATATCTGTTGAGAGGGATTTTAAATGCCAAAAGACTGAGGGGCTGATCTTCAGTTGGTTCATACTGAGTGGTGTAGAAACCTCCAAGTCTAAGAAGCTACCGCAGTTTACATTTGCTGAAGACTTGGCCAGGACTCTTCAGAAATGGAAAGCATCTAAAAGCTTCCTTGCCATAAACTATTTGAAGGACTCACAAAGGAGAGTCAGAAAAATAAATGTGAGCAAGATTCTTTCTTGGATCATATGTCAACAGCTGATTTCATTTGAATTGAACAAACTTTATTACTGCCGATGATGCAAGAACCAGAAAGAACACAACTTCACTCACATGCCAGATATTTGTTCTTATTTTAAGCTGCCAGTGGAAAAACTCCCAGCCCACCCCTTTCCTTCTCATCTGAGATGGTTTGATTTGGAGCCATTGAGAAACAATAAACATGAAATGTTATGAGGTCACTGATAGAGGGCTAATTTTCCAGCCTGCTTTCTAGTCCTTTTGCACTTTCTGAGCAATGGAAAGGAAGCTGGTATTCACTTTAAATCTCCTGCTTAGAATATTACCTGTGAGGGGTTCCCAGCAGGTATAGAGGTGGTACACTGGAGCAGAGTAAAACCATCCCATAGTTGGGACTCTCCTTCCAGATGATCCTCTCACACTGAGAATACCTCTCTGGGGGAGGGAACTCCAGTCATTAGAAAAAAGGCAGGTGTTAGTAATGGGGGATTTGATCATTAGAAATATATACAGCTGTATTTTTGATGACGGGGAGAACCATATGGTGATTTGCCTGCCTGGTGCAAAGACTGAGGATCTCTTGAGACATCTAGATAAACTTCTGTGTAGTTCTGGGGAGGAGCTGCTGGTTGTGATGCATGTAGGTACCAATGACATAGGGAGGAGTAGGAGAGAGGTTCTTGGGGCCAAATTTAGGCTGCTAGGAAAGAGATTGAAATCCAGGACCTCTATGGTAGCATTCTCTGAAATGCTTCCAGTTCCACACTCAGGGCCGGGTAGGCAGGCAGAACTTCAGTCTCAATGCGTGCATGAGACATTGGTGTAGAGAGGGGTTTAGATTTATTAGGAATTGGGGGAAACTTTTGGGAAAGGGGGAGCCTATATAGGAAGGATGGTCTCTACCTAAACCAAAATGGAACCAGATTGCTGGCACTTCACATTAAAAAGGTTGGAGAGCAGATTTTAAACTAAGGGCTGAGGGAAAGCGCACATATGTAAAGAAGCACATGGATCGGACAGTAAATAGGAGAGGATGGAAGATAAAGTATGAGCAAGATCAGATGAGAAAATCAGATGAAAAAAGAGTAACATGAGGAAATGACATACAGATAAATAGTAACAAATATCTAAGTGCTTATACATGAACGCTAGGGCTGTGTCTACACTGCACCCCTTTTCCGGAAAAGGGATGCAGATGAGACAAGTCGGAATTGCAAATGAAGCGGGGATTTAAATTTTCCCCGCTTCATTTGTATAAACATATGCCGCTTTTTCGGCTCGGGGCTTTGCCAGAAAAAAGCGCCAGTCTAGACGGGGATCTTTTGGAAAATAAAACCTTTTCCGAAAGGTCCCTTATTCCTCTTAAAATCAGGAATAAGGACCTTTCAGAAAAGGCTTTATTTTCTGAAAGATCCTCGTTTAGACTGGCGCTTTTTCGGCAAAGCCCGAGCCGAAAAAGCGGCAGCATTTATAAATGAAGCGGGAAAATTTAAATCCCGCTTCATTTGCAATTCCAACTTGTCTCATCTGCATCCCTTTTCCGGAAAAGGGGTCCAGTGTAGACACAGCCTAGAAGTCTAAATAATAAAATAGGTGAACTAGAGTGCCGCCTATAAAAGGAAGACACTGATATAATAGGCATCACAGAAACTTGGAGGAATGAGGACAATCAATGGGACACAGTCATACCAGGGTATAAAATGTATCATAAGGACAGAATAGGTCATGCTGATGGGGGAGTGGCATTATACATGAAAGAAAATTTGGAATCAAATGAAGTAAAAATCTTAAATGAACCAAAATGTTCCATAGAATCTCTATGGGTAGTAATTCCATGCTATAATAAAAATAATATAGCAGTAAGGATATATTATCAACCAGCTGACCAGGAGAGTGATAGTGACTATGAAATGCTAAGGGAGATTAGAGACACTATCGACAAGGTCCCTCACCAAAGGCTCTTGTGTAAATTACATGGCCATGGGATAAGAGGGAAGGTCCTTTCTTGGATTGAGAACTGGTTAAAAGACAGGAAACAAAGGGTAGGAATAAATGGTACATTTTCAGAATGGAGAGGGGTAACTAGTGGTGTCCTCCAAGGGTCAGTCCTAGGACCAATCCTGTTCAACTTATTCATAAATGATCTGGAGAAAGGGGTAAGCAGTGAGGTGGTAAAGTTTGCAGATGATACCAAACTGTTTACGATAGTCAAGACAGAAGCAGACTGTAAGGGACTCCAAGAAGATCTCACCAAACTGAGTGATTGGGCAACAAAATGGCAAATGAAATTTAATGTGGATAAGTGTAAAGTAATGCACATTGGGAAAAATAACCCCAACTATACGTACAGTATGATGGGGGCTAATTTGGCTACAACAAATCAGGAAAGAGATCTTGGAGTTATCGTGGACAGTTCTCTGAAAACTTCCACACAGTGCAGCGGCAGTCAAAAAGGCAAATAGGATGCTAGGAATTATTAAGAAAGGGATAGAAAATAAGACCCAGAATATCTTACTGCCCCTGTATAAAACTATGGTACGCCCACATCTTGAATACTGTGTACAGATGTGGTCTCTCACCTCAAAAAGATATTTTGGCCTTGGAAAGGGTTCAGAAAAGGGCAACTAAAATGATTAGGGGTTTGGAACGGGTCCCATATGAGGAGAGGTTAAAGCGACTGGGACTTTTCAGTTTAGAAAAGAGGAGACTGAGGGGATATGATAGAGGTGTATAAAATCATGAGTGGTGTGGAGAGGGCCGATAAAGAAAAGTTATTTATTAGTTCCTAAATAGAAGAACTAGAGGACACCAAATGAAATTAATGGGTAGCAGGTTTAAAACTAATAAAAGAAAGTTCTTCTTCACACAGCGTGTAGTCGGCCTGTGGAACTGCTTGCCAGAGCAGGATGTGAAGGCTGGGACTATAACAGAGTTTAAAGAGAAGCTAGATAATTTCATGGAGGTTAGGTCCATAAAAGGCTATTAGCCAGGGGATAAAATGGTGTCCTTGGCCTCTGTTTGTCAGAGGCTGGAGAGGGATGGCAGGAGACAAATCGCTTGATCATTGTCTTCGGTCCACCCCTCTGGGGCACCTGGTGCTGGCCACTGTCGGCAGACAGGATACTGGGCTAGATGAACCTTTGGTCTGACCTGGTACGTCCGTTCTTACAGCATGCTCCTATGCCTTCTTTCCCTGTGACCTTCAGGTTCCAATACCAGCTGGTAGTAATTAGAGCAACCATAGGCCACTGTAACTTTACTTGGAGCTGGTGCAGCAGTAGAGAATCGGGGACACTGACAACCCTCTGAGCACAGCAGAAAAGTAAAATTAATAAAGCTGGTTGATACAGTGACTAATTCCCACATAAGTAAGTTCAAACTGACATTCCAGTACCCAGATACTTGTTCCTAAATGGTATTAGACATGCTCTTAAAAGGCCTGTGTGGAAATTGAGCTTGCAATTTGCTAAGACAACAAAAAATGCATTCATTTTGTATGGAATTAGCTTGTATCATTGGACACAGCTGACTACAGCTAGCCATTTTTAGGCCTACCACTCCACATGTGCAATTAGGGATGTAAAATCCTGTTTAATTGATTACCCGGTTAAACATCTTGTTTAACCACTGAAAGGGCAAGGTAGGCAGGTTGGGGGTGGGGGAGGTCACTCCAGCCCAGCTGCAGCAGCACCCCTGCCTGCTGCTGGGCTAGAGCAGTCCCTCTCCCTGCCACAGGAAGGAGTGTTCCAGGGCACCCCACAGGCAGGAGCTGCTCTGGCATCCTGCTGAGAGCAGCCACTGCCTGGGGGATGCCCAGGCCCGCTGTGCACAGAGGCTTCTCCAAAGCCAGCCTCCCCTTAGGGCTGGAGCAGTATGTGTAGTACTATTAATTTAGTCTCAGAGGGTAGCCATGTTAGTCTGTACCTTTAAAAACTATGAGAAGTCCTGTGATACCATAGAGACTAACAAATATATGTAATATCATGAGCTTTCATGGGTAAAACCATGAAAGTTCATGATACTATATATATTTGTTTATCTCTAAGGTGCCACAGGACTACTTACTATACATTTAGTTATGTTTTGAGTACTACTGGAAATTAGGCTGTATAGATTAGTATAGTAATGGAAAATAAACCCAATACTCCTATTGGAGTGGTACCTGTTGACTAATATTCAGTCCTATCTTGGCTCCATGCATTGGTATTTGGACACCACCACCTGTCAAGTGTCTGCTGCATATACAAAACAGTCATCAATAGGAAAAGAAAAAGAGAATTGGTTATAAATCTGACATTATTAGGCCAGAATCATGGAAACACCTTTGATTTCAGGGTGAAGTAACACCAAACCTTCTAAACACAGAACACACCTAAGCAAGAGACAGCTGTGAATGATTTGCTCTACCCTGACCATAAAACTCAACATGATGTGCCAAGAATCTGAATTATGAAGCCAGGGGCAGAGGTGATAGGGGAAAGAAGCAGGCTTCAAGTAATGAAGTGTCACCCACAAAAGAGGGGGAAAATAACAGAAAAACTATGGTTCTCTCAACTCAGAGATAATTTTTAGTAACCTAGGATGACAATTAGGGCATGACCACAATACAAAACTACATGTTTTTTCTTGGTTCAGCATTTCAAAATGAAACCCATTTTCAAGTAGAAAGCATCCTTCTGAAACAAACAAAATAGTTTTTCTTCATTTAAAAAATTCTGTACTTTTGCATTTTATCTAAAACACATTCTCGCAAATGAAACAAATCTGCCACTCGATGAAAAATAGCCCAGTTATAAAGATGCTAGTTTCCCCTCTTGTTATTCCTAAAAACAGCCATAAAAGGTTCAGGTTGCAATATTTGGGGAATGAGGAAGAATGTTGTGCAAAATTTGTTAAGAATACTAATTGGATTTTCAAAAAGAATTTTGTTTTGTTTTTGCATGTCATACTGAAATCATGGATTTGGTAGTTTGATGATCCTAAAATAAAAAAAATAAAAATCTCCATTTTGGCTCCCATGCTGGACTAACCAGGAGAATCATTTTAAGACCAACTGATTTTATTGTCTCTATACAATTGCTTAGGCAATGAAGCAGAAGAGAGCTGCTGAGAAAGCATGGCAGGAATCTACCCACAAAGAAATTAAAGTGAACTGAATTCCGTCATGTTGGGATATAGGAGCTAAGGAGGAGGAAAACAATGCTAGAGTACACAACATCATGGAATTTCCTGTGTTGCATGTATTACTATAGTGACAAGAGATGCTAGTCAAGTTCAGGGCTTCATGGTCCCAGGAGATATACAAACAAATGGTAACAGATGGCCCAGGTCCTGAAGAATTTATAACCAGTTCAACCAACCAGGGAAAGGGAGCAGGGCAAAGGAGGCAATTGCCCTTGGGCCCATTGATTCAAAAGAGTCTCGAGCCCTGGGCTATTTAAATTGCTGCCAGAGCACCCTGTGGCATGCTCCAGGCAGCGCTAAGGGCTAAGGGTGGGGCAGCGAGAGCACAGTGTAGCTTCCTGCAGCTCCCCCTTGGCTGCAAAGGACGAAACGGAGCCAACGTGAGCTGCGAGGCTCCGTGGCTACGGCACCGGTAAATAAACAAACCGGGGCGGCCAGTTAATGTGTTTCTGAGGGTATGTCTACATTGCATTCCTCCTTCGAGAGAGGAATGCAAATGCAGACAAACGAAATTGCAAATGAAGCACAGATTTAAATTTCCCGTGCTTCATTTGCATAATGGCATCCGTCCACTTTTCTGAAATACCGTATTTTGAGAGAAAAAAAAAAAAACACCACAACAAAAAAAAAACCCTCAGTCCACCCGGGGTTATTTTGAAAAGAAACCCTTTGAAATAACCCTTAAACCTCATTTTTTAAGGAGTAAGGGTTATTTCGAAGGAAGGGTTTCTTTTCAAAATAACCCCAGGTTTTTTTTCGAAATACAGTGTTTCGGAAAAGCGGCCAGACGCCATTATGCAAATGAAGTGCGGGAAATTCAAATTCACGCTTCATTTGCAATTTCATTTGTCTGCATTTGCATTCCTCTCTCGAAGGAGGAATGCAATGTAGACATACCCTGAGAGTGATTCTACGGAACACTTTCAGAAACACTGGTGTAGCATGCTCCGGCAGCTCTTAGGGTTGGCTGTTCCAGGGAGCATGGACCTGGGTTCCTCCCCACACCTTGACCAGGGGCCCATAATCAGACAAGACTGACAAAGGAAAGGAGAAAGGAATTATTATTTAGAGCGGATTGGGAATTTTTCTACTTTTTGCGGGGGAGGGTGTTTCTTCAATAAGTTTTCAGCAGCTGAAAATGGAAAAATTCCAGATTTCATGTTTTGAGATTTTTGATGAACACTTGATTGTTTTTTGGTCAAAATTGGTATTTCCTTTTTTTTTTTTTAATGGAAAAAAAATTGACCAGCTCTCTTGCAATACTCCAAAAATAGTATTACTAGTCCCATTTTATAGATTGGAAACTGAGACACAGAGAGGCCCAGGCTCTTTCCACATGTGAATAGCACAGCTATAGTGCTGCAGCAATACTGCTCTAGCATTGTAGTGTAGATGATTCCTACACTAACAAAGGGGGGGTTTGCAGTAGTTAATCCCCCTCTTTGGGAGGCAGTAGCTATACTGACTGAAGAATTCCTCCATCAACCTAGCCCTGTCTAAACAGGGAGGATAGGTTAACCTAATTATGACACAGATTGCATGAAAATTTCATGGACACAACCTACTTCTTCAGCTGAGGTTGTGCCCATGATAGCTCATGATATTATATACCTGTATTTTTTTTTCTTTTGGTTAGTCTCTCAGATGCTACTGGACCACTTGTGGTTTTAAGTTTTTTTAAGTTACAGATTAACATGGCTTTCCCTCTGAGACTTTGTAACTTTAGGTTAAATTATCTGCATAAGAGCTGTCTTTATGTGCACAACAGCCATGCAAGACACAAAAATGAGGTTAGAGAGAACAAAAAAGAGCATATTCTCCACATGTATCTATGTGAACCATATTCTTAGATCAACCATGGCTCTGTTATAAAACACACATCCCTTTAGGGCAGTGATTCCCAACCTTTTTCCCCATGGAGGAACCCCTAAAATAATTTTTCATATCCCGAGGAACCCTTACCTATGAAAACATTTGCTTGGCCAGAAAAAGTTGACAGCGGGGAGCGCAATTCAATTACTGCTAAATTATTGTCAAGAAAATTGATTTGTAAAGAGCTGTTATATACACGTCAGTTTTCATTGTAAAAAAAAAAATTATTATTCCATGATTTCTCATGGAACCCCTGGCAATGGTCTGCGGAACCCCAGGGTTCCGCGGAACCCTTGTTGGGAAACACTGCTTTAGGGCCTGATTCTAAATACTGCTGATATCCTGGTTTCTCATTTAGGACCAACTGCCACTCACTGGATGCTTCAAAGGTCAGCATTAGCTCTGTATGAAGCAAAGCACTTTGCAACCATGTGAAAAGATGGATGAATTTGTTCACAAATGTGGACATGAGTACAAGTTAAGGAGCTTTTGGGGTTAATTCAAGCTGTTATTTTTTCTTTCTGCACAATATATTGATGAAGAAAGTGTTTTTGTCAAATTTCCATAGAAAATGTTGACTTTTTGACAAAGTAGAAAGCCAACTATTTTGGAGAAAATCCAAGAAATGTCCATTCAGAAATATTTTGGTGCCTGCCTTCTTCTCTCTCAGGTGGGCTTCCTGGCTGGACTATGTTCCCTATACATTAGTCTCCCTTTTTGCTCATCACTGTTCAACAGAAAGAGGCTACATTTCTCAAATTATTTGCTCAACATAGATTCAGGGCTAGAATAATAAGGGTATTGCAGGTCAGTACTAAGAAGAATTGAGATCTCTGTGTAAGGCAGGTTGTGCAACACTTGTTTGGCTCAAGCTTTCAAATTAACAAGCATTAAATTCTTCAGTGATTAATTTCTCTCTAGCCAAACAAAAATGCTACAGTAATGAGAGGAAAATGTAATGTCCCAAAATGTTTCAAGCAGCTCCAATAATATCCCTAAAACTCAATTTTCTTGCTATATACTGCAAACAAAGTTCACAAATATATTTTACAAGATTTACCTGGTGTTACTCATGTTCTTAACTAAATTAATTTTTGGTTTTGGAAAATAAAATTCAAGTATACATGCTTCATCTAAATCATTGCGGTGGGATGCTCCTGGAGAGGAGGGGTTCAGCAGGCAGGTGGCCCCGGGCAGCCCCCCTCTCATCACAGCAGCTTGGGGCCAGGAGAGAAGTGCCTCTCCATGGCCACTGCAGATCTGCTGGCTGCAGCCAGGAGAGAAGTGCATGTCCCCTGGCTGGGGCAAGTCTAGGTTAGTCTGACCTCTGCGCTCCCCAGACAGGGTGAAGAATGCAGCAAAATGTGCACTTTCCCCTTGATCCCTGATGAAGGGGAACTGCCAGCAATGTCCCCATATAAATGGGGCGGAAGCTTCAGCCCCTCTCCACCCTCTTTAAAGAGAACCTGGGGGTGGGAGACTCAGGGTTGGGCAGTCCTGGATAGGGGGAGAGGAGGTGGCATGTCTCCAGCAAATCTCTTTCACCTGCCTCGTGATTCTGTCTGCTTCTCATGAAACCATGCAGAGAAGAATCTTGTTTCAGGCACATCCCATTTTCCTGCCACAACTAAACCTTACCTTGCTTTAAGTTATGATAAGAGGAAGCTGTATACTGAATTTGGTGATGTAGCTCATACCATTTAGGAGTTCTTGGACACACAGACTCACTCTCTCAAATATATAGTAGATTATTAAATTCAGTTTTCCTATAACTCCCAACTAAATTGAGCTGGGACAACTGAATAATAATAAACTTTATACAGCATCTTTAAAAGAATTCCAATGGATTTAATTTTATTACTCCAAAGCTAAAGTAATTTATTTCCAAATGATAATTTCTTTATATTTGTCTTCATTTGATGCATACAGGAATGGAAGATTCAGCATGGTTTCTAGATAAGTTATATTGCTTTATAATTTTAAGATTTGAGAATGCTTATTTTCAGAAAAGGTGTTGATGAAAAAAGGACCTTCTACCACCCTCTAGAGCCACATTTCCTTAAAAATGCAACAACAAAAAAAAAAGCATTCTTCTAGCTTACTGTGGTCTCAGCCTACAGTTTATTATCCAGTTTATAAGAAACATGTTATTCATATAAGTGGCATTATTGGAAACATAAATTAAGATATAATCATAGATTTCCATTTGTAACTGTTGTGGATTTCATTAGCATGGTTGAAAAATACTTTCCGGCCAGTTGCCTTAGGAATGGTCTGTTTTAATTTGCTTAGTCTTCTCTCTCGCTCATCAGCCGTTTTCTGGCTTGGCAGTGAGAAATCAAGTGTTGTAGGAAGGGGGAAATGGAAACACAGAATACAGTCTGTAAAGGAAACTGATCTCCTTGTGTTCTCTTCGGAGTTCTAGTAGAGCTTTGGAATTTGTACACTAACATGAGAATTGTATTTTTTCCTCATTTGTTTTAAATTCCATAGCTTCTTATTTTCCTTTGTGTTTCTTATCATTGTTGTAATGTTATGCATTTGCACAAAGTGTCCAAAGGGTTCCCATGCATGGTTAAAACTGTTGGACTATATCTAGAGAAAGAGATACATTGTTGAGATCCAAAGACATTACTAGTCTGTATTTTGCACAGCAGCTGTGGAATGTTTTAGCTTTTTCTTAAATAAGATAACCATGCCAAAGTAAAATTTTCTACAGCATCTGAGAGAGTGAGGATCTCATATCCATTGAATTTCAAAGAGAAGTTGAGCAGCAATTACTTTAGGCTCTATTAAAAGAGCCAAGTTTAAAGTACAAGGGACAGATCTCGATGGGTACAAGTATATGTAGATTTACTGATGTCAATAAATACAGTTCCATTGACAACAGGTGAGATTTTCTCCCCAGATGCTTCATTCAAATTCTATTTCTTTTTGTTTGAGTCTCTTCCAGTTTTTGATGCTCATAAAATGTATAATTTCCATTTCTAAGTGGTCTAGCATTGTGCATTGGAGGGAAATCATCAATTTGAAATCTAGTCAGTCTGAAAGAAACTGAGATTAAAGCAGCATTTAAAAGGATCATATGGACAGGCCTCATTCTCTCATCTGTCTACAGCATGCTGAACTTCAGTACATTAAACTCAAATAAGCTGGCAGCTACCACATTAAGCATTGCTTTAGGGCAAATCATAAAGACCTCACAAAACAATTTAAAAAATCTGCTTATAAGAGGTTAGTACATATTCTACTTTTTAACAGCACAAATGAGTTTAACTTCCAGATCCTCTGCCTATTTTCTCTCTCTCAAACACACAAAGAGCCATTGCTTATGGCTACATCATTCTGCACTAGCATGTGGTTTAAAAAAAAAAAAAAAGTAATCATAACACTAGAGACTTGGGTCCTTAACCTGACCCTACTCTAGGTTATGTTCTTAAATGTCTTTCCACAGATTCAGAAGAAGTCTTTTCATCAATACTTTCTTTTTGGCTTCCTAAATCCAGGCTTACTTATAGTCATCTGTTCCAGTATTGTGGGTTAGGTTTTCAAAGAGTTTAGCCACATCTCTTCCACTTACCTTAATGGGAGTGGAGTGGTTAAACCCCACACACAATGCTTTGAAAATGAAGGAGCATGAGTCAGCTCAAGGACTCAAGCTGTTTGGAAAGACGACAGGCAGTGATGTGTGCCCAGTTTAAGTAGAAGCTCCCAAGGAAAAAGAGCTTAGTGGGTGATTTCTATGTTTCTTACAACGTAGTTGGCAAGGCCACAGACTAGCACGCACAAAAGATGGTACAGCTGCTTTCAATGAAGGAGAGAGACAGAGAGAATCTTGTTTTTAAGGAGACCAGAGGATTAAGTTGTGATTGACACAGAATCCAGTCCAGGCCAAAAAAAAAAAAAGAGAGAAACTTCTGCGAGGCTCTGATGTGCAGTAACCTTTTAAACATATTTATAGAACCCAGAAGCATATACACTAGGTATATTAGAAAGGCCACCATTACTGGTGTCTTGACAGCATGGACAATTTGTGGGGATGAGGGTGTCCCTTCCTCTGCTGTATGAAGTGGAAGAGAGAAAAACGGACTTTCTTTATGGATCACAATTCCTCTTTTACTTCCATCCCTGTAAGAGAGAATGATTCCATGAACTGCAGAGGCATTACTTCAGAGTTATACTGTTGGTACCAAAAGCTGAGTTCCATCCCAGCTCTAGGTCACCTTTCTCAACTGGTTGCCATGGTGAAGTTGCTCCTTTATCATATCAGGTATAGGCCTATTCATGATTTTGAGGGCCAAAGATCAGGAGTAGCGATATGGTCATGTCTGTGCTACTTACAGCCTCAATTAACATCAAGGGGCTCTGGGCTATCAACTTCCAGGGGCCAACAGCCAGAACACTACACTGACACTGCTTCAGCCCTACTACATGAATCTAAGTGGTGTGCTGCCATGAAAGTAAAGTTATTAGGTTGGTGGAGTGGGACTTTACATTGGTGGGAATAACATTGTAGTGTAGATAAGGGCTGTGATTTATTTTTCCTTTGGGGTGTTCTACCCTCACTTCACTCTCCCAAGGCCTCACCCTTACTCCATCAGTTCCTGACCCCACCCCCAGAGTCCCCACCTGCCGGCCACTTGCTGCTCCCCACCCTTTCCCAAACCACTCCCCAACCCGCAGATCAGCTGGTTGGAGGTGTTGGTGCTGATCAGCTGTGGCTTGTAGGTGCCGAGCACCCACATTTTCCCCCAGGAGTGGCCCAGCACCAGGCATCAAAACTGTGGGTGCTGTATGAGTGTAGATGCTTACAGAGTTAGGTTGATGTAAGCTGCCTTCAGTCAACCTCACTCTGTAATTTAGACCAGGCCTGCATAAGCTGGCACAGAACAGTGGTGGGTTTTTAATTGCAGCGTAGATACACCCCCAGAGGCACTCAGGGGTGGTGGTTAGCAGTGTCTGATGAGGGCTCAAGAATGTTCTGTTTCATAACATTAAGGCTCAATACTTAGAGCCCTGTGGTCTCTCTTATCTGGGATCGCACAGCCATGCTGGCGGTGGGAATGGAGGGTGATACAAATACATGGCTGGGAAGAGCTTCCAGCCCAAGGTACTGGCTCCCAGGAGTAATGGGACCATGCTCCACTCCACTGGCTGCAATTGGGAGTAGAGCCCTGAGGATCAGCAGATACCAATGTCTATCCATACATATCCACATCTGTGGGTAGACTTTTGTCTCCGCGCTGGGCACTATCGATATTGAACCTGGCCATGCTGCTGCTGACACAGCTAAGCAGAAGGGTTACATTCATTTTAATGGTACACTATAAAAAATATATTAGTAAGCCCCACTATCTCCATGGGCAGATGGGTTGAACCCCAGTTAGATCATTGATGCAGGAAATACGCAACAAAAGTCATTTATGCTGCAAAAGCACCTCTGGGGCAGCTTTACAGAGGTCAGTCCTTGCACTGTGGTAGAGGGTAGAGCTGGTGAGTCACCAATTCTCCATTCCAACCACCCCAGCAAGTCCAAGGAATACAGTACATAAATTAAACAGACTCATTTGCCTACCCACTCACATGTGGAACTGCCCTGGAAAGGGCTGGTAGGGAGATCCTTGGAAGTAAACTCTTCCAAGAACTATGCTGCTGAAGAGTAGCAGGGATACAAGTTGGACTGGGGAGATACTGGGCCATATTTGACAGCTATTGAGGTCTAGGAATGGATCTAATTCCCTTGATTATTCCATGGGGCAGGAGTAAACATCTCTCACCAAGGAAAGCCCATATTGCAATGGTTCTCAACCAAGGGTCCAGGACCTGCTTAGGGGATGCAAGCAGATTTAATGATGTTGACCAAGCAGGGATGGCATTAGATTTTCTGAGGCCCAGAGCTGAAGCTGTGCCACATGGGGCTGAAACCCAGTGCCCAACACCTGGAGCTGAAGCTGCAGGCTGAACAACATAGCTTCATAGGGGTCCCTGTGCCATGGCGCACAAGGCAATTGCTCAACTTGCTACCCTCAATGCTAGCTCTGGCATTTAGATGCAGAAAGCCAGTTGTTGTGGCACAGCTGGACCATGGAGTTACTGCAACATGATCTGTGGGGTTGAAGGGGTTGGGGGATAATGGAAATTCAGATTATCAGAATTGTGACTCTCAACAGAAATAACTTTTTTGGCCTTAACATGGCCCATATTGGTTATCTGCCAAAATAGCAATTTTGTGTCACACTCAAGAAGCAGTGACTACAGCTGGAAGTCCATTAAAAATTAGCAAGATACCATCATGATGATATGAAATGGAACTGAATCACAATACAAGCATAGGATGTACTGCTAGTTACAGTGTAGGGATATGTAGTATTTTCTTGAACAGAAAGTTAAATAATAAATAGTCCCTAGTGTGATCTAATTTTAATGCCTTTCCATCCACAAGGAAGAATTGCATCTATCTCAGCAGTAACTTGTATGTGCAGATTAATTTTCATACTAGCGAGTACAGCTCATATCTAAATCCGCTAGGATCACTGCATTAAAATTCACATTGCCGAAAACTCACACAGAATTGGAGGGAAAAGGCCTCACTGCTGGAAAAGTAATATCAAGCAGAAAAGGAAATAGCATCAACAGGAAACAATAATCATTTTCTTACCTTGAAACTTTTAAAGAGAAGGGATGAAGCTCAGGAAACTATCACGGGAGTCTCAGTCATGCAGTACCAACCAGCATTCCAAAAGAGTGCCAAAGGCAGAGAGTACAACAATAGTGTAACTGTTATGCTAGGTTCTTCTCCTTGGCTGACCTCTGAACTCCCCCCCCCAAGTACTTCTCTGAGGCACATGAAACTTGGTAGCCCAAACCCACAGAGACCAAGTTCAACAGCCTGTATAGAGCTTTTCTCAGGAATTAAAGGGAGTAGCAGCAGTTCCCACACAGCCTGCGGGAAAGGCAGTGATATGCTAACGAGGCCATCTGATGGGGCTCAAGGAAAAGCATTTAACAAGGAGGAAAAGTGTGGGGACTGGAGGTTATTATCCACCAGTATCATATTAACAAAAATAAAAATTGTTTAAAGGAAGACTTGTGTTTAAGACCAGCCATTATTTACCATAGCAATCTGTAGTAGTTAGCTACTGATTGCACTGCTACTGTGTTCACCTGGTAATGGCAAACCTCTAGCACAGTTTGACAAGGGTTGTATTTCTAAGGGCACCTCAGCAGAAAAGGGGAAGGGGGAGTAATCTTGTTCCCAGCTAATTATGGAGGTTAACATGAAAAATATGTTTGTAAGAGAATAGGCTTTTTCTATCTGATCCCAAGTTCACTGAAGTCATACTGTGCTACTCAGTGTTGTATCAGCTATAACAAATGATACCAAAGATAGGGAAGGGATAATCTAAAGCCCACTGAAGTCCATGAATCTCCTACTGACTCCACAATGAGCTATAGATCCACAATAAATAGCACCAGCTAATATACTCAAAAACAACTCATGATGGTAATATCCCTATTAGAGAATGACACCTCAAGAAAATTAACATTTTCTTCCATTGCTTTGTAAAGATATTTTATTGTTTTGAAAATCATGCACTCATAAAACACCTAAATCCAGATTCTGCTCTCACTAGTATTGGTTTAAAAATCTAGCATGACTCTCTTTGGGGTGAATGGTTCTTCTGTTTTACACCCAGCACTATGTGAACACCCCATGAGCTAAGGTTCACCAAGTACCGGTATGTTCCAAACACAATTCACACACAGAATTTCACTGCATTTATTCCTCCCTTTTGCATGATTTGATTTTTTTTTTTTTTAGCAGTGGTGCAGTTAGAAGAGGCAGACATAGAAACAAATGTCCTTCTTAGGGATGGCAGGCCTGAACACTATACACTTTAGCCACACATTCCCCTTATGTTTCTCCTCAGTAGAGCTGGGTAACTAAGCTTCACTTGCTGACAAGAGGAATTTATACTCAAGCCAATCACAAATGAGCTGTTTCACAAAGCATTAATGCAGGAGATGAAATCAGAGAAACACAAAAACATGCCATGGAGAAACTTTTTCTTTAAAAAAAATGAATATACCCATTTTAATGTAATTATAACTTTTCAGCTGGCATAACTGAAATTAATTCCTAGACAATAACAATCTCCAGACAAAAACATAATTGTTCAAATTAATATGCTAACAAGATACACACACACTTTCAATTTAGGTGATAAATATACTCTTGGAGGTTTGGGAAAACAGCACTGACTAATATAACTGCTTGTTTTCTCAACATTGCAAAATGAAAGACCTGATACTTATTTTGTGCTTCAATGTGATACACATTTTAGGTATTTTATTGAAAATCCACACCACAAAATGCCAGTAGGCTCAGATGGTTCTCATCATGACCTTAAAAAAGCCACAGATAGTTCTCAGTATGGCCTCAGTGAAATTATATCTGTTTAGGGCCTTGTCTATATGATAAAACTATACCATTTTAAATCATTTTAAGTCTATCTTGTTAAATCCCATATGAAGAGTTTACTTATACTAGTTTAACCTCATGTAAACCAGTTTAGTTTAATTTGGTAATTGATAGTTGTAAGTTGAACCAATTAATGCAACAGCTTAAAGTGAAGAACTGAAGCGCATCTCCATAGGGTGTTTACACCCGTGTTAAAATCAATTTAAAATCAAGTTAGTTTAAACAGGTACTGCTTTTTTTAATATACCAAAATCTTACAAGAGTGAAAGAGAAATAAAAAAGGCCCAGCACAGGTCATGTAAAAAATATTCATGCAAAAGGTCTTTGTTTGCAGGTACCAGATAACATCATTGTCCTTACTTAGCTGTAGGAATGTTACCGATTAGAAATCACGTTGAACAAACACAAATAGCTATTTCAAACACACCTTGATGATTCTGGGGAAAAAAAACAATTATACGAAATAAACCCCACTTCACACAGTAAGTACTCTTTGCTTTCACATCACCCTGTAGTTTGTCATGGCAAGACAAAAGTCAACAGATTAGGAGAGAACTCTTTATCATTAGCTGATCCTAGCCCCAGAACATGGGAAGAACTGTTTAAACTTTGCTTTTATTAAGCTAACTAGAGAAATGCATGTTTGTAACCTTATGTTGGCTTAGCAGGGCTTTCCCTCCTCCCCATCTTATCTGAAGTGACACTTTGTTTAAGGGTTTAAGAACTCGAAGGCACTTCAGCATGGCACAGAAACATACTACAAAATGAAATGAAGTAAAAAGGTGGTTATGTCTTACAAACAAAGGCCCAAACCTGGTATCCTATCCAGATTTTCCAATTCAGGTCATTGGGCTACCTTGTGATAAGTAAAAAACAACCCCCCCCCCCCATTAACACAAGAACTAGGGAGTCACCAAAAGAAAGTAATAAGCAACAGGTTTAAAACAAACAAACAAAAGGATGCATTTTTCACACAGTGTACAGACAACCTAAGGAACTCTTTTCCATAAGTTATTGTGAAGGCCAAGAACGGGGTTCAGAAAAGAACTAGATAGATTCATGGAAGTTCACAGAAGTTAGGTCCATCAATGGCTATTTGCCAGGATGGTCAGGGATGGTGTCCCTAGCCTCTCTCTGCCCGAAGCTGGAATTGGCAACAGGGAATGTATCACTTGATGATTTCCTATTCTGTTCTTACCCTCTGGGACACCTGGCATTGGCATTGGCCACTGACAGAAGACAGGATACTGGGATAGATGGACCTTGGGTCTGATCCAGGATGGCCATTCTTATGTTTATAAATTCTCACCAAACTATGTGAGGCCTGACACTTTTCTTTTTTATAAAACACTTCCAAAGTCAAAACAGGTTCTACTCCCATTTTATTTTTATATGTCAACAAACAAGGTTGGGCTTCCTGAGAGAAGGAAGAACCCTCCTCCTCTAATTGAGGGAGCAGGGACCTGTGGCTTTGGGCATAAGAAAGAACACTCAGCCTGAAGGATAACTTTAATTTTGTTTCATCTTGTTCTTAAGAAGGATGATTGCTACACAGCACATTTCAACCACAGCTGTTTTTTAATGCTGTCCCTTTTATACACAGATATAGCCAAATTTTTTCTTTATGCAGAAGTTATAGCCCCAAAAGTGAAAAACTGAGCATCAAAAAACACAAGGACATTCTAATAGTTTTGTAACTTAACATTATAACTAATGTTACTTGTTCCCATTATACTATATATTGTCTATAGAAAAACTACAAGGAGTCCCGCAGCATCTTAAAGACTAACACATTTAATAGGGCATATGCTTTCATGGGCTACGGCTCACTTCATCATCTTTGAAGTGAAAGAATCTGATTTAGCTTATGCCCTAATTAATTTGTTATTCTTTAAGGTACCGCAGGACTCCTTTTTATTTTTGCTGAAACAGACTAACTAATAATCTCTGAAAATTACATTTAGGCAGATACACACACATACTTTATACAGTCTGTAGTAGAAAACTCACTTTAGATATACACCATGTTCTGAATGTACAAGCTTCATAGAAGATTCTGCACAAAATAACTTGACTTGAGCTGTCATTGACAATTTGGGATTAGGGTTTCACTACCTAGAGAGACCCAACAGAGATTTTTTATGCAGAACCAGAATGCTGATCAACAGTAATAAGGGAAGTTTCCAAAACCTTCCTTTGTCATTTTACTTATCGGGCACTAAACACAATCTATTAAAGCACAATTTTATGGGCAAGGCTTATTGCCTTAGTTATGTGAGTAGTCTCACTGAAATCAGTGGAAGCACTTATATGAGTAAAGTAAGCATAATTTGGTCCATAATAGCTCTTCACTCTGTTTTAATTCAAATAAAATATAACCATAAAGAGTTTAAACCATTTTGTTTTGATGAAACAAAAAGAAAACCTGTCACAATCAAAATAACCAAAGACTTTTACTCTAATCATTTTACTTAACAAAGATGGTCTGCGTTTTATCATTAAAATAGTTTTAATAAGAAGAACCCTCTTACCTATTAGCATATACAGGTTGGACTTCGCAGATCTACCACTCTTGTGACCTGACTGGTCCCAGATGAGGGATTTAGCTGGACCAAGAGAGGTCATTTGTGGCCCCTCCTGCTGCTGTCCCCACCCCCCTGCCCTGACGCCCTGCCGGGCTTCCTGCCCACCCCTCTCCCCCTACAGCCTGGCTCCCCACCCTCTGTGCAGCTCCCAGCCCCCTGCCCTGCCAAGCTGCATGCAGGGCTGCAGAGCTTCACATCTCGTTGCATCATGCTGGGCTCCCCACACTGTATCGCACTGGCTCCTGTCTCCCTCCTGCCTCATTCCCAGTCTCCCCTGTTCCCCACAGTACAGCAGGAGACAGGACTCTCTGATCCTGGAACATCTGTGCTCCTGCCGGAACACAGATGTTGCTGGACCAGAGAGTCCTGGTCTGCAGAGGTACAACCTGTACTTCATAATATGCATGGACAGCTAAATCTCTGTAGACTTAGGTGATACCATCCCCCTAAATTTACCTCATGGGACCTGACTCTGCTGCCCTTACTCTGAACTTGGTTTCAATGGCACTGCTTGCAGGGTAAGTTATTATTTAGATTTCAGTAGTTTGGCAGAAGTGGGGCCAAACGAATCCAGTGGCAATGTTGCCTGTGTAAGGACCATGGTCTTGATTGCTCCCTAAGCCGAAAAAGCTTATGTGAGAAGCCAGGAAACATCACCAGAGGAGAGTTCCAGAGCTCCTTTTAAATAGTCACATAGGAATGGCAAGGTTTGATCCTCCATGGAATGGGACATGGGATCTTGTCCTCTACATGCGTGACAGTCTAGAGTTTGGGAGATATTCAGCCAGGACTATCCATGAGGGGACTTTGTGGGCCACAAAGATTCCTAATCCCCTGATTCCTTTGGCACCATGATTAGTGCAGAAACCTTGCTCATGAATCATCCTTTACTGTGGCTACTCCTAATATCTCCTTTTAGCAAGGTTCACTGTGCAAGTAGACACGGATTATGTGAATCTGCATAACCCCATGTGCCTCACCTCTAACCCATGCAGCAAAAATCTGCATGGTACGTGCACATAGAGGCTTTCACAGGGTCAGGAGAAGGGCAAGTAAGCTCCGACTCTGCTCTCTCTTCCCTCATCCCACATATCCAGCCTGGACCTGTTAGATTGCAGGTTACTTAACTCAAGGATGTGGAGGCAATGATCTAACCCTGAGTATGCATGGCAACATTTGCCCCATAATTTGCCAGAATTAGAATAGTATTCAGTACTTACCAGTTTACTGAAGCAGCCTTTGTGGTTTTTCTGCTTGTCACCAAGCTCAGCCGTCTCTCAGGACAGGACACAGTGCTGAGTTTTATTGCAAAAAGCAGAGTAGACGTGGAAAATTATTGTAAATAACTTCAGAGGAAAAGAAATAGAAGAAGAGAGTGTTCTGGTTTTTGAACCAAAAAGGGCTATGGAGTTTGCCACTGTTTTTCCAATCAGACTAAATGGTCCCTCAGGGATAGCATTTCAGGCAAGACAGCTTATCTGAAAGAACAGTTCCTTGATTAAAGGAGCAATGATAAATCACAGTCACAGTATTCTCCAGTGCAGTGTACTGTTTTAGCCATACACAACAAATGAAAAGGATATGAGACATTAGACATTAAAGAGTCTATATGCTGAAAGGGAGTAGTCTACACAGAGTTATTCATGTGTGAAAATATTTTATTCCATTTTTTTCCCCAGGCTGCTTGTAGTTGTCTACCAGTAAGTTTTGATTCAGCTCCCAGAAATGAAAAATGACTCTAGAAGAAAACAGCTCTGAGTGTGATGAAGATTAAATCATGCTAAGAAGACAGTAACATATTTTCTAATCTATGTTTAATATATATAATATTTCCATACAAAAATCTACATCAGAAAACACTGAGGTTGCAAAGTCAAACAAGCAAGTTAGGAAACAGTTGGATAGAGGTACTAGTAATACCTTAATTTGGTCTCCTTATCCAAATGCATATTTAATGACGTGATCACATATGTTTTTTCCCCCACAGGACTCCTGTCTGAGTTAGTGCACAGGACTGTGGACAGTGCTCACGTAACAATCAGCTATTCAATATTTCATTTTATGCTTATTGTTCATTGTATGGCCCGAGATCTTATTTAATTCACAGTATTCAGACTATGTCCTGAATACAGAAATATTAGTTTCCTTGTGGGCTTTTCTACTGAGTTAATCACCAGCACTGAGTGCTTAACAAATGTGAATACCTTTATGTTCACATAAAAACATGGGAATGTCCATACTGAGTCAGAACAAATGTCCATCTAGCCCAGTATCCTGTCTTCTGACAGTGGCCAATTTGCCTATTAACTCCATTTGCTGACTCCCTAGTTCTTGTATTATGAGAAGGAATAAATAATTCTTCCTTATTGACTTTCTCCACAGCTGTCATGATTTAATAGACCTCTCTCATATCCAATGTTGGTCATCTGTTTTCCAAGCTGAAAAGTCCCAGTCTTATTATTCTCTCCTCATACAGAAGCTGTCCAATACCTCTCATCATTTCACAATGTCACTGTGAAAACATGGTATTATCCCATTTTACAGGCAGGGAACTGAAGCACAAAGAAATTAATGGAAAAAGACACACTAATTTTGAGTGTCCCATGTAAGATGCTAGGTCTGTTTCCCTCCCCTCCCCCCTGGAAAATTTTGTATTGCATTGAACTTAATGTGTTCAGAATACACCTCCCAGGTTCTGCAATAAAAGATGTAGGGGACCCAAGAACAACAGGCTCTTTCACAACAGAACCCTTATACATCGGTTGACCAACACTGTGAACAAGGCAGGGATCCTGTGTAATAAATAGCCTGTGATTATGTCACTCTTCTGCTGAAGTTCAAACCCTTGTAACAAAGCTGACAAATGCTAAAGATTCTCAAGCAAATGATTGTAATAATACATTAACATGAGCAAACGAAAGAATGCACTTATCCCAAATAGAGTTGAAAAGAAAAACAGCGATGGGACCATTTTTGTTGGAAAAAAAATTCCATCAGATTCAAGTCAATGTAGCTGAAATTTTGTTTTGGAAAATCCATCGTTCTCCCCAAGAAAGGAGACAATGTTGAAATATCCTATTATGACATTTGCAGAAAAGAAGGTTCCATTTTTCATTTTGACATTCTATACATTGTATTGTACGTTTCAGAATAAAAACAAGTAAGAGGTCAAAATCAAACTGACATAAAAATAAAATTTGGAATTTTCCTTTATGGAAAATTTTGAAATCCTTCACAAAATGGAATTTCCACCCTCTGCACAGCTCTAATCCTTGAATATACTCTGAGAAAACACTCAACAAATTCTTCTGACCAGGACTGCCAAAAAATTCCATGTGACTCAGACATCCAACATGGAAAGTTTCATAGACCTGTTGAATATAACACCAGAAGGCACTGCTAGATTTGACCTACTATACATCACAGGCCATCAACACCACTCAGCACCCACACACTAAACCCAACAAAGTATAACAGCTCACTGGAAATGGCACTATTATGTGCTACAGCCAGAGAACAGGAGGTGAGTGAGGTGCACTATATCTGAGATCCCTGCAGTGGCAGGGAAATGAATAGGTGACATATAACTAAGTAATTCTAGTGAGTGACCCTCACCCACATGCCACAGAAGAAGGCTATCCCTGCTTCATTCCCCAGCGGATGGCACATATGGTCTTACATCCTCCACTTATGATATGAGGACCCCATCCTGCTTCTTTCTGAATAAAGAAGAGAAATATTTATGAATATTTCTGCCTTTTCAGAATCAAATCCCTCTGCATCTAATAATGATCCAATGCTATTGCTAGGATTGATTTTGTTCCTAATGTATTAAAACATAAAAATCCTTTGTTACTTTATTAGAGTTATTTTGGAGCCCATAGACATGGAACAAGGCACCTCCAGCGTTTACACTCTAGTCAATACAAGTAAAAACAATATAAAAGTAAGATGTCAACAGGCACAGATACAACTTCAGGGACTTAAGTACACTATATGGAATGGTTCCATGGGCTGGTGAAGAAAGAGGAGGAAGACACCTTTTCTGATTTGTCCCTCCATCCCCACAAAGATATGTGGACCCCTATTCAGGTACATATTGAATCTCTAGCACACAATGCATGTGGAATGGTTTCCATGTGCTACATTTTATTTTGTTTTCTAAACAGTACAGTGTAAGCTGGAGCAAATGCTATTTTATGGATGGCATGGCTCCCACTCCATGGAAGTTTAGCAGGGTCTCGGCCCTTTACTTATCACACATTCCAAGCCTTTTACTCTTTTCCACAACTGTCACCGAAAGTAACTGCAGATCTTGGAAGGGCTGGTGGAGCAATGGGAACCAAATATGTATTATATTTGTTTAGACTCAGTTGTAATGGATGTATATTATGACATTTATCTGGGGTTGCCATGAGACGTCAAGATTTCAGGCAAGCAGTTTGTAGTCAATTTAAAATATAAACAAATATTCCCATTTTTGTTACTCCATTTCTCAAGGCCATTCTATGTAAAAGAGAAATCCTCTTCACCCACTGTCATTGTCCTGCCTTCTGCTACACTGACTCTATAGCTGAGTCCCCTTCCTCCACTTATATACAATGCAGCAAATCTCTTTATTCATATGCTTCCTTAAAAGGTCCCATGGGAATCAAGACTGAGGGGAAAAACAGCTGAGGAGAGTTGGCAGTTTTTCAAAGGGACATTGTTAAGAGCCCAAAAGCAAGCTATTCTGCTGCATAGGAAAGAGAGAAAATATGGCAAAAGACCGCCTTGGCTTAACCACGAGATCTTGCATGATCTAAAAATAAAAAAGGAGTCATATAAAAAATGGAAACTAGGACAAATTAAAAAGGATGAATATAGGCAAACAACACAGGAATGCAGGGGCAAGATTAGAAAGGCAAAGGCACAAAATGAGCTCAAACTAGCTATAGGAATAAAGGGAAACAAGAAGACTTTTTATAAATACATTAGAAGCAAGAGGAAGACCAAGGACAGGGTAGGCCCACTGGTCAATAAGGAGGGAGAAACAGTAAAGGAAACTTGGAAATGGCAGAGATGCTTAATGACTTCTTTGTTTTGGTCTTCACCGAGAAGTCCAAAGGAATGCCTAACATAGTAAATGCTAGTGGGAAGGGGGTAGGTTTAGAAGATAAAATAAAAGAAGAACAAGTTAAAAATCACTTAGAAAAGTTAGATGCCTGCAAGTCACCAGGGCCTGATGAAATGCATCCTAGAATACTCAAGGAGCTGATAGAGGAGGTATCTGAGCTTCTAGCTATCATCTTTGGAAAATCATGGGAGACAGGAGAGATTCCAGAAGACTGGAAAAGGGCAAATATAGTACCCATCTATAAAAAGGGAAATAAGAACAACCCAGGAAAACTACAGACCAGTTAGTTTAACTTCTGTGCCAGAGAAGATAATGGAGCAAATAATTAAGGAAATCATCTGCAAACACTTGGAAGGTAGTAAAGTGATAGGGAACAGCCAGCATGGATTTGTAAAGAACAAATCATGTCATACCAATCTGATAGCTTACTTTGATAGGATAACGAGTCTTGTGGATAAGGGAGAAGTGATGGATGTGGTATACCTAGACTTTAGTAAGGCATTTGATACGGTCTCGCATGATATTCTTATCAATAAACTAGGCAAATACAACTTAGATGGGGCTACTATAAAGTGGGTACATAACTGGCTGGATAACCGTACTCAGGGTATGTCTACACTAGCCCCCTAGTTCAAACTAGGGTGGCTAATGTAGGCATTCAAACTTGCAAATGAAGCCCGGGATTTAAATATCCCGGGTTTCATTTGCATGTTCCTGGGCGGGCGCCATTTTTAAATCCCCTTAGTTCAAACTGACTGCCCGCGGCTACGCGTGGCAATCAGAAGTTAATCCGAACTAAATCCTTAGTTCAGATTAATTTACACCTCATTGCAGGAGGAGTAACAGTTAATCCGAACTAAATCCTGCAATGAGGTGTAACAGTTAATCTGAACTAAGGATTTAGTTTGGGATTAACTTCTGACTGCCACGTGTAACAGCGGGCAGTCAGTCGAACTAAGGGGATTTAAAAATGGCTCCCGCCCGGGAACATGCAAATGAAGCCCAGGATATTTAAATCCCGGGCTTCATTTGCAAGTTCGAATGCCTACCTCAGCCACCCTAGTTCGAACTAGGGGGGCTAGTGTAGACATACCCTCAGAGAGTAATTATTAATGGTTTTCAATCCTGCTGGAAAGGTATAACAAGTGGGTTTCCACAGGGGTCTGTTTTGGGACCAGCTTTGTTCAATATCTTCATCAACGATTTAGATATTGGCATAGAAAGTACGTTTATTAAGTTTGCAGATGATTCCAAGCTGGGAGGGGTTGCAACTGCTTTGGCGGATAGGGTCATAATTCAAAATTATCTGGACAAATTGGAGAAATGGTCTGAGGTAAACAGGATCAAGTTTAATAAAGACAAATGCAAAGTGCTCCACTTAGGAAGGAACAATCAGTTTCACACATACAGAATGGGAAGCGACTGTCTAGGAAGGAGTACGGCAGAAAGGGAACTAGAGGTTATAGTGGACCACAAGCTAAATATGAGTCAACAGTGTGATGCTGTTGCAAAAAAAGCAAACATGATTCTGGGATGCATTAACAGGTGTGTTGTGAGCAAGACACGAGAAGTCATTTTTCCGCTCTACTCTGCGCTGGTTAGGCCTCAGTTGGAGTATTGTGTCCAGTTCTGGGCACCACATTTCAAGAAAGATGTGGAGAAATTGGAGAGGGTCCAGAGAAGAACAAGAATGATTAAAAGTCTAGAGAACATGACCTATGAAGGAAGGCTGAAAGAATTGGGTTTCTTTAGTTTAGAAAAGAGAAGATTGAGGAGGGACATGATAGCAGTTTTCAGGTATCTAAAAGGGTGTCATAAGGAAGAGGGAGAAAACTTGTTCATCTTGGCCTCTGAGGATAGAACAAGAAGCAATGGGCTTAAACTGCAGCAAGAGAGGTTTAGGTTGGACATTAGGAAAAAGTTCCTAACTGTCAGGGTGATCAAACACTGGAATAAATTGCCCAGGGAGGTTGTAGAATCTCCATCTCTGGAGATATTTAAGAATAAGTTAGATAAATGTCTATCAGGGATGGTCTAGACAGTACTTGGTCCTTCCATGAGGGCAGGGGACTGGACTCGATGACCTCTTGAGGTCCCTTCCAGTCCTAGTATTCTATGATTCTATGATTCTGTGAAAACTCACCTCTTTGGTATGGCTCATGACCATTTGTCTATTAAAATGCTGTCAAGATCATACCATTTAAAAAAAAAAAACCTAGATGAAAACTTCAAGGACCCAAACACCCTTTTTCAACACCCATGACAGTGAATGAATGAAATTCATCCACGGTGAAGAGAATTGGTGTGTAACATCTTCCTATTTATGCTCCCCTCAGACCTGAGGGTATGTCTCCTATCGGCTATACTGGGCACCTGCACAACACCTATGTTCCTCTGAAATGGTTCTTTGGCAGCAATACATAACCACACTGTGGAAAGCAACGAGAGACACTGATCTTCTTATGCATGTATTTCAGTACCCTTCCAATTGGTGCAAGGAGACCAGTGTATGGAAGGAAAGAGCTAGGAAAGTGTCCCCGATGGCAAAAACAAACAAACAAAAAATCTTTAGGCTTTAATTCAGCAAATATCGTGGGTGAAATCCTAGTTAGTTGCACTAAAGTCAATGGCAAAACTCTGATGCGCTTCAGTGTGAACAAGAATTTACCCTGTGTGCTTAATGTTACTCATGTGATTAAATGAAGCACATTTGCAGGCTTGGGCCTTTTTCTTTGCACTTAGTGCATATGTAGAATTGACATTTAAACCCTTCAGTGCTGAATTCATAGCTACCTCATGCAACATGAATGCAAGTCTCACATGTGGAACAATTATATTCTCCCCTTAAGGTGAAATCCTAGCTCCACTGGAGCCAATGTTAAAAAAAAAAAAACCCGCCATTGACTGGGAGCTAGGACTTTGCCCTCAGTGTTTATCCAAGACTTCTAGGTGATGCCAAGATTTTCATGTCAAAGTAGTAAATACCAGGTATAATCTTAATAGAGATGTAGCCGTGTTAGTCTGATCTTGCTGAAACAAAAGAAAGGACTATGCAGAACTTTAAAGACTAACAAGATGGTTTAATAGGTGATGAGTTTCGTGGGCCAGACCCACTTCCTCAGATCAAATTCTGGAAGAGAATTGGCATGACCATATATACCAAAGGAATACAATGAAAAAAATGAAAAAAGTGAACACATTATAAAGCTGAGAAATCAGATTTAGAACAGAAGAGGGGTGAGGGGGAGGGCTAGTAACTATGAGATAATGATACTAGGGGTGATAATTGGGGAAGCTATCTTTGTAATGGGTAAGGTAATTAGCATCTTTGTTAAGGCCCATTCGTAAAGTGTCAAATTTAAGCATGAATGACAGTTCTGAGGTTTCCCTTTGTAGTCTGGTGTTAAAGTCTCTTTGAAGTAAGATACATGTAGTAAGGTCATTAAGACTATGCTCAGGTTGGTTGAAATGAAAAGAAACTGGTTTATCTTTCGGTTCTTGTGAAGGTGTCTGATGTCTGATTTCACTGGTCTACAATTTTTTAGAAGTCGTCTGCTTCAGAGATAAAATGTGCTATTTATTATGTATTTTGATGTGCTGAATTCAAATATGACAATTAAAACAACTGATTGGCTACTGTTTCCAAGATATTTAAGTTTTTACATTTTACGTCTATGTATATTGTGTAGATAGTAGAGTTTTAATCATAAATTGTAAACCTAGGTCTTTTCATGTGTTCATGGTTGCTTTACATGATAATATTTCACCTGTCCTGTTTATGTAACACTTTAAAAATCAGCAAAAGGGTTATATAAATAAAATTTATTATGAAACAAAAGGCAAAAAACTATTATGTACATAGTTTAGTCCTATTCAGTGTCTATTCGGCGCTTCTTGGCTTGTCTCTTGTATTCATTAAATGGAGCATCTCTTGTCACTGTCCAGCAATAGTCTGCAAGCATTGATGGGCTCCATTTGCCCTGATAGCGTTTCTCCATTGTTGCAATGTCCTGGTGAAATCGCTCACCGTGCTCGTTGCTCACTGCTCCGCAGTTCGGTGGAAAAAAATCTAGATGAGAGTGCAAAAAATGTATCTTTAGTGACATGTTGCAACCAAGGCTTTTGTATGCCTTGAGGAGGTTTTCCACCAACAACCTGTAGTTGTCTGCCTTGTTGTTTCCGAGAAAATTTATTGCCACTAACTGGAAGGCTTTCCATGCCATCTTTTCCTTGCCACGCAGTGTATGGTCAAATGCATCATCTCGAAGAAGTTCACGAATCTGAGAACCAACAAAGACACCTTCCTTTATCTTAGCTTCACTTAACCTTGGAAATTTTCCACGGAGGTACTTGAAAGCTGCTTGTGTTTTGTCCATGGCCTTGACAAAGTTCTTCATCAGACCCAACTTTATGTGTAAGGGTGGTAACAAAATCTTCCTTGATTCAACAAGTGGTGGATGCTGAACACTTTTCCTCCCAGGCTCCAATGACTGTCGGAGTGGCCAATCTATCTTGATGTAGTGGGAATCTCTTGCACGACTATCCCATTCGCAGAGAAAACAGCAGTACTTTGTGTATCCAGTCTGCAGACCAAGCAAGAGAGCAACAACCTTCAAATCGCCGCAAAGCTGCCACTGATGTTGGTCATAGTTTATGCACCTCAAAAGTTGTTTCATGTTGTCATAGGTTTCCTTCATATGGACTGCATGACCAACTGGAATTGATGGCAAAACATTGCCATTATGCAGCAAAACAGCTTTAAGACTCGTCTTCGATGAATCAATGTTGAGGACTGCCATCACACCATCGATGTTGTTGCAGGCTACAAGATCACCTTCCATGAAGAAGAATGGGACAAGATCCTTTTGACGGTCACGGAACATGGAAACCCTAACATCACCTGCCAGGAGATTCCACTGCTGTAGTCTGGAGCCCAACAGCTCTGCCTTACTCTTGGGTAGTTCCAAATCCCTGACAAGGTCATTCAGTTTACCTTGTGTTATGAGGTGTGGTTCAGAGGAGGAGGATGGGAGAAAATGTGGGTCCTGTGACATTGATGGTTCAGGACCAGAAGTTTCATCCTCTTCCTCTTCCTCATCTGACTCAAGTGAGAATGATTCTGGTGCATCAGGAACCGGTAGTCCTTCTCTGTGGGGTACTGGGCGTATAGCTGATGGAATGTTTGGATAATGCACAGTCCACTTTTTCTTCTTTGACACACCTTTCCCAACTGGAGGCACCATGCAGAAGTAACAATGGCTGGTATGATCTGTTGGCTCTCTCCAAATCATTGGCACTGCAAAAGGCATAGATTTCCTTTTCCTGTTCAACCACTGGCGAAGTTTTGTTGCACAAGTGTTGCAGCATATGTGTGGGGCCCACCTCTTGTCCTGATCTCCAATTTTGCAGCCAAAATAAAGGTGATAGGCTTTCTTAACCATAGTGGTTATACCACGCTTTTGTGATGCAAAAGTCACTTCACCACAAACATAGCAGAAGTTATCTGCACTGTTCACACAAGTACGAGGCATCTCTGCTCACTTTGGCTAAACAGAAATGTGTCGCTTTGCAAAATCAAACACTGACAAATAAGAGAGCACGACACTGTATGATTTCTAGAGCTGATATAGGGCAATTTGTTCAGCAGAGTGATGTAAGCTTCTATGATTGCATCATCCATGACTTCTAGGAATAACATGATGCAATTCATATCATGTATGAAATACCAACTTCAGATTGCATCATTCATTGTTTTGCCTAAAAAGCAAGTACTGTCCAAACCCAGTCATAGATTTATTCATAGATCCAGTCAAAGATGTATTTTCGTCATTTCTGGTTTAAATTGAGATCCCTTCCCTTTATAACTCACTTATCCTCCGCCATTCCCAAGTCAAGGGTCGTATATACTGACCCAATAGCATATCTTGAAAACTAGAGCCAATCAACAATTTTAAGCATCATTTTCGTTCTCAAAAAGCGGCGAGGAGTCCTGTGGCACCTTATAGACTAACTGAAGTGTTGGAGCATAAGCTTTCATGGGCAAAGACCCACTTCGTCAGATGCATGGCATGCATCTGACGAAGTGGGTGTTTGCCCACGAAAGCTTATGCTCCAACACTTCAGTTAGTCTATAAGGTGCCACAGGACTCCTCGCCGCTTTTGCAGATTCAGACTAACACGGCTACCCCTCTGATTTTCGTTCTCAGTGACCCAGAATTAGTAAAGTTTGACTACATTTATTTCAGAAGCATTTTGGCTGTAGAGCAGTGTTTTGGGCATTAATTCTTTGGCGAAGTGTCTGAGAAGTTTGTCCAATATACATAGCAGAAGGACACTTGTTATCATTCCAGGAGAAAAATTCCTGAGAGACTTGAAACACACAGGGTTTTAAATTATGATAAAATGAAAAGTTATTGGTAAGGGTTAGACCAGGGGTAATTTTTGACTTCAGAAATTTCTGAAGTGGCCCGGGCCACACTGTAAGGGGTGGGGCCTCAGGCAGAAGGGGCAGGGCCAGGGCCAGGACACTTCCGTGCTTTCCCACCCACAGACCCTGATTGGTCTGGGAGTGGGGGAGTCGACAAAGTCTTTGTCCCCCTCTCCCCCAAGAGAACCGCCAGCTGTTCTGAACAGCTGGTGGTTCCCTCTAGGTACCTGTGCCCCTGGCGGTGGGAGGAGGCTTTGCATGCTCCCTTCCTTCCCACCGGGTCAGTCAGGGCCTGGGGAGGGGGAGCACATGAAGTCTTTTGCTCCCTGCCCCTGCCCTGCAATGGAGCACTGTGCTTAGAGTCAACTGCCAGCTGAGCAGCAGCTGGCGATTGACTTTAAGTGCCAAGCCCCTTGCATGGCAGGACGAGAATTCACATGCTCCCCCTGCCCCAAAGCCCTGATTGGCCTGGGAGTGGGGGAAGTGTCAGGGCCTCCGCGGGCCGGATCAACTCACTTGGCGGGCTGGATCTGGCCCACGGAGGCCCTTTTGCCCACTCCTGGTTAGAGTAAAACTGAGTATCATTGCCCTTGCCAGAGGAGAAAGTGTAGAATTTTCAGACATAATCTGAAGTCATAATCAAATGCATCAGGAAATAAACTATCTGCTGTCTGTTGTATAAAATACTTCAGAGACAATGTCAAATAGCCCCAATAAAGTATACAAATCAATTAAAGTGCAAGGGGCAAGTCCCAGTACAGAAAAGTCCAGTGGAGTTACACAGGATTTATAACCAGTGTGAATGAGAGTGGAATTCAGTGTCCTGTTGGAGACAGCACCACCCAAAACCTTATAAAACCAAGATGGATAAGTTGTACTATTAAAAAGAAGCTACTGTTTTCCATTATGGTGGTGGGAAGAAACAAAAAATGCATTGTACATAGAATCCAACCTATGTGGCTATTATGGTAAATATTTCTACATGCATAGACCACCAGCATATGTCTGCTTTCTTCCTGGGCTTGGGTCAACAGACTAACGTACAATAAATCCTTCAGGCCTAAAGTATGATGGGTTAATCCATGGCTATACTGTATGTCACCATAGACCATGAGTTTGCTAAAATATTATGGGCCCCTTCTGAGGTTTAGAAAAATTGGATTCCTTTAAACTGTCATCCAAAGGCAGATTTATTCCTGACGTTTCTCTGCAGTAACTTACATATAACTGGGCTTTTTGTTCTACGCATGAACATTCAAGGCTTAACTGTTATCATTTTGTGTATTCAGAGTTAAAAAAAAACTTTAATGGTAAGCTGAGAAAGATCATTTCTCTTTCTATCCTGCCTTATTCATTTTTTTAAAAATAGCTTTTTCTGCTTCCACAGTAACCTAGTCAAGCTTAACATCCCATTTCAAAGCATATAAATAACTAAAAGCAGTTAATGATCTTGGGAGTCACTCACGCATGCCCCTATCTCCTGTAAGTAATCCAATAAGGATTACTCATGTGAGTAAAGACTATTTGCATTAATAAGGTTTTGCAGCACTATCTGAATTATATTTTAATAATAAAGAACCTGTTCCATCAGTGAATTGGAATTGAAAACTTCCATGTCGCTTCTGTAGGAGGAGACATTTATTTATTTCTTCTTGTCCCTTTTCACTGCATTTAGGGGTCTATATATATATTTTACTTTGACTAATATTAAAGCTCAAATCTTGTTTTCTTTGCTTGTACCAATATCCCTACTGAAGTCATAATAATGGTTCAAATGGGCACAATTAATTTGGAGTCAAAGGAGTTGTCGCATTTACACCAGAGAATTTAGACCACTGGGTCTACCTATGCTAGTAATATGAGCAGGATTAAGCACTTTGGACCAAATCCTGAAAATTCTTACCCTCAAGAGGCGTCCAAATGAAATCTGTGGGACTACATATGGAGGAGTTTAGGGGACTGAGGCCCATAAGTGCCAGTGTTAAAACAGAAAAAAATGCCTCATAATGAGCTTCAGATATGTTTCATGTTTTTGTACCTGTGTCAAGTCAACCTGGAAGATGCCCGCAGAGATGCACATGGAAACCCCCAAAACCACAAGCCTAAAGGTATTCACTGACAAAGACAGCCAACTACTCCAAAACAGCTCCTTACATGGTGACAAAGGTCATAGCAGGGATAGACCTAAACAGGGATGGGGGGATATAGTAGGGAAATTAGATGACTATTATTGAGCCAAGACTGAGACCAGAACTATGTACCTGGGGAGGGGGAGAACTGACACAATAAAGGGGAAATGAAGAAAACCTAAGGACTCCCTTCTTCGATTGTGGGGGAGGAGAACAAGTGGTAGAACTTTGCTTTTACAAGGAGTATTTGAGCTTCTACTACAATAAACACACAACTGTTACTGAAGACTCCCATCTCCATGTGCTCCTGTGTGCTCATTTTTTGTGTCTGAACACATAGGATACCAAATTGCGTGTCCATCTGTTGTGTCCAAAGTCATGTCCCAACAATAATAAAACATATTGAAGGGTATTATCAACCACTTAGACTCATTTAAATTGTATATAATAAACTGTTGTCATGAAAGAGATGGAAGGGTATATTTGGGGGGATGAAATTTACAAAACCAGCTCTGAATATAAATGCAAAGGCAGTCAATGAAAGCAATTTTATGTTGCTTATTTTAAATATATGCAATGAATTTTCTGAGCTGAGGATGTGTGCTAACAAGCTTTTATATGTCTACAAAGAGAAAGAAATATATCTGACCCATAATGTACATATTATAAATAGCATGATACAGACATAAGGATTACAAACACAGTGCTGCTGTTAAAAGCCAGATTTTCACTGAGATGATTTTATTGCATCAATACATTCATCCCACTTTGTCCTTTTATACTGGACCACACAGATCCTAATTCTTTAGCTACAATTTAATTATTATTTGTCTAAACCTCATCCAAGCTGACACTATGTTCTCTACATTTCAAGCTGACACTATGTTCTCTACATTTCAATAACAGCATTTGAATTTTAGATGCACAGAGTTTGGGATGGGGCAATAGTACATAGTGTACACATTGGAGTTGTTTATCACTTGGAACAATGTACAGTAAACATTTATTTGAATGTAAACATTACAGTTAGTTACTAGAATAGTGTTGCTGCTCCACCAGAACATATAAGGGGATTTGGAGCTGATCACATCTATGCAGCCAGTTCTTGAAGGTGAGAAGCCTTCAGATCTCGTTTACATGGAATGGACAGTTGTAGACATTCAACACATTGCAGCAGGGGCTCAGCAATTAGTAGCAAGATGCTTTTGGGGAAGATTAGGCAGCCAAGTGCCATTGAAAAGCAACAGCAGCTGGATGCTTTTGAAAATATCTCTGTATATCAGCAGCCCCTGTTCAATTCAGGTCAACATTAACTGGCCCACTGAGAGGTGCTACATCACATTCACTAGAACCTCAAACCTTACAATTTAACCCCTATTTGCCTACATTTTGGGAGGCTGAGCTCAGGGCTCTGGCATCAGAGTCTCTCCTCCCCCCATTATCCACACAAGGTCATTACTGTCACACAGCTGCTCAACAGCCATAAGAACAGCCATAATGGGTCAGACTTCCATCTTGCCCAGTGTCCTGTCTTCTGACAGTGCCCAAGGCCATAACCCCTGGAGGGAATGACCAGAATAGGTCATCAAGTGATCCAGCCCCTATCACCCAGCTTCTGGCAAACAGAGGCCCGAGACACCATCCCTTAAAGAAATGAGTTGTTGTTCTAATTTCTCTTTCTAGTGTACACTTGTCCACAGTACAGTAACCCTCCCTGATAGCCTTTGCAAAGATGCAAGTTTGTAGACTGAATGATCCCCTCACCCTTAAAAAGGTCGGTGCTGTGAGAAAGTTAGCTCTGAGCATGATTAAGTGGTACCAGTTCAGTGGAAATATAGAGAAGCTAACTCCTTAAGACTGTCATGCTTTTGCATCTCACGTTCATGGTACATGGGCTGTACAGTACAAGGGAAGCCACAAGTCCTGTTGTTGCTAAACTGCGTAAGACAGCCGTGTCAACATCTAGTCTTTCATGAACACAAACCCAATCCAACTCCTATTAACAAGAAGGGAAAGACTCCCAAGAACTTTAATGGGAATCAAATTGGCCCTTAAACTGACAAAAGAAAAAGTAATGAGAATTGAGCATTTGGAACCAACATCCTGAGATATTACAGAGAGGGCATAGCATGCAAACTTAAACAGACCAATGTAGAAATAGCCACATAAATGTTGAAATTCTTGAAGGAGGGAAAACTGCCAGGATTCATATTTTGTCCAATCAATGCTCATCAACCTAAAAGGCTTGCCAGTATGAATTTTCTCAACGCTTGCTTCAATCTTTCTCATTGAGAGACCTACACCTGCCTTTGGGGCAGGTCAGCATATGAATAAGACTCACACAGACCTTTGAAAACAAGATAAATAGAAGACTGATAGAGTGAAAGACATTCCCACAAGCAATGTGGTACTGCCTTTCCTCAGACAAAGGGTTCTGCCAGACAGTGACATCTATTCAAACCACAAAATCATTACACATCCCTGTTTGTCATGCTTTTCTGAATTATGTTTATAGTAGTCTTCTTTTTTGTGTCTCTGGTCACATTCTTTAATTAAGCACTGATGTTCCATTCCATATATCAGAGAGGGCATAAAAGAACTGAACTAAAGGGGTTACACATGGCTGAAATCACCACTTCATATATTTTAAAGCATATTCATAATACATGATAAAAATATGTCAACTATTTTCATAATAGTACAATAATTTAACTCTTTAAATAATACAGACTATGGCCCATGTCAGCCTTATCTTGGTCTAATGATTAGGACACTAGAATGGGAGTCAGGAGTTCATGAGCTTTTTTCTCACTGCTACTGACCTACTTTGTCACCTAGGGCAGGTCACTTCACCTTTCTGTGCCTTTGTTTTCTCTCCCATCCTTTAGCTCTCTGGTCAATTTAGATTCCACACTCTTCAGGGCAGGGACTGTCTAGAGTGTCCAGCACAATGGGTATCAGCAGGTCCTCTGGGTGCTACTGAATCACAAATATTAAAATAAATATAATAAAAATTTGGTGCATCAAGGATGCAACAGAACATGTCTATGCAGATATGATTGTGGGAGTGTAGTTAAATTCCATAAACAGGGCCAGATCCTAAGAGGACTAGAAGAGCCTCAGCTCACATTGAAGTCAATGGACTTTGAAGGGACTAGGTTTCTTGTGAAGCTGGTCCTTTAATTCGGCAAAGAATAGCTAAAAAACACACCCCAGTTTATGTTCTCAGAGACGCTCTGTGATAATTTGGGATCTTCTCAAGAAATCCAATATTTTGTTTAAAACATGGTATGCATGGCAGTACTTGAATTGCTTTAAATACCTTTAAATTCCATTTTCTGCTTCCCCTTCATAACTACATCACTAGAGATATTTGAATCTGCACTTCCTTTCAAATGTATGTGCCCTTGCTTCTTAATTGGTCCCAGTTTCATATCTACACATTTGCATAATTTATTTTGCTCACATCAATCTTACTGTCACAAAAAATATGTAGCTTTTATCGTAAGATTAAATCTCCATTCTCCAGGATCAATGTTTTTGTAACCTTGTATGTAATGATGCCTTCTACTTATATATGATATCCATCAGGAGATTATCCTGATCTCCTTGAAAAAGGAGTTTGAAATACTCCCCTTTTATTTTTATATGTGAAAAATGGTGACACCTTTTTCGAGGGCTGAGGGAGAAAGGTTGTGTGTATAAGATAAAGCCCCTAATATCAGGATGATTCCAATAATATCGGTACATCACCCTATGTTCAATATAAGCTCTATAAAATAGTAAAGTGTTGTGTTAATAAAAAAAAATGTCACGGTGAAAGGCAATGGGAGAATATGAAACACTCAAAAGGACAGGGTCAAAGAAACGCCCTCCTGTATTAAAACCTTCATATGAAACCTGTGTTATAATAATTTAGAACTGCATGGCCTTGATATGGATAAAATAATTGATTCCAGTAAATCTAAAGAACCCGCTGGTCTTGCTAGTTCTGTCAACACATGTGGAATTTGCTCCCTAGCTTGGGGCTACTCAACTTTGGAGACCCCAGGGGCCACAATGATATAGCACATGCCACGGACCACAACTTAAGTGTGGTTGCATATACATGCAAATATTTATGCAAATAGCTGCTTTCAAACTGAGGCAGCATGATGGCTCTATAATGGCAACTTTTGTATTTGTGTTTTCTATCTTATGTCACAAGTAAAAGACTCATGGTTTAACACAGTGGTTTTCAAATGGTGAGGTGTACCGTCTCAGAGGGCATGGAGGAAAATACAGGGAAGCACGATGCTTAAGGCATTTTTTACATTTTAAAATTATTGTAACATAACAAGAACACAGTCTTAACAATTATACGCATTGAAATAGTATGAGTAAACGTTTTGCAAGTAATTTAACCAGAAAGGACTTTTTTGGCCAATACAAGGCTGTATATGCAGTAAACAGTAGTGTGTTAAATGTATTTAATTATAAAGCAGTGATCATTTCTATAGCAACAACTAACATGCTTGACATCCAGTTTAGTATAGCATATCCTGCTATTACAACAAGGAATTATATAGTACTTAATCTGCTAGTGAGTTTGATATTTTTTCATGTCATTACATGGTGGAAAATGGATTGATGCCTTTTGTCAAAAGATGGTAGTGTTTAAAAAAAAAGGCAGGAGCTGAAATGGCAAAACAGAGAAAAAATATCTGCAAATGTAAGAAAATATGATGACATATATTTGGATTTTGGTTTCTCTTTCATTACAGTTAACAGAGAAATTAGACCTTGAAGTGTAATGTATACACTTACTTTAGCAAATGATAGCCTGAAGCCAACAAAATGAATACGCCCTTTAGAAATGAAGCATGGTGATCTGACAAGAAAGAACAGAGATTTTTTTTAATGAAAGCTACAAGAAATTAACAAACACATTGAAAAACGTGTCATCCAGTCCTGCATGCCTTTAAATCATCATATCAAGTTACAAACCACAATGCCTAAAATAAAAAGCCTTATACAACTAGAAAAAAAAATGTTTATCCCAACTGCTGTTGACATTTGCAGGACAATGGTTGGTGACAGCGCAGCAGAGAAATTAAAAACCACATCGCTATCAGACAACATGGTCAGCTGCCAAATCTCTGACATGTCAGAAAACTATCAATGCACAGCTGATCTCTCAGTTGTCATCCAGTTAAATGGAATCTAGTTGGATGAAGCAACGAATATATCAAAAGCTCATTTAATTCCTTATGTTGGGTACTCTTAGAAAACATCAGTATTGGAAGATTTTATGTTCTGCAAGACAGTTGAAATGCCTGCAACCGGATCTGAACTGGTTAATATTTTCAACAAATTCCTAACTTCTTGTGAGTTCAAGTGGGACGCCTGTGTCGGAATCTTCACTGGTAGAGGCTCTTCTGTGTCTAGAGGGTTTCAAATTGCTCACATACATCATTGTATGATACAGCACAAAGACCTTGCAACTCGTCACATGGATCAGGAAATTACTGATGTTCAGAATTCTGCTATTAAGAAAGTACTTTATCAAGATGCAGCCCACAAGGACACAACTCTTTGCAATGTTGTGTGCAGAAATGGGTGTGGAGCACAGTACTTCGTTTCTTCACGTGGAAGTCATGTGGCTATTGAGGGAAAGTGTTGCAATATGTTTATGAACTGAGAAACAAAATTTGACTTTCTCTAGTGGATTATAGTATCAGCAAAGCAGCCACTATGTGATCCCCAACGGGTGTGCTTTTGGCTTACCTTGCTGATATTTTTGATAAACTGACTTTTCTAAATGTCTCACTGAGAGGAGCAGGAAGCTTTTTTTTTCTTTTTGTCCTGCACAACAAGATATTTTCATTCAGGAGACAGCTAAATCTCTGGAAAACAAAGAATGAAACTGGTGTAAGCATTCCATTCCTGTGGTTAACTGATACTACTCATGAAACAGAATATGAATTACTGAGTGTTTGTGGAGCCAGTGTGAGCTTAAAAGGCAGAAGGTGAATAAAAAGCACACCAAATCTATTATTTTTAAATAATGTCATGAGTTTAAAGTGAAAGTCATGATTTTTGGTGAGCCTGACTCATGATTTTTGAACAGTTGGGGTTGGCAATACTGCTCTATTGTTTTGAAGGAAATACACCCCTAAATGCCTGAATTATCCAACCTTATGTAGCTGAGGTAGTGACCTCGTTCTGTCTCTCAAATGACATTTGGGAGAAACTAGAATGTCAGAGTGATAGGACACTGGACATTCAATTAAAAAAATCACTCTTCGGGAAATTTTTGAGTGAAACAGGTGGAATTTCTAGTTGAAAGATGGTTTAGAATATCCACCTTTGTCAAAGTGTGTGATCAAAACTCTTTTACTAGATGGTTCAATTTATATGTTTGAGATTAGATTCTCTGCACTGTTTCTTGCCATTTCAACCAGACTGGGCATTGTCTCAACGACCTCACTACATGCATGCTGCTTCAAAGAGACTTTAACACAAGACTACAAAGGGAAGCCTCTGAACTGTCATTCATGCTTACATTTGAAACTTTACGAATGGGCCTCAACAAAGATGCTAATTATCTTACCCATTACAAAGATAGCTTCCCCCGATTATCACCCCAATATCATTATCTCATAGACACTAACCTCCCCCCCTCATTCCCCCTCTGTTTTAAATCTGATTTGTCAATTTTATATGTGTTCACTTTTTTTTATATTGTATTCCTTTGGTATATATGGTCATGCTAATTTTCTTCCACAATTTGATCTGAGGAAGTAGGTCTGGCCCATGAAAGCTCATCACCTAATAAACCATCTTGTTAGTCTTTAAATTGCTGCACAGTCCTGTCTTTTGTTTCCTCATAAACAGTAAGAGCAAGAACCATCAAATTTATAATACAGAGTCCTCTTATCATAACTTGAAGCAAGGTAAGGGTTTGGTTGTGCCAGGAAAATGGGATGTATCTGGAATGGGATGTTTTCTCCTAAAGCAAACAGAAAAGATCTAGAATCACCAGACATGTGAAAGTGGCTGGCTCGGGGCACCCTCTCCCATCTGGGACTGCCCCATCCCCAAGCCTCCCACCCCTCAGGTGCTCCTTAGGGAGGGCGGGAGAGCTGGAGTCCCCTTCCCCCCAATTTGTACAGGAACATTGCCTGCTGTTCTCCTTCTGCAGGGAATAAGGAGGAAGTGCACCATTTGTTGCGTTCCTCACTGTGGCTGGGGATCACAGGGGGCAGATGAACCTGGACCTGCCCCAGCTGGGGGACATGCCCTCTTCCCCCAACTGTGCCCACTAGCGCTGCAGTGGCCATGGAGAGGTACTTCTCTCCTGGCTCCAAGTTGCTTTGATGAGAGAGGGCTGGAGTAGGCCAATATTGGAAACTAGCAACAACTTTCAGTTTTGTCTAGTGCTTCTACAAATTGTAGAAGGGAAAACTCAGGCCACAACCTATAAACACTTTGATGTTTCTTCTGGATTAACATAACGTTGCTTATGCTACGTGTGATTAAAGAATGGTACAGTACTCTGTGATATAAATAGCTCTACAGTAATATTTTATCTCTACATTTTCAGAATTTTACAAACCTGTGCTAATTGTGGAATGATCCTGCTGAGTGAAACACTGAGACAATACTTGACAATATTTGCATCTTTTCTTTTCTTATTAGTTTTGGGATTATTTTGGTATGATTTTGTTTCCTAAGAGAGAAATAAAGTGATCAGTTCACCCCTGAAATAGTCCATCTAAGGATAGTTTAAATGTCAAATGTTTTTTCTATTGTTAGGACAATTTATATCTATTTGTCTTTAGAGCCAAGGTTTAGTTAGCACAGAAATGTCAAACTAAAGCTTTCATTCCTTAAGTGCTTTCCTTTATCTGCGAAAGACTGAAAAATGGCTTTTCAGCTGGCACCAGTGGCTTTGGGAAGTGCTACACAGCACATTTTTGTAAACTGCTTATACAATGTGTATTGGCCTCGCTGCAGGAATTAAAGAAGACCACACAAATGGGTTGATCATTTTTCTTCACATTAACAGACTAAGTTCAGAATGGCAGCAGCTAACCTTATGGGAACCCAAGCTAATGAATGATGTTTCATGGAAAACTTTTCAACATTAAAGAGGAGTCTTGCTTATGGAGGGAACTTTAGAAGGTGAAGACCCCAAGTCCCATTGAAAGTCAATGGAATTTGTGCTCTTAAATCCATGGGATATTTTTCAAAAATCTGCCCTATAGCCTCAATGTCTTTCCTTAAGACACATCCAGTATCAACAAGCTATGTACTTGGATGTTCCATGGGGAGAGAATTCTCAGTCCCACTGGTGATGAAGAGGCCAATAACACAAAGCATCTCATAGCCTCTGTACATGTTTGTGCAGTAGTTGCAGATCAGTTTCCCCATCCCTCTTGTAGAAGAGTTAGGGAGATATGCATGTTAAAATGAGTAACTGTGGAGTACTGCTCTGCTGGCCAATAAGAAGTGTAGATTTTCATGGGCACTCATAGAACTTCGGAGACTTCTGTAGCCTACACATGTGAGAGAGGATTTGGCCTATTTATGCATACATGTGAAGTCATTTTATTCCTTCTTTTTTATTCTCTGAGGGTACATCTACACTGCACGGCTATTTCGAAATAAATTATTCTGGAATAGTTATTCCAAAATAGCTTATTTCAAAATAGCACGTCTACACTGCAGGGACGCCTCAAAATCAGTCCGAGGTAGGCTTCCCTAATGTAGATGTGATATCTCATTTTAGAGCCCCAGGAGGCACTGGGGAGGAATAACTTAGAATGGCCCTGGTGAGGGTCTATTTCAAAATAGCAGTGGAGCATCGACACAAGCCTTATTTCAAAATAGGTATTCTGGAATAGGCTTTATTCTTCATAGAATGAGGTTTACAGATTTCAGAATAAGCTGGCTGTTATTTTGAAATTATTTCAAAATAACGAAATGGCTGTGTAGACGCTCGTTTTGTTATTTCGGAAATAATGCTAGTTATATCGAAATAACGTTGCAGTGTAGATACACCCTGAGATACGTTGAAAAAGCTGATCTTTGTTTTGTTCTCTATCTTTTGTTCTCTGTTTACACTGTTATCACAGCATCATACCCTAATACTCTGGTGGAAAAGGCCCATTGTTCCATCTGCAAGTGGTGGGATTGGATAGGCTTAATCTTAGATTATGAAGAACTAAAAGGTAGCACTGTCAAAAAAGTAAGTGGGACAGGTTTCCTTTGGAATATTGTGTTTGGACAAAATCAAAATGTGTTATAGGAATGTATCAAATTTGACATAGTTTCAAAAAAAAAGTTGTAAAATTGTTCAAAATGAGAATAGAGTATTTTGTTTTGTTCTGATTTTTTATTTCATCTTGGTTTTTATAATATGTATACTTGTAATATTAAATGTATCATGTATATATTTAATACCATTCTGAAGAAAAATGTTTTGCTATGGATGCTTTGATGTTTCAAAATACAAAATTTCAGAATTTCCATTTGGCTAGATATTTAGAGATTTCTACTTTTATATAAATCCAGGACAAAAAGCTAAATTTCAGAAGCCCAGAATATTTAACAATATGGAAATTCTGTATTCTGACTAACTCTAATCTCAAATACTCTGGTGTTAACACATGTATGGCAAGCTAGATGACTTAACTACGCAATTATGATTTTTGGTTTGTTACAGTAGCTGTTTGTATTCATGCCCACTACTGCTTACTTTAATTTTTGTTTTTCTGAGGACTGGATGTTATGTTACACGTTAACTTCTGGAGACCATTTCTGTGATAAATTTCAATGCAGCTTAGCTTTTTCCACATGTTTATTGCTCCATATTCATGAAGTTTTGTGGATTTGCCAAGACTGAATAAGAGGGAAATCCCTTACTACTAGTGCCCTATTCTACCCTCTTGTAAGAAGGGACATCCCAGATCATGTTTTTGCAGGCATTACACCCTCAGCACCTTGGATTCAGAAATACACCACTTGCATCCAGAATCTTCCAACACTATCCCCTTTCTCTAGGGTTCTAACATGATTTAACCAGCTAAAACCTATGTCACCCCTTTTTTCTCCATAATTTTATCACTGAGTTTAGAGAGTTAAACAGGCTGTAGATTCTCCTGAAACAACACAGAGCTCCTGTCCTCAAGAGCTCAGTCCTGATAGCGTTTGATCAGGGCCAGATGTTTGATAGGCAATCAAATGCCTACATAGGCTCTTTCCTTTTAAATTACTTTGCCATTTGTTGCCTAGGGGCATGACAGAAATATTTTAGGCACCACTGCCTTAAAGGGACTGTCAACCCCATGACAGCCCTGCACTGACTTTCGTTAGTCTGCATGCAATATGGGAGCTATTTATTTATGGTTCTTATTTTGTGCCCATCATCGTAGTATCTGTGGGACAAGCATCTGAGTGTCATATTTTCCCTCTTGAAAATAGTCTGACTTTGTGTGTGTGTATGTGTGTTAATTCATTATAAAGGTTTGGGAGTGTTGGTGAGTAAGGGCTTGTTTATGTTAGAAAATTGTACTACTTGAGATCTACTAATATAGACAAAGCTAAACGAGCCCTCTACTATGGACAGTCATAGAAGCATAAAGATGCTTTATGCCAGAATAGCTATTTCAGTCTAGAGAGGGAACTAAGGGTCCATCTACACTGCACCGTTTTTCTGGAATAACAGTTGTTATTCTGGAAAAAAAATACTAGCATCCACAAAGGGACCAGAAATCCACTGAGACCACTGCACTGACATTCATTAATCTGAATGGACATGGGAGCTGTTCATCCAAGCTTCTCACTTGGTGTCCATCACTGTAGTACAGGCCATTACACACAGTACAGAAATGCAGCTGTGGGGTGTTTTTTTTTTAAACTGTGAGTCTGGAGGGGAGGGGGGAAGTTCCTGGCCAGAAAGTGGCCAATGGAAGCTGCCTGTTTCAATAACAGGCAGCCATGAAGCACAAGGGGCTCCAGAGAACATGGCTGCAGCCTGTGCAAGGGCGGGGCAGACAGGGAGGCTGATTCAGGAACCACTGCTGGCTGGTAAGTCCCCTGGCAGAACTTACCTCTGGGACCCCATCCCCTCCCTTCCCCAATCCTCTGCCCCCTCCTGTACCCATATCCCCTCCCAGATCCGGCATCCCCTGCCCCAGATCACAGTCCCCTCCTGCCCTAGCTCACAACCCAAATCCCTGCATCCCCTCCTGTATGCCAATTCCTTGCCCTAGGTCACTATCCATCCCCCTGCACCCTAGTCCACCTGCCCCAGGTCACAACTGCCTCCTTCACTCAAACTCCCTCCCTTACCCCAAGCTCCCTTCTGCACCCAATCTCCATCCTAGACCCCACACCTCCTCCATTAATGTCATGGAAAAGTGCAGCCCTTGACCACTTTCCAAATTCTTGGAGTGGCCTCCCCATCAAAAATTATTGCCCACCCCTGTGATAATACCAACTAGACCACAGTAATCCATGTATCTCAAACTAAAGCAGAAGAGACCACCTATTGAAAAGAAAAGATATCTTAATCTCCAGACCAATTCAGTCCTTGTCCTCTCTCCTGAGGTTGGCTAGATGATACCAATTAGTGCCCCTTTCTTTTGTGGGAGGGGGAGTACATTTGGAACAGATCTTTGAGCAGTGAAAAAATGTGAAATGATAACTTTTGAAATCTAGATACATGGGGTAGATATTAAACAGAAATCTAGGACTTAAAAATAAATGTGTCTTATTACTAATCCTCAGCACCATCCATTCCCTGCTAATCTTTAGAGACATTTTAAAACCACACTAAAGCACTGTGAAGAAAATAATATCCTTATGATCCTGAAAATACTCAATTTTCAATCTTATCTAGCAAATGAATTAAATATATAACATTATCACACTATGACACTTCCTTACGCGTCTTAGAAATTAAGTTTGTAAGTTCTTTTGCTAGAATTGTGACACTAAGCAAATGTTTATAGAATATATAAAATACTATTTGATTACACAAACATCCAACACGAAAAAAAAGTCACGACATAGTCTTCAAACCATGCTGAAAGATGGGAAAAAAGAACCATATCTAGATTGTGATGACATTTCTCAGGGCATGCTCAGCATTATTCAAGGCTGTTGATATTATGTATGGTTCATTTGACTGGCAAGAGTCCAGATAGCGAAACCAGAATTTGCAAACATTTTTGTTCTCAATGTAATGTGGAACCTGCACCACATTTTGACAGAGAAATGTGGCTGAACTAATGACTGAATTAATGACTGGCATGAGTCCACTGATGTTAGTGGAGATAATTCAACAATGAATTTGGTCCACCTAGTAGAAAAATATAAATCAGAATGATCGACTTGGAAAAATGTTCTTTCCTTTTATTTTAGGAAGTGGGAATTTATTTAATAAATGAATGCATGTGAATTCCTTTTAGTCCCTAACACATAGAACCAACATGCCTTCTATTTATACCCAAAAAGAGCAATACAACTTTCCATGTTTCTCATAAAAATAGTAAATCTCTCTGTTACTAAAAAACATGTTTTTTTGTAATGCTGAAATGTATAGGCATGACACAACTCTGAATTCTACACCCTTCTCTGCTTTAGCTGCTAGAATTATATCCGGCTCTCTTTCCCAATGCAACATATTAACCTTCACCAAGTACATTATACAGTAATTAAAAACAGGTCTAGATCCTTTATCAATCAAGATTTCAAAGACATTATAGTGGGCAGATGCTATTTCAAGCTGAGATGAAAGCCTCACATTATCATGATCACAATTTATGCACTATATATGGTTCTATAACCACAGTTAAAGTAAGGGAAGATTTAAAAATTGTGGCTTTGCTTGAAAAAGGAGAACTAGTTCCCTGCTTGCAATTAGTAGGTGAAAAGCCAGTAGAAGAATTTCACTGATACATGCCTCTTTGAAAAGGGATCTTACATGTGCACTTGATAGGCTGAAAGTGAACCAAAAAGTCTCCAGAGAAAATGAATGAATAGTGATTGGAACTGAAAAATGATCATTATACCTCAAGGGAATGAATCATTCCAAAATGCAATTTCAGAGCAGAATGACCAATAGTCTACCATAGACAGGAATATAGATTAAAAAAAAAAACTGGGACTGTCTGACCTTTTTAATTTAAACCACAAATAAGAAGAAGATGAAGAGTGTCCTTGAACACTGGAAAGCAACATTTTAAAAACCTATAGTGAGCGCAAGTTATATGAAGTTATTTGAAATGAATAAATTTCTGATGATTGTACTTATAAGTAACGCATCCAAATGCTAGCATTACAGCCAAAGCTAACCCAGCCACGGTATGTTCATTTAATTATCAAATCTTCTGATAATTTGATTTTAAATACAATCTGTATTTTCCCCCAGGTGCATGGGTGATTCTTTATGCTCTTAGACACAGGTTAAACAAAACCTGTCAGCAAAAAAAAATATTACAAAATGGCAGGGTAGGCTTATAAAACAGTCATGAAAATTCACCACACTAGATGCAAAACCAGCTTCTTTATTATTCCTAATAAATAAATAAATAAATAAATAAATATTATCACTATAACAATATTTTATTTATCTGCCAGATCCTTTAGTTTAGATGAGAGGGTGAGTAGAACTTTACAAACTTTTGGCACAGAATAGATAATGTTGAATGAATCTTTGTTGTACAAGTTATAAATGTTGTCCTGAAATCTTACTCTAATGACATCCAAGACAAAATGATTTTATATATTGTCACTTCATTTTTCTTCCAGTTGTATTTGTTTCATTTTCAAAATCCATTGCACCTACCATTACCATGCCATTGTTCTTTCATCTTTTTCTCTTGCCCAATGAATAATTAGTTATACAAAATGAAACAACTCCAGAGAAATGGTAAACAGCTTACTCCACAATAACCTTTGGTTCAGTTGTTAACTTACTTACAATATGGGAGGCCAAGCCTCAAGTCTGTGTTTGATTCCTCATTAGCTGTGCTTACATTTTACCTTGGGAGTCTGTCATTCCGGAAGGGATTTCTAATTGTTCAATAGGATTTATTTTAGAATAGATTAAAAAAAAATATTGAAGCCAATGTTTAAAAAATGTACATAGTACACAGATGGGGGAGGGGGGAATTTTGGTATGTCTGGGTGTTATGCTTGGATTATCTATAAACAACAGTTTTGCTTAAGAGTATCAGACGAAGTGGGTCTTTGCCCACGACAGCTTATGCTCCAACACTTCGGTTAGTCTATAAGGTGCCACAGGACTCCTCGCCGCGCCGCTTTTGCTTAAGAGTCACACCGTACATATAATATGTAATGAGCAATAACTGAGATTTAGGGGTGCAAGTTCAATCATACTGTTTGGATATTCACAAATATTTGGGAACATCACTCATAGAAAGTTGTATAGAGAGTTGGCAGCAGAAAGCAAATATATCAATGAGTGGAGATTGTCCTTCTGTAAATCAGAATTTGGGGTAGGCTATCCGCTGAAAAATACAATCCACTAGGGAAGTATTTGAGTTACTTAAACTGTGTATTTGACCTTTTCCATCAGTGATTTTTCCCGCTGAGGCCACAGTACACTTTGAAGTATTTACACACCACAAGAAAACTTCTTCCTCCCTATATGTCACTGTAATTCTCAATGAACATCAATGACTTTACACATATGCATGTTGCCCCACTTAAAGATATATGCTGAAATTATTAATTCAAATAGGATAGTCTGTTTATGGAACTTAGATACTGTAGTTTCAAGGTTTCTTTGGTTTGCTATGTATTCCATTTCTGCTGGATAAACACACAACCAACTTGTTGTCACGAGGCATGGGAGAGCCTGGAACAAAGCCCTGCTCCCACAAGCTTCTCCAAAATGTCCAACTCTCAACATATAACACATTTCAGTCACACAGTTTGGGCTTTGGTGAAGAAATATGGCGGGGGAGGGGGAGGATAGGGTGGAGTCAGGTGCCAAATGGAGAGTTAATTACACCAATTACAGGTTATTTAGGCACCTTATTAAGTATTATTTGTCCACAGTATACATTTCTAACCCCCTACAGCATTCTGAATTTAACATGACATTAAAATGTTTAATGCATTTGCTGTTTTAAAACTGAGGAAGTTCAGACTTACTAAAATTATAGCCTCATGGTCTTTCTTCCTCCAGGTATTACCATGTTTTCCTTGAACCTGTTACTCCACAGAGACCCAGAGGAGTCACCCCTCCAGAAACTATATGGCCAAACAAGGAAACACTGAGTTAAATCCTGACTGGGGTCTTTCACCCCTACTGTGTATCTGACATTTCCATCAAGAAACCAGCTTGAGTGACAAGTGATTTAATGTTTTGTAATGATAGGCTAATTTCTCAAAAATTATACTGAGGGCAAGGGTTCTATGTAACAGGGCTGTGTCAATGAAAATGCCACAATGGTGATATCACATCCAGGTCACTAAGATTACCACCTACAGACCTCCCAAAGGTGGAAACTAAAGAATGAACTTCATAGATCTTGCTATGAGTTAATGTTACAGAATGCAACCATATGTTGGCACTCAGGCTGTGGAAGCAGAATCCCTGGAAATGTCAGAGAAAAAGACAGACAGGCGATCAGACAAATACCCATTTAAATGTCCATTTTACATTTTGAAAGAATAGCAAACAAATACTTTGCCTTCATAAAGCAAATTAGTTGTCCACTCTCTTATATTCTAGTGTGTGTAAGTTTTTACTTTGTTTCACACAAACACATTTTGAGATAGGTGAGTGGAGACTCTAAAGGAAATTGTAATTCCCTTTAATTGCTTTAGCATTAGTACCAGGCTTGTTTGTTTACCTGACAACCATAGAAGAAATATTGGTGGTTGCTGATGTAAAATTAAATGCTTGCATATTCCAATTGCTTAAGGGTAAAAAGAATTACTCTGTTCTCACACACAAAAATATTTGACCCTGGGATTATATATTAAAAAATGGGGTCAAATGTGCACCAGCTGACTGAATTTATAAAGGCCTGGTTTGTCAGAAGAAAAAGTCTGACAAATAAAAAAGTCCTGGAAAAATTCCAGATTTTTACAATAGCTTCAGGTGAAAACAACAGCTGCTAGAGCAAGATAAAACAATACAACCAAGGAACACAGCTGAGACTAGGAGTATTTCAGATCATTTTTAAGTTCACTTGAACACTCCAGTGTGCAATTTCATAAACCAAACCTTTATGGGTTTTGCTTCCAACTAATGGTGCCACAGAAGCTTTCTTACAATGGTTCATTCACTCCTTCATGCAGTCCTCCACTCACACCAAAAATAACCAGAACCTGTTAATGACAGTTAACTAGTGAAATGATGGTGGCAGCAGTATGGTGAATGCACTGAACCCAGAGGGGAAAAAATGCAATTTATAGAACAAGGTGCTGCATAAAGGCAAGACAGAGAAGAACAGCCCAGGGGAAGGAATTTGAGATTGCCTCCTAATGAAGATGTAGAAATGATTACCTACTGCAGTGATCTGCAATCTTCTCAGGTTGGTGTCTGCTTATTCTAACTCCCTCAGTCAATCCCCCACAACTTCCTTACATTTACTCTAAAAGAGGTAAAAAGGTATCAATGAAAAGTCTGTATTATGTATTTGTGTGTGTGTGTGTTGAGAGAGGTTAAGAGAAAATACATGACATGTAAAGGCAAGACCGTGCAAGGGATGAGAGGAGCAATGTTTTCTTTGCTTTAGATTGTAATTAAATTCACAGTGCCTCAGAACCCCAAGTTGCTAGTTGTCGTTTAGAATCACTGGCCTAGTAGAAGGAAATTGGATTAGGGTTTCAACAGACCTGGGCCTGGGTGTTTGAAAAAACCCATATAGTCCTCCCCCACCCTCTTGAGCAATGTAATTTACAGCAACCTAACATGTTATCTACATGGTGATAAATGCACAGGAGACATTCTTCTGTCAACCTAGCTTCCACCTCTCATTGCGGTGGATGAATTGAGTCAACAGGGGAGCTCTCTCATATCGACTTCTTGTGTCTTCACCAGAGTCATTTGATGCCATGGCATTGATCACAGTGGTGATAATTTAATGCCAAATCCTGGGAGGGAGCAATAGAGCTAATACTTCCCTACCTCACCAGATTGTGAGTAGAGCTAGATGAGAAAAGGATTTGAGAGTCTGTAACGGGGTTTATTGGCCCTGCACTGGTGTGGAAGGGGTTAAGGCAGCACTCTTAGCAGCAGAAACCATGCCCCTCAACCGTACGGGGCATGCTCCAGCAGCTGCTCTAGTGTAAAAGGGAGCAGCCTAGCTCAGTCTGGGTGGAGTGCCAAGGAGGAAGGATGCATGCACCTCGATAGCTCCAGCCGAGGATCTTCCAGGTACCCAGATTGAGGGCACAGGAGACGCTGAGGCAGAGACAGGCATCCAGACACCCACAGATACCCTAGGGAAATTGTAGTTGCCACCCAAAGCACCCAGAGACTCTAAAACACCCTGACTTCAGCTGCAGTAGTCATGATAGGAAGAGCCCAGGGAAGGACTAACTAGTGTCCTTGCAGCAGTTAGCGTGCTGCAGTCAGACTCCCCACTGACTTTATGGTGAACCCTGTTGCAAACACCAAGGCCCTGGGCTGGGACATGGTAGAGCTGGGAGGGCCCAAGACCCCCTATCCAGATGACGCCCCGGAGGGAGCAGTCCACCTAACCCCCTTCTCTTGACTCTGGCCATTAGGCCAGCTTCCCTGCAACCAAGAGGAGTCCTATTACCTTTGGCCATTAGGCTACACTTCCCTTCAGTTGAGTATAGCTCTAGTAGTACTAGGGGCTGAGTGAAACTCTGAGGCTGTGAGACCCACTGTCCAGGTGATTAGGGTACTCAGCTGTGATGTTCTTAATCAGAGGATGGACTTGAATCTGGGTCTTCTACATTCCAGGTGGGTGCCCTAATATATTGTTTCCCCAATGATGAGTCCCAACCTACAAATAGACTCTAGAAAGGTTCTAGATCATTCACAGGTCCTGAGGCAAACATACTCTGTGCCAAATGCAGAAGGGAAGCAGAGGTAGCAAAGCAAGTCAGCCCCACACTTCCTCTGCAACAGTGGTTCCTGTGGCATGGGGCTGGATGAATTGCACTTACACTTCCTCTGCAAGAGTGGTTCCTGTTGCTTGGGGTTGGATGAATTGAGTCAACAGGAGAGCAGAATGCAGAAGGGAAACAGGGGTGCACAGGATGGTACCACTGCCCCAATTTGACCCAAGCACCTCTCTGTCATAATGGGCAAGTGGCAGGGCCAAAGTTGCACTGTGTTCCCATGAGCCAGTTCTCAATGCCACTCACCCATATTTGGCTCAGCCATTGCTCCATCAATATGTCTAAGGGGTGTCTGAGCCACACCTGGGTAGCACTGTGATCCATGTGCTAGGCCCCATAGGACAGGAGCCACTGATGCAGGGCAGGGTTCTCTCCAGTACCTCCCCATCACACCCAGATGGGCATAGTATTGCAGTACCAGGGCAAAGGATGCATGCATGTAATGGTGGGTCACAAAGAAAGGAGACCAAGTACAGCAGTCTCCTTTGTAAAAAGTTGAGAACTACTGCCATCACTACCAGACTACTGGGCATTCAGGCAAGGGTCCCTCTCAATCTCTTCTATTGGAGCTGATCCATTTTGCATAAATAATTAAATATTAATTGGGCCAGACACAGAGAAATTTTATAGCTCAGGAGTTAGATTCAAATCCCTGCATTTCTCACATCCCAGATAAATGCCCTCACATCTGTGTTAATGGCTATTCTAGTGTGCAACCACCCCCCACCCCACACACATAACACACACCACACTCTGGACATGAGGAAATTTATTTGGATGAAAGGCTGGGTGTTTTTTTTTTAACTTGACCCCGTCTCATAAAATCTTCCAATTTAACAAACCGTTATTTTTCCCCCCACCCCCCACCAAGGTTTACTGAAAAATGCCAGACTAGCTCCAGCTGTGAGTTCAAAATGTATCAATGATTGTGAGGTGCTTTGGCAATGATGGCCATGTAAATACTTAGATACATCCTCACAACAGCTAACTTGTAAACGGGGGTAGTAGTTCATTTTGCCCGGTTCAGGCAGCACAGCATAGCCAGAACAAACTATCCTCCAGCAATGCCCCCTGATTGCCACTGCCCCCTACTGTGGAGGCTTTTAAGGAGCCAAGATAGACCTGTAATATTGGCTCAAAGATAGATGGTAAATCCCCATGTGAAGGAGAGTTTCTGCCTGCCTACTTCACTGAACCATGGAACAGAGACTGGACCTTTATCATTCATCATAATCAGCTCTAGCTTGCATTCAATCTCTGACTTTCAATGGGGATAAACTGCTCCCATCTCTGAATTCTGAAGGTGTCTTTTCTTTCTTCCCCTATTGACAATGGGAAATAGCAACACACACACACACACACAAAAAGCCCAACAAAATAAAATACATTCCTGATTACAGGTGGACAGTGATATGTCTGTGGTACACTAGTTAAAGATAATACAGTGGAGAGCGTGGTTTTACAGATGCAGTTGTGCTGTTACTCATCTGTGCCCCAGGCATGACATACATTTTTCACTCTTTGTCCTGATATTTGTGATTTAAGTGTGCAATAATAACCCATCAAATTGTATTTCCCTTGATCCATCAAGACTGTAAGCATAAATTCAGTTCATGAGTTCCAAACCAAATATCCGGGGAGAGGTGGGATAAGAGGATGACAGGGCTAGGGTATGTTGTTAGTTGTATGGAAGCATGTAAAAATGTTGACTTTGAACTCTTTTCTTCCTTTTCCACCTTGAGCATCAATTACAAGCTACTGATCTTATTTGGCTGTGTAGCAGGGATGGCTGGAATGTACTATGGTCAAGAGAGATAAACATGTCTGTGTTAAGCCTCTGCCCTGCCAAAAATCAGTGTAATTGACAGCAGAAATACACATATTCTGGACTTTGGAGTCAATATTTGTGCAGGATACTGCACAAATAGTAACAAGACTCTGATTTGCAAGGTTCAGAGAACGAAAGAGTGAAGCAATGATTACATCTATATTGTTTTCAGAATTTATGTGCAGACCATATTTCTTTCTTGAACACCCAAACAGAATTGAAATCTTTGTGGTATATGCTTCATTGAAGATCTATGGATGAAAATCCTGGCTTATGGAATAATGGGGATAAGCCAACACAATGCAAAAAATACTCCAAAAGCTCTAGACACCAACACATAAGTTGTTAAAAAGTGTTAAGTACTCATTTGGGATATTAGTGCTTTACAGGTAGTTTTAAGTGTCCTTTAATCTGGGATGAATTTCATTTTATGGAATAAGACAAGTTTCCAAAAGTGACTAGTTATTTTGTGCACCAACTTTTTGAATGCCCAATGTGACATCTGAAAAGAGCCTGACTTGTAAAAAATGCTAAGCACCCGTCATATGAAAATGAGATCCATATTGGGCACTCAAAATTTAAGACACCCAAAAGTCACTAAGCATTTGTGAAAAAAATGTGCTTGAGTATGCACATATTCTATATGCATTACCGGTTAGATCATTGCTTAGACATCTTAAAGGTAGATTGACTTGAACCAATAAGACTTGAAACAGACAATGGACTTGAAACAGGCAATGACGCTGTTTGTTTTGAGGTTTTTACCTTGTTAAGCATTATTTAGGTGGATTATATAGAGGTTTAAAATATACTGAGACAAGACAAAGTATCAACATCTGATTTGAAGTTATATTTGTTGCAATGCCAATTTTACTTTAAAACAGAAAAAGCAATAAAAAAGAAGTGACAACAAGGAATTTAGTTTTACATACGTTTGAATGAAAAGTGAAGTGAGGGTGGAGCTAAGAGCTAATTTTGAATTGGTTTTAGAACAACAGCTAATGGGAAATAGAAGACTTATTTTCTTTTCTCCTGTAGCAACAGGAAACTTTATACTTCTGATACTACCACTAAGTGTTTAGCTCTGTGTGCCTGTAATTTGTTCTTCACTGATTGACACAGAAAATTTATTCACCACTACAGCTGCAAGGCCCGGTTGGTGATGAAAAGCTATGAACCCTATAGAAGACATGTAATCTACTCCCAGTTAGACAGAGATTCAAATTGCTGTTGACTAACCCCTTTGAGGCTATTATTGATTATACTAGAAAAATGGTGGTAGATTCAAGATGTTATGATCCAGCTTATATTTAACCAAGCTGACCCTCCTCTATGAATGCCTCCTGTTTTCTATTAGGAACCTGTACAAGCAGAGATTTTTGTGAAATACACCCCAGCCTCTTCACCTCCAGGATGAATGAGAAGCAGAACATCACAAAGAATGTTACGACATTGCTTCCCAAATGATAAAACAGCATGTTGGAATCAGGGAGCAGCCAGAAAAGTCAGTTTTGCCATTGAGTTAATTGTCACCAGAATTTCAGATGAGGTCTTTTATAGATTTTCTAATTTACTATTGCAAGACAAACAAGGAAGAAGAAAATAATTGTATTGTGTACAATGTTCTTCAAAGCTGAAATGTACCCTGTGTAAAGTGCTAACAAAAAGCTCTAAATGCACCATTTAAGCCCCTCCCAACCCTTCAAAACTGGGCTTATGCTGGCCTTCTGTAGAAGTGAGTTTCATTCAATGACATCTGAAAACTCACCTACTTGAGTTTCCTCGCAAGTTTAAAAAAAGAGCACATAACTAGCAGTCAAGTATCAAAACCTCTTGGACTGACCTTGTGGCCAATTTCATGCACATCTATGATGATTTGATGCTCTGCAACAACACAGTGGAAGGATCATGGATTTAATACAAAGTCTGTCAGAGCTCTACAGATTTTGTCTAAGTTAAGCTTTGAGATTTTTGAGTCCAAATGGTGAAAGTCAAAACAGAAACACAGGGTTCCAAACCTACGAGGAGGAAAACCAAAGAAAATGTTTGTACAATCCACTGTGAAGCAAGATCATCAATTTTATACATATTTATAATCAAACAGCCTATTTTAATATACCTGCAGTACTCTGTACAGTTTAATTTACCTTTCATGGTACATCAAGGAATTAAAGGTTTGGAGAACCTGTGAAAGACAATTTGCGGATGTCACAAACCCAAGCACACAATGTGTATATATAGAGACAAATTGGTATTATTGCCTTAAAATACCACAATATTGGGCCGAAACACAGCACTTTGAGAAAGAGCTGTACGGGCCTTTCCAAAGGTTCATTCCATTCAACAGTTCATGATCGGAACATGTTTTCTCAGTGCTCCTTATTTTGTTGTGACTTGGGCTATATCTAAACTGCACACTTTTTGCGCAAGAAGCTTTTATTAGAAGAGATCTTCCACAAAAACTTCATGCGCAAGAGCATGTCCACGCTGCAAAAATGCATTGAAAAAGCAATGCGCTTTTGCGAAAGAGAGCATCCAGATTGCATGGATGCTTTCTTGAAAGAAAACTCTGATTGCTATGCACAGAATGGCCACCAGGGCACCTGTGGTTTTTCCTCTTTCCTCTTTTTGTGCAAAAAACCCCCTCCTCCCCATCCACACATACCTTTTTGCAAAAGAGCTCTTTCACAAAAAGGCATTCTTCCCTATAGAATGAGGAATACCTACACCGGAAAACCCCCTCTGTTCTTTTGATTTTTTTTTTTTTGCTCAAAAATGTGCTTGAGGTGTGGACGCTCCACGAGTTTTTTCGGAAAAATGTCTGTTTTTCCAAAAACTCTGTAGTGTAGACAGAGCCTCATTGATGAACTAACTGTGTGTTTGTGAATAATCACATGGGTATACTGGGAATTAGCTAATTCCTTGGAACTTCTTCAGAAGTGAGACTTCTGATCCTAATGGAAGAATCTATGTGAATTTTCCCAGAGATGTTTCAAACTTGAAATTCACCATCAAAAGAGTAGCTGCACAAAGTTATTGGATAGTCAAGCAGAAAAAAAACGTAAGCAAAAAGCATGGGAGAATTAGCAGATATAAGATTTCCAACAAACCACTGGTTGGTTTTTAATGCCAGTACACAGCTAATTTAATTCAAACATTTAAACTGAATTTTACTGTAAACATTAGTTATTTGGAACATTATTTTGGAAAACCACCATATTGTGACTGCATGTGCTGTAACTATTTCAGCCACAGACGGTTCCTTGGTGGAATTTGAAGACAATGTTTGGGCTTTTGTAACACATAATAAACTTTCCAACTCCTCTATTAGAACTTTTATCATGCTTATAAAGTTTGTCAGAAAAATTCTGCAAAGGATGAAATAACTCAAAATTGAGAGAAAAAATGTGTTCTTTTTAGCATATGTTCATCCTGTGATATGAAAAAAGGCTAAACATACATTAAAGTTGGTCAAACATTTTTTTACTCAACTTTTTTATGGCAAAAAATGCTGCTTCATCTGAACCAAAATATTTTGTGTATATCTGCCAACAAAAACTTTGTCAGGAAGTTCACAGCCAGCATAGCATTTCAAATCAGAAAGAATTATATTCGATCCCAGACACACAGATTCTAGTCTCTACACTGCCTCATTCATAGCAGGCACATGAAACCTGTGTCCCCCACAACTGACATCAGCATTCTAGGCAATAAACCTAACTTCTGTCTCATTATCTTTCATGCCAGAATTTCAAAGGTTTCCTTTTAATTTTGGTTCAGAAATAAACACATTTTGAAATCTTGTCATTTTCACTAAATACAATTATTCTTTTCTGGCCACCCCTACTATCTACTATACATCTCAGTTAAACTCAGGCTATGTCTAGACTGCATCCCTCTTTCAACAGAGGGATGCAAATCAAGCACATCAAAACTGCTAATGAAGCAAGGATTTAAATATCCCACGCTTCATTAGCATAAACATGGCCACCGCTTTTTTTCAAAACAGAGCTTTTTTGAAAAAAACGGCAATCTAGACATGGATCTGTCGAAAATAAACCCTTTTTCGACAGATCCTGTATTCCTCAAAAAATGAGGTTTACAGGATCTGTCGAAAAAGGTTTTATTTAAATCCCTTCTTCATTAGCAATTTCAATGTACCTAATCTACATCTCTTTGTCGACAGAGAGGTGTAGTCTAGACACTCAGTGAAACAGTAAGCAGCACTAATTGAACTGAGATTTGTTGTACTAGAGCAGTGTTTCTTAAACTTTTTAAGAACGAGGAATACCACACAATAATTTTTTTCTGAGGAACACCAAGGAATTTTTGTTGAGCAAAAAAGGTTGGGGGAGGGGAGTTATTGAGCAAAAATAAAGGTCGCCTGCCTCTGTTGTTCTCTGTGGCACACCTCCAACTGTCCTGGAACACAGTTTAAGAAACACCGTACTACAGTGCTCTCTCTCTCTATCTCTCTGTCTCCTCACCACTTTTCCAGAGGTATTTCTGTTTCTTCTGTTCCATGTAAAATCAAGCAATAAGGCTGAAGATGTACAAAGGAAAAGCAAAATCTTGCACCAAAATGAGTGTTCCCCTATGGTATTGTTAGCCTTAGAATCTCAGCTGTCATCAGGAAGAGTATACAAGGAGTCATTGTTATTTAATGGGATTGATCTTATAATACAAGAAATGGGCATCAGAAGGAATTTCAAAGCTGCAGGGTGGAATGATAAACCCCTGTATACTGATGTCTGCAAAGGAATTTATATCCATAGCATATCTTCCATGTCCATCATTAAAAGGATGTGACCATAGCTGTCAATGCAGTGGCTTATGCTTTGATTAACAGCAGTTTCAACCTCACTAGAAGCTGAGTGCACTCAGCAACTACTGGAATCAGGCCCTCAATGTGAAAATTATATCAGGCTTCTTGTTGAAAGAGAAGATGAAACTCCACGCCCTCTATCTACTTTCTAAAAAGCTGCAGAAAAAAAAGTGTCAGTAATGGCAAGAACATGGGACCAACTCATTTTTCACAGAAAATGTCACCCAGTTCTACAGAGAAACAAGATGGGTGAGGTAATATCTTTCATTGGACCAATGTCTGAAACAAGTACATAACATCAGTAGACTTGGCAGATCAGTGCTATAACAAACTTATGCCCTTGGGGCCATAGACAAAACTGCTATAATATTAATAATCTCTTGACAGACATTGGATTTTAACCTCTCATCAGTATATTAATTGTACTGACAAGCTCCTCTCCATTAGCCATAATTGGAATAACCTATGGAAATCACAGAGTAGAAATCGGAGAAAAGACTATAGAAATGAGGTCTCTCTATGCTTTGTGGGAGGTATGGATGATGGACAGAGTTCAGCATCAAATGAGGAGCAAATTAAGTTGAGGCCTCTCATTCTTGTGAAATGATACTACAGTATGTCCCTCAATTGGAATGAAACAAATTGATTTCCAAATGCTGCAAAGTGGTCCTACATGAATGCACACTCTGTACTACAATGCTGCACATTTGCCAGCTAATCAGAAGTAGGCTTTTGATCTTGACATTCTCTCTCTTGAATGCAGAAAATAATGATTCTGTTATATGAACTCTAGGAGATCGGTTAAGCCACAGGCTTGTTCCATATGTTTGTAGCGTACACCAGAGGGAATTGTGATAAATGGTTTTACAGTCTTATTAGAGCCAGATTTTATTTCACCAATCCTAGATTTCTTTTGTGTTAAAAAGAGTAAGTCCTTATATTATTGCCCCAGTTATCTCTAATTTTATCAAAATCTATTTTACTCCTGAAGTTGCTTTTCACTCATTGCTCACAAAGGCTAAATTAGTATAAATACTATGAGAGTAAAGTTCCTTAGCTGGTGCCTAACAAAGTCTACAATTATCCAATGACTTGATGTGGCAAGTTAATCATACAGAATTGCTGTGGTATCCTTTCATTTGGATTCCCTAGGCCTAAATAATCAAGATCACAGAAATATAATTTTGCTGTTTTAATTCTTCTCTCTGCATACTTACCCTGAGATCTATACCATTCTCTCACTGCAATATTTAACATAGCTGAATATCTTTGACACTTTTTCTATTTATAATCATGATAATTTTATAGGGATTTAAAATGCCTCTGAAACAATAATAAATTCCCTTCTGTTCAGACTTCAATTGTAAGCTCCTTAACCCATAATGGTTCTTCTGGCCAGTAAAATGCCAGGTATGTTTGACAGCTAAGGCCAGGTCAACACTACACAAGAAAGTTGACCTAAGATATGCAACTCATGGTACATGAATAGCATAGTGGAGTTGACGTACCTTAAGTTGAATTTCTGCAATATCCCTACTGTGGGAGGTTGACAAGAGAAACTCTCCCATTGATCTCCCTTATTCCTCACGACCTTAATTAAGGACCCACTAAATCGAATCATGGAAAACTGATCTCCAGAGCATCAATCTTTGGGTAAATGTAGACCTGGCCTAAATCATAAAACAGAAAGAAGTGCAAAGGAGAAACAAGTTCCACTTTCAAGATATACAGTTCTAATTATCGCCTATCCATCTCTAAGCAAATTTTAAGAGGTGGCTTGCTTGCGTCTGTAAGCATCTACATCAGAAAGATATATTTAATAATGGGCTTTTCAATCTAGCAGTGAAAGATGTTATACCATCCAATGTCTGTAAGATGAAGCTAATCAAATTTAGATTGGAAATAGGAGTAGATTTCTAAAAGGGAGATGAAGTAGCCATGGGAACTACTCACAAAAGATTGTAGTTAATTCTTCAACGGCTGACAATTTTGAAATCAAGATTGTTTTTTCTGAAAGATTTGCTCTGGGAAATATTTGAAGGAAGTTCTATGGCCTGTGATATACCGGTCAGACTACATGATCACATCGGTCCCTTCTAGCTTTAGGATCTACACTTTCATTATGTGTATAGCTTCAGAGACAATGATCCCTCCATCCTGATGGGTGCCAATGGGTGCTACTACAGTATTAAATAATAATCTACTGCCTATAGAATGTTTCCTATCCTTTTTTTGTGCCACATCAAAACTACCTTTCTAGCTGAGAAAACTTAGTGTGGCTCTTTTTATCATTTATCTGACTGTGGAAATGAGATCAGGGAAAACCTCACACCTGTATTCTGGAATTAAGCTGTCTTTGAAAAAAAGGGGGAGGACAGATAGCAGCCATAAACCTGGGAACCTTCCCTTCAATTATGCAATTATAAATAAAAGGAAATGCCAATGGGATGGCAGGCAACACAATATAGCAGGAGCAGATGAGATAAGAAAATTCAGGAATAAAGACATTAGGTGAATACCTAGGCAGAGGTATGTTAACACCTTGGGAGGAGGAAGGAAGTATTAAGAGTGATTCCATCCACCAATATTCTCTTGAAATTACAGGTTTGGAGGTAAAGGAATGTAGAACAGCCATTAGCCATTTCCCAAAAGAGTTGTTCTTGATTTAAAAGGGCCGAGGAAGCAACTGCATGAATGTCAGGAATGGTGCATTTTTTCAAGCTAATTTAATGTTCTATACTACAATTAGCCTTGGAAGAATTAGAATTTTAATCAATAAAAATCAGGAAATGTTGATTTCACTCTACAAGAACAAGTCAAGAAAAATATATGCATCAATAATAATTCAAACTTTCAGATGGTCAAAGTAACAAAAATATATTTAAGGATATTTACTTCATATTTGTATATGTGATGTTGATAATTTGCATTTTAATAGTTATAAAGTTTAATTTTTTTATCTCAACATCTATTCTCATTAAATAGTAATGGTCAGACCTCTGCCCCACGATCTGAATATCCTACAATCTCTTCCTACTGTGAAAATTTTAAATTGATAAAAAAGGAGTAAATGCCATAATTTTATGTAACTTTGTGAAAATTAAAATAAATACAAATTAAAAATACTTCAGCATAAATTAATATGACATGTTGAAATTATTAAAAAATTAAAATCAAACTCTGCTAAGATCAATTGTAGTGGAGCATGAAATATTGTCTTCTGTTATGATAAAGCAAAGAATATGAACCAGTTCTGCCCCTTCTGCCCCTTACACATTCTGAATAATGTCTTTCTTTAGGTTATTATCATTTAAATCAATCCTGCTACTTGAGTAATGAGCCACTATTCCTTTTCATTATAGATCTCAGAATCAGACCCACAGAGGTGCTGTACCCTTTTAATCAAATTGTAGCATTTCAGCTCTGATGTGGGTGCATTTCTGTGGTGAGAAAAGTGATCCCTAATACACAGTTTACATTGTAAGAAAACCAAAACATTCAGAAAAGATTTTACTAGAAACTGCTGAAAACACCTGATCAAAATAATGTTTTAAAGTTATTTGTCCTTTAGAAAAATACACCTCTTCTTTACTTGCTCTTTGTAATGCACAAAATCCCAACATATTATAGTAAATATTATATCAAATTGTCTCGCTCATACTGGGACCGTATAACCTGCTTTATTGGGGTAGCACTATTACCACTGAAAGGATACGGTTGGTTAGTTCATGTAACATAATCTGGTGCTTCATTTTCCTTCCCATTTTGTCTTTTGGCTTGGGTATCTCAGTTCTCCATTCACTAAAAGTGAAATCTGTCCCTCAAAAGAAGGTCAATATAACCCACTGGGCCATGTACATGATTCAGAGAAGAGACCATGGGAGAACAAGTAGAGTTAGCCCATGGCTAGCTAGCTCAAACTACACCAGACTCATGCTTTTATTGCTACAGGTGCCCAGTTCAGTTACTGGTGTTGGTCAAGATGACAGCCATTGTACAAATAGAGAGTACAACTGGCTTCCATTTGGCCACAAAAGGGACCATGTAGTTAGGATCACAACAGCATCACCAGAATTCCACCTGAGCCCTCACAACAGGGTGTAGCTGCAACATGGGAAGTCTGCTGGCTTTCTGCATGGGTGAGTCTTACTGTTAGGATGTGTCTACACAGCAAAGTTATTCCGAAATAACTATGAGAGCATCTACACAGCAATTCCGTTATTTTGAAATAATTTTGAAATGACGGACGGCTTATTCCAACATCTGTAAACCTCACTCTATGAAGAATAACGCCTATTCTGAAATATCTATTTCGAAATAAGGCGTGTGTAGACGCTCCACTTCGGCTATTTCGAAATAGAATCATAGAATCATAGAATCATAGAGCTGGAAGAGACCTCAGAAGGTCATCAAGTCCAACCCCCTGCTCTAGGCAGGACCAATCCCAACTAAATCAACCCAGCCAGGGCTTGGTCAAGCCGAGACTTAAACACCTCTAGGGATGGAGACTCCACTACTTCCTAGGTAACCCATTCAGTGCTTCACTACCCTCCTAGTGAAATAGTTTTTCCTAATATCCAACCTGGACCTCTCCCACCACAACTTGAGACCATTGCTCCTTGTTCTGCCATCTGTCACTACTGAGAACAGCCTCTCTCCATCCTCTTTGGAACCTCTCTTCAGGAAGTTGAAGGCTGCTATCAAATCCCCCCTCACTCTTCATTTCTGCAGACTAAACAGACCCAACTCCCTCAGCCTCTCCTCATAAGTCATATGCTCCAGCCCCCTAATCATTTTGGTTGCCCTCCGCTGGACCATCTCCAATGCGTCCACATCCTTTTTGTAGTGGGGGGCCCAGAACTGGACACAATACTCCAGATGTGGCCTCACCAGAGCCGAATAAAGGGGAATAATGTCATCTCTGGATCTGCTGGCAATGCTCCTCTTAATGCAACCTAATATGCCATTAGCCTTCTTGGCTACAAGGGCACACTGTTGACTCATATCCAGCTTCTCATCCACTGTAACCCCCAGGTCCTTTTCTGCAGAACTACTACTTAACTGGTTGGTCCCCAGCTTGTAACTGTGCTTGGGATTCTTCCGTCCTAAGTGCAGGACTCTGCACTTGTCCTTGTTGAACTTCATCAGATTTCTTTTGGCCCAATCCTCCAATTTGTCTAAGTCACTCTGGACCCTATCTCTGCCCTCAAGCATATCTACCTCTCCCCTAGCTTAGTGTCATCCATGAAACTTGCTGAGGTGCAATCCATCCCTTCATCCAGGTCATTAGTAAAGATATTGAACAAAACCGGTCCTAGAACCGAACCTTGGGGCACTCCGCTAGAAACCGACCGCCATCCTGACATCGAGCCGTTGATCACTACCCGCTGGGCCCGGCCTTCTAGCCATTTTTCTATCCATCTTACTGTCCATTTATCCAATCCGCATTCCCTTAACTTGCTGGCAAGAATATTGTGGAAGACCGTATCAAAAGCCTTGCTAAAGTCAAGGTATATCACATCCACTGACTTTCCACGTCCACAGAGCCAGTTACCTCATCATAGAAGCTGATCAGATTGGTCAGGCACGACTTGCCCTTTGTGAATCCATGCTGACTATTCCTAATCACTTTCCTCTCTTCCAAGTGCCTCAAAATGGATTCCTTAAGGATCCCTTCCATGATTTTCCAGGAACCGAGGTAAGACTGACCGGCCTATAGTTCCTGGATCGTCCTTCTTCCCTTTTTTGAAGATGGGCACTACATTTGCCTTTTCCAATCATCCAGGATTTCTCCCGATCTCACGACTTTTCAAAGATAATGGCCAAAGGCTCCTCAATGACATTTGCCAACTCCTCAGTACCCTCGGATGCATTAAGTCCGGACCCATGGATTTGTGTACGTTTAGCTTTTCTAAATAGTTCCTAACCTGTTCTTTACCCACCACGGGCTGTCCATCTTCATCCCATCTTGAGTCACTTAGTGCAGAAGTCCAGGAGCCGACCTTGTCCGTGAATACAGAGGCAAAGAAAGCATTGAGTACTTCAGCTTTCCCCACATCATCTGTCACTAGGTTACCTCCTTCATCCAGTAGGGGCCGCACACCCTCTCTGATCACCTTCTTCTTGTTAACATGCCTGTAGAAACCTTTCTTGTTATCCTTCACATCCTTAGCCAGTCGCAATTCCATTTGCGCTTTCGCCTTCTTGATAACCCCCGGCATTCTCGAGCTATACATTTAAACCCCTCCCTGGTCATTTGTCCAAGTTTCCACTTTTTGTAAGCTTCCTTTTTGTGCTTAAGTTCACCAAGGATTTCCCCCGTAAGCCAATCCGGTCTCCTACCATGTTTGCCTCTCTTGCTTCGTCGGGATGGTTTCTTTCTGTGCCTTCAATAAGGCTTCTTTAAAATACTGCCAGCTGTCCTGGACTCCTTTCCCCTTCATGTTAGCATCCCAGGGATTCTGCCCATCAGATCTCTGAGGAGTCAAAATCTGCTTTTGAAGTCCAAGGTGTGTATTTTACTACTCTCTTTTCTTCCTTTGGTCAGGATCCTGAAATCTACCATCTCATGATCACTGCTTCCCAGGTTGTCACCTACCTCCACTTCCCCTATTAGTTTCTCCTGTTTGTGAGCAGAAGGTCAAGCTGCGCACGGCCCCTGGTCGGGATCCTTCAGCACTTGTGTCAAGAAGTTATCCCCAACATTCTCCAAAAACTTCCTGGATTGCCTGTGTACTGCCATATTGGTTTCCCAACAGATGTCAGGGTGATTAAAGTCCCCCACGAGAACCAGGGCCATTCTAAGTTATTCCTACTGAGGCTCTAAATTGAGATAGCACATCTACATTAGGGAAGCTTGCCTCAGACTAATTTTGAGACTTCCCTGCAGTGTAGACGTGCTATTTCAAAATAAGCTATCTCGGAAATAAGCTATTTCCAAAATAATTGTGCAGTGTAGACATAGCCTTAGCACCCTCAGGCAGAATGTGTATTTGCTTTGGTGAGCACTTACTCATACCAATAATTTCACTGTCTTCCAAGTGAGAGTTCCATAATCAGTCTCAAGAATTCTCCTAACTTCCTCGTGAATCTCAGCTTCCATGTTCTATTCCACAAGTAGAAAATATTCTTTGCATTTCTCAGCACCGTATCCATGCTTGCCTCTGACATGCATGAGTCATGTTACAGACCACACCACACGTCTCACTTCATAGGCTCATCCGTCACAGTCTGCCATACATTGGACCAGGTTCACAACTGAATCACTGACACATCTTCTGATAAAATCTTATTGAGGGATTTTCTTTGGGGAAGATGAGAAAATACACATGGTCAAGATTCTGGCTAAAATGGAAGTTTATCTTTCCCCAATTACAAAAAAGCAGTCCCCCCACCCTCATGGATGATTCTTGTCAGGATGCAGGATATAGAAGAATGAGCTATAGATGGAAGGTCCTTGCCACAGATGCTGTGTACTCCAGGGTCAACTGCAGTTCCTATCACTAATTACTGACTGAATAAGAAAGGATACAGCCCCACACAAATTTCATTTGCAAGGACTCTGCCTGAATACAAATGTTTTGGGTGGGTAGAGAGGATTGATCTAATGGTTACACAGTACAGTAAAGTTATTTAGAACTGATATTTTTATATTGGTTTTATACCCTATGCCTCTGATGAACAATCTGAGCGGGCTGCACACAGCTCATCAGGGTATGGTACTCGCATGCTGCAAGATAGTTGTTTACCTTGTATCCTCAGGTATGGCTGCCCAGAACTCCCATTGACCACAGTTCGCCATTCCCAGCCGATGGGAGCTGTGGGAAGCGGTGGCCATCATGTCCGTGAAACAACTGCAACAAGATACTAATGACAATACTGCTAATGGGATTAGCAAAATTATTTCAATTTTTTATTGACAGTTTAAAATAAATCAGATTTTTATTTCACCACGGATGTTTATTTTTACCCTCAGTTGACACTCTGCTTAACCACCTTTTTCACTCATTTTATTTCACCCTTCCAGGTCCCAATCCAACGAACATTTATAGTTGTGCTTAGCTTTATGCACATGAATAGTTTCATTGGCTTCTGTAGGACCACTCATGAAGAAAGGGAAGCATGTTATTTGTAATTAAATGCACCAAGATTGAGCCCTCATTGCACTAGGCACTGTACAAAGATAGTCCCTGCCTTCAAGAGCTTGCAATCTAAATAGACAAAATGGGCAACATCAAGGGAGGGTAAACAAAGGCACAAAAAGGTGAAGTGACTTGCCCAAGGTCACACAGTAGGTTTCTGGCAGAGATAGTAACAAGAGCCCAGATCTCCCGAATTCCAGTCTAGTGCTGTTTCTGCTTTTCTAGTGCTAAAAATATAAGCACAAATTTAAGGTTAAGAGATCTTTTATAAAATCACGCCATCCATTTTTTGAGGTCTTTCATTCTCCTCTGAGATCAATCAGTCTCTTTTTGTCACAGCATTATCCTGCCCCAGAGAGCTCGGAGGGAAGGAGGCTCTCAGACCTCCCCCTTTACCCATCTTGGTCCCCAGCCACCCTGTAGCTGGGGCCTCTCCCTCTTGTATGAAAGTTAAGGGTAGGGGTTCTGGAAAAAATAGTGTGGGTTCTGAGAGTCACTGAAACAGCTGTAAATGCTGTGTATAATGAAAATCACTTCAAGCCAGGGGTCTGGCAGCACCCCCAGTACCCTTAGTTCTAGCCCTTTTGGTTAAAGGGATTTATGAAGGATGAGGGTTTGATGTGCCATCACCAGAGAGTAGTTATCAGTTGTTGACAGTCTAGGTGAAGGGGCATATCCTGTGGGATTCTGCAGGGATTAGTTATGGGTCTGGTGCTGTTCAGTATTTTAATCAATGATTTAGATAATGGCATAAAGAATGCACTTACAAAGTTTGCAGATGATACAAAGCTGGGAGGAGTTGTAAGTGTCTTGGAGGATAGGATTGTAATTCAGAATGATCTGGACAAACATGAGAACTGGTCTGAAATAAATAAAATTCGACAAGGACAAATGCAAAGTACTCTATTTAGGAAGGAGCAATCAGTTATACATATACAAAATGGGAAATGACTGCCCAGGAAGGAGTACTGCAGAAAAGGGTCTGGGGTCATAGCGGACATCATCCTGGGAGATATTAGTAGGTGATGTAAACAAGCCATGAGAAGTAATTCTTCCACTTTACTCTGTGGTGACTAGCTAGGGTATGTCTACATTGCAGAGTTTTTCCGGAAAAGCTATACTTACGTCCACACTGCTATTGTGTTCTCTCGACAGAAAGTCAAAAGAATTGAGGGGGTTTTTGGACAGCAGTAAACCTCTCTCTATGAGGAAGAAGCCTTTTTCTGAAAAAGCTTTTTCGGAAAAAGGCATGTGTGGACGCGGAAGAGTGTTTTTTCGAAAGAAGAGGACTCCAGGAAAATGCACAGGTGATCTGGTGATCACTTCGTCCACATTAATCACAACTTAAATGCGAGATAGCATCCAATCAATGTGGATGCTTTTTTTAGTGCGCTTTTGCTGTGTGGATGCTCTCTTTCGAAAGAAATTTTTCCGGAAGATATCTTCAGGAAAAGCTTCTTCTGAAAGAAGCCTGCTGTCTAGACATAGCCTGGGCCTCAGCTATAGAGTATTGTGCCCAGTTCCGGGTGCCACATTTCAGGAAAGATGTGGACAAACTGGAGCGGGTCCAGAAAAGAGCAACAAAAATATTAAAGATCTAGAAAACAACGTATAAGGGAAGATTGAAAAAAAATGGGTTTATTTAGTCTGGAAAATACAAGACTGAGAGGGGACTTGGTAAGTTTTCAAGCACATAAAACACTGTTACAAAGAGGGAATATAAAAAAAATGTACTCCGTAACTTCCAAGGTTGGGAGAAGAATCAATGGTCTTAAATTGCAGCAAGGGTGATTTAGGGTGGAATTAGGAAACATTTCTTATCAGGGCAGGTAAGCACTGGAATAAATTGCCTAGGAATGTTGTGGAATCTCCACCACTGGAGTTTTTTAAGAGCAGGTTAGACAAACAGCTGTTGGGGCAGTCTAAATCAGTGTTTCTCAAACTTTTTTTATAAAGTACCCCCTTTTCCAAAAAAAAAAAAAAAGAATTATAAGTACTCCCAGTATCTACAGTTTTCAGACACACACATTTTTTTTTTCACCATTGTGACACATTTGTTTAAACAACTTAATCATAGCCGGGCAGGCGATGAAATTTTTGGGTGTAAAAAGTACAAAAATAATAAAGCGCTGTAAAACTTAAAACAAAAATTCAGTTTTCTCCAAATTTCAGTTGTGTTGATGTACCCCCCAGACTTCTCTCGAGTACCCCCTAAGGGTACTCGTACCACTGGTTGAGAAACACTGGTCTAAATAATACTTAGTCCCTCCATGAATACAGGGGACTAGACTAGATGGCCTCATGAGGACCTCCAATCCTGTGATTCTGTGATTATCTATGGTACAATCTGAACTGATGGATTTTTGTGTGCCTCAGTTTCCCACCCTGGGGTGACTTTTACCTTGGTTCACTGTAAGAGCAACCACTCCTGCTCTGCTCCCACATAGCCTCCTGCATGTAGGTCACTTCAGCTATATTGTCTGAATTCTCTAGCCAGCCAACCATGGGACATATTACAGGACAATACTGGCAAACTCCCAGTTCCAAACTTTCTCCCAGAAATGTGCATCTTGTACTGCCCAGCACCCTCCTAGACAACACAAGCTCATACAAAATGAGTCATTTATTAATAGGAAATGATTCGCACAAATCTGTTATCCAAGATAGACTTTCCCAAACACTTCAATCCAAACACACTGGTTTAGATAAAACAACAAAACACATTTATTAACTACATTAAGAGATTTTATATGTCTACAAGTAATGAGAAACATAAGTCAGAATGTAAAATGCAACCAACACCCAACTCAACAAACTATGACTATGTCTAGAGAGTGGTGCTATTTCAGGATACAGGAAGTATCCCGAAATAGTTGTTCTGCATCTTTAAATAGATTTCAAAATAATGGGTGTGCTATTCTCGCATCCCTGTAACCCACATACCAAAAAGGTTAAGGGAAGTTTCGGAATAGTGCTTTATTCCAAAATTAGAACCAAATAAGATATGCAATTTGTGTATCTCAAATTGTGTATCTTATTTCGACCTACGGGTGCACTGTAGATACACCCTAAGTCTATGTCTAGACTAGAGTTTTTTCGAAAAAAGTGACCTTTTTTCCAAAAAACTTCACCTGCGTCTAGACTACCATCACGTTCTTTCAAAATTAAATTGAAAGAATGTGGCGGTTTTTTCGACAGCGGTAAACCTGCTTTTATGAGGAAGAATGACTTTTTTCCAAAGAGCTCTTTCGGAAAAAGGCATTCTTGAACACAAACAGGGCTTTTTTGAAAGAGAACATCCAGATTACCTGGGTGCTCTCTTTCGAAAAAGCGGAGCTTGTGGCTGTCTAGACGATCTCTTTCGATAAAGGCTCTTTTGAAAGCGCTCTTTTGAAAAGCCTCTTTCAAAAGAGGCTTGTAGTTTAGACGTACCCTAAGTGAATAAAAAGCATCTTTTACCATGTGCTCCAGCAGACCCACTGGCTGAACTACTTTCAGTTAGGATTCTCCACCACCACTCCAGTCTAATGCTTCTTCCTTTGTTGTACATGTGTTTATGATTCCATAGATAGAGATCAAAGGGGTGAAGACAAGGGATGGGGCACCTGTCCTCTCCTCTTAAAACCCTTTATCTTCTCCAGCTGATTTTCAAGATACAAAAAGTCTGTGTGGCCAGGAACTGCTATCTGCTTCTTTGTCAAAATGTAGATCTTTTGCTCACACTCTCTTTCCTGTCAAAGAGGGGGCACCCTAATCAGATGGTGGTCAGCTTGATCTCGTTGACACTTTGGTGAGGCGTTGGCTAGCTTTTTGTCTTTGAGGATCTTGTTTTATCATGACAATGATGATTAGCAAATCATGAGTTTTCAAAAGATACCCTACACTGTATACTTTATACAAAATGTAAGTCTTGTAAAAATGGTTATAATAGGGGGTACAACCTATCACAGTTAACTCCTGCCATACCAGTCATGAGATACCTGAATACCAATTATTTCTGCTCCTTTAAAGAACACTGCCTTTAAATCCTTTACCAATCCATTTTATCTGATTTATCTGTCACTTCCCTACACAGTACCTGCACTGAGCATCTGCTCCCCACTTACCTCATGCATTGCAATATCATAGCCTAACCCCCGTTTCTTGTTCACCCTAACTAACCCCCAATCTACTGTGGAGAAGGTGAAAAAACCCATATGTTGCCTTGGCTAATCTGGTTGTGAGGAACAAATTCCTTCCCAGACCCCTGAAAAGGAGCGACAACAGTAACGCCCACAGGAGATCATGATGAACCTGGTATTTAACTACTTCAATGGACAGAAGGCTGCTTTGCTGGATCCCAGTAAGAGAGCTTTTCCTGTACCAGAGCACACATAAAAGTCTTCTCTCTCTTCTGGTCACCTTGTAGGGAAGTGGGTCAGCAACCCCACACTGACCTGGTATGAAGATGCTGCAGCAACTCACTCTCTGGGTATGTAGCCAGTAAAGGGGCCACACACCTTTTTGTAGAAGCCAAGATACAGCCTCCAATACTTAACATGCAATGATGTCACTTAAGTGTCCCAAACTGGTTAAAGCACTTTGGCTGGATGTTTAATGATAATTATCTCAACAGTTAATGATTAATGTTGAAATTTAAAATTGTTGGGCTTCAGAGTTAACATCCTACTGAGATGAATGGAGTTAGGGCACATCAATCTGGTTTATACCTCATTTTGCCTTCCTGAAAACTCAAGAAAACTACTCTGAACTGATTCACATTAAGATCTTCTATCAGGAAGGCTAAACCTATATGATTCTAAGTGAAACCACACATTCTACAGTAAATGATTATATCCAAGGTGATGCCTCAGAAGGGTGCTCACTATTTCTACACTAAAACATGTATTATCAGCAGTGTCATGACATGGGTTGTCAAAACTTGTTTCCTCATGAACTGGAGATTTGGTGGATCTTTTTAAGCAATGGATCATTTGTGTGACCATCAAGAATATGTTCCTTCTTTCCCCTTATGGTTTTAGAAAAGAAATCTCCCAACATGTGCTATCAGGTCAGGAAGAATCTATGCCTCACTAGAGGGAGGAAAGCCCACAGAGTATCAGTAGAGTCAAGTCCTTATTTTCCAGCTTGCTAAAATAATTAAAAGAAAGTATCATTCATTGTCCTCCGTGCTCTGTCCTGATGGTTCACATGGTGAGAAGCAATATAAACAATTATCCACAGTGTATTTGACAAGTACATTTTACTGGCTAAAACTGGCTTCATTTCTACCACCCACAGCACAGAGATCCAACGTCAGAGCTTGTAAACCATTTTCCATTCTCTTCAAATGATGGTTTAACAACCACAAGGACTTTTCTGTTTAAATATGAAATATTTCTGTTTAAACATTTAAACATCTCCAAAGTTTCAGAGACTTCTGGCAGTTTACAATGTCTCATCCGAAAGGCAGACATTCCTCGCTATGTGAACTCTTAGAGTTCTACGCTGAATAGAACTGGCTTAGCTACAGTTTGGAACCTAGTTGACTAACTGATTTATTTGTTAATACTTTTAATTGCAATTATCAGCTTCATTGATATAGTACATATGTTGGCAAGAAGAGTCTATGGCAATGCCTGGGTTCCCACCAATAGAAGATCCAGCTTTAATTTGCCTAGGGATCTACTCCCATGGGCCCCAGACACTCTAAGGACAAATTCAGTAAAGATCAATATGACATTGATGCATAAGACACAAAATGCACAAAACAAAGTATTAAGGATCACAGTGAGAGATCCCCAGTAACTTAAGCCACTCTGTTTTATAAACCACATTGCTACTTCTGAGTGTTGGTCTTTATCCCCTGTTAATACTCAGTCTACATATGATAACAAGCTTGCACCAAATGCCCTGTAATGAACTACAGGTTGAAACTCTCTGGACCAGGACTCTCTGGTCTGGCAACATCCAACCAGAAATGTTGCTGTACACGAGAGCCCCATGACCACAGAGCCCCAGGACATTGGCGACAGGGAGTGGAGCCAGGAGCCCAGCAGCCAGGGCTTGTCATGGGGCCAGGTGCCCAGCAGCCTGGGCACCAGGGAGTCCTGTGGAGCGCTCCAGAGCCTAGGGGCAATGGAGCCCCGACAGCTCAAGGGCATTGGGTTTCTGGCCACCCTGGGGCTGTCTGCAGAGCCTGGCGGTCTCACTATAACAGAGCCCTGGTAGCCACAGGGTAGCAGTGCCCTGGTGGCCCTGGGGTAGTAGATCACCAGAGGCCACAGGGTATAACAGAGCCCCAGTGTCTCTGGGCAGCAGAGCCCTAGAAGCCCTGGAGCCGCAGAACCCCAGCAGACTTGGAGCAGAGGAGCCACAGCAGCCCCGGGCTATCCACAGAGCCCCTGAGGCACAAGGGCAGTGGAGACCTGGCAGCCCAAGGGCAGTGGAGCCTCTGCAACTGGGGCTGGCTACAGAGCTGGGAGCCCAATGGCCCAGGGAGCAGTTGAGCCTGGTGGCTGGGCGAGAGCCTAGCTGGGTCTGCTGGCAGACCCCAGGAGAGCCCGGACTCCAGAGTCCATCAGGAAAAATGCCAGAATTCATCTCCCCTGGCCTGGCAAACTCCATCTGGAGGTCCAACCTATACTCAAGCAGTATACAGTTATGTTTTAAGTACAAGAGATCCCAGGTTCAGTTCCCTACTGACAGCTTAGAGTTGTGGGTTGTCAAAACTTGAACCCTATTACATTTACACAGGCTTACTGTATCAGAACAATATGACCTCAAGGTCATACAGACAATCTCAATACACAAGCAGGACTGCTCACACGTGAGTGAGGAAGAAAGAAAGAGGACTGGATTCGATAGCCTCTCGAGGTCCCTTCCAGTTCTAGTGTTCTATGATTCTATGAAAGAAACTCAATTCCAGTTTATCTTTTTTATAGTAAATAGTGTTTTTCAAGCCATATCATAACACCAAGTCATGATTTACCAAACCATTACTGCAGACAACTGTGAACTTTCATTGCCAAAGTTACTTTCTTCACCATCAGTTGATAAAAGCAGCTTTTAAAATCACACTTATTTATCTCAAGGTACAAAATACCTGTAACACAAGGCAAGGCTTTAAATGGCTGATTTTGTTATAAGTATACAATTCATAGTAAGTATTTTATTAATATAAAAAATTGCAGTGTCTTCCGCTGACAATTCTTTACAATTCCACAGCATATATTAACTTCCCAGAATTGGTTTTGCATCTGTAGAATTTGTCAGATAAACAATTTTGACTTTAACATCTTGCAAGAGAAAAAATAACTTCTGATTATGCTGTTGCATTGGACTGGTCTTAGAATATACTTCAACTGTGAGACTATTACTATACTAATATACCCGGTGGAATTGGTTTCTATCCTATTCAGACAGTTACCAATAATGGCACTCCAGAGGCCTACAATTCTCTTTACTGATAATGAGACTGAGGTGTGACTTATCTCAATTTATTTTTCAAGCTCAAAGACAGTGTGGAGTTCAATTTGGGATTGTTATGTGATGATTCATGTAAAACCAACTGTCCCATCCCTAATTCTGAAGCAAAATTACTATCAGCTTTTTTAGCTTCTTAGCCTCATCTTGTACGGCACTGAATGCACTGTCAGGACTTAAGTGATGATAAAATAATAATTAGACATACTGTACCAGTGATATGTTCCTCAGTCTACAGTATATTTTTACAGTATATTTTATTATATGAACATAGTTTACCTCCCCCATAAAAATGAACCAAAAAAGTGGAGTTCAGAATTATGACACAATTCATCATTATGGCCTATGACAAGGGTACATAACTAGAGAGTACATTTGCACATTGTGTCACTAATTTATACAATATAGATTGCACGACCACTAGTCACATGTAGAGAGGGCTTATGTCAAATCTCCTCAAAGAACAAAAGAACCAAATACATAACTAGCTAAATATGCTTCTTTCATGTGCTTTACTTACTTCCTTTGAAGTTTTTCAAATGCTTATCTCTTCATTAAATAAGTTAGCAAATTTATTGTTGATGGAAGGTGTGGGACTGGAGGCTGAAGTGGTCTGTTGCTTCATACAGTATATTCAACATGGATTATAATTGTGCAGGCTTCCATATGCTCCTCAGGCCTGGCTCAAAATGACCTAGTGGAAATAAGAGTAGTTTAACATCCATGTGCATACAGCCCTTGAATCCTTTTTAAGACAGCCAATAACAGTGCCAATTATTGCAATTGTTCCTGGTTTATTTTTGTTTTGTTATACAGACATCTGCTCATGAGGAACTAGACTGAGAATATCAATGTATTCACATGGGCCAACTAGACTGAGAATATCAATGTATTCACATGGGCCAATAGCTAATCATTATTCCTGGCCTGGTCTGAACGCAAACCACAGACAGAAATGTAAAACACTGATGATGCATTACCAACTTTCTTATCTAGGGTTTTACAACCTTTCTCAACCTTTTCTTTAACCTATCACCTCACATTAATCTACTTACACCTAGTTCTCTGCGGATGTATCCAAAATTACACCCCGTTCTTTGGGGATGTAGCCAGAACTCTGACCAAATTTGACCTAACTCCAATATTCAAAGTGCTACTCAGATGAAATTTTTTTTCCCTAGCATCAGGCAAAAACAGTGTTAGATGACAAAGGGTATGTCTTGCCTGCCCTACAGTTCAGACTATAGAGATAAAACTGGCAGTGTGCACCGAAGTGTAGCCGTGTAACTCCACTAGGTGGATGCCACTGGTGTGAACTAAAAGGTTCCTTGTTCACATTAATACAGTCTTCTAGCATTAATTACATTAGTATAAACTAGGGATCTTTTAGTCTGCACCCATAGTATCCACCCTGGAGTAGACTGAACCCTGGGGAAGTGTAGACAAGCCCTTTCTTTCACATTGTTTCTGTGTAAAACTATTAACGGCCGTGCTTAAAACTTGATCTGTTTGCTCTAAGCACAGTCAAGTTTCACACAATCATCATCCCAAAATTGCTAGAATATTGGTTGACAGTGCCTGAATTTTTTATTTAGAACAATCCCACACATTAGGGCTACGTCTAGACTGGCATGATTTTCCGCAAATGCTTTTAACGGAAAAGTTTTTCCGTTAAAAGCATTTGCAGAAAAGAGCGTCTAGATTGGCACGGACACTTTTGCACAAAGCACTTTTTGTGGAAAAGCGTCCGTGCCAGTCTAAACAGCGGTTTTATAAGAAAGCCCGATCGCCATTTTTGCCATCAGGGCTTTTTAGCACAAAACAGTCCTGAGCTGTCTACACTGGCCTTCTTGCGCAAATACATTTGTGCAAGAGGACTTTTTCCCAAACGGGAGCAGCATAGTATTTGCGCAAGAACACTGACGATCATACATTAGATCGTCAGTGTTCTTCTTGCAAATTCAAGCGACCAGTGTAGACAGCTGGCAAGTTTTTCCGCAAAAGCGGCCGCTTTTGTGGAAAAACTTGCCAGTCTAGACGCAGCCTAGAGGTGATGGAGCAGGTTCACTCTTCTGAGCCAACTGGTTAAGAAATGGTGTTAATTACCATGGAGGTCTCCAAAGTTGAAGTTCTCTTCAGATGTTATTCTTGTTTTTAAAGTATATGCATTATATTTTTTTGTTCAGTGTGTGTTCTTGGCTTAAATATAATTATATGTTGTGCACATTTAAACACAGAGTGAGGATAATATGCTTTAAAAGCCTACAAATAAAAAAACCCACCAAACAGAAGCTATTTAAAACTTGGTAGGAAAACACAAAGCTAGCTTTCAACCTCATAGGCTTCTATGCTCCAGCCAAGCTCTTTGCCAACTGGTCACAGGTGAAGACATTTTAAACCATGATTTTGAAGGGTGGTGACAGGTCTGTGTCTATAATGTATGTTCATCACTTGTACATCTGGTTTATATCTGTGTTCAGTTGTAACTTCTTCGGTCTTGAAATGTTTTTCTTTTTTCTTAGTATATGTTAGTGTAGTGTACTGTAACTGGAAAGACATCCCAGCAGTTAACTGATATAACAACAAAAAAGTGTCTCAAACATTAGCAGAAAACAAAACATAATATATAAATTAATCCAAGGGATGTATTTAAAGGGTGTTAACAAAGTCTGCTGAAATCAAGGGTGATTGTACTGATAGATGTTTAACACTGTAAGCCAGGTACAATTTATGGTATGGTATATCAGTTAGCTGATAATTACAGGCAAAATTATATTTATCAGTTGTACAGTAGCTGTATAAAGATTGTAACTGGGCCCCATAGACTGGAGATAATGCACCCATGTATTCATGTGAATTCCCAAGAAGGCCAGGTTTCATTTTCTCTCTCTTCCACTATATATATGGCATTAGAATGAGATGCAGGACTTTGTCACTCTACAAGTCTCAGACGGATAGCCATGTTAGTCTGTAACTTTAAAAATGAGTTGTCTTGTGGCGCCTTAGGGCATGTCTACACTACAGCGTTATTTTGAAATAACTCAGGTTATTTCAAAATGACAAGGTGAGTGTCTACACAGCAAACCTGTTATTTCAAAATAATTTTGAAATAACGGGTTTCTAATTATGGAATAATAAACCCTAATTTCACAAGGAGTAACGCCTATTTCAAAAGAGTTATTTCGAAATAGGGTGTGTACAGAAAGTGCAGCTGTGTTTATTTTGAAATAAGTAGCCTCCAGGATGTCTCACAGCTACCCTGGTGGCCACCCTGTCCACACTCATCAGAACTCTGTAGTTCCCCTTCCCCGACAGGCTTTAAAGCTGTAGCCACAGGAAAAACAGTTTGTGGCATGACACAAGCCTTGCTAGCACTGGTCACACAGCAGCACCCTGCTCTGTCTTCCCTGCTGCCATGGCAGACCCCAGCACTCCCACTGACACCTCCACGGCTGCAAGCAAGCCAGCAGCCAGCTCCCAAGCTCCTGCTCGGGGGTGGAAGAAGACAGCCCCATCCTGGTCTGATGTGGAGACCCTGGATCTCACTGAGGTCTAGGGAGAGGAGGCAAACGTCCAGGATCTCCAGACAGGAGCGTGGACATCTACAGCCAGATGGCTGACAGTCTGGGCCAGAAGGGCCACATGATCACCTAGGAGCAGGTGTGCATTAAAGTGGAAGGATTGAGGCAGGTCTACATGAAGGCCAGGCCACAACACTCCTGCTCTGGAGTGGCACCCCAGTCATGCCAGTATTATGAACAGCTCCATCACATCCTGGGAGGGGGGACAGTCCCTGCCCCCCACCCCTTTTTGTGGACTCTGGGCTGGAGATGCCCATCATCAGCCTCCCGGAGGGTGGGCCTGTGGGTGAAGAGGAGGAGGAGAAGGAGGAGCAGGCCAGCACCGACACTTCCCACCAGCCAGGAGGTCAGCCTGTCCCTGAAGCTGGTACCCCCTCCCAGGATGTCACCCAGAGCTCAGATGAGGCTGAGGAAGGCCCATCAGGAGAGTTCCATTAGTTTCCCTCGACACACACGGGGAAAGGTGGTGGGTGGCGAGGGGCTGTGCGCTCATGGCCCAGCCTCCTCAGCCTGGGGATCACACAGCAGCCTATGTACGTGGGTGCACATGGAGCTCCAGTCCAGAGCACACAGCTGCAATGAGAAGGAACCTTGCGCTCCTGCTCCCAGGGTTCCTGCACAGGACTGCCTTACTCCTGACTCCATGGTGGGACATCTTCCCACCACAAGACACCACTAAGGAGGATGGGGTCAGGGACACACACAGCAGTTCTGTACATGGCACAGGCCCGTGTGCGCACTCCTGGGGCATCATCTGCTCTCGTGTGAGTGCAGCAAGGTGGAGGACACTGAGCTCTCGCCAGGGGAGCCTGCTGGGAAGGAGGAAATGGAGGGGACCCCAGTACCACCCTCCCTGGCAAGTGGTGTCTGCCACTCATACACACCTCTCCCAACACCCTCTCCCCCTTTCCTCCGGAGGGCAGAGATAGAAGTGATCTCCCTGTGGGATGCTGCCACTGCCAAACCTGCCATGTGCGTGGCACGGTGGGAAGCCAGTTCGCCCATCTCCCCCTCTCCTGCCCGCAGGCTCCTGGCCTGGCTGGCACCTTCTCATGCCTGCTTGTCCCTGGGACATGGAGGTAGCAAGGCTCTCTGGGACATCTGTGCCCTTACAGGATGGTGCCCACTGTCTAGGCCACAGATGGCCTCACTCTAGGCACATTGCCATCATCTGAACCGAGACCTTTCAGTTTTAGCACACATTAGGGCTAAGCTTCAGGCACTCTGTCTGCTGGGCTAACTGCCCTTTTCTCTGTTCTTCACAGCTGGACCAGCTGCAAGTGAGGCATGTTCACCACCTCCTGCACCATGCTCATGACCAGGGCTTGACAAACCCCGCGAGAGCCACTCGCCAGCCCTGCTCTGCGCATGTGCCAGACCAGCACTGCACATGTGCAAAGCGCCAGTGAATGGGGCTCATGAAGCAACCAGCTGAAATCTATTCGCCATGGGCGAGTAGATTCAGCAGTTTGTTGAGCCCTGCTCATGACCCCGCAAGAGCTGCCATTGCAAATGACCCCAGGAAGACCTGCAGTGCAAACACATTGTCTGCCTGCGTGCCCTGCAGTCGTCTCTGGAGCAGCAGGACTGGAGGTTGGATGCCGACCTAGAGGAGTGCCATGCTGACAGGGAGCTGTGCTGAACCATATAGTGGGAGCTGTCCCAGGAGACTCAGAGCATGTGTGTGACATACACTGCTGCCGGCCACCTGGTGGCCACCATTGAGTGGTCTAGCAGCTGCCCCCGCACACTTCTGCTGCCGCTCCCACTCCTGCTCCAGCTCCTGCCCACACCCCTCTGGCTTCTCCTTCTAGCCCCCCCACTTGGCCACTGAGGGCCCTGCACACAAGGCGGTGGAACCACCTAAGGTAGTCCCCAGTCCCGCCCCATCCCTGAGCCTCTCCTCCCCACTTCTTCCCCTTCATTTCCCTCCTTCCCCATCCCAGATTCTTTCCCCAGCCCCTCCCCTGATATTTTTTTACCCCAAATTAAAAAAAAAAGCTTATTCTTTCAAAACAAAAAGTCTGGTTTATTGTATCTGCAGGGGAGCGGGGGAAGGGAGCCCAGGGGAAGGGAGTGGTGGGGGAGGAAAGGCACAGAGGGGCAATGCAGAGACCCCTTGTAGGGATGCCCAGGGGAAGTGTCACAGTGGTCCTTGTCTGAAACTCTACCTCAGGGCCTTCCGGATGTGCACAGCCCCCTGATGGGCCTTATGGATGGCAGTGGTGTGTGGCTGTTCAAAGGTCCTTGCAAGCTGTTTGGCCTCTGTCCCCACCCTGGCAGAAATGTCCCCTCCCCCCAGTTCTCACATATATTGTGCAGGACACAGCAGGCCAGGACAATACCGCCTGGGGGATGTTCAGTTTGCTGAGGTCCAGGAAGGTGAGGAGACAGTGGAACCTCCCCTTCAAATGCCCAAACGATGCGGGCCCTGCTGAGCCTGCCATTAAAATGTTCCTTGGTGAGGTCCAGGTATCCAGTATACAGCTTCTTCAGCCAGGGGAGCAAAGGATAGGCTGCATCCCTCATGATGCATGTCGGCATGTCCACTTCCCCAACCCTGATGGTGCAGTCGGGGAAAAAATGTGCCAGCCTACATCCTCTGGAACAGGCTGGAGTTCCTGAAGACATGGGCATTGTGTACCTTCCCCGCCCACCAGACATTGATATCAGTGAAGCAGCCTCAATGGTCCATGAGGTTCTGCAGCACCATTGAAAAGTACCCCTTCTGGTTGATGTAATCAGAGTCCTGGTGGTTGGGGCCAGTGCCATCAATGCCCCTCCCCACACACAGTTGTGGAAGTCCATGGCAGCAAAGCCAGTGATGATGGGATCCATATCACTCAAGATGATGAACCTGTGCAGCAGGATGGTGTTGATGGCCCTCACCATCTGTGAGAGGACACAAACAGAGAATCACTGGGTTGCTAGAGCCCTTGGGAGTTCCCCGAGCCCAACCCCCTTCCTAAAGCAGGAGCAACCCCAACTTAGCCCATTCCTGGCAGGGCTTTGTGAAGGCGGGACTGTAAAACCACCAGGGAGGGAGAGTCTGCCCCCCTCTTCCCTAGATTCCCGTGGTTCATCACCCTTCTGGGACAATAGCACGAGAGCACCAAACCTGCATGAGAATGGCCCCGATGGTCAATCTTCCCACACTGAGCTGGTTCTCAACGGAGTGGTAGCTGTCCGGCATGGTGAGCTGCCAAAAAGCAATGGAAACACACTTCTGAATGTGGATGGCAGGTCTTATGTGGGTGTCCTGTCACCTGAGGGCAGGGGCAAGCCACACACAGAGCTCCAGGAAAGTGTCCTTCCACATGCAAAAGTTCTGGAGCCACTGCTGGTTGTCCCACTGCTCCATGATGATCTGGTCCCACCAGTTGGAACTGGTGTCCTGTCTCCAGAAGCAGTGATACATGGTGAACAGGGGAGGGTGGTAGGGGCTGTGCTGCATGAGCAGCATGGGGAGAGAGGTGAGGAGGTGCCCCACAGTTTGCTGCGGGCCCGTTCCTGCAGAGCCACATGGGCAGCCTGCAGTAACTGCACCAGAAAATGTGGCATGAGATCTAAGAGCCGGTGAGTGCTTTGTAGCAGGTCTGGCTCCATGGCAGAAGTGCTGTGGTGGCAATCAGGGCATGCAGTGAGATGAGTTTGCTGTCCATTGAGGAGGTAGGCAAAGGTGAAGAGTCTGAGACACAGCCATAAAGGGTATCCCCTTAATAGCATGAGTCTCAGATAGAGCAGGCAGCAGCTACAGGACCTGACTGTTTTCTTGATCCCCTGCCTGGAGTGCTTCCTGGGGGCTTTAAATGTGATTCAGCCTCCAATCATTGTGGACGTGCTGTTTCGATATAGCTCTGTGCCAGTGGTCTCCAACCTTTTTACATCCAAGATCACTTTTTAAATGACAGAACAAGCCAAGATCTACCGACCTGCCCCTTCCTCAAAGCCCCACCCCTTCCTCGAAGCCCCTCCCCTTCCTCTCTATTCTCCTTCTCTCCATCACTTGCTATCCCCAACCTTTATACTGCTGCTTTTTTTCCCAATTCTTCTGTAGGAAGAGGTTTTTCTAACATCTGGCCTGTCTAGACTGGACCAAATGTCAGAAAAACCCCTTCTTTTGGAAGCCCCCTTATTCCTCGTGGAAAGAGGAATATAGGGGTTACCGAAAGAGCACGTTTGCTCTTCCACTAAAAAAAGCAGAAGAACAAACACATCCCTGGATGCAGAAGAGTTTTTCTGGGATATCTCCGGAATCCTGAAAAACTCCTGCAGTCTAGCTGTACCCTCGCTGGGTTGAGGCAGGATGTGTAGGCTCTGGAGTGGGAATGAGGGATTTGGGTGTGGGAAGGAGTGAGAGATGCAAGCTCTGGGAGGAAATCTGGATGCAGGAGGAGGTGGAGAAGGGGACGTTGGGTCGGGGAGGGGGCTTCAGGCCGGGCAGTGTTGGGGTCAGATGTAGGGTTAGGGTACTAAGCAAGCCACAGGCTTGTGGATATGAGGGTGCAGGAATTTGGGTTAGGGTATGTGAGGGGCTCAGGGCAGGGGGTTCCAGTGTATGATAGGTTCAGATTGAGGGTCTGGAGGAAGGGGGAGTGCAGGAGTGTTATGATGCTGTGGGCAGACGGGGGCTTGGCCCCAATTGGGGGTTTGTTGGCCAGGCTTCATTTTTAAATAAAATACTATGTCAAACACAAAAAGTTTCTGCATTGTCTTTATTTATGAGAAGGGCACGGAACCTGTTTTGAGTCCGGGGTCACTGACTCACAGAAAAGTCAGTTGGGGCCACACAAGTGAGATGCAAAATAAAAACTCCTCCAAAACCCCCACAAGCCTCACTAATGTGGCCCCAACTGTGCTGGTGGGAGCAGGGGACATGGTATTGGGGAAGGGTGCCAGGGGGTACCGGGACAGGGTGCTGGGTAGGGTGCCAATGGGTGTCAGGGCAGGGGACAGGGTGCTAGGGCAGGGTGCCAATGGGTGCTGGGGCAGGGTGCCAATGGGTGCTGGAGCAAGGGACAGGGGGCTGGGGCAAGGGACAGAGGGCCAGTGGGTTCCAGGGCAAGGGCCTGGGGCAGAGGACAGGGTGTCAGTGGAGACAAGGGACAGGGTGCTGGGGTGGGGACAGGGTGCCAGCAGGGGCAGAGTGCCAGTGGGAACAGGGGGGAGAGCGTTGGCTGGGGCAGGGAATCCTCAGCATGCGCCTTCCCCCCCCCCGAGGAGGGAAGCTCCGGCACGCGTTTCCACCCCGCAGGACTCTTCCCCCTCCCGGCGCGTGCTTCCCCGGGACTCCTACCTCCTCCCCCGCAGAGGAGGGGAGCCCCAGTGCGCGCCTCCTTCCCTCTCCCCGGAGGGAAGCCCTAGTTTGCGCTTCCCCCTGGGACTCCTCCCCTCTCCACCGCAGAGGAGGGGAGCCCCGGCGCACACTTCCCTCCAGGACTCCTACCTCCTCCCTGGCAGGCGCTTTCCCCTTGGACTCCTCCCCCCCGTCCCTGGCGCGCACTTGCCCTCGGGACTCCTACCTCCTCCCCCGCAGAGAAGGGAGCCCCAGTGCGTGCCTCCCCTCAACTCTCTTCCCCACCCCCCCGAAGCCCCAGCACGCGCCTTCCTCCGGAACTCCTACCTCCTCCCGGCGCACCACAGACCTGGAGGAGGGGAGCAGACAGTGCACTCCCGGAAAGCCCGCAAGTGGCACGCAACTGCCGGACTTCCCTCCACCCCACGGGAAGCCAGCACTACCTCCATTTGCGGGGTGTGGGGAATTGGGGGGGGCCCCAAACGCCTCATGATCGACTGGTTGAGCCCTCCCGATCGACCAGTCGATCGCGATCGATGGGTTGGTGACCATGGCTCTGTGCTATTTCAATGGGCGTTTGTAGTGTGGACGTGCTATTTCAAAATAGCTATTTCAGGAGTTTTAATTCCAAAACAGCTTATTTCTAAATAAGCGTGTAGTGTAGACATACCCTCTGAGATTAACAAATACATAAGTAGGCTCATGAGTTTCTGTGGGTAAAATCCACTTCATCACATGAGTTGGAGACTCTACAAAGTCTCCCACTGACCTGCTATATGATCTTAGGCAAATCACTTTACCTCACTGTGTCTGCTTTTCCCCTTTCAGTCTTGTCTGAACAGATAGTAAGTTCTTTGGCAACACAGTGTCTTACTGTGTGTATGTACACCAGCTAGTATAATGGTGCATGACCAATGCTGCACATTCCTATCTTTTAAATGGTGCTGTAGTTGTCGTACCTCTAACTGTAGCCTAGCAAACCCTGAAGAGCCTGCCACTGTTCTCTGAACATCCAGCCCTCACCACAGGAACTGGTTCTTTCCCCCCATACCACCATCCCATGGCAAAAGCTTCTTAAGCTACAACCCAGTCTTTAAGGAGGTGATCAACTGTAGGGGTAAATTGAGGAAGAACTCTGTACATGTGAAGTATAGGGGTGGTGAGGCCTGCATTCTCCCCCCTTATCAATTCCCCCCCTTTCGCTACTACTGATGAGCCAGAAGCAAGCCTCTAGGAACATACACCATTGTGGCAAGAACGAATTGTAGATAAGGGCGGGAACATAACAATCTTGTTTACCTAAATGTACTGACCATGTAAACAAAGTCAAAGGACAAGCAGTACAGCTGAGCCATACTGTAACAAGCAATGAGTAACCCCTGGAAATCTCCAAACTGCCACAAACAAGGTAGAATAGTAGTAGAGATATAGCCGTGTTAGTCTAGTTTAGCTGAAACAAAAAACAGGACTATGTAGCACTTTAAAGACTAACAAGATGGTTTATTAGGTGATGAGCTTTCGTGGGCCAGACCCACTTCCTCAGATCAAATTGTGGAAGAAAATAGGCATGACCATATATACCAAAGGGATACAATCAAAAAAAGTGAACACATATAGAAAGGACAAATCAAATTTCAGAACAGAGGGGGGATGGGGGGGGGAAGGTAAATGTCTGTGAGCTAATGATATTAGAGGTGATAATTGGGGAAGCTATCTTTGTAATGGGTAAGGTCCCTTTGGTATATATGGTCATGCCTATTTTCTTCCACAATTTGATCTGAGGAAGTGGGTCTGGCCCACGAAAGCTCATCACCTAATAAACCATCTTGTTAGTCTTTAAAGTGCTACATAGTCCTGTTTTTTGTTTCAAAAAAGGTAGAGACACAGTATTTAAAGCTGCACGAGAGCACAGCAATTTGGACCTCACCAATGGGCTTTGGGTACCGGCGCCTCGGAAGCTGAGACAGTCTCCCACTTCATCCGCAGCTGAAATGGGGTTCCCAGGTAGCTGAAGGGATGTAAGAAATGCCACTTTTCCTATCATGTTGTTCTTTTAGTTAAGGGGCACAGCTGATAGCTGTCAGGAAATAAACTACTTGTGTTTGACAGATACCTGTGTAGCGTCCTTTGTACTTTGAGAACCTAGTGTCGGACCTGAGACTTACTCTTTCTGGCAACATCAACTCTGGTATATTTAAACACCAACTAGAGAAAACCGTTCTTACTTTAATCCAGTAGTTTGGTGTCACTGTATGGGTATGTCTAGACTACATCCCTCTGTCACCAGAGGGATACCAGACATAGCAAATTGTTATTTAGCGGATTTAATATCCCGCTTCATTAGAATAAAATGGCCACCGCTTTTTGCCGACGTAATTTGCCGCAAAAAGCTGCCAGTTCAGACGGGATTGGTTGACAAGGAAAGCCTTTTCTGGCCGATCCTTATGCCTCGCGCAACGATGTTTACAGGATCGGTCGGAAAAGGCTTCCTTGTCGAACAATTCCCGTCTAGACTGCTGCTTTTTGCCGGCAAAAAGCGGTGGCCATTTTTATTCTAATGAAGCGTGGGATATTTAAATCCCCGCTTCATTAGCAATTTCGGTATGTCTAATGTACATCCCTCTGGCGACAGAGGGATGTAGTCTAGACATACCCTGTGTGTTTGAATGAATCTGAATCATTTTGAAGGCAACAAAAATATAAATAATAAAAAAAAGACTAAGTACAAACAAATGGAAGTAAGCCAAAGAAATCCAATGTCATTGACTGGTACAGAGTCTAATTAACACTCAATGGGTATGTCTACACTACAAAGTTAATTCGAACTAACAGCCGTTAGTTCGAATTAACTTTCATAGGCACTACACTTACAAACCGCTAGTTCGAACTTAATTCAAACTAGCAGAGCGCTTAATTCGAACTAGGTAAACCTCATTCTACCAGGACTAACGCCTAGTTCGAATTAAGTAGTTCAAATTAAGTGCTGTGTAGCCACTTAATTCGAACTAGTGGGAGGCTAGCCCTTCCCAGCTTGGCCACTCTGGGCCAAACCGGGAAAACTCTTCTGGCCCCCTCTCGGCCCCGGAGCTCTTAAAGGGCCATGGTCTGCCACGGTGCTTGTGCCAGTTGCTTTGCCAGCACCCGCCAGCAGACCCTGCACCTGGCAGGATGAGCCAGCCACCCGCTGCCACCCAGCCTCCTCTTCCCAGGACCAGGCTGGTGGCTCCCAGGAGCCTGCCCAGGGCCGCAAGAGGCAGGCGCCCGCCTGGTCTAGTGCGGAGATCATGGACCTCATCGAGGTTTGGGGGGAAGCCTCCAACGTCTACGATCTCCACACTAGCCACAGGAACGTGGCAGTCTACAGCCGCATGGCTGCCAGCCTGGCCACCAGAGGCCACATGCGGACCCGGGAGCAGGTCCGCTGCAAAATTAAGGGCCTGCAGCAGTCCTACTCCAGGGCCTGCCAGCCAGGGGCCGACCCGGAGACCTGCCCCCACTTTGAGGCCCTGGACCGCATCCTGGGGGCTCACGCCATCCATGCCCCCCGGGTGGTGATCGACCCCAGGGCAGAGGGACCCGTCCCTGTTACGGAGGAGGAGGAGGAAGACGCCGAGAGCCAGGAGCCTGCAGGGAGCCTGCCCAGGACCCGGGACCCCCGAGGCATCCCACAGAGCACATCTGCTGTGTCGTCCGAGGCCGAGAAGGGCTCCGCATGTGAGTGCCATCATGCTCCCCTTATGTGTACGGGGGGCGTAGGGGGAGAGGGAGCCCAGGGACCATGCACCTGGGCCTTGCCCACTGTAGAGCAGCAGCTGGGTGTCATGCAGGGGCCCTGGCCTTGCAGAGGGGGGCTTGGTTTCACCCACCGTGTCCCCAGGGAGAACTGACCACTGCACTTGTTTCATCACAGTCGCAGCACCTGGGACTGCAGGGCGCACCACCCCGCCTGCAACAGCCACCCGCACCCAGGCCAGCAGGCGCACCAGGAACCAGGAGGAGTACCAGCGGCGGCACCTGCGGCTCCTGGAGCACCAGCTCCGCACCCAGGAGCACTGGGTCTGGGAGGACCTGCGGCTGTGGCAGCGGAGTTTGGAGGTGCTAGAGGAGCAGGGTCGTGCCCTCAGAGGCCACCTCCAGACCTTGGTGGACAGGTTCCTGCCTCCTCCTGCTCCGGCCCCTGCGGCCGTCCCAGCTCTCGCTCCTCCTCACCCCTGCTCCCCTCCCGCTTCCTCCGCACCCCGTCCCTCCTGCCCCACCCTCCACACCCACTCCCCTGACGCCCGCACCTGCAGTGCTGGGAGATGGGAGAGCCAGCAGGACCCCAAGCCTGAGCTTTCCTTCCCTTCCTCCCCTTCCTCCCCTTCTAGCTCCCTCCTCCCAGGTTTCCCCTCCTCTCCCATCCTCATTCCTCCGTCCCCACCCCAGTTATGTAAAATAAAAGAGATTTTTGTTGGCAAAACAGGTGTGTTTATTTGACATTAGGAAGGGGTTAGGAGGGAAAGCGAAGGAGGGGGTGGTGGAAGAAGGCCCCAGTGGGGCATGCAGGGAGAGTTCAGTCCTCCTCCTCCACTTGGAAGCTCTCCCGCAGGGCTACCTGGATCCGGACGGGCCCCTGCTGGGCCTCCTGGATGGCGGCAGTGCGGGGCTGAGCGTACTGGCCAGCCATGCGCTCAGCCTCAGCCATCCAGGCTGGCAGGAAAGCCTCCCCCTTCCGCTCACACAAATTGTGCAGCACACAACATGCTGCCACCACGGGAGGGATATTGTGCTCAGCGAGGTCGAGGCGGGTGAGGAGGCACCTAAATCGTACTTTCAATCGTCCGAAGGCCCCCTCCACCACAATGCGGGCTCTGGTGAGCCTGGCATTGAAGGCCTGGCGGGAGGGGTTGAGGTGCCCCGTGTACAGCTTCATGAGCCAGGGCTGTAGGGGGTAGGCCGCATCCCCCACCAGGCACACAGGCATGTCCACGTCCCCAACCCTGATGTGGCGGTCGGGGAAGAAGGTCCCGGCATGCAGCCTCTGGCAGACGGAGTTGCAGAACACCCTGGCATCGTGTGCCTTGCCAGACCAGCCCACATTAATGTCCGTGAACTGGCCCCGGTAGTCACACACGGCCTGCAGGAGCATGGAGAAGTACCCCTTCCTGTTGATGTACTGGGAGGCCTGGTGTTCCGGGGCACGGATGGGGATGTGTGTCCTGTTGATGGCCCCCCCGCAGTTGGGGAAGCCGAGGGTGCCGAACCCCCGGATGACCGCATCCTGGTCGGTGAGGCGGACCACCCTGCAGAGCAGCACCCGGTTGATGGCCTTGACCACCTGCAGAGAGACACAGCAAACCGCGAATCACTGGGGCGCCCTGGTGGCTGGAAGTGTTCGTTCCCTGACACTGCCCCACGCCCCACTCCCAGAAGCAACCCCCGCGGGTGGCATGTAGTACGGCCGGGACAGACCGAACCCTCCCGTGTGGGGCACTGTCGCCTCCTCCCCCACCCCCGTTTTCCCTGGGGCGGCCCATCCCCTCCTTGCAGCCCCCCTTCCCCTCCCCGGCCCAGTGGCCGGTGAGTGCCGTACCTGCATGAGCACTGCTCCGACGGTGGATCTCCCCACACCGAACTGGTTCCCGACGGATCGGTAGCTGTCCGGCACGGAGAGCTTCCACAGGGCGATGGCCACACGCTTCTGGAGGGGGATGGCGGGCCTCATGCGAGTGTCCCGTCGCTGCAGAGCAGGGGCGAGCCACTCGCAGAGCTCCAGGAAGGTGTCCCTCTTCATCCTGAAGTTCTGGGTCCACTGTCTGTCTCCCCAGCGCTCCAGGACGATGCGGTCCCACCAGTCGCTGCTGGTGTCCAGACGCCAGATGCGGTGGGGCACGCTGGCGTCCGGGCGCTGCTGCGGCTCCTCCACGGCCCCCAAGGAGGCCAGTGGTGCCAGGCAGCCTCCAGCCATTGCTGGCAGGCTTGCAGCAGCTAGTCCAAAAACTGCACCAGAAAGCCCAGGGCGAGCTCTGGCTCCATGTTGTCAACTGCGGCGGCGTCCCCAAAGGGAACCACCGACACAGGCAGGCGAGAGAAAACGCTTTGCTGTCCTCGGCGAGGTAGGCAAGCAAGCGGAAAAGCTGAGAACCGGCTGTCCAGGGGGCTCCCTTTAAGCACGAGCCTCAGATAGCCTCAGACAGCAGCCACACAAAGCAACTACTGACCTGATGCCCTGCCGGAACTGGTTTCAGCTGCCCTTAAATGCGACCCAGCGTCCAATCGGTGTGGACGCGCTAGTTCGAATTAGCAAAATTCTAATTCGAACTAGTTTTTAAGTCTAGATGCGCTAATTCGAATTAGCTTAGTTCAAATTAACTAATTCGAACTAAGTTAGTTCGAATTAGCGCTTTAGTGTAGACATACCCAATGGTCTTAGCTGTAGCTAGAATTATATTAGCCAGTGCAAGTAATCATCACCTCCAGGTAAACTAACATATCAAATAAATAAAAAAGCACTAACATTGTATGAATTTGGAGTTGATTTCTGGAAGAATATTAATATATTACATCAACAGAGGATAAATGCATGAGCCCATAGGGTCTGGGCCCAGGAGCCTCATCAAATTTGGAGAGCCCTTCAGGAGTTCCAGAGCCCTGTGTAGAAGTAGGGGAGCCACTAGTGCCAGAACTGTGATCCTATGCCTTGCTCCTCCTTTTCTCCCCAGAGTTCTGACCCTAGTCAGGCCAGAAGCTGGAGCCAAGCCATGACAAGACACACACACCCTGGGCACCCGGGGGGGAGGGAGGGAGTACCTGGACCCTCCATCTGCCCAGGGCAGGAGGCTGAGAGTTCTGAGAGCAGCCCCCAGCCCGTGTACCTGAGCCACAGAGAGCACCATCCAGGGTATGACTACCCACAGCAGCCTAGGTTCACTGGGCAGCTCATACCACAGGCCTAGGGTTGCCAGGTGTCCGATTTTGAACTAGACAGTCCAGTATTTGAGCTTTCTGTTCCAGAAACAAATTGAGAAAATATAAATGAGAAAATATAAATGTCTGGTATTTTCTAAATAAGATGTAATGTAGATTGTGATGTAATGTCAAGTGTGCCTGGTACTTTTGTTGAAACCATCTGGCAACCTTACACAGGCCAGCTCCAGCTTCTGGCCTGGACAGGGAGCAAAGCTTGGTGGGGGGCAGAAGATAGCAGGGACACGAGTCCTGTGGGTAAGGAAGAGTTAAAGTCCATTTCACTCCCCCTCCCTCTGCCATGCAGCCCCTGCCTCTGCTGCTCCACTCTAATTCTACTACAGCCACCTCCTCTGTGCTCAGGTCCTCAGTAAATCTTAATCCACATCTGCAATTAACTAACTCATCCCTGCACAAAGGGCTAGAAAAAGGACTATGAATCAGTTATTATTCTGACATTTTGTTGATGTGTGTATTATATTAGTATAACACACATAATATATACATGCATATACACATACACATGTATAAAAAGTTACAAAGTAAAAGCTGGAAACGCTCCTCTTTCCAGTAAGTAGTGTAATATATCTAAGTGTGACAGTGTTTTACTAATCCACCCTAAATTTCAACTTTCTCCTACAATTCAAAACAGCAAAAGATTCTCAGAATGGTGTACTTTGAGGAATTTATTGCTGTGGTGTCTATTCTGATTTCTAGGCGGGGTGCCTGACATAGACAACATTATAGCCTCTTACATTCTGAGAGACCATAGAGATTTTTCCATTTACCAGAAAGCTGTCTCTCTGTGTTTTTTCCCCTTCACTCACTGATACTCTATTGCCAGGAATGATGTCATGCTATTCCTATCATATCTCACAATAACACTTTCCTAAAGTAAACCATAATCTCTTAAATCCAGTGGACAGTGGCTGTCCAAACAGAACAGTTATCTCTTTTTTTTAATAAAACCCAGCTGATAAATTAAGTGCTTCTGATAAATGAGAGCCCCAAAGTTCTACAGTTCTAATCCTCACATGAAGAGAAATATTTGGTCAGGGATAATATGTTTCTTATGAGGGAGGTACAAGATCTTTAACAAAGAAGCAAAGGCACAGAATTTAGGTAACCAATTTTTTGCATGGATATAGTGTCAACAATTATGAAAATAATAATAAAGATAAGCAAACTTTTTCTTCTAGAAAAAATATATAGCTATCTAGCCAACCAGGTGTGGCCAGCTCTCCTATCTAGGAAAACAGGCCTGCCTTTGTTGGCAGTCTACTAGAACCAAAACTGCTGTCTGTTTAGTGTCCCACCCTGTTAGAGGGCCTGGGTTTATACAATCTTTGCCACTTGATCCTGACTGCTGGCCATAATCCCCCCTGCTTACCACCCTGGCTGGAGGTCCTGGGTGTATAGACATTGTTGCTCTTCACTGACTACAGGCCAGAGCCCCTTAACTGTTTGGTACAGGCCTGGAGGCTGAGACACCATTCCTATGCATTCTGGCTAATAATCATTGATGGACCTAACCTCCATGTTGTTAAAGTCGTAGTCTTCACAACATCCTCTGGCAAGGAGTTCCACAGGTTGACTGCGCTGAGTGAAGAAAAACTTCCTTTTGTTTGTTTTAAACCTGCTGCCTATTAATTTCATTTGGTGACCCCTGGTTCTTATATTGTGGGAATAAGTAAATAACTTTTCCTTATTCACTCTTTCCACAGCAGTCATGATTTTATAGACCTCTAACTTATCCCGCCTTAGTCTCCTCTTTTCTAAGCTGAAACGTCCAAATCTTTTAAATCTCTCTTTGTATGGGACCCATTCCAAACCCCTAATCATTTTTGTTGCCCTTCTCTGAACCTTTTCCAATGCCAATATATCTTTTTTTAGATGAGGTGACCACATCTGTACACAGTATTCAAGATGAAGGTGTACCATGGTTTTAAATAGAGGCAATAAGATATTCTCTGTCTTATTCTCTATCCCTTTTTAAATGATTCCTAACATTCTGTTTGCTTTTTTGACTGCCACTGCACACTGAGTGGATATTTTCAGCGAACAATCCACAATGACTCCAAGGTATCTCTTTTTGAGTAGTTGTAGCTAAATTAGTCCCCATCATATTGTATGTATATTTGGGATTGCTTTTTCGAATATGCATTACTTTACATTTATTAACATTAAATTTCATTTGCCATTTTGTTGCAAATGAAATTTACACTTAGGGTGTATCTAGACTACATGGCTCCATCGACGGAGCCATGTAGATTAGGCAGGACGACAAAGGGAAATGAAGCGGCGATTTAAATAATCGCTGCTTCATTTAAATCAAAATGGCCGCCGGGCTGTGCCGATCAGCTGATTGTCGGCACAGCACGGCAGTCTAGACGGGGATCTGCTGACCGCAGAACCCTTCATCAGCAGATCCTTTATGCCTCATGGCTCAACGGAGCCATGTAGTTTAGACGTACCCTTAGACTGTGGAAACAAAGACAGGAAAAGACAGGAAACAAAGGGTAGGAATAAATGGTAAGTATTCTGAGTGGAGAGAGGTAACTAGTGCAGTCTCCCAAGGGTCTGTCCTGGGACCAGTCCTATTCAATTTATTTTAAATGATCTAAAGAAAGGGGTAAACAGTGAGGTGGCAAAATTTGCAGATGATACCAAACTGCTCAAGATAGTTAAGACCAAAGCAGACTGTGAAGAGCTTCAAAAAGATCTCACCAAACTAAGGGTATGTTTGACGGAGCCATGTAAACTAGTTTACCCAGCATAGGCAAAGAAGCGGGGATTTAAATAATCCCCGCTTCATTAAAATAAACATGGCCGCCGCGCTGTGCTGACGATCAGCTGATCCGGCACAGCCCGGCAGTCTAAATGTGGATCTGTCAGCTGGGGAAGCCTTTGCTGACCGATCCTGTAAACCTCATTTCATGAGACATAAGGGATCGGTCGGCAAAGGCTTCCCCAGCCGACAGATCCATGTCTAGACTGCCGCGCTGTGCCGGATCAGCTGATCGTCGGCACAGCGTGGTGGCCATGTTTATTTTAATGAAGCGGGGATTATTTAAATCCCCGCTTCTTTGCCTATGCTGGGTAAACTAGACTTGGGAGACTGCACTAGTTACCTCTCTCCACTCAGAATACTTACCATTTATTCCTACCCTTTGTTTCCTGCCTTTTCTTACCAAATTAATGTATGCATTATAAATATATTATATAGTTACAGGTCAATTGGAGGAATTTCTAATAGAGCTATTCCAGTATGTCTGTAAGAACATGTTCGGGTTTCAGCTACTTTTGTATTGCCATGACTAAGAGATTAGAACAGCTCTTCACTGTAGGTTGAGATATTGGATGGATGGATGCAGCTATTGATTAAGGCAAAAATGGAAAAGCTACAGGACTAAGACGTATAAGAAACAGCCTATCCAGATGAATCAAGGCCTAGGCCTACAGTTTGCTTGATATGAGTAGCTAACTGGTTAGTGACTCTATGTCACGAGATAAAGTGCTGCAATAAACAAAAAGATAAGGGAAAGGGGATGAATCCCTCACGAATACTCATAAACTCTAGTGGGTACCAGAGTAACCTCTTATAAAAGGTTTATGCAGTTTCTGAGTTGGGAAATGTATTGGAATACCCCTGACTGATGGTGACTTGATGATAATCCTACCTACTCTTCATTCAACCTAAAGAGATGTGTGAGATGCAAGTATTAATGCTGAACTATCTCTCTATCTTCTGTAACACTGTGCTCATTGGGTCTGTCAGTGTAATAATATTTAGGATTCTGTATTCGATTTGGAGGCCAAACCCTCTGAGACATGTCTCTGTTAACAGTTAAGCGATTGATAATCCCCAAATTCCATTTAGGCTACATCAGAGTTTTCCATAAAATACATTTTCCTTACTATATTTATTTTTTTAAAGGCCAAGAAATTGAAAACACTTTCCTGTGTGTGGTTTTATGCCAGGATTGGGAGATATTCCATTTTCATCAGAATAACAGATCATGACAACTAATGGTTTTGCTAGTGTTTGGGAATGTCAGATTTGAAGGTGATGTAATTATTAGTAAGATCAAAATGATGCCCATATACAATGATCTCAGAGATTTATTATATGAATTAAGAAGTAGGATACAGCCTGATCTTACTCAGATGTTATGCCTTAAATTTAAAAAAAAACTGTCCTGACCTTAAAGACTTTAAATCCCTCATTAGATACCAACATCTTTTTTAAATTTCCCACTTTGCATGCTTCTAGTTATTTGCTTTCTTGAGCCATCCATTACCTTACAAACTGCTTTTGAAAATCTTAATGGTCTAACTGGCACAGAATCCACCATACATTATTGCTGTGTCTTCAAACACTTACATCATTTCAAGGAGCCAGGCGAGACAATTAGAATAAATATTTTACTAAAAATGTCCAAATCTAAATAACTTTTCACTATTCTTTCTATTTATGGTTTCCTATTGACTATTCTGAGTGTGTTGAAGACACTCTCAAGATGGATCACAATGAAGCCCTATAGGTAATCTATATTACTCAGTGTAAATTGCTCTCAGCAAAGATGAGCTTTCAAAAATAGGATGGACTTTGTTTTTGTTGCCAGTATTTTTCTCAAAGATTCCATTCCTGATACTGAGAGACTGCATGAGAATCTCACTTTATTTCCCTGTAATTTTCTAGCTCCTGTGGTTATGGAAAGAAGCTTGGATGCATAAGCCACTTAAAGGCTCAGAAACCAGAAGCAGAATAAAAAAAAAACGTTTTTAATGTTCTGATTTTTAAGCTGGTTTCATGATTTTGAGAGGCTTCATACATGAAAGCAATGCTAGGGACATCAGCTTTGGATGTCTCCGGTGAATCCTGGGTACATGTTCATCACAAGAGGGTAGTCTCAAACTACAGTTCACATAAACTATGCTGTTACCTTGCCATGCAGTAGTGTTTTTACCTTTTGCAAAAGAATTCTGATTATCATCAGTTTGTCTATTCCCTTGCTTGGGGAGAAATGTCCAGCATGTTGGTACTTACTGTACTTCACTGCAGAAGAAGGCAAGTGTAAGCCATCACAGCTCCATTTATGTTATGAAGTTGCTTTTAAGAGCCCACACCTGGAAGTAGAACTGGCTAATCTGGTTGTAACATTCTGAATAAGCTTTGGGCAAAATGTAATAAAGTCCTATTTGCTAGAGGTACTTTGGTGGAAAAATCCCTTAAGGTATCATGGATATGGGCAGTGTGTAAGCATCTTAATAGAATAGGTTGTGTCTCTTTCCTCAGTGTGCCTGATACCAACAGGCACTATACAGTTATTCCTATTTATACCAAGCCTATATCTGGCTCAATAGACCTTGAGACAAATTCTCTTGGTGACCCTCAGTTGGCAGACAATAGTATAATAAAAGTGGCCCCCCCACATAGCATTCCCTGAGGTCACAGTGGTGTTGCAGAGGATTTTGCCCCTAATACTTCTGTTGACCATCTCCTCAGCCCTGGCCTGTCTCTTTTGGGTCTTCCATGTCCCCAGCAAGGTCACTTTCAGTTCAGCTGCTTTCTGGGGTAACACAATCCAACTGTAAATCAGAGTAAACTAGCAACTCTTCTGGCCCTCTTGGGCTGTACTGAAGTTCTCTGCTTTTGCCCCTACTCCTTGGCCCTGCAGAGCTTTTCCCTATGCTGCTCTTGCCCAGCAGGTTTCCCACACTCCTTCCCCTCTGCAGGGAATCCAGCAGCTTTACTCCCTGTTTCTTATAAGTCCCACCTCACACACACAGCTCTTTCCTGTGGGTCTTTTCCACCTGACTTCACCATGCCCATTCTAGAGAAAGAGAATTCCCCTTGCACTTTTTTTTCCCCTGAGGTCATCTCTGCAGCTGAGGGGTCAATCATTCTAATAAAGACTCCATCACACTCAGATGGGGGAATACTGGTTTGGTCATCAGCAAGGCTGAACCTGGCTTGGCTTAAAGGGCTAACCAGTGTGTGATGTGCTTATTCATGACATAGCAGCTCCTCAACCCAAGTGAGGCACAGGGGGAGGGATAGCTCAGTGGTTTGAGCATTGGTCTGCCTAACGCAGGGTTGTGAGTAGAGCCCTTGATGGGACCATTTGGGATCTGAGGCAGATTTGTCAGGAATGGTATTTGGTCCTATTATGAGGGTAGGGGACTGGACATGATGACCTGCTATCCCAGCTCTATGAGATAGGTATGTGTATATATATATATATATATAAAATCAGGAATTCCCAAGCACTAAAAAACATATTTTCCTTATTCTTTTTCATATGAACATCCACATGTTTAAATCCAAATTGTGATGTCACAACTTTCACCACCACAGCAAAACACATCAGAAAGTTCAAAGCATTTACTGCCAGGTGTGGCTCAAATCTCAGTGTAGCTAATAGTGCCTCATGAAGCTGCCTTGTTACTACAGCAGTTTACCACTTCCCTGGAGTCACTGTATAAGAGTGTTGCTGTAGTAACCACTGCTGGGTGAGGCCAGGAAAGGATGGTAGCCACTAAGCCCAGCCTGCATTTGGCTTGCAGAGGGTAGTGATGTGGCCTTGGCAATATGCCTCCCTGTCTCTCTTCCCCATGGGGCAGGCCTCAAGAGTGTGCACAATGAGAGTGGCTGCAGCTCCTGGGTATGCCTGCTGCTGCTTCACTATAAATAAAGTCAGTTTTTAATAGCTATTAAATTATACACTGGGTAGAGTGACATTAATAATTTTATGATTTGTGCCTCCCCTATCAAAAAAGTCACCAGCTACCACCACTGCATCATAGTCATGTTTTTTCTCTATAGTCTCTGTAACTAGCAGTCTAATTTCCGCAAGGCTCAACTCTGACAAGTTCAGGGTAAAATTTATAAAACAAGGCATGACCCTGAATACCCTAACCCCAATTTTCTGAAGCCACTCAGCACCTATGAAAGTCAGGCCATTTTTACTGAGGTGCTTCTATATGGATGTAAATGCCTCACGTTAGGAACCCCTGATTTAAATATTGGCCTTACGTTGTTTCACAGCTGACTGTGGGAAAAAAGTTCTGGATTAGGTTGCTCACCATCTAGCTATGGTTGTGGAGGTAAAATAGTTTAAGAATGTACTTTTGACCTCTATGTTATAGTGTAAATCTGTGGTTCATTTATACTGAGTAACTAATCTCTTTATGGTCTTAACTTCCCTTCGTGTAACTGTTCATCTTCTAACTCATTTTCATCAGGAACCCAAAAGGTATGTTCCTTATTTAGTTTTGGCAGTTTGGTCATCTTCCCTAGTGGCTAAGAAAATACTAACAGACTTAGGACTGACAGATGGTTATACTTTCCCGACAAATTATTTATTTGAATTCTGAAACATTCAGCTCTTACTCATTGCTTTTTCAGTTAAATTTTCAAACTACATTCATCAACAAGAGTGATCACACATTGAGTCTGCCATCATGCATCAAAGGTAATGTATTCATTTGTTCATTATAAGAAAGAGAATTAGTGACTCGTGAACCAGTTCAGACAGAATGACCACTAAACATAGATTATCCAAAATTTGAACTGACCTAAAGACTTGTTCAAGTTCAGCTACCTTCATCCATGCAGTGTTAACCTAACCTAATCTGCAGATCCCCAACCTATTGTTAGTCTCAATCTAGCCTTCAAAATCTCTTCCTGAGTGGTGGTCGAAAATTAATTTTAAAAAATTGCAAAATGCTCTAAAGTTGTTTCCATTTCATAGGATTTCAGAAGGGATCCATCTTTTTAACAAAATTTCACAATTTTGTGTTTATCAAAAAAGGATTTTGACTGAATAATTTTGAAAGTAGTCTTGTGACTAAATAATTTTGAAAGCGGTCTTGATAAAAAAAATGGCTAAAAACTAGGGAAAATTTGTGTAAAAAGCAGTTTAAAGTCAAAGTTTTTTCTCAATATTTGTAATTGAAAAGACCATATTTAAATAAAAAAAAATTGAAAAAGGCCACCTCTTCTCTTCTCACTTCATTATTGTTTCTTCCCTATAGTTTTTAAAATATAAGCACAGCACTTCCCTGCTAAGATATGGTGTACTATTCTCCTACAGTGTTCCTGGTCCTCTGGAAGGCATTTCAAATTCAATATTAATCAATCCAGTTATAAGTTATGAAATATTAAAAACTCATAAAAAGGAGAGGGTTTTTTTAAAGCATGCAACACAATTTCTCAATTTTCCAGTTAGGAGTATCATTTCCAGATGCAGAAAACCACACTTCTCTAGGGCTTCATCCCCTTGAGGGTGGAATTTTAATAAGGGGCCAATTTTCTATGCAATCTTAGGAAAACAAAATCTATACATGTAAACAGTTTTAAAACTAAAACTAAACAATCTTGTTTAAAATTTAACTCCAAAATGTCTGAAAAAATACCACAAACTTTAAATGCTAATTAGCCATTTGTATTTTTCCCCACACTCTTTTTCAGTATACTATAATTCTGCTTTTTTCCACCCTTTGCCATATTCTGTATAAATGATAACATTCAGTCTATGTGCAGATGGCCCAGCCATAAAGATTACAACAAATCCATGGTTATCAGGTTCAATTCAGACCTTTGTAGTGGCAGGGGGTTATAAATCAGTTCTGCCACTTCAGAAACACAGACAGTTACCAAGCTGCCGGAGCTCTACGATAAACACCATTAACAGATTAGTTCCTTTGACACACACATGGACACAGACATACACACATACACTTACTCTCACAGTTAAGCAATTCTCATCTTACCCCATTGGAGAGTGATGGTATATATACACTCAAAGGTAATCAACCCATAAGTATGGGCATACTGGATCAATGTAACCGCCCATCTAGCCCAGCATCCCATCTTCTGACAGCAGCTGGTGCCAGATGCTTCAGAGGAAGTGAACAAAATAAGGCACTTCATTGAGAGACCCACTCCCTGTAACCCAGACACTTCTAGCAGTCAGAGGTTTAGGTTGTGCCCCTTATCATTTTGGTTAAATCAAAGTACTCTACATGTACTCTACATGTAAAAAGTACCCCAAAATATTCTGGGGACTGAATTGTGAGGTATTCTCTTGTGAACTCAACATATTTCTCTTTTTTTTCTACTGATAACAGTAAATGCTTTCATGGTACTACCATCTTTATTATACCTCCCAGGCTGAAACATTTTCTATTTTTTTCTCTATTTCATGTAAAAATATATACATTGATGAATGGATCATATCTCAAGAGGATACACTGGCTGTTTGCTAACCTGGAAAATCACACCCCGGCCAGCAGCTTTTGGACGTCAGTTTGGTATACCAACAGCAAAATCATTCACCTGACAACATGTATTTTATCAGCGCAGAAGCACTAGATCATCGGACCTGACCAGGATCATCAATTCAGTGAGATGCATTTGAGTTGAATGCAGTGGACGTTAATAAACAGTAGTTGACAAAATAAAATCATTCTATTTGAAATAGTGCAGGAATATTTCCTGTTTCTCTGGCTATTGTTGCTTCCCCTTAATACTTTAAATAACCAGGGACTGGAGGAGAGTGACGCCAGTCATTAACCAAATAATATTGAGTAGACAAATTTCCTTTCATAAGGTATCAATATGATAGTTGTACAGGAATCTCATATTAGTGCTAATTTTAGGCTGGCTCCCCTTTTTGAAAAGTATACCTTAAATTGGCGAGGTAGAGACAAGAAGCTTGTCATAAAGAGCCAAATACTGCCAGACATGGTTACACAGATATAGATCCCTGTTGACTTCTGCATTAAAGGTTTCAGCGATGCAGGAATCTAACTGCAGAATCAATATTTAAGACATGATGAATGGCTGCAAAACTAAGAAAACATACCAATCAGGCCTGCATCCAAAGCCCTGCTCTAATGGAAGACATAACTAAGAGATGTAAACAAAAAGAACTAAGCAAATGACAACAAGACCACCCATTTGAGACAGGCAGCTTGCTTCAAGGTAATCTGACGGTTTCTATTGCCTGGGTTCACACAGTGACAATTTGGTCTATGTTCTGTTGACAGTGACCACAGATTAATTAGATCATCAGTTATCCACATGTAAACAGTCCAAACTAAGAAGACAAATCTTATATATAACTTCCACTATGTTTTCCAGAGAAATTTCTATTCTGATATTATATCTAACCCTCAATGTTTCCATCACCTTTGTTTTAGCAGCAAGGATCTATACACGAATAGATTCAGAGGCATGCATCAGTATGGCTGAGAGACTCCTGCACTATGTGGGCTTTCTTTCTTTCTTTCTTTCTTTCTTTCTTTCTTTCTCTTTTAAAGCCTTTTATTGTGCAGATTTGTAAAAAAAAGCATCAAATGGATTTTTTAAAAAAATATAAATACATTACACTGAGACAATAAAATGGATTCTGTGCTTTATGAAAAAAGTAAATGTAGTACAATAAGGGTAGATTAAAAAAGTACTAGCACTTTTTATGGTATATTGGCTTTTGAAATAAAATGATCAGTGCACTTAGATCATTTCTTTTTTATTGAAAACCATCAAAAAATTAAAAATAAGGGCCAAATTCCACTGTCCCTGCTCACGAATAGTACTTCACTCCACTCACAGCCCTGATTATTTCAATGGGACTACTCATGGAATAAAGTACTTCTAAACATGAATAATATGACCCTGAACAATGCAAACAATTCTTCCATCTCTTTTCTTCCCATTCTTTCTCCTTTCTCCTAATTGTTAGTGATGACTGCTGGGTAACAGTGATAATCTGAGCTCTCATTCTCTCTGGCTAACATCTTCCTACTCCTTTGAAACTGTTGCCATTTGTTGTTACTTCTTTTCCTTAAGATCCTAGAGAAGTGCCTTAGGAAAGTGAGAAAACAGGCAAATTCTACTTTTCTTTTCCATCTTGAGGAGCTTTTCCATAGTTTTATGGGCTCCCAGTGTGTGGTTCTTCTGAGCAGAGAATGATGATAAATAAACAGTTTTACTGATAACTACTTACAGACACACAATTATCCCTGCTCCTTCTGAGACAGGAACACAAGGGAGAGATCCGCAATACACTTGGAGCCAAAGTAACGCCCTTCTCCTTTTGAGAATGATATCCATCTCCGACAGCAAATATAAAAGCAGTTGAAATGAGATTTCATGGGCCTCAATTCCCACAGCCTTTTCTGGACTTCAGATTTGATCACCATTATAAAACATTCTATGTAAGTAGTCAGGACACTGTAAAAATGGAGGAAAAAAGAATCCCAAGCACTTTAGTTCTGTACGATTTAGAAAGTAAAAAGAATCAATTTTGTGGAAGACATTTTGAAATGCACTGGACAGTTTTCAAATCAGTTTTCCATTATACAAAGAAAGGACCCTATTTATTTCCGCTGGGCTATTGTGCATTCTTTTTTCACCCTGATCTACCTATTGTGATACAATATTCAACATTAATAGAAAGGGGAAAGGCTGTTATTTCTATTTTTTAGATAATTAAAAGCATTATACTTTCACAGGGACAATAAGGCAGTTGAGGCACAAATTAGTTTGTGAGAAATAACAATATATTGAAGCAATTAAAACCATATAAAATAGATTTTCTCTTTAACGGAAATTATGTCCTCTCGCACCAGTGTTTTCAAAAGGGGAATATGATTAGGTGTTCTAAACAGGACATTAATCTTTCCTTAGAACTCAAGATCCTGAAGTTCAAGTCCATGAACTTCATATGTGTTTTTTTATTCCTGAGCCAAACTTGCAGTTCATTTTTTATTATTAATCATAGATGGCTACTAGATAGTTAATCCACTTGTTTTTCTCATATCACTGACAGACGTTTACATAGAAATCCAGTTAGGTCAGCACTACCACATTAAAAAAAATGTTTCATTTTACAGTGTGCTATAAGCCATAGATTTCGAGGAGATTCCTATATGAAATAAAGCTACATTTCTAGTTAAGTACCTGAATGAAACACTTTGGGGGGTTGGATTGAGATCTGAATTTCATAAACTATATATGAATTTATGGTGACAGATTGTGGGTGTCCCCATTTTGGGATTGTTATTCAATGGTGGTGAAGAATTACAGAAATTCTGTTTTTCATATAACATTGAACAAGGAACTTATTGAAAGAAAACAAGCAGTACTATCCATAAAATTACTCTATTTCTGCTACACTGTGGAGTACGACTGTCCATTAATCTCAATTTACTCACATGAGTAACAAAAAAATTAATCACGATTTATCAGTTTTAATTGCACTGCTAAACAATAGAATACCAATTGAACGTTATTAAATATTTTGGATGTTTTTCTACATTTTCAACTGCAATTCAGAATACAAAGTGTACCATACTCATTTTATTTTATATATACATATATAACACATTGGTTTTATTACAAATATTTGTACTGTAAAACAATAAACAAAAGAAATACTACTTTTCAGTTGACCTAATACACGCACTATAGTGTGATCTCTTTATCATGAAAGGGTAATTTACAAATGTAGATTGTTACATAACTGCACTCAAAAACAAAACAATGTAACATTTTAGAGCCTATAAATCCACTCAGTCCTACCTCTTGTTCAACCAATCACAAGCTAAAACAAGTGTGTTTACATTAGCAGAAGATAATGCTGCCTGCTTCTTATTTGCAATGTTACCTGACAGTGAGAACAGGCGTTCACATGGCACTGTTGTAGCAGGCAGTGCAAGGTATTTTCATGCCAGATATGTCAAACATTCGTATGCTCCTTTGCTCTTCAGCCACCATTCCAGAGAACGTCCTTCCATGTTGATGATGTTTGCTTAAAAAATAATGGTTGAACCCTTAAAATCTGGCAGAACCACAGATATTGCTGGTCTATACAGACCTGGCTGTCTAGGTTCAGAATCCTAGCCTGGGCTGGGCTGGCGGTGGGGAGACCAGTCCCATCGGGGCCAGCGTGGGGGAGAGCACAGTCCTGGCCAGGGCTGGCAGCAAGGAGCATAGCTCCAGTCAGGGGTGGAGGTAGCACAGTGGGGGTCAGGAGCGCAATCCCAGTCGGGGCTGGTGCTGTGGGAAGCACAGCCTCAGTTGGGGCTGGCATGGTGTAGGAGCACAGTCCCAGCTGGGGCTAGTGGCAAGGAGCAAAGCCCTAGCCAGGGCTGGAGTCAGCTGGGCTCGCAGCCTGGATCAGCACCATGGTGGGGGAGGGGGAGGATGGAGGCAACCTCTTCTGGGGCTAGAGGCAGTGGGGCTGGCCTGTGTCCATGGCTGGCACAGTGGGAGATGCAGCCCTGGTCAGGCTTGGCACAGTGTGGGGCTGGAGGCAGCAGCAGGCCTCAGGAAGCATAGCCCCCACCTGAAAGCAAAGCTTACAGCTGGGTAGGGAGCCTTGACCTTGACCTTTTGGCAAACTCCCTTTTCAGGACCACTCAAGTCCCAAGGATGCCAGACAAGGGAGGTCTGACCTGTAGTACATTAATGAAGTTTGTGACTCAACTCCTTGGGGGAAGAACTGTATGTCTCCTTGCTCTGTGTTTTACCTACACTCTGCCATACATTTCATGTTACAGCCGTCTTGGATGATGACCCCACCACATGTTGGTCATTTTAAGAACACTTTAACTGCAGATTTGACAAAAAACCAAAAGGTGCCAAGGTGAGATATTAAAGAATCTGAAGTGCCTTCAAAAATCTGAGGGCCAAGATGCAGCACATACTGTCAGAAGTCTTAAAAGAGCAACACTCCAACATGGGAAACTATAGAATCTGAACCACCAAAAAAGATCAACCTTCTGCTGGTGGCATCTGACGCAGATGATGATGACGCACCTCAGTCTTCACTCCTTTGGACTGCTATTGAACAGATGTGTTTTAGCAGCATAGACACATGTCCCCTGGAATGATCATTGAAGCATGAAGAGACATATGAATCTTTAGTGCATCTGGCAAAAAAATATTTTGCAATGCTGGCTACAACAATGACATGCAAACATCTGTTTTCACTTTCAGGTGACATTGTAAACAAGAAGTGGGAAACATTATTTCCTGGAAATGTAAACAAGCATCTTTGTCTGAGTGGACAAAAAGTAGGACTGTGTGGACATGTAGGCTCTAAAGTTTTACATTATTAATTTTTAATGATTATTTTTGTACATAATTCTACTTTTGTAAGTTCAACTTTCATGATAAAGAGATTGCACTACCGTAGTTGTATGAGATGAATTGAAAAATACTATTTTGTTTGTTTTTGTTTTGTTGTACAGTGCAAACATTTGGAATAAAAAATAAATATAGAGTGTGCACTGTACACTTTGTATTCTGTGTTGTGGTTGAAATCAATATATTTGAAAATGTAGAAAACATTAAAAGTATTTAGTAAATGGTCTTCTATCATTAACAGTGCAATTAATTGCATGCTTAATTGGGATTAATTCATTTAATCGGATGATTTATCACAATTAATTTTTAATCACTTCTCAGACTTACTGTGGAGCTTTTACCCTAAGACCTTTCCCAGATTCACTAATTCCTGGCATCATGCTACAATTTTGATAGACATATCCCTCATACCTTCCTCCATTGCTTTGTCTCGCTAAACCATTTACTTTAAGAGACCCTCAGCCTATTAAGAATGTGCTTAATATTCCACCTGTCTCTTCAATAAGTAATTGCTGATTGCAAAATAAGTTTTGCACAGGAGCTCATTGTACAGTGACAACTTCACTCCACACATGATCTTCTGGTTATACTACAATGATTGAAAAAGAAAGCCTGACAATTCTTAGGTTTGGCCTATTTCAGTTTCCCATTCTCTAAACCAGGCCCAAAAGCAGTGAAGATTTACCTCTAAATTGGTAGTACTCTTCTGCTCTGTTGACACAAAGCACTTGCAATTTGGCCCTACTCCATCACTTTCACAAACAGACAGGGGGCCAAAAGGGTCAGTGACCCTAGGCCTGGAGATTCAAATGGGCCTGGAGCTCCTAGCTGCTGTTGCCTCTACTCTGTGCATCTATGAGGGCTTGGCAGAGAGGGGAGATGCTGCAGTCAGGGAGACACTAAGGGCTGACTGCCCTCAGCCCCACCCCGTCCACCTCAGGCCCTGCCCCTTCTGACACGTGGAGCTACCACCACCATGCCCTCCCCCCCTCAACACACACACTTTGCCTCAGGACCCACAGTGGTTGTCGGAGTAATAGCATGTGGTCTTTTATTGCAGATTTCACTTAGTGATTGGTACTTCTGTCCCCACCACTTCATTCACTTCTGAATTGTGGGTGGCTTGAAATCATACTATTCCCCAAACACTTAGAACTCAGAGATGTCAAACTATGACCTACTATCACTAACTATGTCTTGTGGAACACGTAAAAGAGAGGAAATGCCTTTTAACGTTTCTATGAACCATCGTCTCATGGGTCTAGCAAGTCATGCCTGACCAATCTGATTAGCTTCTTTGATAAGGTAAGTGACTGTGAATATGGGAAAGTCAGTGGATGTGATATAACCTGACTTTAGCAAAGTTTTTGATACGGTCTCTGTGACAGGGCAGGCAAGCCCCGCACTTGGGCAGACAGCCGGGAAGAGCTGCGCCGGCCGGGACACGCAGGCACAGGCGTCCTGGGTTGCCCGGGCAATGGGGCAGGCAAGCCCCATACTCCGGCGGACAGCCGGGGGGAGCCAGGCCGGCAGGAGCACTCAGGCACAGGCACCCTGGGTCACCAGGGAATGCTGCCCCGCGCACCAGCAGAAAGCTGGCAAGGACCAGGGCGGGAGAGGGCGCAGGCGTGGGAATCCCAGGTTGCCCAGGAACCCCGCTGGGGGAGGAATGGTAGAAGGGGGAGGAGTAAGATGCAGCACGGGGCGCCCAGTAGCCACGTCAGCAGTGCACCGCCAGCTTTAAAAATGGCGGCCCCCATGTCAGGGAGGGGGAGGTGAGTCTCAGCGGTGGTGGCTCCCAGGAGTACGGGGGAGATGACTGCGAGGGCTCAGGAGCAGAACCAGAGTGACAGAGCTCCAGAACTGGCAGCTGGGAAAGCGCCCCAGTGGACCAAGACCCACAACAACCCTGGGACTGTGAGCCTGAGCCAGGATCAGGGGGACTCGCAGGGGAGTGGGACGAACAGGCTGAGGACCTATCGTGGGGGTAAGAGAAATCATCGGTGGAGTAGGAAGTGGCTCGGAGCAGGGCTTCAAGGCCCGGGGGTTGACGTGTTACAGGTGGTCACCCCGTCAACCAATAGGGAGAGGAGAGCATTATAATCCCTCCCCAGGGATCCGGGCCGGGACCTGGTGGAGAGGGTGGGCCCAGGTCCCCCTACCCCAGCGTAATCCCCGAGAGGCAAAAGGCCCTTTCTTCAGGAGCGGCTATACATGAGGGGAGGGGGAATTACATAGCGGAAACAATAGGTACTGTGAGTACCCCAAAGGAGGGGGGCCCCTACCCACTGCAGGGAGGGCTACATAAAAGGGGGGACCCCTTCGGATGCTAGGGGATCCCCTACAGTCTCCCACAATATTCTTCCCAGCAAGTTAAGGGAGTATGGATTCGATAAATGGACTGTAAGATGGATAAAAAGCTGGCAAGCCTGTCGGGCTCAACGGGTAGTGATTAACAGCTCAATGTCAGGTTGGTGGTCAGTTTCTAGTGGAGTGACCCAAGGATTGGTTCTGGGACTGGTTTTGTTCAACATCTTTATTAATGACCTGGGTGAGGGGATGGATTGCACCCTCAGCAAGTTTGCAGATGACACAAAGCTAGGGGGAGAGGTAGATATGCTGGAGGGCACAGATGGGATCCAGAGTGACCTAGACAGATTAGAGAATTGGGCCAAAAGAAATCTGATGAGGTTCAACAAGGACAAGTGTAGAGTCCTTCATTTGGGACGGAAGAATCCCGAGCATTGTTACAAGCTGGGGACCGACTGGCTAAGTAGCAGTTCTGCAGAAAAGGACCTGGGGATTACAGTGGATGAGAAGCTGGATATGAGTCAACAGTGTGCACTTGTAGCCAAGAAGGCTAATGGCATATTAGGTTGCATTAGGAGGAGCATTGCCAGAATCTAGAGAAGCGATTATTCCCCTTTATTCGGCTCTGGTGAGGCCACATCTGGAGTATTGTGTCCAGTTCTGGGCCCCCCACTGTAGAAAGGATGTGGGCGCATTGGTGAGGGTCCAGTGGAGGGCAACCAAAATGATTAGGGGCTGGAGCACATGACCTATGAGGAGAGACTGAGGGATTTGGGTTTGTTTAGTCTGAAGAAGAGAAGAGTGAGGGGGGATTTGATAGCAGCCTTCAACTTCCTGAAGAGAGGTTCCAAAGAGGATGGAGAAAGGCTGTTCACAGTACTGACGAATGGCAGAACAAGGGACAATGGTCTCAAATTACAGTGGGGGAGGTCTAGATTGGATATTAGGAAAAACTATTTGACTAGGAGGGTGGTGAAGTACTGGAATGGGTTACCTAGAGAGGTAGTGGAATCTCCATCCCTATTGGTTTTTAAGTCTCGGCTTGACAAAGCCCTGGCTGGGTTGATTTAATTGGGATTGGTCCTGCCTTGGGCAGGGGGCTGGACTTGATGACCTCCTGAGGTCTCTTCCAGCTCTATGATTCTATGAGTCTATGAAGTAGAATTCCCATATATCTAGAAAAATAATCAGTGCTTCCAATTACCTATCTAGACACCCTCTCACAAAAATCTAATGTCATTCTTTTAGAAGGCCAATCAAGAAATGCTTTATGTACCGGAAGCTCTTTGACTTCCATCTCTCTGGTCATTTTGCAAAACTTCAGTACATATTTCCATCAGGCACTTTTAGGCCCTGTCCTTTGCTGGGCTAACAGATTAACATCTAGGTTTCCTCCTGACGTCTTGTGAGGCCTTGGAGTCTCCTCTATACCCTTTTCAGTATGTCACTCCAAAAAGGCTCAGGGACTACAGTACAATTGCCAGAGATCACCTTCAGCTTCAACAAATTCTCATTTAAATAGATAGATAGATAGATAGATAGATGTGGCTATTTTCATCAATTCTCATTTCTGCGGGAAGACTGATCAGTCACTTGAAATAGTATCCATGTATGTTTGTATATGTTCCTGAAACTCTAGAGAAACTGGGTGACAAAAATAGTCTGCAGAGTGTGCTCCTTCAGTGGTAACTTTACTTGTGAAAAGACTGTGATAGGTTGAAAGCTTACTGAATGTGTAAATAACCCCCAGCAACTATTTAAGTTCTTACTCTTTATACACTAGGAAGAGTAGCCTGTGGTCAGTCAATGGCTTGAAATTATCAAGATTCTACATGTCTCCTGTGAACCTGTCACACACCCATAACCAGCCAAACATCTCTGTAGTTAAGTGGAGCTCAGAAACTCGGCATCTGAACTCCAGCTAAAACAAAATGCTACGGGCTTCTATTTATTGCTGTGTCAGTAGAATAGATTCCTTCAAAGATCATAATCACTGGTTATATAAAAAAGTGATTGTACCAATATACATGGAAACGATTATAAAATTCAACACTGATGATGTGTAGATTATTTAGAACTTCCTTCCACTCATGTGCTTTATCCCCACTTGTTGTAAGCAGTTCATAAAGAGCTTGGGTATCTGAAGACTAGTTAAGCCTGGATTTTTACTCTTGTTCTAGAAGGGTATGTCTACACTTGCACCCTATTTCGAAATAGGGATGCAAATGAAGACATTTGAAATTGCATATGAAGCCGGGATTAAAATATCCCGTGCTTCATTTGCATATTTGTGTTATGGCGCTATTTCAAAATAGCGCTTGTCACGAGTCCGCACTCGTAGTTTATGCGAATTTCACCCCTTTATTTAATCATGCATTTTCCCACACCCGGTCACCGTCTAGTTCAGAGGCTAAATGCAGGTAGATCACACTGGGGCCAGCCAACCGCTCCGGCTGGGCCTAGAGAATCGCCTTCGGATGGCGGGGGGGCCCAGGCCCACCCTCTCTCGCAGGGAGCTAAGCTCTCTACTGTAGCAAACGGGGGTGTTGCCCCTAAGCACGTTTGCTCGTGGGCTTCGCGACCCTGCCCTGGGCCACTGCTCAACTCCGCCGCCCAGGCTCAGATTGCGGGTGCAAGGTGCGCTCGCTGCGCCCCCGCTCCCAGGTTACCCCGCACCTGTTCCTCCCCGCACTTCTCCTCCTGTGCCTCCGTTTCCCTGCACTCCTCCTCCTTTTCCCCCTTCCCTTCCTCCTGCCTGGGCGTCCCTCTTTTACCTCCACCCCTGGGCTCCGCGGGTGACGTCACACTCCTCCCCGGCCTTACCCCCTCCCCTATGGGCGTCTCTGGGCGCCCGCCTGACGTCATGCGCCCGGAGGGCTTGACATCATCCTCCTGCACTGTGCCTGCAGCTGCCTGCGGGGCCCACGTTTCCCGTGCGACCCCTTCCCTGTCCGGAGCCTTCAAGGCCAGCCCCACCGCTTCCCGCGTAGCGTGGGTGCCGGTGTCTTCACCTCCCTGAGCCTCCCTCGGCCTGGGACAATGGCGGGGTTGCTTCACCCCGCCACAGCGCTATTTCAAAATAAAACGCACTGTGAAATAACTCGAAATAACTGTTAAACCTCATTTTATGAGGAATAAGGGTTATTTCAAGAGAAGGGTTTTCTCTCAAAATAACACGTCTACACAGCGTGTTTTATTTCGAAATAGCACTATTTTGAAATAGTGCCATAACGTGAATATGCAAATGAAGTGCAGGATATTTAAATCCCGGCTTCATTTGCAATTTCGAATGTCTTCATTTGCGTCCCTATTTCGAAATAGGGTGCAAGTGTAGACATACCCGAAATGAACATACTTAGAGGCCAATAAATTCAAATTAGCAGCTCCAGAGCAGAACTGGAGTGTCCACGTGAACATTATTTCAAAATTACTATTTCAGAATTAGCGTTACTCCTCATGAAAAGCAGGAGTACAGATTTCAAATTCCATGGCCCATTATTTCAAAGTAACAGGCATGGTAGTGTGGATGCATCACTTATAAATTTGAACTTAGTCGGGGAAGGGGTTATTTCAGAATAAGGTCCTAGTGTAGACCAGAGCTAAATGGCTTATCTAAGGCCACAGAACAAGTTATTGCTGGAATGGGAAAATAAACCAGGTTTTCTGCGTCAATATAGTATGTTGCAGACAGCAAGTCAAATGCATGTCATTATTACATCCCTGAGCAATGTAAGTTATAATGACTTAAGTGGTAGTGTAGACCAGCCCTTATGATTTAGCTTTGGACACAGCTCTACTGAGAAGAGTATTATAGTTTCAAAATGTTGTGAGGTGGGGTAGAGTTCCCAAAGGAACAGCAAAAAGGAAAGACATAAAGAACCACACACTTATAAAACATTTGGGAAACACAAAAATAAGCTGTTGTGCACTCTTACCACCCTAGCTATTTCCACCAGGAACCTATTAGTTCACCTCCCGCTTCTGCTCATAAATCCATCCAACAATGCAGAACATTATAATTTCAATGCTCTCACAAAGACAACAGGAAATGTTTCTTCCTGAATTACATATGCTTTTAACCAATGACTCCAGGCGGATGCGTTCACCCCATCAACAAACGAGTGAAAGTTTGCTTGGAGGGAAAGAAGCTGAAGGATTGTTTTCCACAGTGATTGATAACTACAAACACCTGTATTTAAACCAACAGACATCTTAAGAATTACATGAAGTAATGAAGCAGCAACAAATCTTATGTTTGCCACTGTACTGCTTGACAACTTAATTGTACTTGATTGTATGATATTTTAATCACAAGACTGGAGTAAACCTAGTCAGAACAAAGGAAGTGTCACACACATCAATGTTTCTTCACCTGAAATGGATCCAAACCAAAAACGTCAGTCCATTTTCATCCCCAGATATACATACATGCCTAGAGATAGCTTATAAGCTGAGTTTATTATTTTTATGCAATAGAAATAAAAGATGGTACTATTCACTGTATCACTAGGTGTTATGTTTTCTCTTGTAATACTTCACATGAAAATTAAAAAAATCATATAAAAAAAGGTCATGCGATTTTACAGAAGACTGGGTTCTATTTCTGCCTATAAGTAGACAGCCATCAACTTATAAGAAGCATTCAACTTTTATGCTGTTAAAATATACCCTGATGAGTGTTATATTGCATATATCAAATAAAATGTTTCAGTATGGTATAAATAAGCTTTCCCTTTTCTGATGTTCTGAATATTTTCTAAGACCTATGAGACTACAAAAGACACTGAATTAATGCACTTTTAAAATATGAATGTGGATGAAGATTTATTTCTGGGAAAAGGTGTGAGATGACTAAAATTGGAGAACTAAGGGACAGATTTGTAAAGGTGTTTACGGGCCTAAATCCCAACCTATTTATTCTCTTTCTGACAGAACAGGTACATAATGAGCAAATTTCCATCACATGTGAGGGCAAATTCACCACAGCCCTAGGAAAAGGAGGTGTGCACTTTTTCATTCAGGTTCAATAAATATTGGAACAATTTTCTTAGGTTTGTGGTGAATCTGCCATCATTTGAAGCCATCACATCAAGATCAGATGTGTTTCTAAAATATAAGCTGAAGTTCAGGGGTGGCTCATGCCCCATCAAGGTAACCCGCTGGTTGGTTGGGAGACAATTTGTTTAAGTTGAGCATCTGTAGGCATGGTCTTCCAAAGCGCCAGGTGCTCACAGTTCATCCATGAATCTATGAGAATTTTTTCTTTACTTTGCTTCTCTACTTTTAGAATGTCAGCAAGTTTGCTACTTAATACAAATTCTGATGGCAGGATTTTTTGTTTATTTCTTTGTTCCCCTTTATGTGGACACTTGCTCACAAACAGGGTGACCAAATGTCCCAATCTTATCAAGACTGTCTCAATATTAGGGCCTTTGTCTTGTATAGGACCCTAATACTCAGCCTCCCATCCCAACTTTTCCCCTTTGCTGTCACCCAACACACAAGAAATTGAACTGAGACCTTGAAACTCATTTCAACATGCACTTTTGACTAGCTAACAGAGTAAGGCTACGTCTAGACTGCAAGCTTATTTCAAAATAAGCTTTTCTGGAAGAGATTTTCCAGAAAAGCTTATTTCGAAAGAGAGCGTCCACACTCAAAAAGCGCAATGAAATAGCAATGTGTTATTTCGAAAGATAGCATCCATATTGATTGGATGCTATCTTGCATTTAAGGCCACCCAGAACCAATTCAGGAAGGGCATTAGGTCAGCAGTTGCTTCCGAGTGCTGTTGCCTAAGGCTATCTGAGATGCGTGCTTAAAGGGAACCCCCTGGACAGCCTTTTTCGACAGATCCCTTATGCCTCTTGCAAGGAGGTTTACAGGATCTGTTGAAAAAGGCTTTCTTTCTCGACAGATCCCCCTCTAGACTGCCGCTTTTTGCCGACAAAGTGCTGAGTCGGCAAAACGAGGTGGCCGTTTTTATGCAAATTAGGCTCAGGATATTTAAATCCCTACCTCATTTGCAATGTCGACCTGCCTAATCTGCATCCCTCTGCTGACAGAGGGATGCAGTCTAGACATACCCTCAATGACATTTTAGACATAGTTCAAATATATCAGAAGTGAAACCAGTGATTTTACTTCATAACCTAATTCACCAGTTTCTCATCAGCCCTTGTATCAGAGGCATGGGAGAGGTCTGAGGCCTAGAGTAAAGTAGCTATAAAAGCTTTGCTGCTATAAAGGAAAGTTAAGTTGTGAGCAAGAGGCAGACCTTACTCATAGAATCTGGCAAGAATAGAGCTGTTATTGCAAACAAACATTCCTAAGAAGTGCTAGGCACAAAACCTCCGTGCTAGTACTTTCCAGAAGGGTGGTAATAGAACACCTCATACCAACAATGGTAGGAACACATTCCCCAAAGATAACAGGAATACAATGGCCCCTCCTAAAGAGAAGGTTAGGATGACGGTGTGATGGACAGAGACAGACACAAAGTAATGGAAGGTTAACCAGCTATATCAAAGGATGTTAACTAACTACATCAGAGGGGTAATGTGTAACTTGTTTGTATTGATGTATAAAATGAAGTCTCAGAGGAAGTATCTTTTGCCAGCTGAGGGGAAAGCGGAAAGTCCTGCCGCTGATTGAACTGTGTCCATTGGACATATCTGTGGTTTGGTGGGGTCCGCAGGACATTAGTACTGTGCTTCATTGACAATAAACAGGGTTGGGTGCCCTTATACCTTTACAGATCTTGTGATCATTGGGTGGTTTGCTTGAGGTTTTGTCAGGGGCTGCAAATGGATGACAGGAGAGGGATCGCTTGATGATTACCTGTTTTGTTCATTCCCTTTGGGGCATCTGGTATTGGCCACTGTTGGCTGACACGATATTGGGCTAGATGGACCTTTGGTCTGATCCAGTATAGTCATTCTTATGTTCTTAGGTCTGCTGTGCCATCTGTCTGTGCAGAGTTGGGACAGCACACAGGGCCAACACACACATGCAACAAATATCAACACCCACTAGCATTTATGGATACTCCTTTCTTATGGAGTATTATTATTATGTTCAAATGATCTTTAGTAAATGTCTGGTTTGGAGAGAAGTGGTATTCTGAATAAGGCCTAAATTCTACATACTGCAAATTGATGGTAGCCACTTCATTGGAAGTGCTGATATAACAAGTGTTTATACTATGGCCATCTAACTACCCACAATAACACTGACTGCTCTGTTGTTATGGGTTAGTATGAGGTGAAACACAAGCAGTGAAAAGATTTTATTTTGAAATTCCTTTGTATTACAGAGCAGATGCAAAAAAGAAGGACTAATGGCCAGACTAACTACTCATGCCATGTATTCTTAGATGAGCATCTTAGGGAGTTTCCCAGGTAGAAAACCCTGGAGGAGGGGGTCAAAAAGCAGGACCAAGGGACAGTGAATGAAATTTCCATCCAATGTAGTCCTGGAAACTTGGGATAGTGGGTCTTCCCACAGAGCTAAGGATAGTGGAGTGAAATCCTACTTCAGAGGGGCCAGAATTTCAGTTAGTGTGTCCAGTGAGTCAAAAAAAAAAAAAAAGACAGAAGCCCAATGAGCTGCTAGCCTCATAAAAGAGCAGTGATTCCTTAGCTGAGAACTCTGCAAAGCAGTTTGTGCTATAAGCTATATAGTGAGAACTTGGGTACATAAGCTATATAAACAAATTGTTCTAAGAAATACTCTGGGTATGGCTACACTGCCGCTTTTTTTCAAACAAAACTATGCAAAATGCCCTCTGCATTTTGCGCAGTTTTTTTCAATTCTTTTGTTGGAAGAGGCTTTTCCAACATTTGGCCTGTCTAGAGTGGGCCAAATGTTGAAAGAACTCTTTTGAAAGCCCCCTTTTTCGAAAAAGCGGAAGAGCAAACGTGTTCTCTGGATTCAGAACAGTTCTTCCAGGATACTGTGTAGTATAGCCGTACCCTCTGTCACTGATTTATGCTGCAAAAAGGGAAACACACTTGCAAACACGCCAGATCAGCTATCACTCAACAAAGGGACAAGTAAAAGATGGCAGCATGCTTTCTTACAGATAAATGGGTGCCCGCTGTGCTATGCTAAGACCTTGGTGGGAAGGGGAAATGTGGTGTGTCATATATTTGTGATTTTAAAGCTAAATGTCCCCTTCTAAATAAGCCAGAGGTTGTATCTCTTCAAACAGCTTTACAAGAGCTGAGAGTGCAAAATATGTGGTAGATTGTGATTGGTTCTTGGAAGAGGAAGCAGCAGTTTGCCCTTTATGGGTGTGTCTAGATTGCAGGCTTTTTTCGATGGAGAAAGAACAGGTTAAGAACTATTTAGAAAAGCTAGACATAAACAAATTCATGGGTCCAGATTTAATGCATTCGAGAGTGCTGAGGGAATTGGCAAATGTCATGGCAGACCCTTTGGCCATTATCTTTGAAAACTCATGGGCTGTGTCTACACTGGGCCACTTATTCCGGAAAATCAGCCGCTTTTCCGGAATAAGGTGCGAGCTGTCTACACTGGCCGCTTGCTTTTCTGGAAAAGCAATGACGATCTACTGTATGAAATCAGCCGCTTTTCCGGAAAAGCTATGCCGCTCCCGCTCGGGCAAAAGTCCTTTTTCCGGAAAAGCTTTTCCGGAAAAGGACCAGTGTAGACAGCTTTTCCGGAAAAGCAGAAGAAACGGAAAGCGGTTTGGTCGCCACGAGACCCCGTAGGAGCCCTGGACTTCCTGGTAGGGAGGATGCTGGGCGACGTGGCAGGAGCGCCGCAGACCCTGCAGCCTGAGCTCTGCCACGTGCGCTGTGCTGCCCAGCCACCCATCGGACCGCGCCATGGCAGCTCCAGCTGGTGAGCCCCCTGCACCCCCAGCACAGGAGGCCCCCAGGGGCCGCAAATGGCGGGCCCCATCCTGGACCCTCAGGGAGCTGGAGACCCTCCTGGACTTATGGCAGGAGGAGGAGGGTCTCCACGACCTGCACTCCAGGCGCCGCAATGTGGAGATCTACACGCGGCTGGCAGACAACCTGGCGCAGCAGGGACACCCCACCCGGAATGCCGAGCAGGTCCGCTCTAAAGTTAAGGAGCTGCGGCTGGGGTACGTCCGGGCCAGCGAGGGCAGGGGGGCAGGACCAGACACCTGCCCCTATTACGACCGGCTGAACGCCTTCCTGGGCCAGCCAGCCCCGCAAGCCCCGGACGTCCCGGTGGACACCTGCCAGCGCCCCCCCATTAGTCGACCCACCGAGCAGGGGGAGGGAGAGGACAGCAGCAGCGCGTCCGGCGCAGAGGAGGCCACCACCCAGCAGGCCCCCTCCAGCAGCTCCTCCGAGGCCGAGGCCGAGGCCGGGAGGAACCCACTGGTGAGTCTTTGCAGTTTGCACTCCCAAAGGGCGGGGGGGCGGAGGGCGGGGTGGGGGGAGCCAGGTGCCCAGAGGAGGAGGGGGAGAGCATGTCACTCAGGACACGTGAGCTGCACGCTGCGTCGCATGAGGCAGCAAGCAGCACGTGCAACCTCGTGCAGCCTGGCGACCGAGCGGCACGCGGCCGCGGCAGGCAGCTGCAGGGCACGCCTGGGACCGTGCTGCTCACACACATGCGGCGGGACCAGGGGAAGGGTGGATGCCGGCTGGAACCGGCCAGGGCCCCAGGACTCAGCCCAGAGCCCTCACCTCCGCCAAGGGTGCAGCACGGAGAACAGCACACTGTCCCATGCCTGGCTGTGAGGCACAGCCAGCTGCTCCTGGGAAACCGCAGCGCCACAGTCCTCGCCTGCTCCTGGTGCCTTGGCTGGTTCCTCGAGGGAAGTCCCCACTGTGGCCGCACATGTCCCTGGGCTACCGGCCTTGCGGGAGGGATAGTGGGAGGGACAAGGGCCCCTGAGTTTTGCTGCAAGGATGGGACACCCCCACCCAGTCACGCTTCTGGTTACGCCCAGGAGATATCCCACGCGAGGATCTGAGAGCCCAGACCGCCTCTGCCAGATGTGCTCCCAGGCACTGCGTGGGGATGCATCTCGCTCCCTGTCAAACACCAGCAATTAGCCCAAAGCTTTTCACAGTCTCCACCGGCAGGGAGTTCCACAGGTGAACGCAGCACAAGCACCCTCCCGCCTCCACGGGCCAGGATACAGACCGGTGCTTACATACTGGAGGGGGACCCTACTCCAGCAGGGGCGGTCCTCCTTGCCAACATACAACATGGGGGCAGGAGGGAAACCGAGTGGGCCCAAGCCACACAACTGTGGGGTCACCTGGGCTCAGGGGTGGAGGGCATGAGATGTGGGGACAGTGGACAGCCTGCCCGACTGACCCATCCTTTCTTCTCTTCCCTGCAGCGGGACCCAGCACCAGACCCGACACTGCGGCAGCAGCGGCACCCCCAGCTGGCCAACCCCAGAGGCACAGGCGGCGGCAGAGAGACCAGCTTCTGCGCCGCCATGTGCGCGCCGTGGAGGCAATCCAGGCCTCCATCGCCGAGCGGGTGCAGGGGGACCTGCAGTGGCGGCAGGAGGGCTGGGCTGCCTTCCTAAATGAGTGCAGAGGGATGCGCACGACCATGGACATGCTCACGGCACATTTGGTCCATGCCATTCACAGGCATGGCCCCCGCCCATGCCCCGCCATCCCTCGAGCACAGCCCATGCCCCCTCCTATCCCTGCTCCTGCCCCTGCCCCTGCTCCTGCCCCTGCTCCTGCCCGTGGTCGTGCCCGTGGTCGTGCCCACCTCCCCGTGCAGCCTGCCCCTACGCGGTCTGCCCAGCGTGTGCAGGCTCCCCCCCGGAGGAGCAGTCGCAGGGGCCATCCATCCCAGTAACTGCCCCCGTCCCAGTTGAAGGTCCCCTGTCCCAGTTGAAGGTCCTCCCCTTGTAAATAAACAGTTTTCTATTTTTCTGTTCATTCCTGTGTTGGTTATCGTGTTACTCTAGTAACTGTAGGAAATGATGTGAGATGCCAATTAGCCACTTAAATTTAACAGGGTTACAAACTGCAGACAACAAAATCTGTACTCTATCACTGGGGGCCCTTTTAAGTGCTCATTGGTTTGTGGCGCATAAATAAATACTGAGACTTTTCAGTAAAATGTAAACCACAAACTATATTTACATAGCTCACAAACAAGCAAGAACGGTTAAAAGATGCACACTACAGATAATTAAACATAGTCTAGGCGCAGGGAGGACAATTGGGTAGTGTTGCTGGCCACCTCAATCCTTTGGTCCTTCCGGGCCTCAGGAGAGGAACAGCCAGGAGATCCTCGACGGAAGATGATGGCGGCTGGCCACCTCAATCCTTTGGTCCTTCCGGCCTCAGGAGAGGAACAGCCAGGAGATCCTCGACGGAAGATGATGGCGAAGCTGGCCACCTCAATCCTTTGGTCCTTCCGGGCCTCAGGAGAGGAACAGCCAGGAGATCCCTCGACGGAAGACAACTGGAATCAGGTACGCTGACCTGAGCCTTCTGCACGAACCCCGAATCCTCGTGGCTGTTCTTCGGGACAGGCGATGGTGGCCTAAACCCAGCCTAAACTAAAAAGAAAACCCTAATTCAAGCCCGACGCACCACGAACAGTCACGATGACGGCCGATGTGCTTTGACCCAACGCTTTACAATTGGGGAGGTAAGGGAGGGGGTGGGGAAGGGTAGGGAACGGGCGGGAGTAGTCTGGGGAGACCCAGGCGACCCTACTACGGGCTTGGGCAAACATGTCCACCAGGGCCTCTCTGATGCGCACCGCATCCTGGCGCGCCTGGCGGACGGCAGCTGTGTCGGGCTGTTCCAAGGTCTGTGCCTCGGCTGCCATCCATGCAGGGAGGAAGGCCTCCCCGCTGCGCTCCACAATGTTGTGGAGCACGCAGCACGCGGCCAGTACCTCCGTTGCATTCTGCTCACCCATCTCGAGACGGGTGAGCAAACAACGGAATCGGGCTTTAAACGCCCAAAGGCCAGCTCCACTGGGTTTCGGGCCCGGTTGAGGCGGTCGCTGAACCGGGCCCGGTTCTGGTCCGGCTGCCCCGCAGGGCCGCATTAGCCAGGGCATCAGGGGTAGGCCGCGCCGCGACGACGCAGATGGGCATAGGCACATCCTCGACAGTCAAGTCTCGCCGGGAAGTAGGTGCCCGCCTTCAACCTGCGAAACAGTCCAGAGTTCCGGAGGATGCGGGCGTCGTGTGCCCGGCCGGACCAGCCCCCGTAAATGTCCAGGAAGTGGCCCCGGTGGTCCACGAGGGCCTGCAGAACAATGGAGCAGTACCCCTTGCAGTTCATGAAATGGGCCGCTCGATGCTCCAGGGCCCGGATGGGGATGTGGGTGGCGCCCAGGGCTCCCCCGCAGTTGGGGAACCCGAGGGCAGCGAAGCCGGCCATGGTATCATCCACGTCGCGCAGGCGGATGATTCGCGGGAGCAGGATGTTGTTGATGGCGTGGACGACCTGCAGAAGGGTGCAGAGAAACACAAGGGAACACATCACATACGGCAGGGGTGAGTGTGCGCTCCCTTGGGGCCCCCCCTTGATTCCCTCTGTCCTCACACACACCCACACACACATACACACCAGGGCCCCCCTCGCCCCACGGCCCCCTCCCACCAGCGGGCCTGTGCAAGGGAGGGACGGCCCAAACCCCTGGGCGACCCAGCCTGGAATCTTGGCTGTCCCTGGGCCTGGAGTGCAGCACCCTCCCCCCACCCCACTCCCCCGGGGACTTACCTCCATGACGATCACTCCGACGGTTGATCTTCCCACCGAACTGCTGGGCCATCCGAGCGATAGCTGTCCGTGTGGCCAGCTTCCAGAGCGATGGCGACCCTCTTCTTGATGGGGATGGGTGCCCGCAGCCGGGTGGTGGCTCTCTGCAGCGCGGGGTGAGCCAGGTGCACAGCTGCAGGAAGGTCCGCTTTCTCATGCGGAAATTCCTGATCCATTGGTGGTCGCCCCAGACCCGAGGACCAGCCGCCCCACCAGTCGGTGCTGCTCTCAAACTCCAGACGGGCCTCTCCATGGTGGGGTGCTGATGCCACACGGTTGCCAGGGCCTCCTGGTGAGGGAGTCCAATGCGATCTCTGCCTCCTGGTTCATGTACACCATGGCACCGCCTGCAGCACGAGCAGCAGGCACTCGACAGCTCCAACAGGGGCCCGAGCAGGCAAATGGCCACCCACGGCTCCATGGCAGACAGAGCAGGGCAGAAAAACTAAACTCAGGGAAAAGCAGTTGGGGGCCAAAGGGTGGTGTCCCCAAAACCCAGAGGGCAACCACTGAACCTGCTAAGGGTGCCAGTCCCTGGCAGAGGTCCCAAGGCAGGGAGCAGGAGACCAATGGCTGTCCGGAGAGACCCTTTAAGCACGTGTCTGAACGGCGCCCGCCCCGCCCGAAAGGTCTGGTGGCCTTTGCCTCTTCAAAATGGCTCCGGCTTCTGCTTTTCCGAAAAGCGCGCCAATCGTAGACGCCGCTTTTCCGAAAAGCGATCGTTATAACGGTAACTCCGGGACCAATGTAGACGCTTTTTCCGAAATACTTATAACGGAAAACTGTTCCGTCTTAAGCATTTCCGGAAAATCATGCCAGTGTAGACGTAGCCATGGAGAACAGGAGAAGTCCCGGACAACTGGAAAAAGGCAAATGTGGTGCCCATCTTTAAAAAAGGGAAAGAGGACAATCTAGGGAACTACAGGCCAGTCAGGCTTACCTCAGTCCCTAGAAAAATCATGGAGGGGATCCTCAAGGAATCCATTTTGAAGCACATGGAAGAGGGGAAAGTGATTAGGAATAGTCAACATGTATTCACCAAGGACAAGTCATGCTTGACCAATCTGATTAGCTTCTATGATGAGGTAACTGGCTCTGTGGACATGTGGAAGTCAGTGGATGTGATATACCTTGACTTTAGCAAAGCTTTTGATATGGTCTCCCACTATATTCTTGCCAGCAAGTTAAGGAAGTATGGATTGGATAAATGGACTGTAAGGTGGACAGAAAGCTGGCTTGATTGTCAGGCACAATGGGTAATGATCAATGGCTCAATGTTGGGTTTGTGGTTGGTTTCAAGTGGAGTGCCCCAAGGATCATTTCTAGGGCTGGTTTTTGTTTCGCATCTTTATTAATGACCTGGATGAGGGGATGGATTGCATCAAGTTTGTGGATGACACTAAGCTAGGGGGAGAAGTTGATACATGAGAGGGTAGGGATAGGGTGAAGAATGACCTAGACAAATTGGAGGACAAAGAAATCTGATGAGATTCAACAAGGACAAGTGCAGAGTCCTGCATTTGGGATGGAAGAATCCCAAGCATTTTTACAGGCTTGAGACTGACTGGCTAAGCAGCAGTTATGCAGAAAAAGACTTGGGGATTACAGTGGATGAGAGGCTGGATATGATTCAAAAGTGTGCACTTGTAGCCAAGAAGCCTAATGGCGTATTAGGGTGCATTAGGAGAAGCGTTGTCAGCAGATCTAGAGAAGTGATTATTCCCCTTTATTCGGCACTGGTGAGGCCACATCTGGAGTATTGTGTCCAGTTCTGGGCCCCTCACTACAGAAAGGATGTGGACGCATTGGAGAGGGTCCAGCGGAGGGCAACCAAAATTATTAGGGGGCTGAAGCACATGACCTACAAGAAGAGGCTGAGGGATTTGGGTTTGTTTAGTCTGCAGAAGAGAAGAGTGAGGAGGGAATTTGATAGCAGCCTTCAACTTCCTGAAGGGAGGTTCCAAAGAGGATGGAGAGAGTTTGTTCTCAGTAGTGACTGATGGCAGAACAAGGAGCAATGGTCTCAAGTTACAATGGGGGAGGTCTAGGTTGGATATTAGGAAAAACTATTTCACTAGGAGGGTAGTGAAGCACTGGAATGGGTTACCTAGGGAGATGGTGGAATCTCCATCCCTGAGGTTTTTAAGTCCCAGCTTAACAAAGCCCTGTCTGGGATGATTTAGTTGGGGTTGGTCCTGCTTTGGGCTGGGGACTGCACTCGAATACCTCCTGAGGTCTCTTCTGGCCCTAGGATTCTATGATTCTCTGACTTCAAGAGGAACAGGTTCTTTCCTATGCCTGAAGTCTAAACAGTTATTTCTAGGGTCTGACTTCTGAGCAATATTTTTTCTGCACCTCAGCCATGAGGTGTATATGACTTTTGGAATGCTAGCGGTTTATAAATGAATTTGCAAGTGACAAAATGGGCCTTTTCTTGGCAAGAACAACTGAACAGTCCTTTAAAGGATTGGTAAACATAGAAACGTGTCTGTTGCTTGTGTTTAGGATCCCATACTTAATTTAATTGGATTTTAAATAAAGGATTGAATGTGGGCTTTAACTAAGCTTATATTTAGTAATGCATATTTTAAAAAATTTATTGCAATGTTAGGCAAATTCCCAGAAATTAATTCACAGGTAACCTTATCTTAACTCTACTGCTTGTACATATTTATCCTGAGAAGGTCTTTCCTTGCCGGATCACCTAACAAATTCACACCCCTATTTCTCCTAAATAATTTGAAACTATCTGAACCTGATAACTTCTCACTCTTCACAACAACTTCGGTGCCAGCCAGGCATAATTGTGTGCCATATGAGCAGCTGAAATGATTATTGTAATGATGCTTGTGTGGCCAAAATGTACTCCCTTTTTCAGTACAACATGTGTCCTGTTTATATACTCAGGCACCTTTTTTCTGAGATGTTTAGGCAGGTGGTATTGTTATGGCCTGTGAAGCAGATGTTCACCTATGACTAACAGATCATAAAATGGGAGAGGTTAATAAAGGGATAAGAGGTGTCATTCTCACAATATCAATGGTGAGGTATGCACAATGGGTGTCCAAGGTGTAACCATTGTATAAGGTGTATTACATGGTTTGTGAGACTTATTAAACATTAGAAGGCATTTTTTCTCTCTCTCCTCTCAGCATTGTCTTCTTCCCTTCTGTCTTGAAGTTACAAAAACATTGTGGAAACATTATGTTCTCTTTTTAAAAAAATCCCCACCCTGTTTTAAGGTATCATGCAGTTCAGCTTCCATGTTTGTACTTGAGTACTACAGCAATAACCCTGGAAGGCAATGATTAGTTCAAAGGCCAAAACCTGCAGTGTCTTCTCAGTCCTCATGCAGGCAAAAATTCCATTTTATATATGGGATTCAAATGCTGGGTTGCCAACTTTCACATGCTGTATATAAGCACCAAACTTTCACAATAAACCAGAAATCAAGCTATTCCCGTTTCAAAGAAAGGCCAAAATAAGCCAGTTCCTAAAAGAACCCCAACATTCTATGTGACTGCATCCCCTTGGCAGGCAGTCTGGGTTCTGGGACTATGGTGGGCCCTCTGGGCACCCCTGAATTCTTTCTCCCATGCCCCTGAATTCTTTCTCCCTTGCCAGGAGACAATCAAAAAAAGAAGCAACAACCAAAACATGCAACAAGCTAAAAACCAAAAAAGTAGCCACAGCACAGCTTACATATAGTCTCAGAAACAGAAATGAACTTTGTACAGGATTTGCTGCAAATGGAGAACTGTGGTTGCAACAATGAACTGTAAGGTCATATTTCAGTCAGGTAATGTCACATTAGTACATAACAATAAGCCTACTTGGGGGTCAGGCCTACTACCCAGATGATTAACTAGAAGTCAAGCACGGGTTAAAAAATTAAAAACTCTACATTAGAAGGGAAAAATATCACACTATGTTGAGGGAGCAATGGAAGAAAAGAATGCAGTTTAGAAAAGGAGATGAAGGACCAGAATCTCAGATAGTAGCTATGATTCCATAAGCAGAGAATCTGGCCCGAGAGTCAGGGCTCCCTCTGGCCTTCTATTATTCCTGCCTTTGCCATTAATTCACCTTTAGTGAAGTTTTATCTTAATTTCTTTGCCCTTCTTTCTTCTCCTGTACTTTGGGTATAATGACACACAGCTGTCCCAGAGGGGTATTTTGAGTCTCAATTTCTTAATGTGAGTGTTTTAAGTTCTTGTAATGAAAAGGGCTATGGAAAATCAAACTATGTTTGGATTATAAAATGAGAGGGAGAGTCCCTGCTGTGTATTAATATCTCACTCAGAACAGACTATATGCTTTTTTTATGAGGAGCCAACATACAAGGGGAAACTACAGGGTTAGCTGTTTAAACAGTCCATCCTTTCAGACCACACACTATCTTACAAATATACTTGGATATCCACCTGAAAACACAAGTGCTCAAAGGATTGGGATCAAAACTAGAACCACTCAGGGGACATCTGATCTTCTGATAGCTTCTTAATAAAGAGCTTCCGCCATGAGGTTTTACAACAATATGATGGCAAGTTATTCCTACTGGTATTTAATTTCAGATACCTATAGAAAGATTTAATTCAGGGTATGCCTTCTCAGCAATGCAACACTCGCAGTGTCAGCTGATTTGGGCTTGCGGGGCTCTGGCTGCAGGGGTGGAATACTGTGGTGTAGACATTCAGACTTGGGCTGGAGCCCTGGCTGTGAGACCTGAGTCCAAATATCTCAACCACAATTTTACAACCCAGCAGCCTGAGCTCCATAAGCCAGAGTCTGCTGCAGGGGCCGGCACAGGTGTTTAATTGCTGTGTGTAGACATACCCTCGGAGACTTGAACTAGGACCTTTCTTGTAGCTGAGTCAGTACTAAACTTGTCTCAGTTGGAAGTCAGCCTTTGCATATTTTACAGACCCGTTAGTCTACTTCCATTAATTCACCAAAACAAAGAACATAACTCAATATCTTTCTAACTGGCTCAGCAATCCCTAGGATTCTGAGAGTTATTTGGTTTTTATTTCCTCTGTAAAAATATCTGATGGTATAAATATGAAGATTTTTAGCTACACCATCTAATTTTCAAAGCTTGCCATGATATCTGGGTGTATTTCCTCTCTGGGTTCTATTTAATGTAATAGATCTGATATGTTTGGGTATTAAGTACATGGTTTGTTACATTTCATATCCATTTACAGAAATTGACACACAGCTAGATCAGAGATGACACTATTTGAAGTTGTCCTGGCTTTGTTGGCTATGACATGATTTTTTTTTCATTGTTCAAATACACAGTGCCAATCCTGAAAACCAGAATGCTTCCCAGTGCTTCCTATGGAGCATGCTTGTGGCATGGTATGTGGAAATGAGTTCTCCAAAATGTGTGCATCTGTAGTGGTGTGGAATTACAGGAGCTACGTCTACACTGGCGGCTTCTTGCATAAGAACAGCTGTTCTTGCACAAAAACTTGCCAGGTGTCTACACTGCATGCGCGTTCTTGCTCAAGTAAATTTACAGTCTAGTGTCGGAAAACAGGGCTTCTTCCGGAAGAGTTATTCCTCTCCCCACGAGTAAGAAGCCCTCTTGAGGAAGAGCTCTTGCACAAGAGGGCAGTGTAGACAGGCAACATGAATTTCTTGCGCAAGAAACCCCTATGGCTAAAATGGCTATCAGAGCTTTCTTGTGCAAGAGAGCATCCACACTGCCATAGACGCTCTTGCACAAAAACACATGCCAGTGTAGACGCACTCTTGTGGAAGACTTTTTGTGCAAGAACTCTTCTGCAAAACAGTTCTTGCGCAAGAAGCTGCCAGTGTAGACATAGCCTATGTGTGCAGTAGAATGTAAAAGAGCATCTTAGATATCAAGCAAACACACAGATGCCCTTCAGGTCATGTGACATTTTGTCTTTACTCATATGATCAGGAATATCCCTTGGCAAACAAGCTGCATATTCCAAATAACACCAAACTGCCAGGAAATACTGAGATTTTGTGTTTTGTTCTGATTTTTAACAAAAACAATTTTGAAGACCTCAGAATTTCCCAAGGGACAGAAATTCTATTTTCCAGGCAACTCCGGTCACAGAGATTGTAGTAGGCTGTACCAGTGAAGTCTTGGCTAAGATTTAAGGAACCTTTCTTATATAAAACAAATAAATGAAGACCCAGGTAGAGATTTCATGAAATCATGAAACCCAGTGGAAATTGGGAGGCTAAATATCCTAGGCTCCTTTGAAATCCCAGTCATAATAAAAGGATGAAGATATTTCTGTGTACAAAGGATATGTTCTTCTGTATAAATATTATAGAATTTTTTACTCTAGAATCATGGTACAGATTTTCATAACATCACATGGTCTGTTTCAACCCAAAAGAGACATATAATTCAGAGTTACAACTAGATACTTGGAATGACATTCCAGTTTCTTTTATGCCATTGTTGTGCAAACACACAGAAGTCCTATTACTTTGCATTATTTAAAGTGACAAGGTCAGCTCAGATTTTCAGCGCCATGTCCTATGGGCTGAATCCTCGTATTGTTATTCATTCCAAATTCCTGTCAGGGGTCAACAGGAATTTTGGAGGAATGACAAAGAAAAACTGTGCAAAAGATTAGGCCTAGAGATTTTTTACCTGAAATTTCCTATGTTTTGTCTGTGTATTATTTTCCATTTTCTGTTTTAGTAGTAGCTTTTTAAAAAATAAAGAAAAAAGTAATGTTGAAAATGGCATTGTCCATGTTCGGTAGTCAGACAGAGAGAGCTTAAATTTGTTGGGTCAGGAAAGTAAGTTCGTAGGGTGTAATTACAATGAAGTCAGTTCTCAGGCTTCAGGGATCACCAGCTGAAGACAGGAAGACATATTCTCTTAAGTTACAGTAAGGAGCACTGTGGAGATTTAATACCTTCCTATGCAACATCCATAATTGAGACAGGATAGTGGATAAGATGGAGCATTGGTCTGTTCCAGTATGTACCCTGAGATTATAAATAATAGCTCTTTTAACGCAATGAACTCTGACAGCTCCTACATGGGTTCTTCACATGCATTGCACAGCATGCTTAAAAAGTCAGGAAAAGAAATAGACTCCACTGTTTAACTCATTTGGAAAATGGAAACAAATTATTCTGAAAATATTATCAGACATGAGGGGCTTCATTTTCAGAAGTTCTGCGCATCCAGAACTCCAGCTGAAATTAATAGAAGCAACAGGTGCTTGGCCCTTGTAGGAAGTAGGCCCTTAGTCTATATTATGCACTAAATAAAACTAAAATTTTGCTATAAGGAACACACAGAGACAAGCTATTTGTGTTATAGGAAAACAGAATTTACAGTACTCACTTCTACTGACTAAGAAATTAAAACGTGGCCTGACCCTCCCCCTTCCAACCTCACCTCAAATGAATGTATAGTATCAGCTAGGAAAGGATGAAGGAGTTTTCTGTTAGTGTTCAGCAATGAGAAGAAATCAAGCTCTTACACAGTATCCTGCCCTCTTACACAAATAGTATGGGGCTACGTCTAGACTGGCATGATTTTCCGCAAATGCTTTTAACGGAAAAGTTTTTCCGTTAAAAGCATTTGCGGAAAAGATCATCTAGATTGGCACGAACGCTTTTGCGCAAAAGCACTTTTTGCAGAAAAGCGTCCGTGCCAATCTAAACTTTGCAAGAAAGCCCCAATCGCCATTTTAGCCATCGGGGCTTTTTTGCGCAAAACAATTCTGGGTTGTCTACACTGGCCCTCTTGCACAAAAGCATTTGCGCAAGAGGGCTTTTGCCCGAACGGGAGCATCATTGTATTTGCGCAAGAAGCACTGATTTTGTACATTACAAAGTCAGTGCTCTTGCGCAAATTCAAGCAGCCAGTGTAGATAGCTGGCAAGTTTTTCTGCAAAAGCGGCTGCTTTTGCAGAAAAACTTTGCCAGTCTAGACACAGCCTGGGTGTAAAGAGTCTCTCAGTATCTTCTGGTCCCTCCCCACCAACATGTGTAATGCAGGAAACATTTTGTCCTTGCTATGCGTTGTGTTCACAGAATAGGATTTCACTGTAAGTCAGAGTGACAGCATAACAGTGTCAAATATTGTTGATCTTTAATTTGAGGAGCTTTTTCATTTTTGAGATGGGTCCACATTCTCACCATCTCTAACCCACAGACTATGGTACATATTTTTGACCTTTTTCAAGCTACTGATTGAAGCTATGTCCCATGTCCATAGCCCCTGCTCCTGTTCTGTGGTCCTGTTCTGTACCATGATCCCATCCTTCTATGGGGTAATAGCAGGGTTAGGAATCAAGATGAATGGGGCAGTTCATGCCGCTTGAAGCTATTGTTTAAGGCTGTGGGTTTTCAAGCTTTTTAATGGGAAGAGGTACTTTGATCCTATCGTGTGACTCCATGCGCTTATGTCCTAAGCATGGGCCTATACATCCTATGACTAAGTCCTGGAGTCAGTGGGTCAGCTATTCCCAGGAATAAGTGCTCACCAATGTGATGGAGGCTTGCACAACCAAGACATTTCTGGCATGTGCTAAGGAAGGAGTCCAACTAACACATTAGCATCCTGGCCACCCATGGACACTAGAGGAATCACACACTGCTCTTTTTATGAAGGAGCAAAAACAGGCAGTGCAGAAGTCAGTTCCCCAGCCCTCTTCTGCTCCAGTGCGGTTGCTCCTGGGACCCTTGCAGCAGTTGTATGGTACCTTTGCATATTGCTTCAGGGAAATAGGGCAGTATGTTTCCCTGAGAGAGGAAAGAGAGCTGCCTTTACAGATTTTCAGTTGCATCATGTAGTAGCTGAAGGAGGGAGGGAAAGAAAGAAAAAATAAAAGAGCAGAAATTTACCCTCCCCCCCATGGGTGTTCTACTTTTTTTCCTATGACAAAAATAAAACAAGAAGAAAACATACAAAACCCCTGAGAAATAATTACTTTTTAACTTTGAGAGCCCTCCCAATATTTTCCCATGGAGAGCTCATAGCTATGGTCACATTCCCACTTACTGCTTCACATCATGCTTTGTTGTGAATCCCTAAACACAACAAATACTCACGCTTTATTAAGCACCTGCTTGGCTTATTTGAAGAATCTGGTAGCGATGGTACTAATCCTGCCCTTTGACTTTTCTTGTCTGATGGCAAAGTGGTTATTTCTGCTGTTTCTTAGTTTGACGTCGGGGAGCAATTCAGTAATCCTCAGCTCTGCCAGCCTTGCTTTCTGCCCTTGTTGTTCACACTTGTCATGTTTCTGAAATTCAGATGTGTTAAGACTTATGTAATATTCCAACGGCTATGGAGAAGGAATCACAATATGAACTGCTATTAGCGCCCCACATCACCCCCTCCCCCCCACGAAACACAACTGCCTATATTTTCCGCAGAGATGAACAAATGAATGACAAACCAGACATGATTGTCCACTGCAAACAAGCAAATGCCCATTGATAAGGCTGAATACTCTAGGTATAAAATATACATGGCATCTTCCATTGCACAAATATCATAAGCCATGAGTCTAGCTTTGCCGGTTACAAATATCTGAAAATGTAAAAGGCCATTTGAACCTTTCCTCTGCTGTTACTAGTAACTTAATTAATATACAACAATGATGAATGCACTTTTTATATATTTACTACTCTGGGCCAATCCCACAACAAAGATAGAGACCCAAATTAAAAAGAGACATGGGATCAACAATGGAAAGCTGATCCCTAGAATGCCTCGGAGCTGCTATTTATTGAGTGAAGTTAACTGGCTGTGCACCTCATACATGCATACAAAGGAAGCAATCTAAGGCTTTGTCTACACTTAAAAGTTTAAAGTGCTGCATGGCACATGTGATGGGAGAGCTGTCTCCCAGCGCATTATGTAAACCACCTCTGACAGGAGAATAACTAACAGCAGTGGGAGCACGGCTCTCAGCGCTGTACCCTGGTTCACACTCGCACTTCACAGCACTATCACTTGCTGTGCTTGGGGGTGGTGTATTTTTTCACACTCCTGACCCAGAAAGATACAGCACTGTGAAAGGCCAGTGTAGACTTGGCCTAATGCTTACCATGATGCCAACAATGACCAGCTCCAAGGTCACTTCTAAGTCAATCCATTAAGATAATCATGATCAATCACAGTTATCTCATACAATTAACTAAAAAAAATTCATCGGAATTTTCAAAATCAATCATGATTAATCATGGGTTTAATTGCACTGTTAAATGATAGAATACCAATTAAAAAATCCTAAATATTTAGTTTTTCTACATTTTCAAATATAGTGATTTCAGTAACAACCTAGAATATGAAGCACAGTGCTTTCTCTATATTATTTTCATTACAAATATTTGCACTGTAAAAAATGATAAACAAAAGAAATAGTATTTTTCAGTTCACCTCACACAATACTGTAGTGCAATTTCTTTATCATGAAAGTGCACTTAAAATGGAAATTTTTCTTTGTTACATATCTGCCCTCAAAAACAAAATAATTTAAAACTTTAGAGTCTACAAGTCTAGGCAGTCCTATTTCTTATTCAGCCAACTGCTAAGACTGACAAGTTTGTCTGTATTTGCAAGAGATAATGCTGCCCACTTTTTATGTACAATGACATCTGAAAACAAGAACATGTCTTTGCATGGCACATTAGTAGCTGGCATTGCAAGGTATTTATGTGCCAGATATTCTAACATTCATATGCCCTTTCATGCTTCACCCACCATTCCAGAGTATATTGTCCATATTGATCATGCTTGTTAAAAAAAAGTGTTAATTAAATTTTCAATTGAGCTCCTTGGGGGAGAATTGTATTTCTCCTGCTCTGTTTTACCCACATTCTACCATATATTTATTGTTCTAGCACTCTCGGATGATGGCCCAGCACATGTTATTCATTTTAAGAACTCTTTCACTACAGATTTGACAAAATACAAAGAAGGTACCAATGTGAGATTTCTAAACATAGCTACAGCACTTGACCAGATGTTTAAACATTTGAAGTGTCTTCCAAAATCTGAAGGCCAAGGTGTGGAACATGCTATTGGCAGTCTGAAAAGAGCAACACTCAGATGTGAAAACTTCAGAACCCAAACCACCAGAAAGAAAATCAACTTTCCGCTGGTGGAACCTGACTTAGATGAGGAAAATGAGCATGCATTTGTCTGCACTGATTTGGCTTGTTATCACACAGAGCCAGTCATCAGCATGTAAGCATGTCCTCTGGAATGATTGTTGAGGCATGAAGGGAATCTTTAGCACACCTAGCATGTAAATATCTTGCTACCCCAGTTACAACAATACTATGTGAATACCTGTTCTCACTTTTAGGTGACATTGTAAACAAGAATTGGGCAGCATTATCTTCTGCAAATGTTGTTTGTCTGAGCCACTGGCTAAACAAGAAATAGGACTGAGTAGACTTGTAGGCTCTAAAGTTTTATTTTTGAATGCAGTTATTTTTGTACATAGTTCTACATTGATAAGTTCAATTTTTATGATAAAGCAATTGCATTACAGCAGTTGTATTAAGTGAACTGAAAAATACTATATTTGTTTTTACAGTGTAAATATAAAGTCAAAAGGGGTGATTTTTGTCTTTGGGAAAAATATAATCTATTAAATTATATACAAGATTTACTTACCTCTTTTCAGGAAATAATGACAATTTATTTGTTTTCACTTGCATACCTTTTTCTTCAGTACAAACTAATATCCACAAGGCTCAGTCTATTACAGCTCCCTTGAACCATTCTGTAAATTCAAGGGGCCCTACGTCCAGTGGAAATACATACCTCAGAATTCCTACAGTTAAAAAGGTTTTGTTTTTTAAACTTCTCTATTATCTCCTTTTGTGTTTCCATATTTTTTCCTTCAGTAATTCCTACAGCAATTGTCAACAATGTTGGTTTTAAGTACAGCTGGTCAAAAATAAAAATACTAGCCTGAGAGAGAATATTATGGACCTTTCTGGAGTTAACTTATAACTGTTTAAAAGTTGGGAAATATTTTGTCTAAATTCAATTATTTTTTGTTCTGTTTCCCTCATCGGCAGATGATGTCTGTTTTCAATACCTTGTTCTCTTTCATTGGCACAAGTCATTGTCTTCTCCTTTGTAATTATTTGGCTTTCACCAGTTGTATCTGAACTCACAGTCTTTAATGCATTTATCTTTACATTGCCCCATGAGGTAAGGCTATTCTATTATCCCAATTTGACAACTGGGAAACTGCAGCAAAGAGAAATTAAGTGATTTGCCCAAAGTCATACAGGAAATCTGTGGTGGAGCAGAAAATTGAGCTAAGGTCTCCTAAGTGTCAGGCTAGCACCCTAACAACTGGTCCATCTTTATTTCATCTAGTTATCACTGCTCTTTATGGTTAAGTTCTTGTCAGGGTCTTATTGTTCACTCTTACTGAACAGATCTCAAAAGAATTCTGTTGAGATCAATGGGACTACTTGTTTGAATAAGCATGGCAGAACTGGGCCCTCAATGTTATGTACTTGATCTTACTCCAGGTATGAGTTTGGAGGTCTCCTACAGACAACAACTGTTCTGGAACCATATTATACAGGATGCTATAGGTCAGTGTTTCTCAACCTTTTTTTATAAAGTACCTCTTTTAAAAAAAATTAGAAGTACCCCTAGTACCTACAGTTTTCAGTCACACACAATTTTTTTCTACCATTGCAACACATTTGTTTAAACAACTTAATCATAGCCGGGCAGGCAATGAAATTTTTGGGTATAAAAAGTACAAAAATAATAAAGCGCTGTAAAACTTACAACAAAAATTCAGTTTTCTCCAAATTTCAGTTGTGTTGAAGTACCCCCCAGACTTCTCTTGAGTACCCCTAGGGGTACTCATACCACTGGTTGAGAAACACAGCTATAGATGATTAAATACGTTGTGCAGAGATAGTTTGGTTTTGACAAAGGATTCATGAGTGAAGAGAAAAACACAATAACCTGGATGGTGGCACCCAATTTTAAGCCTAGAACTGTGGTTCAAATAAAGCAGGTACTTGCCCCCACTTCGTTGTCATTTCAGGCCAACACGCTAATCAGAGGGCTATAGCATGTCTCTCTCTTGCTCTCTCTCTCCCCCTCTCTCTCTTCCTCTCAGAAACAAAAACATTCCCCAGCTTGCTCACACTCATATATTTTAACAAAATGTCATTTAATCAAAAAGATTCCAGGTTTAGAGCATCTCTAAAAATCATAGTTTAATAATGTAAACATTGTCAGTGCAAAGATAGTAAAATGAGAGAGAGATCAATGTGTAAAAGTTACAGAAAAAGTTTTGCTGAGTACAGTAGTAAGCAAACTGAGGGGAAGACAATTGTAACTTTAAAAACAACCCCTAAAAGTCAAACTTTTGGCCCACAAGTCATGGCTGTAGCAAACACGCTACCCTAGAGTGAAGCTGTGCAGAGGGGCTCCATAAACATCTCTGATACCACCTAACTTCTGCTTGAGTACATAAACAGGCAATATTCACAGTTTTAAGCATGTCAAAACCAGGAACATCAGGGGAGTGGCATAAGAGTAATATGATTTTTTTTAAAATAGAGTTGTTTTTATTTCCTTATTTCTGAGCTGTGCAGCTGCACTCACTTCACATTTTCAGTCTTTGCTCCACAGCTATAAGAACTAGAAAGCACATTTTGTATTTAAAAAATGAAAGCTGAAATTCACACTGACCCCCTTGATTTGGGGAGTTGAGAATTTAAGAAAACATCAGATTTTGTGTGACTCCTGATAAAATCCTGATTGACTGACAAGCATGATGATGGAAATACACCAGACATGAATTTAGCCTATTTTGTAGCCTATTTGGTTTACCATAAAATACATTGGTTCAAGTACAGGAAACCATTATTTGCATTAGCATTCTCTGGGCAAGCTTAGAGAAGTATTTGTATAAGACTTTTACATGTTTCCTTTCATTACTTCAGTTATAACTTTTATCCATGTCCACTATTTATGCTCCTAATGGATCCCACAAATAACATACTCAGTTTCTATAAATAATCAGCTTTGCAATTACCCTTTTAGTATGAAACAAAGTTACTAGAGGTATTGGAATAGCCATATGACACTTAGGCAATGTGGGATTACAGACCTAGTCTGGCTTTTGCTGTGTTTTTGCTTCTCTTTAAAGCACATTGTTTTGTTGAATCATGTGACCTCAAGCCAATGTCTATAGGAAGTTATTGTCTTTGTCAGTTATCTAAATGGATACTCAATTTAGGATAAATTCAAGGTGGAAAAACTAGAATCGATATCAATAATCAGTACAGAAAACAGACAATAAAAAGATTTTGAATGATTATTTTTTGGGTGGGGTTAGTTACCTTAAACTAAGGGGATATTTATTTGATTATCTCTATGTATAAAAAAGCAGCCAGGGAGAGGGGAGTTGGCAAGCGTAGTGAGCAGGATGCAGCCCCCTCCTAAATTCCCCATTAAAAATCCAAAAATACAAAGTCAAAAAGGGGTGATTTTTGTTTTTCAGAAAAATAGCATCTATTAAACAATAAACAAGTTTTACTTGCCTCTTCTCAGGAAATAAAGCCAATGTATTTTAATTTTTCTTCTTACATACTTTTTTCATCAGTACAAACTAACATCCCTGATAGAAATGTAGCCGTGTTAGTCTGGTGTAGCTGAAACAAAATACAGGACTATGTAGCACTTTAAAGACTAACAAGCTCATCATCTAATAAACCATCTTGTTAGTCTTTAAAGTGCTATAACATCCCTGAGGCTCAGTCTATTACAGCCCTCTTGCACCACTCTGTGAATTCAAGGGGACATACATTCAGTGGATCTAGCCACTTCAGAATTCCCACAGTTAAAAAGATTTTTTAAAAAACTTCTGTTTTTTCCTTTTGTTTCCATATTTTTTCCTTGCTCCTACAGCAATACTCAATAATGTTGGTTTTAAGTACAGCTGGTCAAAAATAATTGAATTTAGATGGAAAGTTTCCCAACTTTTAAACAGTTATAGGTTTAATTCCAGAAAGGTCCATAGCAATCTCAAAATTAGAGCAAACTAATGATCTATCTCAGACTAGATCTCTGAAAGTAACCACTGGCAGATTCTTTAGACAAAATAAACAGAAGCTCTTGAAAATACACTTTACAACCAATAGTATATCACAGAAGGAAAATTCTTCCTTTTTCCAGCAGTTCATCAGTTTCCCCCACACCTCAGATATGGTAGTAGGCAACAGAATTGCTATAAATAAATACAGGTATAGTTATTTAACTATGGGTATTTGGGTTGATGGAATAATTCATGTCTGGCTTTTTTCTAACTCAAATACTTGCTGATAGTTATAGTCATCCCAGACTTCTAGCTACATAATCTAAGAAAATCATATTGTTGACAATCACATCTTTTACCAAGTTAGGACAAACTGTACGCCACTGATCCAGGCTCCAGGATTATACACCTAAGTCTTAATGTACCACATGTTCAGCTCAAGATTTTGATCTTCCACAGTGACAGTTGCGTATGATTTTTATTAGTTTTACCTTTGTGGAGGTTAAATGCACAAATGAAACCAGTATGTATAGATTTATCAAGATTTGAAAAGATGATATGAACAGGGTAGCAAAATGGACAAAGAAAATACCAAGCATCTTGCCTCTGGTGACATTTGTTTGATTTGATTCAGCACAGAAGCATATAAGACCTTAAAGGTCTAGGTTGTGTTTTTGCAAGAAGGCTCTATTGAAGACGTACACTCAAATTACTGTAATACAGGACAGTTGTCAAAAAAGAACTAATGGTGATATAGAATAATGAGTCAGTCCATGACATAGAATCTTCAATTCAAAATGGTCTTCTGCTAACAAAAACCACCTGTATCTATAAAACATCTGAATTGTATTTACCAGTGCTTTCCTAGTTGGAAATTAGAAAAAAAAAAACAAGACCAACAAATCTTTCAGTCAATTCCTCCTGACCAAACAAGTAATCTATTAATAACAATGATTGGAAAACCATCTCTGTAGTGTTTGGAATCTTTAAAAACTCTGAAGAAGTTTATGGCAATAACTCAGTCTAAATAAAAAAAAAAACTTCCATAGGTTTCTAATTGGTAGACCACAATGTTTAAACAGATGAAAATCAAAATAAAAATGTACCTTGATCATTCTAAACCACTGCATTTAAGAAGAAGCACATGAGCACATGGAGAAACTATTTCAGGGCAAACTTTTCTTTTTTATAAGTTCATTCCACAAAGTCCAAAAGTCACTCCATGGTTTGACCAGCTACATTATGGAAGCTGAAATAAGGGGAATGCCTATAATTGCACTGTGTGCTGCAGAATATCTTCCAAAATTAGATGTGACTATGCACAAGAGTTCACAATATTTAGCAGTAAAATCTGTGAGAACTCATGAGAACTACTCAGCTAATAATAGTTTTATGTAATGTCTCTTTAAGCAGGTTGGCTGCCCGATTCTGGTAGGTGTTGTAACAAACATAGAATGTGATGATATTTTACAATTATGTAGTTCCTGCTCACACTTTCCATCCCAACTTAAACTGATCCTGATATGATGCCTGAATATGGTTATGGAGTCAACCAAACAGTCAGGCTGATAACATATAGCCTGATTCATTTGTGGCAAGATTCTTAATTACACTACATAGTACTTTATTGCCAATAGTCCCATTGAGTTCAACAGTACTGCTGTGGCACCAAGATCCTTTTCAACACAGGTAAGGTGGGGGAATTAAGATCAAAGCCAGCACATTAAAAGGATTCATGTTGAGGTTTAGTCTCCAGTCATCTCAAGCTGTGGTTTACGAGCATTTGGAATTCAGCATCCAACATGCTCCAGCTTTTAAAAGTATAGTCAGCACTGCTCTTTACTTTCTACATCACTCAACCGAAAACAACAAAATGCCAAATGGCCATGTAGGAATGTAAATAAAGAAGAACACCACATCCACATCCATTGAAAGCTGTAGGGAATATTTAGGTTGCCAAAATTTAATTACCTGAGTTAGAATTTCATCATGGAATTAAACTACAGTGGAATCTTTAGTTACTATCAATACTATCTTCTGCAAGCCACCAAGGACTGATGAAATGCATCCTAGAATACTCAAGGAGCTGATAGAGGAGGCAGCTGAGCCTTTAGCTATCATCTTTGAAAAGTCATGGAAGTCAGGAGAGATCCCAGAAGATTGGAAAGGGGCAAATATAGGGCACATCTATTAAAAGGGAAATAAGAACAACCCAGGAAATAAGAACAAGACCAGTCAGTTTAAGTTCTGTGCCAGGGAAGATAATGAAGCAAGTAATTAAGGAATCCATCGGCAAACATCTGGAAGATAATAAGGTGATAGGCAACAGCCATCATGGATTTACAAAGAACAAATCATGTCAAACCAATCAGAAAGCTTTCTCTGATAGGCTATCAAGCCTTGTGGATAAGGGAGAAGTGGTGGACGTGGTATACCTAGATGTAGAAAACATGGCCTATGAGGGAAGGTTGAAATTGTGCTTGTTTAGTTTAGAAAAAAGACTGAGGGGGGACATGATAGCACTTTTCAAGTATCTAAAAGGGTGTTATAAGGAGGAGGGAGAAAAATTGTTTTCATTGGCTTCTGATGATAGGACAAGAAGCAATGGGCTTAAATTGCAGCAACGGAGGTTTTGGTTGGACATTAGGAAAAACTTCCTGTCAGGATGGTTAAACACTGGAATAAATTGCCTACGGAGGTTGTAGAATCTCCATCACTGGAGATATTTAAGAGAAGGTTGGTTAGGCACCTACCAGGGATGATCTAGACAGTGCTAGGTCCTGCTGTGAGGGCAGGGGGTTGGACTCAATGACCTCTCGAGTTCCCTTCCAATTCTAGGATTCTAGGATTCTATGAGATTCAGTCTGGCTTAACCTTGGTTAACTCTAGCTCCAGGAGGAGCTGCCTGGACTCCCCAGCTGATGGCCCCCCAGCAACTCCTCAGCAGAGGGGCAGAGCTGGGATACCCAGCTCCCTTGTGGGATGGGGGGGGCAGGGCCAGGCCAGCAGGTGGGTGGCTTCTCCCAAGGGAGAGACAGGCCTGGGCTGCCCAACAGCTCCTCATGAAGAGGGAGAAGGGGAGCTGCGGCTGCGCTGCCCAGTGGCTCCCATGGGGAGGTGGGGCTGATGGCTGGCAGGGCTCCCCTCCTCATCCAGAGCTGCAGCTGAGCACCAGGAGGAGGGTTTGGAGGCAGGGGGCTGGCAGCAGGAAGAGAGTGGTTAGTTGGGGACAATAGCTGGTAGTATGGAGAGCCCTGGATCCAGCTGGCCATTCTCTTCCTAGTGCAGCTGCCTATCTGTGGTCACATGCCATATAAGTGTCCCTGTGCTCACTGCCTCCTGTGGTTATTGCAGAGCGTAATTGTCTCTTCTAGCAGATTTCTCCCTTCCCATGTTATAGAAAACAATTAGATTCCAGGCACATCCCATTGTCCTGGCACAACCAATTGCTGTCCTTGTTTTAAGTTAAGATAAGAGGAAGCTACATACCAAATTTGGTGTTCCTAGCTCTTACCATTTAGAGGAGCTCTTGAACAGACTCACAGCAGAATGGAAATGCTCATGGACACACACACACACACACATACACAGACAAATGCACAAACTCTCTAAAATATATAGTGAGATTATCTACATACACACCATCATAACAAGCCCCGGGAATCATGTGGAATGAGTTGAAGGACTGAAGTTTTATTTTTTTAAGGTTCAAGTTCCCTGAAAACTTTTCACGTTTCTGAAAGCATTTCCTTCCCTTAATTAAATTATAATACAATCTTCACTCTTACTATAATCCACATTCCTATCTGTATGCCCCAGTCAGGATCATCAAGCTATGCACTGTACAAACACACCAGTAGAAACACAGTCCCTGCTTGGCTCTAATTTAAACAATCCTGTTAGAAAAGTTTAATTAAAATCAAAATATGTATTTTTAATGAAAGAGAATCCTATTTTGCGAAAGCAACAACAATTTTTCTTTGAAAACAGTCATTTCTCTGAGCCGAGGACTACAAGAAAGTAAATATAAACCACACAATGGTCCTGAAGGCACAGCTTACTACTGATAAACAAAACTCAAACCTTCCTTATTTAGAGTATTTTTCTAAACCTACACAATGAAACTGGTTCCATTGACAGAATAGCAATAAAATGGATACCTGATGGCCAAGGAAAATGAGGCCACCCAAAATCAACATGGCAAAGAAACTGCAGAAGCTGAGCTGAAAAACTTGTGGCATATCTGGGGAGACATTGAAAGACTTGCCAGAAACAGGAGTGGAGCAGTATTGTTTCTGCCCTAAATGCCAGAGGCATAACAGAAACACGATGATGGTGATACAAGCCATGTGGGTTCTATGTACTGAAAACAAAACAAAACAAAAAAGTTCCCCATCCCTTGTCTGAAGCCCTGACAGTCTTTGGTAGTAATTTCACCTAGCAACTGTTACCTACTAAATTTGATTCTATATCCTGAGATGAACAAAAAACGTGTCTGCAGTTTAAATTAACAGTATCAGCATAAAAATGCATGTAGTAAAGATCTGGGGTCTTTCTAAATGGATTCATGTGTGGAGACTGAGGCATTTTAAGAAGAACAAAAGGCATCTTAACAGGAACAGACTGGTAGTTGTATCATTGAAGATAATTATGTGGCTTTTCTACTCACTTATTGGTGAGGACTGAGACTGCCACAGTTTGTGGCCCATAATAGAGCTACGGGGGTGATTTAAATGATATTGTGGAATTTATATCTACCATTAAACTATACCCAGATAAATTTATCTTAAAAGGTGAGACCTATGTTGAAGAAAGTGAAAAAATATGGGTTATATTTCAATAGCCAAGGAATAGAAGCTGCAACATGCTATCTGTGAGAATGTTACATGCCACTCAGAAATAAGAAAGGGCCAGTCTTACAGGAAATCAAAGTATGTAGTGCTGGAAGGAGAAAAAGAAGACACAGCAAACAGTAGCAGAATGTGGCTAATTTAGGCATGAAGCTATTTGTTTCTGCCACACGTAAAAACTCTGTTTCCAGACAAGTATTCAGGAGAAAAGTTCCTAGTAAGTGGTGATTCTACAATAAAGACAATGTAGTCATAAAGAAGGAGTTTTGGAGGGAATGGTTTGTTGGTTTTGTGCATTAGGGTGTGAAGCAGTAATAACATTTTGGTGTGGTAGTATTTTACACCCACCTTCTCCACCATCTTTCATCTTGTCTAGTCATTCACAGCTCTACAAAGAGTGAAAATTACTAGCCAGGATGACAGGCAATGACAATTCAGGCCCTATGGTTCTCAAGAAATTACCTTTATGAAGAATGAACTCACTCTCATATTACTGTAATAACCTTATTGCATTATATTGTGACCCTCTTCCGTGAATTCCTTAATATAGAAATTTTGAATATTGTGACTCCTGACAACAAGCCTAACATCTTTCCCTCAGGCTATGTCTAGACTACAGGGTTTTTTCAAAAAAAAAAGTGGCCTTTTTTCGAAAAAACTTCACCTGTGTCTAGACTGCCATCGCAGTCTTTCGAAATTAAATCGAAAGAACGCGGCGGTTTTTTCAACAGCAGTAATCCTGCTTTTATGAGGAAGAACGCCTTTTTTTGAAAGAGCTCTTTCGAGAAAAAAGGTGTTCTTGAATGAAAACAGGGCTTTTTCAGAAGAGAGCATCCTGATTTCCAGGGTGCTCTCTTTTAAAAAAGTGGCTTGCTTTTTCGAAGGACTTGGGGCTGTCTAGATGATCTCTTTCAAAAGAGGCTTGTAGTCTAGACATACCCTATGGCTGTGTCTACATTGGCAAGATTTTGCGCAAAAGCAAGTGTTTTTGCGCAAAATCTTGCCACCTGTCTACACTGGCTGCGAGTATTTGCGCAAGAACACTGACTTTGTAATGTACAAAATCAGTGGTTCTTGCGAAAATACTCTGACGCTCAGCTCAGGGATAAGCCCTCTTGCGCAAGTATTCTTGCACAAGAGGGCCAGTGTAGACAGCAGCGTTAATTTCTTGCACAGAAAGCCCGATGGCTAAAATGGCCATCGGAGCTTTCTTGCACAAGAGAGCGTTACACTGGCATGGATGCTTTGCAAAGCAAATCTTTTGCACAAAGGCACATGCCAGTATAGACTCTCTTAAAAGAATACTTTTAACGGAAAAACTTTTCCGTTAAAAGTATTTGCGCAAAATCATGCCAGTGTAGATGCAGCCTCAGTGTGCAGTGGCAGTCTAAAAAGTGAACAGAATGTCAGGAATCATTAAGAAAGGGATAGAAAATGAGACAGACAATATCATATTGCTTCTTTAAAGAAATCCATGGTATGCCCACATCTTGAATATCATGTGCAGATGTGGCTGCTCCACCTCAATAAAATTATATTGGAATTGGAAAAAGGTTCAGAAAATGGCAACAAAAATGATTAGGGGAATGGAGCAGCTTCTGTACAAGGAGAGATTAATAAGACTGGGACTTCTCCATTTGGAATAGAGACAAATATGGATGGTTATAATTGAGGTCCATAAAATCATGACTGGTGTGGAGAAAGTAAATAAGGAAGTGCTATGCGCTCCTTCTAGTAACACAAGAACTAAGGGTCACCAAATGAAATTAATAGGCAGCACATTTAAAACAAACAAAAGGAAGCATTACTTTGCATAACACACAGTCAGCTTGTGGAACTTTTTGCCGGAGTATATTATGAAGGTCATAACAATGACGGTGTACAGACTACGATGCCATTAGAGCCAGAGGGCTTTTTGAAGCAAAATTAAATACACAAAATGTCAGTGAAGATGCTGCTGTTTGTTATACAGTAATTCCTCATTTAACACTATAGATGTGTTTCTGAAAATGTTCGTGCTAAGCGAAAACGTGCTATGCGGGGTCAATAATGGAAAATGTGGGGGGGTGCATTTCAGGTGGTGGTGGCAAAGTCAATTTTTTGTTGGTCATCAATGTCAACACTAGCTATCTAGCAACACAAGATAACTAGAAACACGAGTTGCCACGTTTTGTTAAAACACAAAGATAAACACGTGAGTGAGCGGAGGAGTGCTGTGACCACGTGTATTCATCTGCTCATGTGTATTACCACTATTTTCACCAACTTATACCACCGTGTGAAGTAGTCTGCCACTTGATTATTTTCGTGTTATTTCGGGTACGGTTGTGTTATTCGAAAAACGTTCCCTAAAAAAAAATCGTGCTATTGCGAAGACGTGTTAAGAGGACACGTGTTAAATGAGTAATTACTGTATTGCCAGAAATGGCCTCCCCCAGAATCCCACAATGCCTGCCATGACAGCTCAGCCCCCTTTTTTTTTTGAACTTGGCTGTCCTGTAGGCATGCACCCTCCCCTTTTCAAAGGTCAGTGAAGTTCTCCCAGCTGAGCATGCTTCTCTGCTCCGTAAACTGGCCCCAGTAATCAGTCACATCCTGCAGGACCACCAAAAAGTATCCCTTTCGGTTAATATACATTGAGGCCTGGTGGTCTGGGGTACGGATAGGGATGTGTGTCCTGTCAATAGGCCCTCCACAGTTGGGGAAGCCCAGAGTGCCAAATCTCTCAATGATGGCATCCATATCTACAAGGCGGATGACTCTGCACAGCAGGATGCTGTTTATCGCCCTGACCACCTGCAGAAGGAGGCAAATAAACCGAGAATCACAGGGGTACCAGGGCACCTGAGAGCTCCCATCTTTCCCCCTACACTCCCCCCCCCCCCCACTCACCAGGAGCACCCCCCTGCAATCACAGCCACCACAGGCAGTGCTTTGTGCGGGTGGGACAGAACAAAGCTTCCTGGGGAGGGGACTTGCCCCACCCCTACGCCCACCCCCTCTCTCCCTAGGGAAGCCCATTTTCTCCTTCCATCCCCCTCCTGGGACAGTAGCCCAAGAAAGCCATACCTGCATGAGCAGGGCCCCAGCGGTCGATCTCCCCTATGCTGAACTTGTTCCCCTTGGAGCAGTAGCTGTCCAGCTTGGAGAGTTTCCAGAGGGTGATGGCATCATGCTTCTGCAGGGGAATGGCAGGCCTCATGTGCATGTCCTGCCACCTCAGGGCAGGGGTGAGCCACCTGCACAGCTCGAGGAAGGTGCCCTTCTTCATTTGAAAGTTCTGAAGCCATTGTTGGTCTCCCCAGCACTCCAGAACAATGTGGTCCCACCAGTCTGCACTGGTATCCAGACACCAGATGTGGCAGTACAAAGCGCCCAGACCATGGCGGGAGGTGCCCAGATCCTGTAGCTGCACTCCCACATACCCGAGGAGGGTCTCCAAGAAGCCCTGGGGGTTGGGTTCCTGCAGAGCATGGGAGGCAGCCTGCAGAAAGTGCTGCATTACCTGCAGCAAAAGCTCCAAGAACTGAAGACTGCACAGAAGCAGCTCCTGCGCCATAGCGTAGAGTGCTATGGTGTCCTGAGTCAGGGCAACCAGAGCAAGAAGATAAAATGCTTTGCTATCTCTCAGAGAGGTAGGCAAGCAAATAGAGAAACCTGAGAAACAGCTGTCCGGGGAGGTCCCTTTAAACATGAGCTTCAGAGAGCCTCAAGCAGCAGCTATACGAGGTTATTGACCTGATGCCCTCCTGGAACTGGTTCTGGGTGGCCTTAAATGCGATTCAGCATTCAATCAATGTGGATGCGCTATTTCGAAATAGCTAAGTGCTATTTTGAAATGCATTTTGTGTGTAGACGCACTATTTCAAAATAAACTAATCTGGAATATCTCTTCCGGAATACCTTATTCTGAAATAACGCTGCTGTGTAGACATGACCTAAGTGTCCCTTTCAGCTCTGATCACTTATCTTCAAATTCAAATCACCCAAAACTGAGTTCTTGTTCTGCTTTGAGGCATACAGCAAGGTTTTCACTCTGATGCTGAGTTCACGGGATTTACTGTTAAAGGTAAGATTTTGTTATTGGTGATGCTTCTTTTTATGCATTGACTCCAGTCAGGGAGGTGATTTGGATCCAGGCCATAGTCCTGTCTAGCCTCTTGTACGAAATGTTATTCATGATGATTCCCATGACGCTGACTGATTCAAGCTCCTTCTCCATGCCACAGTTGTTGATGTTCCATGCAAAAACAATGTTCCAGATCCCATTCTAAAACCATCTCAGATTTAGATTATCAAGGGTATGTTTGTGGCCAAGAACTCTTCTGCTAATTTGAAAATTTCCCATCTTCTGCAAAGCTGCTCTCTGTATTAGTATTAAACATCTGTGGAAGCATTTTCTGAAGTTTCAGATTTCTGTTTTTCTCCATTTGTACTGCCCCTCATTGGAGCTTATGTGTTGCACTTTCCAGATGCTTGTCACAGCCAGCCTGTCCAGTAAAATCAACATGCATGTTTCACATAGTACACAATGACTTATCTCCACTGTCATGAAATGTTTACAGGGTCTGACTGTGCTTATTGTTGTGCACTTATTTTAGCCACTTGACTCTTTTGTTGTTGTTGTTGTTGTTGCCTCTTTTCCATTTTACTGCAGCTGTCACAGCCAAAGAGATGTGCTTGCTTCCTGCTTCCACAAGACGGGCTCACTGGTTTCATGGCAAGAAAAGCCAAAATTCACGGGTTCCATGACACTGGTGGCCACCATGACAAACTCTTGTCTCTATTCATGCTTAACTGAAGTAAATGGGCTTATTCATGGGAGTAAAGATGAGTGCATAAGTGTTTGCCTGATCAGGGCCAATGATCGTTACCTCTAGTAAAATCTCAGCACGCCATTAATCTGGGAATGCGTGAGAGAGGAAGAAAGAGGTTACAGAAAGGAGGTAGGTGTGGGGAAGGCAAACCATAGAAGCTGCACTGGCAGCTCTATTCCCAGACAGAGGAGGTGTTTGTGGTTGTTTTTCTTACAAAACCCAGGGAGGGTTTTGTTAAACTTGGCCCCCACTGCAGAGGCTGGCTGGTTTACAGAGAATAATGGAAGAGACCACACAAAACCGGGAGGGGGGGAACAAATAGGGAACAGCTGTCTCATTCACTGTGCACTGTCCCTCCTGTGTGCTGAATTAGGCATGGATCTGCAGATATAATAGTATGTAATCATGTAATTGAAGTTTTTTATTGTAAGCAGCATTAAAGCTGTAGAGGAACTTTAACATTGGTATTGCCTGACTTTAAAATGTTTAGCTCCATTCAACAGCAGCACTCTTTTAAAGAAGCACATCAACCTTTTCCAGAACGTGCTTAGTTGTAATTGTAGTTGATTTGATACATCATTGTAGGAAAGCAAAAGCAGGGACCTTACAGGCGAATAATACTAATTGTCATGCAGCTTGTTGAACAGCCTCAGCCAGTTTTGAAAAGCACTGCCATGGTGTCACTACACCACACACTGGTGAATGTGTTTACACATCTCCACTCTGCCCCCATCGGCATTGGCTAGGAATTGTCACAGCTTTGTAGCTGTAAACACTTGGTTCTTTAGCTCCAGCTGCAGCAGCCCATCCTTTTAGCTCTGGTGGTGCCCCGTTCTTTCCTTGATGTAGCCAAAATGACGTAACACCTTACCCTCTAGGAATCAGGAACACCAGTTTCCGCCATCATTTTCAAACCGTGCATTAGTTGCCAGCAATAACAACACAGAGAATATGTGGTGATGGGAAGACCCTGTGAGCAACTGGCTGTTCTTTCCCATACAGCAAAATTGGATCAAATGTATTTACTTGATAGAAACCTAAATTGGTAGCAAGGTCAATCCAACATTGACTCTCTTGCCATTAACATTATAAATCTTATTGTGTGTGAACAGGCCCCAGACTTCTTCCAAATGGCCAGATTTCACCCCTCCTTCCTTTTCTCTCTTGGAGCAGTGCCTTATTTAGTCAGCAGCCCCATGATTTCACAGAGGCTAGATGAGGAATAATGTACTACTCAGGTGAGCTGTGGCATGCCAAAAAAATTTAGAAAGCTAATCAATTTCATAAATACTGTTGGGTTAGCTTCAAAGAGCTCCTTACTTGTGCAAGGAGCTCATAATTAAAAGGACATGGCAAACCAGAGACGTCACTAATTGTCTTCAAGTGTGACCTCGTTAAACCTTTTTGGATAGAATGAAATATTTCAACTTAATGAGCTTTCCTGTCTATGGGTACCCCTGAACTACTGCTGTGCTTTCGACCCTCCCAACTAAATATGTGGCTGCAGAAAGCAAGCTGAGGTTTTAATTTTTTTTCCTCTTTCTCTCTGCCCTGTTGAGCAGCCTGCACATTGCAGTGGATAAATAACAGCCGATTTCATCCTGCTGGAATTCAGACTGCTTTACCAGTGGCACACAGTGCCAAAGCCTGGTGATACTGAAATCAATAGCAGCCACCTGCAGGGTGTGGAGGGGTACAGAAGATTTTTAACAGTGTACAGTCATATGGAGCAGCGGTTTAGGTTCAGAATGAAGAACACCAGATCCAGTTGCAACTGCAGGTGCAATTGAGGTAGCCAGAATGTTATTACCACAGTTGGATTTAGACTTTGCATCACAAGCATAAAATACCATGGGAGCTCTCAACCTAAATTGAGAGGTCAGAAGCGGTGTGGTCTGTTGGACACAGTCAGGGGCTGGGAACCCAATCTTCCTGGCAGTGCCACTGACTTGGTATGTGGGTCTGGTAATTAGATGTTGGCAACTATGATATTAAGGACCCGTTGCCATTTAGTGTGGGCTGGTCCATTCCAAAATTAATTATTAGGTTTAATTTAATGAGCCTCAGGGATAAGTTACAGTACATACAATTAAATTGGGTTCCAAATACAGAGTCAATTTTGTGCATGGCTTTTAGGATGACAATTCAGCACCTCTTATGCCAAATCTTGCAGGGTGCATGCACAATTTACATGTCACTGAGGTGTTGTCAAGGATTCTGCAGGACTTTAATCCTTAAAGGCTTGTGAAGGGGCTTCTTCATGAATAAGTGAAGATTACCTCACTGCAAAGGATGTGCACTACATAAATCCACATGGACCTTGATGTGTGGAACACAGGTTGCAGGAGGGAAGAGTTGGAGGAGGGGCCAAGTATGAGCGTTAAAAAATTGAGCAAAGTTCATCCTTTTATCATTTTGGTATTTCCATTTTTTCTGAAATGTCTCGTATAAAATTCATTTTCAAACTGAAATTTTCAAAAATTAAATGGTTTTTAAAATAGCCCTTGTGACTAAGGGCTTGTCTACAAGGGAAAGCTAGTATGGAGTAATAAACTAGGTATGAATTTAAAATGCACTGCCTCCCCATGTGGATACTGTTACACGCTAAAGCACACAAAGGCACTCTTAGTGCAGAGATGGAGTGTCAACACAGAGTTAATGTGAAGTAGCTAGTGTGCACTTGCTTTTAAAAAATGGAAAAACTTCGAAAGATGAAAAAGGTTTTTCCAAGCAAAATTTTATTTTTAGAAAATGGCTGCACTTTGATGAAGTATTTTTTCCTTTAAATTTTTTACCATTTTTAGCTATTAGATTTTAGAACTTTTTATATCAAATTATATGACTTTAAGTGGTGCTTTGAAATATAGTAAATACAAGTTTTATAAATTGATCCTGGCTTTTAGCCTATACATAGATATGTGCTGCTGTCCCATGAGGTGCTCATCAAAGTTGTGAAGGCCACAAGGCTCTGTCCAGGGCAGCCATGACACTCTTTAGCAGATAAGTTATCTGCCTTAGCTTCAGGTTCCATTCACTGTTTACCACCAGAGAATGGCTGGTCTCAGACATGATTCCATTTAACAGCATGAGTAGCAAGAACAAAATGATAGAACACAAAAAACAGCCAAAGGCACTTACATGTAATAAGAGTAATGGAGCAGAATATGAAACACCACCAAAATTGAGACATGTCTGGGTCCATTAAAAATATCATGACTGACTATGTGTGGACAGATGACTTTCTTGGCACGGACTATTTGAAACCATTAGCTAGTGGTCCACAGCAGTAATAAAAGTCACCTGGAAAAGTTTTTCTGCTTCTTACATCATCCAGAAAAGTTTTTCTTTTAAAGCACAGGAGGCATGAAATTTAAATTGTGGAATTGTACACAATGACAATACAATAAAGAGAAAAAAGACCAACTTTAAACAAGAGTTTCAAAATCTCATTACTGAGGCAAATTTCCGTTTCCGATCTGTGATTTGTCTTTCCATATCTGGTTTACATCTGTCAGTCACTGAATAGAACAGTTTTGTATCAAAAGAGTAGGAAAGTTTATGGTAGACACTTACCTATACAAATATATTGCTGGCAGGCAGAATCAAACCTGTGACCACTGGAGCTTAGTGCCTGAGCTAAAAGACAGCTGTCTGGTAGCTAAGGCTACATCTACACTACCAGCTTATTTTGAAATAACTTATTTTGAAATAATAACTCCCCCAAAAATTATTTTGAAATTAGCTTATTCCTCTTCACAAGCAGGAGTTATTACAAAATAACAAGCCCATTATTTCAAAAAAACAGGCTTGGTAGTATGGACGCTCGCCTTGTTTTTTTCAAAATAAGGAGAGTTGTTTTGAAATAACTCCCTAGTGTAGACATGCTTGTAAAGCAGACTCATTATTCTCTCTGATGGTGGTCTCAATGCCACTAAATGAGACAGTACACCACACCCAGAGGTGTGTAGGTTACACAAACACAAATGCCAAAGGGGGGGGAAAACACATTGTCAGGGATGAGAATATGTTGATGGGTTTTCTAGAGTGTTTAACTTTATACACCAAGCAATGAGCCAAATCCCCAAATAGTCACTGATTTCCCTGGTCTTTTTCTTAATGTCAGCAAGAGTTTGCCTGAGTGAGGACTGAGTGAAAACCAAGAAAGGATTTGGCCCAATAGATTGAGACAACAGACTTGGATGGAAGGGTATAAAAACAAACCTGAACAATTAAGAGCACACTCCTAAGCCTGTTGAAGTCTGTGGCAAAACTCCCATTAATTTTAATGGGAGCAGGTCCTTTAGATGCATATTGGTGATGGTCTGGTATCACAGTATTATCATTTATATAAATATTCAGCACTGTGGAAATGTATGCATGGCTAGGACATTTTTAGGACTATCATTATTAGAATACTTTGTGGAAGTAAAAAACAAGGTAATTTAAAATTCTTAAAATTCTCTCACTAGCTATTCTTTTATCCTTCCATTTTTCTTTCTGCAAAGAACTTGCTTTATAAAACTTGAAAGTTGAATTACAATTACAAAGGATTTCACACATTAGCTAATCACAGAAGCCTAATTCTGAGTAATATTTGTGACACTAAAATAAAATATAAGAAGAGACCACTTAAATTTTCATAAGTTGTAACAGTATCTATTGGAGAAACATGTGGGCTCGATTTTCCTGTCATATAGGTGTAATTCCATTGACTTTCATGCAGTTAACTCCTGATTCTCCTCTATATAATGAATCACTACATAGTTATCTACATCCTCAGCTATTTCTTGGAATAACTTGCTATAATTACTTTGATTAGGTTCAAATCTATATTCCATTGAAGCCAATGAGACTTTGGTCACTGACATCAATGGCTGGTTCTGTAAGTATTTTCAACTCATATTAACCATTTGCAATAATCGTACGTTACACAAAATAAAATGCATCCAATTATTTATGTAAGTTCCTACAAAATCATCATTCATGTTACAGCAATTTAGTAAGAAAGTCAACTTCCATTAATCACTTATTAATTTTGATAACATATTTATAAATGATAGGGGTATATCAAGACTTACATAGAACCGATTAAAATTTCAGAGCATTTTATACTGTGGATCCAATTATCTCACATGCACGTAAACCAAAAATGATTCCCTTAAGCTTAATTGTGTACATCAGTATAGTTGAGATAAGAATCACGGCTCAACATCTAGTTCAGGATTTCCAAAATAAAGGATCTTGGCTCTTCAGCATGCGTGTGTAAATGTAATTGCTTGCACAGAAAAATGTTTGCCTATGGTATGAATACATGTTCAGAATGTTTTCCAGCAAAGGGACCTGTTCATCAGGATAAGGGTATGTCTAGACTACATGGCTCCGTTGCCAGAGCCATGTAGATTAGTTTACTAGACATACCCAAATGAAGCGGCGATTTAAATAATCGCCGCTTCATTTAAATTAAAATGGCTGCCGCGCTGAGCCGATCAGCTGTTTGTTGGCTCAGCACGCTAGTCTGGACGCTCTGCGGTCAACATTAAAGGCATTTGTCGACTGCCCCGGTAAACCTCATCCCACGAGGCATAATGGGGCGGTTGACAAATGCCTTTGATGTCGACCACGGAGCGTCCAGACTAGCGCGCTGAGCCGACAAACAGCTGATCGGCTCAGCGTGGCAGCCATTTTAATTTAAATGAAGCGGCGATTATTTAAATCGCCGCTTCATTTGGGTATGTCTAGTAAACTAATCTACATGGCTCTGGCGACAGAGCCATGTAGTCTAGACATACCCTAAGTGTGAAATGCTCTCACGATCAATTTTAGTTCAACTGACTTCAGAACTATGACAGTGGTTAGGAATCTGTTGGATCTTAAAGCTTGTATCAGTTTTCTACATTCTAACTACTATCCAAGCTGCACTGGCTGTTCTGAAAATCTGTTTGAAACTCACACCACTCATGCAAACACCAGTTGTGTTTTGAAGTGAGGTGTAAGTAAGTTTTGAAGGGGGAGAATGGTTTTGTTTTTTGAGGGGGTGTTCAGGTTGGTGAAGAACACTTAGTTCTGATTGGAAGGTTTTGGTTTTTTTTTAAGTCTGTTGAAAACCTTCAGATATTAACGTGGAGGTAACTTTTGACATGCTTAACCCAGACTTTGGTTCTCATTACTTTTATTGAGCCCTTTAAGGAGTCTGGGTTCAGTTTCAATTTAACTGTGAGTATGTTGTGGAACATTATACAGCTCAGCAACACAATGGATCCTCAAGTCCACATTTTGAAAGTTAAGTATACCCAGCTTTGGGCCTTTAAATTATAAGGATATAACTGAATATATTTAACTGAATTTTTAAAAGAAGGGAATCCTTTCCTGCCTGGCTTTTGTTGCCACAATTCTTGAGTTAGCTCATTCTGTTCTCCTTTGAGCCTGTCTTTGGGATTATACATTGCAGAAGAATCCACTGCTCTTACTCCTGGCCTTAATTATTGATTGAATAACAAAAAACTGTCTATAGAAATCCCTTCTTACCCTTCCTCACTGTCCCCTGGACTGTCTAGCTAATTTTCTGGTCTCCAGTGCCCCCTGGAATTATTATCAATGTATCATCTACTGTGTATGAGAAGTAATGCAGTAGCTCAAACTACCTCTCTTATGAAATGTATTGAACCTCAGATTTTTATCTACTCAATATTATTAAATACTCATCCCTAGTGTGGTAAGAATCCAATAAGGTGTAACAGCTTAGAGCTATTTAATTTATTTCTCCAGGATCGAAAGGGCCACATTTCTCACTGGGTTTTCACTCTGCTTCTCCGACCAGGAGTGATGAGGCCAGTCCTCTGAAAGGAATCCTATTGTAAGAACACCTAAAATAAAACAAAAATCTCTTGAATTTAAGCATAATAATATTTTAATTTGGTTTTCTAAAGCTCACAGTCCTGTTGTTGCAGCCTTTAGTCTCATAAGGCTCCTGTTGAAGTTGTCAGGGAGTTTTGTTTGAGGACTGTAGCACTAGACACTGCAAAGCTATTTAAACCCAAAGGAAATAATTCTAAACTTAAAAAACAACAAATGGTTTGGTAGCACTTTATAGACTAACAAAACATGTAGATGGTATCATGAGCTTTCTTAGGCACAGTCCACTTCTTCAGATGACCAGAGTTTTGAGTTTAGGATGTGCAGACCCAAAATAAATAGGGGAGAAGTTCAACTAATAAGGAAGATAAAATAAAATAATGAACAAAGACCTTATTTAGGGCCAAATCCTGCTCACCTTTTCTCACTGAATAGGGACATCAAATCTAAGGTTGCCTTCCTTAGTTGGACTTATTTCTAGAGATTTCATCACATGAAAAGATTAATCTTAGTTAAAATTAATCTTTCAATCCTGGAGACTGCTGGACAATCCTGGGGTGTAGACAATCCTACTTAAGTCCTATGGTTCTACTTTTATGAAGAAGGTTTGTGTTGTAATCAACAATCAAAATATTGAGTCTGGTCCTGATTCAATTGACTTCAGTGGGAACACACTCCTTGTGTATACTTGTAAAAATGGGCCAAGGATGGATTATTTGATAGTAGGACTTTAGCTTAATCATAGCGTGGTGTCACTCATTCCCAGAAAGACCAAGCCTGAGAGATAGTACTCTCGGGATTAATAAAATACAACAAGGAATATCTCAGTAGATTCTGTATGGTGGCTGCAGTGATCCTTAGGCACACATTTTTGAAGGAAAGTCAAAATTTTTGAGTCTCTAATTTTTTGGTTTCCCAACTTGAGATTTCTTACAAGCACCTCATATTTACAGGATAACCCCCTTACAGAATCTCAAATCAGGTACCAATGCTGGGGCATCAAAAATCACTAGTCATAAGCTTATATCTAAGCATAATGCTTACTATTAATGTCTGGCTCATGGTTGGTATCATATGGAGTGCCCCATGGGTTACTTCAAGGGCTGTTTTCGTTCAACATTGTTATTAATAACCTGGATGAGGGGATGGATTGCACCCTCAGCAAGTTCTTGGATGACATTAAGCTAGGAAGAGAGGTAGGTACACTGGAGAGGGTTCAGAGTGACATAGACAAATTGGAGGATTGGGCCAAAAGAAATCAGATGAGGTTCAACAAGGACAAGTGCAGAGTCCTGCACTTGGGATGGAAGAATCCCAAGTACTGCTACAGGCTGGGGACTGACTGGCTAAACAGCAATTCAGCAGAAGAGGACCTGGGGATTACAGTGGATGATAAGCTGGATATGAGTCAACAGTGTTCTCTTGTAGCCAAGAAGGCTAACAGCATATTGGGGTGCATTAGTAGGAGGATTGCCAGCAGATCTAGGGAAGTGATTATTTCCCTTTACTCAGTACTGATGAGGCCATAATCTGGAGTATTGTGTCCAGTTCTGGGGATCCCTATTACAGAAAGGATTGGGGCCACGTTGGAGAGAATCCATCTGAGGGCAACAAAAATTATTAGGGGGCTGGAGCACATGACTTAGGAAAGGTTGAGGGATTCAGGCTTATTTAGTCTACAGAAGAGAAGAGTGAGTGGGGATTTGATAGTAGCCTTTAACTACCCAGAGAGGGGGTTCCAAAGAGGATGGAAAGAGGCTGTTCTCAGTGGTGACAGATGTCAGAACAAGAAGTAATGGTCTCAGGTTGAAGTGGAGGTCTAGCTTGGATGCCAGGAAAAACTATTCTACTAGGAGGGTGGTGAAGCACTGGAATGGGTTATCTAGGGACGTGGTGGACTCTCCATCCCTATAGGTTTTGAAGTCCTGGCTTGACAAAGCCTTGACTGGGATAATGTAGTTGGGAATTGGTCCTACTTTTAGCAGGGGGTTGGACTCAATGAACTGCTGAGGTCTCTTCCAACCCTATGATTCTATATTAATAGGCTACTCAGAGCAGTATGGGCTAAAGTTACTATGAAGTGCCTAAACATCAATCTCTGATTAAATGTCCTGTACAATGAAACTCCGCACTCATGTTTCATAGTATTTAACACTTTCAGAATACACTATCAAAGTACAATACACAAACTACTTAATACTTTCTAATTAATAAAAGAACGGTGTAAAACTAGTGACATATAGTATTTCTGGCTTTATACAATACATGCACATTCAGATTTAGTTTTGTTTTACAATAATCTTCAGTAAGTTCAGGTTCCTCTCTATAATCTGAAAAACACATCACCATATTTGATGTATAATGGCACAGATTGTATGGACACAATTATTGATCAGGGATTGAATGCACACACACATTGGAGTAGGTGACAGGGCTAATCTCCAGCATTCAGAGCCAAAGTTCTCGGATCCTTAATGAACTGCACCCCCAATTACATGGGTTTCCCACAGACTTTGCTCTCAAGACATGTAGAATGCATGAGAAACAAGTAAAGTCTGTCATTTTAGTATCCATCAAAGCTTTCATCCATGTGAGGAAGTGGCTAATTTGTCATTTCACACTCAAAGAGGCGTGAAAAGCAAAATGGGCGAGGTTTGGTACAGTGGGGGAAATGCTGTGAAGTATGAGACGAGGCAGTAGGCCTGATTTTGATGTTCCTGACACAAGCAAAAATTGGGAGAAAGCCCAATGAAGCCAGTGGAGTTACACTGGGGTATATCAGATCTGAGGGAAGCACAGTGTCTTGTGCTCAGACAAGAAGACTTATTAAATAACAGAAAGTAAAATTAGGAGCACTTTATTGCTCAATCTCTAATTTCTACTTCTGTTTATTTATAGATGGGCTTTTTTTTCTACTTCTGTTTATTTACACATGGGCTTTTTGTTTTTATTTAATTCTAATAAAATACTGTTAATTCCCACAACACAATACTTTGCACAAGACCTTTTAAAAATATAGAATACTCAGCTCTATATAGAATATAGAATACCCAGCTTGAGAAATATCTGCTCTTTCCCCAGTTTTGTCTCTGGTGTAAGAGCATTGTCAGTTTCTGTCTGTCACTATATGTTTCCCACATTGTCTTTTGTCATCAAATTCAGGAGGATGTGTGTGTGTATGTGTGTGCGTGTGTGTGTCCCCTCCCCTCGTTATTTCCTACAACAAACTAAGCTTACTCCAAACAATGAAGCTAGCCAGGGTTTAAAGTTGTTGTGGTGAGTGGAGACAGTCAGGGTAAAATCTTCAGAGAGACAATAGAAGTGGAGACAGAAATCCCATTATTTGTTAACAGGGTTTGTGCACATACCTCCCATGAACCGTTTAGGAAATTTACTCTCAAGTATCTTGCTGGCAGTTTCAATTTGAGTCAACATTTCATTTCAGCACAAGGACTGCAAACTGGTGGCTGCTTATGCCCTAATGAATAAAGCTCTACATTTCCTCCTCTTAAAATGTGATTACATTTTTTATGGAGAAAACGAGTGTTACTGTTAACCTGATACTTAATTTGACTTTTGCTTTGGTTCTCTGAGTTAGCAAATGCCCAGCCATGAACCTAAATATTTGCCCAATGAATAATTTAGTTTACTTCTGCAGCTCTATCATGAAATGGCCTGCATTTATATGGCACCTTCCATCCTTACAAGATCCCAAACCACTTTTACAAATATGTCTGCCTACTCCTGACCCTACAGCCAGCCCTGGGATGGAATGTATCTGTCAATTAATAATGCACTGCAATGTGGAATTTAAATCTTGTTTAAAAATTATGCCAGGGAAGCCAGGGCTCAGCCACCTGACATATTTTATAAATCCGCTTTTCACTATCTAAACAACAAAATTTCTAGGGGGAAAACACACATTTAGAATTACTGCCTTTAGTGCAGTGATATTTACTATAGTATTCCAGTATTCCAGTGCAGTCCTGTACAGACCAATAATGTCTGAGTATAATCTCGGTGAGAAGAATATTAATTAATAGGAAAGATGCATAATGCAGAACACAGTATTTTTTTAGATGTTAAACGGACTTTCTTTAAACAGAATATAAGAGCGACATAGATGTAGGCTCGGCATGTGGGCTGCTGAGATATTCATTGATTTTGCTTTTTCTTCATCTCCTGCATATACTTCCCTTTTGTCCCACCTTTGTTCCACTGCTGCTGCTGCTCCTAGTGCCACATCTGTTCACAGTAGTAAGAACATAAGAACATAAGAACAACCATACTGGGTCAGACCAATGGTCCATTCAGCCCAGTATGCTGTCTACCAACAGTGGCCAATACCAGATGCCCCAGAGGGAGGGAACACAATGTGATTCCTCTTCTGTCACCCACCTCCAGAAAAACAGAGGCTAGGGACACCATTCTTACCTATCGTGGTTAATAGTCATTGATGGACCTAACTTCCATGAATCTGTGGAGCTCTTTTTTAAATCTGTTAAATTCCTAGCCTTCACCACATTCTCTGGCAAGGAGTTCCAGAGGTTGACTATGTGCTGAGTGAAGAAAAACTTCCTTTTGTTTGTTTTAAACCTGCTGCCTATTAATTTCATTTGGTGACTCCTAGGGTGCGTCTAGACTGGCAAGATTTTGCACAAAAGTGGCTGCTTTTGTGCAAAAACTTGCCAGCTGTCTACACTGGCCACTTGAATTTGAGCAAGAGCACTGACGTTCTAATGTAAGAATTCAGTGCTTCTTGAGCAAATACTTTGACGCTCCCACTCAGGGATAAGCCCTCTTGAGCAAGAATACTTGCGCAAGAGGGCCAGTGTAGACAGGCACCTTAATTTTTTGCGCGAAAGAAAGCCCGATGGCTAAAATGGCCATCAGAGCTTTCTTATGCAAAAGCGTCTATATTGGCACGGATGCTTGCGCAAAAGCACTTTTTGCGCAAAAGCATCCGTGCCAATCTATACGCTCTTTTGCGGAAATACTTTTAACGGAAAAACTTTTCCATTAAAAGTATTTCCACAAAATCATGCCAGTCTAGACGCAGCCCTAGTTTTTATACTGTGGGAATAAGTAAATAACTTTTCCTTATTTACTTTTTCCACACCAGTCATGATTTTATAGACCTCTATTATATTCCCTCTTAGACTCCTCTTTTCTAAGCTGAAAAGTCCACGTCTTTTTAATCTCTCTTCATACGGGACCCATTCCAAACCCCTAATCAATTTTGTTGTCCTTTTCTGAACCTTTTCCAATGCCAATATATATTTTTTGAGATGAGGCAACCACATCTGTACCCAGTATTCAAGATGTGGGCATACCATGGTTTTATACAGAGGCATTAAGATATTTTCTGTCTTATTCACTATCCCTTTTTTTAATGAATCCTAACATTCTATTTGCTTTTTTGACTGACGTTGCACACTGAGTGGATGTTTTCAAAGAACTAGCCACAATGACTCCAAGATCTCTCTCTTGAGTAGTTGTAGATAAATTAGCCCCGTCATATTATACGTATAGTTGGGATTATTTTTTCCAATGTTAATTACTTTACATTTAAAAACATTAAATTTCATTTGCCATTTTGATGCCCAATCACTTAGTTTGGTGAGATCTCTTTGAAGTTCTTCACAGTCTGCTTTGGTCTTAACTATCTTGAGCAGTTTGGTATCATCTGTAAATTTTGCCACCTCAACATTTACCCCTTTCTCTAGATCATTTAAAAATAAGTTGAATAGGATTGGTCCTAGGACAGACCCATGGGTGACCCCACTAGTTATCTCCCTCCATTCGGAAAACTTTCCATTTAATTCTATCCATTGTTTCCTGTCTTTTAACTAGTTATCAGTCCATGAAAGGACCTTTCCGCTTATCCCATGATAACTTACTTTCAGGGGCAGCCTGTGGATGTAGGCAACCTCGGCAGTTGCCTAGGGAGCCGCATTAAATGCGGCGCCCAATGATGACGTCACGCCATTGAGGGCTATGGAGGCGGGGGTGCCGATTGCGCATTCCGCATAGGGTGCCAGTTTCTGGCAGCTCTCCTGGAGCTACTTCTGTTTACTTTACTTAAAGCCGTTGGTGAGGGACCTTTTTAAAGGCTTTCTAGAAATCTAAGTATACTATATCCACTGGATCCCCCTTTTCCACATATTTGTTGACCTACTCAAAGAACTCTAGCAGATTAGTAAGGCATTAGTACTCCTCCCAGCTGAAGTTGGGGCTGTGGACAATTTGGATGTAATCCTTGTACCTCAGACATGTGCCATACTCTGTGATGTTGAAATGTAATTTTACAATGGTGTGAATGAATGTGAGATGATGCACTTAGCAGTACTATACCCCTGCATCCTTTCTCTTCAGGTTGCAAAGCACCAGCTGCTATCCCATTTGGATGCTATCCTGTTTGAATGCTCCTTTCCTCAGCCTTTTCTCAGCCTTCAACTGTGAGGCTGGACAAAGTAGAAAACAATGCATTAAAAGGATAGAAAAAAAATTATGTGGGTAGTAGAGGAGACAGAGGGGATATTTGATTCAGGGATTGACTGTGAGATATGTATTATTTTACCTCTTGGTCAACTGCACATAAATATCTTAGATAAACAGATTCATACGCATGCATTTGAATTTCAGAGTTCCACTGTTCAATTGATAGTTCTAATCTCATCAGCATACATTAGAAAAAGGTACATACAGCCTGAGAGGATACAGTCATGAGGGGGTCATACAATTAAACGGACCAAAACAATGATAAGGTGGTCTACTTTCTCAAAGCAAGAGTTGGATAGCTGGACAAATTCCATCAGATTGCAAACTGTTTTTACAACATGTCACACAATGAGATTCTGGTCCATGACTGGGGCACCTCCTCACTACCACAATTCAAGTAGTAAATGTATAGTAATAACATTTAAGTCAACAACTCTGATTCTGATCTGACACTGGAGTGCTGGCTCAAAGTAATAGGTACCTGAGGCAAACATAGCCATCCATGCTGTCAGTTACTTTGCAAATCCGGTAACCTACATGTAATTTGCAAAATTACATCAGCCTCAGAACCCCCTCTCAGCAGTATTGATATATTAGGATAATTGCAGATGGGGAAACATGTATGCTAAGTGATTTGCCCAAGGTCACACATAGACTAAGTGGCAGAGCTGTGAGTAGAGCTCTGACTCCCAATCCCTTGCTCTAATCCCATATTCCAGGGTACATTCCTTCTGAAGCACTGATGTTCCAAAAGGAAGCTGGCACTTCATAGTGTACAGTGTTCTGCTGCCGCACAGAGGCTGCAGAGGAGAACAACAGCAAAGGGACTGTGGTTCAGCTTGATTAGCTCACAATGCAGAATGTGCATTAAGCACATTGTCAGCACCACTGCCTGCATTGTTATTAAGCACAAGGACCCTGCTTAATTATCTTCTCGTGTGGGTGAAAGAAAGAACGAAAGAAAGAAAGAACGAAAGAAAGAAAGAAAATAAATCATAGCAGCATAAAGATGACAATTAACTGAATTAACTGTATTCACAGTGGGTAGACCACACACTGTTATGTGAAAAATCTGTATGCAATTCCCCAACCCTAAATTTTATTTATATATTATTGCTTCCTGCTTCTGCTAGCCAAGTTTGCTACCATACAAGCTGAACCGCTGTTCATCCAGATATGTTCAGCTGCCTGTGAGCCATTGATGACACAATTGTATTAGAGAGCACATAGCAGCTATTAGAGACATGGGGTGGTCTACTGAACAGAACAAGGCTCAGAAAGCTGGGACTTACTGGTGGGTTCTGTGTGGTTCTGCCACTGACATAATATGACTTGAGGCTAAGGGTATGGCTACACTGAATAGTTATTTTGGGATACCTCTGGTATCCCAAAATAGCTACCCCATGTCTACACAAGCTGCCTGTTATTTCAAAGATATTTTTTGAAATAATGGGTGTGCTATTTATTGCACAAGGGATAAGGGATGGCTTGAAAGAGCACTTTATTTTGAAATTTGGAGGTGTGTAAATGTGCCAAATTTAAAAAAAAAGGCTATGTCGAAATAGATTCAAAATAAGATATGCAATTTGCATAGTGCGTATCTTATTTCAAGTTTAGGGTGCTGTGTAGACTCACCCGAAGTCATTTCTGGGCTTTAGTTTCCTCATACATATATTGGCAACAATAATACTTACTGCATCACAAGGGTCAAGTTGGGCTTATTTAATAAGTGTCTGGCTAGTGCTTTGTGATCTTTTGACACCAGACACTACACAACCCCAAAGTTTGTCCGAGTTGAACTAGTTTGGTCATGGTGAAAATACTAGTAAATTTACAGCAGCTAACAGTCCTGAAATAGCAGGGGAATGGACTATGTAAAGTAATAAATCTTTTCCTTCACCAGATTCTATAATATAGGGTACTGTTTCCCAGCCTTTTCAGGTGAGCGTCCCCTATTTGAAGGAAAAAAAAATTACAACCCCCTTACATTTAGGCTACATCTATATTGCGCTCACTTGTGCAAGAAAATATGCAAATGAGGCAAAGCAGTGAATATCGCCACACCTCATTTGCATACTTAATGAGCCACCATTTTTGCGCAAGGGGCTTTTGAGGCAAAAGGAGCCATCTATATGGCTCCTTTTTTCACAAAAAACCCTTCTTGTGCAAGAGCTGTTCTGCCGCTTTTTTCAGGTAGAATGGCTCTTACGCAAGAGGTTTTTTGTGTGCAAAAAGGAGCTGTGTACACGGCTCCTTGTTGTGCAAAAGCCCCTTGTGCAAAAATGGCAGCTCATTAAGTATGCAAATGAGGCATGGCAATATTCACTGCTTCATCTCATTTGCATATTTTCTTGAGCAAAAGAGCGCAGTATAGACGTAGCATTACTATAAAGTAAGAATAAAAAATCATCAATTACAAAGACACATTTATATAAATTATTTCTGCATATGTTGTGTGCTGTTGAGAGGCAATACTAGACCCTGAAAAATACGTCTGTGGTCAGTAAAGGAGACAGATTTTCTTTGGTTTAGAATATAATAAAAATTCAGTGCTTCACAAACTCCACTCTTGCTCTGGTTACCTTTCATGATTCCCTACCCCTGCAGTCCCACAAGGGTTGTGACCCAGCATATAAGAGACATTGACCTGGCAATCTGAAGAAGATAGAGAAATATAGGGTAGGATTTTCAAAACTGGCCTAACTGTTGCCATTAAAACCTCCTGGATTTCAACAGGAACAGAGTTAGACCAAGTGACATTTCTTGAAAATTTCACCTACATATGACATTATATTGTGCGAAGTGATACCATAACATGTGGTATCCTGCAAAGATAAAATATAGAAGAGATCTTTCAAGTTTTTGAAAAGGCCCATTTTAAGGGAAAGTGTTCCCTCGCATTTTGCTATGATTATTTCTAAGGCCACCCAAAGATATAATATTAAGTATCTTCTGAATCAGAAAGAAAACAGAATGTCTCCTCCAACATGCATAGAAGCCAAGTTTATGTATTTAATCAATACAGGCATGGCAGTATAAGGAAAGGTTTTTATATATTACTCTGGGAAAACAATATCTTAACCTGGCTAATTTCATGCAGGCACAGTGGTGAAGGTAGATCTTCAAAAGTGGCATGAATGAGTTGAGTGTGTTGGCTTTTCATACCCGCTCAAGCGGGTCATGCCAGGAGTAGAGATTAGTGTGTAAGAAAATGCAAAGAAGGCTGTGGGTAAAGTTGAGCAACAGGCCAAAAAGGCTGGCACCTGTGGTGAAGCAGTGCAGATGATGAAGTAAGCCACAAAAGGCTCATACCACTGCTGAATCCAGGTTAGAGAGCTTCAAAGACACCTCCTCTGGCTCCCAGGAACCAGAGTTTAGAGCATACTGAGAGCTGCAATGTGCTCCCAAGATCTGTTTGTCAGCTGGGGGTTGCCAGAGCACAGCTTTCTCTCGCCACATCTCTGATTTGGAAGGCAGAGGACCTGCTACATTGGCTTAGGGTGACCAGACATCCTGATATTATTGGGACTATCCCAATACTAGGGGCTTTCTCTTAGGGTACGTCTACACTGCATGCCTGTTTTGACAGAAGCTTTGTCAACAGATACTGTCGACAAAGCCTCTGTCGAAAAAGAGCATCTAGACCATGACCAGTACTGTCGACAAAGCAAGCCGCTTTTTCGAAAGAGAGTCTAGACACTGTCTTTCGAAAAAGCACAGTTTGCATGCAATAGCGCCTTTTTTCAACAGAGTACTATCGAAAAAAGGCGTTATTCCTCGTAGAATGAGGTTTACTGCCGTCGACAAAACTGCTGCATTCTGTCGACTTACTGTCAACAGAACACAGCGGTAGTGTAGACACAGGTATAATTTTGTCGACAAAAGCCCACTCCCCACACATACACACACAAAAACGTGTCCCAATTTATCACATTTGCTATCTGGTAACCCTACATTGACTACACGTTGGGACTCCCCCAGTAAGGGAATCTCCAGATGGACCTTTAAGCTGATTGCACACTGGTTCAAAGAGACTACAGTGGGGTCTCTGTCCTTCCTTTTACCTGACAACATTAAAAGGAAGAACAAAGCTATAGAGGATGTTGAAGAATCTAGAACTGGACAAGTGCTGTTGGGACATGTACGTCTACACTGCATGTTTATTTCGAAATAAGCTATTCCAAAATAGTTATTCTGAAATAGCTTATTTCAAAATAGCATGTCTGCACTGCAGGGAAGTCTCAAAATTAGTTGGAGGCAGCTTCCCTAATGTAGATGTGCTATCTCGATTTAGAGCCGCAGGAGGCACTGGGGAGGAATATCTTAGAATGGCCCTGGTGAGGGGCTTTTTCGAAATAGTAGCAGTGGAGCATCTACACATGCCTTATTTTGAAATAGCTATTTTGGAGTAGGCGTTATTCCTCGCAGAATGAGGTTTACAGATTTCGGAATAAACCATCCGTTATTTCAAAATTATTTCAAAATAACAGAATGGCTGTGTAAACACTCACATTATTTCAAAATAACGCTAGTCATCTTGAAATAACGGTGTGGTTTAGATGCATCCTTAGTCTACCTCTGTACTAATTATTTCCATGCATTGTTTTACACTATTACACTATTACAGCAGCCTTCACGTTCAGTTTGGCACACTATGTGCTAAATGCTGAGGTTCCCACCACTTTCCTTGGGAGCCTATACCACAGGCTAACAGATGCTAAGGTGCTTATGTCCCTTAATCCTAATCCATCTCTACCTCTTTTAATAAATAAAGTTCTTATGCAACGTTCCATTGAAAACTTGGTTATTGATTTATGGTGACAGTCACCTCATCCTTTTCTGTGGCTTCATTGCTCATTCCTTTCTTATTCTCTGATGGGATGAAATTATGGCTCTGATTTCACACATATTGAGACACACTTCGTTATTGTTTTCCCTCCCAGTTTTCTTTTTTTGGTATCCTGTTGATGTTGTTTTACCCATAGGTTCAGAACTCTTCCTGTCTTTCCTCTCTACGTTTTCCCCCACAGGATTCTGGAGTTTCATAAACACCTGGCATTTCATTACTTGGTAGTAGATCTTTAACCTTTCACTTGAATACTTAATTTGTTATTTAGTTCCTGACCTGCAGACATAAAGCATGTTTTATTAAATGCTGAGTATAGTGGAAAGCCTGGTTACATAGGAGAGATCATTTTATTTCTGTCATATATGGTTTCATTATTTTTCAGCATATCATAACCAATAATTCTGCTGCAACTATAGCTAATTTTTTAGCAATTCAGAAGACCAGAGATGCCATCTGATAATATGATTAACTTTAAGCAAGTATTTAAAGTTGAACACAGGAGTGTTTTGTTGAATCAGGGCCAAAATTGCAAGCCACAGACATTAAGCAGTTAATTATGATCATTTGCCCACTTCACTTTTCTGGTATCATGTAGTTGCTTTGATTCACCTTCCAAATATATTGCAGCATGCATGCTATATCTTCTCAATGACATGGAAACAGAGTTTGAGAGCATCTTGTATATTCTTTCAGCAACTTTTAAATAGTTTTTAATTATTGATATAAATTATTAAATAAAATTGCAGATACAAAAGACAACTGAGAAAGAAGTAAGAGTTTCATTTGTATTAATTGCTTCATTTTCACAGCATAAATTTAGCAATAAGGGAAACATGCATTGCCATATGGATGGCAAATCTTGAAACAATAAGATGGAAAACAACTAAAGATTCAAAAGTGGCATGGCATCAGGTTAGGTCAATGTCTTTTGTCCTTTGTGAATGGTATGTTTAGATGGCTCCCTCATTACAAATAATTCACGTCAACTCTTTCACAGTTAAAACATTACACCTGTCTGTGAGAAAACAGTGGCTTTAAAGCCTACCTTCCCTCATTAATCAACATGTGAAAAGCACTAGAGATAATCATGGGTTAAGTGCAGTCACTGAACAAAGGCAGAGTGGAAGAAACACAAATAAGGAGCTTTTACTGAGAATACTCCTTGGCCTTCATTCTCAGTGGCCTATATCATATCATCATTCCATTGAGAAAGTAGATCTTTATTATTATGTGCCATGTTGTTATTGTTACACTGAGAAAAATAATAACTTAATCAAACATTGCTGGAGTGAGAGCTCTTTTTAACAGCTAATGTACTTAATAAAAATCTAATGAAAAATGAAGAATATGCTGGGAACATAACAAAGAAGCAAGGTGGGTGATATATCTTTTATTAGATCAACTTCTACGAGTGAGAGAGAAACAAGCTCTTGAGCTTACACAAAATGCTTCTTCAGTTTTGGGACATAATGTCATTATGTATGATGACAGGTTTCAGAGGTAGCCGTGTTAGTCCGTTTTAGCAAAAAACAACAAGAAGGGAGACCAGTGGCACTTTAACGACTAACAACAATATTACGGCATAAGCTTTTCTGAGTTGCAACTAACTTCATCAGATGCATCAAGCTTCATGAATAGTCACAGAATCTATCTAGAATCACCACTTGAAACTCATGCCCATCAAGTTGTGGCCAAAGACAATAGGCTGTAACCACAAAAAAAACATCAGGAACTTTTTTGGTTCAGGGGCCACTGACCCACAGAAAAATCAGTTGGGGGACACCCACAAGTGAAAAGCAAAGCAAAAAAAAAACCCCACCCAAACCCGAAACCATCATAAACATGGCCCCTGACTAAGAACGAGAAAGACACACATTCCTCTTACACACCAGAACCTAGTTGGCCCCAGGCTAGTAGATTTTATGTGCTCTAGCCCCATGGTGAGGGATCAATGGGGGGGTTTGAGCTCCAGCATGGGCTCCCCAGTGTTTGGGGGGTGGGAGGTCCCTGAATCTCGGGGGCCAGATCCAGGCAAGCCAGGGCTGCATCCGGCCTCCAGGCCTGAGGTTGCCCACCCCTGGACTAAACCAACAGAGACCAATGTATCACTCACCAATTCACTAGCAAAAATGTCAACACTACAAGACAGAGGTAGCTGCCAGATGCAAGTGAAGCCTCGCTCAAACTATGGCAAAATGCAGCATGGGAAAAAATGCCTCCTTGTCTCCAATATGGTGACTGTGGCATTAAAGTTCAGTGTCCTACCAAACACATACCTTGCAAAAGCTTTATCAACCAGAAGGCTATACAGATCAACCCATGGCCAACATCATCCAGTGAACATGGGGAGGGACAGGAGAAAATGTGAAAAAGCTGAAATATGCTGTGGCTTCCCAGTGGATTATCTTCCATCCCTCACGCTATGCAAGGAGTTAAACTATATCAATTTCGGGCCATTGTTTCAAAATATATGGCTTGTGCTGTCCCCTGGAAGGCAGCATGATGGCCTGGCAAACCTGCAGTCACAGGAGACTCTGGGTCAGGGCCAGCCTAAGATTTTTAAAAACGACAGGAGGCCAATGTTAATAGCTTTGCAGGGAGCCCTGGGTTTGCTTTTTGTAGTCCTGACACCTATTATGTACATAGCACAGTGCATAGGAATTTTAAAAAGGAATAAACAAACAGCTGAGCTTAAGCTGCAGGAAATTCAGCCCATAAAAGCTTAACAAACAAATGATGGACAGGCTTTTTTATTAATCCAAGTCACAAAAATGTGCTCCCAAGTCAGTGACTAACCTTCCACATATGGGAACAAACATGATCAATTGCGTGAGCAGAACTAGATACAAAAGCACCAGATAATTGACTCATGACCCACCACACCGCAGGGAAATGCTCTCCCCCTGGCAGCAGAATGACCTGGTGGCAGTTCCCGTACCGCAGGAGATCCTGTCCCCTCCCATAGGCCATTCTGACTGGAAGTAGGATTCCGAGCCATGACCTTAGAGGTGAAATGCAGGAGGCATCCCGCTGGGCCAAAGACTCCCAATCTAGTCTGGATTTTGCCCTTTCTCTCCCCTCAGGAAGCTGTATTGCATGTCATGGACAGAACGTAACCATCTATTTGTAAAGTGAGGTTTAAAGAGCTGCTGAAACTTTCCAGCTACACCACTGTAACTAAAAGTCTGTAAATTCAGTTCCAGCTGCACTGAGTCATTCGTAAAACATGGTATCGTCATCACAATAAGTTATACCTTTAAGACATGCTCTGAAATAACATTCAGTGCTATTAGGAAATATAATGCAGGAAGAGAGAGCAGAATATAAAACTGTACTGGGAAAAGTTGTAGTAAAGTATTGACTGAGCAAAGATCTGGCTACCTGTTAAATACAAGTACCTTATTTTTGTTACATATGGTGTTTGGTCAATGTAAAGTGCATTAGAAAAACCTAAACTTAATATCTTGATTTTAGGATTTTATATGGAGGCCATCCATATGGTATCCAACAGATGGGTAATTAAAGCTAGACCATCTCAATAAAAAGAGCTTGTGGTTCAGAGATGCCAAATATTCAAATCATTGTTGCTAATGGCAGTAGTGAGTGCTCTGCATCTCTTAAAATCAGTCTGATTTATGTAGGTAGCTACACATGAATTTACAGACCTAACTTTAGGTATCCAGTTTCAAATGCGTCTTTATTATTATCCTGTTCCACGAGGAGTAACAGTTAATTCAAACTAAGGACTTAGTTCGAATTAACGTTTCACTGCTGCGTATAGCCGCGCGGCAGTGAGTTCGGGCTAGTGAAATTTCAAAATGGCGACCGGACGGGAACATGCAAATAAAGCCCGGGATATTTAAATCCCGGGCTTCATTTGCAACTCCGGTCGCCGCATTTGCCTACCTAGCTCGAATTAACGAGCTAGTGTAGACATACCCTTTCAGATTTGAGAGGTGTTAAACATTATTATTATTAAATATACCCTCTTCAGATGTCAAATTTGGTTAATTAACAATTTGTGAATCCTTTTGAGAACCTTGGCTAGGTTCTACAGAGATGAAAGATTGTTTTTTTTATAATGACTGCAGCTCATCAAAGCCCCACTTTCCTGTTCCCTGTTCTGGAACAGTTAAGCATGTACATATCTTTATGCATATGCTTAAATCCCTTTGAAAAGAATGGAACTTCAAAAAATTGCTTAACTGTTTTCATGATTGGGGAGGGATGTAAAAGTATACTTAAGTGCTTTTCTGAAGTGAGCCACTAGAGAGAGAGGGTACGTCTACTCTAGCCCCCTAGATCGATCTAGGGAGGCTAATGAGGGCAACCAGAATTGCAAATCAAGCCCAGGATTTAAATATCCCGCGCTTGATTTGCATGTTCCCAGCTGGTTGCCATTTTAGAAATTGACTAGCCCAAAGTAACTGCCCGCATCTACACATGGCAGTGAAACGGGATTCCGGAATAAAGCCCCTAAATCGAATTAGGTGGTAAACCTCATTCCACGAGTACATGTTTGCGCAAGTAAAACAAAAGAACAGAGGGGGTTTTCCGCTGTAGGTATTCCTCCTTCTACAAGGAATAACTCCTTTTTGTGCAAGAGTTCTTGCGCAAAAAGTTGTGTGGTGACAGGCAACAAGGGGGGGAGGGGTTTGCGCAAAAACAGGAAAGAGGAAAAAGCACAGGTGCCCTGGGGGCCATTCTGTGGATAGCTATCAGCGCTTTCTTTCGAGAGAACATCCATGCAGTGTGGATGCTCTCTTGTGCAAAAGTGCATTGCTTTTTCAATGTGCTTTTGCAGTGTGGACGCTCTTTTGTCTCTCTATTGTTGGTTCATGAGCGGATGGCAAATGCATTTATGTAACTCACCTGAGTGTGTCCCTGCTTGTGGATGGTTATGTGAGTGCAGGATCTGGAGGTGTTTGCAGATTTTCACAGCATCACAGTGTGAGAGGGAGTCCAGGTTGGAAAGACGGGACACAGAGGTAGCCCAGTTTCAAGCTGCCCCCTTTACATAGGGCATTAAGCCTGGAGCATGAGACGTGCTAGATATATAAATACATGTATTCATGCTGATGCTCAGTGGTGAAATTCCCTTTGCTAAGCTTGAGGATGTACAAAAGTACCCCAAAATCAGGGCCTGCAGACAGTCCTGTTCTTCTGGCTCATGTGGTGGAAAAACAGCTGTAGCCTGAGCTACTTGCACATAAAATAGATTATCTGACTCCCAAGGTTAGCACCCATCACTGCTCCCCATAGCACATAATTGATGTCACAGCCCTCATATGGCTTCGCACATGGCGACTTTCCCCACAGAGCCTGTATGGTGCTCAGAGTCCTCGGCAATAGAAACCACAACTCTATACAAGGCTCTAACCTCACAAAAATCAGCCATGATTAGACTTTCTCAGTCCTTAGAAAGAAAGGGATCAATCTTATAACTACAGTCAATAGGAGAGTTACTAGTGCCCACATTGGAAGGCCTGGCCATCAACCTTGGAGCATATTTAATAGTTCCTGTAGGACTCTGCTATTTGAACTCAGCTAGAGCTTGAAGGAAAGACAATTCAATCTGTTTCCAATCCAAAGCCATAAGTCACTAAAGACTGGGATGATCACCAAATAGTAAAGCACATTGCAACCCTTCTCTCTACCTTTTTCACTACCACCACAGCTGTGATGACTACACATGTGGAGGAAGTGGTCTGAGATGGAAAATGGCTTCTATGACAGCAAAAAACTCTCTGTGTATCAGTCTGTTGACCATCTAGACAATTCTCTAAAATCAATTGGGTTTTCACTGTGCGTGAGAAGACTCTGTGGGAAATTATAAAGATTGTGAGACAGGTGATATTTCAAGCACAGGTCCCAGACTGCAGAATTAGCTCCCTCAGGAACTAAAGGTCCATTGAAAACTACCCCATTTTCAAGAACAAGGGGCATGTCTTCCACCTGCCTTCGCTAATTTAAACAAAGAGGAACAAAAACATTTAAAAACAACCCCAAACCAAACCCAATCAAAATAAAAAACACTCCACAGTATATATACAATTCTCCTCCTAGGATCTGGAGGAGAGAAAGAATAAACTTCATATGAGAGACGTTCATCAAAGAACTTAATTGGAAGGTTCTCAGATATTAGCATGTTAAGGTTGTATGGAAACTTATAGAGAATGTCTACACGAGAAAATTATTTCAAAATAAGTTATTTCTAAATAATAACTCCTGAAATAAAAATTTCAAAATAAGCATTATTCCTCATAGGTAGTATCCCAAAATAGTTATTCCGCGCATCTATTGAAACAGCCTGTTATTTCTAAATAGATTTTGAAATAACAGGCGGCTTATTCCGAAATCCCAGTAACCCTCGTTACATGAGAGTTAAGGGGAATTTCGGAATAGTGAGTTATTTTGAAATTTGATGCTGTGTAGATAGTGCCAAATTACGAAATAAGCTATTTCAAAATAGCATTGAAATAAGCTATGCAATTTGCGTAACGGAAATTGCATAGCTTATTTCAAGATAAGGGGGTGCTGTGTAGATGCATTCCATGACAAGCAGGAGTTATTATTTCAAAATAACCAGCCCATTATTTTGAAATAATGGGCTTGGTAGTAGGGACACTCTGCTTGTAGTGGGGACACTCTGCTTGTTTTTTGAAATTAGGGAAGTTATTTAGAAATAACTCCCTAATGTAGACCAGGGCATAGAGAGTAGAAGATTCTGAATATATTTTTGCTTGCTGAGTTATTCAATGTGTTAATTATTGGGTGGAAAGGGTGTTACTGGTGTAGTCTGTGTTTTTTTAAATGCACCCAGGAGTGCTTAGAGCAAAGGTTATGTTCTTTCTCTCTCTCTCTCTCTTTTTAATGAGTTTATAAGTCAGAATAAATAAAATAAATCTGCCTGTGATACAGCGCAAATGGCCTCTCTCCCACCTTCTCTATGGCCCAAATGGTGATACCAGAATGCTATGTGATACCTAAGGTGAAGCAAGGAAAAGGAAAACATCTACTAATCCCAGTAACTCCTGCCTTTGAATAGTCCACTGAATTCTCCACAGAGGAAGCTTGCCTTGGTGTCTATAACTCACCTCTTCTCGATGTTCTTCTCCAGAAGGTTGAATATACCACCTAATAGAGGCTTGCTGGGACATAGGAGTGCAGTCCAGAAAACTGAATTAAATTCAATGCCAAAAATAATCTTTTCATCAGCAGTTTCATGACTAATGCCTGGAAAGCAAACATGGACAGAAGATTAACCCTGACCTGATTTTTAAAGCAATGGGAAAATAGACTGATTCAGAACAGATGCTATAGAAGCAAGTGAATTTTCTAAAAAAAGACAAAAGGAAACTTAACTTTTAGCTTAAAATCTAACTGGTAGAATTTAGAGGTGGCTGCTAACTTCCCTCTAACACAACTGTTTTCTAGAGAGGTTAATAAAATCTGTACCACTGACTTGTTTAATTTTAAAGAGATAGAGCCACTGCTGGTGAATTCAGTATTATACCAAGGCTACGTCTACACGGCAGGCTACCTGAGCAAGAATTGTTTTGTGTAAGAGTTTCTGTGCAAAAATTCTTGTGCAAGAGCATGTCCACACTGCCATGTGCTTTTGCGCAAGAGCATCCACGGCAGTGTGGACACTCTCTTGCGCAAGAAAGCTCTGATGGCCATTTTAGCCATAGGGGTTTCTTGCGCAAGAAACCCCTGTTGCCTGTCCACACTGCCTTCTTGCTCAAGAGCTCTTGTGCAAAAGGGCTCATTCCTCGTGAGGAGAGAAATAACTCTTGCGCAAGAAGCCCTCTTTTCCAATGCTTTACTATAAATTTACTTGCGCAAGAACACACATGCAGTGTAGATGCTCCACAAGTTTTTGCGCAAGAACAGCTGTTCTTGCGCAAAAAGCCTGCAGTGTAAATGTAGCCCTAGAGTTTTCCTCTACTCCATCCTCTGTGTACCCAGTGCAGATGAGCAGTGTAGAGGTGAGGTATCTATAAGAGCTGGCTATAGTTCCACCAATTCTGAGAACTGCCATGGACTGCTTTAGCACCCTGTTTACTTTTGACCAGCCTCAAGGCTACGTTAAATCAGTCCTTTTAGTGACTATCTACTAGCCAGAGACTACTGGAGCTTGGTGCGTTCCAGAGAGGGCATTGAACTAGAAGAAGACTTGACTTCTTCTCCAGGCTTTGCCAAAGACTTTGCATGTGACCCTGAAAAAGTCACCTCACCTTTCTGTGCCTTCATTTCCCTTTCCAGCCTCTGTCAGTTTTGCTAATTTAAATTGCATGAACTTCAGAACAGGGCTTGTCTCTTGCACTCTGTTGGTGCAGTGCCTTGCAAAATGGGGCCCCACTCACAACTGGAACTTGTAGGTATTATCATCATATAATTAGTATCTGTTTCTAATTGTTGTTATTATGACTCTGTCATGGTGGGAAGTGGAGTGGCATAAGGCCATCTGAATCTGTTTTACCAACTAACTGCTTAAGCTTGCCATATATTCCATTTTTGCCTCCATATTGGGGCTCAGGATTGAGTTCATGTTAACGCAACATTTAAGTGATTTTGTATTTGTTGAACAAAGACAATTACTTGAATAGTTATTTCTCTACAAAGAGATGCTGGCAACCCTACAGTGCCCCTAAGCTCTGTAGCATATCTCAGATACTTCTGTGTAGTACCTGTGGGTGAATTGTGAGTGCGCAATCCCAGCCCCATTGAAATCAATGGGAGTTTGGCCATTAATGTCAACAGAACTGGGATTTCACCCTGACTTTTAAATGACACCTGCAGTGTCTATGCACAGTGAAAGCCCAGTATAGCATGCAACAGACTGGCCTATGATCTCATGGCAGACAGCCCTACTTTTTGCCGTCACTCACACTGAGTGCCGCCGCAGGCTTCTAACAGCACAGTGGTATGCAAATAATTGGAGATCGATCAAAGTGAGCAGCTTTACTAGATTGAAAATTAAACTCAGCAATACAATCTATACTGTTGTGACTGGGCGGTTCATTTTAATAATGGAATGTAGAAACCCCAGACTGACTCAAGCTTCGCTTTTGAATGCTTTTCATTTATTTGACGCTGCCACAGAAATTGCAGCGTAACCGCAGGATTTAACATGACAGTACACACTAAGTGAACTGCAGCAATTGCCAAGGGAGTGAGCCAGACTTTTTGGCAGCTGGGAGAGAGGGAAGGGAAGGCTCTTGCTAATAAAAGGAGTGTTTAAGTAGCAGGAAGGGTGAACTGGAGGGTTTGGCAGCTGCAGTTGGGGTTTGGGACTTTTGTCAAGTGTATGCATGTATTAGGGGAGAAACAAGGAACATTTCCTGTTTCCTCAGAGGTTTTCTTACTTATTTCCCTCTCTAGATATTCTGCAAGGAGCATCTCACTTATGGTAGGGCATGGGGAATTCACACTAGTTGCCTTATTTCTCCCCTCATCCAGCTTTCTGATGGTGCCTCTCTCTCATGGAGTATGGGGGAGTTGTTTTCTCCATTTACTTCTTTTAAGTTCCTGTGGGTCAGTGAGTCATATTGCTGAATGAGGGCTGAACAGAGAGTAAGAATATCCAGGGATTCTGAGTGCATGGGCACTAGATGCCCAGATATCTCCAGAGCAGAGTCTTAGTTCCAAAGATAGTAAACAGACACACTGATTGTACCCATCTTGTTGGACAAAGAGGCGCAAATACTCACTTTCTTCCAATCCCAGCATTAAGCAACTGGGTCTCCATATTTGACATCTTGCCTCCTGGCTCGCCTATGGGAAAAAGCATTAAAATTGGTAACACTTCAGGCATAATTGCTGGAATTCCATAGCAAAAGGAAGAGGAGCTTGGCAGATGTGGGATTGAAGCACTCCTGCCCTATCATTGGCTATTACAGCTCTAAGTAAATCCAGCCTTGCTCTCAACATGGCATGTGGCACAGAGAGATTTGTACAAATTGCACAAAGAGACAGGCCTGTGGTTTATGAAAATCACTGTGGGGAGAGATCTGCCTAGAAAAGGCTGAGTGCAATCTAATAGTAGAGTCAGCTCCGAATCAGCTATAGGAGCTCTGCTTGATCTAAAGGCAGAAGAGATGCTGTGATCTGGTGGGACCAGATCATCTTAGAAACCAACAGAACCCTCCACACACTATCACATAAACCTGTGAGGTTCAATAGACCATGTTCTTGAGCCCATTTAAGGCCAACAGAGTGTAATGTTGATTACTGAATTTCTAAACCAAGCAATGCTGGAAGAGAGGGTGCTGGTTCAGAAGGAATGGTTTTGAGAACACGAGCAACAGTGCATGGTTTGGGGAACTTTTATGGAGAGATGAACAGAGTAGGGGATTGAGTCAAGATTCCTAGATTTTCTGGCAGATCTGCTAATTAAGTTGCTGTCTATTTCAGGGTATTGGAGGTATCCCAAAATAGCTACCCCGTGTCTACCTCTTATTTCAAAATATTTTTCAAAGTAAAGTGTGCACTATTTTGAAATATTTTTTGAAATAACAGGCGCACTATTTCACCATTCCGGTAAACCTCATTGCATGAGGGATAAGGGATGGCTCAAAATAGCAAGTTGTTTCGGAAATTTGGTGCTGTGTAGACCTTGTTATGATAAATGCACTGGCGCAGTTATTGCTATTCAAATTAAAGCACTGCACTGTTTTCACAGCACTCCCACCACAACATGGACAAAGTATTGTCTGCAATTTACATAAACACGATGAAATAGCACAGCTTGATTTCGCTGGCCAAGAAACTCAATAGGAACCTTTGAAGTCCTTAATGTAGAGTACGTGAATGGATGGATTTTCCATAGGAACTCTGTATACACGTTCTTACCTTTTAGAAGTCAGTGCATATCTGACTTCCATCCCAAGCACAATATAGGTCTCTGGCAAGGCAGCAGTCTGCACAATACTTCCCATAAGTGTGACATCTGTGCAGAGAGAGCTGAACCAATCCATCTCTGGAACCAATGTACAATTGTTGCTGCAAATCAAGCAGGGCGAATGAATTAGAAACATTCTTCAAGCAATTCTTTTAAATGTTCTTCTCAGCACCACCCTCACAATCTTTCAATCTTGGCCCAGATATTCCTGAATGGGAGAGAATTTCACAATCAGTTTATTTCTCAGGGCACTGTGTGCGCTGGCCAGTTCCATCCATTGCAGATGACATGACGGTGGAACTGAAGGGACTGTGGAACAGAAAGGAATAGGATCTATAACACTGCTAAGCCATTGGCATGAACTTAGAATAGCAAAAATCAGCAGAAATCCCCGCAGCAAAAGAAACTTTACTAATAATTTGATAAAGAGGAAGACAGATCTTGATATGCAACTCAAGAGCCTGGAAGCTCATTTCTAGTTTATTTCTCATGTCCCCAAAGGTCATGCTTCAGGGTTTCAGAAGATCACTTGCATAGGTTAGGAAAGGATTTTTCTCCCTCCGTTGTATTTTTTATTTCTATCCTCTGAAGCATCAGGGATGACCATGGCTGGAGATGGGATATTGCATAGGGTGCACTAGGGCCCTGAGGTAGCACTGAGCATTTTTTTCTCTTAGGTGCTTGGCTGGCTGGTTGTTGCTCAAAGGGTTTAACTGATCATTACATGTGAGATTGCAAGGGCATTTTTCCCCACCTGAGACTGGCAGTAACATTGGGGCTTTGTTTTCCTCTGCAACATGTGGGGGCAGGTCTCTTGTTAGAATTATTTGGGTATATCTCACCTAATCATTTCCCTGCTATTGCAGGGACCTCAGATACTGTGCACTTCAGTCTCTCTCTCCTGTTCCCTGTATGTAGCATATAAGGGTGTGTCTAGACTACATGGCTCCGTCAACGGAGCCATGTAAAGTAGTTTACCCAACATAATCAATGAAGCAGAGATTTAAATAATCCCTGCTACATTAAAATAAAAATGGCTGCCGCGCTGTGCCGGATCAGCTGATTGTTGGCACAGCGTGGCAGTCTAGATGCGGATCGGTTGACAAGGGAAGCCTTTGTTGACCGCTCCTGTAAACCTCGTTTCACGAGGCATAAGGAAGCGATCGACAAAGGCTTCGCTTTGTCGACCGATCGCGTCTAGACTGCCGCTGTGCGGATCAGCTGATTGTCGGCACAGTGCGATGGCCATTTTAATGAAGCGGGGATTAATTAAATCCCCGCTTCATTGACTATGTCGAGTAAACTACTTTACATGGCTCCATCGACGGAGCCATGTAGTCTAGACACACCCTAAGAGTTCAGTTTACAGTGGGCTGTAATACTTTGTTTCAATTTCAGCTGTTGGGTTTAGTGTGCGGGTGCTGGGTGGTGTTGGTGGCCTGTGGAATACAGGAGGTCCGACTAGATGGTTTGGTGGTCACTTCTGGCTTTAAACTCTGACACTGACCTGGAATTCTGGATATCTGGAAAACCTCAGGCACATAACTTTCCCTCTCTGTGCCTCAATTCTATATTTAAAATGGGAACAACATCACTTCTTTTCTCCCACCTTGTGTAATTTGTGTATTTAGATTGTAGGCTCATAGAACGGGGACTGCCTCTTGCTCTGTGTACAACTGCCTGGCACTGTAAGCCCTGATCCCTATTTAGGATCCCTAGCAGTGCCACTTGTAATACCGCTACTATTATCAATAGTAAAATAATGTTAATAATTAATAATAAATAATAAAATAATAGCAATGTCTTGTTGAATTGATTGATTATACAGAGTCAAATTTTTGTGGTGTCTGGAAAATGTGTGTATCAACTTCATTCACAAATCCCATGTCCATATGACAAAGGATTTGTCTCCATGACTAATTACCAGTGCGTGCATACAAACTACTATTTGCGAGCAAATGTCAATTTTCCAGGCAAACTAGTTCACACATATACTTTCCAGATGCAGCTTAAGTGGCAACGTTTGAAAGTTTGGCCAATAAGCAACAGATGTCACCAACAAAGCAACAAACTGAATGCTCAAAATACCAAACCATTCATGTGAATTAAACAAGTGTGTGACTTACCTGCTTCAAGGATATCTCCAAAGCTGAGAAAAAAATTGGATGCTGCAAAATTAAGGAATGAGTGTCAGTATAACTGTACTTTTGCATTTGCTTCTATCTTTAATAGAAAATATGACATATTTTAACATCTGCCTAACAAAACAAATAAACTACAGATAATTTAATTGGTTTATGCAGATGTGAAAAAAATAAAAATAATAAAATACAAGTTGGACCTCTCTAATCCAGTACTCTCTGGTCGGTAACATCTGTGGTCCAGCATGATTTTAGTTAGCCAGATGTCCACTTATCATGGGTATGTTATATCATGGCTAAGTTTCCTGCAGTCCCATAAAGTTCATTTACAGCCACAAGTCCTGGCTTTCAGTGTTCTGTGCTGTTATTTAGCTCTAATTTACCCCTAAATGTCTTCTAAGAGCCCAGTAAGCAGTGGAAGTGTTGGTAACGCTGCTAGACAAAATTGACCTCCCATAGCCCAGCAAATTCTCTGGTTTGGCACTGGTCAGGTCCCGAGGGTGCTGGACCAGTGAGGTTCAATCTGTACTTGCTTCCAAAAACACATGCCAGCAAATATTTTCTGCTATTTCCCAGTAGATTTTGTTTACCCAGGAAGATTATAATTCACCATGCACAGAGGACCAGCACCAGGTCTAAAAACTCCATATATGCACTATTAAATGCAGGTTGTTCCTCTGTGCCAAAGGTGAATTTTACCTCCAGTGAACTTAATGGATGTTGTGCCAATGACTATGATAAAAACAGGATGTCCGTAGTATATTATTTATGCTCTAGTACATAACACACTATCTAAGCTTCGTGTTTAATTTTGATGTGGCTCTAGGAATAATGAATGGTTTGCAGCTGCTCTCTCCTTTTCAGTTTTCTGTATTAAAAAATGTAGAGGTAAAATTTGGAAAGTGAAGGAATGTCCGCTGAGGAAACCCCAACCCTTTTAGTGTTAAACATGATATGGCATGTTTGCCCTTGACGTTATGTTGTAAGAATGCAGCAAATTGGTGTGCGTACTGAAACTCCTGATTACTTGGCAGACTCTTGAGCAATCTTGGTATTTTCAAAGTGATATTTATAATTGGTGTTCATGGCAGTAAAAAGAGGACATTACGAGCCTTTAAATGAAGAGGATTCTAATCCTATAGATGATGTATCAAAAGGCACATGGAGAGATTAACTCAGTAATATCAATTTTACAGTGTCCGTACTACTGCTGGGTGAACCCACTGTGCCAGGTTTCAAACTCACTTGACCATTGTAAGTTAGAAAGATCAACTACGACCCCACTGTTCTTGGGCTTGCATTGCACTTCGGAGAGAGTCTATGAAAAAAAGCAGATGGTGGGGAGAAAGGAAAACATTAGAGAAACAATAAGGTGAAAAATAAAGCAGAGTGGGATGCAATGAAAAGGGAACAGCAAGAAACTGCCAAAAAGGAGGAGAGAAACACTTGAATGAAAAAATAAATCAGCCTCAGGCACATTCTATTTTTCATTACATTGGTGTAAATCCAAATCAACTCCACTGCCATCAACACAGACAGTCAGGATTTATGTCAATGTAATAGAGAGCAAAATTTGTCCCAATATAGATACCATTTATGGACAACTCACTGGAGCTGGTCAGACTTAGTGAATTTCTTCTCTATCGGGCATTCTACAAGCATTACCAATCACAAGCACACAATACCCTGAATCAGGCTCCAAAATGAATGAACGAATAAATCTAAATATATATTTTAGAGTGTGCCTGTCTGTCTATGAGTCCGTTTGTGAATTTGTTTGTTCAAGAACTCCTCCTTAACTGTAAGAGCTAGCACCACCAAATTTGGCATGCAGCTTCCTCTTTCCCTAACTTAAACCAAGGTTGTGCCAGGGTTTGGTTGTGCCTGGAAAATGGGAAGTGCCACAAATGGGACTGTTTTTCATTACATGGAAAGGGAAGGGGCTGAGAGAACAGGAATCTAAAAAGGAGGGGGTACATAGAAGAGAGATGCAATACTATAGTAGCCACTGGGGGAAGCTGAATCAACAAAAGAGGGATTAGCATGACTGGGGCTCTGCCATCTTGCTTGCCTCCAGACTGGGGAAGTAGGCCTCTTACCCCAAACTTGGAACCTGACCGGGGGGGTGGGAGGGAGGGTGTAGGATCTCGCCACCATTTGAAATAGCGGAGGGCTTATTTCAAAATTGGTAAACCTCATTCCACGAGGAATAGCGCCAATTTCAAAATTGCTATTTCGAAATAAGTGCTGTGTAGACGCTTATTTTGAAATAGGGGGGCCTCCAGCCCTTCCCAGGGTGCCCTCCTGGCCGCCCTGGCCACAAGGTAACTTCTGACCTGATGCCCTGCCAGAACCAGTTCCGGCTGACCTTAAATGTGATTCAGTGTCCAATCAGTGTGAATGCATTCGAAACAACTATTTCGAAATTAGATATTTCGAAATAATGCTGTAGTGTAGACATACCCTATCACTTTCCTAATGAATCCCAAAATTCTATTCACTTTTCTGACTGCCACTTCACATTGAATAGATGTTTTCAGAGAACTATTCATAATGACTCCAATATCTCTGTCTTAAATGGTAACAGCTAATTTAGTCCCCATCATTTTATACAAATCGTTAGAATTATATTTTGCCATTTTATTTCCCAGTCACCTAGTTTTGTAAGATCCTTTTAAGCTCATCACAGTCTGCTTTGGATTTAGCTATCTTGAGCAGTTTTATATCATCTGCAAATTTTGTCACCTCACTGTTTACCCCTTCCTCCAGATAGATCATTTATGAATATGTTGAATAGGATTGGTTCCAATATGGACCCTGAGGGGACACCCCTATTTACCTCTCTCCATTCTGAAAACTGACCATTGATTCCTACCCTTTATTTCCTATCTTTTAACCCCATGGGTCCTTGCCAGAGGATGTTGTGAAGACTAGGACTTTAACAGGGTTCAAAAAAGAGCTTGATATTTTCATGGAGGTTAGATCCATCAATGGCTATTAGCCAGGATGGGTAGGAATGGTGTCCTTAGCCTCTGTTTGTCTGGAAATAGATGACAGAAGAGGGATCACATGATGATTACCTGTTGTGTTCACACCCTCTGGAGCATCTGGCGTTGGCCACTGTCAGCAGACAGGGTACTGGGCTAGATGGACCTTGGGTCTGACCCAGTATGGCCGTTCTTATGTTCTTATGCTCACGACAACATACTTTGCTTCAGAGGCTTTGGTGAAGGACATCATCAAAGGCTTTCTGAAAATCTAAGTACACTTTGTACAGTGGATCCCCTTTCTCCACATGCTTGTTGTCCCCCTCAAAGAATTCTAAAACATTGGTCAGACATGGTTTCCATTTACAAAAATTTTGCTCATCTATGTGTCTGACAATTCTATTCTTCACTATAATTTCAAACACTTTGCCCTGCACAGAAGTTAGACTTACTGGCCTGTAATATCCAGGATCATCTCTAACGCCCTTTTTAAAAGTCGGTGTCACATTAGCTATCCTCTAGTCACTTGGTACATAAGCTGATATAAAGGATAGGTTAGAAACCACAGTTAACAGTTCTGCAATTTCACAGCTGAGTTCTTTTCAGAACTTTTGTGTGAATATCATCTGGACCTGGTGACTTATTCTTATTTAGCTTACCAATTTGTTCCAAAACCTCCTCTAATGACTCTGCAATGTGAGATGGTTCCTCAGATTTGTCACCTAAAAAATGGCTTAGGTTTGGGAATCTCTCCCATATTCTCAGCCATGAAGACTGATGCAAAGTGTTCATCCTCCTGAATAACCTTATTGTCTTTGAGTGCTCCTTTAGCATTCTTCTCATTCTGTCGCTCGACTGGTTGTTGAGCAGGCTTCTTGCTCCTGATGTATTCAAAAAAATTGCTATTACTTTTTGAGGTTTGGGCTACCTGTTGTTTAAATTTGTTTTGGCCTTCTTAATTATATTTTTATAATTAATTTCCCAAAGTTTTGCTGAACATAAACTTTCCTTTCTATTTTCCTTACTAGGATTTAGCTCCTAATTTTTAAATTATGTCTTTTTATCTCCCACTGTTCCTTTTACTTCATTGTTAAGCCCCAGTGGCACTTATTTTGGTCCTCTTACTATGTTGCTGGTTTTTTTTAAATGTGGGATATCCATGTAAATTGAGCCTCAATTAAGATATCTTTAAAAAGTTCCTATGCAACTTGCAGGGATTTCACTTGGCATTGTACTTTTTAATTTCTATTTAACTAACCTCCTCGATTTTGTGTAGTCCCCTTTTCTGAAATTAAATGCCATAGTGTTGGGATGCTGTGGTGTTTGCTGACAGAGGGATGTTACATTTGACTATATTATGATGACTATTTCCAAGCGATCAGCTATATTCACCTCCTGGACCAGATGCTGTGCTCCACTTAGGACTAAATCAAGAATTGCCTCTCCTCTTGTCCACTTAGGACTAAATCAAGAATTGCCTCTCCTTTTGTGGGTTCCACAACAAGCTGTTGCAAGAATCAGTCATTTAAGACGTCGGGACCATGCTGAGCTGACATGTACTCAGTCAATATGGGGATAGTTGAAATCCCCCATTATTACTGAGCTTTTTACTTCTTTAGCCTCTCTAATCTCCCTGAGCATTTCACAGACACTAGTCAGGCTATTGGAAATATATTCCTACTGCTCTGCAGTCACTCGCCATGTCATGAACATTCGAGTTATGAACATCTGCACATACAAATTCTCACCTGCAGCGTCAGTAGAGCAGGCCAGGGGCACAGGTGGCAGTGAGTGGCGTGAGTGCAGGCTGGAGGACTGCAGCCAGCACTGTCCCGTGGCTGCTCTCCCCCAGCCACAGGCTCAGCAGGGTCTCTGGCAACCCCCAACCTCATCCCCTGGCCTCCAACCCCCATGGAGGTGGTAAGTGGCACGCGTGGGAGATGCAGGACCTGAGGAGCAGGAGGAAGCCCTGCAGGTGGCAGGAAAGAAGCAACAATTTAAACAGCAGTTTTGTTGCAAATAAATTCCTGCCATAATAGTACAGGGAAGGGACACCACAGCTGTGTGGCATTTAAACAATTTGGGGATTGCAATGAGTGACACCCATAACAATGAAGCCCAGAGGAGAGATATGCCAGAAAAAGGCCCTTTGCAACGCTCACATTCCACTTGGCCCTAGCAGGGGATGCAGGAGCTGCATAAAGCTTTGTGCAAGGAGTTGTGTGTCTTCCCAACAGAATACAGCACACACTGGATCCAAGTAACCACAATTCTTTTGGTTCTGCTGCTAGCCATACCCAACACTCCCCTTGACACCAACATTCTGAGCCATCATGTTGACACACAGGGTGTAGCTGTCATTTTGCATAGCCACTCCTTCCCATGCCTCTAGATAAATGTCACCATGCATTAATTCTCCTCCTTTTCTCTGATGGGGTGAGTTATTTTGCATACTGCCTTAGCTTGATTATTTCCACAGACACAGACCTGCAGGGAGACAGGATATGGTTGCTTAAGTGATTCCTGTAGGTATCCCAGTACAGTATGTAAATATCAAAGATGGACAGGTTTTAATTTCTATTCTCTTTCCATCATAGCAACAGAACAGGGAAAAGAGAAACAAAATACAGACACTTCAGCTACTCTTTACAACAAACCAGTCCTTTCTGCCCTCCAATCTCATATGTCACTTGTTCTTGGTTAACAGACCAACACAGAACAATGCGTTACTACAAACTATGAATTCACTGAAAAACACCACAGTTAGTTGTTCAATAAACCAGAACAAACTATTGGACTGTGCACGTTCCTCCAAAACAAGCTAAACTTCCCTCCTTTATTTGCTCTTTTATTATCCTAGCAGGGCCACTGGTGCTCTTTTCGTTAAGGCTTTGTCAGCACTTCTATTATAAAGCCTCATTTTTAGGGATTTATAGTTTTGACTACAGTAATTCACTACAGGCTTAAGCTTTAAATTTCAGGCTTGAAACCAAAATCAAATGGTTTTGCAATTTAAAAAAGGAAAAAACCTCAGTTTTTCTGTTCAGATTATTCTGTTTTGCTACTGTATTATAAACCAGTTAGGACCTGATCCACAAATATAATTGAAGATAATGAATCTGCAGTGGGATTTGGAACATCTATTAAATAATTTCCATGCAGGTCATAGGCTCCAATTCATAAAATGTATGTGTTTAAATCCCATTGCATTCAATGAGACAGGCACATGCATAAAATTAATCTGTATACAATTAGCATGTACCACCCTGTGAACATAGGATACCTCCCCTAAGAGCTAGATTCATAAAGACACTTAGGTGTGGTACAAGCCTAGAAATAACTCTGTAGCCTGGTGGTTACAGCAGTTATCTGGGAGGTAGAAGAAACAGGATTTGCTCCCCCCCCCCGCCTTTAAATTATTTAGCCACAATGGAACAGCTTTAACAGAAGAGACTGAGGGAGTCCCCTGTCAGAATATCTCAGATTCCTATTTCCCCCTCAGATAAAGGGAAGAATTGAATTGGGGGTGACTCCCAGATGAGCACCCTAACCCAAGCCTGCCAATGTGTGGGGAACTGGGGAGTGGAGAATGGGGGGACAGTTGCCTTATGATTCAGTGATTCAAAGGGGCCCAGGACTGCATCTGCAACTGCTGCTACAGTAGCAGTAGCAGCAGCCAAAGCCCCGTGCCCATTAAATTGCTGCTGGAGCGCCACTGAAGGGCTGGTTGCCCTCGGCCCCACCCCTTCCGGGAGTGCAGAGTCAGCCCTCCCACCTTGCCCAGGGGTCTGCAGAAGCTGTTGGCTCCCCTATCCTAACCACTAGGCTTAAAGTTTTGAGGAAGCGCCGTCTCCCATCCCACCCCAGTGTTTTGCATAAGCTTTGCTACAGAGGCTCAATCCAGCAGGCAAGATCTGATCACACTTACCAGATCAGGCCTAGATGATGAGTTAGGAATAAAATTGCTTATCTCCCCTCAATTCATGCATTGCTCTGAGGTTTAGGCATCTAGATGTCTGGCATGGGGTTGCCATGCACATGTTCAAAGATGGAAACAGAGCGTAAACAACTTTTATTGCAAAAATTTAGGTACTAAGTGACTTTAGCTGCCTGCAATATTTAGGAGTAGCTGGGAAGGGCTTTGTGAATCACAAAGGGTCTTGATTCTGGAATTTAGATGCCTAAAGTGGCAGTAAGGCACCTAAATCCTTTTGTAATCTAGCCCTAAGTTAATAATTTCCTGGTTTCTAGAGCAGTGCAGGCTGAAAAAAAAAATCAAGATGGTAAGTGCTGTTTTTCACATTGCTTTGTTTAAGCAAAATTGACCTTTATGTGGAAGTTAATTCAAATTTCAAGGATGCGACTTGGTCTAATTCAGTTGGACCCTGTTGTATAATTTGTTCTCATACCTCTTTATTAATTCACCAATGTGTGCAACCAACTCTTATAAATATGTCAATTGCTTGCTGACAATAACAATTGGGTTTTTTAAAAGAAAAGGTTTAACAATACCCTTGTCCAAATAAATCTTGCTGTGTGGTCTTCTGCCACTTTTGTTGACAATAACCTACTAATTCGAAAGTTCAGTGTTATTGAAAAATATCATAAAACCAACCCCTTGTGATTTAATAAAACATAAAAGAGTATTTATGAAAGATCAAAAGTTCAATGCCAGTAAAAAGCAACCAAATATTACATGGCTCGGTACTATGAAAAATATTTTCACATTGTCTTCTACAGCCCACTCATTTTTACTGGCTGGACGTGGCAAAATGGTTTGATGTAAAAAAATCAGCTATTAATTGTTACGTTCACTGTCATTTGTCAAAATAACGGATGCTAACAGTTTCAAGGCACCTGAGAAAAACTTGCTTGAACATTGCGTGAAATACATACATGCTCAGCAAATAAAGGTTCTTTGTCTCTCTCAGAAATTTGCCTGCATAGCATTCATTGTCTTACTACAATATATAGGCAACGTCAAGTATTGTTACTTAGAGAAAAGCACTTTTTGACAAGTTTTGAAACTAGAATTAGCCTTACAGACTATTCACAGGTCTGGAGTTTTTGAATTGCAGTTTGTACACAATCTCTTTGTAAATCATTTTAAACTTTCCTACTTATGCACTAATATGCAATGCAGACCATTAAAAGGTTAGGGGAGAGAAAAGGACAGAAATGAGGAGCACTGGGATATGGCATTTGGCTGGTTTTTATGGAGAAAACAAGCACTAAGTCATTTTAAAGGGCATATGAAATAAGATCTTGGAATGACAGTCACACTATTCAAAAGAGTCTGCATCATAAAATGTATGCTGGTTCCTTATTCTTCATTTAAGTCATACAGACTTATACAATTTTCCCCAAACCTGGGTTCCTTAAGTTAGGGTCCTAAATCTGTGTGTAAGCACCTAAATGAAAGTGAGCTGATTTTCAGACTTTCAGGGCATATACTGGTGCCAGTGAAGTCAAGGACAACTGAAGATACTGAACACTTCTGAAAAGTCTGTGGTGAAACAGAACCATGAGTTCTATTCCCTGGCGTTTACCTACCCCAGGTGCCAGACTGGTTGGAGCCAATGAGTTTACATTATAAGAATGAAACTCAACACACAGAAGCAGCCAATTCTTTTGTCATTGGCTGGTCCCTAAGAATTCTCCCCATGCTAGGAAGTGGTCCTTTAAGAAGAAAATCACAGTGAGTTTGGATTTTTAGGTGTTACCTAGAAAGGCCTTGTTTGGTCAGCTGCTGATGGAACCAGCAAGACTAGGTCCTCCAGCAGCTAGAAAGTCGGGAGCAGGCAGAGACCAATCAGAGTCCAGATGGCCACATTAAAAAAGGTTCATTGTGCTATCAAATGGTTGTTTTAGGTGAAGCTATGAGAGGGGAGATAGAATCTATCCTCTTAGTTAACCCAAGAAGCCAGACTTGGCCAGAGCCTGTTTTCTGACTGCAGTTTAAATTAATGAGAAACTTTTGATTTATTTTGGGGTGTATAAAATTGTGAGACAATGCCTATTCATTCAGGCAAGCTGGTAAGAGGAAGACCATGTGCCTGCAGACCTTCAGGAACTGGGTGAGGTGACTCTCCTAATTGGACTAAAACAGTTCTCAACCTAATTACCATTGTGGGGCTCATACGCAGATCTCTATGTGTCAGTCAGCAGCACCCACACAATAGATAATACCTGTGACCATGTTGTATGATACTGGGCAGAGAGAGTGTGAATCAACCACGTTTTGTAAAGTAGTCAGGACTGTTCTGGGCTGTTGAGCATTGCAAGATAATTGTGAATCCCTGAGCTCAGTGTTTAAAGTAGCTTGGGAAAAACACATCTGTGTGAGGTGGGAAGGGGATGGTCTATGCTAATCCCAGCTAAAATAAATGTGGCACACAACAGCTCTGTGTCCTGGGTGTCTCTTGCCTGGAGCTCATCTGAGGCATGTGTGAATGAGCAGTGACCTTTGGCTGGCAGTAGAGAGGGCAGCTGGAATAGAGGCTCAGGAATAGAGGTTCTGCTTCCAGTCAAGCTCAGAGCACCAGGCACCAGAAGCATCCACTCAGCCCTATATTGGGCTCAATAATGGGGCACTGTCCAGGCCAGAGAGGATCACTGATGCAGAGAGCATTAAAGCCCTGTAGCAAAGATTGCATGAGAGGAAGAAAGAGCTCCTTTCCATTCTGCCTGCTGTGGCAGCCAGGTCCCTACATGTCTGCTCCCACAGTCAGGGCCTGGGGAGATCTCACCCACTGAGCCATGAGGATCCTAGCTGGGAAGTCACCATAGGACACATGGCTACCCTGCACCATTTTTTCCCCCAGGGTATGTCTACACTACAGAGTTTTGTCAGAAAAATTGACATTTTTCTGACAAAACTTAAGGAACGTCCACACTGCAATTGCGTTCTTCCACAAGAAAATCGAAAGAACAGAGGGGTTTTTCCAGCATTGGTAATCCTCATTTTACGAAGAAGAAGCCTTTTTGTGAAAGAGCTCTTTCACAAAAAGGCGTGTGTGGACGGAGAAGAGGGAGTTCTTTTGAAAGAAGAGAAAAGAGGTGCCCTGGTGGCCATTCCATCCATTGCAATCACAGCTTACATGCGAGAGAGCATCCATTCAGTCTGGATGCTCTCTTTCAAAAAAGCAGATTGCTTTTTCGATGCACTTTTGCAGTGTGGACACTCTGTTTTGGAAGAAGTTTTTTTTGGAAGATCTCTTCTGAAAAAAGCTTCTTCTGAAAAAAGCCTGCAGTCTAGATGTAGCACCAGAGATGGGACTAACAGGGCCGTCCTACACTGAGTATGAACAATAGACATGGCCAGCAGGGGACAGGCTGGTGGGTGCTCTCTGTTGGAAGCAGCCAAGTGTGTGCTAAGTCCAGAGCATGATCATCCCCCCAAGAGGCAACACCTAGCTGTGGCTAGTAACAGAGCATGCACCCACCATTTCTCCAGGTGCAGATGCCCAGAAGCCAGGAGGCAGCAGTGCTCTCCTGGCAGAGGCACTCTCAGTGCATCCTGCAGGGCAGGGAGGACTGCTTTCCCTTCCATACCAGTAAGGAGCACTCCACAAGGACTCCAGAGTGCCATCTCCCTCTCAGCTGGCCCTGTCCTTGTCCATGACAGGATTTGGTAGTGAGGCAATTGGCACAGCAATCTTTGCATTTTTTTAGCTCACAGCTGGACTGCAGATGTTTGCCAATTGCTCCACAAGTACCCGCGGGCTGTGGTTGAAAACCAGTGGGCTAGAAGAATCCTCCAGAGATTGGGTGTGGTAAGAATGAAGTGCTCATTAGCTGTTTGAAAGGACTTGGGTGAACTCCACTTTGGGCAGGCAGTTTGGCAGTATGCATGCGAAATTCAAAAGAACTGAAGGGGTGGGTAGGGATTTTTGGAATGGGAGCCAGACCATAAGACTTAGTAGTGCAGCATCACAAGGCTTAGAAGGGACATCTGTGAGGACTGTGTTCCAGGGACTCTGCTGCAGGTTTCCTTGGATTTAGACTGCACGCTCCCACACCCCTCAGGAGAAGTAGGGCTGCCAACATTCTATTTGCAGCAGCCCGAACATCTTTCCTGGGTGTACAGGCTTTGGTGTGGAGCCAGAAATGAGGGGTTCACAGTGTGTGAGGAAGCTCTGGGAAGGGACAAGCAGTAGGAGTGTAGGAGGGGGTGAATGTTCAGGCTGGGGGTGTGGGCTCTGGGTTGGGGCCATGGATAAAGTGTTTGCCACATAGGAGGGGATTCTGAGCTGGGGCAGGGGTCTGGAGTGTAGGGGGGGGGCTCTGGGCTAGGGCTAATTCAGGAGTGGAGGGATCAGGGCTGGGAACTGGGGTACAGGAGGGGATGTGAGGTCTGGAAGCAATTTTAGGTATGAGAGGAGGCTGAGGGCTGGGGCAGGGAGTTGGGGCATGGGAAGAGGTGTGGAGTACAGACTTCCAAGAGTTAATATGGGGCTCAAAGCTGTGGCACAGGGCATGGGGAGCGGGCTCTGGGTGGAGCTTACCTCAGGAAGCTCCCAGAAGTGGAGACATGTCCCTGCAGTTCCTAAACAGAGAGGAGGCCAAGGAGCTGTGGGTGCTGTCCCTGTCCACAGGTGCCATCCTTGCAGCTCCCTGCAGTTCCTGGACAATGGGAGCAGCAGAGACAGTGTTCAGGTCAAGGATAGCACGTGGAGTCCCCCTGGCATCTAGGAGCCAGAGGGACATGGCTTGGAGCCAGAGAGTGAGCCAGCCTGCCCCACTTTGTCACAAACAGACTTTTAATGGCCCAGTCAGAGGTACTGAGCAGAGCCAGCGGTTCCCTTTTAAACCAGGTGTTCTGGTCAAAAATTGGACACCTGGCAACCCCATGAGAAAATTAGTATAACTGCTTCAGGTTGTGCAAATTGTACACTGTCATTTCAGAGACTCAACAGATATTTGAAGGAAACTGTGGGCCAAGACGCAGTGTTTGGATACCATTTCACAGAGTCTGAGAAAGGTAAATCCTCCCAGGGAAGAGCCCTGGGAGCAGGAGTGTATGTGCATAATTATGTTTTTTCATTTGAATTTGTGACAGTAACAACTATTAAAACTTGGGTAACATGTTCCTCCTTCCCCAAAAGTGTTGTCTTTAAAATAGCAGCCTTTGACAATATTCACGATTGTTTCAAATGTTACATTTTCCTGGAGGCTATGTCTTCACAGCAAGCTGTTATTTTGAAATAATGTCAAGATGGAGGACTTCTTATTCCGATTCCTGTAATCCTCATTTCACAAGGACTAAGGGAAGTCGAAGGAAGAGTGTTCTTCCTTCTACTTCCTGCTATGTAGACAGCATCTAAAACCAAATTAAGCTATTTCGACTTCAGCTAGGCAATTGACACATCTTAATTTGACTTTTTCCCTGCAGTGTAGATATGCACATAGAGATTGTGTCTCTTTCAATCAGGGAATTTATCTCTATGGCTATGTCTACACTGCACCATAGTTTGAAATAAGATATGCAATTTGAGCTATACAAATTGCACATCTCATTTTGATCTTATTTCAAAACAGCTTATTTCATAATTTGACGCTGACTACACAGTGCCAAATTTCATAATAACCCAGTATTCTGAAATGTCCCTTACTTCTTGTGAAATGAAGTTTACAGGGACATTAGAATAGCGAGCCTAAAATAACAGGCTTGCTGTTAAGATGCAGAATACCTATTTCGGGATACTCCGGTATCCTGAAATAGTGTTGTAGTGTAGATGTAGCTTATGTCATTTCCATAGAAATACAAAGTCCTGAAAAGACTAAATTCGGGTCTGTTCCACAGCAGAAAAATAAAATGAGATTTAGAAAGGGGAAACAAAGATTATATCTGATACTAGCATATTGCCTTGTACATGCAGAATACTTCGTTAATTTGGACACTATAGTTGTAGAGGACTGGGGTAAGCCAGGGAGTCATGAACTAAAAGAGCTTAATCCTGCTCCCATTGAAGTTGATGAAAAAAACTACTATCAAGTTTAATGGTTCAAGGCTAAGCTGAATATTTTGGTCCAGTTTTAGTAATTGCCTTTTTATTGATCCAATAATAAATTCTGCTGCAGAATTAAAAGCTAAAATGCATGTGTGTTCTAGTTTCTTTCCTGTCCCTGGAATTATATGGCAATCCTTTGTCATTCAAAAAGGTCCTTCATTCTGGAATTCTGCAACAGAACTTGCAGCTTGAAATACGCTTGCAGTGGAAGCCTAAATGGAACTACCAGTTTTTCATATTAACACCTCCAGGAGAATGAGCTTCAGAATTACTGAGAAGGATATTTTCACATCATAAAAAGGACTCAATCTGAATTTTAAGCCAACCTTTTCTTTTTAAAAAATACTTCTTTCCTCAAACTTTATTTTATAGAAACAGATGAACATAGCTCTGACTACAATCTAGTCTAATATCCTGTCTCTGATAATAGCCAGTACCAGTTGCCTCAAAGGAAGATGCAAGTAATCCTGCATTACAAAATTATAGGAAAACATATTCCTAGGGGAGGTTCCGTCTTTCCTCCAACTGATTACGGGTTGGTTTATGTTTTACATTTTTAGAACAAGTTGGTGCTGAGGTGAGATACTAGTGATTAGTGTACTAAGGAGCAATCACAATACACTGTTCCAAAACAGGTATTGTGACAGAGAGAGATTTTTAGGAAGAAATTTAAAGAATAATGGTAGATGGCACCAACATTGATTGCACATTTGTCAAATTGTCCTTGTCTAGTGTGGTAGCCTTCAAGGGGCCCCAGGAACAGCTAACAGTCCTTACGTGGTGTCAGAGTATTCGACACAATGAAAATAATCTGACTTGTGGCAAAAGATCATAACAGGGACTTCAGACTTGAATCCATTTGGAAGATAACGGTGTCAAAGAAACACTACAATAGAAAATAGCAATTGCCAAAACTCTCCTTGAAACTCTTCTTTGCCATGAAGCCCACAATAAACTTGACCATGTTGACCAGTGTTCTTTCATTGTTTTATTGTACTCCCCTGTTTGTCTGTGTGCATCCATCGGTTGTCTCTTGTCTTAGAGCATGTCTACATTAGGAAATTATTTCAAAATAACTTATTTCAAAATAATAACTCACATAATCATAATTTTGAAATAGCATGTCCACACTACGGGGAAGCGTCAAAATTAGTCCGAGGCAGACTCCGTTAATGTGGATGCAATACCTTGACTTAGAGCCCCAGGAGGCACTGGGGAGTAATTATTTTTATTGACTCTGGGGAGTAGTTATTTCAAAATAGCAGCAGTCCAGTATCCACACTGCCGCTATTTTGAAATAACTATTTCAAAATAAGTGTTATTCCTTGAAAAAAGCAGGAGTTATTATTTTGAAATAATGGGCTTAGTAGTGTGAACTCTCCTCTTGTTATTTCAAAATAAGGGGACCAGGACCAAGAGTGTAAGCTCTATGTGGCATGAACTTTTGTTCTCAGTTTGTACAGAGCTTCTGACAATTGAGTGCTGACTCATAAGTGCTATGATAAATTATGCTTCAGACCCAATGTGTGTCTACTCTAGTATCATGTCTCCAGCAATGGCCAGAACAAGATGCCCTTGGAAAGGTGCAAGAAACTCACATTAACTCGATATTGGATAATAAGGCTCTATAAAAGGTCCCACCCCTAACCCCTAATAATTAGAGATTGGTGTAATCTTGAAATTAAAGGGGGGTTTTATCCATCCCATAATATAGGCTTTACCTTTTCTCACCTGTCATTCTTCCTAAAACCAGATACAATGTAAGATTCATTGATTCCATGGCCTCAAGGGACAATTGTGACAATCTAGTTTAACCTCCTGTATAATACTGCCCCAAAATAATTCCTGGGGCATAATTAAAAATATATCCAATCTTTATTTAAAATGATCAGTAACGGAGAATTCACTATGACCCTTGGTAAGACATTCAAAAGGCTATTAATTCTCACTTAAAAGATGCTAAATTAAGAAAGAAAAAGTCAGAGACATGTTAGCCCAAGAGTGCATAAGAAAACTGATAGCACAGCTCAATTCAATTGAGACATGGAAAGATAAGATAGCATTTTTTCTCATTATCCATTTTACGCACATAAGCATCATAGGAAATTAATGATGAAACTTGATTATCAGTGGGTTTCAAAAGCACAAAGCGATGAAGGTCAGACATTTCCACTAATTTTGGGTGTCCAATTAAAGATGTCTAAACTGTGACATTTCAGGGTACTTAGTATTGCGTAGCACTTTATACGCCCAGAGCTGAGTTCCCCTTGACCTCAACTGTTAGAGCACAGCACCCCTCAGTGTTAACTAAGTGACTTGACCAATGCCATGTAGGACATCTCTGTTGAGCCATAAGTTGAAGTCAGGTCTCTCAAAGACTCCTTTGCAGCCATATCCACCAGACATCCTTCCTACTTTGTTATGTATTTACCCATACATTTCTCCAAACATACTGCTCAGAAACGATATATGAAATATGTGATACTTTAAAAAAATTACCTAGTTTCATCTCACGGACCATCTGACATGAAGCTAAATTAACTGTAAATATTATAATTAAAATAGCCCTTAAATCTTTAACATATTAACTCTATTTAAACTATATCTAGTTCCATAGCAGGATAACGTGTTGCATGCTCAAAGCCCAGTCTGTATATATACCACATATATTCTATGTACATATGAAATATTTTTGATCAAATATAAGGGAAATATTATTTTTTCCACATGACTTGGTTTTAACATACGGGATTTGTGTGTTTCTGTGGTGGGCATAATACACAAAGTTAATGATAGTAGGTTAAGCTCTGAAAGCCACGAAGAGGGAGAGGCACATGTTCAACTGATTTTTTACCTAGGAATGTCTGAAAGGTCACTGATGTTGAGGAGATTTCAGAGATTCCCAAACCTGCATAAAGTTATTCCTCTCCTCCTCACTACAGAAATCACCTGCTGTGCAATCTTTAGTCAGTGACATGGGATGGTAGGTTTTCCTCTTCAGATGTGACAGTGACCATTTCTGTCAATAAAGAACATGGGTGTTTTTCACTGGCCATAATATGCAGGAGCCTGAAACAGGTGGTGAGTTAGATTTCCTTTGCTTCATCTAGAACTATGACTTGCTCTGTGACTATAAAAAATTCTGTGAAGTGAGTAGGTGCATATTTTGTATAGGGCTTGGTTTAGGGTTGCTACTGTCAGGGGATGTCTCACAGTACAGAGTTCGTTTATAGGGTGGATTGCAATTAGGGTTCACAAAGTAGTTTAAGTTCTGTACTTGTAAGTACCTGTGTTTGCCCGTGGTTGGTGGAGTTGGAGAGCTGACCCCAGGCAGGCACAGCGGTTCAAGGGGCTGTAGGCGATGGAAGGGAAAATTCCCTTCACCGGGGCAAAGCTTGATGTTCTTTACTACAGACAGTGATGGGGAAATTAAGGGTACGTCGACACTTGCACCCTAGTTTGAACTAGGGATGCAAATGTAGGCGACCAAAATTGCTAATGAAGCAGGGATTTAAATATCCCGTGCTTCATTAGCATAATCTTGCCCACATGCTATTCCGATCGCCAGCTGATTCGAACCAGGAAATGCGCTCCGGGCCGCATTAGTTCAAATCAAACCCCTTGGTTAGAACTAACGTTACTCCTCAAAAAATTTAAATCCCCGCTTCATTAGCAAATTTCAGTCGCCTACATTTGCATCCCTAGTTCAAACTACGGTGCAAGTGTAGACATACCCTAAGTCTGGTTGATGCGCATTTGGAGCTATAATACAATGGTACAGATTGAACCTCTCTAGTTCTGCACCCTTGGGACCTGCCCAGTGCTGAACCAGAGAATTTGCCGAATCATGGCAGGTCAATATTGTCTAGCAGCAATACCAACACTTCCACTGGTTACTGGGCTTTGAGAAGACATTTAGGGGGTAAATTAGAGATAAATAACAGCACAGAACATGGAGAGCCAGGACTGGTGGCTGTAAACAATCTTTATGGGGCCACAGGAAACTTGACCTCCCCCATGATAAGTGGACATCCGGCTAACTAACATCATGCCAGATCATGGATATTGCTGTACCAGAGAGTGCCAGATTAGAGATATTGAACCTACATTGTAATGAACTGGATGGTGTACTGTCTCAGAGGGGTAGCTGTATTAGTCTATATCTGCAAAAACAACAGAGTCCTGTGTACTGGATTGTGTATTGTTTGACTGTGTGTCACAAGTCCTATAATGCTAATAGCTAAGGAAGATTCTTTTAAACTTAAGTGTTAGAGGATGATGATTTTAAGCAGGAGACTCTTAGTTTTATTTCATTGCTGCTGTGTAGGTCCAAAGGGCCATTATAGTGACATCTGAAAGTCTTTGTTTACCATTGATTTGCTGTAGTATTGCTGAGTGGTGTTAGTTTATTACCCAGTAGTACACCTTACCTAGCTGGTGTGATGAATCAGCAGAAGGCTTTGTGATGCCTCTGCTAATGGTGATGCTGCATCAGCTCAAGAGGCTGTAGGGGATGGAAGGGAAAATTCCATGGCAGTTGGGAAGAGACAGTCACAGAAGGATGCATGGGGCACTGCAAAGAGTAGAGCATTTTAAGGCAGAGGTGAAATTGTACTGGAATCCATCAAATGTCACAGGTATTAGCAGCTGAAATGATTCAGCTGTGTTAAAACTAACACACTAACAAGGAACCATGTCAAGTCAAGGTTTGGTACCATGAAACACTGGGAACCTCACAGAAGAGCTGTATGTGCCTCACACATTGAGGTAGATGACTCCACATGCATGTTAATGACTGGAATCCCTACCACGACTAGTGCTGTCAAGGAGAACACCTAGTATCATGAATGAAGAGAAGTTTGCCTCAGAGAGGACAAATCAGACAATGGGATGATGTAGAGTTATGTTTCTGTCGATACATTGCTTTGCTGTATATAATCCTGACAAAAAACATCTCTGACTTAATGTTAATGCCCCACGTGACAACATTTAGACACTTTTCTTATGAAACTGCCTACCAGCTTAATTAACTAATGTTGGTAAAGTACTTTGAGATCTGCTGAGGAGTGCAGCGGTGTACATCAAAGTATTACTAATATTTTAAAATCTTAATCAAGAAAGAAGTGTCTGAGAAAAGAAACAATGACCTTGGTCTCCTAGGTGGGTCTGGGGAAAAAAATCTTATCCAAAATTCACTGGAGTGTGTGTAGGACTCCCGCTGAATTCAAAAGGCCGTGGATCAGACCCAGTATTGAAATGGGCTACTTTAGCAAGTCTCCCCAGCTGGTTTAAGAGGGAATTCAGATTGTGTGAGGAAGTTTTCCTTTTGGTCAGCCCTCTCCAAAATGTCTGGAGAACTTATTCTCACCTGGGGGATCTTGCTCCCACTTACTAATTTGGAGAACAGGAAAAAGGAAATTGCACACTAGCAGGGTTTACCTTAGACAATGGAACAATCTCATTATTCCTTAAATATACAAGCTTCCATTTTTTTACAGTACCTCTCTTTTCATCACACACACACACACACACACACACACACACACACACACACACACACACACACACACACACACACAGAAGGTAAATAAACATGAGAGACCTATGGCCTTATTACATTTTGCACAACAGAGTGCAGCTTTATTGGGCTTTATTGCATCTTGAAAAGATTAAGTGCACCTGCATGTGAAGAATCCTCATCCATTCAGATAAGCAGGCAATGGCGCCTTCTTTATTAGAGCGCATTCAAAGGAGACATTTGACTGGATTGTTTTATAGCAACAGTAGTTTAACAAATGACAGGGCCTGTAATTTGTGAGGTGCACTACTGCCATCCAGTGGTTAGATTCAAATGTAGCTGGGATGTAGAATGTTTCTTTGGACTATATGGTGGAGAAAATGCTCAATAGGAAATTTGCATTTCTCTTCATTTTAATTTTTGCTCTGGGTTTTTGTGAATGTGCTTTTCTTATCTTTCATACTATGTTCTGTGCACAGGTCTGGGAGAAAAGTGTTCAGCAAAGATATTACCATCAGCAATTGTAACTGTTTGTTATTTCAGAAAAATTGCATAAAACTTAAACTTTGTTCTAGCTTTTGTGTGAACTGATGAAGCTGTTATTTCCTCCTAATATTTCCTTCTGACTGCATGTAATTTAGAGTAAAGGTATCTTTAAAATAAAACAGAAGGATTAACAGCTGAAACTATAGTGCTATGTTAAGATACATACCTTATTTTAAAAAAGGAATAGACATCTATGCACCTCATCCAATGGTCATTGCCGTCAATGGGCTTCAGACCAGGCCCTAAATGAACAGGAAAGACATTTGAAGTTACACAGCACATGAAAATGGTATGTATTAAATTCCATTAATCCGCCAGGGACAAGTGGATCAATAAATAGTGTTAGTAGGAAATTTCCCTAATGTATATCCCTTTGCAGAGCTACCCTACATCCATTAATGTTTCAGACTAGTCTGATGGATCTGGGGGCTACCATAACTGCAAGTCACCTTGTTACACCTCTGCCTCCAGTGTGACAGAGTCTTGCCTGTGTCTGGGTCTTAGCTCCCGAATACAATCAGCCTTTAAGCCACTCATGCACACCCCTCTGTCTTTGCAGGTTAACAATAGGTGCACCCCAATCCCTGTGTCCCTTTGAATCATTCCCCAGTGATATCCAGCCCCTGACACTAGGTACTCACAATTATTCTAGATCCTTTGTACCCAAAAGTGTCATGTACCCCAGTTTGCTAGCTTAAACCACTGCTCTTGTAAACCACACAGCACTAATGAGCACTTATAATAAAACACAAGGACAGGGTACTGTTTATCTAATAAAGGGTAAACACTGACCTAGACATGAGAGAAAATGATGGAAACAACTGTTTATAATACAAAACAAAAATAATAAAATGAAAACTAGGCCCTGCACTTATTAATAGTTACCATTTCCATCTAATGAAATAGTTCCCTCTCTCCGCAAAGTTCAGTCAATTGCAAAGTTGGCTGGTTTCATAAGAACCAGGACCCAACCATTCATGAAAATACCCCTATTCCTCAAGGGGGTCCTGCAGTGAATGGATTGTCAGGATCTCCCCTTCCTCTGTGTTATACTGAAACATTCTTTTGTTCTGACTAATCTTGTAATGTTCCTTTTTTTTACCTTTAAGTAGTTTTGATTGTTTGCAGTTGACTGTGATGATTTTCAGTTGAAGTCATAGCATTGTGCAAGGCTAAATAACTGAGTCTCGCATTGCCTCTGTGGCTAACTAAGGCAGAGTGTCAACTATTCTTTCCCCAAATGGGCCATCACCAAGTCAGGTTATCCCCTGGTGACTAAATTCTACTCCCAGTCTATATAGCAGACTTTCAATATAAATATATTATTCTTTAAATATTATCTGTGCACGTCAGGATTATGAACTTTGTCAAGCTTCTACCTTTCAGTAGATATCCTTCACATGTTACTTTTTCTCTTGTAGAACACGTTTGGTGCAGTGAGTTTGTCAGGTCTGAGATGAGAGTTGTTTTCAAAGAACAGGGACTTCTGAGTCACAACTACCTAAAGGTTTTGTCTTGTGGTTAAGGCATGAAAATAGTAATTTGTTCCTTGGATAACTTGTGCCTCCATTTCTCTGTTTAAAACATGGATAATAAGACTTACCTGTTTTATAGCCATGTTGTATGACTTGATGTTCTATATAGCCTATATAGCCCTTGCAATGCTTTATAAATGGTAATGTAAGTCCAAATACTACTAATAATTTCAGATAGCTCCAGTGATGATGCATCAAGTTGTTTAGCTTAACACAGAGGGTATGTCTACACAGCAGTGTTATTTCAGAATAACTGATGTTATTTCAAAATAACATAGTCCGTGTCTACACTACAAGAAGTTATTTTGACATAATGTCAAAATAATGTCGAGCTGGAGGACTTCTTACTCCGACTCCTGTAGCCCTCATTTTACAAGGAGTAAAGGAAGTCAGAGGAAGAGTGCTCTACTTTGTACTTCCTGCTGTGTAGACAGTGCCAAAAGCCAAAATAAGCTAGTTCAACTTAAGCTACACAATTAACATAGCTCAGGTTTCATAGCTTATTTTGGCTTTAGCCCTGTGTGTAGACGTGCCCAGAGAAATTTTAATGGTGACTTGACCACAGTCTATAAATGCCTAAATGTGGAACTTATATAATGGAAGGCTCTTCAGACTAGAAATAAATGTGAAGAGTTTTAAGAGTGGTAGAAATGTACTATTAGGATCATTTTGAATCATGATTTTTTTAAATTAAATTTAATTGTTTGATTAAATGGATCATAATCTGTCCCTAAATTAGAAGATCTCTGAAAAGATTTCTAAGGAAATATAATTCAGAAGTATAAAGCTATTTTGTACTTTATATAACTTCCCCGGTGTGGTATTTATTAAAGATTTATCTGAGCAATGTGTCATCAGAAACTTTTGCACCTGGACTTCAGGACAGATTTGGAGTATGTATTTTGATTGCCCAATAGGAAATCAGTGGTGTTCTACTTATTGTTCTAGAGCTTAACAATATTTGTCATGCAGCTTTTACACTTGTTGTGTCACTTACATATAATTGTGCTTTGAGGGTTATAGTACCCTAAAATTAGGATTCAGAGGGTAGCTGTCGAGTATCAGAGGGGTAGCCGTGTTAGTCTGAATCTGCAAAAGCAGCGAGGAGTCCTGTGGCACCTTATAGACTAACTGAAGCATTGGAGCATAAGCTTTCGTGGGCAAAGGCCCACTTCGTCAGACTCCTCACTGCTTTTGCAGAGGGTAGCTGTGTTAGTCTGTTTCAGCAAAAACAACCAGGCATTCAGTGACACTTTTAAGATTAACAAATGAATTAGGGTATTACACATAGCCCAAGAGAAAAAGCCCAGGCTCCTACTGAAGCCTAAAACTCAAAGCAACATATACACAAGGTACGGTTCAGAGTTTTGTCGGAAAAATGGCCATTTTTCCGACAAAACCTGAGTTACGTCCACACTGCAATCACGTTCTTCTGAAAGTAAATTGAAAGAACAGAGGGGTTTTTCTTGTGTTAGTAGTCCTCTTTCTACGAGGAAGAAGCCTTTTTCCGAAAGAGCTCTTTTGGAAAAAGGTGTGTGGAAGAGGGAGTTCTTTCGAATGAAAAGGAAAGAGGAAAAAAGCACAGGTGCCCTGGTGGCCACTCCATCCATAGTAATCACAGCTTAAATGCGAGATAGTTTCAATTCAGTGTGGACGCTATCTTTCAAAAAAGAAGATCAGTTTTTCGATGCACTTTTGTGTATGGACGCTCTCTTTTGGAATACATTTTTTTGGAAGATCTCTTCCGAAAAAAGGTTCTTCCGAAAGAAGCCTGCAGTCTAGACATAGCCACATTTATTTTAGCTTGCTCCCACTAGCCAGTATACTTGGGGTGGGAGGCTTGCTCCCAGATGCAGTGTAGACATATAGGTTTGGGAGGAATCATAGAACACTAGAACTGGAAGGGACCTCGAGAGGTCATCGAGTCCAGTCCCCTGCCCTCATGGCAGGACCCAGTACCATCTAGACCATCGCTGATAGATGTCTATCCAACCTGCTCTTAAATATCTCCAGAGATTCCACAACCTCCGTAGGCAACTTATTCCAGTGTTTGACCACCCTGACAGTTAGGAAGTTTTTCCTAATGTCCAACCTAAACCTCCCTTGAGACACTGGAAACACAGGACAACTATCCCTGTAACTGTGCTATCTTGCTTTAGGTGCAAATGGCTTGTGTAAGAGACAGGCTGGTGCAATAAACATCCTTTTACGTAGCTGCCATTTCCTTGTGAGATCTAGGAGCTGCTACAGCCCCAGCAGAGAGCAGGGAGGCAATATGGTTCCTGTGTGGGTGGGTGATTTAATAGGCCAGGAGAGACTAAACCTCCCCTAAGCCAAGCCCTGGTCCTGCCCACACTCTGCCCTTTCCTCCAAGCTGGTGCCCAAGCTGGCAGGAGCTCAGCTTTGCCACAAGGAAGAGACCAATGGGCCAGCACTGTGAGTAGCCTTGTGGTGGTGCCAATTGGCTGGGGACACCAGTTGGCTAGGGATACAGGCAGGGCAGTTTGGCTGGGGATCCTCTGGGCACAGGAAGTGGGGAGCACTCAGGACTCCAGAAGATAGAAGGTAGGGGCAGGACCTTGGGCGGAAGGGACAGGATTATGTGTCCTCTATGGTTTCCTGCAAGAGACATATTGCCTGGGGAAAAGGGAGCCAGGGAACCTGTTCAGATGCCCTTTCCCTTTAGGAACTGACTTCTGTACCATTTCTACCTCAGTTAAACAGCACCTCCCTGCAAATCTACTTGTCTATATTTAGCTACGTCTATGCACTCCTCTATTATTGGTCTCTTTGTGTTAATCGATCAACAACACACACACAGGTTGAGAAGTAGGTGATTGCTCCTGGGACTGCTAGATAGTGTTGCGGCCTCTCACTTTCCCATTTTCTGGATTAGCTGAATTTTTGATGATCTAATCTGGCCCTCATCCCTATTAGTTCAGATTATGGGGTTTTGCTGAACTTACCCAGCCCTCATTTCTGTAGCGTCTGGATCCTAGGGCAAATTGAAAGGAAGTTCCATTAAGAACCATTCCATGGGAAAACCTACATTGGGGTAGCATCTGTGAAACAATCCAGATGTGTTCTTGACATGAAAAGACATTCAAATATACAAGTGACAATAAAAGAACTGTTTGTCTCTGGATGAAAAGAGCAGCTGTAAAAACACTAACCTTTACCTCTCAGGGGGTTGTTACAGGTAAGTTCAAATATCATCAACTAGCATGTCAGATTTGGTCATTTGCTTTTAGAGATTTGCCTAGCCTACACTTTACTCTTGTGCATTCCTATAGTCATTATTTATTATTTCTAGACTAGTTGAAAATCTATCTATCTATCGATCTATCTATCTTAGAGTGCATTGACTCTATGTCCGTCTTCGAGTCTGTTTGCTGAAGAACTCCTCCTAAGAGTTATGGCCACCAAATTTGGTATGCAGCTTTCTCTTCTCCAAAATTAAAGCAAAGTAAGGGTTTGGTTCTGCCAAGACAACTGGAAGCCATGGGAAAGGGACAGTTTTCCATAACATGGGAAGACTGAAAGTACTGGACTTGTTTAGTTTAGAAAAGAGAAGACTGAGAGGGGACATGATAGCAGTTTTCAAATATCTGAAATATTATTTGAAATCAGCTTTTTTGGATTTTTTTTCTGAAATAGCTTATTTTGAAATAGCACATCTACTCCACAGAAAAGCCTCAAAATTAGTCCGAGGTAGGCTTCCCTAATGTGGATATGCTACCTCGAATAAGAGCCCTAGGAGGCACTGAGGAGTAATTGCTTTGAATGGCCCTGGGGAGGAGCTATTTCGAAATAGCAGCAGTGAAGCATCCACACTACTGCTATTCTGAAATAGCTATTTCAGAATCAGCATTGTTCCTCATAGAATGAGGTTTACAGATTTTGAAATAAGCCGTCCGTTATTTTGAAATTATTTCGAAATAATGGAATTGCTATGTAGACGCTCGCATTGTTATTTCAAAATAACTTAAATTATTTTGAAATAACTGTGTTGTGTAGCCTCACCCATAGATTCTAAATAATTTGCCTTCATTTACACCAAAAGTATGTGGCATGGCTGGAAATCAAAGCTTGATCTTCTGTTACAGTCTTATACCTTAATGAAAAGACCAGTGTTCCTTTTGCAATGATAGTGATTGTACCCTATTGGTGGGCTTTGTTATGGAGCATCTCTTGCTATGATATATAGTCACTGTTCCATTGATTTAGGTACTGATGTACTAATTTTAATTAGTAATTAAAATTGGTGTATTGATAAATAAATCTATTCCCAGTGCTAAAGTCTAATCAAATGTCCTACTTTCAGAAATATCCTTGTAACATTTATATTTAATCTTGGAGTTCATGACAGTTTTATTTTTGTTTTTGTTCCCTATTTCAGTTTTATATCCTTGTTGTAAGGTGGTAATGGAAAAACATTGGAATGCCACCTGTCTTTCGTATTTCTCGAAAGCTTTTGATCTGTTCATCCAGATGGTTCAATTTGCAATGACAATTTTTGTGTCAACTTCAATTAACTTAAGCTATTTCATGGTGGATCTAATTATTTTAACTTTCATTAAAAAACCCACACAAAATCAACAAGAGACTTTAAATCAAACACAAAATGCAATAAAATTGAAATATGTGATCATAAAGTCCCAATGCCATAGTCCAACAGAGAATATTAGACAAGCATGTTGGTTTCTTGTGGATTACATTCACTTTCATTGGACATATTTTCCTAATTATTTTGCTTCTAATAATTATAGCAGTAAATTACACAATTTCTGAAAAATTAACAGTGCCTGATCTAATAGCTATACTTTAATATTATTTACAGATTGGTTTTCTATGAATGCAGACATTATGTACCAAATTTTGCTATTGGTACATCAGTGTAAATGAAGAGTAATTCCATAGGCTAATTTATATCTGTATAGATGAGAATGAAATTTGCCCCTATTTATTATTAGCAGGGGTGAATATTTTGTAGCTGGTTGAGAATTTTCCATTAAAATGTTTGTGGACAAAAATCACAGTTTTTTCAGAATCAACTTTTTCTAGGAAAAAAAACAGATTCGGGGTATTTTGTTTCAAATAGTGCTGACCTGAAATGAAAAATTTCAGTTTGTCAGTATAAATCAAAATATTTAATTTTGGGTCACTTCAATATTAATCTTCATTGGTGTGAGAAGTCATGGTGCCTCACGTGAGCTGAAGTTCAGATGCTTCATGCCCAATCTCATCTATAAGCCACTCTCCCTGACTAGACTGCATCTCCCTACATGCCTGCAGTGAGCCCAGGTAGATTTTAACTTGAGGGGGATGGATTATTTTGGGCTCTAGGAAAGGCATCAGACATTTATTTTCTATGTCCAGGCTGACAGAGAAAGTGAGGATGTCGGCATAGTTGCTAATAAGGAGAGACATAATGGAAAACAACTCAGGCCTGGTGGTTAACTAGATTGGCTACCAATAGTGTACTGTAACCAATAACTGCCAGGAGATTTACAAGAATATTCTGATATGTACATTCAAGTTCACCAAAGAATGCCATGGGCATTCTTAAATGAAATCCAAGAGTCACACTGGTCATTTTCAGTGTGAATTGCATGCACAGACCATATAAGGAGGTATGTATGTATACAGAAAGTATGTTATTAGATGCCATATCACAGTAGAGTGGGAGAAACTGTCAGTGAGGAAATGCTTTCTACCCTTTCTCTCTTCAAGAATATAAAATAAGCATTGTAAGTTAATACAATGGACTTTCGTTTAGATAGGCAGTCAACAGACAGTTGCGAAGTCAACAAGGAAGCAGAACACTGGTAATTAAGCCACATGGTTATCCTGTCTCTGGGCACATCTACTCTACCCACAGGATCAAGGGCAGTGATTGATCCAACAGGGCTTGATTCATCTTGTCTAGCATAGAAATGATAAATCAACTGCCCAGTGCATCAGCTCCAGAACTCCACCAGAATAAGAAGCATAGGCAGAGTTGACAGGAGAGCATCTTCCATCAACTCACCACAGTGAAGATACTGTGGTAAGTAGATCTAAATACATCGACTTCAGCCATGTTATTCACATAGCTGAAGTTGTGTATCTAAGGGTATGTCTACACTTGCACCCTAGTTGGAACTAGGGATGCAAATGCAGGCATTCGAAATAGTCAATGAAGCGGGGATTTAAATATCCCGTGCTTCATTAGCATGATCTTGCCGGCGTGTTACTCCGAATGCCAGCTGTTTCGAAAGTGAAAGAGCACTCTGGGACGCGTTAGTTCGAACCAAACCCCTTGGTTCAAACTAACGTTACTCCTCATTTTTTTAAAGTCCCGGAGTGCGCTTTCACTTTCGAAACAGCTACTCCTCATTTTTTGAGGAGTAACGTTAGTTCGAACCAAGGGGTTTGGTTCGAACTAATGCGTCCTGGCGTGCGCTTTCACTTTCGAAACAGCTGGCATTCGGAGTAATGCGCCGGCGAGATCATGCTAATGAAGTGCAAGTGTAGACATACCCTTAGATCAAAGCCTGCAGTAATATAGACCAGGTTTTTGAGTACAGACAGTGAACTTTGGGGATATAAGTAGAAGACAAAAAAGACACCTCTTTATCCCTTACCTAGAAGTAAACGGGCCATGCATTTTATTCATGGAAACAGAATTCCAACTAACTTTGACTGAAACTTTGCAGAGTTGTTTGGGGTAAAGTAATTTGCTTTAGACAGAAGGTTTGTTTGTTAAGTTTAATTTCTAGAAAACATTTTATTTTTATTTTCTTATATGTAACTTTGTGTTTGTTAACCCTTAATCTCTGCCTCTTGAATCTTTGGTAATAAACTTATCTTTATGTTCACTATAAATATATCTAAGTGGTATGATATTAAGCCAGCTGCTGATCGTGAATTGAGTCAGACAAGCTGGTGTGTGCACTATTATCTTGGAAACAGCACTCCTGAAACTTCTGTGACTCTTCAGTGGATAAGGGGCTGGATAGTACACAGAAGTCTCCAAAGAGGCTGGGGACTAGAATGCACTTGTTTTTAACCTGCAAAGCAAAGTAAGGTCTGATAGATGTTGGACAGTTTAAAAGCTAGTGATGTCAGGCAGTTGGCACTCAGTTAAGCACAAGCAAGTCTCTCACACTGAAGGGTAACAAGGTTACTCACAGGCCTGGGTGCTCCGAGAACCATCACGTGGACACAGCGTTGTTCAATGACTTAGGTTCTCTGCAGTTGTTATTGAGACTGTTTTCTACTTCCCTGCAATGAAAGAGGCTGCCATTGTAAACAAGCAGGCATTGTAAAAAGGGTGCCCAGTACTGAAGAATTAAATTATTGTTCATAAAAATGAACGATAAATAGCATGGCTGGAGCCAAGAATAGGCCATGATTCCAAAGCCCATTAAAATGAATAGAAAGATGACTCCTGTTGAGTTCACTAGGCTTTGGATCAAGTCCATGGAACAAGCAGGAGATGGCCAAGCTCCCTGGGCTGCTATGTTAAGGGCCACTCCTGTGATTTCCCCTGGAAATGTTCTTAAGTCTGGCTTGCATTGATGATGATGAAGTTGTACAGGTTGAAACTCTCTTAACTGGGATTCTCTGGTCCAGCAACACATCCATGATCCAGCATGGATGTTGCAAGGCCAGAGAGTCCTGGTGGAGGGCCAGCAGCATGGATTCCTGCGAGACCGTAAAGGCAGTGGGCTGCCCTCAGTAAGCTGATGGCAGGGCTTCCTTGCACATGGCAGTCGGGCTGCCCAATGGGGTTGGGAGACCTGGCGTGAGGCTGCCTGGTGAGGCTGAGAGCTGCAGTAGCTTGGCGGGGCAGGGAGCCATGACATGCAGCTGCCTGGTGGGTCCTGGACCCCCAGTGTGGCATGCACAACTACATGGGGGGTTCCAGAGCCACAGCAATGATGGCTGACCAATGGGATCAACAAGGTAGTGGGGCCAGCAGGAGGTAGTGAGCCAGCCAGGAGGCCAGTGGTCCAGATATCATCTTCCTAAGTCCGGCAAAATCCCTCATCTGGGACCAGTCAAGTCCTGAGGGTGCCTGACCAGGGAGATCCAACCTATACTATCTATCTCATATAGTATTGTTTAGACATTGCATTGAATCTATGATCCATTGTGCTGTAACTTCTGCTAAGGAAATCAGATAAGCACCAGGAGGGAACCATCATTGCTACCCACAACCTAAAGTTGACTTCTGCTTGGTTATGATGCATGGCTGCGTGTAACTTTTCACAGGGAGCTGGCCTCCTTTAGTCAACAGAATTTGTTCTCATTCAGCCATTAATATATAAATCCAAAGACATCTTTAGGGATAAGGTCGAATTAAGATACACAACTTCATCTACATTAATTGCTTTGCTGAAGTCAAAGTATCTTAACTCGACTTTTGGTCTATCCACACTGCAGGAAGTTGAAGGGAGAACACTCTCCCTTCAACTTCCCTTACTCCTCGTGGAAGCAGGACTCCAGCATCGACCAGAGTGCCCCTCTCAGTTTGAATTAGCATGTCTTCACTAGACCCTCTAATTCAAACCCTGGAAGATCGACAGTGGCTGGCAGCTTCAATCTTCTCTGTAGTGTAGACATACCTTAACAAAAAGCCATCAGAATTCGTTTCTTCCTTCCCTGGTGTACTAGTCCTGTAGTGTAGAGCACATGATGCATTAGTAAAGCAGACAGGAGTAACAGCAAAAAGTATAAGATGTTAAAAATCTGACATAGACAAGATGGATTGTCTTGTGGTTAAAGCATTGGCGTTGAGACTCAGAAGATCTGGATCAATTCCCAGCTATATACAGACTTCCTTGTGTATAGCTTGGATGGGTCAAACGATTGCCTCATACCACAGTTTCCCATTTCATAAAACAGAGATCTTTCAACCACTGCTTGCTTGTGTTATCTCTTTAAATTATAAGATCTTCAGGATGGGATCTGTCTATTAACTTGGTGCGTAAAGTGCTGAGCAAAACATGGACCCAGTCACAAGAGGGGCCAGAGGATGCTACTGGAATACAAATAATAAAGGTTAATGTAACATAACTAGAGTCCCAAAAACAATGAACTAGTGAGTGGGATTATTCTATATCTGCTGTTGCAAGAACTGTATGATTTTTCTATTCTGGTGATTTGTCTTGTGTGTCTTTGTATATTTGTTCACTTTGATGTTGGCTTTTCATAGCAGATTTCCTATGAGGGCTTAAGATTTCTTTTCTTCATTCACTGGTTCAAACTACAATTTTTCAAAAATTGCTATGGAAAATCTTCCTTAGCTGAGATTTAAGATTGTGTGTGGGCCATATAATTGAATAAGAAGGGCCTTATTATATACAGCTCAGTTTGGAAGAGATCCCAGAGGAAAGAAAATATTAAATACAGTGGAAAAACACACCATGTGGATGCTATCAATGTAGCATGGAAAATAGCCAACTAAAGTGGGGAAATTCCCACTCAGAGGGGAAACCAGTAAGCAAATTTACATTGCTGCCAACACCAAATGCCGGCCAGCACATCCTGTAAAGTAAAGTTGGGTGATGTGGAGATTACATTGTAAAGAGAAACCTAAATACATCTTTTTTCAGATGGGGGCAAATATGTAAAGTTTCTGTTGAAAAAACCCCCAAAAGCATCCCAGAAACATGGTCATATAGGGAGATTACAGTAGCACATTCGCAGCCACCCCCCGAGGATGTACATCATCAATAGCAACTGAGGGCAGACTCTGTTACAACAGGAGAGGCAGAGTGATGTATGGGACTGAGCAGATGGGTAGAACTCTGCAGCTTTTAAGTTCTTATCTTTGCTCTTTTATTCACTGGATACGTGGCCTTTGGCAAACCTCTTAGTTCCCTATCCTCAAAGGTACCTAATTCCTATTGATTTCAAGGCACTGGGAGCTACATTTGAGGATCTGGGCCTTAGTCTTCTCCTTGTGTAAAAACTCTCAATCTGTAAAATAGGAGCAATCATGCTATGGCACAGAGAAGGTGAGGCTCGATTAGTTACCATTAATACACTATAGAAGTATGATTATTCTCAATATTATTTTGCTTCAGTGCTAGCTTTGGGAGCACTCTCCCATGGCCATCTTCAGTAGCGGGGTATCTGCACACCTACCACATGATCATATCATCCACCCAAATTATGCTTGCAGACAGCAGTAGCTGTAGCAAAGCTACTTCTGCTGCCATGAATACCGTTTGGTAGGCTGAAATGGCATTTGCAGATTTATCACCTGGCAAATGCTGGACTGCCCACAATTACTTTAGAGGGCAATCAGGGATATGACATTATTGCTTTAGGGCCAAATTGTCTTTCTTGCTACTGTGGGTGCATGAAGGGAAGGGTATAAGCATCCCACTAGCCTTGTTATGCAGTCATTCAAAGGCTCAGGAGAACTTTAAGGCAGACCCTGCACTCCTAAGAATGAGGCTAGGTTTACACTATCGCAATTTTTCAGAAAAAGCTACGGAAATTGCACTCTACAATTTGCGTAGCTTTTTCCGATTGCTTTTCCAGAAGAGGCTTTTCTGCCATTTGGTCCCATCTAGATGTGGCCAAATGGCGGAAAAGCCTCTTCTTTCGGAGGAGACCTTATTCCTCGTAGAATGAGGTGTACAGGGCTCCCCAAAAAGAGTGCGTTTGCTCTTCCGCAAAAAAAAAGTGGAAGGGCAAACGCGTTCCCTGGATATGGCGGAGTTTGTCCGGGATACCTCTGGTATCCCGGAAAAACCCACCAGTCTAGACATACCCTGAAGGAACCAAACTTTCCATGAACCCCCTATAATTTGCCCATGTCTTTAGAACAATTTCACAGAGAAGAAAAAAAACATTCTGTCCTAATGACAACTAAATTAAAATCCAGGCTTTCTAATCATTTAATAAGCAGAAGCTTTTCTTTATAATTGCACAAATACTGCAATTATGAATGTTTCAAAAATAATAACCCTATTAAGCGTCATCTGAGCAAAATAAATGAGTTCAATAAAAATAGCTTCATTATATGTCTCTTTTTCAAAATTACACTAGGCCTGCTCACTACACTCACCAACCCCCCTCTGCCTGCTGCAGCCAGATCCTGGCCTCTTCTCTTACCTGTGCCACAGCAGGAGGGGGGGCCATCACCGGCCCTTTATGCAGCCAGATGGGGGTTGAACCATGGGGCCTGCCCCAGGATTGGGGCCAGGGACAGGACGCTACAGCCAGATTGGTGCTTGGCCCCAACTGGGGCCTTGTTGGCCAGGCTTCATTTTAAATAAAGTAGAATATTATGCCCAACATAAAAAGGTTTCAACATTGTCTTTCTTTATGGCAGGGGTGGGAAACCTTTTTTGGGTCAGAGCCACTGACCCACAGAAAATTCAGAAAATTCGGGGACCACACAAGTGAGAAGGAAATAAAAAGACCCTCCAAAAAAACCGCACCCTCACTGATGTGGCCCCCAACTGGAACACCTCACTCCCCTTGTGCTCCAGCCCTATGGGGTGGGAGGAGGACTGAAATTTAAGGCCTCGAGCCAGATTAACTCTTCTGAGGTTCCAGGGTTAGTTGATTTTGTGGGCCTCTTAGGCTCTGGGGTGGGGCCAAAAATGAGGGGTTTGGTGTGTGGGACAGGGCTTCCAGTGAGTGGGATGGGGGTGCAGGAGGGGCTGAGGGTGCAAGGTCTGGATGGGAGCTAGGGTGCAGGAGCAGGCTGGGGGTAGGGTGTCTGGCCAGGAAGGAGGGTGGAGGAGTAAGGGAGGGTGGAGGAACAGGCTGAAGGTAGGGTGTCTGGCCAGGGGAGGGGACAGGAGCGGGCTGGGGCAGGGTGTCTGGCTGGGGAGGGACAGGAGTGGGCTGGGGCAGAGTGTCTGGCTAGGGAGGGGGCAGGAGCATGCTGGCGGTAGGCTGTATGACCGGAGGAGGGGGCAGGAGTGGGCTGGGGCAGGGTGTTTAGCCAGGAGGAGGGGACAGGAGTGGGCTGGGGGTTCAGGGTCTCAGCAGAGGGAGTGAGCGAGCAGGCTGGGGGTGCAACATCTCAGTGGGGGATGAGTGAGGGGGCTGGGGGTGCGGGGTCTCAGCAGGAGGGTGGAGCCTGAAGTAGAGGGTGACACTGGGACAGAACTTCCCAGTGTGGTATTCATTGCATTGATGAGTCTCTGGGGAAAAAAGAATGGCAGCACAGGGAGCAGCCTCCCCCATCCCTACCAGGCAAAGCCAGTCCAGAACACAGCATGAAGGGACTTTGGTGGCTGCAACCCAGGGCTGCATCCTCTAAAACCCTTTCTTAATCCAGCCCTGCCCATGCTAGGGGCAACTTACACAAATGAGCAGCACAAGAAACTTCCTTTTATTGCAAGGTAGAAGGGACCACACATCCTGTTAATGTGTGGCAAATTAGCATGCTATGATGAAATATAGTATTACTATAGATTTAGATCCTATCTTGCACATGCATTAATTCTTTATTTAGATAATCCCTTAAACTCCCTAAGCAGAAATAACTGACATCAACTTATGTTGGTGTAAAACTGGCATGATAAAAGATTATCATGAGGTAGGTGAGATATTTTAATACAACACGATAGAGATAACAATGATCCATTGGACTTTCAAAAACAAGGAGTCCTGTGGCACCTTAAAGACCGACAGAGTCATTTCGGCATAAGCTTTCCTGGGCAAAGCCCCACTTCAAAAAATGCATGGACCTTATTCATTATTGTCCTGCACCATGGATAGTCATTTACATGAGATCAAAGTAAGCTTTGGAATGGCTGAGTCTTACATTCATTTTTGTGCCAGTTACGAGGCAGTTTACAGAACCCAAGTAGTTTAATATTTGTGTTTCCATAGCTTATGGTGGCTCCAGTGAGGGCAAAAGACACTATTGTTCTAAAAGGGAGAGAGGGTCCCTGTCTCAAAGAGCTTACAATATATAAGTAGACTAGAATAGCTGATAATGATCATCCTTTCATGGAGGCCCAGTATGTTTAAATAAACAAACTCTCTTGCCAAATATGTGGCTTTCATCAGTGAAACTTCACATACAGTTTTAAATTAATGTAGAATAATTGGGTGCTCAAATTAATTTCTGTATCTATTCCCCAAAGTGACGCTTCTGAGAATGCTTCAAAAACTTGAAGGTGAATCTCTATTGTATAAATTATAAATTTATCCCCAGAAATATATTTAGATCCCTGCTTGAATATTTCTAAATCCGTTTTAAATTACATAGGGAAATTCATTGTTGCTACTTTGGCATCTTAATTTAAATAAACACCCTACCACTACTTGAAGAAGTTTATTTTACAGATTTCCCTTCTTTCAGCTGAAAGTCAAACCAGCAATTCTTTGGAACATGAGATTTAGAAGGTCTTAACATCATGACAGGCTTAGAGATCAGATCTGTATATCAGTTCAGATAAGAAAATTAAAACTTTAATACAATACCTGAATTAGAACATTTTTTATCTTAAATTTGAAAGTATTTCTAGAACTGGTCAGTATTTTTCAACTGTCAGAAAATGATAATTTAAAACAAATTTGTGAATAATCATCAAATTGCAAAATATTTTGTTTTTCATTAACAACTTTTAATGTTTAATGATGTTATCAGAATGTTTTCTGAAATTTACTCAACGAAAAATGAATTTTGTGGTAAACAAATAATTTCCATGGCTATCTGGATAATATGTCAAGAACATTTTGGAGAAAACAGAAAATAGAACGTTAAGGCTTTGTCTACACTACAAGATTTGCCGCAGCGTGGCCGTGGCCATTTTGCACAAAAACCCCATTTTGCGCAAGATCCTTATGCCTGTCCCTGACTAAATCAGTCGCCTTGATTTAAAACAATTTCTCTGTATGGATTACTGAAAATAATTAATTGTGGGCCAATTTTCTCATGCTGGACCTTATGTAGTAATTTATACTTACCCAAAATGAGTGTAAAATGACATTAAATTAGATTTATAAGTCAGAGTGTCAACTTGTGCGAATTAAGACAAGTCCATTAATATTAATGGGGCTGCACCAGCTAAGGTGCTGACTCTATAAAATATATAACTCCATGGGCCTCACTCTCCACTGCATTGGCCCTTGTATAACTGTTAATATTTGTACATTGTGTGGGTAAAATGTTGACTTGGGAGCATTTTGCGTAGGTACAAATGACAGCAAAAATTGCAAGCTGTAAAGATTCACTTCTCAGTGGTCAAAAATTATCAATTAAAAGTGTATTTAAAAACCTTGAAAGATGGTATTGTTATTAAATGAAATTTCAGAAAACTTTCCAATAATGGACTTCTAAAAATGCATATTCCCTCACAGGTGCTTGAGGTAAGGATGTGGGGTGCAGCACCCCTTGACTTGAAGTGGTTTCCATTATGTACAGGTTTTGCAGTTGGGTTCAGTGACTCTCAGCACTCCCAGTATAAAAATGTTCCAGCACCATGGAATTCCATAAGATTATGCCATTAATTTATCTGGAGGGTTTTAACAGTATTCCGTGGATCAGTGATTTTCCCATTTGTTCATAGTCAGACAATGGGCTTACCTACTGCATTTTTATGAAAAGGAAAAAAAAAGAAGTGATTGATTTCTCCAACAAAAGTAAGTAAATAGAATCTGTGTGGAGCACTTAGCACCATTTTAGTGGTTTGGATATCTTTCATTTTACCAGGAAGGCAATAACATCTTTATGACTTAGCAGCTTATAAAGATGAGAAATGAAATCCTAATGTCACTGAGAAGTGTGAGAAAAACAAATTACATAAATGGAGTTCCCTTCAACTGACCATCTGCTACTGTATCTACCAGTTATTAAATATATCTGTGCATCTTATTGTTAATTTGGCTTTTCTGATTCGCTGGTGCAATTTTGCTCAGAGAGAATATCAGTTGATGTTTTTAGCATCAAAAGCTTTTCAGAGCTGTATTACAGCTGCTGAATTTGCAGATGTGTTTTCTGTCTTCTCAGAATTACATTTGTACAAGTGAGCTAATAAAATGGAGACGGCTTTTCACACAGCTAGTGAAAGTCAGCATTTATCTACAGTTTTTATTATTTTTCACATTGTCATCATGCCTGCGAGCTCCATTAATCACATAGGGACTCTAGTGTGGTAGGTGCTCAATTCGAAATAAGCTATGCAAATTGAGCTACATCAATTGTAAAATTTCAATTATTTGGCTAATCGAATAGTCGAGGCAATTTGCATCAACTATTCAATTAGTTGATAAGAGCACTTCTGCCTTTGAAGAGTAGCAGCAGACCCAGGGCTGTTGCTACACTTCAAAGGTGAAAGCACTTCAGGAAGCATGGGGCCAGTGGGGGACTCAAGCAGTCCCCCACTGGCCATGTGCTCCCTACGGCATTTCAAAGTGGCAGCACCGCATGGAGCCCGGGGTCAACAGGGGAGTCCTCAGCTGACTCCAGGCTGCATGCGGCATTTCAAAGTGGCAGACCCCGGACTCCATGTGGCGCTGCCACTTTGAAGCATCCCCCATCCTTCCCCCCCACCCCACCCCCCGCTGCCTCTTTCTGACAGAGGAAGCAAGGGGAGGGGGACTAGTCGTTCACATCCCTACTCTACACAACACTTATCTCGAAAGAGAGCACTCTTCCTCCGACTTCCCTTACTCCTTGTACAATGAGGGTTACTGGAGTCAGAGTAAGAAGTCCTCCAGCTCCACAGTATTTCAACATTATTTTCAGGTAATTGCCTGCTGTGTAGATGCAGACTAAGTTATTTCGAAATAATGTTACTGTGTAGATGCGCCCACAAAGAACAAAAAATCAATCCCTGCCCTCAAGGAATGCTCAATCTAAATATAAGAGATGAGAAAGGGATGCAGACAGACAGGGAGTTTTAGTTGTTTGCAGGTACAGACTTAAAGGCAGATTGAGGGCAGATTGAGGGCTGTTCAACAATGCTGGGGCATTCAGAAAGTCACCTGCCCTGACTTATGTGGCTAATCTGATTTCCTGCGTTATATGTTTGTGATGAGGCTTCTGCCCCACACTGGCCCTTTAAGGGTTAAAACTCAGCCCTGGGAGAAGGCTGAGAGAGGGGTGGCTATGTAAATAAAAGCTCCTGGAATGGAGGAGAGTTACTCTTGCTCCAGCTGTGGAGCAGGAGGGATCTGGCTGCCATGGAAGCTGGGGGCTTCCTGAGACAGAGCAGTGCCGGGGAAAGGCAGGTAGAGCTGGGAAGCTCTGGCCTGATCTCACTTCTAGGCTGCAGAGCCTGAGGCAAGGCCTGAGGGTGCTAGGGGTGCAGGGAGACAGCCAGGACAGCCACACCCCCTTGACTATGATGAGTGTCCATGTCAAACTGCAGTTTGCCCCTGAGGTAGGGGCTAAATGATGACTGGCAGTAGGGTCACTGCGGCAAGGTGGGTATAGGGGAAATGGGGGGTCCTTGGAAGGGGAGAACCCCAGAGTCTGAGGGCACTGTCATGGGCAGTGCCTGAAGGGAAGGGTGCCACGGTCTGGAAGGCACACGGGTCCCAACAAGGTGGTGGAAAATAGGTGAGACACCGGCCAGAAGGGGGCATTCCAGGGCTGAAGAGCTCATTCCCTGAGTGACCAGCAGAGGGCACTCTGAGGCAGGAGTGATGATTCCCTGAGTGTCTAGTAGGAGCCGCAGCAGTGAGTCCCGCCCCACGACCATGTTACATTGTAAGTGTCACTCATACAGTTGGAAACAAACAATAAATTGTGACATGTAATGATTCACCTTCACATTATTCTCATAACATTAAAAAAGAGTTTGATCTGTTGGGCTGTTCCATTCAATACTAGGAAGAAGTTTAGCTGTCTGAAGCTTTCATAGCTTACATTTCCGTCTTCTTGTCTATTAAAAGTGCATTTTTTCTTCTGCTGGGCTGGTCTCCTTTCTAAATAGCTGTCTGTCTGACCGACTCCTGCACTAGAGTCGGACAACTAACACAGGGCATATGGCATCATGAGGGTATTATTTCTTAATCCAGTGAAAGCTTTTTGTAAGATGTATTCTTTTACAGTTCAATTAGTGCTTTAAATGAAATGGAACATAAACTGAGAAGGCACAAGTCAAAGAAATGATGGGCCATTTCCCCTCAGAAACCTTATATCTCAAAATTTGGCTCTAAATAGCTATTCACAGGTTGTATTTATCTATTACTGAAAAAGAGAAACATTAGCAAACTCAAATCTACCTGCTTGCAGGAGGCTCTGAGGTCTACTTGTGCAAAACAATAATAATCAGAGACTAATAGAAACCACGTGTGGAATGAAGGGTAATTTATAACCAAATGCTCAATAAAAACAAGTAGCTAGGAAAGATCAGTTTTCATGTTCTACCTCACTGATTATGCACCAGTCCCTAAGGCAGTTATACTCAGTATATTGTATCCAGAAAATACCTTTTTTATGAGCAACGGTATAATCCTAGATTTGTGCTTCCCTGTGTTTCTATTGAATCTAACAATGTATTAGCAGGAAAGATATGACAGAATCTAGTGGCTAGAAGTTGAAGTTGGACAAATTCAAACAGGATATATACAAAATATATCGGAAGGACAGAACAGGTCGTGTGAGTGGGGGAGTGGCACTATATGTGAAAGAAAATTTAGAATCAAATGAAGTAAAAATCTTAAATGAATCAACATGTTCCATAGAATCGCTATGGATAGTAATTCGCTGCTCTAATAAGAATGTAGCACTAGGGATCTATTATTGACCACCTGACCAGGACAGTAATAGTGACTATGAAATGCTAAGGGAGATTAGAGAGGCTATCAAAATAAAGAACTCAATAATAGTGGGGGATTTCAACTATCCCCATATTGGCTGGGTACATGTCACCTCAGGACGAGATGCAGAGAAAAAATTTCTTGATACCTTAAACGACTGCTTCTTGGAGGAGCTGGTACAGGAACCCACAAGAGGAGAGGCAATTCTCGATTTAGTCCTGAGTGGCACGCAGGATCTGGTCCAAGAGGTAACTATAACAGGACGGCTTGGAAATAGTGACCATAATGTAATAACATTTAACATCCCTGTGGTGGGAAAAAACACCTCAGCAGCCCAACACTGTGGCATTTAATTTAAAAAAGGGGAACTATGCAAAAATGAGGAGGTTAGTTAAACAGAAATTAAAAGGTACAGTGACTAAAGTAAAATCCCTGCAAGCTGCATGGACACTTTTCAAAGACACCATAATAGAGGCCCAACTTAAATGTATATCCCAAATTAAAAAACATAGTAGAAGAACTAAAGAGCCACTGTGGCTTAACAACCATGTAAAAGAAGCAGTGAGAGATAAAAAGACATCTTTTTAAAAGTGGTAGTTAAATCCTAGTGAGGAAAATAGCAAGGAGCATAAACACTGCCAAATTAAGTGTAAAAATGTAATAAGAAAAGCCAAAAAGGAGTTTGTAGAACAGCTAGCCAAAAACTCAAAGGTAATAACAAAATGTTTTTTAAGTACATCAGAAGCAGGAAGCCTGCTAAACAACCAGTGGCGCCCCTGGACGATCGAGATACAAAAGGAGCACTTAAAGACGATAAAGTCATTGCAGAGAAATTAAATGAATTCTTTGCTTCAGTCTTCACGGCTGAGGATGTTAGGGAGATGCCCAAACCTGACCCGTCCTTTGTAGGTGACAAATCTGAGGACTTGCCACTGATTGAAGTGTCACTAGAGGAGGTTTTGGAATTAATTGATAAACTTAACAGTAACAAGTCACCAGGACCGGATGGCATTCACCCAATAGTTCTGAAAAAACTCAAATGTGAAATTGCGGAACTATTAACTATGATTTGTAACCTATCCTTTAAATCAGCTTCTGTACCCAATGACTGGAAGATAGCTAAGGTAACGCCAATATTTAAAAAGGGCTCTAGAGGAGATCCTGGCAATTACAGACCAGTAAGTCTAATGTCAGTACTGGGCAAATTAGTTGAAACAATAGTAAAGAATAAAATTGTCAGACATATAGAAGAACATAATTTGTTGAGCAAAAGTCAACATGATTTCTGTAAAGGGAAATCATGTCTTACTAATCTATTAGAGTTCTTTGAAGGGGTCAACAAACATGTGGACAAGGGGGGATCCAGTAGATATAGTGTACTTAGATTTCCAAAAAGCCTTTGACAAGGTCCCTCACCAAAGGCTCTTACATAAATTAAGTTGTCATGGGATAAGAGGGAAGATCCTTTCATGGACTGAGAACTGGTTAAAAGACAGGAAACAAAGGGTAGGAATAAATGGTAAATTTTCAGAATGGAGATGGGTAACTAATGGTGTTCCCCAAGGGTCAGTCCTAGGACCAATCCTAATCAACATATTCATAAATGATCTGGAGAAAGGTAGAAACTAGATAAACGGTGAGGTGGCAAAGTTTGCAGACGATACTAAATGACTCAAGGTAGTTAAGACCAAAGCAGACTGTGAAGAACTTCAAAAAGATCTCACCAAACTAAGTGACTGGGCAACAAAATGGCAAATGAAATTTAATGTGGATAAATGTAAAGTAATGCACATTGGAAAAAATAACCACAACTATACATATAATATGATGGGGGCTAATTTAGCTACAACTAATCAGGAAAGAGATCTTGGAGTCATCATGGATAGTTCTCTGAAGACATCCACGCAGTGTGCAGAGGCAGTCAAAAAAACAAACAGGATGTTAGGAATTATTAAAAAAAGGGATAGAGAATAAGATGGAGAATATCTTATTGCCCTTATATAAATCCATGGTACGCCCACATCTTGAATACTGCGTACAGATGTGGTCTCCTCATCTCAAAAAAGATATACGGGCATTGGAAAAAGATTCAGAGAAGGGCAACTAAAGTGATTAGAGGTTTGGAACGGGTCCCATATGAGGAGAGATTAAAGAGTCTGGGACTTTTCAGCTTGGAAAAGAGGAGACTAAGGAGGGATATGATAGAGGTCTATAAAATCATGAGTGGTGTGGAGAAGATGAATAAGGAAAAGTTATTTACTTGTTCCCATAATATAAGAACTAGGGACCACCAAATGAAACTAATGGGCAGCAGGTTTAAAACAAATAAAAGGAAGTTCTTCACACAGCACATAGTCAATCTGTGGAACTCCTTGCCTGAGGAGGTTGTGAAGGCTAGGACTATAACAGGGTTTAAAAGAGAACTAGATAAATTCATGGAGGTTAAGTCCATAAATGGCTATTAGCCAGTATGGGTAAGGAATGGTGTCCCTAGCCTCTGTCAGAGGATGGAGATGGATGGCAGGAGAGAGATCGCTTGATCATTACCTGTTCAGTTCACTCCCTCTGGGACACCTGGCATTGGCCACTGTCGGCAGACAGGGTACTGGGTTGGATGGACATTTGGTCTGACCCAGCATGGCCATTCTTATGTTCTTATATACTTATGTTATGGAACTAAGGTGTAATTTTATTATGGGACTAATTAGCCATAGGGACAATTTACCCAGATTCTCCACCACTGGCAAATTTTAAACCAAGATGGAATGTTTCTTTCTAAAAGATCTGCTTGCGGAATTATTTTGGAGAAGTTTGATAACCTGCAGTAGACGGGAGGTCAGACTAAATGATCGTAATTGTCTCTTCTAGCCTTAGAATCTGTGGATCTGTTTTAGGCCGGAATGGTCTTGAGAAGTGGGACTCTAAAGATCTATCTTTGCCACTGACTTCCTTGGGCAAGTCACTTATGGGGAAGATTTTCAAAGGTACAAATAACAATTGGATGGCCAATGACCATTGACTTTTACTGGGTCCCCAGGTGCCCTGCTGTTTGTACCTTTGAAAATCTCCCTCTCAGTTACCTAGCTGTAAAATGAGATTGGTTATATCATATTGTGAGGATACATTCACTGTTGTGTTTTCCTGCAATTCTCAGTTAATAAGATGATGGGGACCATATAAGAAACTACATAAAGCTCAGGGACTTCTATCAAGCACAAATCACTGTGGCATCTACATGTAGAGTGAAATCAGTACAAACATCATCATATCCCAACCCCTGAACTAGATTGTGTTGTACCTACCTACTATGCTTTCCTTATGTTCTTTCCAAGTCAGCTGTGGATAGTTCTGTCTCCTGGATTTGTGGATGTAACAAAATCCTTTATAGGGAGTAATTTTTACTGCCAGGGATACCTATGATGATTGATTTCTGTTTGTTCATATCTATAATCTCAAATACGAGAAAATAATAGCCCAGTCTTTCCATGTATTGCTGCCAATCCTCATTTACTGCATTAAATTACTTAGTTTTCCCACAAATGGCCATTTCTGTATTTTCCTCACTATCAGTTTTATAAAGGGACCAGTCTGCACAAGAAACACTCACCACTTACAAGTTTAAACTATCTGTAGAAGCCAAATCCTTCTTTCAGTGTTGCCTCACAGCCTCAGCCAGAGGGTATTAAATCAGCCGGAGAAATAAATTTGCCTTTTTGAGCCAAAACTTGTAATAAAATCCAGCTTTCTTTTAAAGCCACAGCGGAAGAGAATCCGGCTCTGTTATACTAATATTCATTTTGTTTAAACCCTTTGTTAAGAAGCAGAGAGCAGGGTTTTAACTTCTGTTTTTTTGTTTGGGGAGGGTGAATTCTAGTTTTCTTATCCTTTTGCACAGCACTAAAGAAATCAAAGACTAAGAAGGGAGTAAACAAGGTCAAAAGAAAGAGCCAGAAGGCTAAGATGCTCCCCAAACTCAAGCAGAGACCCAAGTAGGGGCACTTAAAAGCACTATCACAGCTGCAATGCAGTGAGCATCGTTCAGTTCTCTCCCTGCTTTCCTCTTTTCCTTTTACAGATGGAGAAATCGAGGCACAAAACTGTAACAGTGGTTTGGGGAACCCAGTCCAGTTTATGCATATGCATGGTTGGGAGAGAAAGCTGAATGCTTCAAAGGTGTATATACATTTTAAAAATTTTCACTATAGTAAAATTTACTTATTGACTGGAATTAGGGGTTCAACTGCACTATTTTTAGTCCAAAGCTTTGGCAATTTTCACTTTTGTTGGGGGAAACTTCACCCAATGAGACTCCAATGATCTGGGGAGATGTGAAATCTCTAGGGCTTATTCTACACTGCCAGGTTTTTCCGCAAGAAGCCTTTTGTGCAAGAGTTTCTGTGCAAAACTCCCTCCAGAGCATCCACACTTGCCTTTTTGAGCAAGAGCTGTAGCGCAAAAAGGAGTTATTTCTTGTGGAGAGACTAATAACTGTAGCACAAAAAGCCCTCTGATCTGTCGATTTTCTTGCACAAAAATGCTCTTGAGGTGTGGATGCTCTGCCGTTTTTGTGCAAAAACCTTGTAGTGTAGACATAGCCTCTGACAGCAATCATAAGGATTGTTGTCCTGGTTAATAGCTCTTTTCCTAATCATTATCAGATATTGCCTGACACTGGTGTATGTTCCTGGCAACAACCACTTGGTATACGTCAGCAAAATCATTCTGCCAAGAATGTGTGCATTGTACACCACTGACTTCCAAAGCTTGTTTAGATTGTATTTCTAAGATAGCTATCCATTCCAATTTATTGTCCAATTGTTTTGTCGATGATACAGAGAAAATAATCTTCATGGTGTATAATCAGACTTCCTGCTTCACAGAGACCTTTCTTCATACCTCTCACTTTGCATTATATTATGCTTTATTTCACTGTGGTGTATCTGCCTGCAACATCCGACAGTCAAGTAATAACTGAACTTTATAGACTTGAAGAATTTGGCTGTGCTTTCACTAAAAAAGAGAATGAGATGTTCCGATCAACACTGGAGTTGCAGCATGAAAGGGTGAATCTCAAAAGTTTCTGGAGTTTGGATTTGATTGAGATATGAATCCAAAAGTTTGGAGAGGTAGCCAATCATCTTGCAGTAGGAATGTAGGTTAGAAAATCTCTACATTTCCTAAACAAAACTGCTACTGATCAGGAACCTTCCTGTAGCTCAGTGTTGGGCAATAATTTTTGCAAGGGGGGGCCAGTCTAAGAACTTTGCTAAGTGGCCACAAGCTGCACTTTTCTATTATATTAATGGAGGAAGTGTGAGGCCTGGGATGGTACAGGAGGGAGATTCAGGCAGCTGACTGGAATGCACACAGGGGTGCAGAGTCTGGTAGGAAGCTTGAGCGTGGGGGGAGGGATCTAACCTGCAGCAGAGATGTAGGAAAGGCACAGGATCTGGGAGGGAGTTTGGATCCATGAGAGGGTTCTAACCTGGGGCAGGGGATTGGGATGTGGAAGGGGATAAGAGATACAGGCTCTGGCCCTAGCCAGGAGGCACGTACATAGGCAACTCCCGGCCAGCAGTGCAATGGGCAATCAGATGACTCTACAACATTCGAAGTGGCTGGCTGCTGCTGGCAAAATGTGTCTTTGAGAGCCTCTTGGGGCAAGGGAGGCAGTGGTTAATTGCATGCTGGCTGTGAACCAAAGCACCACCCCGATGCTCCCATTGGCTGACAAATGCTAATTTAGAAAATTAAATCTCTTCATGGACATGTACCAGTTTAAATGAAACTTTTGTTAAAACAAATTTCCCAGTAGTTTGACATTTCTGGTACAAAAAAAAAGCATGCACAAGTATCATAAGGGCCAGGCTATTAGGGCACTCCTCTGAGATGTGGGAGACCCATGTTCACATTCCTAGTTTGGCTGATTTGCAGGACGTGTCTGAACCTAGATCTTCCACATTTCAGGTAAGTGTTCAAACCAGTGGGAAAGGGATTATTCAATGAGGTTCTCAATCTTTCTTGTTGGACCACAGCAAAACTGATTGTGCATCTTGGTGGTTAGGGCCCTCAACTCTGATGCAGAAGATCCAGGGTCAAGTTCCTCCTCCCCAAGAGGGACTTAAACAGGGATCCATATATCCCAGGTGAGTGCCCTACCCACCAGTCTGTCGGCTAGTCTAAAGACAGTTGGATTTGCTTTTTCATAAAAATCTATGAAAGGTCTTCCTTTCATCACAAGGTGGACCAGGAAATTTTTTGAAATCTCAGTGTTTCTCAGGACAGGAAAACTGTTCCCTGTGCATTTTAGCTGTATCTGTTTTTCTCCCTCACTTACTCATCCTCCTTTCTGTTCCCTTTTGCACTGTTATCTACCCAATAAAACTAAAGGTTGAGTCAAATGAATAATGGGATTAAATTAAGAAAAGAAAAATGAAGGCTGAATGTCAGGTAAAAATCTCCTGGCAGCACAGTGAATTAACATGAAGGATAGTATCCCAAAGGAAATGGTGGAAATGCCACACTTTTAAAATAAGCATTAGAAAATACACTCTTGGGAGCAATCCTGGGAGATGGAGTGGATAACTTCCTAGGGCCTTCCCCTCTCTAATGTCTCAGGTACTGTGATATAAAGCCAGACGTTTTCCTTTGAGAATGGAGAATCTGGCTTGTTAAAGTTTATAAGCTGAAACACTTATCTATGTGCCATGAAAGCTGATGAAACAGAAATTAATATAAAAACTTCTAGGCACCAAGGGAGTCTTGGTTATCATTTAAACATGGAGGGAGACTGATGCAATGTGAAGTTTTGTTCTTGTCACTGACCCATGCGTACCTGAGCAGCTCACATACACTTTGACCTGGGGTTTTCAGCTGCTGCATTCCATTCACCTTAGTGAACACAAAAGGCTGTATGTCCGCAGCATTCTATATATCATTACTTCTCCACGCTGCTTAGAAAGATAAACATGTTTTATACCAAGGATTTATGGGCAGCTCAGCAGGTGGTATGAAACACTTTAAAAATAAGACCTTGTGAAAGCAGCTCAGTGGCAGCTACTGAGGGTTTTAGAACAGTTATTCACTATACATATAGGCCCTGTTTCTCCACTCTGTGCCAGTGCCTCTCAGATGAACTGGAGCTTCAATTCAGGGCAGTGCGGCCCTGGCAAAGCTAAAACTGCACAGAGACCCTACTTGTGACACTTCTACAGCTTAGACCAGCTGGCAAAGGAAACAACAGAGACACTTTCAACAAATTTCTGCTGGTGAAGGGTTCCCCTGAGCAGAAGGAATTTTTCACTATCTTCAGCTAGTTTAAAACTGCTTGTAGTACATAAAGAGGAGGGATGGTCCCTAGAATATCTCTGTAACTCTGTTCTGCATCTGTAAAGTGGGGACACTTTCCTACCTCACTTCCCTACCTCACAGAGGTGTTGAAAGGAGAAATACATTAAATATTGCAAAGTGCTTATATATTACGTTAGTGGGGGCCACACAAGTATCTAAAATAGATAGATTATGCAGCACAAAGTGGAATGAGCCAGCCAGGGATTCCAGCCCATTGGCTCCAAACGTCCATTCAGAATATAACCGTTATTTCCATTGATGTCTACAACATGGAATCATGAGTCACTTGCAGATTTACACAAGTGTTAATGGTGGATTCTCTGTAACTTGAAGTCTATAATCATGACATAAAGATTTCAGTAACTCAGCATGTGATTATGGGTCTATTAAGTAGTGTGTGGGTCAGGTTCCATGGCCTCCAATGTGAAGGTTAGATTAATAATCATAACAGTTTCTTCTGACCTGAAAGTCGGTATCTCTAAATTGTGGGAGTTTCTCCTTCTCATAGTCGTGTCATATATACGTGCTATATCTTGAATCTAGTATGGACACAGATCCACATAACATTCTGATAAGCAACCTAGGGAAATGTGGTACAGATGAAATTATTATAAATTGGTTGGGAAATTTGTTGAAAGACTGTAAGGTAAGAGCAATTATCAATGGTTTGTTGTGAAATGGGGAGGACCTGTGCAATGGGATTCCACAGGACTAAGTCTTAGGCTTGGTACTATTTAACATTTTAATTATTTACTTGTACAATGGAGTAAAGAGAATGTTTATAAAATATACAGATGGCACCATGCTAAGAGGAGCTGCAAGCACTTTGGAAGGCAGGACTTTAAAACAACCAGTCAAAATGTAGAATTTGTCTGAATTCAATACGATGCTATTCAGAAAAGACAACCGCAAAATTAGGAAAGAAAAATTAAATGCATAACTACAAAATGGGGAATAATTGGCTAGATGATAGTACTGATGAAAAGGATCCATGGGTTATAGTGGGCTAAACACTGAAAATGACCCAAAGTTGTGATGTAGTTGCAAAAAAGACTAACGTCATTCAGGGGGGATGCATTAACAGGAAGATGGTATATCAAACATGGGAGATAACTGCACTTCTCTATTCAACCTTGTGAAGATGCAGTCTGAGCACTGTGTGAAGTCCTGAGTACCATGCTTGAAAAAAAATGTGGACAAACTGGAGAGAGTCTGGAGAGAGTCAAGAGAAGAACAATAGGCTATGAGGAAAGGTTAAAAATACTGGGCAAATGTTATATCGAGAAAAAGGATAGAGGTTGTCCTCATTATAGTCTTCAGATATGCTAATGGAATGTTATAAATAGTACAGTGATAATTTATTCTTGATTTATGCAGTGTTGTTGCAGACATATTCCCAGAACATTGGTCCCTTGTATCTCTCACCAACAAAAGCTGGACCCATAAAAGCTATTACTTCACTCACCTTGACTCTCCAATTGTTCTCCAGGTCCACTGAAGGCAGGGCAAGAAGTAACTGACTTTATCTGTAGCAAGGGCGATGTAGGTTATGTAAGCAGGGTCTGAACCACTGCTTCCAATGCAGCCAGCTGCCCTGTAAGGTATTCAACCGTTGGTATGTAAATACAGCTCATGCTGGAATGGGAAAGGAATCTGGGGTGTGGTTATGAAAATCCAGTTCAGTCAGTGGTATTGGCCTGATGGATGGTCAATTTTTAGAATGGAATGTTGTGTATTGTAACTAATTTGGCTGTTGTGGGGTCACAAACCATGTTAGTCCTAAATGTGGGAATTGTAAAATATGACACCAGTGCTTGCAGGAGAGACACTGTCATTGTAAAGAGTTTTGGTTGGACAAACATCCCCCTGCCAGACTCAAGTGGATTGAATTGGAGGGGAAAGAGCTTGAACCAGCCAGCTACATCCCCTCCAGGCATGAGCTGTAAGAGTGATTCAGCCTCTTTCTTCCTCTCCCTCCCCTGTACTAAGGATAGACTTAAATAGACTCCATAAGGAGTCTATTATTTTGAAATGTTATTCCAGTGGGAAGCTGGAATCTTTTGGCCAGCCTAGGTGGTGGGCCAAGAGCTGAAATCACAGAGAAACTGACAAAGAGCTGAAATCACTAGGTTTGGCCCAGAGCCAAACCCATAACAGAAACAGCAGCTGGTGGCCAGCGGGGCAGCTGGCAGGAGCAAGCGGCTAGAGGGGTGGCTGGCAGGAGCAAGCGGCTAGAGGGGTGGCTGGCAGGAGCAAGCGGCCAGCAGGCAGCTGGCGGGAGTGGCCAGCGGGCAGCCAGTGGGAGCAGCAGCAGGTGGTCAGTGGGGCAGCTGGCAAGAGCAAGTGGCCAGCAGGTGGCTGGTGGGAGTGGTTGGTGGGTGGCCGGTAGGAGCAGTGGCAGGTGGCCAGAGGGGCAGCTGGCAGAAGCGGCCGGCGGGCATCCGGTAGGAACAGCAGCAGGCAGCCAGTGGGGTGGCTGGCAGGAACAGGGTAGCTGATGGGAGTGGCCAGTGGCCGGCCAGTAGGAGCAGTGGTGAGTGGCCAACGGAGTGGGTGCGATGCCCCCCATCCCCTCCCAAGGGTGGGAGGTGAGCTCTGAAAATCACCTCAGAGCTCTGGTCTGCCCTGACCAAGGGCAGCAACTATGAGTGGGATACGGAGAAAGGTTGGGCATGTGAACGGGACACTTACATTGCTGGACTTGTGAGCGTGAGCGGCAAAGGACATTGCTCAACCATTTGAGCTGTGAGGTTTACTCATGGTTTGGTTATGAACTCTGTTTGTGGTATTTTCCCATACTAATGCCATGTTACTTCTCTCCGGGTATGTCTACACTGCCATCCTAGTTCGAACTAGGGTGGCTAATGTAGTCATTCGAACTTGCAAATGAAGCCCGGGATTAAAATATCCCGGGCTTTATTTGCATGTTCCCGAGCGCCGCCATTTTTAAATGCCCGGTAGTTCGAACTCCCTGCCCACGGCTACACGCGGCATGGCGGGAGGGGAAGGGGGTGGCGTACATGGCCGGGGCCGGGGCCGGGGCCGGGGCCGGGGCCGGGCGGGCCCGGCCGAATGAGAGGGAGGAGGGGGAGGAGAAGAGAAAGGGAGAGTGAGAGGCAGGAGGGGGAGAAGAGAAACAGAGACGGAGAGAGAGGCAGGAAGTGGAGGAGAGCTGGGGGGGGAAGGAGGAGGAAGAGGAGGAGAGAGAGAGAGAGACAGACATGGAGGAGAGTCCCAAAAAATTCCGTTGTATGATGGGTTATTGGCTAGTAAGTTAAAGAAACACCTGTTTTGGATGGTCTCTGTCCTGGATGTCAGGTGAAAGGCCAGCTGGGGAAGGCAATCTTCAGCATCGCTCTTTCCTCCTGAGGCTCCGCCCCTTCCATCCATGGCCATGCCCACTCCCAGCCCAATCCTTCTGGGCCATGTGGAGAGACATGGCTGCTGAGCTGTGGCCCTGGCTCAGTTCTCTTTGGCAGCCGGGGAAAGTCAGGCTGCCAAGCTGTGGCCTCGTGCCTACCTGGTGGCTGGGGGAAACCCCACTGCTGTGCAGAGGCCCGATGCCTCCCTGGCAGCTGGAGCCAGGCTGCTGTGCTGCAGCCCCAGCCTTCCCCGGTGGCAGTCCCAGCCTTAGGCTCTGCCTTTCTTTGCCTACATTACTCATGGTCTGTTTACTTGGTCTTGCCTTAATGACCTCTTAAAGTGCCTTCCAGGCCTACATGTCTATGATTCTATGTACTCAGAAAGTTGTATAGCAAAACATTGGCCAAGATTTTCAAAAGATTTAAGGGATGGAAAGACTTAATTTTGCATGAATAATTTAAACTAAAAATGATTAACATCACTGTAACTAATGAGTTAGTCATCTCCAAACTCAACTCTAAACTATAATTATAGCTCTCTGTCACTGCTTGTTCTTCAGAGGTCAGGCTAGTGTTCATAAAGTGCATCAAATCTAGTTCTGATCTGATTAAAATTTCATCTTCTACCTTAATTATATCAGGCAGGGTTCATGTGAGAACTAGAAACCACTCTATATAGTAATTTGATGTAGGAGAGCTAATTAAAGCTATATGAGGGTGTCTTAATAGCCTAAATGAGTTCCTATTGAGATGGAAATATTCAAGTTGATTGTTGCAGGGGGCCACTCACAGAGAGCCTGATCCTCAGGATCCCTTTTGTGATGAATCCAAGGCAGTTCAGGGGCAAAGATGCAAAGGTGGCTGAGATCTTTGGAGTCAGACCCCCCCCATTGCGAAGTAGAATAAACTGAAGGCACCTTTAGCTTATGTCAGTTACCCACAGACCATAAGTGGCCATTCTGAGCCCCGATGATTGTCTGGCACATGAACGCTTTATCTAGTTCCCTTTCCCCACACATGAAGGAATTGGGTTTGTTTAGTTTGGAAAAGAGAAGACTGAGAGGGGACATGATAACAGTTTTCAGGTATCTAAAAGGGTGTCACAGGGAGGGGGGGGGGGAATTGTTCTTCTTGGCCTCTGATGACAGGACAAGAAGCAATAGGCTTAAACTGCAACAAGGGGAGGTTTAGGTTGGGTGTTAGGAAAAACTTCCTAACTGTCAGGGTGGTTAAATATTGGAATAAATTGCCTAGGGACGTTGTGGAATCTCCAGCACTGGAAATATTTAAGAGAAGGTTGGACAGACATCTATCAGGCTACGACTACACTGCCGTTTTTTTCCGGAAGAAGATATGCAAATCGCACTATGCCAGGGCCACAGGGGGCAGCTCCCAACCAGGGGCAGACCCAGACCTCTGCCCCTATTTTCATGTCCTGGACCACATCCTAGGGGGCTGGACAGTCCATGCCCCTCAGGTGGTCATGAACCTGGGGCAGAGGGCCCTGGTCATGAGACTGAGGAGGAGGAGGAAGCAGAGGAGGAGGATGGCCAGGAGCCGCAGGAACCTGGAGGGAGCATGCCGTGCACCTAGGATGCCCGAGCTGTCCCAGCGAGCCTGTCACCAGTGTCATCCGAGGCTGGGAATGCAATGGCATGTGAGTGCCATCACTGTCCCCTTTTGCAGCGGAGGTGGGAGGGGAGGAGAGGGAGACCACAGACCACGCAGCAACCTGTGCATGTGCCGTGCCACCCCTGGGCATGTGGCCCCAGCTGGCTGCCACACAGGGGGCCTTGGCCTGTTACCCACACACATGTATATATGAAGGCACATGACATGCTCCTGACCCCAGGGTGGGACACTGCACAATGCCCTCCTGCCACAAGCCCCCTCTACACAGAGGCAGGGGACATCTCCCTCCTTCCCCCCCCTCCCCCCCCGCGCTGCACTATATACAGCACAGGGGCATGGGTGCAGTCCCGGGCCAGCTCCCACTCCTGGGGATAGCAGTACATGCCGAACATGGCCTGTGTGCAAGCACATCGGCTCCGATGGTGCAGAGACCTGCTGTCCTCGCCTTGAAGAGGGGGGCTGGGCTTCACCCACTGTGTCCCCAGGGGGTAACTGACCACTTCTCTTGTTTCTCTGCAACTGCAGCAGCTGTGAGTGCAGGGCGCACCACCCCACCCAGGACATCCTCCCGTACCCGGACCAGCAGGCTGACCCATAACCAGGAGGAGTACCAGCAGCAGCACCTGGGGATCCTGTGAAGCCAGCACCGTACCCTGGACTACTGGGTGCATGAAGACCTGCAGCTGTGGCGGGAGATCTGGCAGGAGCTGCTTGACCAGGGCCATGACATCTCTGACCACCTGCAGACCCGGGTGCAGAGATTGCTGCCTCCTGCCGCTCCAGCCCCTGCTACCGCCCCAGCTACCACTCCTCCTCCCACTCCTGCTCCCCCTCCCACTTATTCCTCCCCCCCGTACCCACCCCACCCTCCATACCCACTCCCCCCTGGGGATGCTGAGGCCCCCTCACCAGCAGTGCTGGGAGACAGGTGGACCAGCAAGACCCCCAACCCTGAGCTTCTCCTCCCCCTTCTTCCCTTTGCCTCCCCCTTCCAGCTCCCTCTTCCCAGGTTTCCCCCTCCCCTCTCCCACCCTCTCGCTTCCCCTCTCCTGCCCTCATTCCCCGCCCCACCCCAGTTTTGTTCAATAAAAAGAGTTTGTTTTTGTCAACACATGTGTCTTTATTTACATGAGGAAGGGGGATTAAGGAGGGGTCAGTGAAAGGATGTGAGGGTGAAATGAGGCACAAGCCCTTAGTGGGGCACACCAGGAAGATTTTAGTCCTCCTCTTGGTGGAAGCTCTCCCGCAGGGTCTCCCGGATACGGACAACCCCCCGATGGGCCTCCCAGCTGGCAGCCATGCGGGGCTGCATGTACAAGCCAGCCAAGTGCTTGTCCTCTGCCATCCAGCCTTGCAGGAAAGCCTCCCCCTTCCTCTTGCACAAATTATGCAGCATACAACATGCTGCCACCACGTGCGGAACATTCTGCTTGAAGAGGTCCAGGCAGGTGAGGAGGCATCTAAAACGGGCCTTCAACCAGCCAAATGCTCCTCCACCACAATGTGGGCCCTGCTGAGCTTGGCATTAAAGGCCTGTCGGGAGGGGTTGAGGTGTCCCGTGTAGGGCTTCATGAGCCAGGGTTGTAGTGGATAGGCCACACCCCCCACCAGGCACATAGGCATGTCCATGTCCCCAACCCTGATGTGGTGGTCAGGGAAGAAAGTCCCGGTGTGCAGCCTTTGGCACACGCAGGAGTTGCGGTAAACCCGTGCGTCATGTGCTTTGCCGGACCAGCCCACGTTAATGTCCATGAAGTGGCCCCGGTGGTCAGACAAAGCCTGCAGGATGATGGAAAAGTATCCCTTCCAGCTTATGTACAGGGAGGCCTGGTGTTCCGGGGCACGGATGGGGATGTGTGTCCCATCGATTGCCCTCCCCCCCCCGCAGTTGGGGAAGCCCAGGGCACCAAAGCCCTCGATGACCGCATCCACATCAGTGAGGTGGATGACTCTGCAGATCAGCGCTCTGTTGATGGCCTTGACCACCTGCAGAGGGACACACAAAACTGAGAGTCACTGGGGTGCCAGGGTGGCTGAGAGTGCTCCTTCCCCGCCACTGCCCCATGCCTCCACTCCCCAGGAGCAACCACCCCTGCAATCCTGGCCACCGCGGGCAGTCTGTAATGCGGGTGGGACAGAACAAACCCACGGGGGAGGAGGACTTGCACCACCTCCCCCCCTTTTCCCTAGGGCAGCCCCCCTCCTGGCACAGTGGCTGGAGACTGCCATACCTGCATGAGCACTCCTCCAACAGTGGATCTCCCCATGCCGAACTGGTTTGCCACTGATCGGTAGCTATCCGGTGTGGAAAGCTTCCAGAGGGTGATGGCCACACACTTCTGGAGGAGGATGGCGGGTGGGCTTCAAGTGTGTGGCCCGTCACTGCAGAGCAGGTGCGAGCCACTCACAGAGCTCCAGGAAGGTGTCCTTCTTCATCCTAAAGTTCTGGGTCCACTGTTGTTCTCCGCAGCACTTCAGGACAATGTGGTTCCACCAGTCGCTCCTGGTGTCCAGACGTCAGATGCGGCGGGGCATGCTGGCATCCAGGAGCTTCAGCTGCTCCTCTACGTACCCCAGGAGGGTCCAGATGACTGTGTGGGAGTTGGGCTGCAGCAAATGCTGCAAGACAGCCTGCAGAAAGTGCAGCCAGGCTTGCAGCAACACATCCAAAAGAAGCACCAGAGTGCCCGGGGTGGCTCCAGCTCCATGGTGCAGAGTGCTGTGGTATCCCGAGTGAGGGCAATCAGAGCACGCAGAGAAAAAAATGCTTTGCTCTCCCTCAGCGAGGTAGGCAAGCAAGCAGGGAAACCTGAGAACCGGCTGTCCAGGGGGGTTCCTTTAAGCACAGGCCTCAGACAGCCTCAAGCAGCAGCCACACAAAGTAACTCCTGACCTGATGCCCTGCTGGAACCTGTTTCAGCTGGCCTTAAATGCGATTCAGCATCCAATCAGTGTGGATGCGCTATTTCAAAATAGCAAAATGCTATTTCGAAATGCATTTTGTGTGTAGAAGCGTTATTTCAAAATATCTTATTTCAGATATAAGATATTATATTAGATATTATAAGATATTTTGAAATAACACTGTTGTGTAGACATACCCTATGAGTCAGCACTGAGCTAATGCCACAACATAATGGAAGGAGACATTGCTTCTGAGCTATCAGCTCTCAGAAAACATGTAAATTAAGATTCTGACTACATGCAGTCATAAAGGATACCATGGCAGTTTTTGGAATAATCTCCATCTGGATGAGATGACTAAATTTTCTTTGGGTAATTACATTCTGCCTAAAAAAGTTGCCCTGTATTTCATCTGCTTAAACTATTATTGGGATATGTCAACACAGTGAGCAGCAGTGAGTTTCAGAGCCTGAATTGACAAACTGTGGCTCATGGGGTCTACCCCATTGCTAGATTTCAGAGCCCTTCTCCAAACTGTGCTGCAACATCTACAACCATCTAATTTTGGTTGTGCCATTACCCAGGGTATAATCTGGACAAAGGAACAGCTATGTCCCCTTAGTTTTCTAATTTTGGGTGCATTTATATTGCTTTGTGTGAGAACTACTACTCCTGTTCTGCTCTCCCAAAGCTTCTATATTCCCTTTTATAGTGCAAGGGTATGTCTACACTACATGGCTCCGTTGACGGAGCCATGTATATTTGTTTACTGGGCAAAGGGAAATGAAGCAGTGATTTAAATAATTGCCGCTTCATTTAAATTTAAATGGCTGCCGTGCTGAGCCGACAAACAGCTGATCAGCTGTTTGTCGGCTCAGCAAGCTATCTGGGCGCTCGCGGTCGACATCAAAGCCCTTTGTCGACCGCCCGGTAAACCTCATCCCACGAGGAATAAGGGGGCGATCGACAAAGGGCTTTGATGTCGACCGTGGAGCGTCCAGACTAGCACACTGAGCTGACAAACAGCTGATCGGCTGTTTGTCGGCTCAGCGTGGCAGCCATTTAAATTTAAATGATGCGGCGATTATTTAAATTGCCACTTCATTTCCCTATGCCTACAACCCTAATCTACATGGCTCCTTGGATGGAGCCATGTAGTCTAGACACAGCCCAAGAGTGCTACAGCCAGCCACCCTTGAATGACACTTCAGAGCAACATCAGCAAATTCCCAGACCGAGGCTTTCCCCCCAAAATGTGTGTCTTATACTGCTCAGCTCTCTCTTGGACAATACAAGCTCATATAAAGTCTGCCCTTTTATTAATAGCAAATTATATGCACAAATCCTGTTATCCCAAATGGAGTTTCCCATACACTTCAGTCCAAAACACTGGTCACAATAAAACAAGTCTATTAACTACAGAAAGACAGATTTTTAAGTGGCTACAAGCAATGAGTCAGAATTGCTTATAAGTAAGGAAAAGTAAATGCAGCTAATGCCTAATTTAACAAGCTAAGAGAATTCAAAGCAAATGTCTCTTTCACAAGTTCCAACAATCTTACTGGCTGAAACTCTTTTAGTCAGGACTCCTTCAAGTCTAATGATGCTTCCTGCGCCCTTCAAGTATTGTCAATGCCCTGAGTAGAGATGAAGGGAGAGCACAGTTGGAGCATTTGCCTCCATTCTTTTATGGTTTTTCTTTTCTTTGAGAACCATCTCCAGGTGAGTTTCAGGAGACAAAAATCCCATGTGGGTGGGAACCTACAGACATTTTTTCCCTCATAATGTAATGTTAGAAGTTTTTCACTTTACCCTCTCCCCTGGATCTTGTCATGTAGACAGAAAGCCAAAGACTAGACATGAAAAGTGCAAACACTCTCATGTTTATTGGCATTAGCTTTCGGTAGTATGTGTCCTAAACTCTGATGCCACAGAGCCGAGTTTTCCAGTGATCCCACTCCCCTCTCCTCAACAGGCATAATTATACCTGAAATGTACAGCCAAAGGTCCACCCACTGCAACTTATAGTCATGTTCTACTGTGAGGGCTCGTCAGGCTAGGGTCTCCATTCCCATCCCTTTTCTACCCCATCTGAGTGGTAAAGAGTAAGGTTGCACTTGGGTCAGGGCCAGGCATTGCTTTGGTTGTGTAGTGTTTTACCTACATCTCCCTCAGGCCTTTCTTGTCCCTCACAACTAGTTGCTTTATCTTGTTTTGAGACAAGGAGTTGAATTTTCAACTATGTGCGTCTGGTGTAGGCAAAACTAATACTTGTAATGTCTGTCTTTGTGTTTAGTAAGAATTGGTTTTTTTTTTCAAACATATTAGTGATATTATACGATATTATGTGTGTGTGTGTGTGTGTGTATATATGACTGTGAGTATCACATCCCTCTGCTCAGCTGCCTCCTTTTACATAGTATGGAAAACGATCAAATTCCAGGCACATCCCAGTGTCCTGGCACAACCAAATCCTGATCTTGTTTTAGTTAGGAAAGTGTTTCCCAAACTATGGGCCGGGCCATGGGAAAAAATACTGGGACTCGGCGTGGCTGCCGGGAAGGGAGCGGGGTGGGCTGGGAGGAGGTGTGTGTGTGGGGTGAAACTGGCCACTGGGAAGCAGGGTTGGGGGCAGCGGGGCTGTCCGGCGGAGATGGGGGGGAGGCCGGCGGAAGCAGGGCAGGACGAGGGGCGGGACCGGGGGCTGGCCGGGAGATAAGGAGGAGGAGGATGGGAGAACCAGCCTCCGGAAGCAGGGCTGGACGGGGCACCGGGGCTGGCCAGGGAGATTGGGAGGAGAAGTGGGGAGAATCAGCGAGCTGGGAGGGGTGGGGCGGGGCTGGCTGGGGAGATTGGTGGGGAGCGGGGGAACTGGCCGGCAGAAGCAGGACTAGACGGGGGCAGCAGGGCTGGACAGGGGAGATCGGGAGGAGAAGCGGGGGGAGGGGGGGAGGAGTGAATCGGCCAGCGGGAAGCGGAACTAACCCAGGCACATGCAGACCCGGGCACACAAGTGAGTCCAGCCCCAGGGATTCCATTTTGCCCCTCCCCCCAATGCCCTCCCTCGAGTAGTTGTGAACTGCCTGGCTGGTAGACACACTCTCACAGCGTTAGCACATTTACCAGCCAGGCAGTTTGCAGCTATGGACTGATACACCTCATTATAATAAATCTTACCTATTTAGAAAATACTGGACATTTTATATGTCCGGTATTTTCTCAATTTGTTTCCCGGATAGAACCCTCAAATACTGGACTGTCCTGTACAAAAACGGACACCTGGCAACCCTACCCCTCCTTGCACCCTCCCTCCTAGCCAGATACCCTACCTCCAATCTGCTCCTGCTCCCGCCTCCTAGAGAGCCCGTGCGGTACCGGGTCCCTGAAGCCCCGGCTAGTCTACCCAGCTTTCTATCCATCTTACAGTCCATTTATCCAATCCATATTCCCTTAACTTGCTGGCAAGAATATTGTGGGTGACCGTATCAAAAGCTTTGGTAAAGCTGGCACTGGGGGCTTTGGGAGGACCAGAAACAACTTATTTGAATATTCATCATTTGCTTAATGAATATGCAAATATTCAAATGAATTTTACTGGTCCTCCAAAAGCTCGTGAATGGATTTACTGGTCCCTGTGTCAAAAAGTTTGGGAACCCCTGAGTTAGGATAAGAGGAAGCTGAATACCAAATTTGGTGGTCTTAACTCTTACTCTTTATGAAGAATTCTTCAACAAACTGACTCACAGACATTTGGACTCACAGACAGACAGATACACAATCTCTAATATACAGCTATAGATACAGAAAACCAAACAGGCAAGTAATACTAAAAATACTATCTCAGGAAAAACTGCAGGCCTGGATCCTACATTAACACTGAAACTGCTAACAGGTAAATGTTTACCCATATTCGTTTTCCTACCAAAGAAGGATCACTTAACCAGATGATAGTTTGATTTTGGTGACACCTGGTTGAGCTTTTTGTGTCTGGGGAACTGGTTTGTGGCTGCTTTTAGTAATTAATATCATACTTTACATGGGCAATAATAATCAGTGAATTATGAGTTTTCAAATGCTACTTCCCAAGGTATATTTTGTATGAAATTTATAATAATCGTGTAAAATAAGTGAACAAAGAGGGCCAGACTGTCACATTTTTGTGGCAACTGAGCCCCATAAGCCCAAATTCTGTCAACCTATACTCTGAAACTTGTTGCCAGGAGCTGCTGTTTGATGTCCTAAACATAGTTGTGTAAGATAGAGAGCAGGGAAGAAATGGTGTATTCTATATATGTATAATTGGTAACATTCTTTGTGATCTTGCAGGATGATTTTTTAAAATAAGTTATTATGTTTTGATGTGAGTCTCATGAGATGTAACTTCCAGGAATTATGTCAGATCATTATCCAGATTGTCTGATAATGCCATTTCTTGAAATCATAAAACAATTCTTCCATGAAAGACTACAAGTAATTTAATAGTTTTCTCAAGCTTGGTGGGAATGTAATTGATTAGATACAATCCCCACATATCTTCTGCAAAACATTATGGCGTGCTGCTCTTTTTCTCCCCTCTCATCAGTATGTTCTCTTATTTCTTCACTTTTCCCTTTGTAAAATTATGAGGGAAAAATACTTATTTTTTTATGTTCAGAATTGTGTGTTTTGGTCTCACAATGACAGCACTGAAAAACAGAGCAGTCTCCATGAGTTCTGAATTAGGTTTTCTGGTTCATGAATAAGGAGCATAGATATTTCCATTTTATCTGTTATAATCACTCCATATTTGTGCTTCTATCTAACATAGTGGGGTCAGGATCCATAATCAGGGCTCCTGGGGCTACCACAATACAACAACAAAGAATAATAATAATCATAATGCTGGGTTAGAGTAGTGGTCTACCTAGGCACTAGCATGTTTCTAACAATAACCATAACAAGTTACATCAGATGATGGTGCATATTACCTTCAATCACGTATTGGTGTATGCTCAGATAAGAATGAAGGTTAGTAGTCCTTTGGTGAAACTTCGAACCAGGTGACCCAATTCAGTTTCCAGTTCCTTCCTTCACCCGATTTTCAGATTCCCTCTGCTAACCATATGGAAGTTACATGGTATGGTTTCACTTTGTGAGCTGGGTTTTCTGTCATAATATGGGTGAAACAATGCAAATGCTCAGATGTCTAGAGAGGTATCTGGAATGCACTTTTCTTTAGCTGGAGGCCTTATTTTTATTAGAAAATATTTTTCATTCATATTTGAAGAAGGTTTTTTTTTCTGTTTGCTTTGAAAGATTCCTATTGCTCTTCTATATTAAAAAGGATAAGGGGTTTGTATTTTTATTAAAGGCAACTTTATGAGAAATTCGCAGCATGAGCTTGGGCTCATATACTCCACAGTATGATAGGTACTGGTTCCGAATTTTTAACTTCGGATGTGTTAACTCCCTCCTTCCTCCAGTTGGAACCTTCCTCATGTGGAGTCATATTGTGATCCCTCTTGTACACACAAGCAAAGCAAGGGGCTCTAATTCACTCTGAACCCCCTTAATTACCTGGGATCAGTATAATGGGGCAACCACATTGACCCTAGGAACCTAAGAACCCTGATCCTAAGAACTTCTCAATCCAGCTGACAGATTGCACACTGTTCTGTCACAGTAGCTCCTAACATATTGACTTCACTTAGCATATTGCATTCATGGTATTTGTCCATAACAAATGGCAAGTGAGGTCTTCGATAAAAAAAATGACAGGTCATACTGTGCATTAATATTGTAGTGAGATGTACAAATAAATACAGTGTAAGAAATTATACTAAAAATATATTCTTAAAAATATCCTAGCCAAGCCGGGATTGACCATCAGGTTGTCTTATCCGGTGCACGTGTAAGTTAAACATTGTAAGCTAACAAAGTCATTTGCAAAGAAAGTCAGCATGAGGATGAGAAAACAACATGAAATAAGAACACCAAATGCCAGGGGGTCATACTGACTCTGGCAATCAACAGAGAATACTGGGTGATATAATGGGGAAGGCAAAAGGATACTTTTTTTCATGCAATTCAGGAAGTAATCAGACAGTGTAATTATATTCCTGAAACCCTGATCCCAACCTGCCTGTTCCGAATCACCGTGAAGGCCATTTTGGTGAGCTAATACTGAGTTTAGACAGACGGTTAGCCTGGTCACCTTAAGTGCAGTCTGTAGAAAGCAGGTATTATTTTATGTGTTTTATATATAACCTTTCTGTTTCTATTATCATCTTTGCTCAGTATCTCTTAAATCTTAGCCTTTGATAACTAACATATTATTGTTTTCACTATAAATATATCTCAGTGCTATGATGCTACAGAGGAGCTGATCCCCATTTGACTAATACAAGGTATTTCCCCCCTCAGGATAGCAAACTTGGTATTTCTCCTAGGAGCCAGTGATTTTAATCAAATACTGAGTGGATCAAGTGGCGGTGCATCTAGATCTGTTCCAAAGCAAATATCTACACACATACTGAGGTGTGTTCCTTTTATGTTTTCTAAAGGTACTTCAGTGGTTGGTGGTAAGGAATGAGCTTTAGGGTGGGTGTAATACCTCTGCCCACTTTTGATGTCCAATATTTCTGCTGTGCTTTCTACCTGCTGGCATAGTTTCAGTGTTCATAGAATGTATAGGCCATGTTCAAAGCAATGGTGCAAGAATTGCAGTCATTAATTTGGTTGCCTAGTCCATGACATCAAACATTGCTGTAGAATCTTTGACAAGGCTACAAAATATGAAGCTACTATATGACCCAGCATGAAAGTGTACTGGTAGCTAGCTGCCCTGGTGCACTTATCCACTGTTGCTCTGCAGAGCATGCATGTCTAGTACAGATTGAAGTAGTGGTTCCTTATTCACTAAAGATGTTAGTCCATGTCCACGGTAATGGTGAAAAGCAAAATAAATACATCTGTATCATTTGGTAGCATTGATTTTCCCACCATTTGTGCAGCCATCTCCATTTGTTGTACAAGGATGTTGTCAGCTCTCTCATGTGAGTTGGCCACATGTCCCTGGTTTATTTCAGCTGGGATGTTGCCTCTGCCTGTGAGGACTAGCTTGTTCTTTAGTAACAATGAGTAGTCCTGTGGCACCTTAGAGTACATCTACACAGCAGCATTATTTCAGAATAACTCAGGTTATTCTGAAATAACATAGTGTGTATCTACACTACAAGCCTTTATTTTGAAATAATGTCAAGCTGGAGGACTTCTTACTCTGACTCATTTACGAATATGGATACCCATGGATATAACATGGCTAGCCACAAATTTGCAGGGTACTAGATATAAATTTGGATCCACATCTGCATCCGTTTCTGCAAAAATGAGCCATGGATATCTGCATCCCCATGTGGATACCTGTGGATATAAAGCAGATATCCATGGATTTGCAGGGCTTTAACTGTATGGATTCTAAAACACGCTGCTACCAAAAACTTGCATTTCACTGTCAGACTGCTAACATCACAAGTAGTTGTGCTGAGGCAAAGCAGCTTCCATGGGTTTCCTTCTTGTGCAGGTGAGCAACAAATGGACCACAAGGGCATGGATGGGCAGAGCATACACTCTGTCTGCCTCCCATCATATACCAATCAAGACAACTGAGTGTGACAGTAAGGAAAGGATTAAGGACTCTGTGTCTATCACATGACTCAGCAAGGTATTTAAAGGGAAAGGGGTGTCTTTTTAATGGGGGCTGAGTAAGGAAAGAGAAGTCTCTGGGGGCTGCAGTCAAGGGAATTGCCCTATTTTGAGCTTGAACAATAAACTGTTCCCTGAGACAAGGTCCTAAACAGTCTTGTATGTGATACTGGTTGTTGAGAATTTATACTGAGTAGCTGCATGAATTTTCTATGCTAATAACATAAGATTGACGATAAGCAGCACACCAAAAGAGTGTTTAAAGAGGGGCCTAAAAGTGTAGTGGTTGTGGCCTTGCAGGAAATTAGAGATATGTGGAAAGTAACTACAGAATGGATTTGCACACAATCAGGGCCAGCCAAAGGATAGGCAATCAGATCCAGGTGCCAACATATTTTGGGGGCACCAAATCTTTCCATATCTGAGTGTAAAATCCCTGAGGGGAATGTTTTGGTGTGGAAGGGTTTGCATAACAGTTTTGCTTGATGAGTGGGAGGGAGAGCACTGAAAACATTTTCTACCTTGGGTCTCGCCTGCCCACAATAATGATAACAATATGCAAAGAAATTCTTTCTGGAAAACTGAAGTCTTAAATTCCAACTATAAACAAATTGAAAGAAGTTAGGTCATGTTCTTGTTCATTTGTATATTTCATAATGCAGCCATGACATTGGTGAATAGCTTGTAAACACTGAGACCCAGAAACCTTTGAGGATCTGGGCCTGAGAGCATATGGGCATTTTCAAGAATTTCAAGTCAGTGTGAAAATCAAAATCCTGCAAGAAGAAATCGGTTTTCTTGGACCTTGACTTCCTGGCTAATTTCTGCAATAGAGATTAGACTCTCATTGCTCCTGTATTTGAGTCTGAATTTCCCAGAATGACTGTTTTCTATTGCCTTCATTTTAAGATGTCTGACTCAAGATTCCTTAAAATGGGCCTGATTTTCATAAAGGGCTAGATATCCGCCCTCCCAAAAGCAGGCCACTGTAAGGTGTCTCAAATTAGGCAGCTAAAAATTGGGACCCAAAATGGCTAATCACTTTTGAAAATATAAAGCCTTTATTTTTAAAATAGAAGTAAAATTACAAGGAACTGCATGTCAGCTCAGAATAACACAGAAGCCGGAAATGAGATTATATCCAGTAGTAGCTGTTGCAGAAGCAGGGCAGAGAGTAGTTCATGGTAGACCTCCCAAGAGATCAGTTACTTTTTAGTGGAGGCAACCTCTTATGAGTAAGTATAATTAGCTGTAATGCAGTCAAAGGGAAGGGAAAGCCTTCTCATTGGTATGGACCGATTTAGGCAGCTCCCAGCATTGCTTGTGTAGCAGAGAAATAACTACATATGGCTTTAATCTCATCACAAAATGTAATTTGTGTGCATATCAGATGTTGTATAATTTACCATACTCAATGTGGAGTTTGACAGAACAAAGTCTCCATAAGCTATGATAGCCCTGATGTCTGTCCCATTTATTCCTTTTTTAAATCTACAACTTCACTGATTTTTATCTGCCTTTGATTTCAACACCTCTGACAAAGAGTCTGTCATCCTGCAGGCCTAATACAATTTTACACTTCCAATAAAGCTACAGAGTAGTGATGAGTCAGGATTAGCTCACAAGCTCTGCTTGATACAGCTATTGAAGATTGTTGACTTGCAAATAAGCCTATTAATCAACATTTATGCTGAACACACAGGGAGGTACTGAGTTTTTTCTATTGGTCCCAGAGTTACTGCCTTTATATGGAAAATTGAAACCTTGCCTTGAAAATCTATTCCAAACTAATGTTTTTCTTACAACCTATGAAGTTTGAAATGCCCAGTAAACAAGACACTGGACTGGGATTTAGGAGATCTGGATATTTTATTTCTATCTCTGGTGCTGACCTGATACATAGCCTTGGACAAGTGATTTAATTCCTTTTGTGTTCTCACTTCTTGTATGTCTTGCCTATTTAGATTTTAAACTTACCAGGATAGAGACTCTATCTTATATGTGTTTGTATTGTGCCTAGCATAACGGGGCACTTATCTCAATTGGGAACTCTAGGCACCATTGCGATTAAATAAAAAAATAACTTCTCATGAATCCGTATCACTAACATCAATAACTTCCATTTAAGTGGGGTGGGAGAGCTGGAGAATGGTTTGGATAAAGCAAGAAATATGACTTGAATCTTTCCTTTACACTAGAACCAAATCCAAACTTTTTATTTTCAATAAACTTCAATTATTTTTTTTAACTGAATGAGTTCTATTTATATTATTTTATATGCAGGAACACATCAATTAGACAGCCAAGAACACAGGATGGGAACATGTAGTTGTTGGCTGGCCTACAGTACATCTCAACAGAGTAGTCATTGAACCTTTCAGTTCCTGAAATGGTTCACTTCCATCCACATTAACCAATGTTAGTTGATATAAATTCACACACATGCCAGTTCCAGGCACTGTTCATCCCTTTCTGTACTGTTCTTGCACTTTTAAGGAGGAGAGGCCACCAGAGAGGAATTTGGTCCCATCGCTCCTGGGAGCCAGTGCCCCACAGTAGCAGGTCCTCCCGGCAGTGTGGCTGTACTGCCCCCTGCTTCACCCCCAGCAATGGCATCTCCTATCTGGCATTGTACAGCCCCATTGGGGACAGGGCTGAGGGTGGTACAGCCGCACTTCCAGGAGGAGTGGCCAAGGAGGAGTGGCTCCCAGAAGAGGAGGCGTGGCTCCCAGGAGGAGTGGCTCCCAGAAGAGATGGGACTTTCTGTTCTGTTGGCAGTACATTGCTGGACCAGAAAGCCCCTGTGGTTGGGAGCAGGGAAGAACTGGCTGCAAAGTGGCTGGTGGCCAGGAGCGCAGTCACAGCCAGCAGCAGGGGCTGGGAGTGCAACCATGGCTAGGAGCATGACTGGACTTGGGAGCATTGCTGGGGCCAGGGCCAGCAGCCAGGAGCATTGGCAGGGCCAGGGCCAGCAGCCAGGAGCATTGCCAGGGCCAATAGCCAGGAGTGTGACCAGAGTCGGTGGCTAGGATCATTGTTGGGGTTGGCATCCAGGATCATGGCCAGGAGAAGACCTCAGTGTTGGCCCCCAGAGAGTCTGAAGGCCAGCAACAGATCTCCCCTGGTCCGGCTAACTCCCTCGTTTGGAACCAGATAGGCTCTGAAGGTGCCAGCCCAGGAAAGTCTAACCGGTAGCACTGAACTGTCTGGAAGTGAACTATATTGGTGCAGGCTAGAGCAGCTGTAATATTTGCATAGACAGTGCAGCAATGTCCTCCAACATTGTTAGTATAGTTAGAAGAGCGCTTCACAGCTGCAAGCCAAGCTGCTCACATTCACTACACTAGAAACCACAGAAGGGAGTAAGTGCATGTTCTAGGAGCATTAAATCCTACATGGGTGTTCCAGTAAAATTCTCCAACGGCTTGATTATGCTGCTATTGGGAAAAATATATAAACTCCACTTGACTTTAGGGAGACCAAGATCAGTGCCCAAGTTTGGAGGAGAGCAGGATGCAGAGAGCAGCATTTTTACTCGCTTTCTTCCATCCCCACATGCTCTACGTTTTACAGAGACTCAAATGTATGTATTTGCCGCAGAATTACTGCTGTCTCCCTCCAAGACTCCCTCCTTTGTAACATCCTTTTTTGCTCCTATCTACTCACCTGAAGGAAGTGAGGAGAGTCACTTCTTCACATAACCCCACAAAGACTTTTGCCTGCAATTTCAACAGATCATAGCAAGAACAGCAGGGAATACTGAAAGTTCTCCCACCAGCATTCAAGTTTCATGCCAAAGTTTGAGTACTATAGACAGGAGCTGCATCTTCATATAATGAAATTATACAATAGTAAAGATAGCTAATTGCTACTAGAGTTTGTGTTTGCCATTGAATGAGTATTCTATGTTTAATATTAAAAAATAAGTTGAAAGTAATTAAAACTTCAGTTATCTTACATGATTTTATTTTAGGTAATGTCTACACTTGCACCCTCTTTTGAGAGAGGGATGCAAATGAAGACATTCGAAATTGCAAATGAAGCCAGGATTTAAATATCCCGTGCTTCATTTGCATATTTGCGTTATGGTGCTATTTTGAAATAACAGACGCTGATAAGACACGGTTATTTCGAGAGAAAACCTTTCTCTCGAAATAACCAGTAAACCTCATTGTATGAGGAATAAGGGTTATTTTGAGAGAAGGGTTTTCTCTTGAAATAACCGTGTCTTAACAGCGTCTGTTATTTCAAAATAGCGCTATTTTTGAAATAGCACCATAATGTGAATATGCAAATGAAGCGTGGGATATTTAAATCCGGCTTCATTTGCAATTTCTAATGTCTTCATTTGCATCCCTCTCTCGAAAGAGGGTGCAAGTGTAGATATACCCTCAAAAAATGAGGACTAACGTTAGTTCAAACCACAGGGTTTGATTCGAACTAACGTGGCCCAGAGCGCACTTTCACTTTCGAAACAGCTGGGCTTCGAAACAGCGTGTGGCCGAGATTATGCTAATGAAGCATGGGATATTTAAATCCCAGCTTCATTTACTATTTCGGATGCCTACATCTGCATCCCTAGTTTGAACTAGGGTGCAAGTGTAGACATACCCCTAGACACTCAAAGAAACTTTGCATCATTCCTCCTGTGATAAAAGATTATCATTGGGCTCCTATGCTGAAATCACTCATCTAGTCAGCTAACCAATTAACCAACCTCTCAGATTAATTATATCAATAAAATCCCCAACACAATAAAATACAAAACTGAGAATAGCAAAATATCTGACTCCATAGAATCACAGGGTATGTCTACACTTGCACCCTCTTTCAAGAGAGGGATGCAAATGCAGATGAGCAAAATTTCAAATGAAGTGCAGATTTGAATTTCCTGCATAATCGCGGACCATCGCTATTTCAAAATACCCTATTTCGAAATAACAAATGCTGTGTAGACACGGTTATTTTGGGAGAAAACCCTTTTTCTGAAATAACCTTAATTCCTCATACATCGAGGTTTACTGGTTATTTTGGAAAAAGGGTTTTCTCCCAAAATAACTGCATCCAAACAGCGTTTGTTATTTTGAAATAGGGTATTTCGAAATAGCGGCGGTCCAAATGAAGCGTGTGAAATTCAAATCTGCGCTTCATTTGCAATTTCTCTCAGCTGCATTTGCATCCCTCTCTCAAAAGAGGGTGCAAGTGTAGACATACCCATAGACCTCAAGAGGTCATTAAGTCCAGTCCCCTGCTGTCCCATGCCATCTCCATCATTACATGTAAATAAGAAAAGAACTAGTTGAGAACATTCCAATAAAACAGTTAGGCAAGAACCAAATAACTTTTAAACTATACATTTAAAATGAAAAATTAGTTTTTCCTCCCAGTTTCCACTTTCTATAAGTAACACTGTCAGGTTTTCCCCATCACAAGGTGAACACCAGTGCTAACCTGCTGCCAAATGCTTTACCATTCGAGGAAAACCTCATAATTCTTTCTGCTCCTGCAGCTCAGCTTCTCCCAAGCCAGCCAGGTCACATGTCATTTTGTAAAGCAGCCACCGTGACTAGTTTCCCTCAATGGAGTCTGAGTCCAGCTACAGGAAATCTATTGAGGAAGCCCAAAACTACCACACCCAGTTCTAGAAAATTCTGGGTGCCGAGTGCTAATTGAGCATTTGCCTAGCAACAGTGTCCCAGACTCAACTCATTCCTCTCTTTGCTACACTACAGACCCTGTAAAGAGACATCTCCCTATTAGGCATGTGGGTTACATTGCCACTTGGCAGGGGAACAACAAAATATGATCTCTCAACATCGATCTGCTTTTGCCTCCCCTGGATCTCAGATGAGGCAGAAACATGATGAGAAAAATGATCCTTCTGCTACTTGAAACCAGCTGAAACATGAGGAATTCTAGAACTCTTCTAAGGGCCTATTCTCAGAATATTTCAAGGCCATTTTGCTTCTGATAAGAATCTGAGCTTTAGAATGCTTCTCCATGCTGAAAGGAAACTCGGTCCTTTTTGATGTTCGGACTGCAAGCTCTTTGGAGCTGAGACTGTGTATTTATTATGTTGTGTTCAGTGAAGCAGAACCCTGATCTCTCTCTAAAATGCAGTGGTATGCTGTGACAGTTTTAGTAAGGCACACAACTCACATGTATACCTTAGGTGGTCTAAATATGGTATCCTCCATGCTTTTCAACCTCATGCATACAATGCATGCAGGGTCATGCTCTGACCAACATGGTGTCTGGATGGAATTGGCCCATGGGATGGATTTGGCCCACAGGGTCAACCCGTGACTTTAATGGGGTCTGAAAACAATTGGCCCATGGGATGGATTTGGCCCACAGTTGGACAATTCACAGGGGGTTGGGCATGTACCAGAACACCACTGCTGAAGCCTCTCAGTGCTACTACAGTACAAATAATGAATAACAATGACATCCCCATCCCACAAGAAAACTATGTGAGCCCAGTCTTGTTTACAACAGGTCTAAGTACATGTCTCAGAATATCCGCTGCCAAAAAGTGCTTTAGCACAGTGTTATACTGGTAATACTTTCCACAACATTTTTATCATCATCCTTATAATTGCTAGTGTTTGCTTCTCAAAGAAACAGTCTTCCTCTGTCCTCAGAAATAAATTAGCTTTCACTAATCTTAGAAAGATTGTCTCTAGCTTCTGTTCCAGCTGGGCTAAAACACTGAATGTTGCACCAAGACAGATATAGTGTTGAATAAGCAATACAAGTTGGACCACCCTGGTCTGGCACCCTCGGGACCTGATTAGTCCTGGATGAGGGATTTTGCTGGACCAGGGGATGTCATTTTTGGACCTCTGCTACTGCCCCCCCCACAGCCCAGCCACTGGTCTCTGAACCAGCTCCTCACCTTCTGCTGGTCCCGCTGCCCTGCCGACCCTCTAGGCTGTCATGGCTCCACCAGGCAACCCAACGCTGGGGCTCCAGGCAGCCACACTCACCATGTGCTGGGGCTTTGGGCAGCCGTGTGTGCTAGGGCTCCCTGAGCCAGAGCTTCCTGAGCAACCGTGTGCACTGCACCCAGGCTGCATGAGCAGCCTCGCACATCATGCACTGGGTCTCCCAATCCCATGCCATGGGCAGACCCACTGTCAGCTCCCTGCAGGCAGCTCACCGCCCTGCCAGCTCCGCTAGGATCCTTACTGCTGGCCCTCCACCGGGACTCTCTGGTCCTGCAACATCTATGCCGGACCATGGATGTTGCCAGACCAGAGAATCCTGATTAAGAGAGTTTCAACCTATACTAGTTTCTTCTTGCTTGAATCGATTTAGCTATTGTAAATGCACTATGTAGAACACTGTCAAGGCAGAAATGGTGCTCCATTTCTAAGAGAGCAAACAGTGAATTTTGGAATGGGATTGGCATCAGAATTTTCCTGTTCGTGCCCATCATTAAAATAAGCCTTAGTTATAAATTCTGTGCATTTATTTCACTAGAACAAATTATTGTCATCCCATTATCTTAGGGGGAGAGAAAACAGCTTTCCACAAAGCTGCCTAAATCTACTATGTGACTCAATATCATCTTCAGAGAGAGGAAAATATTGCTTCTTCTTGCTTATGTTGTTTCATTGTGGCTAAAGCCTGTAAAAGGACCAGTCACCTCTAAATTGGCAGTGTTCTGACTGCCACTCACTTCGTTGTGGTTGAAAATGTAGATGCCATGTTTCAATTGAAGGGTTTTTTTCCCTCCCCACATGTGAAATGTAGAAACATTTGGGTCACCACAATGTGGCCATTCATTGGGCTGAAAGTTTATTCTGTTTTTACAATGTTATAATAGCTCAGAATCGATGGGGGTCCAGGGAGTTAACAAAAAGCACACTCAGCTAACATTTCATTTAGAAAACTAGTCTCAGTGTTTCATTGAAAATTCGGCATATTTTGGGGGGAAACTCTTGTAGACCTTGGAAACAAAGTTCTTTTTAATTATTTCAGGCAACATCAGTCTCCAAAGACACTTTGGCTAGCATATTAAAACCAAGGTATACCTGTCTGGAGTTCTGTAAATTCACAGGGAGTTCTTTCAAATGCTTCTGCCAGGATTTCCTTCTTCAGCATGTCCTCTGAAAACTTCCTTCTCTGTTCTCTGAACCCAGAGCAATGCTCTCTTGGTCACTATAATGGACTGAACAGCATTTATGTTTAATGGGTAGTAGACACTTGCATGCCATCCCAGCTGGTGCACACTTTTGTTTTCCTGCATTAACTGCCTTCTGTAATTACTCACACTGAGTTGAATTGGTCCCTCCTGAGCATCATGCTACCTAGAGGCTCAGATTCTCCTGTTTCTTTAAATAGTGGTTGCCAAGATGTTACACTGAAATGTCTATTAATTATACTCCAATGAAAATCTTGAGACAGAACTACTGACACAAAAATGTGCCATGTTGGCTCTAATTACAGTACAGAATTGAATCAAGAGTTTGTGCTAATGGTTGCAATCATCTTTTAGAACTTATATTGCATTATCACTAGCACTAGTTAAGTCTCAATCTTGTACTACATCCAGTATAGACAGTGGTGCATATAAGGCACCACCTTTAATCTGACATACTGAAACTGAGCTCTTTCAGAATGTTTGTTTCAAAACTATGGAAAGAAAATGAACTCATTGAGATATGTTCTCTAGGAAGATATAGAGTTTCTGTGTGCAGTGAGACACAGAAGTGGGAAAGTAGGAATGTATCACATGTAACAGGAAAAGGAAATCTAATAACTAGTGCTGTGCTGAAAATTTCACATTGGACATTCTAAAACCTTAGCAATGGAGTTTTTCACAAACCACCTGTAAATTTTCACCTGGAAATTGCTTTAGTGAGGAACTGAAAGATTCTAAAGTGCAGTTTGCCCTGTAGTCATGGCAAACCTCAATCTATTTTGTCGAGCTGACACAGTTTAAGTTTGTATCTATGGAGAAGGAGAAGAAATAATGTCTTTGGAGTGATAAATCTTGACTTTAATGCCTTCCGATAGCTTAGGAAAGGGGGGGAAGGGTGGAGGGAATGAGTCAAGCCAGCAATGTGCCTGATCTTGAGAGAAGCAGAGCACTCACTATCTGACAAAAAGGCTTTTGCCTTGTGACAAATGGAAAATGAATTACGTAAATTTGAAGGGCGTGGTGTAAAACTTCTGCAGACTGCAAGACTGATCATGTTGTCTCCCTACAGCCCAATTGCTTTATCGTCTACAAGAGGATTCCTCTCCCTGTATTTGTATCTGTGTATGTTGGGCCTGATCCAAAGCCCACTGAAGACTGTACAAAGATTGACATTGAGCTATGCACCAGACTCATTGTCTTCAGCATGTTAGTGTCTTCCTGCTATAGCATTAAAGGTGTGTCTAGACTACAGGGTTTTTTTTAAAAAAAGTGGCCATTTTTCGAAAAAAACATTCCCCTGCGTCTAGACTGCTGCCACATTCTTTCAAAAGTAAACTGAAAGAACGCAGCAGTTTTTTCGACCATGGAAAACCTTGTTTTAGGAGGAATAATGCCTTTTTTCGAAAGTGCTCTTTCGAAAAAAGGCGCTATGTAATGCAAACTGTGCTTTTTCCAAAGAGAGCATCCAGACTGCCTGGGTGCTCTCTTTCAAAAAAGCAGCTTGCTTTTTCCAAAGTACTGGTTGTAGTCTAGACATTCTTTTTCGGAAGAGGATTTATCTTTTGAAAAAGCCTGTTTCGAAAGAGGATTGCGCTCTAGATGTAGCCTAAGAGAATATACATGGTAGTTTGCTCATCACAATCCTGAAAGATCTAGGCCATGTAGTAAGAAAACAAAATCTCATAACTTAACGTGTATTGTGTGTGATCACCATCTTTCTGTTAATTGAGGCATGAAATGTACACCACAGCAGAAGAGAAGATGCATAGTACAAAACACTTGGGCTGTGTCTAGACTGGCAAGTTTTTCTGTAAAATCATCCGCTTTTGCTGAAAAACTTGCCAGCTGTCTACACTGGCCGCTTGAATTTCCGCAAAAGCACTGACTTCCTACTGTAAGAAATCAGTGCTTTTGCGGAAATACTATGCTGCTCCGTTTGGGCAAAAGTCCCTTTTGCGCAAAAGTTTTGCGCAAAAGGGCCAGTGTAGACAGCTGAGATTTGTTTTCTGCAAAAAGCCCGATCGCAAAAATGGCGATCGGGGCTTTTTTGCGGAAAAGTGCGTCTAGATTGGCACGGACGCTTTTCTGCAAAAAGTGCTTTTGCGGAAAAGCGTCCGTGCCAATCTAGACCCTCTTTTCCGAAAAAGCTTTTAACGGAAAACTTTTCCGTTAAAAGCATTTCCGGAAAATCATGCCAATGTAGACACAGCCTTGGCTACAACTATAAACAAGATACTCCTGCCATAGCATTCAAAGAGTTAGGAACCTCAAAGTGTGTATTTCACTTTTTAAGGTCTTCATAGGCTGCATCAGTAAAACTCCAGTCATCTGAAGAAGTGGGCTGTGCCCACGAAAGCTCACGATACCATCTACATGTTTTGTTAGTCTATAAAGTGCTACATGTTTTGTTAGTCTATAAAGTGCTACCAGACCATTTGTTGTTTTTTAAGTGTATCCCATTCATAGGCTACAGTATTTCTTTCATGGTCACAACTGGAAGAGATCACCATCAGGACCGAGCAGATAAGGTGTCTTACCAGAATTTGAATTAAAAATCATCACTATTCTAAAACAAAGCATTTTTTCATGTAATTATATTTAAATTTCTGGTGGCTTCCCAGGATTCCGTTTTCAGCTGGCTTATCAAAGCCTATCAAAGCCAATTCAAGAAAGCAGAAATGATCTGCAGGGCTCTTGCAACACCCACAAGTTTGATCTGATTGTCAGCTTGGTAGTTAGGTATTTACTGTATTATACACAGATACATAAAAAAAATCCATGCCCCTGAAGGCATAAACCTTATATCCACCTTCCAACTCAGTAGGTCAGAGCCACAGATGATATAGACTGGTGTAGCGCCACTCAGTTCAATGAAGCCACCCCAGTCTACACTAAGGCTACATCTACACTGCAAGGTTTTTGCGCAAAACGAGCTGTTTTTGCACAAAAACCTGTGGAGCGTCCATACCTCAAATGCACTTTTGCGCAAGGAAATCAAGAGTAAAAAGGCAGAACAAAGGGCTTTTTCCACCGTAGGTAAACCTCCTTTTACAAAGCATAACTCCCTTTTGTACAAGAGTTCTTGCGCAAAAAAGGCAAGTGTTGACGTTACAGAGGGCGTCCAAAGGTGCTCTGATGGCCATTCTGTGATGGGAAAAAGCACAGGTGCTCTGATGGCCATTCTGTGATTGGTAATCAGAGCTTTCTTGCGCAAGAGCGTCCATGCAGTGTGGATACGCTCTTGCGAAAAGCACATGGCTTTTGCGATGGGCTTTGAGGCATGGACATGCTCTTGTGCAAGACGTTTTTGTGCAAAAACTCTTGAGCAAAAGGCTTCTTGCGCAAGAAACATGTATTGTAGATGTAGCCTACGTGAGATTCATAAGGCGTTAGGATAATAACCATCCATGCCAAGAGAGATGATAGCTGTATGTGGTTTGATGGGATTGGTCATTTGGTCACAGCTGTATATATGTGTGTGGTAAAGATAATTTTATGAACTGATCGGAGCTAGTGATGGGGATCTCAAATATTTCATCAGTTCATTTCACATAAACACCCAAATCAGCTTAACCACTCCTAATCTGAAAATCATTTAAAAAAAAAAAGGCTTGAGTTTGGTTCCAGGGTTTACATGTTTCATTCTGCTCAGTGCCATTTCATCTAGCCCTCATTCATGACAAATCCATTTAGAAAACATTCTGTCGTACTCTCTCTTTCCCTCCCCTCAGAACACTAGGAGCTGTGTATGTCCACGGAAAGGAATATGTTATAGAAGTCTGAGGAAAAGGAGAAATCTCATTTACTAACACTCTAAAAAAAAGTTCCAGACATCTAGAATGCTCCTGTGCTAGAAGTGGAAGGAGTTGCTTTAGCTGAAGGCATAGTTTTGCTTTATGCTCTAATTCCTCCATCCTTTCCCCTGCAAAGCAAAGATGGCTTCAAGTTCAAAAGCAACAAATAGGCTGCAGTTGTGATGAAGGGAAGCCTTTTTTGGAATCCCACATTAAGAATGATATTTCCTGGCTTCAGTGTGGTTATGCCATTGAGTTAACTTCTAGAGGAAAGATTCAGCTATGAAAGATTTCAGTGTGGCTTTGCATTCTGTTTTATGTAGTTTTCTACACTGTTCACAGTAAAATCCAAAATTATATAAGATGTATATTGCATATCCATGAGGTTTCTAATTTAAATTGTTTTCCCAAGATAAGGTTGGGTATATTTTTTTTTCCACAGACAAAACATTAATGGGATTTAATTACCCTATATTAATGTTTTTTTGTCTTTTATATATTGATGTAACCAACTTTGAATGGCAACATGAGGGCAGAAAGCAGAGCATAAAGTACAAACCATTTCATGCTAAACACACTGAAGTCAATAGGAGTAATGGGCACTTGTTAGTGAATAAAGCACTAAATGAACTTTCCTGGCTCCACATCATCAAAAGTACAGTCACAAAGGTTGCTCTATATCAAGATTTAACACATTTTCACACACTCAAAAATAGGCCCCTAATGTTTGACCTGAGGAAAAGAGAGAAATGGTTGATCTGTGGATGCTCTAATGCTTTTATCAGAGTGTTGTCACCTAGGCTCTATAGAAAGTGAGGTGAAAAACCTCATAGAATCTGGAAGTGAAAAACTCAGAGAGACCTCAGGAGGTCATAGAGTCCAGCCCCCTGCTCAAAGCAGGACTAACCCCAACTAAATCATCCCAGCCAGGGCTTTGTCAAGCCAAGACTTAAAAACCTCTAGGGGTGGAGATTCCACCAACTCCCTAGATAACCCATTGCAGTACTTCACCACCCTCCTAGTGAATTAGTTTTTCCTAATATCCAACTTAGACCTCTCCCACTGTAACTTGAGCCCATTGCTCCTTATTCTGCCATCCGTCACTACTGAGAACAGCCTCTCCTCATCCTCCTTTGAAGCTCCCTTCAGGAAATTGAGGGTTGCTATCAAATCCCTCCTCACACATCTCTTCTGCAGACTAAATAAGCCCAAATTCTTCAGCCTCTCCTAGCAGGTCATGTGCTCCAGCCCCCTAATCATTTTGGTTGCCCTCAGCTGGATTCTTTGCAATGCGTCCACATCTTTCTGTAGCAAGAGAGGCGGGCGGAGGCAGGCATAATTGGATGCAATACTCCAGATGTGTCCTCACCAGCACCCAATAAAGGGAAATAATATTTCTCTATATCTGCTGGCAATACACTTCCTAATGTGCCCTAATATGCCATTAGCCTCTAAGCTGCAAGGGCACACTGTTGACTCATATCCAGCTTCTCATCCACTGTAATCCCCAGGTTCTTTTCTGCAGAACTGCTACTTAGCCAGTTGGTCCCCAGCCTGTAACAATGCTTGGGATTCTTCCATCCCAAGTGCAGGACTCTGCACTTGTCCTTGTTGAACCTCATCAGATTTCTTGTGGCTCAATCCCCTAATGTGTTTAGGTCACTCTGGACCCTGTCTTTACCTTTCAACATATCTACCTCTCCCCCTAGCTTAGCGTCATCCGCAAATTTGCTGAGGGTGCAATCCATCCCCTCATCCAGGTCATTAATAAAGATGTTGAACAAAACCAGCCCTAGAACCAATCCTTGGAGCACTGCACTTTAAACTAACTGCTAACCAGACATCAAGCCATTGATCTCTACCCATTGGGCCTGACAATCTAGCCAGCCTTCTATCCACTTAACAGTCCATTCATTCAATGCATACTTCCTGGCAAGAATATTGTGGAGGACTATCAAAAGCTTTGCTAAAGTCAAAGTATATCACATCCACCAACTTCCCCCTGTCCACAGAACCAGTTACCTCATAGATAAATATACTTCATAGTTGAATGCTACTAATTTTTTAATCTGAGATACTGACTAGACACCATCTAGGCTATACTATGAAGGAATACTATCAGGTTTTATTCCTTACAGTATAGAATGTTGATTGCTTCCTTAACTTTTAACTAAAATTATGTGGGCCAATTATCTATTGCAATATAGTTTTCTTGTATTTATTTGCCTAGGCAAAAGGTCTGCAAAGATAGCACATTAGGCCAGCTGGCAATTCCTCATATATAGTCCGAATTACTATCTATGCTAGAGGTAGCACTCTGGTCCTATAACACCCCAACCCACAGTCCATGGTGTGATGCTGTATAAAAGAAAGATGACCATATTTACATTAGGTATCATCACTCCTGTATCATCACAGTTCTACAACAGTGATAAATCTTGTATAAAATATGACTTGTAAAGTATCAGTTGTAGCAAGGTCCTCCCACAGGCTCCTTGCCCTGGGACATCTTCTAGTCCACAAATTAGCCAGAGACCCTTTCTGGTGCAGTCACCCATGCCTTTTATTGACAGTTTCCCACCACCTTCTATTTACAAAGCTTTTGGATTGCAGCAAACTCAGCCAGCCTCTCCTTCTGACTTGGGGCACATACTCATCCCCGCCCTGGCTCCTCTTCTTGCTTCTCCCTTCACTGCCTTATAAAAGTCCTCTGGCTAGTGAGGGACATAGCTACTTCTAATAGCCCTTCAGGCCTGGGCTTGCTCAGCTGTTTGCCATAGACTTTTCAGCCAGGCTATAGTAGCAGAGCTCTGGCTTAGCCAGCAGTCTGTCGCACAGTGAAAACATTACAGACTGCTAAGTATTATTATCTTTTAAAATCTGTGTATTATCTCTGTATATGAAGTCATGGATATTTGCTATGTGTTCATATCTTAAACATGTTGGGTTTGGGGTGAAACCCCAAAAGAGATTTTCATCAAGGCTAGCCAGTCTGCTCAATGGGCCATTAAGGACAATCAGCTCTTTTAAGAGCTCTCCTAAGATCTCTTCTGGCACCAGGTAGGCAATGAATATTTCAGAACTCAGCAATGCATGTATAACCCAGGATTCCATGTCTGTGCCTGTGACATTTCATGCACCTAGACTTAGAGATATAAATTGCATACCGTGACATCATTCTTTGTCTTCAGCCCTGCTCTAATTCGCTGGACTGTGACTTCCAACAACAAGGAAGCTTTGACAAAGGAGTGATGATCCCCAGTATTTTGGGTGACCCCCCATTTGGATTGTGTCCCCTCAGCACCATGATGCACAAGTCATCTATGGCAGTGTGACATCAGGTATAGGGCAAATGGCTGAGACTACTGACAACAGACCATAGGACAAAGCAGCCTTGTGGCTGTGTTAATTTATGGCAGCTAAACTTGCCCCTAAAGAGGCCCATGGGCCAGATGCAGTTCACTCGGGTTAGGCCAGCAGATGGTTTATTTACCTGAGCATCCACAGGTATGGCCAATAGAAGCTCCCAGTGGCCATAGTTCACCATTCCCCACCAATGTGAGCTGTGGAAATCAGTGGCCCAGTGGCATCAGTTCCCGCAGCTCCCACTGGCTGGGAGCGGTGAACTGCAGCCAACAGGAGCTGAGAGCAGACATATGGTGAACTGCATCTGACCTAGTGCAGAGCAACAAAATAGCCCTCTCATTATTTTTTATATGTTCAAACAAGCAATTGATCATGGCCAATGCTTAAGAAAAAGAATATCAAGTCATCTACTCTTATCATTCTCATGGTGTTCTTTTTTACAGTGATGGAGAATCCACTATGGACCCAATTGTCCCAATGGTTAATTATTCTGTTAGACATTTACACTTTATTTCCTGTCTGAATTTGTCTAGCTCTAATTTCCTTGCCATTTGGATCATATTATTTTTCTCTGTTAGACTGAAAAGGTCATTATTAAATATTTGCTCCTGAGTAGGTACTTGTAGACTGTAATCGGTCACCGCTTAGCCTTCTAGATGAAATTACTATAACGTGAGAACACAGGTGCTTGAAAAATCATGTTCAAAGAGTAGTTACCAGTGGTTCTATGACAAACTGAGAGAGTATATCTAGAGATGATCCATAGTGATCAGTCCTGAGTTTGGTACTATTCGATATTTTCATTAATGACTTGGATTATGGAGTGGAAAGTATGATTGTAACATTTTCAGATTGCACCAAAATGAGGGGTGGAAAGAATTTTGGATTACAGGAATGAGAACTCAAAACAACCCTAACAAACTGGAGAATTGGACTGAAATCTACAGATGAAAATCAATACAGATAAGTGCAAAATAATATACTTGGGTAAGAAAAATCAAATGCTCAACTATAAAAAGGGGAATAACTGCTAGGTGGTAGCATTGTTGAAAAGGATCTAAAGGTTATAGTGGGTCACAAACTGAATATGACTCAACAGTAGGATACAGTTGCTAAAAGGGCTAATATAATTCTGGGGTGTATTAATGGGAGTGTTGGATATCGAACATGTGTGGTAACTATCCTGCTCTACACAGTAATGATGAGACCTCAGCTGGAACATTGTGTTCCACTCTGGGTGCCACACATTCACATAGATGTAGGTAAACTGGAGAGTCCAAAAGACAGCAACAAAAATGGTAACAGGTTTAGAAAATCTGACATATGAGGAAAGGTTTAAGGCCACATCTTCACTTGCCATACCGGAGATCGATCTTCAAGCATTAGATTTGGTGAGTCTGTGTAAATGGCGCCAAGCTTAGTCAAAGTAAGCTGACTGGAGCTACATATTTTGCATACCTTAACCCAACTTTCCAGGTCTAGCCATAGACCTGGTCTAAAAAGCTGGGTGTGTTTCATACTGAGAAAAGAAGACTAATTTGGGATCCAATAACAGTCTTCAAATGTGCTAAGGGATGTTATAAAAAAGATGGCGATCAATTGTGCTCCATATCTACTGAAGAGAAGACGGGGAACAATCGCTTAATCTTCAGTAATGGAGATTTATGTTACGCATTAGGAAAAGTTTTCTATGTATAGGGTTACTTTATCTCTGGGAATAGACTTCCAAGGTAGGTTGTGGAATCCATGTCACTGAAGGTTTTTTTAAGAATACATTGGTCAAAGACCTGTCAGAGATGGTCAAGGTATTCTTGCCCTGCTTCAGTACAGTGGGCTAGACTCGATGATGACTTGAGGTGCTAATGTACATTTTGTGCACACATCCTAGCACATCAGAATAAGAATACACCAGGCTTAACATGGTAACTGTAACTTTTTATACATAAATCAAATTATATTCAGTTGCATGCTTTATTTAAAACATGTACTGGATGTGTTCTCAAGTAACGCCCTTGCTATTAAATAAATTACATGTATGACCCAACTGTTTTATTACCCACTGTAGCAACCAGATCTAACAATATGGTTTCTTTGAGTTACTATAATACATTTCCAGTCAGTTCCCAGTATGCCACAAATCAAAATCTGATGTTTTAGGCTACATTCTGTTCTTTTTCATTGTATTTTTCAATGATATTACATATGCAGGCATAGAGACAAAGCAATATAATCCTCTGACCCAAATGTTGGTTTTAGTTGGCACTATTCAAAGAGGAAAAGAGAGCGTGGGGAACTTAGCTAGAATGAAGTTTACAAAATAAATATGTAACGAAGAGGTAAAAAAGAGAAGTACAAATTATGCTCCTTCACAAATAGAAGAATAATCACTCTTGTTAAAATAATCAGATGATTCAATTCAAACAACATATTTAAAATGCACCAACCTCAGTGAGTTGTGTGGTGTATAGTGGCAATAAATTTAAAATAATACTCGGCAAAGGAATAAATTACGTCAGTATTCTGAATTTATTGAACTCTAAGGTTTTGGTCTTAACAGCTCAAGAACTTTGTGTTTCAGTTTAAAAGGATAATGAAACAGTTAAAGGAAAGCTTGAAAAACATTATAAAAAGATCATTCTTAAGACCAGAACTTATGTCTGCCCCCTGTCAGTCCATAGAGAATTACAAGGGTCTGAGTTTTAGCCACCTCAAAAGAGAACCTCTCAACACATGTAACACATACTACTATCAATCTCTGTGCAAAATCCCCTCAATATCTGTGGAAGCTCTACCAATTTTGACAGAAGAATAATGTGTTTTTCTTTTGAGATGGCGTAGGGATTGCCAGTGTTTTGCTATTTGTTTGAGGAATGTGAAGCAATAGCAGATGTGCACCATATATTGGCTGTTCATATGTCTATGATGGAGGCAAAGAGGATAAAAATTGTGTCTTGAAATGATCAAGAAAGAGGAATGAACTTCTGAGACTGTTTTGCTCACAGGGGTTGTGTGATACAGCTGTCATTAGAAATTCAATTTCACTGAGGCAACTTAGTGATGACATGTGCAAAGATATTCCTCTTGCCCAAACTCTAAATGCCCCTTTAGTACTGTCAGATATTTATACTGTGCATTCTGGAGTTTAACTTCTTTAGCTTGTTATATTTCAGTATACTTTAGGAATCTACAGCAACCTTAAAACAAACTCCCGCACTGCCTGTCAATCTAAATCACAGAAGCAATCTGATTTATCTCTGTTTGTACTGTTAAAATAATCTATTTTATCTGTCTAAGCTGGTGGTTTTCAAACTTTTATTTGTGAACTCCAAAAAGATTTTGAATGGAGGTGCAGACTTCTTTGGAAATCTTAGACATCATCTGCAGACTCCCACAAGTCTATGACCCACTGTTTAATGGTAACATCAGCCTTTTGAGTACACATTTGACATAGACTACAGATTAGCATTTGTTTGATTGAAAGGACCATACTTTGCCATCCTTTTTTTCCTCCCTGGGATCTTAGAACTCCCCCTCCAGCTGAATTCCTGGTGCTTTGCATGAGGGATGTTTGAAGAAAAAAAAAAAAGCGGGGGGGACGGGGACAGAGAGGAAAACCCCCTGCTGTGCTTTTCTACTCTTTGACATGGACAAAGTGAAGGAAGGACTTCCTTGTTGCTGTTTTGCCCTCTAGCCACTGAGGGAATTCTTGAGATGGTTTCAGCAGTTGTCTCTCCTCCTCCTTCTTACCATTGCCCCATTGATTGTAACACAGAAGGGAACCAGGGACAGGATTTACTACTACTATTTGGGGAAAGGTGTGGCAGAAAAGGAAAGGATTCACCGCTCTGACCTTAGCAATCTTACTGTGGGACTCCCCTGGTGTGCATCTCTGCAGGAAACTCATCTGGGTCCTATGATAATGCTAGGATGTGTGTGGAAGCGATGTTGATGTCAACCCATGGGGTACAGTATGAAACAATAGAGTGTGAGAAAGAGAGAGAAAGAAAAATAGGGAGAAGAAAGTGCACTCTCTCCTTCCCTGGGACATCAGGGAACAGATTCAGTGCAAGCACTTCGGTGATAATGGACACACTTATTTAAATCCTAAAGTTGGTGTTATCTGCAAAGCTCTTCCCATCCACAGGAGTTAATACTTGTCAGCTGGTGTTTGTCCGGGCAAGAGGTGCGGTGTATGCGGTTATCTTTATTTCAACCTCCTTCCTTCCTCTATTAGTTCATTTGGAAGAGTCAGATGCTCATTTTTTTTTTAAAGAAATTGTTTTAATGAATAGGGGGGAGGGATAGCTCAGTGGTTGGAGCATTGGCCTGCTAAACCCAGGGGTGTGAGTTCAATCGTTGAGGGAGCCATTTAGGGATCTGGGGCAAATCTGTCAGGGACACTACTTGCTCCTGCTGTGAGAGCAGGGGACTGGACTCACTGAACTCTCAAAGTCCCTTCCAGTTCTATGAGATAGGTATATCTTCATATTATATAATGGAGAAGGGATTCCACTGATATATACCAGCCCAATGTGTTCCTTTGAGCCTCTGGTTAAAAAGGCATTAATTTTTCTGGGTTTCTTAGTCTCCAGACTTGGTTAAACAGCAAATATTTTTAGTCCAAATTTTTTAATGAATGACCAAAATAAATAGTGAAGAATAAATTTCATTTTTAAAACATTCACATTGAGCAATCCAATTTTGAAGCTTCCAAATGTGCTCAGCCTTCCATACAGGAGTAATCCTATTCAATGAGGCTATGTCTAGACTGCAGGCTTCTTTTGGAAGAAGCTTTTCTGAAAGAGCGATTTTCTGGAAAAACTTCTTCTGAAAGAGAGCGTCCACACTGACAAAGTGCATTGAAAAAGCGATCTGCTTTTTTGAAAGATAATGTTCACACTGAATGGATGCTCTCTCACATTTAAGCTGTGATTACTATGGACTGAGTGGCCACCAGGGCACCTGTGCTTTTTCCTCTTCTTTCAAAAGAACTCCCTCTTCCTCATCCACACAGACCTTTTTGCGAAAGAGCTCTTAAGGAAAGGCTTCTTCTTCGTAGAAAGAGGATTACCAATGCCAGAAAAACCTCTCTGTTCTCTCAATTTACTTTCGAAAGAACGCGATTGCAGTGTGGACATAATTGAAGTTTTTTTGGAAAAAACTGTAGTGTAGACATACCCTGAGTGCATTCCATGAATGTGTTATGCCAACAGGCAGAACCAACCCTGGGACCATAGTGCATGAGCTTCTACGGCATGAGCTAAAAGCCAGCTGGTGATTAGCTAAGGCTGTAGAGTGGTCTCAGTGCCACTAGATGGGACAGTGAACAACATCCAAAAGATGTGTGGGTTACACACATGTGTGTGCAGGATCAGGGTCTAGGTTGTTAGTTATGGGGGTAAAGATAAATATAGAGTAGATATACAAGGTGAAATCCTGAAGCCTATATTCGTATTTTAATTGGCTCTAGGTCAGGCAAACTTCCAGTGAAGTCAATGCAATTAACTGCAATGGAACTCTTTCACGTCTTATAGAAAGGATTTATCATGTTGCAGGGTTGGGTCCTGTGTCAATGTATTTGATTATGTCTAGGTATCAGAGGGTATTTGGAGAGAGATCTCCACAATGCACATCAGCAGGAAATTCCTAAATAGAAAAAAAATGCAGTGAATTAGGATGGGTTTCACGAATTAGGCATAGAACATAGAAAGGGGCAAAGAGAATGCCCTTACACTGAACGCAGAGTGTACAGAAATTGTGTATCCCTGTACCATGACTGTATCATTTTACACTGTCATTAATAGTGGAAAGTGCCCATGGTAGTGCCTAAAGATTCAAAACAGATTTACTTGATTGCATATGCTGAAGAAGAATAGCTTTGTGGATGTTTCAAATGTAGATATGACAAAATCACTAAGCTAAGTGGGGGAAAAAGCTACTTTTAATACTTCAGAATGGAATGAAACGTCATTTCAACACCAGTGCTGGTTTGAGGAGGCTTAATCAAAGGAGGAAACTTTAGAAAGATAAAAATAAAAGGATCTTAGACTATGACTGGGAAACAGTTTAGATAAAGTTCCCTTCCCATGTGTCCAGCTGCTCTCTGTTCTAGCTTCCTTACAATCCATCCCTAATGCAGCAGTAAAAAATGTCTTCCTGTCTTGCTTGTTCCTGTCTCCCTCCACATTAACTTCAAGCTTCTCTTCACTTTTGAAGCTTTTCAGAAAGCTTATATTATATTTCTTCCCCAGTCACTTCTTTATATTCTCTGAATGCCAGTGCTTCTTTTCTGACTGCTCCTTAGATCTCCTTCATCCCCCACAAATTTTGTACCTTTTAATGATGCCATTTCCCCATGTTTGGAAAAGCTTCCCATTTATTTTGTGCCAAGCTCAATTTTTTGCTTTTTCATGTTTCATTGATGTGGTACAGAAATTCTGCATTAAGAGCTGACATAAGGGAATTAACTGCCTCCTGATAACTTCTGGCAGCTCTTAGTCACACAAGGTGATAGAGGGAATAATGAGTCAAAGCTCTTGAATGAAGGCATTAGGAGTCTCAGGTCTGATCTACCTACAAAATTGCACTGCTTAACTAACTATGTGATTTCAAGAAAATTGAGGGAGTGTTTCACTGAGACACTAAATTCCAAATCTCCTGAATAATGACTGGTATCTGTATATGAGGAAAGAGTCTCTGGTCTCTGTTAGTGACCCATATGTTGTGTCTTCCTATTAATTTACTCTGGGCTTGATAGAAAAAGGATTTCTAGCTTGGGACCTTCTGGACTGATTGTGAAGAATTCTTGTCTGGGGAATAAAAAAAAATAGAAACCATTTTATGTTTAATGCATGGTCAGTTTCACTGACATCCAAACCCCAGACATGTGGTCCTATAACTGAAACCCATATATTTTTATAAATAGAAAATGTAGCCTTGTCAGCTAAGAGGGCTTAATTTACTACTAAAGAGGACCTCTTGCCTTTCACGTGTACTTCTCAATGAAAATTGCATTCAGGCCAGATTGTGCTATAAGGTCACATCATTTATTTGGAAAGGAACACTTTGCAGAAGACGTGTAAACAATTTCCTTTGTTTAATACTGAGAACTATATGAGCGCTCCTAAGAGAATTAAATGGGTTGATTCAGAAAATCAATAACATGACCTTTTTGGGAACCAAAGGTAATATATAAAAAGAGCACCCAGAGATGTCCCATAGAAGACACATAAGCAATAACCCCTAAGCAGTAAACAGTGTGTGCCAAAGAATTAAAATTTTGCATCACTGGTAGAATTTGTTTTACTATTTGGCATCTAGAATCAGATCTTTAATCAAGGTTACGTGTAGACCGCAGCAAACTTAATGTAGGTTTTGTAGCAAGGTCCCCTGGATTCTCAGGCACTCTAGTTGACCATATTGGATATTCTGTGACATAAAATATCATAAAATATCAAGTCAGTGCAACAGACCCTTGCAGTCTTCATCCTTACATTAAAGTCAATAGTATATTTTGACTTTTATTTTTTTTATTATTACTTTTAACATGCTAAAAGTTGTAAATCTACACATAGCTGCATGCAATATACATTGGATGTAGAGATACATCTTTGGTAGTTTGATAGGGATATAACTGGTGCTTTTAATTTGTCACTTACAAATACTTTGGAGTGACAAACACATTAGCTGGCATTATCATACTAGTAAAATAGCTAACATGAGCTTTAAAATGACCAGTAGCAGGCTTAACAACCTGTGTATAAAAGTCTCTCAGACATATTGTTTCACATGCTTACATAATTTCATTATGTACACTCTGTTTTTCAAAGGTATTAAAAATATAAATTGAACAAAATGAAGCTTTAGATTTTGTAACATTTATTCTGTAGGAGGTGGATTCTGTAATACTTATAATTAGAGCAGGAACTCATGTATGCATACAGAATATAGAGCAGAGAACTTGTTTATAAATAGTGGGATTTTTAATGATTATAACAGTTTTTGATGATGTAATTTCCTGGATTTAAGAGATTCAAAAAATTAAATTAATACTATACTACCATGATAAGAGAGAACTAAAATTGAGTGATAATAATATTGAGTGCCAACATGATGTTTTTTATACATAGATTTCAAAGTACTTCACAAAGGAGGCCTGTACCATTATCCCTATTTTACAGATTGGGAAACTGAGGTACAGAAAAGGTAAAATCACTTGCCCAAGGTCTTTAAGTGGCTAAATTCACATACTTTTGTTAGAAATAAACCCAACTGAAACCAGATCTGCCCATCTTGGAGGGAATTCAGAACTGGATTGAACTTTATTACTTGTCCTTATGTCTTTAAAGGTCCATCTACAACACAGTTGGGAAAACTCTGGCGCACCACTTGGCATGGTTTGTCAGGGTTAGCCGCTGGTGGGTAGGGATGCAAAGTGTTAACTGGTTAATTGGTTACCTGGTAAGCATCACCCTTACACAGGTAGGAGGCTGCTCCAGCCTGGCCAGCCGTGGGCAGGGTGCTGCTCCAGCTTGGCCAGGCCCGTCGCAGCGTGATGCAGTGGGCCCAGACAGACTCAAGCAAACCCTTGCCTGTGGTGCAGCACAGTGGGACCCTAGCTGACCAGAAAAGCCCTGCTGCCTATGAAGGGCTGGCAGGATAGCCCTACTGGTGGGCTGCCAGATGGTTTGTTTACCTGAGCATCTGCAGGTACAGTTACTCGCAGATCTCAGTGGCTGTTTGCCATTCCTGGCCAATGAGCAGTGGGTCCAGGCCACTGCTGCCTGCAGCTCCCATCAACTGGGAACAGCAGACTGCAGCCACTGAGAGCTGCAAGCAGCTGTGTCTGTGGATGCTCAGGTACAAACTTTCTGGCAGCCCACCAGTGGCTAACCCTGATGTACCGTGTCTGGAATGCAGGACAGAGGTTCCCCACTCCTGAACTACCCTGAAAACAAAACAAATGACAAAAGAATTGAAAATTCTATGGCAGTGAGTCTCAGAGCTAGAGTCTACATGCAAGGGTTGGAGGGGGGGCTTGCACTACAGCATTAAAAGAAGCAGTGCAGATGTTCCTGCTCACTGACTACGTCTACACTGCGGGATACCAGAAGTATCCCAAAATATGTGTTCCGCGTCTTTTGAGCACACCCGTTATTTTGAAATAGATTTCGAAATAATGGGTGCACTACTCCGGAGTCCCTGTAACCCTCATTTCGCCAGGGTTAAGGGACATTTCTGAATAGCACTTTATTTTGAAAATTGGCACTGTGTAGACGGCACCACATTTCAAAATAAGCCATTTTGAAATAACCTCGAAATAAACTACGCAATTTGCATAGTGCAATTTGCATAGCTTATTTCGAGGTAAGGGTGCAGTGTAGATGCACCCTGAGACTCACACCCTGAGACTCACCCCCATTGCTGGGTTTCATAGCCTGAGTGTGCAGCCATGTTCCCCCTGATAACTATTTAGTGTCATAATGTCAGCCCCTGGAGCCTAAGTTTGTAGACTTGGGCTCCAAGATTCACTGTTGCAGATCTTTTTTTATGCTGTAGACACTCCCTAAAGTGCTAAACCAAACCCCTCGATCAAAATACCCTCAAATTTTGAGAAATAATCTGTGTTTGTCATTGAATTTGAAAGGTCTATAATTGATGATTGTCATGCATTATTTTAAATATGGACATCTGGCAGTAGCAGGTTTGTTTCCTTGTGAAAGACTTTTGGATTTCTACATGAAGCCCGTTGGGTTTTGATAGCCATGTGTGAAGGTGTTAATTCTCATGGGGTTTTTTTTTCTTCATATTAGTCAGTGGGAGTTTTTTTTTACTGGGAGTTTTTTGTACTCTTATTTAGCAACATGGGTTGGGCAACATGATTGTAACCTCTGACACCTGTTCACAGGCAGATTAGGGCCCTTTTTTTGACACTCCTGGTTGTTCATACATGATGTCAATGTTTTGGACAAAAAATGGAAAAGAATGTTCTTATGGTTAAAACTGTGGTCTGGGGCATAAGGGATCAGGCTTCCATTACTTACTCTTCAACAAAATTCTTTTGTGACCTTGGGGTATCACATAGCCATGTTAAAAAAAATTTAAAAAACAGGAAAATATTTATTTCGGATGCTATGAGTGATAATTTATTAATGACTGAAAAGCACTTTGCACTTCTCCAGTGCATTCCATCAGCGAGTGGAGGCATGTGTGTGTGGTATTGTGTGTTTGGCTTGTTGCTTTCTGCTCTGCAAGGCTTCCTTGATCACACTTGTCTGAGTGTAATAATATGCTATGTCAGATTTAGCTATAAAAATGAAGCAGTGGCAAAACAATTAAATCAAATTAGAGGAACAGATGTTTGCTGTTTGTGGAAAAGCTCAATCGTTTGGGAATGTGTAAACCAATTACTTTTGTTTCTCAGCTTTGCCCTGACTGCAGTTTTCATGAAACTCTGTGATTAGTCCTTCTGTACTGTGCTTCCACCAGTAATAGGGTTTATTTGCTAACATCTGTTGATAAGAAATAGTCATGATGTGGATATGCACAAGAAATACCACCTGCTGTTTCTAAGAAATATATGGGGAATCCTGATTTCCCATTTTCTCCCTACTTAATTTGGGACTGAAAAGACTGCAGGAATTGGGGAGATTGTTAGGTTCCTTAAACAAGCTTCTTGGAGGAACTGTGTCTTCCTGGATATAAGATGGGGCTGGTGAATTAAAATGTTATAGTTCTTTAAATGTGCCACATAAATCCAGATCTTCAAAAGTGCTCCCCAGAGAATCCAACAACTTCTCAATATTCCAGAATGGTAATGAAAGTTACTGCCAATAGATTGGTTCCTCCACGTCATATCCATTCCCCTTTGGGTCCACTAGGAGGCGAAAAGTGTTGAAATAAAGAAAATGCCTCTTTTTAATATCTTACAGAACACAATACATACCTAAATTTAAAAGACTTCCAATCAACAAATGTATCATAGCTAAAGGCACTTTGGTCACATACTGAAAGGCTGGCTTGAGCAAAATTTGGAGAAACAAATAGCCTCAATATCCACTCTAAGTTATTTAAAAAGTATAATCAATCAACATAGTTAAGGAAAATTTAAACAGTTCCTGATGGGGACTGTGTGTATGTGATGGTCCAGGAAAGGGCATGAAATTGGCTTGGGGAGGAATGGAAAACAGAAGAAACATATATGAAAATGGGCTGTTCCTGTGAACAGGTTTTTTGGCTGTGGATTTTTTTTTTTTTTTGATTGGGAAACAAACCAGGGTGGTGCTGTGGAAAAAATGTAGGTATCATGGCCCTGTTACCCCCTATTGGTGATTAATTATTTAGTAAGAAGGAAGAGTATTCCTACTTTGTGGGTTGGAAAGTGAAGAGTAAACCTACATTGGGGGTTGATTCGTGTGCAGGGCAATACTAGGACAGAAGAAGAGAGCCAGAATCAAGCAGAGAGAGAGAGAGGAGCAAAGCAGAAGGTGAGGAAAGAAAAACAATATGAAGAAATATATAATATAGATGCCGTAAATGCTGTGCATATTGTATGGGTGCACAAATACTTTTTGCAAATCAGGATACCTTTTGACAATGGGAGAAAGTTGTTGCTTTTCAGATAATATGTAGTACAAGCTTGTGAGACTAGACAAACAAAAATAACGATTTGTGAACTTTAAACTACCTTTGATACACTATTTTTGAGAATAGCTGAATATTGGGTCAAAATTGTGGTGTGTGTGAAGTTTTATAATCCCTAGGAGCATGTTTACACTAGAAAATTATTTTGAAATTACTAAAATCAAAATAATAACTCCCAAAATAATAACAAAATCAAAATAGCACGTGCCTACTACGGGGCAGCATCAAAATTACTCAGAATTATTTTGAAATAGTGCATCCACATTGATTGGAGCCCGCCTCAGATTTAGAACTCCCAGAAGCACTCCAGGGCACTAGGAGGGTGGACGCTTCTGTGGCTGCTTGGTTCAACCAAGGACAGTGGGAGACTCTCCCCTGTGTCTCTCCACAAGGGGCCCCTGCATTCCTCTGTGTGCCTTTCCTCCTCCATTCCTCCCTTTCCCTGCCTGCTCTTCCCACATTCCCCCTCCCCTGCAGAGCAAATAAAAAGCCTTTAAAAAAAAAAGTCTGTTTATTTGGGAGATACCCAGTCCTGCCACTGTCCTGTAAAGAACCTGGAATGAGGGAAGAGAAGGAGAAGGGAGGGGAGGCTCAGAGATGGGGCTGGAAGTGGTGCCTGGCTTGGTCAGTGCAGGAGGCTTCTGGGACCTTGGTGGCCCCTGGGGAAAGGGGGGGACTAGGAAGGGAAGCCATGGTGGGGGGAGGTAGGGAGGTGGCTGGTGGTCCACTCCATGCATGAGGCCATGTGCTCCATCACAGAGATGAGGGAGGAGTACATGGCCTCATGCTGACACACCAGCTGGTCCCATTTGGCTTTCCACTGCTCCTGGTCAGCCCAGTGCTCCTACCAGTCAGCAGCCCAGTCCCGACACTCCTAATCAAGCCCCTGGATGAGGAACTGGAGGCAGGCCATCGGCTCCCTCATTAGGTCTTCCTGGGTGCATTTCCTCCTGAGGATACTGGGAAGTTGGGAAGATGTAATGGGAGCTGGTGGATATGCCACAATTGTAGCTGGCCCAGCTGTGAAGAAAAGTTATAAGGGCAGTCAACCCAGGGCACATTGTGTATGAAGCCTGGCCCTAATCTCTGAGCCCACACTGAAGGTCTCAGTTCAGATGATGGTGATGTGCTTCAAGCAGGCCATATGTTGCCTTGCCAGCAGGTACTTTCCAGCAGTGGCACAGATGTCACAAGAGAGCATCATTGCACCTGCAGTCTGGGGACAAGCAGGCATGGGAAGGTGCTGGCCAGGCTAGGAGCCTGCATGTGGGGGGGTGGGGACAAGGTGGCTCTGCTTCCTTCCGTGTCCTGTGGATGCTGGATCCAGCATTGGCGATATCCCTCAGAGAGAGAACTTCTATCCTTGCCCACTGGAGGATGTGGGGAGGTGTTGAGGGAGGTGTGTGGGGGTGGCAGAGGCCACTTGCTAGAGAGAGTGCTACTCGGGTCCCCTTCTCTACTTCCTCCTCCCCCCCAGGAGGTTCCTATGCACAGGATCAGTCTCCTTGGCATCACCAGACTTGACCAGGAGCGAATGCTGCCCGAATGTGGGCATGACCCTGTGCTGCATGAGGCTCTGCTGTGTATTTCCATAACCCCAGCCTCTTTAGTGGTGGCTTGTCATGGTAAGGTATCCCACCACAGAGGCCGGAGTAAGGCAGTCCTCTCCAGAAGCTTTGTGAGAAGGACTGAGGGATTCCTGTGTCGTCATCCTCCGCAGCCCCACCCTTGTGGAGGCTGACACTGGGAGTGTCCTGACCGGACTCCATGATGACAGCAGGGGGAAGGTGAGGAGTCCCCCTCTCAGCATGGCATTGAGCTTGTCATAGTGGCATCATGTGTGTGGTGCCGCACCAGAGCATCCCCTCTGCTCCCTGGCCTTGTTGTGGGCCTGCCGGAGCTCCTTGATTTTCATCCAGACTTGATGGTCCAAGTATGGCCCTTGTTGGCCAGGTTGGCAGCCATCCAGCCATATATGTCAGCGTTGCACTTTTTGGTACAGAGATCCTGCAGGTTGGTCTCCTCGCCCCAGACCTCAATGAGGTTCAGGATCTCCACACCAGTCCAGGTTAGTGCTCTCCTGCGTCCCTGGCAAGTGGCAGCTGAGGATGGTGCAGGAGAGCTGGCAGCTGTGGGGGGCTCAGAGATTGTACTGAAATCTACCATGGCTCCATCTGCTGAGGCTGTATGGCACGGGGCTCACAAAGCTCTTCATGGGTCACAAGCCCTTCTCCAGCAGCCTGCTGCTTTAAGCACCGCAGGAAAAGGGGAGCAGTGGAGCTGGCAGGTGTGGCCAGAGCAGGCACAAGTGCAGCTGTGAGAGGCCTCTGGAGGCCTATTAAGTTGAATTATCATCACAGGAGCATCCACACTAACGCTATTTTGAAATAACCATTTCAAAATAAGTGTTATTCCCCAAGGAAAGCAGGAGTACAGATTTCAAAATAACCAGTCCATTATTTTGAAATAATGGGTTTGGTAGTGTGGATGCTCTGCTTGTTATTTCAAAACACAGGGGGATATTCTGAAATAACTCCCTCGTGAAGATCAGGTCTAGGAATTGGTGTCTGCTAGGTACTGATCTAAACCTGAGATCCAAATATTTGGGAGAAGGGATCAGATGCTGGTCCCAGATCAGAACATGGATTTTACTTTGGGCCAGTTTTTTGGCTGCAGACTGAATCCCGTACTCTTTCCTTCTCAGGGCTGTGCGTCAATAAGGACATGTGTATAATGAAACAATATCAATTAAATCAAAGCTCTGGATATTGCACAAAACTCTTCTGTGATATTGCACAAAGCTCTGGATATTGCACAAAACTTTTTCTAGGTGCTTGTGAGACAAATTAATGCACCCCATGTTTGAATGTGAAAACAAATGTCCAATGACTGCAAAGTGCCTTAGGATGGTCTATGTCAGAGGTTCTCATTTACAGAACAGACTCTGAATAGTAGCATCAGCACAACTCGTTGTCTGCTGGTGCTGTACAGTGAGCCTGACTTGTAAGCATCTGGTATGAAAGAGTTCAGTGTCTGTGCCTTGGATCATCTTCTAAAACATACAGCGAGTGCCAGTGGTGACTGATGGTGGCTTTATGAAATGGACTTTTCCATAAATAGATGGAGACCAAGCTCCTTTGACACAAGCCACCGAGCAAACTTCAGCTGGTAATGTCTTTTGGTCCAAGATTTTTTTTTTTTTAATTGGAAGCCTAGAATTGGGCTTCTAAGCTCTTATTTATTCTGTAAAATAAGAGACCTGATTTTCTTTCAAAAGTGCTAACCATCCCATAGCTTGGATTTGATCTCTCTCCTGTGTTTGAAAGGCTTTAGGGTGGTGGCAAGGAAAATGCGAATGCTATAGATTCTCTTCTGTCTGAAAAACATATTTGCTATGGTAGCAATGCTACCAATACATATTAAAGTGAACAGAAGCAATCTATACTACCAAGCTGACAAAAAGAGATTCATCTGTCAGTGTGACATTATTGCTCTGGGTTGTGCAGAAATGCCTGCCTCCCACTTATTGTTTTCCTCCCATCTTGTGTGTGCTTTCCATCTTCCCAAGGGAGCCCTAGGTCTCAGTTCACTTTTGGTGTCAATGAGAGTTGACACTACTTGCCTAAAAGACTAGATTTGCCTATTTATTTGGTCAGGAGTGTTATGAGTCTCCTTTTGCTGCCTGAATTACCTTCTCCTTAGCAATAAGTAACCTGCCATACTAAATGTATGGATATATATCCAAACAGACTCCAAACTCTCACTAACTACCATGTTTTAATATTCAAGGACTTCACAGAAGAGTGCGTGTGTGGAATAATATTTCTCCTACCAACTCATCCAAACTCACCAGGCTGGATGAAAGATAAAGAATCTGCTACACTGCGGATTTCTATAAAGTGGAAACTTTTTGTCCTTAATGCAAACAAAAGAAAAATTTAATAACCAGGTATTATTATTATTATTACTATAAAACATCTGTTCTGTTCAACATTTAAAAAATAATACAAGTAGCCCAGCTGTAGTGAGGTTTGATTAATCATACTGATAAACTGAGGTAGACCCTCACTGTCAAAACATATAACAAAAGAATAATGCTTTCACCATCTGGTTTGGAAATTCTCTTACCCATAGAGTCTCAGATATTTGTCCAAAGCAACAGTTATGATTGTGGAATATATACTATCCCATAGGGCCCATTAATTAGCTTGTGGAACTATTTAGAGGTTAGAGAGATAACAGAACTGTTATTAAAACAAAAGTCTTGAATGTTATCCAAGTAATAGCAAAGAGGAGTGTTGGAATAGATTGGAAAGCACTTTCAAAAGGAATTGGTAATGTGATCTAATAACCTGAGAACCATTGGAAAGAATTGTATTTGCTGGGAGGAGAACAAATGGGAACAATTTCTCACTATTTGGCAAACAGTTGTTAATTATATTGAAGAGACAGGAAATATAGAATAGATTTTAGTTTTCTGTGGCTTATGCTGTAGTAATTTAAGTACAAGTTGGTTAAAATATCTCTGATGACTAAGAGCTTTATGCGTATGGGGGTAATAATAGCTTCTGTGTGAAATATATTTTACAGTACAAAATGTTGAGGCCTCTGTTGATTTGTGCTCTTTTGTAAAAATCTGTTTGATAAAAAGAGTTTTTTATATACATACATTTCTTGCCTGGTGTCCACAAATGGAGTATACCAGACCATTACATATGGTATACACTCTTGTGTGATATTATAACAATGTCTTAGCTAGCAATTGCCATACTCCCTGTAGAATTTTATCCTGCCACCAGCAGTGGCTAATGGATAGCCATTGTATAGTCATGTATCAAGTTTCCTGTGATATCGACATTAGTACAATATAAGGCAAAACACTTTTTTAGATTATCTTACTGTTTTATAAATGGGCCTGAATTGATAGCCCAAATATGAGCACCTCCAAATTTAGAGAATCTTTGGATATGAATATCTTAGCCTTTCTTTGTGAAAGTATATTTCCATTAACAATAAACATTTCTAATGGTGAAATGCAAAATGTCAAGGAAATGTTGGGACACCAGAAGAATAAAAGCATTTCAGTTAGCTATTCAGATAGGACCCTTTCCTTCGAACACTGAGGCACCTACTACATTTAACTCATATGTAGTCTCGCTGAAGTCAATGGAACTACTCACATGAATAAAATGAATCAGTCACATAAATATTTGCAAGATTAGAGCATTATATATTGAAACTAGGAAATCAAACTGCAGCATAGAAGTCAAGACTAGATAAAGGTCTTTAACACACAAGCAGGTTATGTTCACAAAAGCATTCCATACTTCACAAGAGCTTTCAATGGGGTTTGTTTCGTCCAAGTGTGAAATGTGCAAAATCTGAGTAATTAAAACTCTTGAAATATCAATTGTATCCTCTTCGGCTTGAGCAAAATCGGCACCATTATCAATAAACTCTCTCTTTGAATCATTAATTAATAGTCCAACCTGCATGGACCAATTCATATTTGGAATTTGCTGTTTAGTGTTTACACAAGAGTAATTTACTAAATCAGAGTAAATATCAATATAGAATCATTCCTGTGGCAACCCTTTAATCATGTACTACGGACATTGTCTCAAGGAAAGCCATTTTCTCATGCAGGCTTTATCCAAATCTTCATACTTTTGCCGGTAATAAAGTATGAAAAGGCTGCTATATTTTAAAAAAGCCTAACTTGCACTTGATTTATTATTATAAATGTGTGTTTTGATATCACTTAGTACCCCCAGCTGAAACTGGGTCCCCCGGTGTTTTGGGTGTTGTACAGACACATAGTAAGACCGTTCCTGCTCTAAAGAGCCAACTTTCTAAATAGACAGATAAAGAGCAAAAGGAGAAACAAAGAGATGAAACAGCTTTCTTAAGGAAACACTACAGGTCAGTGGTCAAACCAGATCTAGAATTCAAGATTCCCTCCCCTAATCCCATTCCCCATATGTTATATTATGGTAAGATGATTGATTGCTGCTATCCTCTTCTCAATAAAAGCACAGATCTGCTTATTTTTTCTGTTTGTGGTTGTAAGCACCAGGACATTGTAACAGATCCAGAGCAGGTGTAAATCAGTGACATTCCACTGATGTCAGCAGAGACAGAGTGATTTATACCATCTGAGGCATTTTAACTTTGTGTGTTGTGCATTTGAAAGAGAATATAAAGCTTTTTAGATATAGTCATTCAGCCATCTGCCTCCAAAATAGTAATGTATCAAAATAAAACAACCAGTTTCAATGTGCCATCAACTCCTTACACATTTCTGTTTCTGGAAATTATGGCTGATGTTTGCATTTGAAGTTATTAATCCTGATTCTCCATTCTGTTGGGGAATATGGATTTATTCTGGTGCAGCTTGAATGGTTCCCTAGTGTAATGGAGTGGAAAATCAGGCCCATTGTTAAAGTGTACACTTCTACACAAAGGTGCTTGTGGCACTGGACAGTTAAGACACAGTTGTTGTGAAGCATGATTTTAAAGACGCTGAATAATCAGTGTAATAAATAAAACACAAAGGTTGGAATTGTGCTCTGAGTTATACCTGAGCCACATTGTAACAGTCATTTGCCTGGATGTAATGAACTGTACCTTTTGGCAGTGCAGCACCTTGTGTGAATGTGCATCAAGGTGCTGACGGTATGGGACTTGGACAGATGGAACTGGCAGAATTCTACTCTGTTTGCATCTGCAGCAATTTCTCCACTCTCTTCCTGAAGAGTTGGTGAATGAGACTGCTCCAGAGAACATACTGAAAGAAACTCTGGTGTCTGCTTCTACTCTGTACCCAGGGGAGAGAATTCTTCTATCTGCAGTGATATCCATTGCATAGCTCAGTTAATTCAATTTAGCACTGGGCATGAGATTTGTGCTTCAGTGCTGGTAACTGTCAGATTAAATAGTCATGAATGGTAATTAATGCAATAGGGAAATTAGTCATTGCAGATAACCTGTGGCTGCTAGTAATTATTAGTAACTGTTTTAGTCTTTGCATTATTTTACATTAATGACATGTTAAAGAAGGTGGTGTGTGCAGCTTACCAGGTGTCAATTCCTGCGTCACTGATATGATAAATAATATTAATAGTGACAGTTCCCAAGAGGTTCACTTCCAGAGGAAAATACCAGTTCACTTAAGCATGTGCATTTAGATGTCCTACCTGCTACTGCATCAAATCAGATCTCTAATAACTAGGAGGTAATTTCTGTTAGAACTAGACTCGTTATTCATAACAAATAGTATGTAGGGTGAATTTAGCTGTTTGTCTGCTCTTGCCTTGCTCACAAAGTGATCCTGAGTTATGAGACTGTTTCAACAGTATAATAGTTTGACTGAACAATTTTCATCTTGCAAAATATTTGTGAACTGTTCAATTTGAATATGTGCTGCTTGTGCCCTATGGTTAGTATGCTTTATTGGAAGTTGTGGGTGGGGTCATGTAATGCTCATTCTGTTTTCATGTAATGCACACACACGCGCCTACACACACACACACACACACACAATCATGACACATTGCACAGTATTTTCAATATGTAAAATGTATTGCGTGGGATATACCAGAAAAGTAACTTCAAAGTGACATGGGTCACCCTTAGCAATCAATGATTTTTTAAACATTTGTCATGGTATTCTGTTATACATTTTCTCATAGCTATAGCATTTAATGTTGAAGCTGTTAGTTTACATTCAGCCTGCATAGTTCACATTCCTAAGCAGCCTTACATGTAGCCTGTGATTTGAATGGGTGGCTCCTTCCATTTTAGCTATCTCTAAACAAAGGAGCATTTAATTGTTCCCTCATTTAGTTGGCTTGAAAGGTGGCTGTTACACCCACTAGCTTCTGTGAGGTATTTTTCAACCCTCCTGCATAATAATGTCTTATATTTTCATCAACCTTGTTTTCATCAAAGTTTTCTATTCAGGGCTACATCAGTTAGAAAAATGACAGCAAAATATAGTGAATAATGTTAGAATATCATTGATTCTAATGGTAATGTGAGTCACTTCAAGGTTACCCTTCTGGTTTATCATAAGGGATCCCAAACAACACATTTTTATATATGGGAAATACTGTGCAACATGCCATACAATATCTTTGCATGTTATTACATGGGAACTCAGTTCTGTGACCTATTAAGCAGGGGTACATAAGGAATTTTTCATACCATCCATACCAATGGTCCCTCTCGTCCAGTTTTCTGTTTGACAGTTCCAAGTTGCAAGAAACTCTTCAGTAGATAGTTAAGGAATACACTGCTTCATCAGTGAATGGGTTTGGCATATGACCTGAAGCACGGCAGTTTAAAAACATATTAACATTCTTAGATTTCATTGACTGTAAAGGAAAACTTGTGTTTGCCGTTATAAGATGTTTGATCAAAATCACATATTCAGTGCTGCAATTAATTGATTGACTAATTATTTCAGACTGACATTTTTGGGAAATGTACAAGCCATAATAAATTTGAGTTTTACAGTACAACTAATGTGATTTTAAATCTCTTAGTAACTAATACGTTTCTTTTAGGTAAATTTATCATCTAAATGAAGCAAAGACTCACTGAAGTGGCTTTTTTTTCTTTTAATAATATTAACTATTCCATGCATAAAACCAAATGATTTAGGTTGGAAAACCATATTGAAGAACTTCCTGTGTCTGTCTTTATATAGAATGGAACAAGCACCAAGTGGCCACAAAATTATTACTTAGCTCTGCAAATCTTCATGGAGTTAATCCTACAAGGAAGCATTTTAAAATTTGGTACAACAAATAAACATCTTGTCTCTGAGCCAGCTGAAGCCATTTGGGAAAACATTCCCTTTAACATCTTATTATTCTTTCTAGAATCCCCTGTAAATTTTGGTTCACTACCTTAACAACCTAGGGTGGACTTGCAGCTGAAGCAATAACAGGCAAAAGATATAGTATGTATACTCTTTGCAGGCCTCACAGCTTCTGGTAGGATTGGACAGCAGAGTGTTTTCCATCATCAAGGAAAATGGGAGTAGTGATGACAGGACAGTGCTGATGAGCAAAGAAGTGTTGCATTGGCAGTAATACACACTACCTGTTGAAGACTGCAACAAATCCTGTAGACACGGCATTAGATGTATCCAGTAAAATACAGGGGTACACACATATGGTGAGCACTAAGTATTTGCATATTCATTTCTCCATACTCTTAAACAATAGCAGAACTGTTAGTAGATGTTTCTTAACTATGGAAAATATTTAGGTTCGGTATATATCCCTTCTGGAAAGACTCGTAGCCTTTAATAAAATATTATATTTAACAACTAATAATTATTAATTTTACTATACAATTTTTGAACAATCCTAAAGATTTTTATAGTGAATTCTGTCCCTGAAATAAGAATTCTACAGGGTGGTTACAAAATACTTATGAACTGATTTCTTTGTTTATTAAATTCTTTATTTAGATAAAAAATTGTAAAGAAGCTTATTGGTTTCATTAAAATTAAATTATATAAAACTTTTCTTCCATAAAGGTTCAAGCTGGAGAGTAATGGGAAGCAATGTCTAAAAATTAGTGCAGGGAAGATTAGAGAAGTAAGCTGTGCAGTTGAGGTCTAAATGGTCCCAGGTTAGGAAATGTCCTTATTCAGGAAAACATTTATGCTGACCTTTTTTACTTAAAAAATTTGGAAAATGTTGGATAAACCTATGGAAATTTTAAAGTATTTGAGAAATGTTAACATGGACAATCTTGCCTGATTTTTTTTTTAACTGTATCTGGTCCTTCTTCCTTCCGAAACAATGCACTGAGCAACTTCTCATTGCTTTGGGATCCTTTCCATATCATTGCTTTTCTGTTAGCAGAAAAGGCTCTGTTTAGCCTCTCCATTTCCTTCCATCCTATTCTGTTTTTATGATTCCTACAAGTAATCTTCTATTATGAAGAAGACAGTACAGAAGGGATGAATATAAGGTAAAGAGACAAGGAATTATCACATGACAGGCAGTTATACATGTTTGATTTATGACATCTCTCACAAATTTAATTGTGCATGATCCTGCAATCCTTCCTCAGGCAAATATCCCAAAGAATTCCTTGGGAATTTTGCCCAAGTAAAAGCCTATTAATTAGTTTTATAAATTAATACATGTGACCTTTACTGATCTGGGTTGGCACTTATGGATCTAGTAGTTCCTCAGTGGCCGTAAAGGTAAGGAAAGACACAGAAAGAGGAGGGAAAGAAGTAGGAAGATGGCATGATCAGCCTGACATGAGAGACGATGCTGATTCAGTTGTGGTTTGGCATACTTGAACAGACAATTTGTTATACAGATAATATTTGAGGGTGATGGCATAGCTAGAATTCTTAGATTTTTCAATTTAGGCTCTAACATGCAAAAACTATTTTCTCTGTGTGTGAATAACACCAGATAACTGTATTAAGGTATTCATTCTGAACATTCTTTTCTTACATCTATCAACCTAATTCATCTATGTGGTAACATGATTCTCTGTCATTTGGCCTGATGCAAAACTCATTGAGGTCACTGACGTCAATGGGTTTTGATCAGGTTCATGGTGACTTAATAGTAGAGAGAGGTGTGAGTCACAACGTTTGGCACTTATCTGAATTCACCCAAACTGAGGGGATGAGTGGATTTGAGTTCTGTCTTGAATCTGTATCTCCTTGATTTCTGCAAACTGTTCCAGGTGTGGAACTGCTTTCTCATGTCAGAAGTGTCTCATAGATTCTCTCAGATGTTGATCCTGTTGCTACTCCTAGAATGCAGTTTTCCCTCCAACAGATGTTCAGCAAAACTCTTGTGGATTTACTGTTTTAAAGTTGCCAATGTGTAGTAGAAGTCAGATGAACTTTTTTAAAAGTAGAAACATAATGCATATGAAATGTCAGAGTGTAAAAATGGAAGTGACAATTAATTTAATTATAGCCAGGGGAAAGAGATGAAAACATAGCCTACTTTTCATGTGACATATTTTGAAATTCCTTGTCCAGAAAAACATGGGAAAGAACAGCTGGAAATGTTGTTTTAATATGCAGAAGTTAATGTGTAGTTTGCTTTGTTTTTTCTATGTCATATCTGTCTCTCAATAGTGGAGACTACAGGAAGGGTATATGGAGCTTCTGTTCCCCACCTCATTAGCATTTTCCTGCAGTACTCAGACTGGTTGGTTGAGGGCAATGGCAGCTACCAATGCTCCCCCTCCTGAAGGCAGAATGTGTAATATAAATTAGAGAGACAAAGTGACCATGTATATCTTATCACTTATCCTTCCCCACCATCCATAAGGGGAGTCACTATAGCCTGGACTTGGAGCTAGATGTGTTGTTGGACACATGGCTATGCCTCCCTTCTCCATACCCTTACCCTCTTCTGAAACTCCAACAGGAAAGGGTATGATTTAGGCTCTAGTGCTGGTTACATCACAAGATGAAATATCCACCTATGATAAATCCTTGTGGAATTTAGGAACAGTCAACTGCTTAGTGGCCAAATCCTGCCATCTATAATCAGGCAAAGCCCTGGTCAATGCAATGGGAGTTTTGTCTTTGTAAGGATGAAAGGCAAGTCCAGTCTTAGCAACCATTAGAGATAACTGAAATCTGGCAAATAAAACTTTTTTCTCACACACACAAATGCAGATTCAGGTTGATGAAGTATTTCACAAATTCATGTTTATTTTGACCAATTGTATCTGCTGAAACAAAAATGGTAAATTTTGGAAGTGTCTAAACAATTATTTCAACATTATCAAAATAAAATATTTTTATTTAGGAGGACTTGATTCATAAAGCATTTCTATGCTATTCACAAAATTGAGAAAGTGGGGCCATGGTCACCTTGCTTATAATGGAAAAACTTAGGGTTAGGACATTCACCTGGAACATCAGAGAACCATGTTCAAATCTTCACTCTGGAGCTGGGACTTGAAAGCTGGTCTTCTTCCTCTCCCACAGGAGTGCCCTAACCATGGGGATAGTGGACATTCTGCAGTGTGGCTGCCTCATTCTTTCCTGTTGGAGCTAGTCCACTTTATATGGCCAGTTCTACGCTAGACCTGGGAGCTTGGCTTAAGGCACGCATTTCCAGCAACGCAGAATACGTAACTGGAATCAACATATCTTAAGCTGAGTTTGGTGCCATACCCACAGTGGGAGGCTGTCAGGAGCAAATGCTCCTGTCAGCTTCCCTTACTCCTTGCAAGAGCAAGTGTACCAGCTGCCGGCAGGAGCGCCCTCTGAGTTCAATTTAAAGAGTCTTAACCAGACTCACTAAATTGAACTCCGGAAGATCGATCACAGAAGCATCAATCTTACGTGGAGTGAAGACAAGGCTTTGAATAATTATTGGACCAAACAAAGAGAGAAAATGAATGACGATAGCCTTCTGGTTATGGCATGAGCTACAAGAGGAAAACAGCCATCAAACTGAAAAATCGGTTAATAGTACTGCTCTTTTATGTACTAATTCTGAAATAGTACTTTCAAAGACCTGAGAACATGCACAACTTTATGTTCTGGTGCTAACCCTGTACATAAGTCATTGCAAGGAAATTTTCTAATGTAACTAGAACAAGTGTTACTAGCAATACTATAAATTACGTTACTTTGTGAGTAACAAGCCCAACTTACAACAGAGCTGCTTAGGCAATAGGTTATATCAACATTTTAAAAGAGAATATAGAAATCCATAGAAAATATTAAATCTGATTATTGAAAATAAGTGTTGATGACTGAGAAATAATACAATCAGGCTTTTGCAAGTAACCCTTTCCAGTAGCATTTATTCCAATATTTTAGTGATTACGCTTTCCTAAAAGCTACCAAATAGAAAGCCTGATTCAGACAGCCAATGAAAATATGTCAAAAAGGCTTGTTTACATGGAGAGGGAAAAACCCTCCAATATGCTGACATGATATATGACGCTGACTGCTTGCCCACTTAATTAAACTTGTAAGAGCTACAAACTCTCTTTGGAATGTGACAAAATGTGGGAAATACAGAGCTTAAAAACTGAAGTATAATGGAGAGATTGTTTTAGCAACAAGATATGTTCATTCTTTCATAGTAGATAGTGGTATTTGGTGTTTCTCATCTTTTGTGCTGTATCCTCCCATGCTATGCCTTACTTTGAAGTTCTGAGTTAAACTAACAAGTGCAGAGGTCATAGCAATGAATTACCACTGTAGTGACACTGTCAGCTTTCTCTAATCCTCATTTCTTGTCCACAATTCATTGTCAAGACCTGAACTGATATTTCTTTGGACCTGAGTTGAGAGATACATTTTACAGTGTTGGTGTGAACAGGTTTATGAAATTAACAAAAATGTGATAACAAGACTCGGGCAAGGAATTAGAACAGCTGCTTAAGAGATCCGTAAGTATATCAAAGCACCTTTTAGAATTTTTTTTAATCAGTAACTTTACAGGTCTCTGCATAGGAAAAATGTTTGCTTTTGGGTTTTTATGAAATAATTTAATCTATAATATTTCAATGAAATAAATATATACAAAAATATACAATATTACATCATAATTTCAGTGCATAAAAACAAAGAGTTTAGTCTAGCTCTTTCCAATATTTTAATTATCTTGTCGTTTATACATGTAGAAAACTTGTTCTTATTTTTCTCATTAAATCTTTCTTTACATTTGCTCTATGTAATGACTTCATCCCATCTTTATTTCTTCTTTCCAACCAACCAAACAGAATTTGCTTTCTGATGTAGTCTATAGCTATGATACAACACTTCACAGCCAAGGAGCCTAAACATAATTTAGGTATCAGGGGCCTTCTGGACCAACCCGTGTCATCAGGAAGTCCTTCTTTTTCTCTGTTTGTAACTTAAGCATTATATTATGATTCTTTTTTATTGAGAAATAGAAACAATGCCAATTTTGACGTCCCTTGGAGGTACATAGATTTATAAGACATCACACATGCATTAATGAACTTATCCTCACAACGCCCAATGAGGTAAGAAAGCTGCTGCTCCCATTTTCCTGATGAGGAACAGAGACTCATCAAAGTAACCATCAGAGTCACACATGATGAAAATCCATCAGTTAAAACAAACAAAGCAACTTGTATCCCTTGGGTACTACCATGATTCAAATAAACAAGAATACTGTAATAGAAGCAGGGACAGCAGACTACCCTAATCCTCAATAAGAAAACAGATAGTCATTGGTAAAATAAGAAAACCTTGTCCCCAACCTGTCCCTCTCAGATCTCACAAACACAATTGACTGCATAGTGGAGGTATTTTTGGGACAAGGATAAAAAAAGCTGTGAATGGAAATGGAATTTGCAGGGAACTGGGCCAGAGAAATATTGGTGTAGAGCTCTAACTACCTATCTCCCGCGCAAAAAAAATTTACATTCTCTTGCAGTGAATACAGATTAAAATATATAAACTAATAGAACTAAAATGCTAAGGTCCTTACTGAGAGTTAGCTCGTACCCCCCCAAATATCTACATGCAGCAGGGATCTTTTTTGTACTTATCCTTTCCATGCAAATGTGTGTAGGGTGGAGAACGGGAACTCAGCTGCCTTAACAGGAGTCTCACCCTTCCTAGAACCCCAGCCAAGATCCAGCTGCAGACTGATCTGGGGCAGGAAGTGAGTGGCCCTGCACTAGATGGAGCCAGGATCATCCCCTTCTGACGATTTCCTAGGAAGGAATTGTTTGGGGCAATGTTCCTTGTTTGCAGAGCCCTTTCCATGGTAGGAAATATTTCTTAAAGGCAGTCCCTAGGGCACCCACAGCCAGTGGGACTCTCCTGTTTAAGTGGTTTCCCAGGAACAGTGCTGCTAAGCAGAGTGAAAAATTGGGGTATATAGGGGTTGTAGAGGCAGACAACTTTCATGCATGTGGAGGTATCCTATTGCAAATCCTTGGCAGCTCACACTTTTTTCCTCACAATTTCCCTCCTGACAGACTGAGTGAGGAGAATCTCCCATTATCTCTCAATTTTTCAGTTATTCAGGCAAACTCCTCAGTGATGTCTCTGAATCTGGCCCACAGAGTAACATTTTGAAAAAGTTAAATACTTCTAAGATTTTTTTACCCCAAGGACTCAAAGTTACTTAAGAGTCTTAAGCCAATGGCACATCAGCTCCTAAACCTTTGAGGGTGCTTTTGAAAATATTATCTTTTAAATGACTGAGGCTAGATCTACATGAGAAAGTGCGGATGAGGGTGGGAGGTGGGGAGGGGGAAACTCACATAGGCTGTAGTCTGGGCTCCAAGACTCAACCACTTTGTCAAATTGCAAAACCTAGACTCCAGACCAAATTATTTTTAGCCCCCAGAACAAGCCAAAGTCTTCTGACCTGGGCTCTTAAAGTACATCTACACTACATGGAAGACTGACACTGCCTCAGCTGATCTTCCAGGGTTTGATTTAATGGGTGTAGTATAGACCTGCTAGATCTAACTCAAAGGGTGCCTCTGTCAATGACAATACTCCTACTTTTCGTGAGGAGTAAGTGAAGCTGATGGGAGCATTTGCTCCTGTCTACCTCCCATTGTGTGGATGGGGATTTAAGATACAACGACTCCAGCTACATAATTTGTGTAGTTGGAGTTGCGTATCTTACTTCGACCAAGCCTTAGACGCACTGCCATGGGTCTTTTTTGCCATGTAGATGAGATGTACATTTAAAGAACCTAGGAAACGTTGACTTCAATTCTGAAGCTGAAATGCTTTTGAAAATGTGTCTTTGTTAGCTTTGAAAACACTGTAGTAAATCTGTCTCTCTCTGTCTGTTCAACTGTACTGAGAGCCCTGATGATAGACCTTAAACCTTATCTCAATTTGTAGTCCCTCATCCATGCTCTTCTCTTTTTTTTGTGTGGTTTTTACTTATATTTTTTAAAAACAATGAAAGGTCTACAATCTACTTAGAATTTAGAGGGTAGCACATAATATGCAACAGATTTGCCATGCTTTGTGTTTATTGGCCCAATTTTATGGAGACATTCATTTCTTAACATATTGGTGGTTTCTGCATTCTATTAACTAAATGCTGTAACATATTGCTGACATCAGTTTTCATACCTTGGTCGATGAACTATAGTGGTTTGCATGCAGAGTGAGTATTAGTTTCATATTGGCATATATTAAAAAGGTTGATATGGCACTGGTGAAATGCCATATGTATGTATTCAGTATTTTAAAATATTGTATTGCAGAATTATGATTTCCTAATATAATACAGCTTGGAAAATATTTTACTAGTCCATTGTTTTCACATTTCATTAGTAATGAAATCCACCACTATTGTAGGCTTCTGGAATACATTTTCAAGTAAGAATCACTTACTTCCGTAGAATAATATAGATGGACAGTAATTGGTTCTGATTATAAGCACTCTCTCCTCTTTTATTCAACAAGTTCAATCTTGAAAAATCTTTCATATTCTCTTGATTTTTTTCCCCTCTTGATTGTTAATTTTACATGTTAGAATAGCTATGGACAAAAGTGCCCTATTACCAAAGTAGTACAACAGTGTATTGGACCAATTCAGCACAGGCGCCATCTAAGGTGAACACAGATCAAGTGTGAAAAAATACATTTTTCAGGGTTCATAATTGCATATATAAGACAAAGCCCCTAATAGTTGGATGATCCTGATAATCTCAGAACATCTGGCTATCCTTGGGGCAATTAGTACACAAATGTAAGGCAGCAGACAATGAGGTCATTACTATACATAGCAAAAACCATATACAATGTTTGAGAATTTCCAAACATATTAGTCATATCACTCTTCTGCAAACAGCATCAACATCAACAAGGGCCAGGTCCATATATTTTTAGTGAAATCGCCACAATTTGCTAAATTTTGACCTGAGTCCTGAGCCAGGGATCTGGGACCCTGTATCTATTCTCGATGGATCTGTGTCTGCTTGCAAGCACTCTTAACAAGAGGGATAAATAATTTGATTGGGGGAGGAAGGGGAGGGAAAGGAAAGGGAGAACATGAATAAACTTTGCCATTGAACACTTTCTAGATAACACTTTCTGGAGCCAAGTACATCAGGATGCACGAGTCACAGTTTCAAACAAATGGACTGGAGTGGTTGAGGCAGTTTCGCCACCTCCTAGAGCCCCACTCACACTTAATAAGTCCGCAAGCCCCAGGGAAAATCAGGATCTCAGGTTTTTAGGCAGCTCTGACACTGCCTCCTGTGCTTATATCATGATTTTACCAGCTGGGACAGGGAGGCCTTACAAAGTTTTTAAGCTTATGTAGATGGATACCACATACTCCTGTGCTCCAACCGTAGCACCCGCAACTGCCTTCAGTCTGCTGCTCTCTTGCTGTGTGTTGGAGTGCGCTCAGCCACCCCTCTACTCTGCCTATTGCTAGGCTCTGTTCTTTGTTTGCTACTGACCAGATGACTTGGAATGGCTGTGAGAGCTTTGTTCATGCAAGGCTACCATGGCCCTCAACTCAGCTCTTTTAGGGACAAGGGGATTGTGGTCTGAGGAATCCTTACAATCCCTGCTGCTCAGAGTGGTATGCTAAGCAACAAGTCAGGAATGTGTATTCTTCTTCCTTTTAAATGTTGTATCTGTCCAAGGTTTCTAGTCCAACCTTAGGAAATATCACTGGACCCCAGATCCAGTCATTGTCCAGGCTTTGTGCAGATGGTTCCCAGTAAGATAATCACCAAAATATCAACCTGAAGTACAAAACTAAGCCACTTTATACCCTGTTGCCTCCAAATGACGCATAGTTAATACGCAAATGAATAATTGCCTCATTTAGTCAACTCCCTTTATTTAGATGCCAGCAGAGAGCTCACTCACATACCTCCCTTGTTTGTAGGCTTCAGGCCACAAGGCTTACGGTTCAATAACCCAGGAAATAATGAGTGAAGTGGTTTTCTGGAGAGTGAGAGAGAGGTTCTGGAGTGTGGGATGAGTGGTACTAAGGAACTCCAGGAACAGTCAAACCAGAAGAGAGGCTTGAGTTGAACTGTGTGCTACTGTTTGTGTAGGGGGAGAGCGCTTGATTTTTTTTTTTTTTTTTTTTACACAGCACAGTGGGAGATGGGCCTATACAGATGGAAAGAGAAGACTCAACAGGAGGCAAAAGAGAATACATACCATGAGTCTAATCTTCTCTGGTATAAATCTCATGCCCACCAACAGGGGAGATAAAAGGGGCAACTGCCCAGGGCCCAAAGATTCATAAGGGCCCGGAGCTCCCAATCACCTCTACCGTGAAAGTGGTGACCACCAGAACAGCAAGCCCTATAAATCACCACCAGAGTTCTGTGTGGCATACTCCAAAGCCATGGGCAGCTCTGAAGGGTCGATGACCGGGGTGGGAGGGAGGCTAGTCCCCTTCTGGGAGCTAACCCCCTTTCCACCTGAGGCCCCGCCCCTTCTCGGAGCCCAGAGCTGTCTCTGCCCCCACCTGACCCAGGAGCCTGGCAATTCTGTCACCTCCCTCCCCCACCCAATCTCAGAATAATTTCATGAGGCTAATAAAATTACACCAATACAGATCAGGTGTAAGTATGATTAGAAGCAGGCACCCATATATACATAATCACTTGACATTCTTTCTATCCAGGTTTTAACACCTTGTCTGTTTCTATGGCTTCATCTACACTGCCAATTTTTTTGGCAGAAAATATGCTAATGAGGGACTCAGTGGCATAAGTCATGATCTCATTAGCATATTTTCTGCCGTTCCTTTTTGCACAAGAGGTTTTTGCACAAAAAGAAGCCGTGTGGACTTTTATTTTTTTTCGCAAAACCCCTGTTTTGCGCAAGATCCTTGTGCCTGTACCAGAGAGGCATAAGGATCTTGCGCAAAACGGGGTTTTTGCTCAAAGAAATTGCCGTCCACACTGCTTCTTTTTGCCCAAAAACCCTTTGCACGAAAAGAAACGGCAGAAAATATGCTAATAAGATCGCAACTTATACTAATGAGTCCCTCATTAGCATATTTTCTGCCAAAAAAACTGGCAGTGTAGATGTAGCCTATGTGTGAGTGTCATGAATAAAAAGTGTTGATGTCATGGTGGACTAGGAATACTCTTGCTGATTTAACTCTTTCTCTATGCACCAGAGGAGGAGGATTGCTCACTTTTCAGTAAAGTCTTTCATCCAACCAGCTCAACCCATTTGAAAAATCTGAATTGGCTGGGCCAAGCTAACTCCAGACAATATGGTGTGTTCCCTGCTTTACAGATATTGGGGAGGGGCCAAAGAAGTTAAAAGCTAAATTTTCAAAAATGCCCTCTAATTTAGGCTGTGTTTTGTGTGCCCAATTAGAGACCTCTTGAGCCTGCTTTTTCAGAGTGCTGAATCCCTGCAGATGCCCAGTGACTTCCAGCCTCACAGAATGTCAACAAAAAATGAAGGCATTCAAAATCAGTGAATACATTCCAAAAATTTGGCCTAACATTCTGAAGTTAACACAGAAAGAAGCAAAGCCCCAAGTTCTATCTAATTCAAGGAGTCCTATTCCCTAACCAGAAAACTGACCTGGGTTTCAGTCCTCAGAAGGTGAACAGGCTGATAGTGCTTTGCTTTCAGGACACCAGTTGAATCTTAGAACTCAGTAATAGTGGGCTTACATTACCCCCTCCTCTGCAGATAAACTGCATGTTTGGCCTGTGTGTTCTCTTAATAGTATTTTGATATAATCCATAAACAGAGGTCAAATCTTCTATTTCTGCTTCAGAATTCAATAAAATCTTCATGCTACAGATTCTCATCTTATTTTCACCATATTAAATACACAATTCAAGGAGAAGAGAATCTGGTGCACAAAATTAAACAGGAATTTTGAGCACAGTCTTGTTCCCTTTGAAGTCAATAGACTACTTATGCATTTGGGCCTGGAATAGACTGAAGGATCCTTTATTTGCTAATTATATCCTTGTCTAAGATGTCTAGACCATCCTTCTAATTATTTTATTTACAGAAACTGCATAGGCAATCCTATAGCAAGGGCATTTTACCAAATTCTGTTAGCTCATCCAGGAGAAATAGAATGCTCCTGAAACATCTTAGTCCTGACTTTCACATTCAGTCCAAGCCTGCTTTGATCTTTGGGTTTTTGAGGTTACAACTTAATTTTTAGATTTCTTTTTTAACAGCAGATGGTTTTCTTTAGTGGTTTGGGATGAGATACTTTTATAGGTTTCGAGAGAAAACAAGCATTTCCGGCACAGTTGTCTTTTGTTCCTTGTCACCTTTTGTGAAATATCCTCTGTTGTGTTTTTTGTCTCTTTTATAAAAATTACATCCATCTATTAGTCTCCTTGGGAACTTTTTGCAGCGTCAATCTTTGCCAGTGAATTCATTTTCAAAAAAATCAGTTCTCATCCGATGTCAATAAGAAGTCAAAGTGGACAGCTGAACAGGACAATTGGATATTTTAAAGCCTTCTGAATTGAACTATATTCTGTTTATAGATGTCAAAGACTAGCTGTGAATAATGTCACAAAAGTTAAGGGTCAAGGGGTAATCCATTCAGAAGTTATTCCTGAATCATATTTAAATAGCTTCAGGCACTTTTAAAAAGTTATATTCCATCAGACAAAAAAAAATCTCTCTATCCTGACATGGGTGACAGCTACGCATTATAGGGAGATGTTCACCATTGTTTTCTGATTGTGTATGATGCTGAAAGAACCTTCTCTAGAATAAAATTACTTAAACTCATTTTTTTTTAAAGAAAATAATTATATTTAACAAAACAAAGTCATAGATTTACTTTATTCTGGTCTACGAAACAGTTCATTACCCCAAACAACCAATTTTTTAGTTCACTTGATCATTCTACAGTTTTTTTTCCCAAATAAAAAGAGAGCCCATTAAAAAGTATATAGCATAGAAGGTAATTGTAGGTATTGGTCAAATGAAACCTTCCTAGAAGTATGAAATCAACTTACAGAAGTTTCCATGCTGGGGAAAATATAGTAAGAATGGAAAATACATTTAAAAATTATAGGTTGCTTGTTTCTAATTGAAGCAGCTATAGGAGCAAACTAAACAAACAGATGACAAAAGTGTAATGAAATTCAGCTGCTACTGGTTTAAAAGAAATCTAACATTTATTTTTGGGTCTAAGATTCTGTAACAAACAGTGGTAACATAGCAAGCCATTTCAGAGCTATGTTCTCACTTGTGCACGCTCAAATTGAAGTCTCATGGGTAAAATGTTGTTATCCAAACTAGATTATGACCAGCAAATACTCTATTCAAAGTTAGGGCCCAGTAGACTAATGCACAAGGTCTCTAACACGTGCATAAATGGGGGTTAATTGGGAGTGGAGTAGGATATAGCTAGTTGATTTGTGATTATATATATCAAGACAGGCCACTCCCCAACGTACTTCTGGGAAACTGTGACAGCGTAGAGTTCTAGCTGCCATTTAGTAGCCTACTTAGTGCGACTCGGCAAGGATTTCATTTTCCTCATGATCTCTGTAAATGTCCCTAATGCAAAGCCTGTTCTTAATTTTAAAAAACACTGGAAAATGTACAAAACTCCCATTAACTGTTTCACATAAGATGTTGTTTCATGCTAATTAGCTCAACAGATAAATGTTAATGTCTGATGTTCCAGGTATGTGTTTTCAGGAATGTCACCGGAGTTCCCTGACTGTGTAGTAATGAAAGGAGATATTTACTGTGTTATGACTATTGCCATTAGGCTCTTAGAGGTAAGTGCCAGATAGAGGAAAAATTCTGAGTTGAATGTTTGTGCAATTACAGCTATGAGTTTTATGGGTTGATTTTGTTCATTTTATGGGTTGATTTTGTTCATTTTGATTTTGTTCATTTGAATGAGGTGCACATTTGATAGGCTACTTGAAACAATGTAGCCTACAAAAGTACCATCTGCCTTTCAGTTGTGCAATAGCTTTGCATGAAAGGCAGGCCTTCACACTTCTTTGGTACTGAAGAAAAGTCTCTAAATTGTCTATGTTTTGTTAAAATGCTGTAGCGATCTTGCCCACTATCATAAGCTGTGTAGTTGTAGTTGGCCCCTCACCAGCTAACATGGCTTTATTATGACTCTTGTGATTAGCTCTTTTCCTTAAAACTTCAGCTCCTAGCATCAATAATTACATGAGCTTTCAATTAAAAAAAAAAAGTTTCTGACCCTCATTGTTTTAGAAAAAACTGAAAAATTGAACAGAGTGAATCCTAAACTCTTTAGTAAAAGAAAAAGCAAATTAAAAAGTACCCCACATTTGCTTTTTCATAAACAAAAAAGGTGCCGGTACTAGGGTTGCCGTGTGTCCCGAGTGGGCTTCCGTCAGGTGCGGCGCGAATGCTCCCAGGGCTGGCTGGGGGCTTTGCTGGAGAAAAGTGAGTGCTCCCAAAGAAAGCACTGATTTTTTGACATAATCACATAATTTGTAAGCTGAATTCACATTTGGGATTGGCAGTTTTGCTATTGAGTTCAATTGTTCTCCACCTAATAGATATTTCATTACTATGAAACTGAACTCAGTTCCCAACAAGGAGGGAAAGACCAATCTGCTGCCTTCATGCCATCTCTGAGATTGTGATTTTTTGGGGTCAGAGAGCATGTTTTTTGTTATGGGTGTTTGGGATCAAGCCCTAATTTGGGGCTTTCTGGTGATACATTAATCTGGACAGCACCCTTGATAACAGTGTACTGAGACAGCTGCCTTCCTTGCTGACCTGCGTTGTCTAATTGTTTCCTTTTGCTCCTCTTTTTCCACTTGTCTCACACTTAAAATGTAAAGTTCTTTGGGGCAGGGACTGTAAAAAACATGTTTGTACAGCACCTAGCACTGTGGGGTCCTAGTCTTTGGCTGGGGCTCGTGGACACTACCACAATTAAGATAATACTTCCTCTAACTTCGGCCTTGAACCAAGAGTAAGTGAATGTACCACAGAGTAGACGGGAAGAGAGAAAAGTGGAATAGGCAGTTGTCATGGCTCCTTCCCCACTCTGGCATGATAAATGCAGGAGTGGGGGCCAGCAAAAGTACCCCAAAACCTTATCTACAAGGCTTTGGTATAACCCCACAATCTTAACAACCTAGATTTTGGGGATAGAATCTCTGCTGCCACCACCCAAGTATTGATACAAAAATCATGGGAAAGATCACTTGGGAAATCTCACCCCTAAAGTACAAACCAGGATACAACCATTAACCAACACCAGGTTAATAAAAAGGAAAGAGAAAGAAATTTTATTATCACCACAATATTACTCCTGCAGTGCTGTATCTTCAGCACCATCCCTCGTTCACAACTGTCAAACTTCAGTGGAAGCACCCATAAGTCCCATCACCTGACTCCTGTGGCACAGCTTCATTGTAGCCATGGTATCAAGGATTCTTCTGCAAACAGTCACTCCTGAGACTCGTTGGGGGCTCAAGTGTGGGAGGCAAGATAGATGTGCATTGCAGCCAATGATTTTAATGAAGTAGGAGCATGCACAAAATATCTGAAGGAAAAATAATACTAAAAAATGTGCTTAATTTACTCTTTTTTTGTTTTGTTTTTGTTTTTAAGATTGAGGACTCAGCTGTACATTTCTTTTAGGGAATTTTTCTTGTATTCAGTGCATAGAGAAGATGGGCTCATAGATTTTTTGGGGGGCAATAGCTGAGCCTTAATAACTGATCTGCTATTGAGAACTACCTTTAAGCATTGCATATGAAATAGCTAAACAGCTGAGTTATGAATACTCAGTGGTGTTCCTGTCCCATTTTAGACTTGTTAACAATTATACTGTGCAAATAATATTTTCTGCTCTCTGTAGATCTCAATGCCTTGCTCAGTGACTTATTTTTAGCAGATTTCAAATATGTTCAAGGTAGTAAAACCCTGATATAACATCTGGTATTCATTGATTTCCTGCTTTAAACACTGTTAGTGCCGGACTGATCAGGGCACTAGAGAGTATGTAGTTGAACGTCACACAATATAGATTAACTGTCTTAATTCAGCTTTGGCCCTAGAGCCATCTGAGTTCTTTACTGTTACCCAATCTTCTCCAGTTAGCTTTACCATGTTAGAAATATTCTCGGACAAAAACTCTTAATATGGAGGTAAGGCTGAGATACAAATAATTGACAATTCAAAATAAATTACATCAGAGATGTTATCCCCAAAATGAAGCATTATAAGCAATTCAAAGTCCATCTTAAATCTGAAAGGAATTCATATATGGTAATATTGCAGGTCCAGATTACATTAAACTAATTTATAAAGATTTAATTGATTTCCCCCCTTCAGCATCCAATTGCGTCACTTATAGGGCAATGTCCTCTGCCACTGTAAATTTGGCAGATCTATTGGAAACAAAAAAAATCCCATGGGACAGGGTCTTAATACCTTTGTAGTAACAAAAATGAGGAGTCCTGTGGCACCCTGAAGACTAACATTCATTTGGGCACAAGCTTTCCAGGGCTGGAGCCCACTTAGATTCATCTCAGTCATTTCCTTCCTATAGAAAAGAGATATCCAGGATAGTGTTTTCTCTGGGTACTCTTTCTGGGCCTTGAAGTTTTCCTTTGCAGACCTTAGTAGTAGAGTTGAGTGGGCAGTGGTTATGTTTTATATTAAAACTAGAAGACTTACCCAGAATTGCTCGGATTCTTCAGGGCATGCAGCTGGCAATGTGGGGGGAGGAGGCAGGGATTAGGGGGCTCAGGGCAGGTAATGGGAGGTGCAGAACTCAGGGCAGGAGGTTGGGAGAGTATCAGAGCAGGGGCTGAGGTGTAAGAGTCAGGCGAGAGGACTGGGAGTTCTGGGGGGACTCCCTGGGGATGTGCTGCCACTGCTGTTCTACCTCCAGCTCCTGTGGGGGCCAGGGTTGTGGTGCTCAGCACTAGTTATTGGTGGGGCTCCTCCAGGGCGCGGTGGATGTCAGAGGCTGCGTGGCCCTGAGGGGAGGCTGGGGCTTCATGGCCTAGCCCTGGCCACTGGCGGTGCTCCTCAAGGGGGCTGGGCTGGGCTGGGCTGGGCTGTGGCTGCAGTGCCTGACCCCAGTGCCAGAAGGACTCTTTGGGGTGGGGGGCTCTTCCAGGTGGGCGTGTGCTGCATGGCATGGCCCCAGCCCCCGGCAATGCTTCTTGGGAGAAGGGCTGTGCAGCCATGTCCCATCCCCCAGCATTGCTCCTTGCAGGGATGGTGCTGCATGGCCCATCCCCATCCCCTGGCAATGCTACGGGGGAGAGGAAGGGGGGAAATTCATGGCTTGGCCCTGGCTCCAGTCCCTAATGGTGCTGCTTTGGGTTATTGGAGCTGCTGGCTAGTAGGGCTGCTGGCCAGCAGGGACTCCCCACCCCCACCAGTCACACTGCAGCTTTGGGGAAGGAGGTATTTACCTGGGCCGATGGCTGGCAGCATGAAGAACTCTGGTCCCAGCTGGCCACTCCCTTTCTGGTGAGAATGCTCCACTGTGGTCTTTCTGTAGTATAGCTGTCCCCCACACTCACTGCCCACAGTGGTCACTCTACAATATAATTATCCCTCCTCTCAGCCCTTTCCCTTTCCGTGTTATGGAAAACAATCCCATTCCAGGCACATCCCGTTTTCCTGGCACAAACAAACCAACCCTGACATTGCTTCAACTTAGGATCAGAGGAAGCCGCATACCAAATTTGGTGGTCCTAGCTCTTACTGTTCAGGAAGACTCATGGACAAATGGAGCCATGGACAGACAAAGGCACAAACTCTCAACGGGTATGTCTACACTGCCACCTTAGTTCGAACTAGGGTGGCTAATGTAGGCATTCGAACTTGCAAATGAAGCCCGGGATTTAAATATCCCGGGCTTCATTTGCATGTTCCCGGGCGGGCGCCATTTTTAAATGCCCGTAGTTCGAACTACCTACTCGTGGCTACATGCGGCACGGACTAGGTAGTTTGAATTAAAGCTCCTAATTCGAACTACCGTTATTCCTCCTGCAAGGAGGTTTAACGGTAGTTCGAATTAGAGTTTTAATTCGAACTACCTAGTCCGCGCCGCGTAGCCGCGTAGTAGGTAGTTCAAACTACGGGCATTTAAAAATGGCGCATAAGTAATAGGTGAAATGAAGCCCAGGATATTTAAATCCCGGGCTTCATTTATAGTTCGAATGCCTACATTAGCCACCCTAGTTCGAACTAGGGTGGCAGTGTAGACATACCCTAACACATCTATTGATAACTGTATAATGTGATATACTGTACATACTTTTACTCTAAATAATGTCACTCTAACTGCAGAATTAGCAAACATCAAATCCCATCCTCGGAAAAGCACATAACAAGGAATAATATAAAATAAAATGAATGAATCAACAAACTAAAGCTAATACAAGATCTTAGTGCTGCTATTGCTATCCCCTTTGTTCTCCCAGTTGTTTGCACTCTTTGTTCATCAATTAGTGTCTTAATTTAGATGACAAATTTAGGTGGCAAGTTGTTCAGAGCAGGCGCTTTAGAAAAAAGTTCCATCTTAGTTACACCAATGTAAACCCATCATAACTTCATTGATTTTCCTGTGATTGCCATTTGGACGGTTGTCTTTTAAGCATCATGCAGATTCCTGGAACTATATCCATAAATGCAAAATGTATTGGAATTTCATATTTTTTAAAATCTTATTGGTAGTTCAAAGAACCTGGTGCATGCATTTATCATGGAGATTGTGTCTTAGTTGCGAATCAGTGCATGAAGGAATCAAGATCCAAGATGAATTACACCTTTTTTTTAAGCCAGCGAGCTAACTCATTGGCCCGTGCACCAAAGGATATTCTCCAGCTACAAGATTCCAGTGCCTTTACTTGAAGACCTGAGTTTTTATTCTGCAAAATAAAACTGTTAATGTATCAGTCACATTCTTTTCACCAGACCCTAGGGTTCCTGCTGGAGCCAGTCTACAATCTTCATTTCTCCCTCAGCTCTGTTGCATGTTGGCTTTTATGACGTTAGGTGATCTTCAAGCTATCACCTTGATCCTTGGCCTTAACCTCAGCTGGGAGGCAGCTGATTAATTACAGGTGGGCACAGGACCAACACCTCTTAAAGGACCAGCCAACTGCAATTGTGGCAGTTTGCTTGGTCTTCAGATGATCCAAATATTCAAAAAGTGCTTATTTTGTCACTTCTCCCTACTTCCCAGTTTCTTGGAGGTAAATGTGTGCATGCATGGTTTTCTTTATCTAACTGAATAGCTGTCCAATATATGCCTTGTTCCTTTGACAGCAAAAAGCCATTTTCAGTTATGTTATATACGAGATGCACTCTAATGCAGCTGAATGCTGCTGGTGACCCAAGAATTGGGAATACAAAAAAGGGGTTGTAGAATATGATCTCTAATAATTTCAGCTATACTAACCATAGAGAAATTCTTCAGTATTACATCATGTAAAGCTCCCCCTGCAGTTTGGCACAAATAAGGAATGGGCCCAATATTCTCAATATACATCCTGTATTTAAGCATAAATGAATTTCTGAGCTGTCACAGGTAATGTTATCTGCTACTTGTCCCCAAATAAAAGAAATGAATTAGTGTTTTGGACTTTGTGACAAATAGCATCTCTTATTTTGAAGGAAGAAGCAGTACCTGTATAATCTTATGAGATCCCGGATAGCTTTTTGGGGTTTAAAATGCCTTCTGGCAAGGTAGATTTAATTTACTGTTTTGCCACCAGAGATTACACTATCTTCTCTAAATTAGCAATCAAGTTAGCACAATGTGCATAGGATTCCTGAGAAAGTTGAAGAGAGATGGCTTTAAACAAGAAAAACTGATAAATTAAAACAGACATTTCATTGCTCTAAATAATTTATTAGTACTCAGGAACAGACAAATGCTCATGTGGCTAATTTTTAATGCTGACATCTCAATGATTTACTAAAAACATCTGCCAGTCAGGTTATATGTGCTCCATTCAATACTCAGATGCTCGTAAAGAAGTTGTCCTGGTGGAATGAGAGAGCTACTTTAGAACAGACATGATAACATTCAGTTCAATGCACATGCCAGTGTTGATAGAGAGATCAAGTTTCCCTGGAGTATTGTCAAATACAAGCAGACTTTTTTTTTTTTTTGAGTTATGCCAAAGTTTAGTCAGGTGGTAAAAAAATGTAGAGGGAGTAGACAGCTGAAGCCGTGAGCAGATGCGTCTTGTAGCTATAACGCTTCATGATAGTTCATAAAACCTTTCACCTAGTGAAATCTTCTTCCAGAGATTGGCTGTAATTCAGAGAGGCACATTCTTAAATATCTAACTTAAAGCACATGTATCACACCATTGACTTTGATAGGACTTCTCACGTGATTGAAGTTTGGCATCATTCTGAAGCAGAAACTATGCTGTTAGTAGAGCCTGAATGGAATCCTAATTACTGACTGAGTAAGCAAGGCCCTATAGTCAACTTCCTAGAATTTATCTGTCTGTTTCTCACATGATAATGGAAGTTGGTCCACTAAATGATGTTACCTAACCTTCCTTGTCAGCCTGTAACGTAATAAGTTTTGACGATTGCATCTCGTCCATTCCAAAATTTCAGAAGTGATTCTAGGCAACGGTGGGTAGAACCCTACTGATTCAAAAGCCTCATTTAAATGAAAATAGGCTACATAATGTTGCAGGCTTTGGAATCTTTCTGTCACTCCCTGCTGCTGCCTACTGACATCAGAGGCAGCAGCATAACTTGTTGTATGGGATGGTTGTGTATAGCCTGGAGATGAAGGCTATATCTAGACTGCACTCTAAAATCGAAAAAAGATACGCAATCTATGCAAATTGCGTATCTTTTTTTCGATTTAATTGTGAAAGAGGCTATTTTGAAATTTGGAGCATTTACACAGTGCCAAATTTTGAAGTAAAGTGCTCTTTCAAGCCATGCCTTATTCCTTGTAGAACGAGGTTTACAGGGATGGAGAAAGAGGGCATCTGTTAATTTCGAAAATATTTTCAAAATAGCGGACGTATTCCTTGCATCCGGCATTGCTACTTCTAGTATCCCGAAATAGCAATGCAGTCTAGACGTACCCTAAGAATCCTAAGAGAGCCTTTATAGGGTGGGTTGTTGAGGGGAGAAAGTGGGGACATGGAGGGAGAAGAATGCGGATGGGAGGGAAATAGGAACCTGGAGGGGCAGTGTTACAGAGGAAAACAGGGATCTGGAAAGGACTTGGTGGGAGGTGAGGTCATGATGAGGGGGGCTCAGCAATCTGCAATGCAGGGGGGCATTGGTGGAAGGTGAGGTCATGATGAGGGGGGCTCAGCAATCTGCAATGCAATCTGCAAAGCATTGTATGTGTGTGGGAAAGCATCAGGGACATGGCAGAGTGTGTGTTGTGGGGAACATCTGCCCCACAACATCTGCAGAGTGTGTGTGGTGGGGAAGGGGCCAGGGAAAATGGCCAACAGGAAGTAGGGAGCCAGAGAGGAGTGGTGGTATGGTATGGGTGGGAAAGCAGGGATCTGGAGGAGGAGTGGGGAAGTGGTTGTGATAGGTAAGTGGTAGGTAAAGGGCAAAGCAGCTCCTGGGGCAGGTTGTGTGGGGTCTGTATTCCTCTACACCTTTCCCTCCAGTGCATCCTCATTTCCTACGCATTCCGTTCTTCCTCTCCCCCACCTTCCCCTAAAGTGCTATAGGCAGAAGAGTCTTGCTGGTCCCCCTGCTGCTGCCTGCCCACATCTCAAGCGGCAGCTTAACATGTTGCTCTCTCATTGGGTGTAGAGCTTGTCCTACAGAAGCAATGAAGTGCGCAGCCCCCTGGTTATGGAAGGCTGTAGAAAGCCGTCTTTAAAATAATATACATATTGCGTATGCACTGATAGATTTGTGCCCACTGGGGACTGATCTTGAGAGGTGCCAAGTTTCTCCAGCTGTGTGATCACCCGCTTCATATGCCTGTGCAGTCATTCCTCCTCTTCAAACTCCTTATCTGAACTTGCTATAGTTTGGTGTCTGTTGAGTGGAGATAACTCCTGCAAGGTGAAATTATTCAGGCTGTCTGCAGAGGCTAGTGCCCATCTGAATGACAGTTTTGCTGAGTTTGCTTCAGGAGTTACGGCTTGATCCTGAATAGTGTTGAGCAGTCTGGCCCCAGACTAGAAAGTCCTTAGGTACATGATTAACTTTTAGCAAACAAGCCTTCCTAGTCAACACTTCAAAGGACTTTTCACACGTTTAAATGCATTGCAGGATTGGGGCAAGAGTTCAGATTAAGTTCTGAGTCCAGTGTATGTTTTAGTAAAGTACCATTAATCTCTGTACTTGTTCATTTCAGAGCACTATACTCCAATGTGTTTTTCAAAGATTCAGTTGCAAGAGAGCATCTGTCACACAAGGACCACTTACACCATTAATAAATTATTTGCTGCCACATCCCTGGTAATAGGAAAGTGATAATATTGCTATTTTATAGCTAGAATGAAAAAGGGATCAGAGAGGTCAGTGGTTATATCTCAACAGTGACTCTAAATATGTGTTTTACATATATTACCTTTTAATGATTTCCATCTTAAAAAGGTTTATTACGAGTAAAAATGATCACATCTGACTCCTGCACACTTAGCCTCAGATCAAAATCAGGGCAACTTATATCTCAGGCATGTACCTTTTATTACTAGCATGGCTATCCTCACCCATATGCAGAATACACATTTGCAGAGGGCACCTGAAAATTTGGGGCCTCACTGTATCTGAAAGTCCACCCACCTGCCTTTTCCCATCCCTGTTCTCTGGCAATGCTTCCTCTGGAGAGTATCTAGTTAAGTTAAAAGTGAAAAAGCCTGCCAGAGCTATTAGCAGAACATCAAACATGTGCAAGATCTAGGCAAGTGATAATGAAGCCATTTAAGAGGCATTTGCCAAGCCTGGGTATATACAATCAGTTTCTGAATTTACTGTGTTGGTCTACGGGACCTTCATTTAAAATGTGCTTTAAAATATTTAACGAGTGTTTTCCTGAAGATTATAAATTCACATCTCTCAAAAATTGTCCCCCACCTCCGTCTGCCTTTGGGCATAGGGGCACCAGTTTTATAGTACTACGTAGGCCCCCTAAATACTATGGATGGCCCTGATTATTAGTAATTTAAAAAAAAAATCAGTTTGTTTATTTAACAAATCTCATGATCCAACCTAATGAGTGGATCTGTTGAACAAGGCTACAGCTACACTTACCGCAGTGTGCAGAGTACAGATACTGCAGACACAGCTCGCCTGGGCAACAGTGCAGATGAGGAGAAAGATGGAGGCAATTTGAGTAGAGTGCCCTAACTCCTGAACCTCCCATGGTATGTACCCCACATGGTATGTCTGCGTGCCCAGAGAAGTACCCCCCACATCTACTCTACTAGGCTATGCCTACACTGCTGGCGTTTTTTTGGCAGAAGATATGCAACTTGCGCTCTCATTTCCATATCTTCTGCCGATCCTTTTTGCAGAAGAGGTTTTGCCTCTAAAAACGCCCCGCGTAGACGGGGCCATTTGTTGGGGAAAAAAACCTTTTTTGCAAGATTTCTTATTCCTCAAAAAATTAGGTTTATAAGATCTTGTGAAGAAGGGTTTTTTCCTGACAAATGACCCCGTCTACACAGGCCTTTTAGCGGCAAAACCTCTTCTGCAAAAAAGGATCTGCAGAAGATATGCAAATGAGAGCATGATTTGCATATTTTCTGCCGGAAAAAACCCAGCCATGTAGACATAGCCCTATTGGCTTGCTGGCTCCCTGTTTCCCCACCATAGGGAAAGGCTCCAGCAGTGAGGAAAGGCTCTGATCCAAGGAGGCAGCAGGCAAAGGCTCCAGCAGCACCCTTTTGCCAGAGTCTTCCCCTACTGCCTCTCCCCACCAGAACCTTTCCTCGCTCCTGCTGGTGCCTTTCACTGCAGTGTATAGTGCCTGTACTTTACACATCAGCATAGCCATGGTCATAGACGATGTATGTTTATTCGGTAGATGTCAGAGTAGAATGATGCTACAAGAGATTTTTCCCAGAGGCACCCAGAAAGTTCCCTAGGGTTAGAAGTCAATTCACAAAGGGCACGTCTATACTGCCAGGCAAAAGACAAATTAAGATATGCAGCTTCAGCTACATCAATTGTGTAGCTGAAGTCGAAATAGCTTCACTTGGCTTTTGGAGCTGTTTACACTGCAGGAAGTTGAAGGGAGACTATTCTTCCTTCAACTTCCTTACTCCTCGTGAAATGAGAGTTACAGGAGTCAGAGTAAGAAGTCCTCCATCTCGATAATATTTCAAAATAACATCAGTTACTCTGAAATAATGCTGCTCTTTCCAGATGAAATAAGAGTCTAGTAGTTGTACATCTATCTATTTATCTACTAAATGCTTGTGATGACTTTTTCTTCTTTCAGACTTTTAGCTGTGTATGTTGTTCTGAAAGGTTCAGGTGGCCCAGGGTGCACTGAATTTAGCAGGAAAACCAACTGTATAAGCAAAAAAGAATGTAAACGGGAAAGTGGAAAGACTACCAAAGACCAAAGAGGACTCACAGCTTTATACTTTTGTTGAACCTTTTGATCCCTAAAGGTAGCTTAACCCATCAGCTATTTATGTGGCTAAAAGAAGACAAGCCTACCATACTTGCGTTTCTACCTTCTCGCAAGTGAAATATTCCAAAGATATTCACTAATGACATATGCAAAATGAAAGGATGAGATAAGCAGGACATAGTGATTGTCCTTGAGCACTAACCATGAGATTTTGCATGTAAGCTGTCTGTTGTGCCTTATGTTACACCCACCTGGATTATTGTTTTTTCTGTCCTAAATTCTTTCCGGCTTGGTTCCATCTTGTTTAAAATAATTCAGGAAAAATGAGCAATGTTAGAGTATTCTACTTAGTATTGTGAAGTACAGAGCAGAAAGTGAGATAAAATTGAACATGACTAAGGATCTGTATTGGCTAAATACATTCAAATTTTTCATAAATACAGGAAAGTATTTTGGCTTGTATACCAGGCACAGACCAGATATTTTGCCCTCTAGCAGTTGTAACATTTTTTAAATGCTCTTTAACATTCTTAATAGGAAAATTTTCAGTAAAGCAGCACTCTTGATCTTCTCAAAACTGTAGTAAAATAAATAAAAAGTCATTTAATGGTGATTCTTAACATCTGTTATCACAGTAGGTAAATGGCTCATCAACATTAAGGAGCTAATGAAAATCCAAGTGAGGGTGATACATGATGTGAAAAGTTCACCTTTTGACTTTCTACTGTATAACCTGGTATCATAAAATCTTGAGACATTCTTATCTCCCTACATATTTTAAATTAACAAGAATTGTTTTAGCTTCTGCACTTTATTGTTTATCCTTACATTTCGTTTATACTGAGCCAGAAAACCATTTAATCTCATGCTTAACTTTAACATAAACTTGAGATTTAAGCACAAGTCCTTGGGACTTTAATAAATGTTTGAAGATCAGCCCATGCTTTAGCATCTTGTTGAATTGCCAAGTGGAGGTAAGATGGTGAATATGAACTATAAGGAAGCTACAAAGTAGCTGTCTGGGCAGGATTATGGCAGCATGAGATATCCACTACTTCTGTGCCACAACATGAACATCTGGTTATCATAGCTTCCAAAAGGCCCTGCTCATGCCTGGCAGAACAACTTGAAGCTACACTCATTTGGCAGAAATGCCAATAGAAGTCAGGAGTGCAAATTGGCTACCATTTCACTTAAAAGCAAATTCTTCCCCCACGGGAAACAGCAAACCCTGGAAATAGGTCCAGCAGCGTGAGGCAAGCTTATATATTTTACAACAAGTGGAAAGAGTAGAAGCAACTGGAGAGGATTAGTCAATAAACTGCTTTTTGGCAGGCAACAAAGCAGATCAGTTGTAACAACAAAAGTGAGGTTCAAGATAAATGTGGTTTTTTGTAAGCCCAGATCTAGAGCCCTTTTTGTGTGAGTAACTCTCACTAAAGTCATTGGGAGTCCTGCGTTCAAGCACAACACAATCAAGCCAATCCCTTTGAATAATATCACTCTTCATGAATTCATTGCCAAAAGAGAGGTTATGGTTATGACTTCCAGAGACCTCTGTGACATTTTCTGCTTCAGCCCTGGGGCCATGAACCTGGAGCTGTCAGCCAGTTGGAGTGCTGGAGCTCTCAGTTGGCAGGGCCCTGTGGTGGAGGCTCCCCTAGCCCCTGTGAGTGGTTATGTGCCCTGCAGATTCCAGGGACCTCCAAGGCCCCAGAGCTCTAAGCCACAGCAGAGCCCACACAGGTCCAAGCTAACATGGGTGTCCCCTGAGCTCCCAGCTACCACAGATGGCAGGTAGCCCTTGGAGCTCCCAGCTGTGGTAGGCAGCTCCCCGCCCCCTCCGCTTGCAACTGTGGGCAACTCCCAAATGCCAGTCCTGGAGCTCCAAGCCTCCATGGACGGTGGGGACCTACAGCTCTAAGCCTCGTTCCCGATTTTGTCAGGGTTATTTTCAATAAAAGTCATGAATTTTCATTTATTATCCATGACTGGTCAGTGACTTTTGCTAAAAATTACCATGACTTCTCTTAGCCTTTGTCATAAGGAAGCATAAAAAACAAACAATGTTTTAAAGTTTATTTGGTTTCTCTTTTAAGGTATATCTACACTCGGAAACTATTTCAAAATAACTAAATGTGAAATAACTCTTGAAATAACAAAATTAGTCCAAGGCAGGCTCCATTATCATGGACGCACTACCTTGACTTAGCGCCCCAGGAAGCAGTGGGAAGTAATTACTTCAAATTACTCTGGGGAGTAGTTATTTCAAAATAGCGGCATCAAATCATCCACACGATCACTATTTCAAAGTATTTGTTTCAAAATAAGCTTTATTCCTCAAGGAAAGCAGGAGTACAGATTTTGAAATAACCAGCCCGTTATTTCAAAATAATGGGCTTGGTAGTATGGACACTCTGATTATTATTTTGAAATAAGGGGGGTTATTTCAAAATAACTCCCTAGTGTAGACTAGGGCTTAATGACCACGCAGGGCATACTATTGGGCTATGTCTACAATATAGGGGTTTTGCACAAAAATCTGCGGAGCATCCACACTTCAAGAGCATTTTTGCGCAAGAAAATCTACAGGCAATCGACAGAACAGAGGGCTTTTTGTGGTGTAGGTGTACCTCCTCCTATGAGGCATAACTCTTTTTTGCGCAAGAGTTCTTGCACAAAAAGGTGTGTGTGGACGCTCAATGGGGCTTTCTTGTGCAAAAAGAGCCTAGCACAAAAAGTACAGGTGCTCTGATGGCCATTCTATGAATGGCCATCAGAGCTTTCTTGTGCAAGAGCATCCATGCAGTGTGGATGCTCTCTTACGCAAAAGCACATCGCTTTTGAGGTATGGACACGCTTTTGTGCAAGAAGTTTTTATGGAAGATCTCTTCCACAAAAAGCTTCTTGCGCAAAAACCCTGCAGTGTAGACAAAGCCCAACTGTATACCTCTGGTGCCAGAAACAAAAAGAAACTTTTTATCATTTTTCTCTCTCTAAAATTGCTTGGCATTTTTTTCATGGTCTCTTTTCTGATGCTCCAGAGCATCTGTCCCAGATCTAAACATCAAAGAATGCTCACAGCAGGTCTACACTTCAGATACTACAGTGGCATAGCTGCACCAGTGCTATTGTGCCACTATAGTACTTCATTGATGACTCCTCTATGCCAACAGGAGAGCTTCTGTTGCCAGTGTCTCTGCAAGCTATGTCAATGGGAGAAGCTCTACTGTTAGCATAGCACTGTTTGCCCTGGTGGCTAGGCTGGTATAACAGTGTCTTTCAGTAGTGTGGATTTTTTATACTCCTGAGTGACATCAATATACCCATGTGAGTTTATAATACAGACCTGTCTTTAATTTTCTTATAAAAAGAACAAATTCAACAAGTTCCTTCCAAATTGTGAACACAAGCAGAACAGCCTCGTGTTGCTTCATGAAACATGGAAGAGAAATTGGCTGGACACATGCAGTAAAACTAGTGAAATATCACTAAGGAAGGCCTGGCCCTGCACTGAGAGCTGCAGTGCCCAATCCTAGGGTTTCCAGACATCCTGGTTTTGAATAGAATGCCCAGTCAAAAAGGGACCCTGGCGGCTCGAGTCAGCATGGTGGACTGGGATGTTAAATGTCCAGTCAGTAGTGCCCTGGTTCTGTGTGGCTCCACAAAGAGGCTAGCATCTCCCTGAAGTCCCTAGAGGCAGGTGTGGTCAGAGAGGCCCGGTGCATTGCTCCCCCACCCCAAAGTGCCAGTGGGAGCTGTGGGGCAGTGCCTGAGGGCAAGGACAGCACATAGAGCTGCCTGGCCCCTCTGTGTAGGGGCTGGACATGCTGGCCACTTCTGGTAGTCACCTGAAGTAAGCACTGCAGGCTGGAGCCCATATCCCAAACCCTTCCAACACCTTGCCCCAAGTCGGAACCCCTCCTGCACTCCATACCTCCTTCCATCCTGTAATTCTCTGCCAGGTTGAAGACCCTTTCCACACCCTAACTCCCTCCTTGAGGTTGCATCCCATCCCCCTGCCCCATCCCTTAGCTAACTCCTACACCCCACCCCGCTTTCCCAGGTCAGAGTCCTCTCCCACACACATATTCCCTCCCAGAGCCTGCATACTCTCCCATACCCTTCATCCATGGCTCCTCCACAGAGCTTGCATCCCCAACATAAGCAAGGTTGGTGAAGAGCAAGCAACAGAGGGAGAGGGTATGAAGTGGGGGGCATGGCCTTGGAGAAGGGGTAGGACCTCTGGGAAGAGGTGGGGCAGAGGCGACAGCAGGGGATAGGACAAAGGTCTTCAGTTTTCTGCAATCAGAAAGTTGGCAAACCTATCGAACTACTGAACACGTGCAGAGCCCCATTGAAATTGGGGCTTCATGCGTATGCAGAGGTCTGTCATAGGCCACCATTCTCCATGGAGAACTAAGTCAACACAACCTATTCTCAATGGGTGGCTGAAATACACTTGGATTAAACCATGGTGTTGTTATTGAGATTAATGAACATGTTCATGAAAATTGAATGCTGTGCAATTATAGCTCATCTTCTGTTCAGGGGTTAACTTATTATAAAAAATGGCTATAAATAGTTTGCTCATCTCTACTTACCACCTTAAAAACATAGGTCATTCTTAGAAACACCAACTACTATATTATTGCATTGGTCCGCATAGGTTCCTTGCCTTGTGATTGTCACCTGAGATTCTTTCTTCTGAGGAATGTTCCAGCACCTGCTCCTCAGGCAGCAAAAATTCTTTGTTCAAGTTTCAGCATGCCTGTTTAAGTGGTTGTACTTACTGGGCATGTTGAAACTATAACAAAGCTGATAAAGCAGCGGTAGGGGTTTTCTCCTTTCAAAAAGACAATGCAAAATTGGCGACATTGACTCAACAAAATCCTGCAGTTTGTGACTTGCAACCTCCTCTCTCTATATATCTTGGTGTTATATATTAGAAGTCCACTGCAGCATGTAAAGCTCTAATAAAATGATTTTTAAACAGGGCAATATGCCCACATAAATAACTGATACATCTGGAAAACAGCAATAAAATTGCTCAACAACCACTCTTTAACTACATTCCCTTCCCCTCAAAAATTAAACATTTGTCAATGCATGAAACAACTTCAAAATTAGATCAAAACCAAAAGGTCTTTGGTCATGCATGGAAGGCACGATAACTACACCCAGGACAAGAGATTATCAGAGACAAAGATCCACAACAGCAAAGTTGCTGCCTGTTGGCAATAATAATTATTTATTGATTAACAAATAAATAATTATTTCACTGAAAAGTGACATGTTCCAGTCTTGCTAATCTGAGATGTCAAAAGGAGATGATAGTAAATCTTTCAGTGAAATGGATCCAGTATTTTTTACCACTTTGATATGCCAAAAGGGTGAAAATGGGGTCAGCTGTATCATACTTCTGACATAATCTGGTGCATGTGACATTCTAGTATGGTGCTTTGGTGGCAATTTAAAGGGTCAGGGACTCCATCTACTGCTACAGTAGTGACAGCAGTGGCTGAGGAAGAATCTGGGGACCCCAGCTCCTTTTGTCCCTGCCTCCTCTCCTCCCATCGGCGGGCTTGAATGTGTGATAGGTACTTTATGGAGGATATTGGCTTCAGTGAGAGTTTAGAGTTCTCAGCACCTCTTTGATGCTTGCAGTACTTCTCAGGTTTGGGCACCTGTGTGTGTGTGTTAATCCATTTGTGACCCTGAGGTGAAAAGCTGCTATTTAAATACAAAGTGTAATCATTACTGAGGTAGGTGCTGTAGAAATCCTTAGCTATTGCAGCTGCATACATCAGTTTTTTCTCTTCTATATTCAAGCAAAATAAAAATCATCTTGACTCTTCGTTTCAGTCATGTTGCATTTAGCTGAGGAATTTCTCAGTTTCCTTTGTTTTCATTATATATAAAAATTGAAATCTGGTACAAATCAATTGTCTTGAGGAATGTTTGATGGTAAATGAAGAAAGTTATATTTCATATTGCAATAATATGAAATATAGAACCTTAATGTTCTGATAGTTTACCCAGAATGGTTAGACTAGATTAAACATACCTAGTGTGGAATAACTGTTAACCCAATAGGGAATTTTTTTAACACAATTATATTTCAAAGTTAATATTGAAATAGTCTTCCAATAATGTTCTTGATAGATGTTATAGGACACATCTGTAATTTTTCTCATGGTCATACAGGCTATGTCTAGAGTACAGACATACTTCCACTTCCAGGGAACGCGTCTGCTCTTCCGCTTTTTTTTGCAGAAGAGTAGACACATTCTTTTGGAAGCCCTGTCTTCCTCCTTCCATGAAGAAGAAAGGCTCTTCCGAAAAAGGAGGTTTTTCCAAAATTTGGCCCAGTATAGATGGGCCAAATTTCAGAAAAGCCTCTTCTGACAAAACTATCGGAAAAAGGTATGCAAATTGTGGAGCGCAAGTTGCGTACCTTTTTCCGATAAAACATTGTAGTTTAGACATAGCCATACTGAAAGGTATTATTATATATGTATTTGTTTGTTTTATCCTACCGGCTAGGTACATATCACATGCATCATTCCAACACTGATATTCATTTTTCTGAATGACTATGTGTTTATAATTCTGCGAGAGTAGGAGGTATGCAAGATCAAATATGATAACAAACAATATAACTGTAGGGATGCCAATATATTTTATCATAATACACTTCTTCCAACCACTAATAGCAGAAATCCTGGTTCCACTGAAGTCAATGGGTTAGGATTTTACCCAGTGTCTTTGGCCAAAATGGATCAGTAGCCATCTTCTATTTTATCTCAATTTTTACTCTTTACCATAGTCTTAATTAAATACTGGAATAAATCCAAGTATGTACCAAAAAATGATGGAGCTGTAATTTGCTCATAATACACTGCTCTACAGCCAAAATGCTTCTGAAATAAATGTAGTCAAACTTTACTAATTCTGGGTCACTGAGAACGAAAATGATGCTTAAAATTGTTGATTGGCTCTAGTTTTCAAGATATGCTATTGGGTCAGTATATACGACCCTTGACTTGAGAATGGCGGAGGATAAGTGAGTTATAAAGGGAAGGGATCTCAATTTAAACCAGAAATGATGAAAATACATCTTTGACTGGATCTATGAATAAATCTATGACTGGGTTTGGACAGTACTTGCTTTTTAGGCAAAACAATGAATGATGCAATCTGAATCTGGTATTGCGTCATACATGATATGAATTGCATCATGTTATTCCTAGAAGTCATGGATGATGCAATCATAACGAAGCTTACATCACTCTGCTGAACAAATTGCCCTATATCAGCTCTAGAAATCATACAGTGTCGTGCTCTCTTATTTGTCAGTGTTTGATTTTGCAAAGGACACATTTCTGTTTAGCCAAAGTGAGCAGAGATGCCTCGTACTTGTGTGAACAGTGCAGATAACTTCTGCTATGTTTGTGGTGAAGTGACTTTTGCATCACAAAAGCGCAGTATAACCACTATGGTTAAGAAAGCCTATCACCTTTATTTTGGCTGCAAAATTGGAGATCAGGACAAGAGGTGGGCCCCACACACACATATGCTGCAACACTTGTGCAACAAATCTTCGCCAGTGGTTGAACAGGAAAAGGAAATCTATGCCTTTTGCAGTGCCAATGATTTGGAGAGAGCCAACAGATCAATGTTTTGCCATCAATTCCAGTTGGTCATGCAGTCCATATGAAGGAAACCTATGACAACATGAAACAACTTTTGAGGTGCATAAACTATGACCAACATCAGTGGCAGCTTTGTGGTGATTTGAAGGTTGTTGCTCTCTTGCTTGGTCTGCAGACTGGATACACAAAGTACTGCTGTTTTCTCTGCGAATGGGATAGTCGTGCAAGAGATTCCCACTACATCAAGATAGATTGGCCACTCCGACAGTCATTGGAGCATGGGAGGAAAAGTGTTCAGCATCCACCACTTGTTGAATCAAGGAAGATTTTGTTACCACCCTTACACATCAAGCTGGGTCTGATGAAGAACTTTGTCAAGGCCATGGACAAAACACAAGCAGCTTTCGAGTACCTCCGAGGAAAATTTCCAAGGTTAAGTGAAGCTAAGATAAAGGAAGGTATCTTTGTTGGTCCTCAGATTCTTGAACTTCTTCGAGATGATGCATTTGACCATGCACTGCGTGGCAAGGAAAAGACGGCATGGAAAGCCTTCCAGTTAGTGGCAATACATTTTCTCGGAAACAACAAGGCAGACAACTACAGGTTGTTGATGGAAAACCTCCTCTAGGCATACAAAAGCCTTGGTTGCAACATGTCACTAAAGATAAATTTTTTTGCACTCTCATCTAGATTTTTTTCCACCGAACTGCGCGGAGCAGTGAGCGACGAGCACGGTGAGCGATTTCACCAGGACATTGCAACAATGGAGAAACGCTATCAGGGCAAATGGAGCCCATCAATGCTTGCAGACTATTGCTGGACAGTGACAAGAGATGCTCCATTTAATGAATACAAGAGACAAGCCAAGAAGCGCCAAGTAGACACTGAATAGGACTAAACTATGTACATAATAGTTTTTTGCCTTTTGTTTCATAATACATTTTATTTATATAACCCTTTTGCTGATTTTTAAAGTGTTACATAAACAGGACAGGTGAAATATTATCATGTAAAGCAACCATAAACACATGAAAAGACCTAGGTTTACAATTTATGATTAAAACTCTACTATCTACACAATATACATAGATGTAAAATGTAAAAACTTAAATATCTTGGAAACAGTAGCCAATCAGTTGTTTTAATTGTCATATTTGAATTCAGCACATCAAAATACATAATAAATAGCACATTTTATCTCTGAAGCAGACAACTTCTAAAAAATTGTAGACCAGTGTTATATAACATTCTGAAGCAGGATGTGGCCACAAATTTTAGGATATTTGCAACATAATGTTTGATCTAAGAATTTATCCCTCAAAACAGTAAATGTCCATATTTTGGTTGGGTGGGACTTATAAATTCTAATAGCAAGGATTTGGATTAGAATTGCTGTAACAGTGGAAACGGGCTCACCTTGTAAATGCAATGTTCTCTCACAGATATCAAAAAGGAGTAAAACAAAGAGAATAGAATAGTTTACACAGACAGAAACCTGGAAAGGTGAATGGCTAGATCCTTCAGAATCATGTGACTACATCACCTCTGGATTCTGGTCAGAAAGCCAGCGGAACCAATTCCGAATCAGCCCAGTTCAAGGGTATCCTCTGATGGTAAAGGTACCATGTAGATGCACCTTACTTTTCAGCTGCATGCTTCTAAGCTGTAACCAAGGATCTGGGTTAAAGAATCTAGGTAGGTGATATGTTATGGATCCATTCCCACAAGATTTTGTTCCGCTAAATTCCCATAACTGCTAGAATAACCCGTTAGACAAGTTTATGAGGTAATATCTTTTACTGGGCCAGCTTCTGTTAGCGAGAGAGAGAAGTTTTCTGGGACTTCAAGAAGTGCTCTGGACACCTTGAAAACTTGTCTGTCTCACCAACAGAAGTTGGCCCAATAAAAGATTTGGCCACCCACCTCGTCTCTCTGATATTCTGGGACTGACCCCAACAATGCATAGAATAACCTGTCTCAGCCCCCGTGTTTTCTGTTTATTTTATCACTTTTCAGATTTTTTTCCTACTTTACAATTCCACAGTCAAAGTAATTTAATTGAATGAATTATATTTTTCTTTAAGCTTCTTGATAGTACTAGCAATATTTTAAATTATTTATTATATAGACCTGGAACAATGCAATTGATTTGCATCAATGTTACAATAAAGTTAATCCAAAGCAGAGGATAAATAAAGCTTTCCTGTTTGAACACTGTATATTGTTCAAAGTTCTATACATATTTGGGTGTGTGTCTGCTTTTGAATAAGTTTTTGCTTTCAATCATGTTTGAGTTGTTATTATAAAGACAAAGAAATCTCTTTACATACACACTATACATGATTCTTTGCCAACCCAGCATTTAAGTAATGTATTTTCAAGTAGTTCATTATTTGCCCTGGCAATGATTCTCCTTTTGATGCTATTCCATTGCTTGTTGAACTTATCTTCTTTTTGGCAGCTAACATAATTCACTCAAACAGCAAAATGGCTACTCTGGCTTTGAAGTGTAGAAGGGCTAAGAAGAGGGCCTGCGTTTAATCATAATTCACTGACTTTTCCAATTGCTGTTAATAATTATTCCATACCTGACTAGAGTACAAAAGAATACTGTACCAGCATTTAAATATTCCACAATTTCTACCCACCATTGACTGTCTTAAGGTTTTGTGTTTCCAATTATCACTGTGTCTTCTACAGAAACTCAGTAACACTAGCAAAATCCTTAATGGATTTCATGCTTCTCTCACAAAGTTTAATGAACTTTGGCTGTATGGAGAAACCATGGTTGTCAACAGGGATTGAACCTGGGACCTTCAGGGCCAAGAAAGCACAAAGCCATACCATTTGAGCCAAAGAAACAATTTTACTAGCTGTAACCTGAGCAAGTTATAGGACAAACTACTAGTAGGAGGTACAAGATTACTTGCCATTTGAGAAAGAGTATTATGTAAGCATCTACACATGATTAGAAAGGGACAGGACCTACAAAGTTCAGCTATAACTCTGCAGTCAGACAACCCAGCATCTTCTAAACTTTTGAAGGTGTTCAGATTTTGTGATCAGATTGGTGGATTTGAATTGCAGGGTTTAGCAGAGAGCGTCTCTTTTCCTTTTATTTACATTGTGTTATTTGCAAAGGGTGAAACATAATTCAGTAAGTAATATTACTTACATACTGTATTGCACTGTGGTTCCTTCTGTTGATGAATAGAAGTCTTTTGCCTAAAAAAGTCTTTGTCTAAAACTCCTTAATGTTTTCAATTGAGATGTGGTTTGTTGAAAAAAAATGTTTTTGTTTCTTACTTGTTTTGTAAATTCACATTAAATGTATTAAATTGGAGAGGATACACTGCTATTAGTACATAGCAAACTGTTTAATCCCTGCGTTAAGTGCAAAACTCACCTTAATTTTAACTACGGAGTCACAACTCGCGCCTTCATACAAACAATAAGAGCATCATGCTGTCTACCTTCTGATCTGCGCTTTGGTCTGCATTAACTCCATGATATGTGCTTTCCTGCCATACTCCGCAAGCCTTAATGGGTTCTGCAACAGTAATATTTCACCTCTAGGGTATTATTCATAATGAAATTATAGTACAGTAGTCTTAAAACAAAGACACATGAAAATTTAATGAACTGTACTTAGTACATTTAAGAAATGCTAATGCAACAATATGATTGGGATTTTACATGTATAAAAGTCAAGATATTCAGAATGATGGTTCCCATAGCAATTGTAACAGCCCTGGAATGCATATTTAGCACTTCAGAATTATTGAATGTGATGTTAGCTTTAATATACACAGACAATGTGGAGGTGGGAAATATAATTTAGAATTTCAAGTCTATTGTCTTGGTAATCCTCAACCAGAATGTGGCCTTAACAGGTTGTTTGTGTTTTTTTTTCTTTCAAGGGGGAGAGAATTTTTAAAACGCACATTTGAATGTGTACTTATTTGTTTCCTTTCCTGGCTCTGTAGAGTTGCGTCTGGTCAGTCAAGTACTAAACAGTTGTAGTAACTACTACAGATTTTGCTCAGGATTTCAGAGGAAACTTGTGGGGGCTATTTTGGAACCAGAGAGTTTTTGAGACTTCAGTCATTTTTTCATCTTTTTTTTAATTTAAAAAACCCTATCCATTTACCAGAAACAGGTGAGGTAAGACTAATTGTCATCTTTTTTGTCACTGTTGATAAGTTTTTGCTAGACAGATCTTTAACTGATTGTCATGCATATAGAAGTGGAACCTTGGCTTCCATATGGTTCTCTTTTTCTGGCTGTGGCAACACAAAGGGTATGTCTAGACTACATGGCTCCGTCGACGGAGCCATGTAAACTAGTTTACCCAGCATAGTCAATGAAGCGGGGATTTAAATAATCCCTACTTCATTAAAATAAAAATGGCCACTGCGCCATGCTGACGATCAGCTGATCCGGCACAGCGCGGCAGTCTAGACGCGGCATGGTCGACAAGGGAAGCCTTTGTCGACCACTCTGGTATGCCTCGTGAGCCTGTATTCTAGACGTACCCCAGGCAACCAAGGATTCTCCTGCCATGGGTAAATCTCTTAATTTAGTAAAATTGTTGGACTCAACTGTATGTCATCACCATCATAGGGGCTGACCACTAATATGCTTTGAAAATTCCCAGACAAGAGTTTCTACCATCCAGGATAAGGACTTAACTAGACAAAAAGTTTGTGGCGAGCTGGGATGTAAATCTACAGTTCACTAGTGTGTCACACACTAATAGTTCACCTGGATTCTGCTAGCACTCACTAAAAGTTCCCTAGCATGTTCTGATCTACACTTTCAAAACATGAGTCACTGTTTTGCAAGCAATAATGGAGCCATCTAGTGACAATAGCTAAAGGTTTGTTAAATTTTCTATTGAAGGAATATTATTTTGGCAAATACATGATCACCCTAGTTGAAAATTAGCATTTAAGGTTTAGGTCTTAGGAAATTTCAAACAAACAAACTGAACAGCTGTATGATAAAATGTCTGATATCAGGACAGTCACATTTATCAACAGAAGTTGAAGAATGCTTTCTGTGATCTTAATATAGAACACACTATATCGTATGTCAATTTTACAAGGTTTGTTTGCAGATTATACACGTACTCTAATCCACAAAAACAAAGAAATGGAAAATAAAATTAAGGTGTCTAACATTACATACTGTCTCTCTTCCATCCAGAAAGGCATCTCACATCACTAGTACAACCAGCGTGTCTGACAGATAATACACTAACACAGGGGTTCTCAAAATTTGTGATACCGCGACCCCTCTCTAAGTTGCTCACGACCCCCTTCTAAGTTGCTGCAACCCCCCTCTAAGTTGCTCATGACCCCCCGGGGGGTCGGGACCCACAGTTTGAGAAATGCGGGACTAACACCTTGACTTTACCTCAGTAGTAATACCCACTCCGAATTACTACCACCACCAACAGACCAGATTTCTCCCCTAGTACCCCTTTTAGAACAATGCTGGAAAATCAAACTCACCCATCCTGACAGGAAGATCTGCTGTGTTAGGCTGTGAAACAATCTCCCAAAGGAAGAGTCAAGAGTCCACTGTGTTTGTGGGAGAGGTCATTTAAAATAAAATTATTCTGTTGGGATTAATCCTTCTCTGTCAGGGGAGCAGAGGGTTTGTGGCTTAACAGGATCTTTTAGTATCTAAAGCATAAGATTCTTTATGTAAACTTTCAATACTTTAAAAAAATACCAGCCCACCAGCAAAGAATCATTGGTTTATGCTAACATAATTCGATAATATTGTATAATGATTTAAATATAGCTTCTTTATAAACAAAATGTCTTCTGTTCCTGGCATCACAATTAATAGAAATTCCAAAAACCTACGGGATGTCCATTGGCAGAATTTAGTCTGTTTTGTTTGTTACAGACATTTCAGTTAGGGTTGAGAGGGTTTAGATGTATTAAACCATAACTTTGGCTGTTCAGTGAAACTTTGGCAAATACATAGAATTGACTTACACAGATCAACTCTGTTCAGTTTTATCTAGGTTTGCATACTGTTGTTGTCACCGTAGCATCTGAGCACCTTCCACTAGTGCCTTAAACAACATGATTAACCCAAGGTTTTGTGATGGCTCTTTGTACCTGGCTTGTTCTACAGTCTCAGAGCAGCCCCAGAGAAACCTCTTTCCCCTGAAGAAGATGAGCTTTGCCCTTGTGATAAAAAGTTCCATTCTGTCTGATGAATGGAGTCTTTAGCTACTACCATTTAGTGCTTGTCATGGAGATTCTTGAAGAAAAGGAGAAAGACCTTGAACTTGACTCAATGTTCTCCGGGAAGACAGTGTAAACAGTAGAGGACAGGCTTAATTCATGCTGTTGAAGAGATGCGCTGTGTCACTCAGCTGTAGCTGACATTTTCTAAGTGTGTGCTTTATGTGCTGTGTGCTTTATGTTCGGGTTATATTTATATCATATCCATTGTGATGCAAACAGAATTACTGTTTTCTGGCCAGCCCTACTAATCTCCTTATTCCATTGCTACTTTCTATGGAACATAAGTTGCTAAAGTCATGCAAGCATTTCTGAGCTTTTATCCTATAAAACTCATTTCACCAAAAATGAAATATGATTCTAAATTGATTTGACAGTATCCACTTACTGTAGGCATGGTCTTATGTGTTTCTGTTCCCACTACATATTTAAGTGGGGAATGGTTTCTAATGTATGTCAGAGGCTAATGTGAAATATTAGCATTTTTAGTATACAGTAGTGTAAAGATAGAAATAAATAGCACATCACTAAGTACTGTAATAATTTAAATATACTGTAAAGAATTCATGATTTGGGCATTGACTATTTTCACTACACAATGTACAGTCTATGTATTACTTTATGTAATGCATGTGTTTCATTTAAAATGTATATGATTTCAGTACTTGTGTTCCAGAACACAAATTATATCCCCAACAGCACTTCATAAATTTGGGAACCAGAAATTGTTACACAAACCCAGATGCTTTTTGGGAAAATATAAGAACTCCATTAACAAAACCCTTTCCCACAGAAGAGGGAATTCTCTGTTGATATAAAGCCTTTAGACTGAAATAAGAGGGGCTGGTGCTAACTGAAAATTGGTGAACCAAAACTCACTCCCTGAATGTGCTGGGATTGCCTAGGATTGCCAACTTTCTGTTTGCATAAAACTGAACATCCCAGCCCCTTCCCTAAGGCCCTGCCTATGTGCCACCCTCATCTCTTGGGCTCCATTCATGCTCACTCCCTCCTCATTGCTTGCTCTCTCCCACCCTCACTCACTTTCACCTGGTTGGGGCAGGAGGTTAGGGTATGAAAGAGGGTGAGGGCTTTGGCTGTGGGTGCAGACTCGGGTGGAACCAGGGATATAGGGTTTGGGGTGGAGGTGAGAGTTCCAGGCTAGGGTACAAGTAGAGGGAATTCAGGGTCTGGAAAGGAGTTGGGTTCAGGAGGGAATTTCAGGATGGTGTGGAGCAGGGGTGGCCAACCTAAACCTAAGAAGGAGCCAGAATTTACCAATGCATATTGACAAAGAACCACAGTTATATGTCATCAGCCCTGCTCATCTCCCCACCATCACTCTTAGCATATCCCGCCCACTGGCAGCCCCACTGATCAGTGCCTCCTTCTCCCTTCCTCCTGCTCACTGTGGTCAGCTCTTTCTCAGTGGGACATACTAGAGGGGGAAGCATGGGTGTGACAGGAGAGGGTAGGCAGTGGCAGGATCCTAGAGGGAAAGGGTGGAGGGGGACAGAGCTGGGGGTTAAACAGTGAGCACCCTCCAGCCTAGTGGAAGGTTGGCACCTGTAGCTCCAGCCCTGGATTCAGTACTTATTCAAGGAGCTGCATATTAACTTCTAAAGAGCCTCATGTGGCTCTGGAGCCACAGGTTGGCCACCCCTGGGTTGAGGTGCAAGAAGGGGTGTGGGATCACAGTGGTACTTTCCATGGCTCCCAGGAAGCAGCTGCCAGGTCTCTGCAGCCCCTAAGCAAATGTGTGGCCAGGAATGGTCCATACATTTCCTTTGCACCCACAGGAGCTGTCCACACTGTTCCTATTGGATGCAGTTCCTGGCCAATAGGAACTTGGGAGCCAGCATTCGGGGTTGTGCATGGAGACTCTCTGTATTTAGGGGCTTCAGGGACGGGGTTTGTGATTGCATAAGGAGTATGTCTCAGACACAGGGTTGAGTAGCTGCAAGGCTTTTAATGCTGAGGCAGTGCAGGAACCTGCACTCGGCCAAACAGGGTGGCTTGCGTGAAGTGAGTGCTAACCCGGTTACAGGCCTGAATAAGATAAAGGCATTTGTCAAATATGGGCTTGGTGTACAGAGAAGTAAATAATTTTGGAGAAGACAAAAGATGGTCAAAGAAGAGGACTAGAGAGGCTTCAAAGAGAGGAAAGGAGACAGATGTGCTTAAAATGTTATGGAGAAGAAAGTGTTTACTGAAGTAGAAAAATGCATGATGGAAAATGGGTGAGGCAGCAAAACTTAGCAGTAAAGGCCTAAAAACTCAAATAATTTGGTAACGCAAGTGGACCTAGAAAGATATTAACTGGTCTTGGGAATTAGAGAATCCCTCAGATAGAGGTCAGAGGTCAAGAATATATTTCCAAGAGACAAACATCCCCTGGGAGCTATTCAGCCAAACAAAGTTTGCAACTGTGGCTACATCTAAACTGTATCCCTCTGTTGGCAGAGGGAAGCAGATTAGGCATGTTGTTTATGCTAACGAAGTGGGGATTTAAATATCCCATGCTTCATTAGCATAAACATGGCTGCTGCTTTTTTTCAACAAGGAGCTTTTTTGAGAAAAAGTGGCAGTCTAGATGTGGATCTGCTGAAAAATAAACCCTTTTTCGAAACAACCTGTAAATCTCATTTTGGTATCCCAAAAGATACCAACAAACGTGAAAGGGGCTTTAACCAAAATCTACTTCTGAACTTTAAACACTCACAGAATCTGGGAAAGTTTAAATCAGGATCCAGGTCTAAATTTAGTAATCACAGCTTTACCTCCACATAAGACTGATCCTAATGCATCTGACTCTGGAAATGTTTGACTATGAAGCTGAATTTTAGTGTGGGCCCCTCTGTAAAATCTCTTTATTTTATTATATTCTTGGTTATATTTTGCTGAAAGAACTAGTAGCCCCTATTACTTAGAAGGAAACGTTCTCACACATATTTAGTCAAGGGGTTGCACAAAAGTGTGCAAATTCCCCAACCCTTGCCCCTCCCCCCAAAAACCACGAGAATAAATTAAAAATAAAATTACTCAAAGAGTTCAAAACTAGCTATGATGTGGAGTCATGATATTTGGATCCTGATTCAGACTTCTGCAGGATTTGCTGGAGAGAGGAGACTGGATCCATATGGCAGAGGGCATATTCAGAAGGTTTCTTTTCATATGCAGTTCTAGACAAAGGTTTGAGGAGGAAGGGATCTTAATATTGCTGAGCATTTCTCCCATCCTTGAAAAGACGGATGGTTTCCAAAATAGAAATCCTACAGGAAATACTGTTTGAATAATATGACGATTAAAGAATAGTCCCTTTCAAGTAGCTGGCATATTCTCATTTATTCCTTCTTAAAGCGGACATGATTACTATAGTAGAGGTCAAATTGCACAATGCAGAAAACATATGGATATGAAGAGGAGTATGACTCGGAAAAGTTTCAGTTGAAAGTTTGGCATCAGAATTATTTCTCTTAGATAGACTGTGTCCAAGAGTAAAATATTTAAAAGTCCCCGAGTTCTATTTTTAAAAGATTCATCAGCACTTAAGCTCCTAAATCATTTAGGCACTAAACTTTTGTATCTCATATTTTATGTGGGTTGCTGGGGAAGGAGAAAGGAAATTCATCTTCCCACAGCTGTGGGCTTTACACTTTTCTGATGGTCAGAACTGCTCTTAGCTTGAGTACAATATCTGTGGCACTTACTAAAAGGGTGGCACAGTCCAGGGGAAGCCCTGAGAGCCATTTGGTCTACCTTAGGCCTCCTGGAGTTTCCATAGATATAGTGTGACTAAGTACCACCCTCAGCTGGAGGGTTTCCCTTGAACACAAAAATAAGCTATATCTGATTATTTTACAAATTAAAAACATGAAAAAAATGCATATGATTAAACAATGATAGCTACTGGTGGTGGTGGTGGTGTGTGTATATTAAAGACACAACATCCCTGTCTAAAATTACTTTATTAAGGTGGCAAAAGTTGGAAATGCCAGAACAAAGATTTCCAGAACAACCTGAATTTGAGCCCCTTGCATATGTATATGTATTATGATACCGTTTTTAATTATTTGATCGCATACCATTTTTCCATAGGACTCTTGTTTCATTAACTGCTCTACTGAGCATGTCTGCACTGCATTTTTTCTGAGGCTTATTAATTGACCAAATTTGTCTGGATATTCACAGGAGGCAGGAAAAGGACACCTCCCTGACACAAAAGCCACTCCCTTGCCAAATTTCAAATACTTGCTCCAAAGCATGGGGCACTTCAGATTTAAAGAAAAATCAACAAGAACTTTTTTTAACATGAGCAGAAACCATATTTTTCTCCAACCTCAGTCTCAGAAATGGTTTAAGTCATCCAAAAAAATTAAAATATCAGCTTGAGGCAGAGACTGGCATGGAAAACTTCAACTCAAATGGTTAGAGTTTGGCAAAGTTATAAGCAACTGAGAACAGTGTCTTATTATGAGATGTTGGGCAGCCTTAATAATAGGCAGTGCTACCAGCATATCTATACATGTGCTGAAGATATAATTTGGTGGTGTACTCCCCTCGAAGCTGCCTTTAAATTAATTAATTTATGCCATTTCAGCACAGTCCAGTTCTGACATTCTTGGTAGAATTCTACTTCATATGCTTCTTTTTCACCTGCCTTCCCAAACCACACTAACTTCACTGCCAGTACTTATGGCCACACACAAGAGTTGAGATTTATAGCTACAAGAGGTTGATGCCAAATTCTGGAATGCATTTTTCCACAAGCAACAGTGTCTTGGTATGTGACGGGCTTCCTGTCTGGTCTCGCTGCTTTGGCCATCTTGGAATGCATGAGAAGTTGCTATAGGAGGGCTGTTCATGAGCAGTCTTCTCCCTTGCTGCCATTTTCCTTTTACTTGCTTTGGAATCTGAGAAACTTGTTCCATTTTGGATGCTGTATTAGCAAGCTGGGCTTACAAAATTACTATGAACAGCTATTTTTGCTCGTGGAAAACATATCGTTCATCCATTGTGTCAATGCTCTTACTGTGTATGTAAGTACACTGGTTGTGAAACTGTGTGTAACATAATGCTTGCTTCATTTACATACTGAATAATCTCATGCTTTTTATATCGCACCTTCATCAGCCACCTTATTAGAGAACAGATTCCTCCCCCTAGAATTTACTGTTGTGAGCTTGAGTGTCCATTGCAGGTCAGAGCACTGGTGTAGGACGCAAGAGACAGGTTAAATTTCCTGCTCTCCTGCTAGCTTCTTGGGGAAACTTCTGAATTCATGTCATAGCCCTGTGCCTCAATTACTCCACCTTTAAAATGGTTATTATGATGCTTTTCTTGATATCTACAAATGAAAAGTACTATATAAGAGCTAGATTATTATTATCATTATTATTATATATTATCTATGTTCTCCATCTGATAACTTTTTTATTATTATTATTAAGTTACCACATTGTAACAAGGATCAACTTAGGTAAATTTTTTGAAGCTTTGAATTTAAACCGAAAACGCTGAAAATGCTCTGGATACTTTCCTTTAGCTCAGTGGTAGAGGACTGTGTTTCAAGTGCTGATGAATACAAGAGACCCGCAAAGGCAAAATCACTTTTTAATATTGCAAGCTGTCTGCAGAAATAGAATCTAGGACTATCCGCATTAAAAGCACATGCCTCTACCACATTTATTGACTGGATACTACATGTGCATACTTTATAATATTTGAGTATGGCTATCCCTTTATCTTGCAACAATGCACGGCTTTTATTCATATAAGTGACCCAAGAAAAGAAAGCTTATTATTTATTTTTACTTTTCTTTTGTTTGTATTACAGTGATGTCTCCAACCAAAATCAGGGCTCCAGTGCGTTAGATCAAGGGTTCTCAAACTTTTTTTATTTATTTTATTTTATTTTATTGATGGGATCTCTCTGAGAAAGGTTTATCACAAATCTTCATACTGTGTCTCCCTTACTTCTGCACTACTGATGGTGGCAACACTGCCTTCAGAGCTGGGCATCAAGCCAGCAGCCTCTATTCTTAAACCTCCTTACTATAGTCTTGCGACCTCCCCCGCTTTGGGTCATGTCCCTCAGTTTGAGAAACACAGTGCTAGCTGTGAAAACACTTAGTAAAACATCATCCCTGACCTGAAGAATTTATAATATAAATAGACTAGTTTAAGGATTGGGAGGGGAGAAGTATTATAGTCCCCCTTATACAGATAGACTGAGACATGCTTGAGGTCCCCACAAGAAATTTGGTGCAGAATCAAATAATGGAGTCCTGAGACCTAGTCTAGTTATTTAACTGCAAAACATCAGTGCTACATTGGCACATCTGAGTGCCAGTCGGGCCTGAAACAACAACAAAAATTGGAGAGCAGGCAGAACCCTGCAAAATTATTTTCATTCCTGTTGGATCTAGAAGGAACCAAAGTCTTGTGGAAGATCCTGATTTCCTGACCAATGTTGCAGATTCAAGATATTTGGCTGGTTCACATAAGCATCCAGGTTTTGATGTAAAGTGCAAGCCTTTGGAAGTCTGCCAGTTTGCCATCATTATTCATTACTATTAACATGGTGGTATTGCAGACAACATTTGGGGCAATGTTTTTTGAAGAGACTATAATTAGGCCTAATAAACTAACTTGTGGACAGGGGAAAAAATGTCAGCAATGCATCAGCATCTTTCATTAAAGCAGCTGTTCTCCTTTAGTATGATCGCTGTGGCTTTTAGATTGCTACTCCCACCTGTCTTGTGTTTTTTGATTTGTGGCAAGCTGAGCTTTCTAAATCACCCATCAGAATGAGGCATGGCAGAGACAGTGCAGAAACTGGGATGTTTTAAAGTCCATCATGACACCAGCACAATCATTTATAAATCTCCTTCTCTTTAAAACACATTGCACTCTGGTGGCTTGGATTAAAAAAGGGCAGGTCAGTGAGGGTTGACTGTTGTTTTCTGTAATATGCATCTATGAGCTTTGAGTTTCAAAAGTTTTTTTTAATTATCAAAATATAACAAGCCTCCTTTTGATGGAAGCAAGTTTATAACTGCAATAGCTATTATTCTTTCCTCACAAAAGGTTTAGTGCCACTCAGTAAAAACACAGCAGACAGGTCCTGCTTGTGCACAATAAAATAAAATAAAATGCATTAAATTTCATACTGCTAAAATCTCAGGGCCACTTTCCACTGGAAGGGGTGCTCGGGTTGTATGAAGCAGTAGCAGCACAATAGAAAGAGCCCACTCAGAAGCACTATTTATTGATGGTTTCAAAAGGTGCCTCATGCTACCTATACACCCTGCCATCTATCTTAAGTCATGTCCCCTTCTGATTTGCTTATGTCTGTGAGTCCAAAAGCAGAACTTGCTCCAATATGAATAAGAGTATCACTCTACTTTCAAGGCTTTTCACAGCTTATCCTTACCCTACTTATCACGTCTCATAGACTATCATAATCTCAACTCCTACCTCTCATCAGCCTTCACCTCCCACTTGTTAAATTTTCAAACATCACCTTCATTCTTTTTCCTTTCTGACTTTCAGGGTTGGGGGACATTCCCCATAAACTTCTCCAAAACTATCTCATTATCCTCTTTCAGAACCCTCCTTAAAAGTACTTCTTTGCCAGAGTGCTTACAGAAAACTTGACAATGGTTAGGCTGCTGGCATTCTGATATTACTGCAGATCATATAGTCTACTCCATCCATCTGCCAGCACCCACCACTTGTATCTTTTCTTAAACTTAAATTTCAAACTCTTTGGGGGCAGGGATAGTCTTTTTTTGTTTTGTGTTTTATAGTGCAATGTGCAACAGGGGCCTGGTCCAAGATGAGATTCTTTGTTGCAGTGCTAATATAAAGAAATATCCAATCTCATCAGGCAGCGGGTGCACTCTCAAATTCATCTTGCTCTATATATACTTTAGGGATGCCAATAAATATATATAAAAAATCCATCCCTCCCAACTTAGCAGTATGTGATGGCGTACCTAACTTAATAGGTAACCACTTACGGGCATATAATTTTAATTCATTGTTCTATTCAATGTGGAGTTCTTGGAAGATATATTCTGAAATATAAATACCTTTTCCTTTCTTTTGCAGGTTATATTTATGTGGTTGGAATGGGGACAGTAAATTCATCACAGCTTCTACCAGAAGAATTCCACATCCCTTCCCTATTTATAGGTAGATATTAAAGTTAAAATTGCATCCTTTAATACAAAGAAAAATGCTGCTAGCATATCCTTTATTTTAAAATGCATGTAAACAGAAGATCTAGGTCCCAATGGATTCTGTGATTTAGAAAAAAAACCAGTACGGTTTATTAACATTTTAAGTATTTGTAGCTCTTTGCATATAGAATACAGTCGTTCTTTTACAAAACCTTCTTACTGTGTTTAATTGGAATCAGTTGAGACAACATAAATCTCATTTCACAAGGCAGTTAAAGGAACCTCCATTAGGTTATAATCCTTTTTTTCAAATGACTCATGGCTAGGGCTGCCCACTCTCCAGGAATTAAATATTAATCTTTAATTAAAAATTATGTCAATGTGATGAAACCATCAGGAAATATGTCTGACCAAAATTGGCAATCCTAGTTGTTGCTTCTACTTATATATATGCCAAACTGATATTTCTAAAGTATATTTTTTTAAAAATACAATTGAAATAGTGCCTGAGAAATATGCTGTTGAGTTTCTTTGAGAAAAACAGCTTCTGATTTTGGGAGTCTTGAATTCTGGGTGACCAGTTTAAGGCATTTAGGTCTTGATTTTCAGAGATGTTGAAGGTACAGCACACACAATTTGAGATTAAGGCTTTTATAATTTTCAACTACATATGCTTCTATAGTGAAGTTGCATATTTCCCCACATGTCAACAGAGTGGTCCCAATTCAGTGTAAATATGGAGTAAAGGTCAGTGATACAGGACATTCAAATGATGGGTTGAGATAATTATTACTACCTGTGGGTGGATACTGTATCTATTAGTGAATATCATTCTGTCACAATGTACTGTGAGCAGGATTTTCAAGAGCACCTGATTTGTGCTCTTAAGCCATTTAGGCACTTCAGAAAACTACCGTGAGACTTTAAAACACCTTGTTGTGGCACATATCAAAATTTAGAATCCTGCTAGAATATGGTTTAGTAAGGTTACGAAGTGTCTGTTTTTTGACTGAAATGCTGGGTCAAAAAGGAGCCCTTGTGGTTCTGGTCAGCACAACTGACTGGGCTGTTAAGTCTGGTTGTCAATGTAGTGGGACTAAGGTAGCCTCCGAGACACAATAGCATTGTCCCTACTCTGGCTCCTATGTGTGTGGGAAACCAGGGGGTTTATTTCAGAAGGTTGAGAAAGCTACTGGGGGGAAGATGTTCTAGATTTAGTTTTAACTAATAGGGTGGAACTGGTTGAAAATTTGAAAGTGGAAGGCAGCTTGGCTGAAAGTGGTCATGAAATCATAGAATTCATTGTTCTAAGGAATGGTAGAAGGGAGAATAGCAAAATAATGACAATGGATTTCAGGAAGGCAGATTTTAGTCATCTCAGAGAGCTGGTAGGTAAGGTCCCATGGGAAACAACTGAAGAGAGTTGGCAGTTTTTCAAAGGAACATAATGAAAGGCCCAAAAGCAAACTATAACACCGCACAGGAAAGATAGAAAGTATAGTAAAGCCAAGGTGGTCTCTAACCAGGAGATCTTACATGATCTAAAAATCAAGAAGGAGTTGTATAAAATGTGGAAACTAGGTCAAATTACAAACGATGAATATAAGCAAATAACACAAGTATGCAGGGGCAAGATTAAAAAGACGAAGGCACAAAGTGAGCTCAATCTAGCTAGAGACATAAAAAGTAATAAGAAGACATTATACAAATATATTAGAAGCAAGAAGAAGACTGAGGATAGGGTAGGCCCATTGCTCAGTGAAGAGGGAGAAACAATAACAGGAAACTTGGAAATGACAGAGGTACTTAAAGACAAGTTAAAAATTACTTAGAATAGTTAGATGTCTTCAAGTCACCAGGGCCTCATAAAATGTATCCTAAAATTCTCAAGGAGCTGATAGAGGAGGTATCTGAGCCTTTAGCTCTCATCTTTGAAAAGTCATGGAAGTCGGGACAGATCCCAAAAGATGGGAAAAGGGCAAATATAGTGCCAGTCTATAAAAAGGGAAATAAGAACAACCCAGGAAAGCACAGACAAGTCAGTTTAACTTCTGTGCCAAGGACTACAATGGAGCAAGTAATTAAGGAATTCATCTGGAAACATCTGGAAGATAATAAGGTGATAGGTTACAGCCAGCATGGATTTGTAAAGAACAAATCATGTCAAACCTATCCGATATCTTTCTTTGATAGAATAACAAGCCTTGTGGATAAGGGAGAAGCAATGGATGTGGTATATCTAAATGTTAGTAAAGCATATGATACAGTCTCACATGACATTCTTATCAATAAACTAGGGAAATATAACCTAGATGGGCTACTATAAGGTGGGTGCATAACTGGCTGGATAACCATTCTCAGAGAGTAGTTTTAACAGTTCACAATCAGGCTTGAAGGGCATAACAAGTGGGATTCCACATGGGTCTGTTTTGGGACTGGTTCTGTTCAATATCTTCATCAACAATTCAGATGATACCAAACTGTGAGGTATTGCAAATGCTTTGGAGAATAGGGTCATAATTCAAAATGATCTGGACAATCTGGAGAAATGGTCTGAGGTAAATAGGATGAAGTTTAATAAGGACACATGCAAAATACTCCACTTTGGAAGGAGCAATCAGTTTCACATATACAGAATGGGAAGTGTCTATCTAGGAAGGAGTACTGCAGAAAGGGATCTAGGGGTCATAGTGGACCACAAGCTAAATATCAGTCAACAGTGTGACACTGTTGCAAAAAAAGCAAACATGATTCTGGGATGCAATAACAGGAGTGTTGTAAGCAAGACACAAGAAGTCATTCTTCTGCTCTACTCTGCACTGATTAGACCTCAGCTGGAGTACTGTCCCCCGTTCTGGGCACCACATTTCAAGGAAGAGGTGGAGAAATTGGAGACAGTCCAGAGACAAGCAAGAAAAATGATTAAAGGCCTAGAAAGTATGAGTTATGAGGGAGGACTGAAAGAATTGGGCTTGTTTAATTTAGAAAAGAGAAGACTGAGAGGGGACACGATAGTATTCAAGTACCAAAAAGTGTGCTACAGGGAGGAGGGAGAAAAATTGTCCTCCTTGGCCTCTGAGGCTAGGACAAGAAGCAATGGTCTTAAATTGCAGCAAGGGAGGTTTAGGTTGGACATTAGGAAAAACTTCCTAACTGTCAGGATGGTTAAACACTGGAATAAATTGCCTAGAGAGGTGTGGAATCTCCATCACTGGAGATATTTAAGAGCAGGTTGGAGAGACATCTATCAGGGTGATGCAGATGTTGCTTGGTTAGGGAACTGGACTTGATGATCTCTCGAGGTTCCCTCCTGTTCTAGTATTCTATGATTCTAAGATCCTACAAATACAGTATTTATGGCACATGCATTATATTCCATGAGCTTTACATGAGTGTATAAACTTTATATTCAGTGGCAAACCCCTCTAAAATCAGTTCACATTTGTTTTCAGTACACACTTGCGCTCTTACCACTGTAACAGATTATATGGGGTTTGATTGCAGTTTGTATGTTTTGCAGTCAGCAAAAAATACAATGTATTTCAATGTGTAAAAGAAGAGACTGAAATGCCTTCAATTACATCTGCATGACCCAGTGACTCATTCTCTATTTTAGGAATAGTCCCAATTCCCAATTGTGATAATTAAGCTTTCAACTCAGAATTATGCAAATGCCCAACAAACGCCGGAAGTTCTTAAGGTGCTGAGCTATGCATCCAGTAATATGATGACAGTCAAACCATAAATATAAGGGGACAACCTCTGCTCTCACTTAGAATGGTGTAAACCTAGAGCAGATGCACTGGATTTACTTGGTAGACTATATGGATTTGCAGGGAAGTGCATATATAAGCAGATGGAGTTCTATTCTGCTTTGATCTGAGCATACATGGACTGTGGGTCTAATCCTGTTCCATTAAAGTTACAGAGAGTTTTGCAATTAACTCCAGTGAGAGTAGAACTGAGTCATACTTAAAGTCTAATTCTTTGCTGCCTTGCACCATGCAAAGTAACTTGTACTAGTACAAACAGACTGAAAAATGCTACTATTCTATCTGACTCGGTGGCATTTTACTCCCACTCTGCATTGATAGAAATTCATGCACAAGATGCAAAGCAGTGAAGAACTAGGTTCATAAAATCCAAATGTATCCTCTTCCTCTATTTTGCCTTTATGGGCAACTTGGGTGGCAGCATGTATAACTCAGCATGTGCTTTCTCCCCGGGGTTAGCTTTTTCTGAGGGTTACCTATTTTTTTTTCTAGATCCCTCAGCCTCTAAAAGAGTGACTCCAACCCCCGTATGCTCCCACAGTAGAGCTCATTAGATACCTGATCTGTACTCAGTGACTCATCAGTGATCATTCTGCGCCACTGTGGAGTTGGAAGGATGCTTAGTGACTTGCTGATTAGCAGGGCTGGCTCTTAGGAATTGCAGGGGAGAATCGCACCTTACAGTTAAAAAGAATCTGAATACTGAAGGTATGTGGTATTTTTTTCCTTGTTTCATTGGAGAGATGCCTTGAAAATGTAAATTGATACAAAAAATGTAAGCTATTATAGGGTTAAAGGCAATATTTGGCTAGGTTCTCCTTCTGAAGCAGGAAACGTGGCAGAGAGCTATAAAGAGACATGTTCACATTTTATGGAAAAATAATCCATAAAGGAATGGATTGAGGTTATAGGAATTATCTTAGCGCTATCCCTTAAATCCATATGTTGGCCTACATGTAGAAGCATGAGCATAGTGGACAAAAGTGAGGTGGGAGATAGGGAAGCATCAGGAAAAAAAATCCCCATCTCTGCTTATTAACATTCATAGCCCTCCCAGAGGCTGGGAATGAATTAGCTAGATCTCCATTAGGTTGCTACGCTGACATTTGCATCCATTATTGCAGTAACAATTATAGCAGAGTGAGTTTCCATCCCTAATTGTGGGGAGAGTGGTTTGTTACATTCTTTGGAACATACTTCTGCCTATGCCCATTCTCCAGAGGAGTAGAAACCAGTCCTTTGGTATAATATTCAGCCACATGCCCTTTGATCTACTCGTAGGCCGGGACACTAACAAATATAGGCCTCAGTCTTGCTCGGAGCTCTGTTTGGACCCGTCTTTACTTCAGTGGGGTTCTATGTGAGTGCAGAGGTCTGGCCTGTACAAAGAAAATTCCGGGATCAAGGTTATAGTCTGATGAGAGAAGATAAATAACTTTTTCCTGTTACAGAGACTGCACATAACTTCTTTTGATGCCACAAAAACTAAACTCCAGGCAAACCAATTCTATACGTCACCTCTTCCTTTTAATTACAAAGCCAAAGATTGAACTGTGCTGAGCAATATGTAAAAATAGACTGTGATGTTGACAAGATATCATTATCCGATGCCTTGCTACTAATTCATTTGTTTTAAAAGGAATTGCCTGGAACAAACTGATGTTAATTGCATAGCAGGTTACATTTATTTTGCACAAGAGCATCAGATGGAACTGTGTTCCCCAAAACTTCTTTATGAGTGACTTTCAGACTCTCAGGCACCTATTAGTTGTCCTTATTCAGCAAAATCCTTCCAGTTCCATCAACTGAGTCTTATTTTATTGAAAATTTTCTACAGTCCTCTGCTATAGAAAGTAAATTTATTGGAGCATTTACAAAGGAAAAGCTATTAAGCACGTCAAAATCTTAAGACATATTAAAGGTATAATAATATCTTACATTTTTAAGTGGCATCCTCCTTCTCCAAGGATGAAAGTGCTTTACAAACGTAGAATCCCAATGGTTTCTGTACAATTTGGCTCTTAAATGGATGCACAAAATGTGGGAGAGGCAGTCAGGTAGATTTAAGGCTACTCTTCTGGGATAGGATGAAAAAATTCCTGCCAAATCTACCACTTCATGGAACTTCTTCTTGAACCTATAGTGACAGTATAATTCCTTTCCATATCATGTCTGCCAAAATGTCTCCCTCTTTTCAGGAATGTGTGGACATTCTAATCACAGGGTTGAAACACATTATGGACACAATATGGAAAAGAAGGAAAAGTTTCACCTATTGAATCCCCAAATAAAGGCTTGAATATCTGCAATTTTTTCTAATACAGTATATAATTTCAAATGATCAGACTCATTTTTTTTACTGTTGAATGCATAATTGGAGTGATTTTTATATCTAATATTTCCCCTGAAAAATATTAGTCCACTTCCTTTATATAGATACTGATAACAGAAAAATGGGTTTGTCCACCTTTCAGATTATCACCTTTAAGTGTGGTATTGAGGAAAATACTTTAGACACATAATTGCTTTTCTGCACACATGGTCTCTTATTTGGTGGCTTATTATTTATGTAGCAAAAGTACCAGAATTTAAATTCTTGTAAAACCTAGCTGGCTTCTGAAATTAATGATCAAATCAATGCTTGTTCAGTTCAAATGATTGGAAGTCAATAAGTAGCTCTCTCAATATCTAGTGATTTGAATATAATAATAATAATTAATAATAAATAACAATGGGATCTAATATAGGACTTTTCATCCATAGACATCAAACTGCCATACAAAAGAATTCAGTATTATCCTCATTTTACAGATGGGAAAACTGAGGCACAGAGAATTGAAGTGACCAGCCCATGGCCACCCAGTATTAGAGTTGTGAATAGAAGCCAGATCCTCTGAGTTCAATATTGTATTCACTAGGCCCTACTGCCTCTTAAAACAGTATCTTCCAGTAAGGCATATAGCCTACTATAAATTCTTATTTGTATCTTGGCAGTGCCCAGGAGACTCAACCATAGCCAACACCCAATTGCACTGGAAACTGTACAAATTCAGAACAGAATAATATGGAATGCTGAAACCCAAAAATGCCAAAAAAACAGATGCATCTTTGTAACATACTTTTAGCTTACTTGTTTATTGATTAAAATGACATTCCATATACATAATTTCCCCCCAAGCAGAGACCAAAGATGTATTCTCTAAAGAGAACCCCACACATTTAATATTTGCAGTGCATATTTCTTTATATCATTGTACAACTATTTTGAGTGCAAACCTCAGGCTACAATGTTAAAAGCATTGTACTGTACTGTAAACTATGTATGTACTTGTGCTTCATTTGTTTAATATGAATACAGTCCAGCTTCTACAGGTTGTACCTCCCAAAACAGGTACTCTCTGGTCCGTCAACATCCGTCATCTGGCAAGACCACCAACTAATTCTTGGAGCGCAGAGGCCAGGGACAGAGCCTCACCGTAATTCCCTGAGCGTGGGGCTGGGGCATCAAGGCAGCCCCCAGGAGTGTGGGGCTGGAGTCGAGCCCCTCAGCAGCACAGGGCCACAGCCTCAGAGCAGCCCATTGGAGCACGGGGCCGGGGCTGGAGCCCTGCAGCAGTCCCCTGGAATGCGGGGCCTGGGCCAGAGTCCTGCAGCAGGATTCGGAACCTCTGCTGCCCAGGGAGCCAACAGCAGCTGGGCAAGCAGCCCAGCCAGGTAGGGTTTGTGGGGGGAAGTGAGGCAGGGTACCTGCTGGGGCAGCTTTGGGGGCCAGTAGCAGGAGACGTCCCATGGTCTGGCAAATCCTCTTCTTTGAGATCAGTCAGGTGCTGACAGTGTCAAACCAATGAGGTCCAACCTGTGTTAAAAACAATGGCATGTCTCTCCACTGTTTAACTGGGAAATGAATCAGGCCCTATTTTCCTGCAGTACCAGAAGAAACTATCCCTGCTAATTTTACCTTCTCCTTTTTGATAGCATACTAGCTCAATCTTTAATGTATTGATTTTAGCTGTGTGATTTTCAAACAATTACCTGTCCTATTGACAATATTGTGTCATTGGTTCCTTGTACTTCCTGATCTATTTATATTCTTCTTACACTTACGTTGTAAGGTTTTAAGGCTTGGGAATCTCTCTTTCATCATTATTTGTACTGTGCCTAGCACAGTGGGGTCATGATCCATGACTAGGGTTCTTACAAACTACAATCCTGATCCTAAACAGTATTTAGGCACCTAACTCCCTTTGAATTCAGTGGACACTATGGCCATGTCTACACTAGGAGATTATTTAGAATTTACTAAGTTTGACTTCTGGGCACCCCATTTTACAAATTCAAAATCTCATGTCCTCACTATGGGGAGGAATCGAATGTAGTCTGAGGCAGGCTCCATTAATGTGGACACGCTACCTCGGACTCACAGCCCCAGGAAGCACTCTGGGGATTTGTGGGAGGCCTCCCGGAGGCCAATTAACATGAATTCGTGGCACTGGAGCATCCACACTAACATTATTTCAGACTTACAAGTTCAGGAATAGTGTTATTCCTCATGAAAAGCAGGACTACAGAGTTTGAATTCCACAGCCCCTTCTTCCAGAATGACAGGCTTGGTAGTGTGGACGTATCTCTTAGAAAATTGACCTTGGGGGGCGAATTTTGGACTAAGGTCCTAGTGTAGGCTACGCCTAGGAGATGAAGTACATTGTGGCTCTGGGCGTATGGTAATATAAATAATAAGAACTTCTTGGTTTTTGTGATGGATAGGAGGAGCACTGGCCAGCATCTGGTGACTAAGGGGTTAAACTCAGGTAGCTAGCAAGGGTTTTGACAGGGGGGCAGAAAAAGCAATGGGGACACAGTGCTGAAATGTTAATGGGATTTAGATACTTGGTCTGCTCTTCCTTTGTGAATTCTAAGAAGGACTGGAGGGAGCAGATGCAGTAATCAGTATTACCATGCCTATAAGAAATATTGGACATGGGAGTGAACAGATCAGCCCGGATCATGAAGAAAAAAGTATATTTAGTTGTAATCAGAGTATTTTTCTTTGTTTTGGTTGTTTAGTTAAACTTCTCTGTGTGAACCTATGCCTTCTCTCCTCCATTCACTATCTAAAGGGTACGTCTACACTGCAACACTATTTTGAAATAACTAGTGCTACACAGCAGACAGTTATTTTGAAATAGTGTCAAAATACTGTCAAGCTGGAGGACTTTTTACTCCGACTCCTGTAACCCTCATTGTACAAGAAATAAGGGAAGTTGGAGGAAGAGTGCTCTATTTCAAAGTAAATGCTCTATAGACACTCCCTATTTTTTTGAAATAAGGCACACAATTGATGTAGCCCAATTTGCGTAGCTTATTTCAAATTAAGCCCTGCAGTGTAGATGTGCCCTAAGAGATGTTCTCTGTGTTTTAATTTGTTTCACTCGGTATCTCTGTAACACCTAGCAACTAAGTGTGCTTTAGCAAGTATATCTTTTTGTTTTGTTAATAAAATCATCCTTTTTAAGGTGATGATTCAAGTCTTGTGTCCTGGAAAGAAACAGGAGATCTATCTGTAATGTGTATGCATGCCTCAGACTCAGAGGTCAGCTACCAGAGACTGCAGTTTGTTCTGTTTTTTTCAAGCTCTCTTGTGGTAAAGGAGCTTGGGGGTACCCTTCTGGAAGAAGTCCAAGTGCTTTCTTCCTGGGTTCAAGAAGAAAGGGGTGTTTCTTTTATTTCACTTGGTGGTGGCAGCTACCCCTGCAAAAAGTCAGCAAATCTCTGACTCTAGGGAGTTTCTGTAAACGGAGCCAATAGAGGCAAGGTATTTAAGGTCTCTTGCAGGCCCCATCTTCAGAGGCCAGAATGGGGAACAGCCCTGACAGTTTCCATTTCATTTCTTATCACCTTACATATGAGGATATCATTTATTTCAGGATTTATTTCCCAATTGACTTCTTATTCCTCTTTATTAATTCCAGTATAATAAAGTTCATAAGAAACTCACATTTCTGTGTAACCACGTGGCAGTGAGTTTGGGCTAGTGAAATTTCAAAATGGCGACCAGACGGGGAACATGCAAATAAAGCCCGGGATATTTAAATCCCGGGCTTCATTTGCAACTCCGGTCGCCTCATTTGCCTACCTAGCTCGAATTAACGAGCTAGTGTAGACATACCCTAATACAGAAGTCTATGAAAATTTTGCCTAATGATTTGGTCCAGTAATAATGGCTAGTATTTGTAGAGTACTGCATGTATCTAAAAAAGCAAAGCATTAACTAACTTATCCCTGTAGCAATCCTTCAAAGTGGACAATATTATTCCCTGCATTTTACATAAGGAGAAAACTAAAGCAGAGAAGTTGTGATTTTTTTTTTCTTCCAAGACCACACAGCAAATAAATCAATGGCAAAGCCACAATTAGCACTGAGGATTTCCTGACTTCCAGAACTCTGCTCAGTTCCTCAGGACACGCTGCCACTTAGTTAACAAATATGAAATATACGTCCATAGGAGGTTAACTTTTCCATTTAGTGTATTTTCTCTAGGTTTAAAAATATGTGTTACTAACATCATCCACTTTGTTCCCCTTCCCCTATTATGCTAGCAGACTTACAGTAATGTTAATGGCATAGCTGAAGTTGAAGTACCTTAACTCGACTTTTGGCGCTGTCCACACCACAGGAAATCAAAGGGAGAACACTCTTCCTTTGACTTCCCTTACTCCTCATGGAAGCAGGACTACCAGCATTGACTACAGTTCCCCTCTCAGGTTCGAATTAGCTGTCGTAACTAGACCCACTAATTTGAACCCTGGAAGATCAACAGTGGCAGATTTGATCTCTGTAGTATAGACATACACTAACACTTTTGAATGATCACAGCTGTGGTTTCTGGTGCTATCTCAGTTGGTCCATTCTCCATGTTGATTATCCCCTTCCCTTCGCCTGATTGCCATAGAGCCTGGACTTTTTCCTTTTTGACCTTGTTAATTTCTCTTCATGTCTTCTGTAACCCTCAGAATTTTACGTAACTCCTATTCCCTTTTAAATCCCCTTTTTGCCTTCTTATTACTATTTATATTATGGTATCACCCTATGGAGTTGTGCTATATTCTATATCTACATACATAGGCCGTTTCCGCTCTCAAATACTTTACAAGCTAAGAAATGGGTTTTAATCTTAAAAAATATACAGTTGCTTTTTTACATCTTTCTGTCATTCATGCCCCCTTAATATCTACCCTAATTCTCTGTTGTATTTTCAGCAGTTTAGTAATTTGTAGTGTGAATTAGTATAATTGTGCTGTAATACTATAACAGCAGTCATTTAGTCGTATATATGGTGTTCTTGACAATCTTGTTTAATTCATGCTCAGATCCTTTCGGGCAGGGGGCTGGGAGTGTGCGAGGTGCAGGAGTCAGGACAGGGGCTTGGGAATGTGGGGTACTCAGGGCACAAGGCTCGGGGTATTTAGCAGTCAAGATTGGGGTGAGGAGAGGCTCAGGGCAGGGGGCTGGGAGTGCAGAAGTCAGGGCAGGAGATGGGGGCTCATGGCAGGGGGTTGGGAGGTGTGTGGGGCTCAGCAGAGAAGGTGGGGGCAGGAGTCAGGCAGAAGTTTGGGTGGGTTGGGAACTAGAATGCTTAAGTGGGTGCTCTTGAGAGCCTAGAGAGGGGAGAATAGATGCAGTTATCTTGAAACTGTGGCAATCTGGCAGCTACATGGCTGGGATATAGGTCACTGGGGAATTACCAGTAAAGTACTAATAACAGTAAAAGCACGTATTTTAGAAGGAATAAGCCACAGAGAAGTGTCTCATTCTTTGGAGGGAAAGCAGAGAAAAAAAGAGAGAGAGGAGCAGGAATTAGGAACCATGGAGAAATCTTGATGTTGGGGAGTCTTCATGATTGTACAGAATTTCTACAGTAGCATACAGAAGAGCTTTGACCGAGGACAAGAAATGCAGTGTCCACTGTCAGATTGACATCATGAGGAGCTGTTTAGTAGCACTCTTTTGAGTAGGGCATAGTCTGGTTAATCTGGACTCCTTTTCCCCATTTGTGGTTACTTTGATCATTGTCAGACATGTATGTTGTTTGTGGAGGAGGAAGACCAGGTCTTGGCTGATCTCCCTGGAACTTCTGACTGTGTGATTTCTGTTGGATCTTGTACTTGGCTGGATTCAACTTGGTTTCCAATCAGGATCTGTGTGGCCTTCAGAGTTCTTTGTGACCTGTTACCTACTGTTTTGGTCCTTGTCCATCCTGAGTGCTTTAAAGTTAGTAGTGAAGCTGTGATGACATATTCAGGCATTACTAACTGCTAACTCAGAAAAGGTAAGATAATGGCTACTGTTAAGCATGCAGAGATTCCTACCATCCTCAGAAAATCATCTCCTATTATTGGTGTATTTGCAAGGCTAAAATCACTTCTTTTTGGAGAGTATGGTTAGATAGCTATTCAATTACACTTATGTTTGGACACCAGTAACATCATAGAAAGATTCCAGCTTCCCTCAAATTTAGATCATGCTTTTAAGGGTCACATGAATATACCCTATAGATTTCAGTTTGGAGTCACCTGGTACTTTGGTCATTTTCTCAGTCTCTGGCAAATAATGAATACAATGGGCTTCTGAGATGACAGTGTTCTTCTCTGAGTAAGGGATTCTATAAGTGTGTCTGAAACTGACCAGATTCCAGTCATAGCCAGAAAACAGCAGTCCATTAGTGGTGATGGTTAATTGTGTATCACTACTGACGGGTTTGATATTGTATCCCTTTGGCATCTCTACTGTCTCCCACTGTTCAGCGTACATACAAGGTCACTTGGGCTGTGTCGAGACTGCAACTCTCTGTCGACAAAGAGATGTAGATTAGGCACGTCAAAATTGCTAATGAAGCAGAGATTTAAATATCCCATGCTTCATTAGCATAAACATGGCTGCCACTTTTTTTTAAATGGAGCTTTTTCAAAAAAAACAGCAGTCTAGACGTGGATCTGTCAAAAATAAACTCTTTTTCGACAGATCCTGTAAACCTCATTTTTTGAGAAATACAGTATCTGTTGAAAAAGGGTTTATTTTCGACAGATTAGCATCTAGACTGCCTTTTTTTTCGAAAAAGTTCCATTTTGAAAAAAGCAGTGGCCATGTTTATGCTAATGAAGCGTGGGATACTTAAATCCCTGCTTCATTAGCAATTTCAACGTGCCTAATCTACATCTCTCTATTGACAGAGAGGTGTAGTCTAGACACAGCCTTGGTGAGATCATTTCTAAATGTAGGGTAGAGTAGAGCTCTGAAAGTTAAGTCTGTGTCCTCAGTGGTGGGAGGTATCTGCAAGCCTGGGAACAGAAAAGCCTATCTGTCTCACAGAATTCATGTGTGGGGAGGCCCATGCTTCCTTCTGATCCTTAGCTGGGATTTATTTAGAGAGACTAAACAATCAGGCTGAGGAAGCAGTGAGAACAGTTTACCTGCTCCTCCCCAAGGGGCCTCTTTGCGATAAAATGCAATGTACCAATTTGTGTGTATTGTTTTCTATTTTACAGTATGCATGCAGTTCTTTTTCTCAGTCTTTGTTGCCCTTATGTTTCCTGAGTATGTGTCTCAGTTTCTGCATAAATGTAACTCCTTCAGGCTGTAAACCTGCTGTCTGAGAATTCAAAATTGAGTCAAGCTGAGATGAAGGTTACTGTAGGTGATGTAAATATGTTGGACTTGGCAATACAATATTACCCTTTCATTTTCCATAAATGTGTGGGATTTTAAGCATGGAGTCTGGCAGAAAGTATGCAATGTTCACAACTAACAAATCAGCCTTGAATTGAGTCTTAATAATTCATGTGGGTACAAGTAGATGCCTGTAAGCGAGATGAAATGATTTAGTTTAATGACTCTACAACTCATGTACTAGACGACTTTAAGAATCATGTTTCTAACCACTGAAATTTAAAGTAACAGATGCTTCAGTAATGGAAAGGCTTATAAATTAAACTAAGTCTTATGGCTGAATGCCGTCAGTGTTCTAGAAATATACCTAGTCCTAGAAATATTCACTCACATATTCTCTTTTATAGTTATTAGTTTTCCTTTATTAAACCAAAACTATGAGTCAAAAAGTAAAATAAGTTCTATGAAGTTTTAAAATATTCTTAAAATATAATGTAGTGAATTTTTTACACACAGGTTATTGGACTCAATACAAAAGTGGAATCATTTGGCCTGTATTTTACACACAGTCATAATTGATCCAATGGATTCTTTTGGTTTGGAATTCTATGAATATGCTTCTCCTCTTAGATCATATACATAATAGATCAACTATTAAAGGTTGGAATATTTCAGTGAAGAATGATGACAACTTTCTAAAAAGAAAAGTGGATAGGATGAGTAAAATACAAAAAGTAAACACAACAAAAGGAAAACAAACAAACTAAACAATAAGCAGGGATAAGTTTTCTGTCTGATGCATTTCAGATGAGAGTAAAAGCTGAAATACCAGAACATGGCAGGAGACAGATCACCATCTCACCCCAAAAATACTTTAATAACCATAACAGTGTAGCTCTTTGCAAACATCTCTCTGTTCCTTAATGCACTTCCTCATCAGCTTAACCCCCCATGTGATTCTGGTCACTTCAAAGCAAAGCAGTTTTCTGGCCAGCAAAAGAAGTGAGATACTAAAACTATATACACCATTGGTGGGCAACCTGTGGCCCAAGGGCCACACGTGGCTCATTGGGATGTGTGGTTCACAAGATACTTCATTTATTGTTGCCCATGCACAGGGTTGCCAGATTCTGCTCCTTTTCATCCGTATATATTTTTTTTCCTACTGGTATTACAAAAGTGACGCTCTCCTAAAGAAAGGACATGTGAAGTGAGGTGCATGGTGATTGTTGTGAGAGCCATGTGTTCCTTTTGCATCCAGTCAAAGTGCTGCTATGGATCAATTGGCACACCCCGCAAATTCTAGGTACACAAGCACAATTAGCAAAACTACCCTATGCCAAGAGACCATCTTGGTTACGACAGTCTTGTGGCCCACTGAGATAAAGGAAGGTTTCTCATGTGGCCCACTTATTAGCCTAGGTTGCCCATCCCTGTTATAGAACGATTCAATCTGATGCATCTCCCAGACACACTGCCAGTTGCCTGTTTTTGTTGTCCTATACATCTCTAATGACTTTTCTGTATGGTGATTGTGCTCCCTTATTACAGCAACTCTCACTAAATATTGCCTGGCAAGCTAATTGTGTATCACAGGTAAGACAAAGGTAGAGAGACTTTCCTTCAGGAATAAAAAGGGTAAGTGCTGTAGGAGGCATGTTATAATGATGACAGGCACAGCATATCTTATCCAAAGATCTCATAGCACTCAGAAGATTTTACAAACTACTTTTCAGGACATTGCTGAAATATAGGCACCTCTCAGGATGGAGGATGGCAGATAAGAAAGTGTAAATCAAGATTATACGAGAGATCAGGACAGGAAGTAAGGAATATTTGAATCAATGGATGCTACGTGAGAAATGTAGGGCATGCAGAAAGGAATAAACCTAGTGGAATTTAGTCATGATACAGGGAATAAAGTTCTTACGAGAAATGTCATTAAGTCAGAACCACAACTGTATATCTCGTCTTAATGACAGCACCCTCATGAATGCACTAGATCCTACAATAATACATTATATTAACTTTTTTATTATAAAATATAACCTGTTTCTTTGAAGGAAACTATGGGTGAATTTCTGGTCATTACTCTTTAGGAATGTGACCAGGATTTTACTCCACCTGTATGGATTTGGGAAGATTTATTGCAACCTTGACAAATGTTTGTTTGTTTGTTTAGTTTTTCATTTATGTTTTGGTAATGTCCTCAGAAGCACTGAGGCAGATCTCATCATTTTCCAGGGTACCTGAGGTGAATCCATGTAGCCTCCTATAATATACAGTATTTAAAAGGTGATGAATGAGACTCTTATTCTGTTTAAACAGGATTCTTAATTCTGAAATAGCTGTTATAACATAACATCATAAAGTTTCTTGTTGAGTCATTTTCTATAAAATACAAAATGGGTTTTATACAACTGTTTTTTTCCTTGAGTGCTTAGGGAAAATTCTTGACACAAAGCTTTCATTGGCAATCACCATCTGTCTTTGTGTGGCTGGCAGGTGCTAATTGGCAAAAGTGAAGGGAACCTGGAATAAACACATAATTCAGTATAGCCAGTGCTGTTCAGCTGCAAAAAGAAAGTTCTTTGAACTTTTACTGGCTGTTCATCAAATTAAGCTTTTCAGGACAACAAATGCTGAGCTTTGTAGCAGTGTTAAGAGTACAATATTTGTAGCATGGAGTTTTGACAAAGTGTACTGGCTTAGTTTCCTGATGGTTTTTATTGCAAAAGAAATTAATTTAATCAGTGGTACTGTTTAAACTGTTTAATGTAGCTTTTGTTTTAACACTTACTATTTCATGAGAACTGCTTCGGTCCCTAAGACTTAGAAATAGTGTTTTTGATTTAGGACAGTGAGGCGAAAGTGTACTGTGTATGCTTTTTACAAGGCTCTAATTTCACTGAGGGTTTCTTTGATGTCATAAAGTATATGACTAAGTAAATTTACTATTTAAAAGCTTGAAGCTGAAATCATAATGCTGTTGTTGTGTATATAGTTTTGGCCGAATGGACAAATTCTGGTAGCTTTACCTTAGTTGAATAGCATCTTACTGTCTCATAATCTTCATGTAGTCATATTATGGGATGTACGAATACTCATGGAGTAAAGTACAACTCAGTTTAATAATGTCAGAAACGTGCCCATATGGTTTTCAGCCTATAGTAAACATTTTAAAGATGTTTAGACATTAAGGTGCTAAGTTTTTTGTTTTGTTTTGTTTTTTTAAACAGACTCTAATTTTTCATTTGTACTGAGGGCATGGCCATAGTATTTAGATGGTATAACTATTGCACTGTTCCTGCAAATCATATAGATATAGATCTTATCTACAGTCATGATCATCTAATGTGAGGGCTGTCAAGGCCCGTCTACACTGCATGGAAGATCTATGCTGCTGTGGTCGATCTTCCACGGTTCGATTTAGCGGGTATAGTATAGAGCCGCTAGATCAAATTCAAAGGACACCCCCATTGACTCTGCTACTTCTGCACCTCATGAGGAGTAAGGAAAGCCAATGGGAGTGTGTGGACAGGGATTTAAGATACATCAACTCCAGCTAAGTAATTTACGTAGCTTGAGTTGCATGTCTTTCTCCGACCTTCCCATGTAGTGTAGACCAGGGCTCACTGGCCTGCAGAAAAAATAGCCTTTATTTATGTTGAGTTTCTGAAAAAAAAGTTGCATTTTTTACCACTCAGATAACATGATTATACTTAATTTACATTGCCAGTGTGTTTTCTTATACAGAAACTTTGCTTGTATTAGTAGAAAATCTGAGGCATGAATTTATAATAAAACTGTGAGGCCCATTGCTGGAATGTTAGTTAAAGCTTCCCTTCTTGTTTTTGAAAAACTAAGAGTTCAACTGCACCAGCCAGAAAAGGCATAAGGTCTTTCCTGCTTTTGCCCCAGCATGAGGCCGTGCACAGTGACAGTGCTTATATGATCGTTACCATCTAGGCTGACGCAATGGGATTTGAAACAGGGATCTTTATAGCCAAAAACATAAGATAAATCTAAAGCTATGATAATACAGGCTCTGTAGATAGACTGTAACAGATATGTATATGGAAGCCATTACTCTGCAATAAGAGAGGGAGACCCTTTACATGCCTACTCATTAAAGTGTATGAAAATTGGTGTTGCATGGCATGCCAAAGATGACAGAGCAGAGCCCTTTAAATGTAATCTGTGAAATTTCTTGCTGTATCTCTGTGAAATGCTTATGAGAAAGAACATCTGTTATTTCTTCTCCAAGCATGTCTCTTCTCAACTTCTTTGGATGAATACACTGAATCAATCCAATTGTTTGATAGCAATTGAGGGAGAAGTTTAATCAAATGGCTTTTAAGGTAGGAACAATCATGGATTAACACTGACAAGCAAGAATCATTGCCTAAAAACATGAAGGGAGGCAAGATTATGTAGAAACAAAGGGGCAAGTTCTTTGTCTGATATAATGTAGCATTTCAGCCCCAGATCAAAGGCTTATGTTTTGTAATAGTTTTAGAGAACATAAATGAACAGGAGTTTGTAGAGATCTTGGCTATCTACTCTCCCTTCATTGACAGTATTTTCTCTTTGTGGACTCAGTAAATATCATCACGCATCAAGAACTTTGCCATATTGCTAATGAAATATGAGTTCTATTAGACAAGAATAAGTATTGTGCCTGCCCCAATCAGTAATATACATTTTAAGCACTAAGCTGAATCTGAGGGACCTGAAGACTTACATTATTTGTAGATGATCTGGATGTTCTTGGCTGTCTGCTAGCACAGGTAGCTTTGGGTATGAATATCATGTTGAAATACGTACAGCTATTTAATCAATAGTTTGGCCTTGGTCTGTAAGCAGTACATCAGAATTCTACAAATGGCTATGAAGAAAAGGTAGTTTATCTATATCTATATCTATATCTATCTGAAATATAAATTATTTCAGGATGGAAACAGGGCACCTAAATAAAAATAAATAAATAAAACTGTTTTATCTACTATATCACGGTTCTGCTAGAACCTCTGCTCAGGGCTAATGAATCTAATGATGCTGAACAGTTTTTAAAAGGTGTGGGAAGCTATGAAAAGTCTGAAATGTAACATGTCACTGAAATTAATAGGGAATGAACTATTGGTTCTCAGTAGCAACAGCGCAGTGTTGAAGCAGGTAACACTGGAATTTGTTTAACATTCAGTTTACCTAGTCCTAAAAATAAATAGGTCTTGAAACATTCTCTGTGCATGTGATCCATGCTCATTGTTTAGGTCCTGAAGAGTGGTCTTATTTTTAACAGTTCAGTGATTATTTCAGAGATTTAAGCCAGCAGATTTAGTGGTGACTGAGGATCTGTGTTCTGAAATGATTTGCCTTAGTATATTGGCCCAGAGCAGACATGTGCCTAGGATGTGTACTCAAATCAGTGCTTTTTCCTTATGAGTTAGTCTATTTCATATCACTGGTAGTAACCTTGAAGTGAAGGAATGGCTTTGTTGAGTTGCACAATCCCTTTGGAAGCTAAGCTTTTAAGAAGGGTGACTGTTATGAAAATAAGATTTTGTTAGTACGTGATGGGCATATTATATGGGAACTGTTATAATTCCAGATTCGTTTGAGGTCTGTTACCATAAGGTCTCATTTTGTTCCTGGTCACCATCTACAAGAAAGAGTCGACCTGTTCTGTAGTGCCTTCACAACTGTCTGTGGGTGGGTCACATAATTCAGCATAGGATGCTTGCCAAGTGCATCCACATTTTTTTGAGAATTAACTACAGCAATGACAACAGGCATCTGCTAAGTCAATCCCATCCATACAAACACTGGGAACTTTAGAGGCTGTGGATACTGTGCAGCATCTGTGGAAAATGTCTATAAATTGACCTCATCTGGTGACAATTATGAAACATAGTAGCAAGTCTGAATGAACTGGTTGGATCATCTTCTCCTATTATCATGAAGACACACATTTTGCATGCTCAAAAAAACCAAGATAGAGGGTGGCTGATCAACTTATATGGCTAATGTTTTATTTCCAATTTGGAAAATATGGAGATGCAGCTGAAAGAAGAAACAAAACTTGTTGTACTGTGCTGTCCAAATACCCTTTTTACATGCCTACGATTCATAGATTTTAAGACCAGAAGGGACCATCTACTCTGATTTCCTGTGTAACACAAAATACAGAATTCTATCCAACTACTCCTGTATTAAACTTGTGTTTAACTAAAGCTCATCTTGGGGAAGACAACTTGTTCTCGTTTGAAGATTTCAAGGGTTTGAATATCCCTTGGATGTTGATTCTGATGATTAATCATCCTCACTGTTAAAAATGTGAGTTTCATTTCAAATTGGAATCTGACTTCAGCTTACAGCTACTGGTTCTTGTACTTTTTGCTGGGTGATTAAAGGGACCCTTAGCATTTGGTATTTTCTACCATTACAAATGGTGTCTAGCATTTCTGGGCATTTAATTGGAAACAACCAAGATGCCCTTTTAGGCTACATCTACACTGCAGTGCTATTTCAGGATACTGGAGGTTCTGATTTCAAAGACTACAGTCCTATTAAAGATGTAAGGGTGAAAGTTAATTTTTTTATTCCAAAGAAATCCTTGTTTTCGTTATAAAAAGTACACTATTAGTGGTGGCAACCATACACGTGTGGGCTTGTCATTGATTTCAGGGGAACTAATTACCACATTTCACCTACTGTATATTCATTATAATTTATTCTCATCCTCATTCATACAGAGTTTTAAATGTGGGGAAATGTATAAGTAAATAACATGCAATGTGATGCTGATAAAATACAATCATTATGTATGCAGCCCTGGTGTGTGTTTAATTTTTTTTTTAATATTTTGTTTGTGAATATTCCATTAATTTAAACCATAACATCAGTGTAAAACTCACCAAACCAAATAGATTGATAGTGAAGGCTGGATTACACCCAGTTCTGTATAGACGAAAAGAAGAAAAAAGAGGGGGGAAGAGTCTTGCCTCCTGTGAGTATCAAATTGCTGGTTCTGATCTATTAGCAAGAGAACTCTGCAAGGCTAGTAAGGTGGTATTAGCCTTACTGAAGTAGGAGGAGAGGGGTTGTTGTCCTACCTCCCCTTTTTACCAGTTTGTAGAGCTGGCCTCACATTCAGGAGATCTGATAGCATCTTTGGCAAATAGTTACACAGAAGCCATGCTCCATAGAGCACCAGCAAGTATTGTGCCTCCACACCACCACCTAGGGCAAAGCCATCAAACACTTGACTCTTAAGATCACATATGCACCTCTGGACCCTATTCAGGTGCCAGTCTGGATGACTGTATGAGTTGTAGTCTCCATATAGATGCCCAAGAGGAGAGCAGGTGCATGGAGTCAAGGCAAAAGGCTAGTGGAGTCTCCACAGTTGCCAAAGATCCATGTGGCCCTCACTGTGTGGGTTTGAACCTGGGACCTCTGGAGCCTCTACAACTTGAGCTATAAAGCCAGCTATCTCTCAGCTTATGCTGTAGAGCTCCCTCGTTCTTATCTCTCACTGTAATTGATCTAAGTGCCACTACATGGGACAATGAACCACACTAGATGTGTGGGTTACACTTGCACCTTCTTCACTTTCTCATTAGGGCTGGTCTGATAAATGGTAGGAACCCCTCTGTGAGGAAAGCCTATGCAGAGGAGTCGTACTGCTGTCCCCTCTCGGTGAGACTTAGTATCCAGCACCAATCAGTGGGCTGAGTCCACAGTTACACAGAGGACAAATGCAAGGAACAGAACTCAAGTTTCCTAAGCCCCAATTCAATGTACTCCTGTTAATGGTTCACCATGAGCTATCCAGTTAAGTCTAGGATAAATTGCACACACTGTGTATCATTGCAGGTGCAATAAAAAACAATGCAACAGAAAACCCTTGAAGATTAACAGCGCTGATAGATTTAGAAACATGCAGATTTCCTCCTGTAACATCTGTTTTAAATTACATGGAAACATTCTTCATTCTAGAATATCACTGTCGTTTTACCACCTCTTGCAAAAATAACACATTATAATTTTATGGTTCACTTAAAAATGCTACTATTCAACTTCTTTTTATGCTTTCATGTGGTAAAAGCATACTATGCATTTTCCTAATCCATAACATCTGAGTCCCTTAAATGGCATGTGATGTCTTCTATGTAAAAGAAGACTTATGTCTAATGTTTTTATATGGGGCTGTTAAGGTAATGTTAAAGAACACCTTAGTTTTTTGCAGCACCATGAATGAGGTCAAATATCTGTGACTTAAGCCTGCCTTGCGACTGTTAGATCTGCAGCACTGTTGTGTGTCTGAACCATGCCCTGACATCACCAGTATCATTAACCAACCAGTACTTGGAAAGGAATAATTAGTTTGATTAACTGGAAAGGATTCTCAAATTACCAATGGGATTAGTCAGGTGATTAAAATTAAACATGCTTGTAAGTGATGGCATGATGACTGTCGATCTAGTAGGTATTTACATGCCACTCCCAACACCTCAATATTTGAGTATCTCACAATCATATCCTTCATATGCCTCTCTGACGTAGAGGAATATTATCCTTATGTCATAAATGGAGAATCTGAGGTCCACAATGAAGAAACCTGGAACTGAATCTATATCTTCTGAATCATAGTCTAGGGCAGGGCTACTCAATACAAGGACTGCGGGCCGCATGCGGCCTGCAGCCTGTTTGTTTGCAGCCCACATGAGGTTTGGGTTTACCTTTGAACATGGCCTCCACTGGGAACATGCTCCACAACGGCAAATCAATATAATGGTCTTCTGTTGATATGTGTTTTAGTAGTTGAATTCCTGGACTGTCATTGTTCATTGAAAGTGCTGTCATATGAGTGGAAATTGGGTAAATATTGCATTTTATTCATATCAGCAGAACTGACTTAAATGGGGCCTGCATGTTGCGTAGTCTTGCCTCAATCTTTGAATCCATGCCCATCAGTGTGAAATAAGCTGTTTGCATATATTTGCATGTATATGCAACAACACTTAAGTTATGGCCCTCGGCATTTGGTGGGAGTATCATTGTGGCCCCCGGGGCTTCCAAAATTGAGTAGCCCCGATCCAGTGTTTGACCTGTAAGATCATCCCTCCATCCCCAGACATCTGCCTCTTTGTTCCACATGTTTCATTTGACATTTTGCTGTCATTTTGGTGGCTCATTGTAGGGTAAACTGAGGCAGTCCATGGTATCTTGCTGAGAACTGACAACTCAAATCCTAAATCATTAGGCCAGGCCTGGGAAGCACACAGACAGCAGTTAACTTGACCCTGGCCGTCCTGGCAACTACATTCCAAAGGGGCCTCACTCTGATAAGGCCTGGCTGGTATCAGCCAGGCTGCGCGGTTTTTCTTACTGTCTCCTGTGATTTCAGTTTAATCAGCTTGGATCCCAAGGACTGTGTCAACACAGGGAAGGAGTCATCTCACAGTAGCCATCACAATTTCAGCAAAACAAGTTAAAATCAACATGTCCATTTTGGGACTTCCATCCTGTTTATGTTGGCTCATTTAGCTTGTTAGGAATAACTACCTGTATTAGCGATAACATGTTTAATGGCAATGGGCGGAGATACTGTGTAACCTTTATATTTCGTTGGCTTATGTGCTTATTTCATTTCCGCTGCTAGACCTATCAAATCACGTCCCCTCTGTCCATCTGCTACCTATATAATCTAATGTATGTTTTGGTTAAGTCAGTGCTCACCAGGTTAACTCCTGATGGGTACTCCACCAGCTGTGTGAACCAATAAATCCTCTGCTTGTTTTCACCTGCACCCAGTGTGTCTGGAAATTATTCTCTACACTCATCAGTAGGCAGCAAGTGGTGTGAGTACATATTGGAATAGTCTGGAGGAGCAGGGGGCAGGTGGGCAGCCAGCAGCTGGAGAGAAGCGGTGGTTTCCCCTTCAGAGCACTGCTTCTCTCTAACTGCTGGCTGCATGACCATCCCCTACTCCTCCTGGGTCCTCTGGCCATCACTTGTGCTGCTTGCCACGAACTGTGCCTCTTGCCTTCTCCTCATCGATGCTGCAGGAGAAGTTTTGTTTGCATGTGCGGATGTTCATAAGTTGGACATTTGTAACTCAGGGAGTGCCTGTATCCTTAAATCAAACACTAATAAATCCTCAAGCAGCTTTAAAAAAAATTCAATTTGGAGATTTCAATCGTTGGTATAGTTGGAAACAGTTTATTCACCATTTGTGTGCATAGTGGCATTGATGTTCACTAAGGTTTTCTAATAAAAAATGCATCTTCCCAAGCCTAAATATGTGGAACAGATGGAACAGAGAGATCTTCATCACAAGACTAACCTCTAAGGCTGAGTCTAGACTGCTTTCTTTTTCCGAAAGGGGAAATGCAAATGAGGAAAAAGGAAATGCAAATGAAGCGCTGATTAGCATGTTCACACGCTTCATTTGCATATCCTCTTCTGATCGCTTTTTCAAAAGAGGTTTTTTTTTTTTAAAAAAACAGACTAGAAGCAATTCTTTCGAAAAAAAAACCCTTTTCGAAAGAACGCTGTAAACCTCATTTTTCGAGGAAGAAGGGTTCCTTCGAAAAAGGGTGGTTTTTTCGAAAGAACCACGTCTAGATTGCTTTTTTTTTTCCGAAAAAACCTCTTTCGAAAAAGCTATCAGAAGAGTATATGCAAATGAAGTATGCGAACATGCTAATCAGCGCTTCATTTGCATTTCCTTTTTTCTCATTTGCATTTCCCCTTTTGGAAGAAGAAAGCCATCTAGATGCAGCCTAAGAGTATCAATGGAAGGAATCACTTTGGTGAAGTTAACATAGTCAGCAATTTTTCCAAAAATTAATACGTGAAGGAAAGGCAGGTGTGACTATTTAATTTTATTTGTAGGAAAACCTTTTAAAAGTACGTTTTAAACCAGCCAAGATATTCACTGTGGAAAATCACTGGCTCTTGAGCTGGAAAAAAATTATCTTCAGTAAGACATAATTCCTCCCAACCAACCCATAGCTATTTAAGCACTAAAGGCTACTAATGTAGTAAAGGCCTCTGGTCAGCTGTTGGCAGTTCAGCTCATAATGATAGGTGTTATTTGTGTATACATTTCTAAATGCTTATAGGAGCATCAGATTCACTGTAAACCAAGGGTGGGCAAACTACATCCCATGGGCTGCAACTACCGCATCAGACTTTTCGTTCAGTCCTTGAGTTACCACAGGGAAGCAGGGTCAGAGACACTTGCCCCACCACATACTGTGGCTCCACCCTGCTAACGGATGATGCTGCCATGCCCCCCACCCTGGCTCCTACATGTAGGGACAGCCAGGAGGCTTCACATATTGCCCTTGCTCCAAGTGCCAGTTCTGCAGCTCCCATTGGCTGGGAATCATGAACAATGGGAACAGTGGGGGTAGTGCCTGTGGATGAGGCAGCATGCAGAGCTGCCTGGCCATGCCTCCGCTGCCTCCAGGACCTGCTTGAGGTAAATGCTTCATGCCCTGATCCCTCTCCCACCATCGGAACCCCTTGGTTCCAGCCTGGAGCACCCTGCTAAATCCCATACTAGGGATGTTAAATATCGAATAATTGACTAATCGAATAGTTGATGCATTTTGCATCGACTATTAGATTAGTTGATAAGGCGCTTCCACTTTTGAAGTGGAGCACAGCCTTAGGGCTGTTGCTACATTTCAAAGGTGAAAGCGCTGCGAGGAGTCCAGGGGACCATGGGGAGCCCGGCGTCAGGCTACACGCAGTGTTTGAAAGCAGCAGTGCAGCATGGAGCCCAAGCCAGAGTGAGTGAGGGGTTCCTAGCTGATCCCGGGCTCCACGCAGTGCTGCCGCTTTGAAGTACCCCCTTCTCTTCTCTCCCCTTGCTGCCTCTTTCTGATAGAGGCAGCAAGGAGAGGGGAGGGACTAGTTGACTAACCTGGAGACTATCCAATAACCATTAACTTCTCGGATAGTCAACCAGTCATTCACATCCCTATCCCATACCTCTCATCTCTGGCCCCACCATGGAGCCCTCACCCACAGGCAGAGCATTTACCCATCCCACATTCCAACCTCCTACCCCAACCTCCGTACTCCTCGGAGTTGTTTCTGGCCCTACTCCAGAGCTCATATCTCCACTCGGCACTCCCCGCCCCCCCCTTTCCACACCCAAGCCCTCAATTTCATGAGCATTCATGGCTATCTATACAGTTGTTTCCATACTGACATGTGGCCTTCAGGCCAAAACATTTTCCCACCCCACCATTAACTAAATCTCTTGTCTTGCAAGGATGTTCCAAAAATTTCAGTGAATATGACAAGAAATATTCATCTTTCACAAAGGCCATCCATTCTGCTGAGCACTTTTGTTAAATAGTCTGAGTGCAGGATAGTGCCAAAAACTCATGAGTCCTAATGAACATTGGAACATAGAAATTCTCATACAGTAACAGACTAATGGTCCACTGAGTGGATCCCATCAGGGAACAGAAACAGTACCAAGATGTGACATAATTGACTTCTCAAGTCTCTTGAATACTGAATACTTGCACCACAACAAGCAGTCTGCAGATAAGCTATCAATTAAAATTTGTTCTCAACAAATAATTAAACATGTTTAGTTGTACATACACTAGTAAAAATTTCAGTGTGTTTATGGACAATTTGTGAGAAGGAAAAATGTGATAGATTGTGATAATAATCTGTTAAATGCGAAATGCCTGGTCAGGAAAGAAAGATTGTTTCTTAGATTTCAGTGATTAGAACTCAGGACTTTGGCCTTGATCCAGGAAAACTCTTAAGCATTCCTGTTTTTAAAACTAAACACTTGAAGTCAGTGGGGTTACTTGGATGCTTAAAGATAAGCATGTTCTCAAGTGTTTTGCTGGGTCAGACTGTTGGTATATACAAAGGAAAAGTATTGTAATTCAGTTGCTGTTTATAGGCTATGTTATGTTTTTTAATATTTGTAAAGCCACATACAACTCTATGTCTAACTAAGGCATTTTACCTAGCCTGGAAAATAATCTGTAACAAATACATAGATTTAATATATTCTGAATTATTATCAGTATTTTAATGGTGAATAAAATTCACTGTAGCTGAAGTGAGCTCTCTGGGACAAATTATGTGCCAGTATAAATTGGAGAGTCAAGATGGGTCAAATAATATCTTTATTGGACTAACTTTTACTGGTACCAGAATCAATTCACTCTGATCATATTTCCCAGATCTGAAGGAGAGCTCTGTGTAAGCTCAAAGCTTGTCTCTCTCAAGCAGAAGTTGGTCCAATAAAAGATGTTACCTCACCTACCTTCTCTTTCTAATATTCTGAGAGCAACACAGCTATATTAATATTACATTCAAGTTATTAATTGGCACAGCTCTGCTAATTTCAAGGCAGCTGTATCAGTTTACTTCAGCAGAGAACATGGCCCATTGCCTTTTGCTACTTCTGTATTACATAGTAATTAAGTCTTTTGGGGGAGGGATAGCTCAGTGGTTTGAGCATTAGCCTGCTAAATCTGGGGTTGTGAGCTCAATCCTTGAGATGATCATTTAAGGATCTGGGGCAAATCTGTTGGGGATGGTACTTGGTTGGTCCTCCTGTGAGGGCAGGGGACTGGACTTGATGATCTCTGGAGGTCCCTTCCAGCTCTATGATAGGTATATCTCCATATATTTTTTTTTTATAAAATATGAGGGAAAACAAAACCAAAGGTATGAGAGTAGCTAAGACTACTAATCTGCTATACAACAAACAAAACATGAGGGTATGGATATTTTCTAACCTGCCTCAATGCGTATCCCAAATGCATTAACACCTAGTGAACATTTTAATTATTATTCTTTTATAGGGTTGCCAGATACTTTCACAAAAAATCCCGAATATGGTGGGGGAAAAAAAACCCCATGCTCCCCGCTTCTCCCGCCAGACGTGGCAGGGAAAGAACATCCCTGCCAGCCTTCCATTCAAGAAAAAAACAGAAAAATCTCAGACATTTTACATGTCTGGTATTTTCTGGGGTTTTTTACCAGACAGGAACCACAAATACTGGACTGTTCGGGCGAAAACCGGACATCTGGCAACCCTATTCTTTTAAACTTTTATCATAACCACTGTTAGGGTAGTTACACTGAATATTAAAGTGTAGTTTGAAGCAAAACCACATAACTTGATGTAGTGTAAATCAGGTTTTCCTTAGGCAACCATAATTTGTGCATCCCTCTGGTTTTGCATACTTTAATGTTACTATTTAAGTCAATACACATGTGCTTTCTGTTTGCTGTAATTTCCCCATGCTGACTAAACTGTGGACTGGGCTGCTTTTGGGGAGAGTCATGCCCTCCTTTGGTGTTGGAGGAAGATGGTCACTTATACAAAAACAATACATGATTCAGAGAATCCCTGCAGAGAAGTGTGGTTTTCAGTGGCTGCTCACACAGTACACAATCTCCTACATAAAGAGTGTTGTATTTGTCTAATTGATCAAACTTTTAATTGCTGGTTTCCCCATTACACACATGGTGGTTTTGTTCAATTCAAAATAGACATGAGTCAGAACCACAAATGTTACAGGATTATGGAAGTTATACAGTCTTTTCCTATTTCACACAGTACATGTGTCTTCCAGAGCAGGATTGTCTATTTATAAATGATGGGGCTTCCACCGCATCCCTGGAGAGACTATTCCACATCCTAATGCATCTCACTGCCAAGAGGTTTTTTTTCCACAACATTCAGCCTAAATATTCTTTTTCTTGGTTTTATCCTGTTACGCCAAATTTTATCTCCAAGTATTACACTGAAATCAGCTCACTCTCTTGTGGGTTCCAGATTTGCATAGATGGTTAATGCCTCTACTCTTAGCCTTAGATTCCACAAGTTACTCTGTGTGGGCACAGGAGTCCAAATGGACTGAAGTAACTTTCAGGATTCGGCCCACAGTCTTATTAGCAAACCTGCACGTACTTTTGGATCCCAACTTCAAAGTTTTCAGTCAGGTGTTTGATTTTTTTCATGATAGGGAAGACCAGCTGCAAAAATCAGATTTGGATTCAAGGCTGGATTCCAAATACAATATCCAAGGGTTTGAATTTAAAAAGAAATCTATTAGTACAGAAAAGTAACAGTTTTATTGACATTTGGTCTATTTCTCACATAAACTGAGAAGTTTTCTCTTCCACAAAGTCCTACTAAAGGTATATTATGTTACCACTGACAAAGTCCTCTAATTTTTACCAGGACAGAAATTTATCATCTTACTGTTTTAAAAAATGAAAACAATTATACATAGCACTTACATGGTTCACTTCATCCAAAGAATCAAAAAGAAGCAAAACTTTATAATACAATGTTTAGCTATGGAGAAACAGTGGTACAATACATGTAGATTTGGGACAGAACTTTCAAAAGCTGATATAGGATGCTTTGTGTCTTGTGTGCACAGTTTATGAGCCTTAAGCACATACTTTTCAGAGGTGCTGAGAACCTCATGTTCTTAATTGACTTTAATTGAGCTATATGGTCAGTACCACTGAAAACAGGCTTCCAACTATGTATCTCAATCTGCCCACTGAAAAATTAAGGCATCCAAAATGAGTCAACACTTTGGGGATAAATATCACATCAAGTTAAGCAAAGAAAAATGGAACCTAAGTCTCTTGTCTCCCATTTGCGCTGCTATCAATTAAGCATTTAATTATTCCTACAAATCTCTGAACACTTCCATGCATAGAACATCTGCACCAGCCGAAACAATAGGATTAAATATCTGTAAATAAATTACACCTGAAAGTGCTACTGAACTTTGGCATTACAGAGCTGTAAAACTGGATTCCTTAAGTCTAATGACCATGATCTCTGATTTTATTACTGGAATGCTGTGAAATGACTGGAGAGATGAAAATATCAGAGAGACATAGGTACCTGAGTAGACGTAGCTATGGGAAAATGCAATACCCTTCCATCCTTACTAATGATATGTGTGGTCTCAGCAGGGAGGAAACATATTTCTTTGGGATAAAAGTGTTCAAATATCTAGCACTAAAACAGGACTGCCACTCCAATTGCATCTCCACAGAGTCATAATTTAAAGGATTACCTTAATACTTTCTGATGCCTTGTCATCCATCTTGATAAATACGAAGCTGCTGAATCTTCCCTAATGAGAGCGCACTAGAATCACAGAATTTTCAGGTGGTCCCATCTGATTGCTGATGTCCCAAAGAAATCTAATGTGTAATCTAATGGCAATGAGTGCCTCCATTATACTTCCAGGGCAGATGGTAAAAACTATCATTCATTGTTCATGGTGTAAGGAAAACCCAAACTCCCGAGTGTAAATCTGGAATGTCTTTGTTTCAAGTAGTACGTGATAAAGAGCCGTGATGAGATGTTCTATTTAAAACAAATAATTTGCCTGTGCTAAGGAGGACATGATGGTTTTTTTAAAGGTGTTCTAATTCAGAGAAAAATGTGGCCTGGAAATTCTGGGTTTGATGGTAGAGTGATGGCATGGTTAAGACTGGGATTTCAGAAGATCTTACAGCATTTTAGTGCCTAATTCCCTTAAGGTTCTGTATCCTCATGTACTCCCTGAAACTGCTTTAGGACTTGGCTATACAGATTTGCAGCCAGCACTGGCCAGCCACTAGTGTAACTGCTGGGGCGAGGCCACGGGAGGGCCTGAGTGGGCCATGACCCATCCATCCACTTAGCACCCAGGCCTACCCAAATCAGGACTGGAGCCCCCTGAATCCATAGCCTGGCTGCACTGCTCTCCTGCTGGAGCCACATGCTGCTGCCCTCTCAGATCCCAGTGCTAGCCCCATGGAAGATGTGTGTCATGGAGGGAGGTCTGGGTAGAGGTAGCACTGGGTCTGGAAACTGGGGCAGCCATGCACAGCACCAGCAAGAGAGCAATGCAGCCAAGCTGCCTGCTGAGCAGTAAGATGGGGTGAGGGGAGGAAATCCACAGTCTTTCTGCCCCTCTTACCAGGGCCCTGGATCCCTCATGCCCCTCCCCTTCCTGCCCCTTTATCCAGGACATTTAATCTCTTCAGCCCCGCTCCTCTTCCTGCCCCCTTCTCCAGGGCTTCAGATCCCTCCTGCTCCCCCACCCCTTTCTGCCCCTCCCAAAGCACCTGATTCCCTTTGCCTCCTCCCCACGACACTGCCTGCCTCACTTCCCACTGTCCTGCCTCCCCCACCATTGCCCACCTACCTGAAAGCTGGGTCCATCCACTTGCCATGTCCTAGTTACACCAGTGGTAGCTGTACTAATATAAATCCTCTAGTATGAATATGTAAAGTTCACCCATGCTTAAAGAAAGGATTGGTTGCACTGGTGCAAATCACAGCATTGGTGCTGGTGCAGTTGCACTAGAAACTGTTCACTTACGGCTTTAAATGGGGCAAACCCAGAGTGCAAGGCAAGGACTAAGGTGTGATGCCATCAGCTTGTTGCAGGGGAACATGGAATCTGTTACCTGACCATAAAAATGGAACTGATTTTCAATTGCATTGTGTTAGAGTGCATAGGAAGTTTTAAAGCCTCCAATTCATTTGTGGTTAAACCAGCTTATTTATACCAGCTTTTTTTATTTCACCTTTACAATGATGATCCAAATGAAATATGCCCTGAGGTTTCAGAGAGAAAATTTGTCAGTTAAGGTTGTATGTGTCTAAACAACCAAAGTTAATTTTGTTAATAGGTATCTCTGACACCCAAACAATTGCATTCGTGTATAGAGAAAGACTAATAACCAGAATGAAAAGATTAAATGTACATTTAAGGAAAATAACATTATTTACATATAACCAATTATTTCCTAAATACAGCGCCATTGAAGAACCAAGGAACAATCAATTGGCAATAAAATCATTAGATAGTTTAAAGGGACATCCACAGATCAATTTGATTGCTCATTTGGGCCCAAAAAAAGCATCATTAGCTTTGATTGGGTTTTTAATGTATATTCCTCCTACTGAGTTACCGGTAATAGGAAATAGCTGGTACACATAAACACTTAGCACTGAACTTTTAACCACCCTGATATTATTTCCTGTCCTGTGATCAGAAGAAAAATATGACACTTCATTTTTTTTGATCTTCAACAGATAAGTTACTGTTGTTATTTTTCTATTTAGAGACCATAGAATGTTTGCTAACAACAATCAAAAATCATCAAACCCTATATTCCACTAGAAAAATCAGTAATTTGATTTTTGTCAAGACCATACAATTCCTGTGACCTGTGTATTAATCATGAGCCAGGCACATACAGCTGATTTCAGGAAAAAAGATGTTCTGATTTGCCTTTTTTTTTTTACTGTGAGTGATTACAGTGTTCATGAAAACCGCAGTATTTGAAGGAGATTCATTTATTTTATATTGTTCCCTCCCCAAAAGGCTTACAAAAATAAGTGGTCTACCTCAAGAATATTAGGTGGCTTATTGACATTCACCTGCAATTAATTTTAGAAATAACATTACTGCAAACAGCAAATTCCAATAAATTCCAATACCTACCTGTCAAAACCCAGGTTTATTTGGAATTAAAAGGAGCATAATTTCATTTAGGTTGTTTTTAAATCATAGCACTGGCTGTCAATGCAATTTTGTGGTAAGCTTAAAGTATAGGTTTCTGATAATCAAACTCTTTTGTTTATTGCCCCTTGACTTAATTAGATCCTAAATCACAGAGAGAATGCACTATCTCTAATACAAGCATTAGGGTCTGACTTCAGCAGACAAAAATCAAAGACCTGCTGCACCACCCTTTAGCTGATGTCCAGATGAAAAGCACTATACATGAGCTAGGTATTGATCTTCTGTTGTTCCTCTGTATTGACAGCCTCTGGGAACACTGTTTCACCATCAGTTAACACATCATCATAGGGGTCGATGGGGTTATCCAAGTGGATCTGTGCCTTTCTTTCTGAGACATCCCAGAGGGTAGTATTGGGCAATTGCTTACCTGCTATGAAGGCTCTGTCATGTGCACGTTCTATCTTGCCAACCCCATTGTTCAATGCATATGTGTGGGCTGGTATAGGGTCAGTGAGGAATTTTGGGTTGTGGTACTTGCAGTATGTTAATGAAATACAGATTTATGTTGCTACTTCTTCTGACCCTACCAATGAAGTGGAGCCATTTACCAGTGCTTAACAGAGGATGAGGCATGTGTATGAATGCTAACTGCCTGAGATAAGAGATATAATAAAAATAAAATAGATACATTTCCCTTTTATTTCATTTGCCTATTGTAGATATTTCTTTATAATAATATCAAAAAGCTGAAATGGAAGAAATAACATCAGCACCGGAGGGATATGAATTTATTCATATACACCAGCTGATAATCTGATCCAGTAAATATAAAAGTGGTGTGATTTTTATTCTCATAGCATCATATAAGAAAGAGAAAGAGGATTACCAGGAAAGTAAAGTGTATCATGTTCAAAATAGGATTAGGAACAGAACTCCAGCCTGGTTTTTAAAATCTGTTAAAGCCATACTTGGACCACCCTCATTTAAATGCTCTAAACACTTCACTTTGTTTTATTGTTATAACATTTAGAATTTGTTACTGTTGCTGGTAGCTGAGAGTCTACTTATTTATATCAAGCCATGTTTACTTTTCACAGTACACAGTGCACTTAAATCAGTTTGTATAATATGTTGGAAGTGTCTTGTTAGGAATGTTTAGATTTACATGCTTGGTTATTTCATTGGAGTTACTCTGGATTTACAATTGTGCAAATGAGATCAGAACCTGGCTACGGTATTTAACTATGAAATGCACAATATAATTCAAAGTTCAATATATTGAGTTTTAAATTATAACTACAGAAATATTACTCAGACATTATGTAACAATTTGTTGAGCTTTTTTTTCTTGTAGACTTAATAAAGAAAATGGGCATTCTTGTTTTTAGGAGGATGTTATCTCAGAACTGTTCTGCCATCTGGAATATATACCTTATATATTTTATTACATGAGTTTAAATCCAGAGCAAATCCTCTGAAGACAATGGTGGTTACTTTGGATTTATATCAGTGTCACTGAATGCAGTGTTTGTCCCCGTGTTCTTAAAGAATCTGCATTTTCCAAACATGAAATTACTTTTCCCCCTGCCAGTATCTACTCTACTGGGAAAAGGTTTCTGAGACTCATTCAAAATTAACAGAGATGAACCATTGCATTTGGTATAGTAACCAAAAATATAAGAGCTAAACTTCCTTGTTTATAGATAGTAGGCTTTCAGGGTTACAGCACGACTGGCATATCCATTGTACACCACACAGACTGTGCAAGCCAGGTACTCACACTCATCTGAGATTAATTCCTAATGTTGAATGTTTATACAGTTTTTCTTCTAGCCAAAGAGCTCAAAATAATTTACAAACATGTCTTACCACACCTCTGTGGCGCAGATATGCCCATTCACCTGAGGGGACACAGACTCACAAGGAGATTATCTGTCTTGCCTCTGGTGGCCAGACTTCCAGACCTGTAGCTTCCCCCCATGACTCTCATTGCACATTCTGTGCTCTCAAGTTTGTAAGAGAAAAACAGATCCAGTGCGACTCAGACCTTCCTTCACTAATATAGCAAAAAGCCTGAGAAAAGATCCAAAATAGGAATTCTTCTCCACAACCCTGCCACTCCAATCTTCTTGGACTCTCTACAAATTAATCAATCACCACATATGAATGTGATTATCAGTTATCTACTTTTCTGCCACTGTTCCTCACCTAAAGGCTAAGCTTTTCTCCTCAGCAGTAGCTACCACTTCTGATGCTAAGGAGATTAAGGCTGTGATTCCTTCACTTGCTAGGGGCCCAATCTTCTCAAAGTTCCCCCTGCCTGACATATTCCATATCTCCCCTGAGTGTCTCGTGCAGTTCTGCTATAGAGTTGCCAGGTGTCCAATTTTCAACCAGAAGTTCTGGTTGAAAAGGGTAATTAGTGGCTCTAGTCAGCTTTGGCAGGGCTGGCAGGCTCTCTATCCTGCTCTGGGTGGCTCGTGGAAGCAGTGACATGTCTGTGCAGTTGCAAGACACAGAGGTGTCCAGGGAGGCTTTGCATACTGTCCCTGCCCCAAGTGCTGGCTCCGTAGCTCCCATTGGCTGGGAACGGCAGCCAGTGGGAGCTGCAGAGGGTAATGTCTCTTCTGGAAGGCAGCACACACTGTGGAAAGCTACCGGGCCACCCCTAAGCCTAAGACCTGAGGGATGTGTCACTGCTTCCAGGGAGCCCCTGAGGTAAGCACCACCTGGAGCCTGCACCCACTCGAAGTGAGGTAAGTACTTCAGCTGCCTGCCCCAGCTCGGAACCTCCTTCTGCACACAAACACCCTCCTGGATCTCGCACCCAAACCCCCTCCTGAGCCCCCTCTCACATCCAAAACACCCTTTTTGGAGCCTGCACCCTGCACTCTCTCCCACACCCATGACCCAGCCTTCAGCCCCTTCATACACCCTCAGCCCAGAGCCCATCCCCCCTCCTACACTCAACCTCCCTAACTCAGCTTGGAGCCCTCTCCCATACTCTCAACTCCTCAGCTCCACTCCCCCGCTCCTGCATTCCAAATCCCTCACCCAACTGAAGCTCTCACCCCCTCTCAAACCCCACACCACTGCCTCAGCCTGGAGCCCCCTCCTACACTCAAAACTCCTCCTTTATGGCCCCACCCTAGAGCCCATACCCTCAGCCAGTGCCCTCACCCCCTCCCATAATCCAAATCCCTTTGGTGAAAATTGGTGACTGAGAGTGGGGGAGAGGGAGTGACAGAGGGAAAAAGGGATGGAGTGAGTGAGAGGTGGGGCTCTGGAGAAGGGGTGGAGCAGAGGATGGGGGCTCAGAGAAGGGATGCATCAAGTGTGTTCAGTTTTGTGCAAGTAGAAAGTTGGCAAGTCTACTTAAGGACAGTAACAGGAAGGGAAGGCGGGTCAAGGCCTCAAGCAATCAAAGAGTCTGATTTCCAATCAAAGAGTCTCATCTTGTAGCCAAAAGGTGAAAATTAGGCTGGGCAGGTCTTGTTGATTCTATCTGAGCCAAAACTCTGATCCTTACTTGCCATTTTATGTTTAGTGTTATATGCTGTAGGTACAGAAGTACAGTACTAACAGTTTTGGGTGGCAAGAGAGTTGCCACTTCCTCAGGTACACAGCTTATCTTTACACAAATGTGCATCTCTCTCCATTTGGAGCAGAACTTGGCCCATAGTTTTTAGCCAGGTACCAAAGTTTCCTAAAGTGTACCTAATTTCATGCATTAAGTTTTGGCTGTGTGGGTTGAACCTCTCCAATGCAGCACCCTAGGGACCTGACCAGTGCCAAACCAGAGAATTTTCTAAACCACAACAGATCAATATTATCTAGCTACATTATTAACATTTCCACTGATTACTGGGCTCCTAGAAAGCATTTATGAATAAATCAGAACTAAATAACAGCACAGAACACTGAGAGCCAGAACTGGTGGCTGTAAACAAACTTTATGAGACCACGGGAAACTTGGCCACACCTATGGCAGGCAGACATCCAGCCATCTAAAATCATGCTGGACTGCAGATGTTGCCAGACCAGAGAGTGCCAGTCTAGAGAGAGTCAATCTGTAATGGACTCCTGAAGCCCAAGTTTTTCAGAGGTGCTGAGCAGGTGCAGTAATTCACATGGTATAAGGATCTGAAGAACAGAACAGAATATTGGAAGACAATTTTGAGATTTTGAGGCTCATACTATGTGGATTTGTTTTTCATATACTGTAGTAAACTTGCATTCAGAAACTTTGCCACCTACATGGGGATCCTCAAAAGCCTCAGAGAAAAAAACGCTGTTTTGATCATCCCAAATTTGCAGTGTTCCAATTTTAGGCTTAACTTTATACATGAGAGAAAAACAAATCCTCTAGTATTTTAAACTCAGTCAAGAATATTCTTTTATTTAGGAAATACGCACATGCAGTTACTACAAGTGCATAGAATCTCAGACAAAACTCATTGATATTAACTGGAGTCTCTCCATTAACCTTAATACACTTTGGATTAGGCCATATACACCAACTTTTTTGTTAAAATTTACAGCACATTGACTGAGCCTTGCAATACTTCTGTGAGGTAGGTCTTTTAATACCCATCTTGCAAATGGTAAACTCATGCACACTGAGGTCAGTGTTCTGCTCTAAGGCACACTCTAGGCACACTCCCTCATAAATGTATTCCAGATGTAAATGGACACATTTTAGTTATCAAAGCTTTGTTTTTGAAACAGGTATCTTTTCTAATTATAGACTGTGAATATTTTCTCTGTTTTCTCAGTTACAGTTTAAAAGATGACGGATGGGCATTTTAAGACCTGATATTGTTTTATCATAACATCGGAACAATACATTCCCTTTGTTTACACATGTCATGTACGTGTCTGATCCTGCCAACACTTATTTGCATAAGCAGTTTTACTCACCTGTTTAAATATCTTTGGGATCAGATCCACAGATCATATGAAAAGGAAATATAATGGAAGGACTTTTCAGTACAGAAATTGTAATTCAAAGGGAAATTGAACTCATCAAAGTATCTTTAAGATAATATGAATAAAAAATAAATTAAATAAAACAATAAGGCAGTAAAACCTGGTATTTATATATGTTCTGGTCTATGCCATAACATGCTGTTTAATTAGAATAAATGATAATACCTTTAAACATTTAATGATAGGGTTAATCCTGCTCTTTAACTGTTCTGGAAACAACAACTAAAATGACTTTCTAAAACATATTTTCCAAAAGGAAGGGAAGAGGGAATCCTGGACCCTATTCTGGTGCCTGAGAATGTGAGATCATTCAGCAACTGGAAGGATTAGTGCACAGCACATGGATCCAAAACACTTTGCAGAAGCGGCAAGTATTGCATATTGCCTCAACCCTTGCTGAACTTTCCCAGTAAATACAGCCTGCTGACAGCCTGGCATCCCTGCTGGGTGGATCCTGCAACTCCAGGAGGGAATGGCACTTCTTGTTTTTAATTAGCAAAGGTGAAAGGTGAATTAAAACTAGCTGTTTGGCAAGTCGGAGCAAGGGACTGAGTTCTGAAGAGCACCAAGGAGGAGCCCCCCCCCCCTTCACCCCCCTCCCCGAATGAATTGCCGAGCAGGAGGGACTGAAAATACAGCTTCTTCCTGAATTCACTGGCAGAGTTACTGAAGAGAGCTCAAGACACAACACTGCAGGGTAACGTCTTGGAATGTCCTCTCAGTTTATAAACAATTGTGTCAGGGAGAGAATATTTTTACATGACATTTGCACAGCCTGACAAATGACAATGTGGGGCTGTGTGCTGTTCTGAGGAGAACTGAATTTCCCACAGAGATCCTCACAAACTGAACAGAAAAAGAGCAAGCTGCACTGGAAAAGTCAAAAGTGGAACTTGAAGCTTTTCAAAAACAACAACAAAGTGAATAAGCACAAGAATTTGATCTTGGGCAGCATGGCATCTACTAAGGACCTTTTAATCCTGGCACTATATGGCTTGTTACTAGAGTTACGGACCGGATGTCATGAAACAGATACCAGGCAGCCAAGGTTACGTTTGTCACATAAAGGTAGGTCAGTATGTCAGCTAAGTTTTTTGTGACAAATTCAATCTTGCTGTAATTCCACCACTTCAGTGGAATTACTACACCATGGGTGAATTTGGACCCATTGCAGAATGAATTATTCCTATTCAGAAATATATGAATGTTTTTTCCTTTGATTAATAAAAGATGATAATTGTAGGTAGCAAGATTTGTTGTAAAGCATTTCTACTGATTCATGCTGGCTACTGCAATAGACCTTTACACCTGAGACTGCATTAAACAAGCTAGCTAGTCATTCTGTCATTATTCTCCATATTCTGTAAAGATAGTTTTCTTAACAAGGATGAAATGCAATACTATCACCGAATAATTTATTATATGCCATCTTCTACTAGGTAAGTCCTAAGCATTTAAATGTCTGTTTTATACATTTTGCTGTGGGTTCAATTTACATTGTGTATATTGTGGAGGGAGACTGAATGCCCATACAGCTTGATGAATCATCTTCTAAACTAGCGCATGTCATCACACTATAATTAAAATGACAAACTGCCAATGTAAGTCTGCTTCCAGTTTGACTGAATTGCCCAAAGAAAAATGCTGTTTTACTATGTAAAGGTGTGTGTATATAACACTCTTAACTCTTGCTTTTAGTTGCAGTTTACCTGAAGTTTTAACCCCTTCTCCTTAACTCCAAATAAAATCCTATGGGCCAAATTATGCCCTCATTTGCACCTGAGGAATAGAATCACACAGGTTTAAATTTGTTCCTAGGTTTCTTTATTTCACCTTAAGCCTTTTGTGCATAAACACTTGTGCAATTCCATGCAAGTGTAGTTCTCTGAAGCAGCATACACAGATGACATAACTAGAAAATATGCAGCAGATTGTTGTTGCAGAAGAAGTTAAAAGGATAAAGTGTGCATCACATACCCATGGTCTGTCACTTAGAAATGTTTTTATATTACCTCTTGCACAAAGATTAAAAGAGAGTGACTCTCTCCTTTGCTGACCTAATAAGAACAGGGATGTGGAAGAGGAGAAAGAGAGATACTGTACATACTAGATAAAATTACTATAGTTATTAAAACAGATCACCAAGCTTTATCAGTCTGAAATACATTATAATAGCTATTTAAAAACATGTATTAGCATCAGACTATGAGTGCACATTTTACAGTGTCTAAACTAGCATGAGACTAAACAGGATTTTATTGTCTTTTACATTGCAAGCTGAATTACCAGTTATGGGAGAAAGAAAGAAAAAGCTGAATAGGCTAATTGGTTTGAATGGCTTGTTAGAGGGCTAATAGACATGGGTTCTGCTTTTATAGACCCATGGAACACTGTTTAGTGGAAGAGAGTCTTGCTTAAGGAGTTATTTGTAATTGAACCAGTGACTACCATCAATGAATGAAATGAATTGATCCTAGTTTTACACAGGAAACCTTATTTTTTTTTGACATATGATTTTCAAAATATAGTAGCAACTATTGAGAAGTGTTGATTTTATCCTGCTTTATGGATGCAACCTATTCTAGTGTCAATTTCTTGTTAGGTGTTATCAGAAAAACTGTAAGTATGGCTATTATAGATATTACATGATGGTGGATGGGATGGGGGAGAGGAAAAAGGCCACATGAATGAGATAAATAGTTCTACTGTTGTGCTAATACAGGGCTTAGTTGCCATTTTTGGCAAGCTCCCTATGATGGCTCTGTAGCTATTGAATATTTCCACTCTCAGTGAGGCAACTTGTTTTTCCACTGATTAGAATCAATGTGCATTTTTCACTGTTTGCTGCTTTCATTTTCAGGGAGCTAATAATTTGGTTGTAACACCTCCTAATTCCGTAATGCTTTTACATAGATACAAATGCCAGTTTCTTACTCAAGGCCAAATTTTGACCCCACTGAAGCCACTGATTTGGCCCTAATTTATTGACTTTGCTCTCTGATATGAGCACACTTATCACCACCCTATACTGTATCTTGTATTATAAGCTATAGTCTTTGGTGTGTATACGTATTGTGACTGATTTTACAAGTTACATCGTGCTGAGTGCATATTTAAAGTCAAAGGTTAGAAGTGGCATACCTGTTTTCATCCTGGGAACAGCTGTTGTAATTCTCCCAGCCAAAAGAATGTAGCATTCAAGAGCAATACAATGATTAAATACCCTTGCTCTGTTCACTAACCAAATATGAATAGCTGGGGGGTCTCCCATCTTAATTGTTTAGTTGCAGAGGTCTGTTGCTCTGGGTACCAAACAGGGAATAGGGTCATTCTAAAGAATCTATAACTAGTCCTCTTTACAAAGTTAACCTTTGCTTTGGAGTCAGTTGCCATGTTCAGATAGATGACAAAATTCATATGGGTAGTTACAGTATGCGCTAGCCATAAAATCTGAGCAGAGACAAATTTATAACAGACACCGATTAATGGCACTGAATTTGATATTACACTCCCCCCTGTTCTTATAGTATACGGTAGTGACTAATCAGGATTTAGGGGATTATATGATAGATAGTAAAACTGAGTTATATGGCCAAGAGTCAAACATATTTAACTCATCTGTTTAAAATGATTTGTCCTTGGGAAACATCTAAAAAATTCCCACAAGCTAAAAATTAAGGAAGGAGTTTAACTTCTTAATATCTAGTTTAATTTTAAAAATGTCTTATTAGAAATAGCTGTGAGGCAGGAGATCCTTTATCTACAGAGCAGGTAAGGACTTGTCAATGGCAGTGCAAACTTTTCACACCCCTGAGCAATAATATCAAGTTCCTGATGCAGCAGGGTCACCTTAATGGATGAGAATAGCAGAGTCGCCACGCTAAGAAAGGGACAGATTTTGTAAACCTTACTTGTGTACAAGCACCTACTCACATAATTAGCTTCAGTAGCAATTCATGAGCAGCAGTACATTCCTGAGCCTAATGTAAACTGTATTGGTGGTTTTTAGGAAAGTGGATGTCTGTCTGCAAGAAACTGGGGCTACTATTTGTTTACCCAAATCCTGCTCTCGCTCCCACTAAAGTCAATGAGAGTTTCACCACTGACTTAAGTGGGACCGAGTCAGCTAATCAGCCATGGGACAGTTGAACTTGCAGCTTTCTTTACTAATTGTCTGAACCAATTTGAACCAGTGATAACATAACATATGTTCCCTATTTCATTATGATTTCCCCGAGCCATCCATTCACCTTTCAATTATCAGGAGATTTATACCAGGATTTAGAACAATTGTCTTGTTGCCTACGTTTTATTAACACTACAGTTTTGCTTAAAGGTCAGTATCCAATGATGAACAATAAATATTATTACATCAAACTATTGATTCATGCTGATTTGTAGAGTTATAAATGTATTACCGCTGTGTTCACTATTACAGCATTAATTGCATTTCTACATCATTATATTACATGTTGACAGCTATATTTACAATTATATAAAAATCATTAGCTCATTTTATGTACAATACAGACTCTGCCTAATGAAGTGTTTATGGAAGCCAAGTTTCAGCTAATAGTCTTTATAGGCTGATGGTAAAATTCTTTCCCAGTATCCCACAGTTAGCATGCTCAGCACTAGGAAACACATAATTAAGGTGGAATCAACAGACACTGTATGTTAAACAGAAACTATTTACATTATAGGTTGAAGAAGGACTGGTTTGCAGAGGACAGTAAGTCCTGTATTTAAAAGCTAGCACAGTTGTGATAACAGGATCTGGATCTAAAGCTTCCATAAATATGTTTGATACAAGTGTACACATTCTATTTACAATTTAAATTCTACTTATACTGTGCTTTGTGGTAGGGAATTTTTTGTGTTCAGCAAAGAGAAAAAGTACAGAAGTCCACTATTTTTTATTAGTCAAAGTAAACCTTTGCATTAAAAGGAGGGTTTAGTATAATCATGTGTCTGACTTTGACTTTAGTGTATGAATCCATCCCATCACTTATTTTCATTTGCTAACATAAGAAATCACAGTAATTAGAGATGAGCAGTGAAAAAAAGATATTATCTCATTAGTCATTTTCCCTGGAAATGTATGTTTCCTCCTTACATTATTAACAGATTGTCCAGTTGGGTATTAAATGTACTGAGTGATGAATCTTTCATCTTTTCCCTCGAGAAACTGTTTGACAACCCCTGCATCTCTAATGGGACACTTTGCTGATGTCCACATTTTCTCACAGTTTCATCTTGTTGCATCTGTTCATATCACTTAACTCCTCACAGATATTTGTATTTACGTTGTTCCTTTGCCGCTCTTTAGACAAGCCACACAGCTTTACTCTTTTAATCTTTCCTCATTATTACACTCTCAATCCCCTGATCTCTTTCTTGCTTTTCTCTAAGCTCATCCAATATCTGTTTTTTTTACCCTTCTCATAAATCTTATCTGTACAGGTATATGTGCAGATAATGGCATCCTTCTCCACAGCTCATCTTCTTTTTCTAATTTCTATTTTTTTCCTATTTATGTTCCCAATTGTCTGTGCAGTTTAGTGAAGTTGTAGCCAAGCACAAGAAAGTTGGACTAAAAAAAAAAGTTGCCAACTCTCCCAGACTGAACACCATTTTCGCAAATGGCATCTTGTTCATCCAGTCGAAAGAGTTGGCAATCCTAAACTCTTCTGGAAGTATAAACAGTTTTAAATAAAGATAGGAGAGACTGAAAGCAAGAATGTCATCTCTATGTGGATGTGAATTTTAATGTATATGATTAATTGCTGATTTTTAGATCTGTTTAATTATCATTGAGGGCTGTTGCAATTTGTTAACAAATTTTGTTCCTTGTTAGACTGAGGCAACCTTGCGACTGCCACTGTTTTCAATTGTAACTTCCTAGGGGACCTAATCTTTTCATCTTTTTTTCTAATGTGATCAAATTCTTAACTTTAACATTGCACTAAGCTAGCACAATTAAAACTACTCATTTCAAATCTTGTTGGTTATTTTTGTGGATATTTTTTGAATTATCATAGAGTCTAGGAACCCCATTCATGGATCAAGACACTTGTGCTTGCTGCTGCACAAACACAGGCCAAAAAGATAGCTGCTGCCTCAAAGAATAGCATGCCTCTTTTTATTAGAGATTCACTTGAAAACAACAATCCAGATTTCTGAGACTGGAGTTGCAAGCATTTACCAAATTAGTTTGATGAATAGGTTGCTCATAAACTGTTCATGTTGGCTCTTTGCTAGTCACTGTTGACTATTCATGTTGTACGAATGCGGACACCTGAATCACGTCATACTGGTTCTGGTTCCTGAATGGATGGATGCAACTCTTTAGTTGTAGAATAATGAATACAGCATGATGAACAACACATTCCTGGTAGGGAATTGTTAGATACATAAGCATTTAAGTATGATTCTAAGTATTCCAATTGCTTTATGAATGCACAGCAGTCAGCTCAATATTTCAAATAAATGATTGTATGGCCACATGAATCCTAACCAACTGAGTTTGATTCATAAAAATATTTGCAATATTTCCTATTCAAACAGCTGTCATGCTAACAGACTTTTTTCTTACAATCTGCTATGGATGCCTATTCTCTCCTTAATTTCACAGTAAATGGAAATTACTTGGAGCACTCAAGGAGAGAATTACCTATTCAGACTATGGAATACACAGGAGCTATATCTGGATGAGGATCTGTTTCTTTAGGAGTGCATCTATGCATCATCCAGAGACACAAATACAATGTGAATTGGTATACATTAGGTTGTTTTTTTTTTTTAAATGGATTCTTCACCACACATACAATATGTAGGGCACTGCAATTCCAAGTGTTTGGGAAATTAAGCTGTATATTATGGCTATGAAATGTGGCTTTGACTAAGGACTAATAACCAAAATTATTGGTGTTTAGAAAAATTAACCTGAAAAGCAGTCTGCTCTCTTTCTCTTTACCCGAATTCTTGAGGCTAGATAGAACTCAATGTCAGCACAGATTTTACAGATGGAAATGGGGAGGGAGAGGACAGAAAGAGATATTAGTACTTTTGTCTTGGTTTCATTTCTTTTTTCCCTTCTCTCTCTTTTTTTCTTGTCTCCCCACTGATCAGACAACTGATTCCTTACACTTGAAACTATGGCAAGCTTTAGGCTTTTCCAACTGAGCCTAAAGGGCCTTGCTCACCAGCTCTGGAATTTCTGGCAAAGAACTCACCAGTTCCTCTCATAATTGCATCTTATTAGCAAAGGCTTTTGTGTGTTTTGTTGCAGTAAAATTCTAAAGGGACACACTGTCTGTATTGGCATTTGTCTTGAAGCAGACAGCTTGCAGTGTAACCAATTGGCTTGTTGATTTTTGTTTCAGGGAACTGGGTGTCATCTGAAGTTTTTAATCAGTTATCTAGCTGCTTTCAAAGAGCCATCACCATCTGTTGTAAACTTTTTTAAACACATTGCATGAATTATTATTCCAATGGAAATGAAAGCTGTATTACAGTTAAATATGTGCAGGATTAATATTATTTATATGATTTACAGTATGCTGTGCAGGGCCACGTATCAGTTTCAAGCCTCGTGAGAAACTTTTTGGTCAATAAATATTGTAAAACTGTGCAATGGGAATACTAAATATTATTAAAGCTGGTATACTGGCTTTCTTCATGTAGCGAGTCAAAGAAGATGAAACCACAAAGTGCTTCCATCATTAATTAGGAAATATTAATTAAAAAAAAAAACCACACAGATCCTATAAGGAAAAAAAGATGCAAATCTTTATTTTACAGCTGAAACCCTTCTAACCTGAATACATTACTCTTAATGTTGTGTTTATTAGAAAATCTGTTCTGCACTTGAAATAACCAGTTAAGGATCCAAGATGGCATCATGAAAGAAAATGTTGAGGAAGAAAGCTGGTAAAAAAAATTATGCTGCCATGGAAAAACACTAACTACATTATGAGCTTGATTTCAGTTCAAAGCTTCTGTAAAAAGAAGTAAACAGCTTTGGAGAAAAATAATCTGGTTTGTTTTAAAGAAATGGAAATTTAAGTTACCAGAATAAATATTTGAGTTTGGGGAATTGAGTAGATTTTCTATATACGTCAACTTATTACAATATTTCCTTTTTTTGAAAATGAATAATACACTCAATGTAGAGTTTCAGTAACAGAAATGTTAGCAGCCCATCCTGTCCATACCTTTGGCAATTAATACTGCATAATGCCTTTCTCTTTCCTCCCTGTTCCCCAGCCTCGCATTGCAATCTGCCTTGGTGTTACCTCCTCCACCATGAGAATTTGTAAGTTACGAGCAGTTCACCTTGTTAACCAAGTCAGTTGTGGGATTACATAATTGATCTTTTCTCCCTCAGGATCTTCTGAAGTTAAAATAAAACTCTAAAGTAAATTATATTTCACAATAATGGATCTCTGTAGTACTCACAGTGAATTTTGCCATTACAGAAAGTAGTGGCACAGAACTATACCACCAGATGTTTGTTTTCCAGGAAAATTGTTAATGATTTTTGTTACCATCATCAAATATCATCTGAACAAATGTACTTGACATGAAACTGATCATTTCTTGTAAAGGTCTTAGTTAAGAAAGGAGAAAAGCAGTTCTCTCTTTGTGCTCTTCAGGAATCCTCCTGCCATAAGATCCTTTGCCACTAAATTCTTAACAGGTTATTTAAATTACACCATATCAGTAGGGCATGTGGGTATAATGCTTTACCTCACTACACAGAGTGAGCAAATCACCTCAACATGCTTCATCCATCCTGATGTTTCTTTTACTGTATGTACAATCTTCCTTAGATTTGTGGGGACTTTTTTTAAATAATGGGTTATTTACAGATCCTCACAAATATGTGGAAGGTCTGTTTACAATTCCTGTACAGGTATATGCAGGTGGTCTGTAACCTCAGATGTGACAACATTGAATTCCTTGCAAACCTCTCCTAGTGCTAGCATAATGCACTCACTATGAATAGGAGCCAGTAGCTGTAAAGTTTGGATGGTTCGTACAGCTAAAAGAGAAATCTAAATAGACTGAAAACTTTAATTCATCCTTAAATTACTTTTTATTAGTTTCAGGTGAAAATAGATAGGTACTTGTTGGAGATATAGTTAATCCACCTCACTGCCTATCTGAACAGATACAACACAGAACATGTTTTGCTACCTATTAAGTCAATTAGGACTCTGATCCAAAGCCAATTTAAAATCAATAGGTGTCTTTGTGTAAACTTTAATGGATTTTGGATTAGGCCTGTAGTACTGTGGAGCTGTTTTTCAAACTGAAATGTCAGTCACTGTGTAGGAAAGTCACTAGCTTGTTTCCCATATGTTTTAGAATTACCATGCAAAACTGTCAGTGGGAAACAAAATCTTACACCGTACTCTATTATCAAAAAACCTTGTATTCGGATACTAAAGTTGTTTGCAAGTTACCTCCCAAGAACTGCATAATTAACACATGTGACTACCATTGGTGATGGATAGATTGCATGGCTCTCCAGTATCAAGGAAAATATTCAAGACAGCTATCACAGGCTACACAGGTATTTGGGAAACCACTTTCAAAGCTTCTAGAGGATGAGATATGAGATAAAGCCTGAATCAGCCTATTAACCATTCAACATGGACAGAACACTGGATTATCCTAAATGCCAAAAAGCCTATTTTTCATAGGCACATTATGCTAGTACTGTTTTAAACTCACATGGTAAGTATATTTTGTTAATATTCACACCAAAAACCTAATTATGAGTTTCATGCTTTCAACCAGGGGACTTGAAATGGCATCATATGACTTATGTGACCAATTGTAAATCAGCATAATTGGAATTATTAGACTAAGTATTGAATAGCAAAACATGGAGTAAAAGCAAGTTCAGAAAATTGAAATATTCAAGAAAATCATGATCTGTCAGCAGATAATGGGGCATACATAGTGAAATAAAGTACTCTATGAGACTTCTTCACTCCGCTATCATAATGTGTTGATTATATGCTAGTATCCTAAGAAGGGCAATATGTGGCTCTTTTTGGACTCTGATCTGGTTGCAGATGTTAAGAAAAAATATATAAAGTATATTCTTATGAAATTATATTTCTGACATTTCAATTTAATCAGCACTGAAATGTTTCAGTTTTCAGGCAGTATTCTCCCTCAGTGAAGCATCTGAGTCCTATCTTTTGCCTCTGTTTCTTTATCCAGAAACAGACTATTTACTAGCAGATTTAGGAGGGGCATAATTAGAACTCTTTGGTATGCTAATGATTTTTTTGGCAAGCTGCTAACATAACAGTTCTCCGAGCCAAATAATTAGTATGTAGAAGAAAGTCATATAAGTGTAGGAAGACTGGGAAGACTTAAGATTCTATATGAATCAACTCTATATTTACCTATTTTGTCTTTATTTTTATCTAAAGAACTATTGACTTCAAACACTGAAGGGATTTAAGCTTCCTTAGGAAGTTGAATAATAGGCTTCTTACAGGTGCTAAATTTGTTTTATATGGGAGGTGATTGAGGAGATATAGCTGGTAGCCTGTAACATACAACAGATTTTTTAAATAGGCATAATAAAAAAAAGTGAGAGCAACTGTAAACATATTTGACTTCTTGATGTGCAATAAATGCCACAGAAAGATTGACCATTTCGTACTCTGATCTTGTAAAGCATGTGTTTGCAGGGTCAGAGAGTAAGGCACAGGCGTGATGATCCCTGAATGACCCATCCATTTCTTAATATTCTTAAAATCCAAACACTAGCATAAGAGAAGTTGTTAAATAGAATTTTTATTTTGGCAAAACCCCATTAATGGTCCTCACAAAACACCAGGGGTTTTTATGAAGGATTCCATATGGTACTATAAAGGCACTTTTTGTGATGCACTCTTTGGTTAAACTTAACTACAAAAAGGCCATAAGAGCAACATTTCTCCATGCCTCCCCATGTGTCTATATCATGTGAAAGGCAGACATAACAGAAAATGCTTCTTAGATTTTAGAGTGTTTAAAGTCTGTGGATAGCAGCTGATAGACTTGTGATTTATTATTTTACCATGGAGTTTTTTAAACATATCCTTTACTTTTCTAGCACTGGGAAAGGCTCTGTGAACTACATTGGAATATCTGTTTTCAATGTTGCCAAAATGCAGCAAATAATAACAAAAGAAGCACTGGGGTTATTGCTCACTGCTGGAGAGTACATAGTGGGGTAAAACATGTCAGCTCTAAGATCATGCCTTTCTGTTCTTAGGAGTGTAGGATATGCTTGGTTAATAAACATATTTACCTGAAATCACATCTGATGCCTAATGAGGATTTGAAAGTAATAACTGATAGTCTTGCAAGACTGCTCATACAGTATAACAAGAATTTTATAATGATGTAAAAATACTGTGTAAATTAGATCAGTTAAGGGATAATGGGCCAATTGGCACACATTGGTGTCCCACAATGATGACTGGGTATGTTGCAGGATCCAACAGGAATACCGAAAGTTTATCTGAAGACATTATGTCTCAGCATATTTTGTGTCCAGGGTGGCGTAAATGCAACTATAAAGTAACGTGGAGAAATTAGATATCAAGCTTATAATGAAAGTTTGGAGTTTGTTTTCCAAGTAAGTCATAAATTATACTGATGACCATAGTCCCCCTATGGCTTGGTCGAGGTGTTTTGCTGGGGCATGTGACTGTTTAGTTTACAAAATGATGGCAAGTTCCTACAGACTCACAACCACAGCAGTGGTTAAACTGCTTTTGCATAGCCACACTACACTCCCTATGTCAGTGGTGTGCAGCCTCACCAGGGGTATTAGCACTAATTTAATGGACAGAGTGGGGCATTGTATGATGGCTTCTAAAAGGCAGCAAACGTTGATGTAAGCAATTCAGTGGCTATGCTGATACTGTGTCAGCCTAACTCTATCAACTTAAGTGCTATGCCTGTCATGGAGGTAGAGTTATTAAGTTGGTGTATTGGATAGTTTCATTGGTGGGAGCTGCTTTTAGTGTGTAGCCACTTACAGAATTAGGTTGAGGTAAGTTGCCTTATGTTGCCCTAACTTGCTAATGTAGACCAGGGCTTCGATTCTCATATGCACTTTGTCCCAGAAGTTTTGTTTTTATTAGAATGTGGCTCTTCAGTCTGTAAGGTCTGGTGTCACCAGACATTGTGATTTGGATGAGAGAGATTAGTTGTTACCATGTTCAGAGGAGGTTCCGTAGTTGTGATTGTAAGTGCATTACAACAACATGGGATAACAACCTGTTTCTTTTGGCGTCTTGGAATTTTGTAATTGCTTCACTGGAGATGTAATCAGGCTTGTACCTCTCTGTTTTACTCATTTTCTCTGTCTGCATTGAAAAAGATACTGAATTTAGTAAGGAGAGTATGGAAGTTGGTGAGCACTGAGTTTTGTCTCAGCATTGTTGATTGAATGCCTCTTCTACAAAACTGTTTAAGTCCTAATCTGAACAACTCTCTGCTTTGCTTTTAAAGAGCAACCCCTTATAGTGATGTGTATGTATGGTGGAGTGGAGGGTGAACACCAGAGAACTGAACTAACAGTCCCTGAAGTTGGGATACCACTGTAACACTGCTGAGTTCTAAACAAATTACTTACATCAAGGTATTCTTTGCAAGGGGTGAAATCCTGGCCTTGTTGAAATCAGTGGGAGAGTCGCCACTGATTTCAATAGGGGCAGGATTTCACTGACAAAGTTTTCCCATATGCAGACACAACTGGATATTTGGGAAATCTAAGTTTGATTCCTGGCTAAGCAGTAAACTTCCAGTATGACTGGGATTTTCACAGGGGCAGCTTACTTAGTTTTGATACTAAGTGATTAATTATGTACTTAAATGGTAAGGAAGATATATGTGTATTTAACTAGTATAATTTATGAATATACAGCAGTATAAACATTATCAAACATGTGCAGCCCCAAGATGTCAGTATCTTCCTCCTGCTTATCATGCTTACTGAAGGACTCACTGAATATGGGACTTGTAGTATCATTGATCTTCATTTTACAGCCACTAAAATCCATGAAAATGTTACAAGGACTCTTTGAATCTTAGGCTTACATTCAGATACAAAATCCTCCATTGATCTCAGTGGGATTAAGAGTGAGAGAGGCCTCCTTTTGGGCCAATATGACTTCATGCTTATCCAGTCTCTAACACTCTTCCCAGCTCCACCCACAGGAATGTCCATTTGGGTGCTAATCAGGCCTATGGCTTTAGGTAAAGCAAGGCCCATTTAGTAGGGTACAGTTGGATGCACGGCCTGCCTAGCCACTGCTGGAATTTGATCAAATATTCTCAGTACCTCTATGCTATGGTGTACCTTCTTCAATGCCCTGGTGGATTGATCCCATCCTGCTTGTACAGGTGAGGCAGTGGAACAGGGACCTGGGAGTTGGGGTGGTCCAGTGGTTAGGATGCTAGCCTGGGACTTGTGAGACCTCATTCATTTCTTTATTGTGCTAAAGGCTTCCTGTGTATGACAGTGGGCAAGTTACTCAGGCCAGGTTTACACTCAAAAGTGAACCCATCTCCATTGCTCAGTCATGTGAAAAATCCATACTCCCTGATCAAGGCTGTTAAGATGGCCAGACTTCCAGTACCTGCAGCACCAGGGTGATGGAAGAATTGTTCTGTGGACCTATTTAGTGTCTCTCAGGAAGCTGGATTAACTACACTGATGGACAAAACCCTCCCGTCACTGTAGTAAGTGTCTGCACTGAAGTGGCATGGCAGCGTAGCTGCGGCTGTAATGTTTCAAGTGTAGACTAGCTCTCAGAGCTTTCCTACTTCCCAGGAGGCATTCTGAGGTTACGTACATTTAAAAATTGTGAGGTGTTCAGATAGTACAATAGTGGAGGCTATTGACATATCTTAGAAAGTTTGTCAGGAATTTCTTTGGGGTTCCAATCTCAGCTCTGCTACAAACTAGCTATTAAAATTCACTCAAAATTATTTCCCTGGGCCAAGTCTACACTAAAAAGTTAGGTTGACCCATACCCCTGACTGAGCGATGTAGTTAAACCGATCTCTCCAAAGTAGACTTGCGCTAGGTCAATGGGAGAATTATTCTGTTGACCCTAGCTACAGCCTTTTGGCAAAGTGGCTTCCTCCCTCAGCCCCATTTTAAGTGTAGAAACGTAAATTGCTTAGTTTATTCATTTGTAAAATAGGTCTGATGTCTCATAGGGATCTCCTGAAGCTTAAACATGTCAATTGGTTTGACATCCTTGGCTGAAAAATGCTATGTTAAGGGTAAAGTGTTGTTATTAATACCTCTAGACTCTTCTCTGGGATGTTAGCAGTTGCAGAAAGCCATGGGAGAATCCTGTAACACTTTCACATCTTTCAGCCAAGGATGTCAAAGCAATTTACAAATTTAAACAGAAGGTACTGCCTAAAGTCACCCTGAATAAATGACCTTGGATATTTCAGGTCCATTTATTAAATATGCTATACCACATTGTAAAGTTGTATAGTTGAATGAAGGTTAAAATGAACAAATTCATTTCAATTTCAGCACAGAATTGGTAGCAATACCACATTTTGTGACCTAATTACTTATGGGATTGAACATAAGAATGGCCATACTGCGACAAACCAAAGTTCCATCTAGCCCACAATCCTGTCTTACAACAATGGACAATGCCAGATGCCCCAGAGGAAGTAAATAGAATAGGGAATCTTCAAGCAATCCCTCTCCTATCACCCATTCCCAGCCTCTGACAGAGGCTAGGGACACAATTCCTACCCATCCTGGCTAATAGACATTGATGCACCTAACCTCCATGAATTTATCTAGCTCTTTCTTGAACCCTGTTAAAGTTCTGGTCTGCACAACATCCTCTAGCAAGGAGTTCCACAGGTTTACTGTGTGATGTGTGAAGAAAAACTTCCTTTTGTTTTTTTAAAACCTGCTACCTATTAATGTCATTTGGTGACCCCTAGTTCTTATGGGAACAAGTAAATAACTTTTCCTTATTCACTTTTTCCATGCCAGTCATAATTTATAGACCTCTATCATATCCCCCTTAGTCTCCTCTTTTGTAAGTTGAAAAGTCCCAGTCTTTTTAATCTCTCTTCATATGGGACCCGTTCCAAACTCCTAATCATTTTTGTTCCCCTTTTCTGAAACTTTTCCTGTGCCAATATTTTTTTTTTTTTGAGATAAGGTGACCACATCTGTATGCATTATTCAAGATGTGGGCATTCCATGGGTTTATATAGAGGCAATAAGATGTTCTCTATCCCTTTTTTAATGATTTCTAACATTGTTTGCTTTTTGACTGCCACTGCACATTGAGTGAATGTTTTCAGAGAACTATCCACAATGACTCCAAAATATCTCTCTTGTGTCGTTATAGCTAAATTTGTCCCCATCATATTGTATGTATAGTTGGGATTATTTTTTCAATGTGCACTACTTTACATTTATTAACATTAAATTTCATTTGCCATTTTTTTGCCTAGTCACTTAGTTTGGTGAGGTCTTTTTGAAGCTCTTCACAGTCTGATTTATCTTATCTATTTGGAGCAGTTTAATATCATCTGCAAATTTTGCCACCTCACTATTTACCCGTTTCTCCAGATCATTTATAAATAGGTTGAATAGAATTGGTCCCAGTACAGACCCTTGGGGGACACAACTAGTTACCTCTCTCCACTCTGAAAACTGACCATTTATTCCTACCCTTTGTTTCCTGTCTTTTAACCAGTTATCAATCCATGAGAGGACCTTCTGTATCCCATGACAACTTACTATATTTAAGAGCCTTTGGGTGAGGGACCTTGTCAAAGGCTTTCTGGAAATCTAAGTACACTATATCTACTGGATCCCCCTTCTCCACATATTTGTTGACCCCCTCAAAGAACTCTAGATTAGTAAGGCATGATTTCCCTTTACAAAAAACATGTTGACTATTCCCCAGCAAACTATGTTAATCTATGTGTCTGATAATTTTATTCTTTACTATAACTTCAATTAATTTGCCTGGTACTGATGTTAGATTTACAGGTCTGTAACTGCCAGGATCATCTCTAAAGCCTTTTTAAATATTGGCGTTACATTAGCTATCTTCCAGTCATTAGGTAGAGAAGCTGATTTAAATGATAGGCTATAAACCACAGTTAATAGTTCTGCAATTTCACATTTGAGTTCTTTCAGGACTCTTGGTTGAATGCCCTCTGGTCCCAGGGACTAAACTTGTGAAGTTTATCAATTTGTTTCATAACCTTCTCTAATGACACCTCAATCTGGGACAATTCCTCAGATTTGTCACATAAAAAGAATGTCTCGGGTTTGGGAATCTCCCTAACATCCTCAGCCATAAAGACTGAAGCAAAGAATTCATTTAGTTTCTCCGCAATGACCTTATCATCTTTGAGTGCTCCTTTGGCATCTCAATCATCCAGGCTTCATGACAATCAACCAGTTTGTACTTAAAAACATTTTGCTATTACTGTTTTGTTTTTTGTTTTTTTTTGGCTCGCTGCTCTTCAAACTCCTTTTTGGCTTTTCTCATTGTATTTTTACACTTAATTTGACAGAGTTTGTGTTACTTTCTATTATCCTCACTAGGATTTAACTTCAACTTTTTTAATGATGCCTTTTTATCTCTCACTGTTTCTTTTACTTGGTTGTTAAGCCATGGTGGAACTTTTTTGGTTTTTCTACTTTATTTTTTAATTTGGGGTATACATGTAAGTTGGACCTCTATTATGGTGTCTTTGAAAAGTTTCCATGAAGCTTGAAGAGATTTTTCTTTTGTCACTGTACTTTTTAATTTCTGTGTAACTAACTATCTCATTTTTGTGTCGTTCCCCTTTCTGAAATTTAATGCCACAGTGTTGGGCTGCTGAGGTGTTTTTTCCCACCACAGGGATGTTAAATTTTATTACATTATGGTCACTATTTCCAAGCGGTCCAGTTATATTTACCTCTTGAACCAGATCCTGCGCTCCACTTAGGACTAAATCAAGAATTGCCTCTCCCCTTGTGGGTTCCAGAACCAGCTGCTCCAAGAAGCAGTCATTTAAGGTATCAAGAAATTTTATCTCAGCACATCCTGTCCTGAGGTGATGTGTACCCAGTCAATATGGGGATAGCTAAAATCCCCCACTATTATTGAGTTCTTTATTTTGATAGCCTCTGTAATATCCCTTAGCATTTCATAGTCACTATCAGTATCCTGGTCAGGTGGTCAATAATATATCCCTGCTGTTATAGTCTTCTTATTGGAGCTTAGCATTACTACCCATAGAGATTCTATGGAACATTTTGGTTCATTTAAGTCTTTTACTTCATTTGATTATACATTTTCTTTTACATATAGTACCACTCCCACACGAGCATGACCTGTTCTGTCCTTCCGATATATTTTGTACTCTGGTATGACTGTGTCCCATTGATTATCCTCATTCCCCTAAGTTTCAGTGATGCCTATTATATCATCCTCCTTTAATACGAGACACTCTAGTTCACCCAACTTATTATTTAGCCTTCTAGTATTCATGTATAAACACTTTAAAAATTTGTTACTATTTCTCTGTCTGCCATTTCCTGATGTCTTAGACTCTTTCATTTGATTGTTTCTCATCTGATCTTACCCATATTTTATCATCTTCCATCCTCTCCTCTTTACTAGAACATAGCAAATCTTTATTAATAAACCCTCCTCTAAGGGATGTCTCTGTCCAATCCATGTGCTCCTCCGTACCCATCAGCTTTCCCCCAGCCCTTAGTTTAAAATCTGCTCTACAATCTTTTTAATGTTAAGTGCCAGTAATCTGGTTCCATTTTGGTTTAGGTGGAGCCCATCTTTACTATATAGACTCCTACTTTCCCAAAAGTTTCCCCAATTCCTAATAAATCTAAACCCCTCTTCTCTATACCATTGTCTCATGCATGCATTGAGACTCTGAAGTTCTGCCTACCTACCCGGCCCTGCATGTGGAACTGGAATCATTTCAGAGAATGCTACCATAGAGGTCCTGGATTTCAATCTCATTCCTAGCAGCCTAAATTTGGCCCCCAGAAGCTCTCTCCTACTCTTCCCTATGTCATTGCTACCTACGTGTACCACGACTACCAGCTCCTCCACAGCATTACACATAAGTCTATCTAGATGTCTCGAGATATCCGCAACCTTCGCACCAGGCAGGCAAGTCACCATACAGTTCTCCTGGTCATCACAAACCCAGTGTGACACTATTGCAATCCAACCATTATAAAGCAATATATTTTAGTTAGAATAAAACATTAAAAACACAATTACATGAAGGTCAAAATTACAGAGAGCAGAGTCATGAACTGACCTGACACGTCAACCAAACACCTAATTTGGAATCAGAAGTATGCAGTCAGGCAGCAACAGAGATAGGGTTGTTTTATTTTAAAGCATATGCAACAGTATGTTGTTAAATTTAAACTATAAGAAAGGGAAAGTTTTAAAAAAAGATTTGAGAAGGTAATGAAACTGTTTCTGTGCTTGTTCATTTAAATAAAGCTGGTAGAAAGCAACATTTTTTTTTGGCACAGCAAAGTTTCAAAGCTGCATTAATTAATGTTCAATTGTGAACTTTTGAAAGAACATCCGTAATGTTTTGTTGAGTTACAAACATTTCAGAGCTATGAACAACCACCATTCCTGAGGCTTTCATAACTCTGAGATTTTACTGTAAAATTGTTCATTATTAGAATAGCTGTTAAATCATTTTCTTCCTACTCTTTATGGCTAAAAAAAGTCTTCCATGGGTCACTAAAATCCAGCTGGTGAAGCAAGTCACACTCAATTGACATTGATGTCAAATTTTTCAGCCTTCAAATGTTTGAGTAGGATCAATTTCGTAAATAAGCATTTGCCACCAGCATTATTTACTGGCAATGTCCAAAAAAATCATAATGCATACTTCACCATCAGTTGTCATAAAAGTTGAAACAAGTTAAGTGGAAATTTCTTGTTCTCCTCTCTTTTGGGCAGTCTAAATTAGGCCAGTTCATCTGCAGAATCCTCCTGTAAATTCACATGGAATTTCTTTTGTAGTTTAGCAGCAGAGGCAAATATATTGCATGCAGACAGTCTATTAAAATTAGTAAAAAACCCTCAAACTGGTCACAAACTTCATATATGTTTCATTGCTCCGGGCAAGTCTCGTCACTGTAGTGAGTATGCTGAAGGCATACTAGATTGACAGGAGCACTCTCCCATTGATATAGTTACTCCATCACCATGAGAGGATGAAGCTATGATGTTAGGAAAGCATCACCTGCTGATATTGCATGGTGCCAGCATTTATGTCGATGTAATTTTCGTTGCTCAGGGGATGACTTTTTTTATACCCTTGAGTGAGGTAAGTTACATTGGCTTAAAAGGCAGTGAAGACCAGCCCTATGTTGCAGCTCTGTGGTAAATGTTTCATTCATAATGTTGAAAACCTCATTTCAAAATTTATCTTGCCCTGCCAACCTGTAAGGTCAGCTCCTCAGATTCACTGTACTACTTTTTCTTTCTGCTTTAGGCATTTTTACTCTTACATTATTAAGAAACTCATATTTTTTATTATTTTAGCTGCTGTTTCACAGCTGTCAAATTGTTCCTGTAGGTCTACCACAAATTTCTTCAGCAAGCCCACCAGTTTTACAAGCAGTAATGAGTCTAGCTCAGCAGCCAGAAGAACATTACCTGTTGACTGAAATACCAGTACAAATGTGTTCCAAGAGTTGTGAAGAAAAGCAGCTTTGGGCTTGTTCATTTCACTTTTGCCGAGATTGAGCATCACTGTGCGTGCTCGGTTTGTTTTAAAACATCAGCTAGCCTTTTCAGCAAATCCTGGTTATTACCATAATTAAGACAAAGTGCTTTTGTAGCCTGGCTTTTGGAAGACCATTTAGGACCTGTCAATCCTTCAGTGTTTTAGCTCATTATTGTCACTTGGATTTAAACCTGCTGTAACTACATGCCAGGAATGGGCTGTTTCATAGATTCCAAAGCCAGATGTGACCATAGTGTTCATCTGGTCTGACCTCCTGTATAACAGAGGCCTTAGAACTTCCCCCAGAATTTTTTGTAGGGCATATCTTAAAAAAAAATACAATCTTGACTTCAAAATTGTTGGTCATGGCAAATCAACCATGACTCTTGGTAAGATGTTCCAATGGAGCAGAAATTAAAAAGAGATTGACGACCCCCCCCCCCCACCCCCCCCAAAAAAGTATTTGCTTCCCAGCAGAAGTTTATCCTACAAGTGCCAACTAAACTGAGAGCATGAGCTGTACACGGAATCCACTACTACCAGATGAATCTCCTGAATTCATACTTGGAAACCTTTACCTGTTACAGGTATTATCCTAACATTGACCTCTACTGTTAGATATGTCAATGTTCATCACCTGTAAAACTGTACAAATGGAAGGGAAAAGCAGTTCACCAGTGACTCATAGGCAGAAATTTCAGAAATTGCTCTGGAATCTGCCTGCTTTGTGCAGTGGTGCTGACAGACTTGCTGGGCCCATTAGCAAGGCAGGGAATCATCTGGATCCAAAACCTGGAAGCGGGGAGAACCTTGGATGGAAGGGGCAAGGCTAGAGCTAGCCTCTCACAGGCAGCCGTCATCGCCACCTCGAAGGTGCTGTGCTTTCCCTGGGCAGCCCTCAGTGCCACCAGAGCACACTGCACAGGGCTCCAACAGTAATTTAAAGCAGTAGCAGTGACCAGGAATCCCCAGGCCCCAGGGCAGTTACCCCCTTTGCCTCCCCTGTCAGCGGGCCTGGCCTCGTGATACGTAGTGCACAGTGAATGTAAGCTGATCAACATAGAATGTGTGTAGAGTGGAATCTAATACTGAAAATGTACTTCCCTATATGCAACTGACTGATTGTTTCAAAAGTACTTTTTAACCCCATTACATATATGCTGTTGTTGCCCAGAATGCTGAGAACAAGTGCATGCTGCCTTGCCTGAATCCTGCTTTCCTATTTGTCCCTACTACTGTCTGTCCCTACTACATTTGTCCCTACTACTGCTACCCACTAGTCATCATCTCCCCCCCTCCCATTGCTCCTGGTTTTTGAAAGGATACAAGCTTGGCTGAAGTAATATCTTGAACCATATTGTTAAATTTTACTTACTTTCCATATATTTTTATGTTTGGTCCTCTTCTGATTCTGTTCTGCTATTCTTAAGCAGCTTCCATGCTGAGGCTAAGGATTGTAATTTTCTCACTTTTGGCTGTAGGGTCTTTATAACTTGCTTTTTGTTTGGTTTTTAGAGACCTCTTTCTAATGTTTCACATCACAGTACTATATTTTTGGTAAGATTCCTCCCCTAAGAATGTAAAACTTAATTGTATTGTGGCCATGATTAGTTAATGGCACAACTATAGCCACTTCTTCAGTCAACTCCACTGTGTAACTTATGACGAGGTCAAGAGTAATATTTCCTCTTGTATATTCCAGAAGAAATAATTTGAGGTGTCAAGAAATTGCTTCCCTCAACACTGGCCCCATTATGACATACAATCAGTTTATATATGGGGTTTTAAAGTTATGTATTATGTGGGGAGGAGGCGGTTAGATGTGGTGCCTCTTTGAACTCTCACCTTTGTGCACTCACTATCCTTTTCCTGAAGCTGTGATACAAAGCATAAGTATATTGCCTGGGATTAATATCCATATATTTCTGAATGCATGCTACATGTAATTATAAAATGTTATTATGACATAATGACTACTTCCTGCACTACCCTGGATATTTCTTTCTGCAGTAAGTTTAAGTATCTTAGGAGTTCACTGTATTTAAAAATGCAAATGTTTATGTAATTATTGTGGAATTGTGTGTAACTTCTTTAAGAGGGAAGAGAAGACTAACACACAGCCAAAGAAGTGTATTGAGCTTCAAAAGGACTCTCTTAAAACAATAGACCAACGAGTTTGAACTTCTGAAGTTGTGCTTTGAGGAGAAACCCATTGCTTGGCTGTTTACCTATTCACAGTTTCTACAGATCAGACACATAGCAGGATAAAAGAGGGACTCTCAAGGTATGTCTAATACTGCAGAGGTTTTCCGGGAAAAGGGCCATTTTTCTGGAAAAACTACACTTATGTCCACACTGCAATTGTGTTCTTTTGACAGAAATTTGAAAAAATGCAGGGGCTTTTCCAACAGTGGTAAACTTCTTTCTATGAGGAAGAAGCCTTTTCCCGAAAGACCTCTTTCGGAAAAAGGCGTGTGTGGATGGGGAAGAGGGGTTTTTTTTGAAAGAAGAGGCCTCCAGGAAAAAGCACAGGTGCCCTGTTGGCCACTCCATCCACAGCAATCAGAACTTAAATGCGAGATAGTGTTTAATGAATGGAGACACTATCTTTCGAAATAGCACATTGCTTTTTCGTTGTGCTTTTGCTGTGTAGATGCTTTCTTTCGAAAGAAGTTTTTCTGGAAGATCTCTTCCGGAAAAGCTTCTTCCGAAAGAAGCCTGCAGTCTAGACATAGCTTCAGATTCATGGGCATGTTTGTTCTGAGGTAACATCTGCTATGACCTTGTAACCACAGAAAAGCTCATTTGTGGGGTTTGAAGGGCTGATCCCCTGCCAGAGCCCAGGTTAATGTCAGGTGATGATCTCTAATAAAATTACTGACATATGTGTAGGTTCTTGTATTGTCTTATGTTTTCTGTGTAATGTTTTTATCTTAAAAATAAATAAGCTTGCTTAGAAAGAGCTGAGTGACAACTTCACTGACAGTAGGTATGTTGTTTATAGCCACTGAGGAGAAGGTAAAGCAGGCCTGATGTCTGACTTGCTGGGTAATTCTCAATGTGGTCTGGTAACTGTATAGCCTGGGAAAAAACTCAGTCAGAAGAAATAGAGATGGAATTCTCCTCATAAGACAGATGAAGACTGGGGAGCCAGAAGCCTGAGAGTTGGTGCCTTTGTTTGACCACAAGGCAAGAACACAAGTGTAGTTGTCCTAAATTGTGACAGTTATATTACTACATACTACTAGATGCATGTTTAATTTAAACTTCACTGGAAGCCATTTAACTGAACAAGAAAAACTTAGCAGCTGAGAGTTTGAGGTACAAGATGATTATATCTCTACCTTTGAAAATCTAAATTAATCCCTGACTTGTTAAAATATCTTTGATTTTAAGTAGAGGGAATTATATTTTTAAGTACATATTGTTACCTTTGGGGGAAAATGGTGTGTTGATTTTTAACATGCCAAATTGTTGCACCTATCTCATGCTTCTATTTTGGGGGGTCTGGTTGAAGACAAGCTTCCATCTCTCTCCCTCTTCCTTTTCAAACAAAGAGCTACTTAAGAAAGACCTCTTATTTCTAATGGTCTCAATTGGATCTCTTCTCTGTTCTGTCCAAATTTGATCTAGACAATATCCAAGTTTAGGCTACATGATGTAATGCTTCCATATAAACCAGTGATGGGCAAGTTAGACTAGTGCGTGGCCCTCTTTAATCCTAGAGGGCCTCAAGATTGTTGTAAGCAAGACAGTCTCCTGCGATAGGGTGCACCTAGAATTTGTGAGGTGTGTTGACTGAACCATTGCAGTGCTTTGATTGGATGCAGAGGGAGCACACGGCTCTCACAGTCAGCACACACCTCACTTCACATGCTCTTGCTTTAAGTGCATGTAGCTAAGTCAACACTGGGAATTAAGTCTGTTCAGTTACATCACTCATGTGGATTTTTCACACTGCTGAGCAACAGAGTTGGATTGACCTAATTTTTAGTGTAGATGTGGCTTTAGGCCTGCTTCTCCACTTTACCTTGTTGATATAGTCATTGATCTCCATGACAATGTTTTAGTTGCTCAGTACATTAGAAATCTAGTTTTAGGCAGCAAGTTTTGAACAATGTTAACATTCGTGTTCATGGAAAATGTTGGATATTGACTGTGCTGAAGACTGAAGGTCTTTATTCATCTACACTATAGGGACAATGTGTTATGGAAAGTCTTACATCATTATATATCAATCCTGACTTAGAAGTACCTCTAGTGTTGACAAGATTTATCATTCTCTATAACTTATAAATCCTTTGTCTACCTGCATTATCTGCCAACATGGTTACTGAAATACTGCCAATTCTAAAAGCTTGTCCTTAGGCAGTATGCCATCAGATCGTAGCAACTTCTTATCAATACATAAGTGGTCCAGCTTCAAAACAGAAGTGACCTAAATGGGAAAGGCATTCTAGTCCACTACCGTTCTCTTGAATAATCAAGTCCAACAAGAAAGCACATTCTGAAATAGAGGAAAAGTTGATCTTTCAGTCTGGTTTTATATCTGGTTTCAGTCTCAATGAGAATCAGCTTTGTTTTCTCTCAACTCCTTTACCGTCTAGAACATTTAGTTAAAGGATATCCAGCTGCGCAAGTTGGGTGGTAATTCTGTGATGTCAATAAATGTCTACTGGAGTCTAGGTTAACCCCACTAAACTTATGACCTAAGACAATTAGGGACTTTCAACCTGCAAAAGGTCTGTGGATGAACATATGCGGGTGAATTTGACACCATGAAAGGTCAGTGGTCTCTGATTTATTGTCTATACTATTCTGCACACTACAGCAGATAATTTTTTTCCCCTATGAAAACTATGAATGACATCATAACACATAGAACTATAACTAAGCCCTGGCCGCAGAATAAGTGCTGTCTGAGCTAGACCTCTCTTTTTCCAGAGCAAAGCATTACTTAAAATAATATCTTCCATGTTAGCCACATTAACTCTTGAGCCCAAAGTAATAAAAATGACAGATAGCATATGATTATGTGGAATACGCTCTGAGTTGTTAAGTAATGTGCATAATGCAGTTGGGTGTAAATATCTGCTGAATAATGCATAGTGCTCCCTATATTTTCAGGATTTGCTTCAAGAAGATTAACTCATTGTTAAGCTGCAGATTGGTACCAGGTAACTTCAGAAGAACAGATTACACTGAAAATACAGTCATTTCCATATTATTATTTATAATATTTCCATTTTATAAACATGATAGTATTTAAACATTTTATTAATTATTTATCTTTTGCTTTGACTTTTGCTAAATAGGGTTGGCCCAGGTTAGTATCTTGAAGGGAGACATTGAGAGGAAATTAAAAGTGTTGCAGAAGGTGGAAAAGCTGATTTAGTGTCTGCACCCCAGGTCTTCTCGTTATCATGGCTAGAACAATGGCCTGTGTTTTATCCATTTTCTCTTTTCTACCTCTGATCATCTTATTTTTGCTTCCAAATTATTTTCTTTCTTCCTCTCTTACTTTTTGAGCTGCCTTGATGTAGATTTATTTAATTGGGAGAGGATGTATGACTGTATCACAGATAATTGGAAGAAGGACGTACATAAAATGGAGAGGGTACACAGAATAGCCAGGACAATGATTAAAAGACTGGAAAACAAGCCTTATAATGATGGACACAAAGAGCTTGATCTAGTTAGGTTAACAAAAATAAGATTAACTGGTGACTTGATTACAGTCTATAAGCATGCACATGGGGAACAAAAAAATAATAATGGGTCTTCAATCAAGTGCAGAAAAGCATAACAAAATCTAGTAGCTGGAAATTGATGCTAGAGAAATTCAGCCTGGAAACAGAGTGCACATTTTCAACTGTGAGAGTAAATGACAATTGGAATAACTTGGGAAGGGTTGTGGTAGATTCTTCATCACTGATCATTTTAAAATCAAGATTGCATGCTTTTCTACAATATATGCTGTAGGAATTGGGGGATGTTCTATGGCCCATATTATACAGGTGATCAGGCTTGGTGATTACAAAGGTTTTCTCTGGCCTTAGAATGTATTAAAAAGTTTTCAGCCCCAGGTTAGGGGGGCTTACTAGATCGGGGATTTTCATACTTTGGGTTGCTGCTTGTAAAGATAAGATACTAACTGGTCACAAGATGCTTTGTTTACCTGAGCATCCATAGGCATGGCCGCCACAGCTCCCAGTGGCTGTGATTTGTCATTCCTGGCCAATGGGAGCTGCAGGAAGTAGTGGCCCAGCCCACCACGCTTCCCACAATTCCAATGGTTGGAAATGGTGTACCTTGGCCACTGGGAACTACAGGCAGCCATGCATGTGGACTCTCAGGTAAACAAACCATCTCGTGGTCAGCAAGCCATGACGCATAGTTTGAAAACTTCATTCCTAGATCATTTGTGTTCATTAAAGATCCCTTTTCACAAGAGAAAAAAGTGCCTTTCCAGTGCTCTAGCTAAGTTCCACTTTGAGTATTTGCATTTAGCTCATTTAAATTCTGCTCACTGACTGTAGATTAAAGTGTTCATTATTTTTGGCTTAAGCTCTTAAGTAGTGTTGATACACAGATAGACAATTATCATTTACCCCAAAGGCGAGTACTGTACTGTAGTATGTTGAAAAGTGTGATAAACATGTAATGTATCACTTTTTCTGAGTACCTTTTCTTAATAAAAATATATATTTTTATTTTTTCCAAATGCAACAAGTATACCTAAATATCAGATTTAACATAATACACAAAATAAATGAAGAGCATTAGCATAAAGTGAGAGGAGAGGAACAACATGTCTATCTTAGGGTTTATATTAATCATAGACCTCTAAAAAGACCACTCAATTTGCTTTGAATTTTTCATGCATTTCCCTTCTTCTTTGGAATGCCAATCATTCATTAGCTATGAGGTTTGTCTGGCCAGGAATCAATGTATGGTGGGAATTTACTTTTCCACTTTTGCAAAATTAGTTTTTTAGCAAAACCAAAGCTGCACACTGGAACCATGCTGTTTTGTTACCAGGTAACCTCCTGTTGTCAGGAATATATCCAAGAATGAAACTTAAGGAGGAGAGCTCCAACATAGCATCCAATATCAAATTGGCCCTTTGATCTATCACATACCAGAAATACTTGATAAAGAGGCACTCCTAAAAATTATGAGCTAGTATAGCACCAGGAGTTACATTTCCAATAGTGATCTACAAAAGGATATTGCTGGTCAAGTAATTCCAGAATGTTTACTCAAAATAATAAAAGTTCTGGAGCTCCCAATGCATTCAGTACATTTATATGTAAATGCTTTAACTGGAGATATTGCCATGCTCCTGATGAGGACAAAGCAAATTGTACTTGAAGATCTACAATTAGTTTAAATGTATCTCATTGTCAATTAACTATAACAGTCATGATTCCCCTCTTTATCTAATCTTTCTGCATCAAACTTTAGCCACCAATTTTAAGGATAGGATTGTTCCATAGGACCACCTCCACATGGAAAAATGGATTGAAGCAGAATTTTCCAGCCAGGTTTGACCAAGCTTGCTCTCCCAACCATTATTGTGGCATTTCTGGAGCTATTCAGTCTATAATAGTTTGGTCCTGCAGTGTGTGAAAAGAGGAGAGGGCATATTAATTCTTTTTCTACCTTAACTCAAGATGGGATTGATGTAGGCATATCTAGCCATAAGGATGCCTGACTTAACACAAAGGAAATATATTTTTTCAAGCTGTGAAAAGAAAATCCACCCCCCATCCCAGAGACAAAGGGAATTGTAATTTATTCAGAGCCAGACTACTTTTCTTACTTGCCCCCTGAAAGAACATTCTGAAATATTGATTTTCATAAAATAAGTGTGTTGAATAGAAATAGGGACACTCCCTCAAGACATGCAACATTTTGGGAATAACCTTCATTTTCAGTATATTAATTTTACTCACAAACTGCGACTTAACTCTCTTCATCTCCCCAAATTGTTAGCCATTTGGGAAATAATTGGTTTCATATCTATTTTATGGATATCTTGGATATTATTGGGAATCTCTGTTCCTAAATATTTAATATAAGAGGATTGCTTTGGGGAAGAAGCAATTATGGGCAAATTTTTAATTCATAAGATTTCTGATTTACCCCCAATACAGTTTATGTCCTGGGAAGTGTTCAAATTTATTAACAGCGATTAGAAAGTTAGGAATGCCAGAGGTAAAACTATTTTTACATTCATCTTACATGTTTGTATATCAGTGCCCTTCACTTCAGAATTAAAGCAGCAGAAACTCAGATCTATCCGTTCTTTATTCAATTTGAGCTTCATATTATGTTAGATGTTTCTCTTGGAGCATGGCAATGTTAACATTCTCTTTTAAAGAGTGTGTGTGCATGTGTGCCTGTTTAATAGGGTTATTATATTTAAACTTGTTATATTCCATGGTACATTCAATTATTGCAGGCATCGTTGTTAAAATATACCGAATAAAATATAAACTTGCTTTATGAATAAATGAGAAATTGCAAATTTTCCTCATCAGGAAACAGTTTGTGCATAGTTAAGGGACAAAAGTTATATAATCCAGTGGTAAGTAGTTATTTCCCTGTTCATATTCTATATGAATGGGAAGGAAATTCCTGGTGTTGGACGGCATTGGAAGCGAAGCAGAAAGAGGAATTAAATAAATGAAAAAACAAACAGAAAAGATAGTGGAGATAGAAATACACAGTGATACCATGCAAACAATAAGAAGAATCTGTTTAAAACCAGGGTCAGGTAAGACCGTGGGCTGGATCCAACCTGCCAAACCTTTTAATCCAGCCCACGGCCCACTCCTTCATCTGGGAGCAGGGCCTGTCACTGCATTGCAGTGAGGGAGGAGGCTTTGTGAGCTGCTGTGCCCCCAACAAATTCTTTCCACTCGTATTGGCCACAAACCGTCCAATGGGAGCTGAGAGATTTTGCTGGGGGTACAGAGAGCGACTTAGAACAGAGCAGTTTAGGGATGCTTAGGTAAGCACCTCCCTGTCAAAACCTGCCTCTGGAACCCCACCCTTTTGCACCCTTCTCCCCTCTGCCTCAGGTCACAACTCCCTCCCAGAAACCTGCATCCCCTCCTACATCCTTCCCTCAGGCCAGAATCCTATCCTGCACCTGTAGCTCCTCCTGTACCCTGCACTCCAATCTCCTGCCTCAGGTCTCAATCCCCACCTTCATCCAAACTCCCTCTGAGACCCCACACTTTATCCTGCACCCCTAGTCCTCTATCCCAAGCTCCCTTTTGCACCCTGCCTCCATCCCAAATCCAGCACCCCCTCCATAGAAAAATGCCCCCCATCAAAAATTATTGCCTACCCCTGGTTTAAACTGTCCAGAAATACACACTTGACACCCAGGAAGACCAGGTAAACATAAGAGATCCTTGCGGTCCCTAGGGTTCCAAACATTACAACTATAGAAATCACCTATTTCCAGCAAAGCCTTGATAATCTATCACTTAAAATTATCAGGGTCTTTTCTTTCCTGGTCCTGCTTGCAGCTATGGGACTCTGTAGAGAAGCTTATCATTTGGGTCTAGTAGCCATCAGTTTGCACTAACCAGCCTACAGTTAGGTGGTGAGAGCTGTCTATTTTAGGGTATGTCTACACTAGCCCCCTAGTTCGAACTAGGGAGGCTAATGTAGGCATTCGAACTTGCAAATGAAGCCCAGGATTTAAATATCCCGGGCTTTATTTGCATGTTCCCATTCGGTCACCATTTTTAAATGCCACTAGTCCGGACTAACTGCCCGCGGCTATATGCGGCAGTTAAACAGTAATTCGAACTAAGTCCTTAGTTCGAATTACCTGTTACTCCTCCTGGAATGAGGTGTAACAGGTAATTCGAACTAAGGACTTAGTTCGAATTACCGTTTAACTGCCGCGTGTAGCCGCGGGCAGTTCATTTGCAAGTTTGAATGCCTACATTAGCCTCCCTAGTTCAAACTAGGGGGCTAGTATAGACATACCCCCAGGGAGAAGCCTTTGCTTCTGTCCATTATCATTCAGACTTTTCAGAAATAAAATACAATTATTTTGCAACCTTTCAGAAGGAGTATTTTATGTTTGCATCTAACTTCTCAGTGTGTAGGCTAGGAACATAACAGTCACAGTGATGCATGAGATGATCCCTGTATATCGTTTGTATGAGTTTTTCAAGTGTTCAATTGTCATACGGATGAAAGGCACTAAATCAGCATAAAAACATTTGCATTTGATTTTACAAATCCCATATATAATGAAACACCACTCAGGTGCATGTGTGACCTGCTGGCTTTAATTCATTTTTCTTCCCCCAACATTGAGTCTAATTCAAAAACTGCTGTGAAGAAGGAAGGGAGGAAAGGAATGCATGTCAACTTTCCAGATATGCAAATCTAAAATCTTTAGGCATACATCTTTATGAATGTATCTGTCATTTATCCATGCATGTACTCTGAACACCCTAAGGCTGTGTCTACACTACCAGGTTATTTCAAAATAAGTTATTTTGAAATAACATCTCTCGAAATAACTATTTTGAAATAAGCTTATTCCTCTACACAATCAGGAGTTATTTCGAAATAAGACTCCCATTATTTCAAAATAACAGGCTTGGTAGTGTGGAAATTCACTTTATTTCAAAATAACTCTGCCATGTACACATGCCCATAGATAGATAGCCGTCACAAAAACAGGGCTTTTTTTTTTTTTAACTTGAGTGCTAGTATAACCACCTGCAGGTTGATTTGAACCTGGGACCTCTGGAACTCAGTGTAGGAGCCATTACAGCTTGAGCTATAAAGTCAGGTGCCTCTCTGCTTATGCTGTAGATCTCACTCAGTGTGCATCTAGACAGCACCCATCTCTCAGAATAAGCTGCGCAATTTGTGCTATGCAAATTGCGTAGTTCATTCCGAGTCTAAGTTGAAAGAGCTTATTCTGAAATTTGGTGCTGTCTATACAGCTCCAAATTTCAAAATAAAGCACTATTCCGACAAATCCCTTAACCCTCGTGGAATGAGGGTTACAGGGACGCTGGAATAGTGTGCCCTCTATTTTGGAAAATAGTGAGCGCTTTTAAAGATGAGGCATTGCTATTTTGGGGTACTTCCAGTGTCCCAAAAGAGCAACGCAGTCTAGACGTACCCTCATTCTTATCTCTCGCTGTTAGTGGTCTAAGTGCCACTATATGAGACAGTGAATCACACCCACTAGATTTGTGGATTATACTAATACTTTCTGGAACTACACTAATACTTTCTGGAACTAGACCATTCTTTGCCCTTCCCTGCTTATGTTCATACTGTAAGGTCAAGTCTGGTTCATACAAACATTTCACTTGTTTCATTTTAACATTTTGCAGCCACATTCTGATTAAAGCTTAAGTTTAACTGGTACTGACATAAGCCTTACTTAGGGCTGTTGGTCAAAGACATATATTTTGCCTTTTAAATAAAATGTTTCCAGAAATGAACTCAGGTAAATGAATAAAGAATTCAGATTTCCTCAGATTCTTTTGACTCTTTTAGGTAATATTTAGATGGCAATCCTGGAAGCCTTCATAGAATGTTTATGGCTGTTGTTTAATTAACTTTAATTGACTTTTGAAATTCAGATAGCTTTGATGTCAGATTTATATTGTGCATATATTGTGTGTCAATGAGATTTTCTTATGGAATTTTTCAACAAGAAAAATTGCGAGAAATCCAGATGAATGAATGGAAAGCAGCTTAAGCTAGACTATGGTTAGTATAAACAGGTATTGTTTTATTAAAGCCTGTTAAGCAGGGGAGCCAACAGATTTGCCAGGTCCTGGCCAAGCTGTGGAGGTTGTGGGCAGTTCTGTGCTCCCAGAAGGGGTGGCTGAGGACAGCCAGCCCTCTGTGCCAAGCCCCTGCACCCCCAACCAGCCTTGAGAGCTGCTTGGATAGTGCCGCACCATGTTCTGGCAGCAATTTAAAGGGCCCAGGGCTCTGGCCGCTGCCACTCCTTGGTAGTGACACTGGCATTCAGGAGTCCTGGGTCCTTTTGAGTTGTCGGGCCCTTAAGCAACTGCTTCCTTTACATTCCCCCTTGTCGGCGGGCCTGCTATTAAGTCATGATCAGTTAGTACACAAACATTCAAATGATTCTAAAGACTATGGGAGTTGATAGCAACTGCATCTGAACCATCATGGGTCCAGATATTGTTGGGGTTGGTGTCCTTACAGAGAGTTTTATAATTTGACATTCTCTGTAATAATGACAAGACTTGCACCTGAAAACCTCTAAACGTTGGGCCTTTAAAAATCCAGATCTGAATTTAGAACAGAATTTGCAGATTGGTCCCATCTCTGCTCTTGAGTCAGCAAAATTGTAAAAGGAAATCAAATCAAAACAGCATTTCCAATGAATATTTTGGCACATCAAATATTTCAGCTGAAGGAGATCTGGTTTTTGCAGAACCCATAAGGGCAGAACCTCCCAGAAAAAGACAGCAGAGGGGAAAAAATGTTAGCCAAATATTTCATTAGAACTGAACAAATGATTTATTTTATTGCTTTAGTGGCCACTCAAGTTAGCTGTCCCAAGCACAATTCTGCCTGACCCCAGGGCTTCTTATTTGGGTGGTCTGACCATGCTGTTGTCCATGCTGCAGCAGACACCCTGATGTTTTTAGTGCTAGCTGGAGCAGAGTAGCATAGATATGTCTAAATGCTTCAGCGGGGTGGTCGAGTTAATCTGTAACAGGAAAAATGACAAGTGGGCTGTGCCCACAAAAGTTCATGATACCATCTACATATTTTGTTAATCTTTAAGGTGCTACAAGACTATTTGTTGTTTTTTTATAGATAAGTCTGTGAGCTGACATCACAGACTGGGGCTGTAGAGCTATCCAATTGCAATATGGATGTTTGTATTTGTACTAAAGCCTGCGCTAAAGCCAGCCCTCTTCCCTCATGGGCTCCCAGAATCTGGTCTCCAACCTGAGCCTGAATGTCTACTCTGCAGTTTTATAGCCTCAAAGTCTGAGACCTATGGGCCTGTGTCAGTTGACACTGGCTTGTCCAATATATTTTCCATCTACTATTGGCATTAACACTGATTTAAACTCAGCATATGCTGCATTATATCCCATCATGCATGTCTTCTTGTCTTGATGTTTTGTAATATAGCCCTGAATGCTGTGGCATAACTTGAAGATCACTCAGGTTTCAAACCAAACTTTATTCCAGGGGATTTACCGGTCTGCTGGCTAAGTTTTTCTTCCACATGGCCCTCCCCGCGGCCTCACCTCTTCCTCTTTCTGGCTCCACTTCTAAGGTTCTTAAAGGAGCCGGGCCTCAGAAGTAGCTGTTCCCAAATACTACATTTTCCCTTTCCAACTACTTTCATTTTTACAGCCATACAATAACAAATTGTACAATTCAAGCCTTTTGGATTCCAGTAATTCCTTTGGATGTTACACCACAAAGTCCTTCAGGCAATGATGGGGCCCACAGGAGTATGAAAGTCTATTTGTCACTTTTAGGACAGCAGAGGCAGAGGCAAGGTTAGAAGTGAAATCAGAGCCACTGCTTGAACAAGCAAAACCTCTGTTGGGGCAGGCAACCTCTCTAGCTGCTGAGGGTGCAGTGGAAATTTCCACATCTGCTTCACCTGTGATGGGCTCCTGCACCTGGACTAAATTATTGATGTACCAATGTGACCCATCATACAATTCATATGTTACTGCTCCTAGATGCGGTATAACCTACAACGGAAATGATGCTGTGACCCAAATTTGGATCCACTCCATGACATGAATACCTGTACCCATAGTTCCACCTCCACCTAGCTCTCTGTTTGTCATCAGTATAAGCATTCAGTATGCCTGATACTTCTGTACATGGTTCTGAACCTCTTGAAGACCTATATTCCTGTGATCTTCATAAAAGGCATATGTGTCTTCATATGTCTTATGATAAGCAAAATTTGTATTCCAGCATCAGCAAAGCCAGGTGTGACCCGTACTTCTCTGGTGAACTGCCAAGTAATGATGTGGTACTGAGTGAAGAGCTTACTAAACAGGAAAAAACCCTGGGACAAAGCCTGAAGCCTGTTTTTCAGTGTGAGATTAAATCTCTCTACATCCCCATTAGCCTGAGGGCGGTATCTTGAAGAACAGACAGTCCAGATCCCTTTATCTGCTAGGAATTGGGTAAAACAAGTAGAAACAAACTGCAGACCATTATCAGTAATTATTGTGTGTGGATAACCCCACCTAGAGAACCACTCCTTTAGCCGATCACAGATAACTTGTACTGTTATTAAGCTGCTAGCTGCTACTTGAGGCCATTTGGAGAAAAAGGTCATAGGCTATGAACAGCAACTGCTGAGGAGCAGGGGTTAAATGTCCACATATTGGCTGTGTGAACTGCCATGGCCGAGACAGCAGCAGGGTAGGTATCATGGGTATGCTGGTTGGCTTATCAGATTTATCACTAAGGAAACATGATTTACAAGTTCTGGCCCACTCTTCTATATGACTATCAATTCCTGGCAACCATGCACATCTGCTTCATACACACCCCACTCCAAGGTGATCTTTGTGGATGGTGGACTGCACCTCTGGGCTCATGGATTCTAGTTCTACCACCTGAGAGCCCTGAAATAGACCATGAACATCCTATCATGACAATTCATGTCTCACATGAAAATCAGCCCCCAAATAGTATGGAACAGTTTTTGTCCAACCCTGAGGGTTGACAGCAGGGCTTGACTCAAAATAAGCTATGCAAATTGAGCTATATGAACTGTGTAGCTTATTTTGAAATAACTTATTTCAAAATTGTGAGTGTCTACACAGCACTTATTTTGAAATAGAGCACTCTTCCTCTGATTTCCCTTATTCCTTGAACAATGAAGGTTACAGGAGTCAGAGTAAGAAGTCCTCCAGCTTGACAGTATTTTGACATTATTTCGAAATAACTGCCTGCTGTGTAGACACAGGCTAAATTATTTCAAAATAATAATAGTTATTTTGAAATAATGTTGCTGTGTAGACATACCCCTTGAGAAAGAACTTCTTGTATCACTATATCCTGGGGCACTGCTTCTAACAAAGATGTGGCAGTAGCAAGTGACAAGGAAGTCAAGGTACTTTTATCCTCTTTCTGTGGGTTTCTCAAATAAATCCTAGGCTGTGTACTCGGCAGTGTACCCTGTAAGCTGAGAGCTTGGTTGGCTACCCAGGAGATATTCAAATGCCACCTACTTGACTAGCATAGTGATAACAATGCCCACAGCCAACAGCATGTGTTTCTATGGTGGTGCACATGAGCACATGCCTCAGTGTGCATAACAAAATGTATTCCACACACACAGATGGAAAAAAAAATTATAGGGAACATTGTTAATCAGTCACCAGATTGAGTTTACTCAGATAGTACTGTACTGAGAAGTTGTACTGGTGTAGGCAGTCAGCCTATCTATGAATATGAAGGGGTCAGTCCCCTGACCTGATGTTCATTAACAGTGTGGTTAACTCCTTGTAGTGAATGAGTAGCATGAAATTACTGCTATACAATACATTTCCTATGCTGATAGGCATGCTAGGGCTTCCTACTGCTCTGCTGAGTACTTCTGCCCAGCTGAGGAGAGAGCTTGGGAGGCAACTAATATTAGCTATTCCATTCCATGGTGGATCTGTGAGATAACAGCTTCCAGGGCCGGCTAGAGCCATTCCTGCGCCCCGGGCAGCGGGCGCGCGACGCATACGCGGCTCTGCTCCCGGGCGCATGGCGCATGCGTGGCCCCGCCCCCGGGCGTGCTGCGCACCTTACAGCTGGAATTGGGTGCCCGGCGCCTGATTGCAGCTCTAAGGCGCGCCGCGTGGCCCCCGGCCCCGGGCACGTGGTGCCTGATAGCAGCTCTAAGGGGCGCCGTGCGGCCGGGCGCGCAGCGCCCCTTACAGCTGCCATCAGGCGTCCCCCATAAGTTGGCGCCCTGGGCAGCTGCCCGGCTAGCCCCCCCCTTAATCTGGCCCTGACAGCATCAACAGACTACAGTTGAGGGATCACATGTGACAAAATTAGGGGTTTGTCAGTGTGCCAGTGGGGTAGCTGGTATAATACATTGTTTGAGCTAGCATGCTGCCTGTGAACACTCCAAAACCTGTTGTAGATTTCTTTTTTTCCTAAATATTCTTATAGTAACAGAAACATTTATTATTTCAAATGGGAAGAATATCCATAGAAACTTTCTAGTCTGGCCTCATTTTTGTTGGAAATACATAAATGGCATAATGTAAGCTAAGCAGACTTTGTTTATATAACATACAATTAATAGACAACTTCACCTAGCAACCACAAGCATTTCAACTTCATCACTTTTCTACCAACAATCCTGCAAACAATTACATATGTACTCACCTTTATGCATGTGAATAGTCCCATTTTACTCAGTTTATGTGCTTACATTTAAAAATATGTATATAGGCTTGACTCCACCACCACTTAGGCTACGTCTAGACTACATGGCTCTGTCAACGGAGCCATGTAAAATAGTTTATTCGGCATAGTCCCCGCCAAATTATTATTTAAATAATCCCCGCTTCATTAAAATAAAAATGGCCGCCACGCTGTGCCGATGATCAGCTGATCCAGCACAGCGCGGCAGTCTAGACGCAGTGCAGTCGACAAGGGAAGCCTTTGTTGACCACTCCGGTATGCCTCATGAAACCTTGTTAAATCCCCGCTTCTTTGACTATGCCGAATAAACTATTTTACATGGCTCCGTCGACGTAGCTATGTAGTCTAGACGTAGCCTTAGATTGTGGCAAGGTCGGGTATAAATCTATCCCACCATGCCGTAAGACTAACATGTGGACCCTTCTGTTGCACCTCAAATGTTACTTGGCTTTCAAAGCAGACTAGATAATAGTGTTCTACAGAATTTTTATTCTCAGCATCAGGGTCCACAGAGACACTTACTGCATGGCACAATGTGGGGTAGATCTACACTTCAGCTTGACATGAACTGACTACTTGTGTAGACAATCCATAAGTCCTTGCAAAATGTAGTAATGAGACATATAGGTATGATGTGATGTTTTCAGTAGGACTACTGATATATTTCAAGTTACATGTGTGAATTTCTGCAGGACTAGAGCCAAAGTTTTCCCATTGTGTAAGTTCCAACTTCAACTATGCAATTAATAACCATTATAATTCAATTATTTAGGTTATTATTTTATTAATGTCCTGTATTGTCTATCATTTAATTAAACTAGTTTATTTTATGTCTAAATATTTAATTAATATTTAACCTACAGCATGCAGTAAGAAAGGGAGCAGAGAGAATGGAATATCTTTACAAGTGTCTCTTATAAAATCAGAAAAGGCACTAATAGCTTTCCTAACTCCACCAAAGGACAGATTCATCAAATTTAGATACAGTATGTTGATTTCACTAGTGTATTAACTTATACATATGCCTCACATTTTTTCCTTAAATGTTGCTTTATTGCCTCTTTTGTGCTGTAATCCATACTTTGACCAAACCCCTCCAAATTTCAACAGACAATCTTGTTATTTAAAGAAGGCTTTTTAATCATTTTAATAGCACTTGATGCTCCCAAAGCCTGTTGCTTTAATCCTCTGGGAGTGTCCAGAAAATGGATGGACTGCTGTAATATTAAGGCTAACAAATCTTCATTTGAATAGCCTTTGTAGTTTACCATGACAGGAAGACTCATTAACCACTTTGTACTCTCCCCTCAGTAAATCTAGACTTTCAAAAGATGGTGTAACTTACACTGCCACCCAACCAGCAGGTTTCATGTTTCAATTTTTGCATCAAGGCTTCATCTCTGAGTTGCCTGCAGAACACTGAAGCTTTGCACATCCTGTAACAATTGTTGTTCACTGAGGGGTAATTGAATAGCTGGGATTCCCAGTGCTTCAGCTTACAAGGGAACAGTACTGTGCAGTACACACCAGTTTCCTGGCCTATTAATTAAATGAAGGATTGTGTTCTTTATTTCATTATAGGCTCGTAAGAGAACTTTCATTTCTTCCATATGTCAAAAGATCATTTGTCTGCATCTCTGGGACAAGCATAATAATAGATCAACCTGTATGTAAGAGAGTGAGTCTGTGACCAATTCATTTGCAATGATAGGCAGTTTGAATTGGAAAAGATGCTTGGGTAAAAAACAAGTTAACAAGACAAGGAGACCTGCTCCCCCTCTTTCCTACTCATATTCTCTATGGGTACATCTACACTGCACGCTTATTTTGAAATAAGTTATTCCAGAAGAAATACTCCAAAATAGCTTATTTCGAAATAGCATGTCTACACTACAGGGAAGCCTCAAAATTAGTTCTAGGCAAGCTTCCCTGATATGGACGTGCTACCTCAGTTTAGAGCCCCAGAAGGCACTGGAGAGTAACAAGTTTGAATGGCCCTGGGGAGGAGCTATTTTGAAATAGCAGCAGCAGAGCATCCACACTACAGCTATTCTGAAATAAGTATTTCGGAATAATGTTATTCCTCATGGAATGAGGTTTACAGAAGTTAGAATAAGCCATCAGTTATTTTGAAATAACACTGCTGTGTAGACTCACCCTAAATGATTAAAGATTTATCCACAGTTCAACAGTCAATTGATAAGAGAGAGAGAGACTGACTCTGTAGTCTACGTGTTAGGGGCACCGAATTGAGATGTGGGGAACCCAAAGTCTAGTCCCCTTGCTCCAGTCACTTTCATTATTTATCAACAGTGAAAGAGATTTACTGGGGAAGATGTGAGTGATTAGAGCACTCTCCTTAGAGATAGAAGACCTCTGTTCAAATCTTTTCTTTCCTCTGCCTGTGCTCTTATTTTTAGCACATTAGCTGAAGCAAAGCTATGTATGTATTTTTCTGCATATTAGCTGAAGCAAAGCTATGAAAGCTAGTATGGTTATTTCTACCAAAGCTGGAAATTCCAGTTGCAATGTACAGATTTCCTGATTTATGCCAACTGACACTCAGGATCTCTAAAGCTGCTGCTTCCATACTTTTTCTATGCAAAATTTCTTTGCATCTCTGTAGCTAAGCTTCTAGGCTAGGCCCATTTTGAACTAGCATAAATTATGGGCATTAGGGATTTGTAAGAGTATGGCTACAAAAATATGAATTAGATTGTACCAAAGTTTCATAATCTAGACAATTCCCAAATAGTTTAATTAAAACAGGTCTTCAATACTTAGTCATCTGTGAATTAGCATGGTATATATTTTTCTCTTCAAAAGAAAATGTAGAGCTAAAAAAAATGCTCAATTGACACCCTGGAAGAGTCTATTTAACCTCTGAGTGGGAATAAGAAGACCAGTTTACAGGAAGTCAAGTTTCTCCATACTATTATGCCACTCTTGTCATAAACCTTATGGTAGAGGTTAACTATAGCTTCATCAAGATTTAATCTTTCTCCTGTCTGATGAGGTTGACAAGGTACTAATTAGAATTGTCATGATAATTATTTTGCAGTAGCAGTCCAGGGCAGCAATCAGGGCTCCATTGTGTAAGGTGATGTAGACATATGGAGTCAAAAGAGTTCTTGTTCCAAACAGCTAACAATTCAGAGTGGTTTTATTTAGGATGCAGATGCTGGTCCTTCAGTCTCAGGCTGATATACATGATTGGCTCAATCCAGAAACACTATCCAGGAGTGAAAAATCCAGACCCCTGAGCAATGTAGATATGTGGACATAAGGCCCCACATAGATAGTATTTCCATCAGCCTAGCTATTCTCTCTCAAGGAGCTGGATTAATTATTCTGTGGGGAAAATCTCTCCGTCAGCCTACATAGCCTCTATACTGAAGCTTTACAGCCCCACAGGTGCAGTGGTGCAGTTGTTCTGCTGTAGTATTTCAAGTGTGGGGAAGCCCTCAGATGGTACTAATATTACCAACTCATTTTACATAGGGCAATAATATGGGCCAGAGATATTTAAAGAGAAGGGATTTTGTCATGATAATGTAATATGATATCTTACATATTATAGGTCAATACTATCGCAGAAGCAAAACAGCCCTTATTTTTGTGAGACATAGACTGAATGGAAATTTTATCCTCTAGGTACCTTTAGAGACATGAAAAACATTGAGCAGTCCTGTGGCACCTTAGAGATGAACAAATATATGATATCATGAGCTTTCATGGGTAAAACCCACTATTTGTTAGTTTCTAAGGTGCCACAGGACTGCTCATTGTTTTTAAAGTTACAGATTAACACAGCTACCCCTCTGAGACGTTTTAGATACATGGATATTTAGATGTTCGTATATGCAGATAAGTTTGACATAAGGGAGGTCACTGTATGCTACTGAAATAGGTACTCTATGGGAATCCTAAGATACATAGGACAGAACGACGTCATAAGTCTATCTAATGGGTTTGGCTAATTATGTGATATATGGCATAGAATTTGCCTTCTCTACTGCAGTAATGCAACAACCTAGCAGGCCTCTGCTTATAAAACATACCTGTTTACATGAGTGTTATTGGCCAACAATTAGGCCACATATTAAATATTAATGTTTACAGGGACAGCTGCTTGACTCAAGAGTTAGTCAGTAGGAGACTGAGCTTTTAATTTTCAGCTGCTAATTTGGCTATAGGTAATTGTGAAAGTCAATGAAAGCTGGTGTAAATCCTCGACTTCGACTGAAGCCTGTGAACATATACCCATTTACACCATCTTCAAATCCAAACTAAGGAATCTATGGAATTGGTACTAGGGATGTGTAAGAAATTGGTTAAAAATGTAACCATATAAATGTTAAAAATCCTAGTGGTTACACAGTTACACATGCTGACGGCTCTACAGGATAAATCTTATATCTAAGCTCATATATAAAATTTATACTGCAGATCTTGCCATAGCCAGCTCCCTGGGAGTGGAGCTGGCAATCGGGAACAGGTACGTGCTGAGAGCTGGTTTATAAGCACCGGCTACCAGTCCTGCTTCCTGGGAGTTGGTTTTGACCGCAGGCTCTGCAGTATAACTTTATATTGCAGAGCCCACACCGTGGGGATGGCAGCCAGCTCCCCGAGAGCAGGAGTTGGCATGTAACCCTAATGGAAACTGATAATCTAATGCTTGTTGGTTAATTGTTTAAAAAGTTACACTTTTACATCGCTAATTGGTACATTTTCATTGTTAGAAGATACCTGTGTTATAAAGAAAATTCTGAAATCCTCTCATTAATAATTTTCAAATCAAATATTAAAGTTTGGTTTGTTTGAATTTGAGCAAATGCATGCAGAACTTTAGTATATTTTTGGTCACCACTGCCTCCCTGAATCAGAAGAAAAAAAATCTCATAGGAAGTTTTATATTGCTTAACCGCAGCATATTTTCCATCCTCTGGGGAAAAATAATTTTGGTTGAAAGGGATACTGTGTTATGTATAACCTAAAGTTTTCTCTCATTTTAATAGACTTTTCTAAAATACTAAAGGCTGGACGTGGAAAATTTTAAACACTAACTAAATTACCTCACATTGCTTTCATAAAATGCTACCTTTAAGCCTTAGGGAAAAAAAGAAGCAGAGATAAAGTGGCACATAGTTTCAACATTGTCCTTCAGTTTTAAAAAAAAGATAATTTAAAAGGATAAACTCTTTGTAAGAAATTAAATAAATATAGATGCCCAGTGACTTCATATTTTCAGCAATAGTCATTATTCTGCAATTTAAATAAATAGTTATCATTTTGATATTTTGGGCACATATGAAGAATCTTCATGCAATCACCTTTCAGAAAAATACCAGTATGGCTTGATATGCATAGAGCAACTAAACATTTTTATCATCCTTTGAAAATATATCTTAATTTACATCCTGCACATATGGGCACTTAAGTGCAATAAGAGTGTTTAAATACCTCTATATAAATCCATGGTACGTCCACATCTTGAATATTTTGTGCAGATGTGGTCACCTCACTCAAAAAACATATCTTGGCATTGGAAAAAGTTCAGAAAAGCGCAACAAAAATGATTACGAGTATGGAACAGCTGCATATAAGGAAAGACTAATAAAAATGGGACTTTTGAGCTTGGAAAAGAGATAATTAAGGGTGGATAATATAGAGGTCTATAAAATCAGGACTGGTGAGGAAAAAGAAAATAAAAAAAAGATGTGTACTTCTTCCCATAACACAATAACTAGGGATCACCAAATTAAATTAATAGGTCGCAGGTTTAAAACAAAAGGAAGTACTTCACATAACACAGTCAATCTTTGGAATTCCTTGCCAGAGGATGTTGTGCAGTCCAAAACTATAAAAATATTCAAAAAAGAGCTAGATAAATTCATAAAGAATAGGTCCAGGATGGGGAGTAATGGTGTCCCTAGCCCTTGTTTGTCAGAAACTGGGAATGAGCAACAATGTATGGATTACTTGATGATTACCTGTTCTGTTGATTGGTCACTGTTGGCAGACAGGTTACTGGGCTAGATGGACCTTTGTCTGACCCATTATGGCCATTCTTATGTTCTTATGTAAAATATAGACAAAAGGCTGATGTGATTGTGAAATGTCTGGAATCCTATAGACATATCAATGCATATATATATGCACTGCATACAACAATCCGTAAATTGTTCACGCATTAGGAAATGTGCATGTATTGAAATGCTGTTTTGTAATAACTGAATGTATACTAATTAGAGCCAGTTGAGAATTACATGTCAAAATTATTTTTTGATAGAAAATGCAGGTTCTACAAAATCAAAATTATCCATGCATGCACAAAAAAGTCATTTAACGAGTACATTAAGAGCTATCTTTGAGTGATCAAGGCAAAAATACAACACAAAGAGTACAAAAAAAAAATATATTTAAATAATCACAAGTTGGCAAAGCACAAACGAGGAGGTTTTTTTTACAAAGGCCTCATCATCTACATGTACATATCCAAGCACAGAATTTTCATTATGGTCTCTATTCACATTAGGTTACTTGCAAGAAGCTTTTACTGTGTCTGTCCTCACATATAGGAGAAAGACTTCAGTCACTCTCACTTCACTATCTTATGCACCAGCGTACACCTGTTTTGCTCCCTGTTTTTGCTGGGATCAGATTGTCCTGCCCCTCTGGGTGTGCTCAGCATGCTGTGATTGGAGGAGCAGGTTACAAGGGAGCAAGACAGAGGGTGGTGGACAGACTGCAGGAATATGGAATCGTTCTCCAGGGAGCCAGAGAGAAGATTGGACCTGAGAGCGGACCACAAAGAGGTAAGGCCCACATTCAGAGCCTTCACTAACCATCACCCCTTTGAGAGCCAGCAGGTCCTGTTCCTGTAGAAATTTTTTTAAGAACAAGAAAGACTTATTGTTTGGACTGTGGGGGGAGATACTGAAGGGACCTACTGGTAGGACATATCTGAAGAGGATGTAATTTGACTTACTACAAGGAGCACCCTGCTGGTGTTGCTTCCCACCAAGTTGGGCTGAAACCCTGTGGAACAAAGACTCAAAATCAAGATTGTGACTGCCACATTGTTCGGTACAGTACTGAGCAAATGTATAATAAATAATTGTTTTAAAATATTCTGACATATATCCTTTAAACCAAATTCTGATGTCATTTGCACCAATGTAAATGTAGAGATACTTCACTGAACTCAGTGGTGTTACTCTGGATGTACAGTGCTGTCAGTAGTATTACTCTGGATTTATACAGGAGTAACAGAGATCAAAATCTGGTGCATTATTTTAAAATTAGAGAAAATCAGATCTAATAGCTGACATGCTTGGTCCACAAGTTACAGGAGACATACAAATGATATCACATCATTAGGGAGGCAAACCATATATTTTGAAACAAAATAGGTCATTTTGTTTTCGGTCTTGGGGCCAAAATCTATAAGGCTTTTATTAAAATTACATTTTTATTTGATTAAAAAGTGACTAAGAGCACCATACTCAATCAAGGGCAAATTTCCCATTAGATTTCTTTGGCAACCAACGAACATAATCTAGCATTAGATACATCTAACCATGGTTAGGATTGGGTGGCTATTAAGAACCTAGTGTACTGGTATTTCCTGGGCCATCCTTAGTTCTGGGAATTTGACTGGCTACTTTTCAGTAGAGCTGGAGTGGTATAGAAGCAATGCGAACAAGTTATTCATTCTCTTGCAATCTGAGTGGCACTGTACCGCTGATAACATCAGTAAAAGCTGTTTGTTCTCCAGGTGTTCATGGACAATTCTCATTTGCATTAATAGGTAGCACTTGTTTTTATTACTTATTTTATTTTTCCAGTACCCTAGATGTTCACGGTGCATTAGAAGCAGGTAAAAATACAAGCTCCCTTTCCCTTTCTATGTGTTTATCTGTTAAAACTGAGTTCTTCTATGGCACCCATTGCTGTAGTAGTTAAGTAGCCTCTTAATGAAACAAAGCACAGAGGCGGTTCTCAGTAGTGACAGATGGAAGAAAAAAGGAGCAAAGGTCTCAAGTTACAGTGGGGGAGGTCTAGGTTGGATATTAGGAAAAACTATTTCACTAGGAGAGTGGTGAAGCACTGGAATGGGTTACCTAGGAAGGTGGTGGAATCTCCATCCCTAGAGGTTTTTAAGTCTCAGCTTGACAAAGCTGTGGCTGGGATGATTCAGTTGGGCTTGGTCCTGCTTTGGGCAGGGGGCTGGGCCCGATGATCTCCTAAGGTCTCTTCCAGCCCTATGATTCTATGATTCTAGATGTAGCCTCCTAATTTAATGGGTGCACTCTGCTAAACCAGCAAGGGTGCACCAACTGCCCTTCATCCCAGCACTTCAACCCTAATCCCAGCCAGGGGAATGGAAAACCACCCTCACACAACAGTGTAACTCTAGCCCCATCAGGTTAGGCCTGGCTTCTTGCTTCATATATTGCAGCCTGACCTGTTGGGTTACAATACCACAGTGGTTTGGCCTGACCATCCTCTTTCATGGAGGGGCAGAAAGGCCAGACCCAAGTGGGGAGCCAGGCCCAACTCTATGAAACAGGAGTTACGGCTGCAGTGTGAATGAGGGGCTGGCTTGCCTTTCAATCAGTCTCCCCTCTACTGGAGCTGAAGTTATGGATGCTTGCTTTTGGACCCTTGGTTTCATGAGGTCTGTGGTACAGCTGAATCCATGAACTCATGCAAAATCTACCATAGTGAGTGAATGAACGTGCATGTCTGTTCAAATGGAAGGAAAAATAAAACAGATTAAACTTATTCTGCAGAGTGGAAGAAAGACTCCATCTGCAAAATGTCCATTTTTGCTTGTTTGTTTCATCTGCTTTTTTTCTTATTCAGATCTTAGACAGATATGTAAACAGCAATATCCACTCCATTCAGTTGGGGAAAAAGAGAATTTGGTCTGCATGTTGACTTAGTCCTAAACTCCCCCTGAGGTTTTGTAATCACAACCTAAGACCCTTAACAATATGTTAGCAGACTTGGTGAGCTGTGCATTTACCTTGAGGGCCAGCCTTAAGACATATGCGAAGTGTAGAACTGCACAAGACCTCAGACTTTTAGGTTCTCCTTTTTGTCCAGAACTCCTTACTCCCCCCTTACTTTCCCAACCCACCAAACCTCCAGGTGTTGTACGGGTCCCTCCCAATTTGCAGGATTCTAGAGCCTGAGCTCCATCCTGAGCCCTATGTGTACACTGCAGCAAAACACTCCCTTCTCCTGTGTCTGAGTCAGTTAGCATGGGCCAGCTGCAGAATTTTATTGGCAGTGTAGACATATCCTATGGGGTTTAGAAGGTGACCACATCTCACTCCGGGGTCAACTCAGTGCTCAACCATGTGAAAATCAGGCCAATAATTTATCTTCCCCAATATGGACTGCCAATTTTTGGAAGTCTTAGCCTAAACAATTAGATGAGAATGAGGTTGTTCTTAAGCATTGATTACTGCATGGTGTTCATTAGGGAAAGACCAGTATTAAATTAAAACCAGCACACTCTATGCATGGCTTACTGCAGCTCCTTCTGTTACCTTCCCTTGCATAAACATGTAATTTCCGAGGGGGGTTCTTAGATGATATGTATACTGTATGTTTGATTGTTATGAGTTCTAAGCTGAGAGTTTCCTGGCAGTTAATGAACATCAGAGTTTAAAGTCTCAGAGGGGTAGCCGCGTTAATCTATATCTGTAAAAACGAGTAGTCCTATGGCAAATTAGAAACTAAGAAATATATTAGATCATGAGCTTTCATGAATAAAACCCACTTCATCAGATGAGTTGCTCTGTTGAGCTTTTCAGTGGGCCCTCAACTTCTCTAGCTGACCATTAGTTCCAAGGAAGGGCGTCACCAAGAGGTAATCAGTGCTGAATTCTTGTACGTCTTCAATAGGGAAGTGTTAGGACCAGTAGGTTGAACATGAGAAGCAAGGTCAGGATAGACAATGATCAAAATGGGTGAAAAGACAAAAAAGGCAGGAAATTAAATACATTCATACATTTAGCAGCACCTACAAAACATATGTTGCTGAGTCGAGCACACCCATTTTCTGGATTGTCCTGATTGTGAAATATGCATGGTAGCTAACAGATCTTCCCTCTCATCTTTTCCATCCATGTGTGGATTTTTTCCATCCATGTATGGAATAAATTTTATGTGCATCGAGACATGTGTGAATGTACTCCTCCACTAGAAATTTTAAAAAGCTAGTTGTGGGCATTCTGCTAATCAGCTGGGCAGCATTTGAGTCCCTCCTGAGTGGCCACACAAGCATGCAGATTGAAGGGATCACTATAGCTAACCTAATAGGATTAGTACTGGTGCTGACTTTTAGTTTTCTCCAGGGGTCTGCACCTTGAGGCCCCATCCACACTCTGCCCCCTTTCCTGAGCCAACTCCTTATTCCACCGCTTTCTGCCCCGGCTTCAACTCCTCCCCTGAGGTTCCTACTGGCCCACCTACTCCTTGCTGATTTCCACCCTCCTCCAAGCCCCTCCCTTTGGCTGCCCAATAGCTGATCAGTGGCATAGCAGAACAGCTGTGGCTTGTGGGTGCTTGAGCCCCAGAGCTCCCATGGAGTTGTTGCCTATTATTAGAAATAGTAATTATTTGGATTATCCTGATGCCTGCTAGCCCAGTCATGAAGCAGGACTCCATAGTGTCAGGCGCTGTACAAATATGGAACAAGAAGATGATGTGTGCCCAATGAGTTTACAGACTGTGTAAGGTCAGAGATAACAGACAGAGACAGACAAGAGGCCTGTGTCAAAGATACTGCCCAAGTTAATTAAAATAGCCATAAAACACACAACAGTCTTTAGTGTTAAGAATTTTTAAAGGTTAAAATAGGCTCTGTTCTTCAATCCATTTTATTTATTTCACAAGTAAAAATGTATTTATGCTGGAACGAAGTTAAAAATATAAAACAATGCTGGAGGAGGTAAAAATTCAGTTAAGGCAGTTTTCAAGCCTTTTAGCCCCTCTCTGGAAGGAAATGAGCTTATTAAAAAGCAAAATGGGGGTAAAAGATGTAAAGGTTGAAGGGAGCAGTAATGTTTGCTGAGGTAACAAGGTGCTTTTCATAATGGAAATGTAGTTGTAGTATGACAAGTGAAGATATAAAGAGAAAGTATAAGATTATAAATAATGAATAAGTCTTTGAGCAGGAGTCAAAAATTGGGAAGTGACTTTAAAGTTCTCAGGAATGACAAAGATGCTTCTGGCTTGAGGATTGACGTATCCCTATTTCAGAATGTGTTACAGATATAGAAGTAGGTTACATCAACTTGTTTTATCTTCAAGTGACATGATGCTTTTGGGTGGGTTGGCATCAATTGAGATTGATTCTGAAAGCATTAAAGAGCAAGATACCAGATAGCAAAGATTTGGCAAAATCATCAATTTCTGTGGTCTCCTTTTCCTCCTGGATGTAACATTTTGGTTGTATCATGCTGGAGGATTTATTATTTTTAGAGAAGGCTGCCTGATTTTAGACTTTAACTTCTGAACGATAATTCTTTGCACTTAAGACATTTACTTTTCTTCTGAGTCATTCAGAGCACTTTGTATGCCCTACCACTTATTCATGAGAGATGACACCATTTTAGTGATGGGCATAATGAGGCACAATAAAATAAAAGCCCCAACATGTCATCTGTTTTTGAAAGCCTTGTGTTTTTGGGTGCCCAAGTCAAGAACATGGGGACAAATTTTTTTTTCAGAGGCACTTACTGCGCATTGCTGGAGTTAACAGCTGCAAAGTATCTCTGAAAAATCAGGCCTTATGTGTTTCAAGTTTGACATTCCCAAATTAGAAAGTGTTTTAAAGTTATTAAGACTTACCTAAATCATGGGTAGACCTGTGACTCACACCCAGAAATCTTGCCTCCCAGTCCTCATCTCTTAGGCTATGTCTACACTATGGAGTTTTTCCAGGCTACTGGAGGTATCCTGGAAAAACTCTGCCACGTTCAGGGAATGAATCTGCTCTTCTGAATTTTTTTTCAGAAGAGCAGACACGCACTTTCGGAAGCCCTTCATTCCTCATTTTAGGAGGAATAAGGGCTCTTACGAAAGAGGAGGTTTTTCAAACATTTGGCCCCATGTAGACGGGCCAAATGTTGGAAAAGCCTCTTCCAAAAAAAGAATCGGAAAAAGGTATGCAAATTGCGGTTTGCAATTTGCGTACCTTTTTCTGAAAAAACCCCAGTAGTGTACACATAGCCTTACTTGCAAAAGCACTTTAGCAGAAGCCCAGTGCTTGGCCTGTGCTAAAAGCTCCTGTGCCAGAACAAATGTTTCCCCTGTGGAGCCATCTATGCTCCAGTGACTCTGGAACATCCTTAGCTATGCTCAGACGTTTCTTATTATAGAATTTTTCACTAACAGAACTTGTAAATTCATTGAGCCACAGCTTATTTTCACTTTCCAGAGCTCACAAATTCTGCCAATGAATGTGTCCTTAACAAATGCATTTCAAATATTGAACAGAAACAGTTTAGTGTGCCGGTGCCTTGTGCCAATAGTTATAGTTTTAAAACTATTCAACTGATATTCCTCAGTTTTATTTTGATCCATAAATCTCAATGTAACATACAAAAATAAATAAACGTCTCTTTTGAAGTTTATCACATCAGATTTTTTGTTTAGTGTGAAATTGCTGGCTGGAACAAGTGGAGAAAATATATCCTGCCCCCAACTTCCCACCCCATCAGTTTAGTGCAAACTTGCAAAAACAATTCACAGTTGGGGTGAGATCAAATGGAGAAAATGTAATTCAAAAAACAAATCCAGCAAAGCTATTAGGCACATAGTACAAGAGATTAGACTGGCAGTTAACCTTAATGAGGGCACATGCACACTATAATAAATCGCAGATTAATTTCCACTTTTAAAAACTTTTCCTCTGCCTCTTGACTAGACAGATTAGCAATACCGGCTTTATTTTGCCTCCAATAATTAGGGGCCCAATTCTTAAAGGTATTTTGGTGCCTGAAGATGCACGTAGCTACCTAGTGGGATTTCAAAAAGCATCTAGATGCCCAACTCCCATTCAGATCAATCAGTCAGTGTGCATATGTGAACTCAATGGCTGATAGACACTTAGGCACTTGTGACAATCCCACTAGGTAGCTATGTGCATCTTCAGGCACCAAAATACCTTTAAAGATCTCATCCAAAGTCCTTGACTTCAAGTCAATAGCAGTATAAGGTTAAAGTTTCAGAAATGGCTATTGATTTTTTTGTGCCTCAGATGGTGGGTGTTTATCCAGAAACTGACATGTTCAAAAGTACTAGTCAGACACAAAAAATCTCAACAATAATTTGTTCAAATGTAAAGGAGTATTTTCAGTAGCATTGCCTTTACTGAAATATAGTGAGGAGCTAGCAAAAGCTGCACAGAGTAAGCTAAGGACTTGTCTATTCTACAGAGTTTTGTCAGCAAAAGTCACCTTCTGGTGGCAAAACAGTAGAGGTGTACACACACTTCCCCACTTTTAGTGACAAAACTCTTTAGTTTTGCCAATTAAATAAAACAGCCTTGATGAGAGACATAAGGTTTTCTGTGGAAAAGTTAAAGTGACAAAGCATCAGTATAGATGCTGTTGATCATTATATTGCCAAAACTGGCCCTCCCCGCATCCTCAGTATCCCACACTGCCCACTCTGCTTATTGTTTTGAACTTGTCTGCCCTGCAGTGAAGTTCTCACAGCAGAGTATGCGGCTCTCCCCTGGGAAAAAAAGACAAATCAGTAACATGGAATGTTGCTATCTCCGGCTTTATGAACATAGAGGCAGGAAAGGGTAGGGGTGTGTGTGTGTGTGTGTGTGTGTGTGTACATGCACATGAGACAGACAGAGACTGCTATGCTTTTTAGAGCGAGTGAAAGAAGTGAGGCTGATGTTGGGAGTGTCCCTCTCCCTTCTGGTGGCATTTTGAACTTACAAACAGCATGCCAACAAACTCACTTTCCCCCACCCCACACTGTCTCTCCCATACCACCACAGCACACACACTGACTCTGTTTCTCCCCACCCCGCACATACACACACACAAACACCCTGTTACATGCACTCTCCCTTTACTGCCATACATGTCAGTTGAAAAGTGATTAACAATTGACTAAGAAGCCCTTGGAATGATGGGAAAAAACACTTAAAAACACAGAAATGTGGCTTGTTTTAGGATCACTTGACTTCAGGTTGGTTTTAAAGTAGCTTGTTGTAACTCGTGGATTGTTGGGTTGTTTTGTCCTTGTTTTTGTTTTTGATTGGCTCCCTGCTTGCCTCCGGGCCCTCTCAATCAGAAACTTTGATCGGTGATTGGCATTTGACTGCTAGTCTTCACCCTGTGTGCCTCCTTGTGTATGGTGGTGACCTGTAGGTGGGAGGTCAAGTGACATGCATATGGACTCACTGTGTGGGTTGCAGAACAGCTGGGCAGGACGGTGTGGGCAAAGAGGGGCAAAAGGGGCCAAGGAAGGGGAATGAGTTCAGGGATGCATAGTATGCCCACAGTCCCAGACTGCAAGCCAGGGGTCCAGTCACATTAAGGATTGGCTTGTTTTAGCCTTGTTTTGAAAATGGAATAGTTTGGGGCTTTTCTTATTGTAAAAGCCGGGGGGCAATTATTTACAGCGTGAAAGTTGGCAACACTTCTTCTGAAATCACCCTGTGGCCAGTTTCACAGTGGGATAACTACGCACAGTGCACTGCTCTCTGTGTTGATTCAAGTGATGCATAACTTCGACATAACTTTTGGCATCAAAACAATGCAGTCTAGACATAGTCTAAGGCATAACAAACATTTAACACACCTCAGTTGAAAAGTGTTTAACTACCTTTAATCTGTGTTCTTTCTTTGCTTTCAGTGTAAGTCTTTGTTTAAATCCTGATCAAGAGCCTCATTGCTTAAATGTACATTAGGAACCTGTCACACAAACAAGAACATTTACAAATTGTGCAAGTCACTCCCATGGGCCTCAATAAATAAATAAAACTACATTTGTAATGAAAAGAGGAAATAACAAATCCAGGGGAAGTAATTAATTGCCTGCTAATTGATTCAAATCAGAGATTCACGCTTCATAGGGTCAGTTTTAATTGCTTTGAAAACACATCAACTCTCAGAGGCCTTTTAGAAAAATAAATGTTTGCTTTTACTGGCAAGAGGGAAAATTCAGTACTGTATAGATAGCAGTGTAATGAAAGGTCTGGATTTTTTTAATGATTCAGTTTTTCTTTTATCTTTATTTCCACTGGCACATAACAGACCCTGCAAGTTCTATTGCTAGTAGCTAATTATTCTCATTTATTTATATAATTCAGTAATATTTTCTTGATGTTCATTGAAAACTTAGAATTTCTCCATGGTTCTTTAAATAGGGTTTCATCTAAAAGAAGTAGGTTCTAGCTTGGGCTACATCTCCACACAAAGGAGTAAGAATACTAATGAGACTCTTGGTGCCACTTCCGCACTTGCTGGCTGGAGGAGCTGAGCTGGCATATGGGTGGGTTAGTAATTTGTTTCTGGTGTAGGCTGTTTGGTAAATTATTTCCCCCCCTGGGAGCAAGGAGGGAGGAATGGTGACTCAGATGTCTCTGAGTCAATGTTTCTTTGGGCTGTTCCTGGGGTGGTGCAGTTTACCCATCATCTCCTGCTGAGGGGCGCATCCAAAGGCATAATCTGTTCTGACTAAAAATAAACAATGAAAACATTTTTGGTTGAAAAATGTTGGTTTGCAGAGAGTGACTTGAAAATGGACTTTGTCCTCAGGGTTTTTTTTTTTTTTTTTCCTCTCTTTCTCTTTTTCAACTGCAGTCCACTGGCATAAATCAAGAGTAACTCTGTGGAAGTCACCAGTGTAGCTCAGACCCAGAATTTGGTCCACTTCTTCCATTACATTTATATTATGCTGTGGGAATTAAAAATGCTGTGCATCTCACAGTACAAAGTATGTTGTACACCTCACTGTACAAACAGAGAAATGTGGTCCTTTCTATGAGGGGATACAGTCTAAATCAGGGGTGGAGAACCTCAGGCCCAGGGGCCAGATGTGGCCCCTGACTTGCTTGGATCCAGCCATGGAGACTTATGCCCTGCCTCCCCAGTACTGGAGAACCTGCATTGGCATTCCAGCCTCTCTGCTACCCCACAATAGGGATGGAGCACACAAAATCTATTAGCCTGAGCCTAGGCTCTGGTGTGCGAGGAGAATATGAGGAGTGTTTTTCTCATTCACTCTCAGGGTCCACACCTGTTTTGTTTTGGGGGGGGGGTTGCTTCTCACTTGGCCTCCGACTGATTTTTCTGTGGGTCAGTGGCCCCTGACCCAAAAGAGGTTCCCCACCTCTGATCTAAATGATATACCAATATAAAATGAGATAAAGCAAAATGGGTGCATACATTTACTACAAAGTATAACGTGGTACTGGGGGGTGAGGGTGGGAAGGAAAGGAGCCTGAAGGGAGTACCTTTCTGTAGTGTTTCAGTGTACGTTATTAGATCAACCTTTTAAGAATACCAAATCAAATATGCCGATATTTATTGTATTCTTTTCCTTTCTCAGTTAATAAAATAAATTTGGATAATATTTCTCTCTGGAAATACTCTTGGATGGGACCTATAATTTTCTATATAGACCCTGAATTGCAAAAGCATTTGAGCACATCATAAAGTCCATCGCTGCTCAGGAGAGTACTTAAGTATGTGTCCAGATACTGTTCTAAACAGAAATGTGTATGAATTAAAATCTTTCATTTTAATTAATGTATTCTAACCTTACAGTCTACCCTTACTACGGTGTGTAGGGATCACATCCCAGGAGTAAGCAGAGAAAAAAATATGATGTTATGTCAGAATTCCTCCCCTGTTTCACCCTTGCTCTGGTAGAGGAGTAAATTGTTTCACCCCATTCTTGCAGGCCTGGTCAGCTATTCTAGCCAATATGGTGGGGGAAAGGTAGGTGAATAGACCTGGCTCTCTTCCCCACAGCTAGTAAGAATCTGAGCAGGGTGGAGTAAAAGCTATAATTCTCCAGCCATTGAGCATTAAACTGGATAAACCCATGCAAAGCTCCCTCAAACTTCGTTTATCTTATGTCTTTTCCACTAAACATTGAGACTCTGTTAAGGAGGAAATCCCACAAAATCAATTATTGCTACCGTCCAGAAATTGATGATAATCCAGTGCTCGCTGATGTCAAATGGAACTTTACTAGTAATGGTTTAGCCCTTGGTCCAAGGTATGCTTTGTTACTTAGCGTCTAGTAAAGGAGAAGCAAGTAACTTAATTTCAATCTCATATTTTTATGACAAACCTTTGTGCAGACTAAAGTGTGTGTGTGTGTGCAAATACAATAAAATGAACCCAAAAAACACATCCCCAGATGCCCTAGATTTGGTATATTTAGCTCTAATAGCTTTTAAACATCACTCTTTCATAGCACACTTTCAGTAATTGCTCATGTGCAGAATGCATGCTGTGTACGGCATGTAGCACATCATCATACTCCTTATTCACACAGCCTCAGGGACTTTTCCACCAATGGAGCAGTACATAACAAGTGTTACACTTTCAGCAGACTCTTGTTTCTTGTGAGTTCTTTTCAGCGCAGTTGCTCCTTTTTAAATAAAGGTAGTTTAATTGTTGGAATGTCGGTACCAAAACAGATAAGTAATTATGGCAGTAAAGTTTTCAACTAGAGAAAATGATTCAGGAACCAGAGTCAAAAATAGAGCAGGGCAAATAATTGAATTGATTCTCTTTTTTGGTTCAGAGACAGTGTCACAAAATAAATAAATAATTCAGTTAGAACCAAATATGAGTTTTTTCCTAATTTTTGGTGACCATATATAAACTCACTTCATTTACTCCAGGTTGGCCCTCCCAGAACCAGGAATCCCTCATCCAGCAACATCTGTGGTTCCTGGATTAGGCAGTCTTGGCTGGAAGCCCCAGTGGCAGCAGCAGGGCCGGGGACATGGCAGTCGTGGCAGCCACGGTAGCGGCTAAGGCTGGAAACGCAGCAGCTGCAGCAGCCAGGGCCAGGGTCAGGCATCGGGGCAATCTGGGCTGCCAGAGTTGCAGCAGCATGGCAGCCTGGTGGAAAAGGGGCAGCTGAGGCTGGCAGCACGGAAAGAAGGTGGTCTGAGGAGCTGGTAGCAAGGGACCTTCTCTGGTCTGGCAAATTCCCTCATTCGGGATTGGTCAGGTCCCGAGTGTGCTGGACCAGAGAGGTCCAACCTGTATTTCCAAATGTATGGGCTCATTACACAATTTAATGTTACAAAAGAAGTAACAAAGAAGTATTATTATCCCTGTCTTACCTATGGATGTACAACAAATTAGATGAATTCTTCAAGCACATGCTGTGAACTGGAGCGTAGGGGGAGCGGGTAAGAGAAATGGTAATAAAGCAGTAGATTTCCTAGGTCCCAGCTCTGTGCCTTAATCTCTCTCACTCTCACATATACACAAATCTGTATAGATATTTAGATATGCAGATAATTGTGTGTGTGAAATATTGCAGATTAAAATACAGATTATCATTTTCTAGCATCTTCTCAATTTTGTGCATGGGCTATCAGTGATGTCAAAATCCAGCTTGCCTGAAGTACTAGAAGACCCTTTGAGTCTATGGTTTAAGTATAAAAAATGTTCCAGTCACTCAGGGCTTTTCATCTTATCTGAAATTGTTTCAAGTATTGCTGCCACCATTTAGTCTCATCCTTTCTTGTTTACTTGAGCAAAATTTCCTGGGCCCAATTCTCAGCTGTATTTCTTCTGAAAGTGGAATTATATTTATATTACACTTTATTGCCCTTTGCACTGTTTGGTATGGGTTGGCATTATTGCAAATGAGGAGTACAGGCCATAAGACAAAGGGCAGCAGGCCTGGTCTATGCTACAAAATGAGATTGATGTAAATTGCTTTGTGGTGACCTGTGTGCTCACATATCTACACTTAAGTTTGTCTCTGGCTGACCTAAGCATCCCGTTACAGTGACAAAGTAAAGCCACCTCTCTGAATGGCACAGAGCCATGATGGAGCTACTGAAGTCAATAAAGTGTGAGTGAAGACATTGCATGATCTGTGTCAGCCCTGAGTCCTCTAACAGTTGATCCACAAAGTTCCATTCCCTCCAACAATGACTGTTTTGGTCACTAATTTAAACTCCATTGCCTAGGGGTCACAGAGAGTGACCATGCTGGCTCCACATAGTAGACACGCTTCTGCTGGAATAGACTGGAAGTGCTGTATCTCTTGGGCCAGTGGAGAGAAGAGGCTATGCAAGCAAGGCTATGAAGCAGTCATAGAAATATGGATATGTATGAACAGATTGCATTGGGGATGCAGGCAGGGATACCTTAAGGCCAGAGAGCACAACAATAAATTCAGTGGTGCACCACCGGCCTGCCACTTCTATAAGTGACAGCATATCATATACATTGGCGATCCAATCAGCACCTTGAAGAACACTGTGGATACCCCCTCCTACAGCTCATGCTAGGAGGCAGCAAGGAATCCCACAGCTTCAGATACACAGATATTTGAGAAGCACGGTTTGTGTACGTGTACCACAACAGAGTACATTTGTACACCGAAATGGACATAAATGGTCCTTCCTAATTTAAAACTTGAACCCTATTATGTTGATTTTTTTATAACATATCCTATGGTTTTGTTTAACGAAGTCTGTGGGTGTTTTTGCACACTGATTTTCTGTACTGTTTTTCCCCACTCAATAAAGTTTGGTCTTGGAGCAGCAAATTATCTTTTATTTCACAACTACTGTAGTGTTTGGCTCATAAACTAGCCCTTGTGTCTGGATGCCTCTAGTCAGCAGAGGTCCACTGCTTTCTCCACCCTGGCATCAGCTTTTCTTCTTTTGTCTCACAGATATTATTCAGAACATGACAGGTATAACCAGTGGGGTATTTTTCTCACTGAGGTCTAGTCTAGTGAGCACTGCCAACATCCTTTCAAAACACACTGAACAGCCATTCTGTACATGCTGACCTAGTAGGTGAATATTTCCTTGGTGTTGTTCATGTGCCCCATGGGTTCATAAGCCAGTGAACAGAGGGTAGGCTTGAGTCCCCCTGAATTACTATTGTGCAAATCTGTCTGTTATTTCCTGCATGTTGCCATAGTCCTGCAGGAGATGAATAATGGCCCTATTCATTTGCATGACAAAAGCTTCCACCATGGATTTTGCAACTCCAAAATGATTTCCCACTGACCTATGGCAATCCAGCATTGCAAGAGTCCAAAGTGTGATCACCAATTGCGTCTCTACTGTCAATGCAGCTCTAATTCCCATGACCATGAGCTGTAGAGCTGGGACAAGTTTGGCACACAGATCCAGGAAAGCTGCCTTTCGCATCTGAATGCTCTGCAGCCATGGCCCATCATCCCAAACCTGCATTATGATGCAATTACATCAGTTGGTGCTTGTTTCTCAGGTCCAGAAGCATCAGTCCACCATCTGCAGCTGCTCCGTGAATTCCACCAACAACTTTTAATTGTTTTTTCATTGTGTCCCTCAGCAAACTGTTCTTGAAGAAATTATCATATCCCTTATTGATATGGGATATGCTACTTCCAGAGAATCTGCAAATACTGGCAAGTTATGCATAATATATTTCTGAAGTTCAAAATAACAATGCCTATTTCTGCAGATTCCATGCTTCTGTCAGAGCTGGCAGACCCTGAAAGTACTGGGGAATTGTGTGAGTTGAAAGTACTGGGAAATTGTGTGAGTACTGGGGAATTGTGTGAGTTTAAAAAAAGGTGCATTTTGGATGGAGAAAGTTGCATACTGGGAACTTGGGGGAGTCATTTTTATCCCACAGCATATTGCAAAAATTTCCTCATCAGCATTGCATCAGATGGTGGCATGTAGTACACTGGTATAACTATTTGTTGTACACCACACTTAACATCAACGAAAGCACCCCTAGTAAATATGTGCAGCACTGACACTAGCATCCAAGTATGTACTCATCTGAACAAGATACAGTCTTTCTTGGCTGTATGCTGACATAACTTCTGACAGTCACAGTCTGTAGTATAGACATTGCCCTACTAAGCTGCTGCACAGTGTCTCCATCTGATCCTCATTTTATTACAAGAAAATTTGCATTGAATGAAAAAGTACTGAAACCTAACAGCACATGCTAATAGATTTCCTAGTCCAGTGCTGCAAGCTATTAAAGGTTTCAAAAACCTTTCCTGCTAGGAATTTTAATTATATCAGCCAGGGTCATTCATGTTGAGAGTTTTAAATCATGGGCACAAACTTTAGATCTTGGCGAATGAGGCAAGAGGTTATGGTGTGAAACTTTATCCCCATTGTAAATTTCATATGCTGCTGATTATAAGCTTGCAAACAGAGCCCTCATTTCTTCTTGCTAAAACAGCTTTATAAAGAGTTATATTTGAGTGAAATAAGAATAGATGACAGGGACAAATTGCCATGAAATATGTGCAAGTCTAGTTCTAAATGTCTACTTTGAAATTTAAGAAGGTATTAGTGAGATGTTAATAGTAATATTCATTAAAAATGTTTGACATCTTTAGCCAATACTGAGTATAGGTATAGGCTATTTCCCAATTCTGCTGCCATTGAAGTGAATAACATTCCTCCTGTTGAATGAACTGGGAATAAGATAAATCCCCTTTTCAACTTTTCTTATTACTTCCCTCCACTTTTTACACAGCTGACTTGAGGTGACCACGTGTGGGCTCTTGCTTCCTTAATTTACACTCTGTGCAATATCATATGGGGATGTAAATCAGAGAAGAATTTGATTCACTGTATTTAGATATGAGTTCTGATACCTTTGATGATAATCCCTAAAAGGACTTTGTGATATGTTGTTTACATTTTCTGATTATTAATTTAATAATACTGTTTTTAAGCTTATATATTTCCAAACTTCATTTGGCTATCTACCCTTCATATATTTAATACATCCCAGAACATATTCAGTAAAACTCTGCTTGGTACATGGTATCTGAGGAGTCTCTCTGTTGAAATATAGCACTCCGAGAACACTCTACATGCACACAAAGAATTAATGTGTTCCAGACTTCTAATATCACCTTTTCATAGAACACTTGTGTGTTTCACTGACAGGGCCGGACTAAGGGGTGGGCTAGCCGGGCAGCTGCCCAGGGGCGCCAACCTACGGGGGGCCCCCGGCTCCCAGCAGGCTGCAGCGGCCGCCCGGAGCGGGGGCTGTGTTAACCCCCACAGCACCGGCCAGCAGCGCCCTTCCCCCTGCGGCCACAGGGCCCTCCACGGCCAGGCGCAGCCCGCCCTGGGCGGCCCCGGGCTGCTCACCATCGGCGGTGGCTGGGCCAACTGGGCAGCGCATGCGCTGTGCGTCCACCCACATGCCCCGGGGGCGGGCCCGCGCATGCATCATGCACCCCGGAGGCAGGGCTGCGCGTCCCAGGGGCGGTGCCGCGCGCCTGGGGCCCAGGGTGCCAAAATGGCTCGGGCCGGTCCTGTTCACTGAGAATGCATTCTATTCTTCTGTAAAATATCTAATTGCATTATGCCCATCATTGTGCTTGAGTGAACAAGGCTGCCTCTCTTTAATTCCTTATATTATCTTTCCAAAATATTAGCATTTAGCAATTCATCTTTTAGCCACCAATAATCTGGAAAACTAAGGCATAGAAAGATGAAATGGATGGAAGGCCAAGGTAGACAAATTCAGACTGGAAACAGGTGCAGATTTTTACTATTGGAGGTAATTAATATTTGGAACAGGTAAACAAGAGAAATGGAAAAATCTCCAATAAGTCTTTTAATCAAGGTTGGATAGCATTCTACGTCATATATACTCTACCTCATTAGGAATAACCTTTACACTGGAAATACTGGGTAAAATTCTACAGTCGGGAATATGCAACAGGTCAGACAAGAGGATCATAATGGTCCCTGCTGGCCTTAATATCTGTGGATTAATTCAAGAGCAATTTAAGTCAGTTGCAAAACTCCCATTGATTTAAATAGAGACAAGATTTCATTTTTGAATCTACAAACACATTTTCTAGTCATATTAGAGGGAAACATGGAAAACACTTTTGGTACATTTATTTTAGGTCTCTTATAAGTATTTGTTTCAAAATGAGTACAAGGGATGAATATATTGGTATAGAGTTTATTGGCTGGTTGTGTACTGCGGCAATAATAACTTCTTATTCTCACAGATTGCAAAGTGCTTTAAAAACTGATAATGAAAATGTATCATTTCATTCAGCACTGAAATAAAGCTGCTCCTGTTTTGTTTCTACTAGTTTTGTATATTGCTGGTTTTGTTGTATGTTGAGGCTTGTGTGCGAAGAATAATTGGAAAGTGGATCATTGCCTGGATGTTGAAAAAAAATAATTTCCACCCATAAAATACAGGAAGTATTTTATTAGCTATTTTAAAAATGAATGATAAGAATTTAGCTATTGTATGAAAACCTTCCACTATAAACAGTGGAGCTCATCTGCAACAATTATGAAACACATCACAAGAGTCCAGCATTATGTTTAATATTACGTGTAATATTCTACGTTTGCCTTCTATTGCCTTTTGGCAACATTCTATAGCTGAATTTCTGTTGAAGTCCGCAAGGGATGGTGACTTGTGTTTCCTAGTTTAAAGGAAAAATCATAACTTCAGCAAAAACCCAACGGAGCTGGAATATCTACAAGCATCTTTCTTGTATTTTCTTCGTCTAATCCTGTAAAGTAGCCGTTATATTCCTAGCATAAAAGCAGTCATGCAACTGAGATGATGTATTACTAGTATGGAAGATACTATGCCAATGCCTGTATTAAATTTCTAAGTCTGTGTAAACTAGATAATGAAAGTGCTGAGCTATCATGCTTTCCAGTAAGTATTCTATTTCTAGTTACCTAAGGTGCTAATTAATTAAATGTGCAGTGATAATTATTGAATTTTGAATGCCTTACTGTTTGGGTGCCCAACATGAGTCATCTCAAGGGTAGCCTGATTTTTTGAGGGCCAAAATTCACAATTTCAAGTCTTCACAAACTGGGTATCCATAATCACTAGATATTTTTCAAAAAGGTAAGCCATCAGGGCTAATATTTGGCAAAATATTGAATACATAAACAAATTCCACAATTGCAATATATTTAGGGATACTCTGAAGATGAGGGGTTAATTTTACTGATCCTGAATAGAATAGTTATGGGTGAATATGATACTGTGTCAAAGACCTGAACACAACAACTATAACTATCTTCAGAAATAATTCTTTATTCATCTCTGAGGAAAAGGACTAGGTGATCTAATAAGTCTTTTATCTCTAATCTCAATGAGTATGTGTTTATGGGGACAAAGCTAGTAGCAGACCTCAAGTCTATAAACAAGTAATCGCTCTGGGTCCCTAAAAATTGTTATGTAGACATTCAGGTACAGGCTCTGAGATGCCCAGGGAAGAGGGTGTGTTTCAAAGCCCAAGCTTCAGCATGAGCCTCTACACAGCTGTTTTTAGTGCCATAGAGTGAGCCTTGTGAGCCTGAGTCTGTAAACCCAGGCTCAGAGACTTACTGCTGTAGTGTTTCTGGTCTGGTCTATACTACAGAATTAGGTCATTGTGAGGTAAGCATCTACTCTGAAATATAGCTCCCACCAATGTAACTCACCCACGATACCAAGTTCCATGAGAGACGTAGGGCTTAGGTTGATGGCAGCTAGGTTGATGCAGTGTCGGTGTGCAGACACTGTGTTACTTACATCGCCTGTTGCTGCCTTTCAGAAGCTGTCCCACAATGCCCCACACTGACAGATGAATCAGTATAATTGCTCCTGATAAGGGCATACACTACCAACACAAAGAACATAGTGTAGAAGGACAACTGTGACTGGGCGGCGGGGGATTGCCGAGGCTAGCCCCGCACCCCGCACTCAAGCACTGGTCGGCCCAGGTGCCGCGAGACCCGAGCGGCTTTGCTGTGCCTGTTCGGCGGCGGCCGCCGGCGCAGGCACAGGAGGCTCCCCGACAAGCGCGCCGGGGGAGCGGTGGAGGGACCGGAGAGCACATGCGCCGGCGTCCCCAGGAAGGGATGCCAGCTTCAAAAGGCAGCTCCCAGCTGGGAGCAGGGGCACCAAGACCGAGACTGGGACCGGGACCGGGCGGCCAAGGGAGGTAGCAGGCCCGGACCAGCCAGGACGGGGAGCAGAGCCGTGGGACGTAGTCACTCCAGGACCAGCCGGAACCAGACCGAACCCGACGGAGCAACAGATACGACGGTGGGGGGATCAGCTCACCAGGACTGGGTGAGGATAACCGCAGGACCTGGCGGGGATGACCGGTGGCCCGGCCCGAGAAGAGGAAGCAGCCCAGGACGGGACCAAGGAGAACCCGGGGACCGGTGAGTTGCGGCAGTTGCCCCCCCAGTCGAGCAGGACGTCTGAGACGCCTGTTCTTAGGGTTCTGGGCTGGGACCTGGAGAGAGGGAGGGCCCAGGTCCCCCTCCACTCGTGGCCGGTGCCGGAGCGGCAATTCAGGCATTTACTGCGGGAAGGACGCGGTGTCCCCCGGAAGGGAGGACCCAGATGGGAGAGCTAAACTCTGAGCGGGGGGGTGATGCTTGACAACAACCAAAGTGATTTAATTATTTTGATGGCTGTAACGTTGATGGAACTTATGTCAGTTTAATTTTGTAGTGTAGCCCTGCCCTCTGACTTAGATCACAGAGACAGCATAAATCTAAATATCTCATCTGTAACATAAATCCACATTGAACTTTAACTATCTGTGCTTTTCACACCTCATCAAGAACCCAACTCTACCAAAGAAATCTATTTGAATCTCTCCATTGACTCCAGTGGGGTTGCAATGCTCATTGTTATCAGTAACAGCTACAGTGACCAGATCTTGATCCTCATAACTTCAGGGGGACCAAGGTTTGGTCCCTGTAACTTTATTTTGCATGCAAGTATTGTGAATATTTTCAGCTGCTTCCAATAATGAAGTACTGTGTCTTATGTGGTTTAAAAGTTGCTGTTATGACCCCTAATTTTTCCTGTCTTAAAACATTTCAGTATTTCTAAGAGGTGTAATTCTTTTTCTTTTCAAGACACATGAAAAGGGATAATGTTAGCACTTTGCAGTTAATTCAATTACTTTGCACTTGTGAAAATGTTGACAGGATTTCCTACCCCTGCAAAAACAGTCCTGATTATTAGTTATGATTGGCAGTCCAGACGTAACTGCTGAACTGCAACTAAAATTAAACCATCTTATCATGACTTGCTACAATATCCTTTATGACAAACCATTCAGTAAAACGTTTAAACCATTATTCCAGTGAATTGATTTTTAACAGCAATTAAAGGCCAATTTGTTAAATAATAGTCTGAGTCAAAGCAGTGACTGGTGAGTATTTGTTCCTGTTATAGAGAGCAAAAGATATAGTATTTGTCACCCTAAACCACAGTAGTTCTTAAGTATGATGGATCAAATTCTTGTTTCATTTACCTCCTTATATTGCTTCACAGTACTCAAAGAACTTGGCTCTACATATTTAAAATAGTTCAAAAATAACGAAAGAAGAGTGACACTTTACTGGAAACGGGATCTTTGCCTGCAAGAGGAATACTATAATTTTCCACTCACAAGAAACAGGATGTCTTTTATTAACCATATTTAAAGCAAACCATACGAATTTTGTAATAATGTAACAGGAAAGGCTTTGACTTTGAAAAGCTGAACATGTTTTTGATAGCCAGTAACATGCCTAAGAAAAGAGATGGCATTACAATATGATGATGAGTGTAGAGATCTCATAGGAGAGAGAGGGAGAAGGAATTATGGTTATTGGTCCAGCATGTATATGATTAATCCTGGTGAGGGTTTTTTTCAGACAGCTAGATGAATCTTGGCTGGAAATCCATAATGCAGAGATGATGACCAGGGTGCTAAAGATGTGTCTAAGACTTACAGAGGACAAAAACTGTAGATCAGTATGAAGTCTAATAGGAATCTGAAGGTACTAATCAGGCTGGGCACACCTAATGCTGCTGTCAAGACTGTGAGCAAAGAGATTCATTTTAATTCTCTTCTCTTTATTTGTACATTTTCATTATACTAGAGAAATGTCTAGCCAAGTCATCTAGCAGTTTGAAAGCCAATAAAGGGGCTCTCTTATCTAAGGAAATGGTTATGTTTGAATGAGTAGCTGATAGAAAATGTTCTGACAGACTTTAGGCTTTTTTTTTATACAACAGAACAGCATATAGCCATTTTACTTGAACTAGCGGACAGGGTATGTACACAAGGTCCATGATGGGTGTGTACTACCACACTGCACTGTCTTCTTAACTCCTATTATTTCCCACATGAGTTGGATACCAGCCAGCTTGGGTAGGCTAGCTTGTGCACTGCTTTTGCATCGGGCAGAAATACCGTTTGACTGAATTCAGCATAAGCTCCCCTGGATGGGTTGTCAGAAGAGGTTTATAGGCCCATGTATGCAAACTACATTGAAATTCTTGGCTGGGAGAAGATCAGTTCATCATCGTGAGGGAACAAGAAGAGATGGCTGCCTACCCCTAAAGAAGAAGGAGGTGAGGGATGAGGTTGCAAGTCAGCATCCTTTGTGGCCTTCAGGAAAAGTTAATGTGTAGTGAGGATGGGAGGTATCGTTTGGTCTCTGGAAGAAAGAGCAGATTATGTGATAAACATTAGAAACCACCAATCAGTCTTGTTTTTTTCACCATAAACAAGCAAAATACTGTAGTTCCAGCTGAAATTTGAGTACCCAAACGTCTGTGCTGGTGTGCCATTAGATAAGGTATACTATATATGGTTATTCTCAGCATGCTTCTGAAATCACGCTCCTCTAAGGTTATTTTAATCAGGGGGGCCCATAGACTTGGTGGGCCCCTGGGCAATGTGTGTGTGTGGGGGGGGGCGGGGGGTAGCTCCACAATACTGGAAGGGACAGGACTGGGGACAAACAGCCCTCAGAGCAGCCCAGAGCACACCACACCATAACCTTTCCTCCCTACTCCCCAGGAAGCCCTGAGAGCCACCCAGGCCACACCGTGTGGCACTCCAGCAATGATTTAAAGGTCCAGGGCTCTGGTCATGCAGTAGTGGTGGTAGCAGCAGTGGCTGGGAACCCCAAACCCAGGCCTGGGGACAACTGCCCTCTTTGCCTCCCCCGCACCTCCCAGTGGCAGGCCTGATTTTAATAGAACTTCATTATTTCCAAATAGAAGCAAATAAAGAGAATTTAACATTGGCTAGTAGAAATTTTGAAAAGGAGTATGTTCACATGGAATTTAAACCATCTTCAGTACAATATTCTTTTTATTCCATGGACATTTCCGGTAAGATTCTGTCACAATTAGACTTTGTACTCCTGCATACCAAATAAGCTATTTTTCTTAGTTGTGTGACTCTTGGGTAGATAAATACACTTAAAATAGATAACATTTGCTAAATTACATTAGGAGATATGGGAAATTTTAGATCTCTTTCAGCGAATTCTTTTCTATCATCATAGTTCAGTTAGCCACACATGGTCCTGTTGGTGTGCTAAAGTTTTTAATATGGCACTTGTTGCATAACTCACATTTTTCTACACAAATTCAATTGAGAGTAGCAAAGAATTGATGTATATTCAACATAACTGCTTCTGTCATTTTAGTACCTGCAAATCTGGAAGCCAAAGAAAGCAAATATTGTTATAAACTCTCCTTTGCTATGTCTCTATTTAATTGAATTTGGGCATATAATTTCCCGCTCTGTAGCCATCTGCTTTTTATTACAGTGATACCTACCTTTCCTACATGTGTAGGCAGTTTCAAAGATGAATAGGCACCATCTATTAATAAAGAGAAATTATCTCACTCTGTAGTTCAGAACAGATACAGAAGAATTGGAATCAAAGGGAAAGACTATTTATTTAATTATTTATTTCACCAAAAAGGAATTCTTCCAGTTAGGAATGATGATTCCACTGATATGTTTTCTGGATGAGTGCACATTTTTATTGAGCTGTTACTTAATCCATCAAAGACGTTGATTATATCTTTTAATAACTTGACCAGTCAAGAAAAAGATTGATTTAATGTCATGTCAGTTTTAGTACAAAGCAGGCATTTTAAATCAGAGATGCATGACAGGAAGGAAAGAAATTGCCTTAGGGAGGAGAAAAAAGTATTATAATATTTCAATGAAATACTTCTTTGCCACTGGTGCAGCTACTCCAGGGAGGATGCGTCTGTTAAAAGCATTCACAATTGTAAAGCCTTCCAAGAAAGATGTAGAGAATCTGCTCATCTAAGCTAGTCATTTCATGTAACAATGTTTAGATATCATTTTAACTCTTGGAATGATGTAGTTTATTCAGTGTTGCTCAGAGCTGATGCATCTCAGTAAAATGTCATGTTTTGACACTTCCCTTTCATAAAAGTAAGGAAAAAGAAATGTACACTTCTTTATCCCTCTCATCCAAGGATCTCAAAAGCACTTGACAATCAACTGATTAAGCATTATAGTAGCGAATGTGTGCTAGAGAAGCAATAAGTGGGGATAACTTCACCACTACCACTTGATTCACTGCAAAAACAGGTATATTTTTACACTGTGAAAACTAACTCAAGATAGCCCTCTTATTGTAAAATCGAAGTAGAGAGAAGGCACATATGGGTTTTACCTTCATTTAGTTAGCTGAGATCAGCACTCTTTCTCCACCTGGAGTTGACCTAAATACTCCAAATTGAGTTAAAAATCATATGTACCTCATGCCCAATAGGATTTTTCATTGTGCTAGCTATCTCATGTAGGAACACACCTAATTTTTTCAGGGAAGAAAATAGCATGCAACATCTTGTCTACATACAATATTTGTACCATGATAATTATATTGATTTACTGATAAAAGCACCTTTATACTCCTAAAACTGCATTCACACTAGGGAATTACACCACTTTAACAACACTGTAGTCTAAATGGATATATAACTATTGTGATATAAAATCTGTATGTAGACCAATCCTAAGGCAATCCTCTTAAGGATAGGATGTAGCCCTTGCTTCAACATTATTTTATGTAAAAATTTTAAAATGGGAAATATGTTAATGTGTCTAATTGAATTTGAGAGGGGAAATTTAGGGAGACAGACTATAGTCAGGAGTCTGTATCAGCTCTTTTTGATCTAACCAGGAAGATCCACGCTCCCTTTGGAGATCTTCTCTACTCTTATGAACATAAGATAGCTGTTCAGTGGGTGCCAGCCCCATCCTTCCCACAGGCCTTCTGGAGAGTACTCCATGGTTACAGAACGTAGGCTGGGAGAGGCTGGAAGATTGGGCCAAGTAGTTGACAAGCCAAGGGGATACACATTGTTTCCCAACCATCCAAAACTTATGCCACTCTTTGGCCATAAAAATGCCCCACTTATCCTGATAGTTCCAAGACGGGTGCAGACAGCTGGAATTCCTAATAACATGACTCGAATCATAATATGTGTGGATAGATGTGGGGTGGGGAGCATTAAAAGCCAGTGGTGGTACACAGAGGGAATCTATTGGAGAATGAGATCTTTTTTTCTGGCCACTAATGCAAGCTGTAGTAGGGTTACTGGGGCACTATACAGGTTTCATTGTAATAAATGTAAAATCATATCTGTTTTATTGGGACACTGATGAGAGAACCTGTTTGATTACAGGAGTGACTGGAAGCTGATGTTTTCATTTTCTGTGTACTACTTAAGTGGGTTTTCAAGAAACTGATATTACAGAGGTCATGGCATTGTTGATTGCAAATATTTTTGTTTAAGATTCTACATGTAGTAATTTTCTTCTTCCAATACAGGTTTCACTAATATAAAATGTACCCAGGTGTATGCGGTCCAACTGTGTAGAATGTAAGATAATAATCTGGACACATTTCTTTCTCAGTTTTACCATGGCCTTAGTTATATGACTTACTTTGTGAAATCCATGATGTGTTCTGGCTGAAATTGAATGTCTCTCAGAACAACTTTTTTTTAAAAAAACTTCCATAGCTTTGTAGTCTTTAGGATGCTCTGTCATAATGCAGTCCACATGCAGAGGCCCTCAGACCAAGTTAGATGAGGGGCAAAATTAAAACTATGCAATGCCCTTGATTTAGCTGTGAAGCTCCCATTGATAGCAACAGAATTTCAGCTTTCAGAATGGTGAAATAGCATGGCTGTGACATTTCTGGAGCAAAATTTCTCCTGGTAATTGTTAAAGCAACAGAATTTTCTCTTATTTATGATGGTAGTATCTGCGAAGCTAAAGTTGATCTGAAGAGACAGTAAAGATTTTAGATTTAAGATTCCTATGCAAGGTCACAGGAAAGCATTCAAACTTTCTCCTGCTCTCACTTGCTTAATTTAGCAACACCTGAATAACAAGACTTTCCCACAAATTCCCTTGTGTTGATGGAAAGCTATCTAACTTCAGGCTAGCAAACGTTCTGACAAGCATTAAATATATCCTTCCAGACTACCCTCTGGAAAACAAAAGTCCCATTTGAGAATGGTTTACAGTTAAAATAAGAGCTAGAAGTATTTGAAACAATGCCAGGATGTTTTAGAAAATTAAAATTATGAATCTCCAGGGCTCTGAGTTAAGAAAGTGAAGTGTTGAAGGAGAAGAATTAAGACAGTTGAATACTATCAAGCATCAGAGACCAAGTCAAGGTTTATTTGCAAATGGCTACCTGTCTTCCAGTGATCCAACTTGAAGTCATTTTGCAAACAGCCTGACCAGTAAGTATGAAGTGACAAGTGTCAGAATCCCATTAATAAATATTCAGTACCTGTAAAATTCTTATTCAGACAACACAGATTCCTACTTGAAAACAGGGCAAATAGATTTTGGTATAGAAAGAAACTCCTTGCAGCATCCATGTCCCTCATTTCAATCCTGAGGTGTTGATTGTCAGAGCCTAACATGGCTGCACTGGGGAGTAAGGCAGAATTAGCCCCTGCTACTGCCCTTCTTAGGCCAGATCTACACTAGATCTGGAAGGTCGGCTTAAGGTATGCAGCTTCAGCTACATAGGATACATAGCTGGAGTCTGCTTACCTTAAGCCAAGGTTGGTGGTGTCCATGCAGTAGGAGACTGCTTCCCTTACTCCTCGCAACTGTGAGGAGTAAAGCGCCAGCTGCAGCTACCCTCAGCATTTGATTACGGGTCTATATTAGACCCACTAAATCAAATGCCAGAACATCAATCTCTGGCGCAGCAAGTGAAGACATACCCTTAGATTGTCATTTAAACTGTGAGGAGAGCAGAGGCTGACAAATCTATGAGCAAATGTGTGGGAAAGGAGCAGAGAGATGTAGAGAATGGTAAAAGCCCTGGCTTATTCTCTGTGAGAGATAATAGCTGGCTGCATGCCCTGGGAGTGAAAACTGATTCATTCAAAGAGGTAAATTAAATCAGACCCTATCCGGTATAAGGATATGGAACAGAGTGGGAGAGTGTCTCTCTACATCACTGCTTGTTCTCTACTAGTCTACTCCAGTCCTAACTTAATAAGGACAGATGGTAAAGTTACAATAGAGAGCAATAGTGAATAATAATATCGAGCTCTCTATAAAACACATCTGTAGCTCTTGAAGTATGTAACAAAATAAGTCATTATTACTGTCCCCATTTTACATATGGGTAAACTAAGGCACAGAGCAAGGATAAGACTTAACCAACATCACCCAGCAAGCTAGTGGGGGCCAGGAATAGAACCAGTTTTGAGTCTCTGTCCAATGCTTTTTTTGGGGGGGGGGGGGGTGAAGACGGGGAGAGCTAAACCAGGATGGGAACGAGAGAGAAAATCTAAAATTACATCCCCAAAGGCCTGTTTCTTGCACCACAATTTTGTGGAGTATTGCTTTCTATAATCTCTCCCAGACTTCCAGGTCTTTTAATCTACTATGACTTGATAATCCATCAGACCTAAACTACCTCTTCATGATGACATGAAAGCAAAAGAGTATTCTGATAGACAGGAACCGTGCTAAGTATTGTAACAATCTTACTGAAAGGGTCTGGAAGCCTGCTACTCAGTGCACATCTTGTAGCATCAATAGCTAACACTGCAGAGCACTTATGCTTTGATCAAGTGAAAATGCAACCTTAACCCTGGAAGGTTATAGATGATGTTACAATTTTATCTGGTTTTGTTAACCTGAAATGCTTTGAGTTCTTTATCTCTGTCAAGTTTTTAAGGTAGAAGTGAGTAAGAAAGCCTTTTTCTGTTATTTGAGAATGTTAAGAAACATAATGGAAATTCAGTTAGAGGACTAGGAAGGGTATGTCTACACTGATTGTTGTGTACTTTAGCTACATGCCACAATGATAAGAAGGCTGCATGTATACTGAGGTATTTCACCTGGCAGTGAAAGGTTCTTGTAGAGGGGGGAGGCAAGAGAGAAAGGCGGTGGCAGCTGGCCACAGATTTAGCCAAAGAAAAACCAAGGTACTCTGTTAACAGACAGGCTATGTCTACATTACAGAGTTTTTTTCAGAAAAGCCGGTTTTTTCGAAAAAAAACCCTTCACTTACGTCCACACTGCAATTGCGTTCTTTCAAAAGAAAAATCAAAAGAACAGAGGGGATTTTCTGACATTGGTAAACCTCTTCCTATGAGGAAGAAGCCTTTTTCCAAAAGAACTCTTTCAGAAAAAGGAGTATGTGGACAGGGAAGAGAGAGAGTTCTTTCGAAAGAAGAGGAAAGAGGAAAAAGCACAGGTGCCCTGGTGGCCACTCCGTCCATAGTAATCACAGCCTAAATGCAAGATAGTGCCCATTCGGTGTGGACGCTATCTTTCGAAAAAGCAGATTGCTTCACCATGGTTGTGAAGTGCAACATGCGTACAAAAGTACTATGAGAATTGGTCTGTTGGGAGTAGAATTCAGGCCACATGGGTACCTATTGCTTTATTAGCACTACTCAACTATCACTGCACCACCATCCACCAACATCGTTTGCAGATGCACATCTTTCTGCAAAAGCGACTTTATGAATTTTTCTTTGTTGAGAATAAATTGAATTTCAGGGAAAACAAATTTGATGGGAAATAAAATGATGAAATGCTTTGCAATATTTGTGTGTCTGTTAAAAGTCTTGCAGCTTTTTCACCAAACTCTAATGCAAGGGATGGAGGAGACTTTCTATGCCTGCTAGTGGCTCAAAGGTAAAAAAAAGTATGCATCTAAAAGTGAAAATTTTGCTTGTGATTTCTTTGGCACTCAGTGAGGTTTTGAAAAGTACTTTTCCTACAATTAGTAGAAATAATAGGGGTGCTTATAATCTCCTTTGGCCCATGACCAAGCAGTTTTATACTGATTGTCATATAAATTAGAAAGTTAAGTACAAGAGCTTTAATTTTTTAACTAAATTAAATGAGTGTAGCTGTTAACACAACAAATGGAGCATCGAATTATTAGTTAGCTTGTAATTAGCAATTGGCAAACCTTGGGTTTCGAGTTTAGTGAAGATAAACAATCAGCAGCTCAGTTATTTGGATCCTTCTTGGTTGTTTCAGCAGTTACAGAGACACTTGAATGGAGTAGTAGGGACTCAGCTATTCTTTCAGCTTTATGGATGGTTTCCTCCAGGCCAGGATTAAGGCAAACTGGTGGAGATGGCAGAAGAAATGTTAATTCTTGCGTCTCATATTTGTACCTATTTTGTGGTTAAGTAGAAGTTTTCTGTCTCCAAGACTTTGGCACCAGCATGTTTTACGCAAACCACAATTTGTGTATCTTTTTTCCACTTTTCTTTCAAAAGAGGCTTTTCCAAAATTTGGCGCATCTACACAATGCCAAATCTTGGAAAAACCTGCTCTTTCCAAACATACCTTCTTCCTTGTACAACGAGGTTTACAGGGATGGCAAAAGAATATGTCTGCTTTTCCGAATTTTTTTTGGAAAAGTGGACGCATTCCTTGGATTCAGCATTGCTTTTCCGGGATACCTCAGGTATCCCAGAAAAGCATGGTAGTCGAGATGTAGCCACAGTGTGAGATAGTTTGTTAAAAAATCAGTGTAACTTTGGGGCTTCATATCGAAAGATATGATCTAAGACCATAACAACATGTAGGTCATTGCATACAATTATGGATACCACATAAACAGATAATTATTGATAGGAGCTCAAAGGAAAACAACAAAAATAAGCAGGGTGTTGGGGACTGAACTGGGGCTTGATCATGCAAATTACTGAAGGCAGACAAGAAAAAGGATTCCAATTTCTACCCCACACCTCCTTTTCTTTCAAAAATTTGAAATTGCTGCAAAATCTTGTAATTCAAAAAACTAGCTCTAATCCAGTAAATTACATAAACCTGTGTTTAAGGGTATGTCTAAACTCTGTCAAAAGAGGAATGTAAATTAGGCAAATTGAAAGTGCAAATGAAGTGGGGATTTAAATATCCTGTACTTCATTTGCATAATCGTATCACAGCGGTCTTTCGAAAAATGGTATTTCGAAAGTGAAACCACCGTCTAGAAGTTGTTTAAAAAAAAAAACCTTTTCGAAAGATCCTGTACTCCTCAAAAAATGATACCTATATATTTCATTTGGTGATGCCTAGTTCCTAGTTCTAGTTCTCCCCTCATAGTGGTTTGTAAAAGCCTGATCCACAGACATTTCAAAATGATTGTCTTTCCATTGATGTCAGTGGTTTCTTTTATATAGACCTTTATAAATAAGCCAGCAATGAGAAGTAGCCAAAAGTCTTTCCCTTCTGTAAGAAGGGAGAACCAATAGCCTTATATTTCCAGCATTTTTAGGAATAGGAAGGATGCTCACCTATCTGGCAGCATCCTAATATTGGAAACAGATTCTGTTTTGTTTGATTGTCTGTGTCAGCTGGCGACAAAATGTAAAGGGGCCATGTGGTCTGAAATGCCCCTGAGGTTAGCAATAAAGGAGACTTCATAAATTCTTGTTCCAGTGTGGGACAGAAAGTTCGCCTAGTATTTCCTTTTCCCTCCCAGATAAGTTGTCCCCTCTCTGCCACAGCCCACACTGTGGAGTCAGAAGAACCTGAGATCTGTAATAATTCTCAAGTCATATGATGAGATTTTTGTCATGGATTTCAGAGAGGTCACAGATTCCGCTTCACCCCCATGTCCTGGGACAATGGGGCCAAATCTGTTAGCTGTCACAGGTGGCATGAGCTCTGTAGCTCTCAGCTACCATGGGTTACAGGGGCCCTGGAGCTCTGAGTCACTGGCCCCAAAGCTCTGAGTAACCATAAGTGTTCTCCAGAACTCTGAGCTACTGCATGCAGGGGGCGTCAAAGCTCTGAGCCGCCATGTGTAGTGGGGGCACCAGAACTGTGAGTCTGTCCCTCCCATCAGCCTCTTTCCCAAAAGTCCCCTCTCCCATTGTTATTTTTAATACAAATCACAAGTCACGGGCTTCCATGAATTTTTGTTTATTGCCCACAACCTGTACCTGAGCTTAAAATAAAATAATTCTGACAAATCTCAATCTTAGTCATAAACAAAGAAGTATCTCTTCAGCTGAGGAATAAACAGCAGGAGTGTGAACTGTAAGGAAACAAAAAGCCTATTTTCATACAAATGTCTTCAGTAATAAAAAAAGGAAGAAAATAAAACAGGACATATGGGCGACAGCAGCAGAGATTGCTCTAAATAGACCATTTTTCAAAATCATGTATGTAGGATCAGTGGGTCTTGAAACTGTAACAGAATGAGCATACCACTATGATATGATCAAAATGAAATAGAGCGGTGTTCCTGCTGTTATGTCACATTTTCATGTAAATAATGGTTAGTCATAAACAGTAGGGAGCCCGTTTATATGTTTATCTAGGCTGTGAGTTGTGTTTTAATACATGCTATTGAGCAGAGGCGTTAGATCCTTTGTTTATTTTTCTTTGTATTTTCATATTTAGTATCCTTAACCCCTAGAGATATTTTCCTAGCGTCTGACTGATTTTAAATGTAACAGGTTCCTTAGGAAGTTCTTTTTTTGAATTGACTGCATTTTTTCCTTTCTAACTCATGGAATCATATTTATGTGGTCTCTAGGGGAAGGAATAATATGCTCTAGAAGAATATGTGCTATACTTTAAGACATGATGTATTTCATATTCCCTCATTCAGTACACTTGGAACAGGTTTGGAAATTAATACAAAGAAAAGTCTCTGAAGAAGACAAATGGTGGATGGTAGACTGCCACAGAGCCATGTGATTTCCATTTGAAGTGTACAATTACTGTACTGAATTTCACGTTGACCATTTTCTAAAAAAAACAGTTTTCAAAGATAGTAAATGAATTAGAATAACATCAATTCAAAATATCTGCAAATCTCACTAAGATACAAAGCTAAGTTTTGCTATACAAAGTAATTTCTGTGACAAGATAGGTCTACTGAATCATGTGCAGACCTTTTTAATTATAGGCCACTAATAAATGTATTTAATGTTATAGTGTACTAAAGCAAGTACCGAGAGCACTATAGAGTATGTCTACACTGCCCACTTCTTTTAGCAGCTTGTAAAATATGTACTCGGATAGGCCCCAAAGCACGAGTTTAAGGAGTTTAAGTAGCATTATAGAGAGTGAGGTACAGTTTAGGTTATTGAAGTACAGACATGTCTGAAGGCCATGGGTATGTATCCAGTACATAGCCTGCATGTCTCTCTACTCACCCAACTTGTGCCTGTCTTACTATACTGCTATTTTTCACCATAAAGTATCCTGTCTCTCCCAGCAACCAGAGCCATTCCCGACCACAGGAAAAGACTCTGGCAGTGTGAAAAGACTGTGGGTATGGGGGAAGGGAAGGCAACAAGGAAGAGTTCTGTCAGGTACTGCCATCCCACTTCCGGAGCCATTCATTGACCGATTTAGCTGTACACCACAGCATGGAACAAACTTGCTATAACTCCAATTGCAGCATGTAACTACACATACACTACACACTGCCAAAAGGGGTGTGTGCTATAGACACAGCAAGAGGACAAAGAATAATGGAGCAATTCAATTAAAATCCCATCAATACATTACATCTTTAAAATTCACAAGTGATTTGGAATTTTGAACATGCAAAGAAGGAAATCTTATACAATGCTACTGAAAAGCATGGCAGAAAATGAGACCTCTTTTTGTGTGTGTGTGTGTCTGTCTGTTTGAGAATGCATTTGGATAGAATGGATCTTGTTGATTTAAATCATCAATGTTAATCATAATTTGGATCAGAAATCAAGAAATCCTGAATGAAATAATTGATTTTAATCTTGTTTTGCATTCGTACTTCTCAGTTATTTTCCTAAAGAGATGTTGATTCTCATTGTTGGTTACCATTAAAGCATATTGATTTTCAGCTGAACAGAGCTTTTTACACTAAAAGTAATGCCTCTTTTTGCTGACCAGGAGAATATATATATATATTCACATATTTAAGCCATTACATAGTTTCACAGACTTTTTTTTTTTTTGTTAGGAATAGTTGAATGAAGTATGTCTTGTTTAATGTTTTACTTGCTATTTGTATCAAGCTCATTTTCGAAGAAAATTCAAATTAAATTAAAAATGTACAAAATATAAATGTTAAAGTTCCACATTTCATTAGTTAAATAAAGCTTCTTTACATGTACTTGCACATAATAAAAAGTTAAATAAATGTTTTGTGAAACTAATTATTTTATTAAGCAGTACTGTGAATGAAGTCCTAAGGGGAAGGTTGACTTACGTAGCTGGAGTCGCCGTATCTTAAATTGTGTTTTCATGCCATTCACACAGAGGGAGGTCGACAGGAGCAAATGCTCCATCAGCTTCCCTTACTCCTTACAAGGAGCAGGACTACCGGTGCTGATGGGGGAGCCCTCTTAGTTCGAATTAGCAGGTCTTCACTAGATCCGCTAAATCATACCCTGGAAGATTGACTGCGGCAGCATCAATCCTCCACATAGTGAAAACATAGCCAAGGTACCTATTCTTGAGAAAAGGATGATCTTGTGGTTAAGGTGCTGGACTGAGACTTAAGAGGGTTTTTTTCCCTCAGTGCTCAGCTATGCTATAGTCTCCTTGTGGGGTCTTAGAGAAATAAGTCTGAGTCAGTACCTCTCATGTTAAATGTGGCAAATAATTCTTTACTTGCTTTCTTCCACTCTTCATCTGTCTATTCTACTTGGTTTTTAAGCTCTTCAAGGAAGGGTGTCTCTAATCATGTATATACACAATGCAAAGCACAGTGGGGTCTGAATTTTGGTTGGGGCCACTGAGTGCTGCTATAATGCAAAAGGTAAATATTAATGATACCCTGATACTGAATCTTAGAGCTGGTCTACACACAGACTTTCACCCAAAAAACCAAAGGTGTGAATTAAAAGACTCATTTTTTGCAGCAAATCTCTCTGAGTACATCTACACAGCCGGGCTAAAGTCGAATTAAGCTACACAACTTCAGCTACGTCAATTCCGTAGCTGAAGTCGAAATAGCTTAATTCGGCTTTTGGCACTGTCTACACAGCAGGAAGTCAAAGGAGGAACACTCTTGCTTCAACTTCCCTTACTCCTCGTGAAATGAGGGTTACAAGAGTCAGATTAAGAAGTCCTCCAGTTTGCCATTATTTTGAAATAAAGGCTTGTAGTGTAGACCCACAGTATGTTGTTTCGGAATAACAACAGTTATTCTAAAATAACACAGCATGTAAACGTATCCTCTGTGTAAAATCTTATTTTGGAATAAAAGTGGCTTAAATTGATTTAACTAAAGTTGTTTGTTATCATCTTTTAATATATGGCAGCTAAGCTTCCAAAATAAATGTCCACATGGAAACTTACCGCAAAATAACTGAAATTGTTTGAAATTTTTTTATTATTATTATTTTGTTGCAAGTTTGTGTGCAGACAAGTCCTTAGTTTCTTCCTTTAAAGTTTCATAATAGACTAGAACAGAGCACCTTGGGGATGAGAGACTTTCTTGTCTCTGATACTTCACAGCATCTTTTGCCAAGATGATCAAAGTCATATTTGATTCTTGCCCTTGTAATTGATTATACTTTTGTTTCCTACGTTTGTCAGCGCACAGAAGAAATAACACTAGTTGAGCTTTTTGACCAAGTGAGTCCCATTTGTTAAGCTGACATATTGGCTACCACACAAAAATGTACAGACTCCATGTGTGTATAATGGTATAAATTAAACCCAAATTTTTATGTCACTCTTAGATATGGGATGCAACTTAGCTTTATTAATCTTTGCACATTGTTAATATCTCATACTTGAGATTTGTAGTGAGCTGCTTCTTTTATAAGCATTTCTTTTATTTCACTTATGTACAAAAGGGAGTTAAACATACTTCAACTTAGTCATCTTTTTGTCACTTACACACCACGGGGATTAGGCATCCAAGCCATAACACTTGATTTCCTCATCACATATTCAATCAGTCTTTACATCTCTCTTTCTCTGCTGGGGAAATAATTTTACATTCTACAGCTTCAAGAGGTGCAGGGTTTAGCACTCTTTTTTAAAAAGGCATTAAAAACACATTTTCCACTTAAAAAATAAAACCTCATAGCCTTTCAGTTAACACACGTAGAGCAGTGGGATTTCTGTAGAAAGAAAGAAGCTGAGACAGTGGCTGGAATCCTGCAGGTTTGCTTGAAAATGCATTCTGTGCACAGTACCAGAATATGTGCCCTTCATTTATATTTCTGGATTGAATCAGGAATAAAACCAAACGAGTTACATTGGTGGGGTAGGAACTATCAGGACACATGTATTAAAGGAGAAACCAGCAAGGTGTCCTGCAAAAGGCTGTTAATGCAGTCCTTGGTAATGATTTGTGGCTAACATACACAAAAGGAACGACTCTTATAGAGCAGACTAGAGTATCTAAGACTGTCACACAGGATTGTGAAGTGTCATCAGTAAAGACTTTACGTATCAGTAGTAGGATTCTTCAAAACTATAATTCTTGGGGGAGGGGGGCAGGGAGGGTATATTAGCTTTACACATATGTAATCCTCTAGGGCCAGAGTAATTTACAGTGCAGTTACTTGACAGCAATAACTCTCCTGGCTTAATATAATGTGAAAAAGGTAGCAGTATGTGGCCAGTGGTGATCAATCAAAGTTTCCATGGCCCATGGGGACTGCTTTTGCACAGGTTGGACCTCCCTGGTCTGGCACCCTCAGGTGAGGGATTTTGCAGGACCAGGGGAGGTCATTTTTGGGCTCCTGCCACTGGCCCCCCGACCCCGCCACTAGCCTCCCAGCCAGCTCCCCATCTCCTGCTGTCTGCGCTGCCCTGCCGACCCAGTGGGCAGCCATCTCTGCCATGACTCTGCCAAGCAGCCTGGTGCTGGGACTTCAGGCAGCTGCGCGTACTGTGCCAGAGCTCACTGGGCAGCCCCGCATGCTGCTGGGGTTCCTCAGGTAGTTACACACTGGATCTCCCAGCCCCACTGGGAAGCCCCACTGCCACGCACTGAGCGGCCCTGCCGTCAGTGCCTTGCAGGCAGTCCATAGTGATCCTTATTGCTGGGCCTCCACTGGGACTCTATGGTCTGGTAGCATCCATGCCGGACCGTGGATGTTGCTGGACCAGAGAATACCAGTTAAGGGTTTCAACCTGTACTACTATGTGTAGACGAGCTAAAATACATAGAAGTCTACTACAGAACTGAGCCCCACAGATTAATGCATACCTCATTCTCTAGTCCTGAGTGGAGGAGGGAATCTGCAACAAAATATACGGTAAATGGAATAGCTAAGAGCCACTATGGAAGAGAACTAAAATGTTTGAACATGTTGTTGGAAAACGTCAACACCACAGTGCTGCATACGTGGGATTAGAAGATGACAAGGTGTCTGTAAGGATGGAATGAGTTAATTCATGCCCCTTGCAGCCTAAGATGAAGCCCATTTGCAGGTGGGCCCCTGTATTGCTTAGGAATCCCTTGAAGCATATGTCATCCTCTACAGAAGTGTGGATGTCTGCCAATAATAAGTAATTGCTGCTCAGAGCTGTAATTATTTAGGCTTTTGGAATAGTAAGATACATGTCTCATACATTTTATTCCCGTTCTTCTCTTATTCTTCCTGCATTCAGGTAGGCCCCATCACTACAGGAACATATAAATTATCAAGTTCTTATCTTTTGAACATCTTCTTGGTGAGAATATTTTTGTGCTGCAAAATAGTCTGACACCCCACCAAAAGTCATTCATGGCTTGTGCTCAAGATTTCATGACAGATTTTCAGTAAATTGCTATGCTTTACAACACACCGGATATGGGCCCTGTGTGTGTATGTAGTGGAAGCTTTAGAAGAAATACATAAATTCTGAATTGCCCTGTGCATCCATAGAAGCTACTGCCATATAATTAAATGTTGCTACAGGCAACTTTTCAGACAATTTGTGCTCGACACTATTTTAACAATAAACAAAATTCAGATTTTTTTTCTTTCTACATCTTTTTTGTTCTTTATCTCTCTCTTTTTTTTCTTTAAATTCCCATAAGAATATAAGAATGGCCATACTGGGTCAGACCAAAGATCTATCTGGCCCACTATCCTGTCTTCCAATAGTGGCCAATGCCAGGTGCCCCAGAAGGAGTGAACAGAATAGGTAATCATCAAGCGATCTCTCTCCTGTCATTCATTTCCAGCCTCTGACAAACAGAGGCTAGGGACACCATTCCTATCCATCCTGGCTAACAAACATTGATGGACTAATCCTCCATGAATTTATCTAATTAGTTTTTGAACCCTGTTAAAGTCCTGCTCTTCACAACATGCCCTGGCAAGGATTTCTACAGGTTGACTCTGCACTGCATGATGAAATACTTATTTTTGTTTGTTTTAAATCTGCTACCTATTCATTTCATTTGGTGACCCCTAGTTCTTATGTATGGGAAAAAGTAAATAACTTTTTTTTATTTACTGTCTCCATACCTGTCATGATTTTATAGACCTCTATTATATCTCTGCTTAGTCTCCTCTTTTCTAATAAGTCCAAGTCTTTTTAATCTCACTTCATATGTCACCTGTTTCAAACCTTTAATCATTTTTGTTGCTCTTTTCTGAACTTTTTCCAGTGCCAAGGTATCTTTTTTTGAAATGCGGTGACTACATCTATATGCAGTATTCAAGATGTGGGTGTGCCATGGTTTTATACAGAGGCAGTACGATGTTCTCTGTTTTATTCTCTATCCCTTTTTAAATGATTCACCAGATTCTGTTTCCTTTTTTGACTGCTGCTGCACATTGAGTAGATGTTTTCAGAGAACTATCCACAATGACTCCAAGATCTCTCTCACAATAAAGCCAGCGAAATCTGGGGATTGTCAGCATCTCTGAAAATGGGGCACTTAATTAGGTACAAATTAATTGGAGCATGTTGTTCAAGGGCCACTATCAACATTATTAGTAACTAAATCATTGTCTATGCATTTAAACAAGTAATGAAGTAGAGCTAATTCAGAGTCTGTCTACAATAGAGATAGAGATGTTAGAATTTCCAGCATGAGATATACCCACACTCGCTCTGACTGAACTAGCCTACTGAAAATGCAAGGATAGCCATTGCTGAGTGAGCTAAGTACAGACCTAAGGTATAGGTATGGGATCCTACTTAGGGAAGCTTGCAGTACACATTTAAAAAACATTACTGAAGCTACATTCTTTTATCAAAGAATATCAAATTGTATTTCCTTAGTGACACTTGGCTTCCCTTCATACAAAACCCCTCTAAATCTTATATATCCCTTCATGCAACTTATAAGTAGGACAAAATTCATGGCTATTTTGAGGTAACTACACATTTTAAGTATATGGCTAGGCATGTGACCAAAGATCAAGTCACCTCTTGCTCCTGAGGAGAGCAATCTTCTACTTCTAAGAATGCAGATATATATTTACTGCTCAGAATGTAAAAAAACAAGAATGTAATTGATTAATTAAAATACATAAAAACAAGCCTCGGTGTTGAATAGCTATTGTCACATGATATAGGTAGAAAAAACATAGAAAGAGATATTTTCTTCCGTTAGGGTACATCTACACTTGCTCCCTAGTTCGAGCTAGGGATGCAAATGTAGCCGACCGAAATTGCTAAAGAAGCGGGATTTAAATATCCCGCGCTTCATTAGCATAATCTTGCCCTCGCGTTATTCCGCTCAACAGCTGATTCAAACCAGGGAGTGCGCTCCAAGACGCGTTAGTTTGAATCAAACCCCTTGGTTTGAACTAACATTACTCCTTATTTTTTATTCGAACTAACGTGTCCCGGAGCGCACTTCCCGGTTCGAATCAGCTGTTGAGCGGAATAACGTGCGGGCGAGATTATCCTAATGAAGCACGGGATATTTAAATCCCCGCTTCATTAGCAATTTCGGTCAGCTACATTTGCATTCCTAGCTCGAACTAGGGAGCAAATGTAGATGTACCCTTACAGAACAAGGAACTAGAAGAATAGGGTAAATATTATTCCTGGAGCTAGTTTACCTCTCTCTTCTTCCTAGAAGTTCTGCCTGCAGGCTTTCCCAACTCCTTATGCCTGCCTTCCAGTTACAGTTTTAAGCAGACTCCAGAAATATTCTAACAGTCATATTTTGATGAATACAGCGCCTATAAATGAAATTTACCCATGTGCAAAGGGCCAACACAAGGCAAATGCACTATTTAATTTCTCAACATTTGCCATCTTCACATATCAAAAAAGCATGGATGAGGCCCTATAAACATGAGATTTTAAAAAATACAATGCAATTGGGATTCTTTGTATTTGATTTCTGTCATTTAAACCTTTTGAATTCCCTTGTCTCAAATTTTTCAAGCTTTTGTGTGCAGTTATAATGGAGATGCCTCTCTCCTAAAACTGGACAGGACCTTGAAAGGTCAAGTCCAGCCCACTGTCTTCACAGCAGGACCAAGTACCATCCCTGACAGATTTTGCCCCAGATCCCTAAATTGCCTCCTCAAGGATTGAACTCACAATACTGGGTTTAGCACACTAATGCTCAAACCACTAAGCTATCTATCTATCCCCAGTTATGAAAGATAGAATATTACTTTTTTAAAGAAAGCTCAAATTCTAATAGTGGATCACTCCACAAACTCTGGTTTGAGAGAATCACAGAAAAAAATAATCTTTGTGCTAATTTTAATGGAGATAACTTGTTGGAAGCTAAAGTTTCCATTCCCCAGGAAAATCCAAAATTTCAGGGAAAAACATGATTTTGAATTAGAAGGGGAAACTGAAATTTCCCATGGAACAAAAATTCTTAAAAAATAAAAATTGAATTAGAACCATCCAAATATTTCATTCCAACAGTGTTAAATATTTAATTTTTGCCCTTATTTTGCCCTTACACTGCACACTTATTTCGGAATAAGCTATTCCGGAAGAAATACTCTGAAATAGCTTATTGTGAAATAGTGCATCTACATTACACGGAAGGCTCAAAATTAGTCCGAGGCAGGCTCCCCTAATGTGTGCTTCCTCGATTTAGAACCCCAGGAAGCACTAGAGAGTAATTACTTTGAATGGCCCTGGGGAGGAGCTATTTCAAAATAGCAGCAGTGAAGCATCCAAACTACAGCTATTTTGAAATAGCTGTTTCAGAATAAGTGTTATTCCTCATGGAATGAGGTTTACAGAAGTCGGAATAAGCCATACATTATTTTGAATTTATTTTGAAATAACAGAATTGCTGTGTAGACACTCACATTATTTTGGAATAACATCCATTACTCCGAAATAATGCTGCTGTGTAGACAAATAATGCTGCTGTGTAGAAATATATAGTATCTATCAGATACATACATAGATAGATAGATACTATATATTTTATAGAGTATGTGCATCTGTCTGTTTGTGTCTGTCCATCCACCTGTGAATTCATATGTTCAAGAACTCCTCCTAAATGGCAAGAACTAGGATCACCAAATTTGGTATGCAGCCTCATCTTATCATAACTTAAAGCAAGATCAGGGATTGGTTGCATCAGGACAATCAGATTTGCATGGAATTTTATTGTTTTGCATCTACTTTGTTTTCTACAAAATGTAAACAAAGATGAGACAGTTTTCACAACTTTGCTGCTATTGTATTGCATGGTACTTGCTGTTTCCTTTAAAGCACTACTTTATTTCCAGCATACATATTATTTATAATGAAAAAGTAACCCAAGCACAATTTATTCAAATTTCATATCAATATCCTAATCAGAATAATAGTACTAAAAAGTAATACTATGTGATAAAAATTGCCACAGTGACAAACGTTTTTTGTTAAACCCACATTTAAATTTAATGATGTACATAGGCAAGGTATTGTTCATAATTTATAATAAAACATATAAAGTCTACTGTAAGAGAACTTCCACTTAACAAGGAAGACAAAAAGCAGACATTTTCTTTCTGTTAACTCTGTATAACGTATCTTATAAAGATACAGTAATAAAGTCTCGTGCAAGACACTGATACTTTCTTTACATTAAGAAGACTGAAGGAAAGAAAATTTTATAAGCCTCTTGGCCTGGTTATTTCTCACTCAAAGGGTATATCAATTACTCCACACAACAGCAACATTCCAAGCATTAAATTAAATTATGGACATGAGAAGCAAGCACAGTTTACATCTGTGCAAGATTTAAAACTGAGGCACATCTGATGATTTCTGTAGTTCTAGTAGAAATAGTCCTGCAGAAATAATACTCTTTAAACTCTCAATTTTAAAAGACTTTTTTCTTTCAAACCATAGAAGATTAGGGGTAGAAGTGACCTCCGAAGGTCATCTAGTCCAGCCCTCTGCTCAAAGCAAGAATGTCCCTGCCTGAATGCCTATTTGCCTTGTTCCTATTTGATTTTTTTAATGTGACGTGTAAAAACAACAGCCTTGATTTCCTCAAATATTTTTTTCCTTTTTTAAATTGCTCTGATTTGGATAGTGTTATTCCTTTAAGTTTTTATTCTGCTATGGTATCCATGTGGGCAAAGTTCTGTGCTTGTATGGAACACATTGAATTCAGTGGTGTTTAACACAAGTCCAGGTTTGCCTATGTAGATGTTTTTGTAGGTTTGAGGCCTTGGAACATATGTAATGCGGCCTAAATCTCCAATTGCTGATTTAACATATGATTCTCTTCATATGCTCTGCAATTAAAAGAAAAGAAAAAATGCTTTAGCACACTTGTAATTCCCATTTTGGCTATGCCAAATTGGGTAAGGCTGGATTATGCATAAACAATATTTTAATTTATTACAAAATTGTTTCATTAGCTCTAATGTCTTCATGAGATGCTGGAATAGCTTTTGGCATTGCATCCTCTGGTTCCTGAAGCTGGAGAGCACTTTATGTAATTTGTGCTCCGAAGATCATAAAAACATAACAAAATTGACAGTGCATCAGGGGTCAGATTCTCAGCTGGTAGAAATCAGTGTAACTGCCTTAGTGCCAACAGAGCTGTGCCAATTTACACCAGATCAGGATCTGGTCTGTTTTTTTTTAATTTAGCAGATTACACAGAGGTGCAATTTACGCTATATACTGCAGCCATACAATCTTCATGCCACCATCCTCAGCAAATATGATCTCATCCCTACAAAAGGGGGAGTAGAACTGTATGAAAAATTAACAATGAATCACAGCCACCATGCAGACAAACTGACCTGTTTTCTGGATTTGGCATAGATCCTAAAACATGATCATGCATCTTTCCGCCCACCCCTAAAGACCCATCAAGATTCAAGGGAATACAGGCAAAGGTTCAAGAGTACCTGGTGTAATGGATTATTTTGCATCAGAAATGAAATCTTACAAAATGTGTGGCTTGAGGGTGAAATTCAGTGATTACTGTGTTTCACCTGGAGTGGTGGGATATGGATGAGAATGACTCCACAAGAATCACCCTTAAAGAAAATACTCACAAGAGCCCTTGTGTGGTAAAGCTTTTGAGTTCTTTACAGCACTAATCTGGAGATATGATCCTCTTATTTTTTGAATGCTACTTAAAGTCTTTAAAAAACCCCATTCTGACATAAGAATGTAAAAAGGGAGATAAAGTAAATATTTAACAAAAAGAGATTCCTTGCGTGTCTTTGCTGAAACTCGCTTGACATAGAGGATGGGTATTTCAAGAGGCACAATTTGCTTTAAAGGGCTCTTGCTTATATTGCAGTATGTGGATTTATAAATGCTTGTCACTGGAATGTGAAATAGCAGAGGAGGAAGGGTGGGAAATGGTATAGTGGCAGGTAAAATTACTTGAAACTTTAGCTGCATTGATAATTTCAAAGCACTATCCAAAACTCTATGTGCTATAATCCGAGACAACAAATCAATCCACAACATTGCTGCCCTACAGTAAGCCACCTCCTGAACAATATGAACCTGCCAAATATAAATATATATAAAAAAAACCCTACCCAATCCTCTCAAAGGACATCTCTTTTTGCATTCCCCTAACCATCCTCAAAAGTACAGGTTAGAAGCAATTTAGCAACTTGTCCAGGATGTTGACATATTTTGGATATTTGGAGATCAATTGAAATGCAAATGTCAAACTATTAGCTGTTGCAAGATAGTTGCATTATTGATGCAGAAGAAACTAATATCTGTAATTGAATCAATTAATATAGCCCTACCTGCTGCTAGAGAAGAGCAAGAGAGATGGATATAACTGGCTCTTTTTATTTCTAGAGATATGTTCAGATAGTAATGAAGGCCATGTAAGAACAAGATGTTAGTTGCCAAGGATGGAGTGAAAAGGAAACTCTGTCAGATAGAGAAGAGATGGCACACTTGTGTAGCACAATTGGTAGTTATTCATGGTAACACCTATACTGCGGCTGATGTCACACAGAAAATGTGACAACTTTTTAAAATGACCTTCTTTTTTCCCGCCACTGGGGCTGCTTCTCTGGCAAAACTCAGCTCTGGTGTGTTTAGAGTCAATCGAACAGTAGCTACTTTCCCCAGATTGAAATTTGTCCCATGATCCTTTGAAAGACTGGACCCTTTTTGCTGGGCCTATATTTATATTCTCGTTGTTAATTTGCTTTTTGGTTTTGATAATGTTGTTTGAGGTGGCAAGTTGCCCTGTTCATAAAACAGAATATTATTGTAAAATAGCTTATATTGGTAGTTATAATATGCATAACAAATTACAATATGAATCTACATATTCTGTGGGCTCCACAGTGTTTTCCTCAGAACTCTGTTAGAACTGCCTTGGGAAATGGACGGTGTGTAGTTTGTAGATATCACTCTGGTCTCATCGTTTGCCATGAAGGAGATAAGTCCAACCAGTGATGCAAAATCAATACCCTAATGCCACTTTCAGATATTCATATTAGAGAACACAAGTAACACAATCAGCACACTGATAGAATTATCATCCCCGTCCCCGAAAAGTAAACCTAATAAATGAGCATACCCCCCAAAACTGGCAAATCTTGTAATGCCAATTAGCTAAAATTGTATAGACCTTATAGTCCTTAGGTGACAAGTAATAGCAGTCATGTGGCTGATGACTGCACCTAGATTGTTAAACTATTTTACCAGAGCAGAAGGTAACCCTTTTGCTTTAGAAAAGTATGTTGAACTTCCCCAATCCTGACACTACCTTACCAGCACTCATTCATATATCAAGTGGGGGGAGTGGGGGAATGGACTCACCCCATCAAAGGGAGATGAAACACAGATAGCAGCATGAATTCTGCCACCTCTTATAATTCTTAGCAGTTAAAAACAAATTTTACCTGCCTCCTGCAGAAGAACATAACAGGCAAATCGTCTCATGGAAGTCAGCAACTGTTTACGCACCAATGTGAATAGTGGTTGCACAAATAGGACCGAATGCATTGGGAAAATTATTTAAATTCAAAGACATTTAGCCTATGTTTTTACTGTTTTTTATTCACTTCCCTAGTGAAATTATTTCTAGCTCCTTTCACACCATACTTCATTCTGCAGAATATTACCAGTAACCCCATGCCCAAAAACATAACAATGTTCCCAACTCCTAACATCTTAAATAAGGGGAAAATCTCCCCTAACAAATGGCAGAACTACTTGAATGCAACATTTTCATCTAAAATATTAATGGAGTACAATATAAACAATTAAATAGCTTTTTGTTAAATAATGCATGTGTATGAACTGTTCATCCCCAAGTTAAGGATTCTTACTTGTGACAGTTTAGATAAATATATTATTCAATGTCAAGCTAATTCATACAATACATGAAGTATATTTTACATCTGTTTCATAGCATAAGAGATGAATAATCACATCTCACAGTATAAAATACTGGAGCAATATGCATCATGAATTATAAACTTAATAGACCCTCATATCATCCAGTGGTTATAAATCTGTGCAAAATATGAGTTTCAGTTTACCTCTTATGTCAAATGTTGCTAGATCAGTGTATAACTGCATTTGGCAAATATAAGCTTCAAACAATTAACTCTAATTTCACTGTGGAACTGTTTCCTATTCACCCTGAAGCTAGTGGGGAGATACTCCAGCACTTTGCAGTTTTAGTGAGCGTACTTGACAGGAATCATATACTGTACTCTATCCAGTTTATAATAATGAGGAAAAAAAACCCACTAGTTTTTATAAGTTATTTTTCCATAGTGTGTTCCATTTTTCTCCATCTTAGCATAATATTACTTTTAACAAGACATGCATATTAGCTAAATGTATAGTGGTCACACTTCAAAAGTTGATTCTGGCTTTAGAGATAGTTAAGCTTTCAGATATATTCCCTATTTTTACCATGGGAGAATAATACTAGAAATAATAATCTCTAGAACTGTAAAGGATGTTTTGAATTTACTGACAGTATATCAAGTTGGGAGTGTTTGCTTAAAAGCAAGTTCAAATAGCAACAAGCTGGTCTTGTTGTTAAGACCCTGAACAGGGACTCAGGACAGGTGGGTTCCAATTTCCTGCCCTTCCATAGGTTTACAGAATTACCTTGAGCAAGTTACTTTTGGCCTGATCCATAGCCCATTGAAGATAATGGAAAGACTCCATTAACTTCAGAGAGTTTGCATCAGACCCCTTTTCTCTCTAGGCTTCGTCTACACTGCAGGGTTTTTGCAGAAGAAGCCTTTTGCACAAGAGTTTTTGCGCAAAAACGCGTCCACACCTCAAAGCGCATCACAAAAGTGATGTGCTTTTGCACAAGAGAGCATCCACACTGCATGGACACTCTTGTACAAGAAAGCTCTCAGAGCACCTGTGCTTTTTCCGATAGGGATTTCTTGCACAAAAACCCCTCCAGAGCATATACACCTGCCTTTTTGCACAAGAGCTGTAGCGCAAAAAGGAATTATTCCTCGTGGGGAGAGGAATAACTCTGCCAGCAAAAGCCCTCTGTTGTGTTGATTTTCTTGCACAAAAACGTGCTTGAGGTGTGGACGCTCTGATGTTTTTTGCGCAAAAACTACTGGTTTTGCGCAAAAACCTTGTAGTGTAGATGTAGCCTCTGTGTTTCACTGCCCCAGCTGTATAATGGAGATAACACTTCTTTTTGCCCACTTTTTTCCCATCTCCTCTCTTCAGATTGTAAACTCTCCAAGACAGGGACTGTCCCTTGTTATAATTGTGCAGCACCTTGCAGATGGAATGTGACCAGACCTTAATTTAGGGCCTCTAAGCATCACTACAATATACAATATAATAATAAAGTTGCAATGCTGCTGCTCTGTTCCTGTAGCCACTGTGGGTTGTAAAACAGAAGCCCTTAAGAGAAATGATTATTTTAAAGGCCACCCAGGTACATATTTTATGCTCTACCTAGCATAAAATCATCTGTAACAACAGAGGGCACTGACACAATAATATCATTGCAATTCTGCTCTTAAAATAAAACACAAATATTTTAAAACAATGATTTCTTTGTATACAGACGCAGTGAAGATTGAAGTGTGAAGGAACACTGAAAGTGCATGTTGTTTATATACAGACTGTGAAATTAAACAGGATAGGGTAATTCTGAAACTGTTTCTCTTACTTTCTTTCTGGTTGCTACTAGGTGGGATGAGGACATACAAATATGTAGTATTAATTTAGAAAGGCTCTCCATTTCTACTCCAGACATTTCATTTTATTGGTCTTGGGGCAAGGGTGAATTCATAAGAACACAAATTCAATTGAAATGCAATTGGACTTGTATTGTTAAATGTCTTAGATGTTTTAGAAAATTCTTACCCCACATTTATTATGACTACACTGAAGACTAGTGGTGGAAACCTAGATTCTTTCAAACATATGCCCAGTTTGGAACAGACCTTTAAAAATTGGGTAAGGGAGCCCAAACTGTTTTTAACTGGAGTTGACCTTTCAGCAACTAAAGCACGGGTAGGTATACTTTGAACATATTGTAGCTTTTGTTCCCTGCTTTTCAATGCATACCAGAAGTAGAGGAACAGAAAATGTGTAAATAAAAATGTGTGTAATCATTTGTGAAGGCTTAGGGAACCTGCATAGTGCTTTATATAATTCATAATTGTTATATGGCCACTAATAGCTGCCTAATGTTGACATACCTTCTCCAGTTACTTTAGCTAACATTAACTTTGTCACGATCTGCAGTGTCAAAGTCAAATAGCAGAAGTATTTTAAAAGTCTCCGTTGTCTTGACTCTAATATTTGCATAGCATTATCGACATATTGAAAGGTTTCAAGGTTATCCCTAGTTATTCACAAAAAAGTTTTGCCCCCTTTTCTCTCTCTCTCAAGATTTTTAACTTTTGTAGTACTTTGCAGATAATTAGGTATATGTGGGGAAAATCTGGGAAAACAAATCAGAGAAGAAAGGGTTTCTTAAGGAAAGTTTTTGCTGTATAATGCTTTTCTTATGATTTAAAAAGACCTTTATGATTACAAACATGTATCACATAAAGGGGTATACATTTAGCTTGTATTTAAATGTACATTGGTATAGATTCGTCCTTTAAAAAATGTGTGATGTAAGCATCTTCATCTGGCTTTATTCAACAAAGAAAACTATCTAATTAAATTGAACCTAAAAACAGGCCTTGATTTATGTATTTCTTGTGCACCCAGATTCCCATTAAAAGCTATAGGATTTCTGGGCATTTCAGGAAGGCAGGAACAAGACAGAAAGTGTAGCCAAAGAGATAAAAACATGGCACCAAACTAGAGTTGGTGAAAATCAGGCTCACTCCATTAAAGTCAATTATTTGCAACAGCTATGATTTTAGCCTATTTCATAGTACTCTAAACTGGATCATCTGAACATGGTTATTTTGTTGAATTTGGAAGAGCAGATGCCAGGGGAATCAAAATATTGATGGCACATGGTGCCAGTTATTTACTTTATATTTATAGATATTATGCTCAGTAAAACACTTAGCCTTATCCTAGGGTCTGTGGCTTAGAACTTTTTTTAATCTCACCTATGGAATATTATATCGGACTCTGCATCTGCCATGGGTAATTGATTTGGCACAGAAGCTAAGCTGAAAATCTCCTTTCATCTTTCATTTCTTTACTTCTCAGTTTGCCCACTTTTTTTGCTTTCCTCACAATGCCTCTTTTCTCTTCCCTTCTGTTTTTTATCATGTTGATGGTTCCAGATATCGTTGCTTATGCTGTCAATCACATGCCATCCCTTCCAAGAGTGTATGCCCCCATGAAAATCACTTGGGATAGATTATTTTTATCCATCCTTTCAAAGGAAATTCAATTTAACAGTAGTTTTGATGAGTATAAAACACTGACTTATTTGGCATCTTTATTTTAAACGAAAGCACCAGATATTCTTCCTGTCAAAACATTGGATTTCTCCATAGGAAGAATTCTACAACTGCTAGATTGGTAATAAGCATGTAGTGAGAAGTGCACCTTAATAAATCAAGACCTCAAGAGGCCGATCTGTCTGTGTTTGATCAGAAAAGTGCTGTACTTATTTGAACCATATGTAGCTTCTAAAACACAGAGATATTTATAAATCTTCTCTTTCAACTGTTAAACTATTACAAAATTAAATATAATTAAAGACATTTTAACTTATTTTTATTAGATTCACTCAATTAAAATGGTGCCATAAAATTTTATAAAAAATTTTAAAAAATGGCTTTGCTTGATAGGATAATGTTCTACAGGACTATTTCAGGTGGTTCTCCACCACAGTGGAACAATAATATACAAAGATTTTCACTTTTATATTTGCATTTAAACTCCTTTTTAAGAATAACCCTTGAGGAATTAATGGTATGGAGATCCCTACTCTGCATAGGAAAAACTACTACTACTACTACTATGGCCAGGCATACACTAAAGGGGAAGGTCACATCAAGATATGCAATTCCAGCTATGTTAATTACATAGCTGGAATCACTTATCTTGATTTGAGTTTCCTAGCCATCCCCACAGTGGGAGGCCAAAAGGAGCAAAAGCAGGAGCAGGAGTTCCGGCTGCCAACAGGAGCAATCTCTGAATTCGATTTAGTAGGTCTTTATTAGATTCGATAAATCAAACTCCAGAAGAGTGATTGCAGCAGTGTCAATCTTCCCTGGAGTGAAAACATGGACTAAATAATAATAAATACCTAGATCTTATGTAATGTTGATCATTTATACATCTGAAAGTGCTTCACGAAATAGGTAACTGTCATTAACTGTTGAAGTCAGTGAGGAATTTTCCTGAGTAAGGAGAGAAAAAGTCATGCTGAATAGCAGGGCTGCCTAGGCAAGGGAGTGACAGTTTGCCCTGGACTGCTCTTTGAGAAGGCACCCAAGTCATAGCCTGGCATGAGAGATCACAGTGCCACTCAGGTTTGGTCCAATGGCCCCTACTCCATGGCAGAGGAGTGACCAGACCAAACCTGAGGGGCCCTGTGACCCTACACACCAAGTGGCATTGTTGGGAGCAGGGCCCAGTCCCATGGGACAGGAGCTGAGCTACTACTGTGTGGTGGGTGCAGTACAGGATCATTCACTAAACACACATGTGGAGGGCTGGGGGGAATGCCATTTTCAGATTTCACTCCAGGTCCCCCAAAAACTTTGTGCAATACTGCTGAATAGGAGACCAAAGTCCTATTGAAGTTAAGGATTGCTCCCAAAAGAACATCTGGATCTGGGACTAGGACCAAATACCCCGAATCAGTATCTCTGCTGGTGTACGGTAAATGATTGTATGCAGATTTACACCAGCTAAGATTCTGCCCATATTCTCCTTCAATACTTAAATATTTCATT